>JAWNLL010000165.1:0-1334816 GCA_035042425.1 Drosophila flavopinicola
AAATTTACAGTTCCATGGATGTGCTTATACTAAATCATGAGTATATCAAAATGAACTAATAAGTATAAACTTGTAATTTTGTATACTTATATTTCAGCAATATATTTATATATTTTTCCAATTTGATTAGAAAGCGATAAGCAATAAAAAGTTCTTTAAGAAAATTTTTGTGAATTTTTGTTTTTATAAATTGAATTGGTATGCAGGGTATCTGCCAGTCGACTATCTTTAAAGTTACGCTTGGTTATTGCATAATATAAATTAACTTTGCTTTTGATAACAGCAAACAATTTGCACACAACTTTAATGGTTTTGTTTTTATTACAACTTTACCATAATTTGGATTTACTCTTTTGTTTCGAAGGCTTCAAGGACTATAATAATAAAAGGCTTTTCATTGTTGCAATGAAAATTTGGCGCAATATAATTTATGCATTGTCGAATTGTTACCAGGTCTTTTGTGAAAATCTAAAATAACCCTTTCTTATGCTAACAATTAACAATATCTTTCTTTTACAACTCTATTTACTAATGCTAACCAACACTGGGTGCAAATATAAAGTAGTATCGAGAAGATCGGCGCCTATGAAGAAAAATAATAAAATACGCTCAAAGCAGCCGCGACTTAACAAGAAAGTGAAATTTATAAGTAAGTACGAGTAAAATAAATATTTAAATAATAGAAATAGTAAGTGCAAATCTTATTATTGAACTCTGATATAGAAAATAAAAATACACAAATATCTCATTTGCCTGACAATTGAAAATAATTAGATAAAATTACATTTGACATTTATAGAAATACAAAGCTACGTTTAAAAGTAAAAATAAATGCGACCTTCACGAGTTGCGCTCAGAATCAAAATTAGATTTAAGCTACTTAGTCTGGCGCCTAAAAATACCTAATGCTTTTTAAGACACTCACTCAATTGAAGTGCTTCGATTCAGCGTATCCCATCCTGCCATTCTCAGCCATAACGAGACAACTTTTTGCTTGAATAGATCAAATTAGACTTGGCCAACTGTTTGATGGGCAGTACGTGAATTTGTGCTCCGATAGGCATAACCGTCTAATGTTGTTGGCAAAAACTAAAACGGCAATTTGTCCTGCCCCCAAACTCAGGTGATGACCGGGAGCAAAAAGCCAGCAGACGACAACGCGAACCAAATACAAAAACACGCAGCCAATTTCCCCCGCGTCCACAAAAGCAGCAGCAACAACAAGCCGGTCAGGTAGACGCCGCCGGCCAAGTGAGTCATTGGCCAAAATTCCCATCCCAAACCCCAACCCCAACTCCAACTCCACAAGCAAACCTTCCAACCCGAGGCGCTCCTTTGCTTTGTTGCTTTTTGTGAGGTAATAAAATGTCAAAATCGTCTGGCCGGCGCCATGCTAAATGAAGCAGATTTAGTCGCTCGCATACACACACACACACACACACACAGCACAACACACACATACACTTCCAGACACACACACGCACACACTCTCTCTTTCTGCCCGAAAAACTTGTCCCTTGGGCAGCCCATGCGGCGTATACGTGTTATTTTGCTGCACACTGTACTGCGTATTAATATAATTTGTTATTGTTGCTGCAACAATTTTCAAATACTCTGCGCAGATTTGCGTGCTTGTGTTGGTAAGCTGATATACTATCTGCGAGCATGGGAAATGCAGTAGCCTAATTGTCGGACTAATGTTGACAAAAGTTGCTCATTTCATTTATTGTATACCCTTTATGACTGGTTTTTTGTTCTAGGGAGCTCAAGTTTATTTTGCTCTAAACGAAAGTTTGTTTTTGAAAGTAACTTTCATGTGAAATATATTTTATATAAGTTTTGTAAATAAATTCAAGCTACATCCAACTTAATTTACATTTAATGCCACATATAATTTTGTTTTGTATGGGTATTATTTAACAAAAAATAAAGTTAAACAATAAAAGCTGACAAATGTGGATAAAATGACAAAAATATTTAGACTTACAATTTAAAATACTTAAAAATACCAGTGTTTTGTTATTATAATTTTGTTTTTGTTATTGTTAAAATTGGTTTAAGTCTATAACACTACATAAACAATATTTTTAAAGTATTTAATATAATTGTGTTTTCTAAAATGTTCTAAAAATGTCCGAAATAACGCAAAAAGCACAAACTACAAACATTAAACTATACAGGGTAGCACATAGTCGAGCACTGCCGTCTATCGCACAGCTGTTTGTTTGTGTCGCTCTGCGGTTAGCTGTAATTAAGACTGCAGGTGAAATGAAGGGGTACTTGTGTGGTTTTTGTGTACTTTCGGAATTGTGAGTGTTGATAAATAAGTATCCCATTTACTGGCTAGACGATGAACTCAATGCAAAACACAGACAAATACACTGGAAAAGGCGGCTTCATCTGATATCAGTTGACATTTACAAATTAAATTGTGCATATTTAATTTTCAATTAATCCTTCATTCCATCTTCAAGTTGGTGTTTTTCACTTTTGATTTTGGACAGTACTTGGCATATGTCTTATCCTTATCACTAAGGAATAAAAAGTTGGAATATTTGCTCGCTTTAATTTGAGATATTCGTATTCGAATTCGTATTCATTATGGCAATCTGCCAATTTAGCGCGCTTTGTGTCAGCTTTTAACCATTTATCTCTTCCACTTTTTGGACACATTGAGTTCATTAATTTTCTATATGCTGACTTCCCACTGCTAATAGCACTTCTGCTGTGCTAAACACTTTTGTTCGGGAAAAGAGAAAACCCGAAACGCGCAAAAGTCATTAAAGTGCGAAAAGCTTTGCGAAAGTTGAGCATAGTTGAGAAGACGGGTGGGAAAAAGTGCCGGTCAAGGGTTTGTTAGAAGGCAAAACAGATTTATCTTAACTAGTTTTGTTGGTCCACTTTAGCTCAAAGTTGGCAGAAATTTGCTTTGGTTTTACGGACTATGCAAAACTGTACTTGAATATTCATTTTGGGGCAACATTTGCAACGAATTGGAAATGCAATTGTAAAATGTTAAGTGTAATCAAAAGTTGGGCATTAGAGAGTGCCCGTTTAAAATGAGAATTTAATTATGAGAGTAGGAATACATTTTCCCATATAATCCCTAAAATATGCTTTGAAAATCCAGTCGGAGCGTAAATGAATCGCAATCATAAAGCTCTTCATTGGCCGCAGAAAATTCATTGGAAATTATGATTGCATTAAATATTGAATAATATTAATAAGGCTGGTCTGCTAATTAACACAGCAGCAGCAGCAAAACAATTTCCGCATTTCCCTCTCTTGCATAACAATTAATTTTCGTAGCCTTCAATTAAATGTGGGAGCTTTTATGGATTTGTTGCTGCTGCGAATATTGTCATTAAATATTTACATAAAATGCGAGCCAATTAAATGTGAATTAAGTTAGCAGCGCTGTAATAATTAAGCCCAAAAATTAGCAAGCAAATTAATTGAAAAGCGATCAAGAACAAAGTGCAGTCAGTGGGCGGCAAACAAATGCAATAAACGTGTAAAAAGTGGCAAACATCAATAAACAACACTCAAATTGCAATTAAAAATTAATAACGACTGCCAAACGAATCGCATAATATTTGTCGATATATATACGATATATATACACATATATTTATTTATTTCACACACTCACATATACAAAAGCGGAAACTGGGAAAATGCACAACAACAACAACAACAACAACAACAACACAGAACAGGACGATGGACCTCAGTGCCACAATTCAATTAAGCGTATGCGCATTTTTAATTAACACGGTTTATTTGATTTAATTGAAATGCTTTTAATACTTTTGTAGTCGCTCGCTCTTGCACTTTCTGGCTCGCAACCACTCTAACTACAGGTCTATTGTGTTTGTTGTACCCTATTGAAACTGCAAAAAAATCTGCTATCTAGTTACATAAGGAAATCATCTTATTAAATTCGTATATATTACGAAAGAATCATAAGCTCAAATTTAAACATATTATATTTATATTAGTTCCTACCTTTAGATTAATTAACAGGGTATCTCATCGTCTAGCAGTCGCTTAGCGCACGCCTTTTTGTTCACATTTGAAGAGCTGCTTGAAAACTTTTGCCCCCAACTAAGAGTAGAAAAATGCAATTAAAAAATGGAAGCAAGTCAATTAAATGGACCGAGTTGGTCGAGGCCAAAAGTGTTGAAGCAAAACAAAAACAAAAACAAAATGGCCGACACTTCAAAAACTGTCGCCATTAAAAGTTTTTCCACGACAATTTTGAACAAAATGGCGAATACTTCAAGGCAAAAGAAAAAATGGACAAATGTCGTCAGCGAAATAAGCGGATATTGTGAATTATTGTTTATGATGACAAATCACCAGTGAGTGCTTTGTGAAGAGAAAGAGAGAAATAGAGAGAGAGAGAGAGAGAGAAAGCGTGTGTATGTGTGGGATATAACTTGCATTCGGTAGCTGGCCAGGACATTAATCTTCGGTGCAGCCTGTCGCCAATATCAAGAACAAATGTGCAAAAGAAACTGCCAGCAAAAACTATTCATGTGGGTCTACAAATTCCACTGATGGCTAATAAACTGATCTGAGGAATGACTTCTGCGGGCAGAGTTGGCTCACATGATAGATTGCCGTATGGAAAAGCGATTTAAGGCTGAAAGGAAAACCAATTGCGAATTGTTCAGGCACAAAACTATCAAAATAATAGATTTTCCCAAACTTAAATAAGAAAGTTTTCTTTTGTCTTTTATCAAAGATCGAGAAGTTTATTTATATTTTTGGATACGCATTTCCACCAAGTCTCCACGTTTTTAAATTTTTCAATATAAAAACCATGCTTTGAGTTCTTTGCCAATCATATTTTATGCTATCAATATCAAAATATATTTTTAAAAACTCCAACTTTGACAATAATTTTAGACTGACACACTTCAGTTAACTTTAACTAGCAGTAACTTTAGATTTAACATACCACACTTTGAGGTTATGTTTCGAAACTATTATTACCTAAAAGGCCCATTTAAATTGCTAAGCAAAATAAAGTTGAGCATAAAACATATCTAACTGAATTTTAGAACTTTTTCATTTATAATTTAAGATTTGAGCTCGTTTTAGTATTTTTTCATTTTGTAGAAGAGCAAACTTTTGTGCCCGACACACAACTTCAATTATGCATTCAAGCCGGAAGGCTAAAGCGTTTGCCTGCGGGATTTAAGTGAGAGATAGAAATAGAGAAGGCGAATCGTGGCGAGTTTTTGACTAAAATGCTTACCATGTTCACACATTGCCCAGAGAGCGGGGGGCCAAGAGGTGTTTTGCGCCTTGTTTGCTAGGTTAACATGACCACATGGCTGCAATTCCACACACACACACACTCACACACACCCATGCCACCCATGACCAGAAATGCTTTTGGCTGTCATCATTTGCATAGCAAATATGTTTTTGGGGGGGGGGTAGCGCCACAGAGCAAACGGAACACAAATATTTTGGCTATTTTGTTTGCCTTATTCCGTTTACTTATTATGTGCAAATTTGCGAATAAGCAATACCAATTGTTGGCTGCCACAACGCACAAAACACAATAATAATAATAATGCGTATTATTTATGCTAATGGCAAAAGCAGCTTCGTACTGCCTTCTACAGCCTAATACTGACCCCAGGGAACGTCTATAATTCAGTTGTATATGCCAAAACATATAACGCAAATTGTTCCTGAAGCCTAACATTGATTTCGATTCGCAAGTAGTAGACTCAACATGATTTGACTCTAATTTGATTGAAAGTTGTGCTCTCAATCAACGTAATCAGTTGGATCGGTTGATCAAACAACAGTTTAGCCCTATTTGGTATCATATGTTCAAAAATACATTATTCATATTATATGGTATGTGATATAGTTATAAATTTGCAACCTTCCTCTTTAAACATTATACTACACCATGATTATTATTATAAGTAAATCTGTGTAGGTATTATTATTATTTTTATACCCTTTTCTAAGAAAATGGTACTTTTATTCACCCTAAATTACGTTCAGTATGCTTAAGATGACAAAACAAATTGATCTAGCCATGTCCGTCTGTCTGTCTGTCTGTCTGTATGTATGCAAACTAATCCCTCAGTTTTTGAGCTATCGCGATGAAACTTTTCACAGAGATTTATTATGCAAAGGGACTGCACATTGATAGGAATTGGCCGGATCGGACCACTATATTTTATAGCTACCATTCAACTGGAAGTCGTTTTTGGTCATATATCCCATGTTCATGTTGTCGCATTAAATTTCCCTGTTTTACTCAGAAACATTTGTTGCACGTATTGGAGAAAGCCCTGAAAAATTGTATATGTATTGAATCTTAGTAAAGTTCATATTAAACTACTGAATAATGTCAATTATTTACTGTTTCACATTGTAGTTGTATCTGAAATAGGATGAGTATTATTTTAAAAATTCGAAAATATAAGAGAATTTGATTTTTATACTATATTCTATTGAAGGACTTGTGAATATTAAAACCTAAATTTAATATCTCATCACGTGTATTTGTACAACTCTTTAAATCAAACAATGCGTGTTAATGCTTCAAAGCGACTCTGAAATGTGCAGCGATCCATGCATGCCTGATAAACAAGAAACAACAAACAACAAGCAATATATACTTTATACTTTGTATACATATACAAATTTAAACACCATAATCACGAACAATGATTTCATGAAATTACGCGCTTGGCAAGCTTAAAAATAAAATTAAATTAAACAACAATTGAGAGCTGCAAGGAGGTGGAGGATTCGGTGAGTGGAAAACTGTTGGAACTGATAATAAAATAGACCGGGACAAAGGACACGCACAAAGCCATCGGCAAAGTGACCTAAAAAAAGGAAGAGAAATAATTATTATGTGATGCGGCAGGAATGGTCAAGGATCCGGTTTGGTCCAATGCGGTCAACTCTGGTTATCTGGACTTTGCTGCTGCATGTAAAGCGTTGCGCCCATTTGTATGCAACACTTTATTTATGGTTACGTGCTGGGTTAAAAAAGGGGGGTCCTTGGCAATTTTATTATTACCATGCATAATACGCAGAGCACATCCTGGTGTCCTGCTGATTGCGCATTCAAGTGAGCTCCAAAAATGCTCTTTTCAAAAGCTTCAGAGGGGCAGTGGAAAGGGGCAAAGGAGGAGTGTAAACCACAGAATTGCATTGTGGTCAAACAAGAGTCTAAGCTCTGCACGAGCGGCAAGGGCATGCTTTGCATACTGCCAGGATTTAAAAGGCTTACAGCCAGCAGCAGAAGCAGAAGCAGCAGCAGCTGTCACAAGGGTGCCTGCTGGCTAAAATACTTTCATTGAACGCATAATTTTCACACTTGGCAAAGTGAAGTGTCTACTTCTATTCACCTGCTATCCCCACTCTCTCTCTTTCTCTCTCTCTATATATACATATTTTCTCTGACCACATCCTGTGCCCCAGTCATGTCCTGTTATTTATGCCTGCATTGGCACTTGTCTCTCACATTTACTTTGATCAAATTGTATGCCTGTGCTTGGCAGCTGGTTTTCGAGTAGAGACCTAAATATTTAAATTAAAATATTGAATAATTAAGCTCTAAGATATTTTGATTTTGTTTATTGCGGTACCTCATGCGGAAATTTCCAAGAAAATATTTCAGGTGAGGCTAAGTGGAAAAACTCCCCACATTTGATATAATACGTTAATAGTTGGTGAGGTTTTGTAACCATATATATAATATATTGTAATATTTTTTTTATTAAAAATCACGTCATAAGTTTCAAGTTCCTAGAAATGCTTTTCTATAATAATTTGGCATTTCAACCTGGAGCATTTTTGGTTTTTCTATCAAGCAACTGAAAATATCTTTTAAAACATTAAAAACTCCCATAACTTTTTCGAAACTGAGCTGATTTTCGTTCATTAGGCAGTTTTTTATCATTGTTTGAGCTGTACGTCAGATCTGAATTCAAATCTGGAGTATTTTCAAAAATCCATTTTGCTCATGTAGTTATAAAGTCGAGCACATTGTATATTTTACTCACTTCCAAAAGATTATGTTTTGAAATTACAAAGAAAAAGTTTACTTCCGCATAAAAAGAACGTAATTTTTGCAACCAAAAACCAAAAACGCCTACAGTTCGTTTCTTTTCTAATCAAAACTAGTTGCAGCTAATTAATCACATGCCCGAAATTTGCGACACCTTAAACACATAGAGTTCAATCAGGGTTCGATGGCTAATTAGTTCTTGTCAGCAGCTCGTTAGGGTAACCACCTTTCTGCCCCCTTTCCGCTTTCCACTTTCCACTTCCCACTTACTATACCTTAACCTTAACTCAAAGGCCACAAATGTCCTCGCACATGAGGCAGGCGCCACATTGACGTGCTCTGTGCAAGGGCCATAGTTTTAATTACCCACACATACAACACCAACCCGCCCCCTCACACACACTCGCACACACACACACACCTATGTATCGCCCCGGCTAATGGCGAGGGTAACAACTGTACCTGCATGTTGACTGCCAATAACCTAAACAGCCTTTGGCCATAAAGCAATCTTTGCTCGAAGTGGACACAAAGCACGAAGAGCTGAACTATCGAGGCATTGCTTCAATGAAGGCGGAGGACGACCAGAGAAGGGAAGTTAACGGCAATAACAACGACAATGGAAACGCACTAATTTGAACGCTCATAAAACTGGACGCGCTCTCAACGCAAAGTGGATATACCAAGAAGGGATTGGGAAAGCTTTCGCTAGTGCTAGTGGTTGTTGTTGTGCCTGAAATACCAAAACCAACAACACGCACACGACAAAAGCAAATACAAATCACACATATATAGTACATATGTGGGTATATACTATATACACATGACCAAAACCTAATTTGCGAAACGAAAATCGATAGATAGTATTTATTTCGTCGTAATTACAAATTGCCCACAATGTCATTTGTAATTTCGAAGTCACGCTTGGTTTTTATGACACTTTTCGATATGTTTTTAGCTCTGAAGGACAAAGTTTTTTTTGCAAATACAAATACGCATTTAATAAGAGAGCAAAGAGCTTAAGTGTTTTGATTAGATTAAATTGGAATGCCCTGTGTTTTTTTATACTTGATTATTCTGTGAATCTAGATTTGATACGTCAGATGCTTTAATGTTTGTCGATGACTTAAAAAAATATAACTTCCATTTTTTTTGGAATTTTTTGATAAATTTTCACAATTAGTAGAAATGAATTTCTGGTATTATTTCGCTATTGGGCATTAATTGAAATATTATTGAAATCCAAAAAATAAAGTTAGCTTTGGCTGAGTTCAGAGATTATATCTAACAGTTGCCGCAAGATAAGTCTAATTAAAATGCCAGCTTGAATATTTAATGCTTGTCAGCAGGAAGTCGCCAGTTCTAAATTTAACTAACTTACAACCTTTTCCTGGTGCCTGGTCACACATAATTTGCCCACTACTCTGTAAGCCGCTTGGATAGTTAATCAGACTGGCAACAACAGACTGTCAGAGGCACTAAGACTCCAGCTACTCCCCTCGGAAAATGTGTAGGATATTCTTGGCTGCTAGTTTAAAATTATCTTGCAAGCGATGTTGTTGTTGTTGTGTGGCCGTCTGGTCGGCGATAAGGATGAGGGGAGAGTGGTGAGCAGGACGACAGACACATGGCCAACATTTTGTTGTTGAAATGTCACTGACACTTTCAGCGTTTGTTATGGCAACGTCATGACGTTGCAAGCTGCAGTTGCAACATTAAAATTTGTTGCTCCTGCTATAAACAGAAACAGGCAACGCAGAAATGTGTTCAACTGACTGACTGACTGACTGTCTCTCTCTCTCTCTCTCTCTGTCTCTCTGTCTCTTTCTGGCCGGCTGGCATTAATGCATCCTCATCCTCATGCTCATCCGCATCCGTTTTACAACGGCGTCATCCAAAATGCTCGGAACAATGAAATTTTGTTGCCGTTTCTAGCATTTGCCCATTTTGGACGACGTTCGTCTGCATTGTTGGCAGTTTGTGTGGCATTATTATGACAACATGTCCTTGGCTGCAGCGGCTGTTGCCTTCAATGTTTACCAAAGCTAGATAAATGAATATATATGTATATATATAGCTGCATATATAACTGCTGAACAATATACAATTGCTGGCCGCAATGAGAGGCAACAAAACGGCAACCGAAATGTGCATTTCATAGCTATCTGCCAAGCGAGGGTTGCTCTTAGAGTTTTTCCCATGTATTATACACATATTGTATGAGAAACCGCTCGAAGATTAAGATTAATGTTTAATTTAACAGTATTTGTTATAAATTTTTCAAAAATCTTAAAAACAAAAGCTTTTAGCTTTGGGGAAATTTGAATTTCGAGAGCTCATATTTATAATAGAGGTATCGCGAAGATAAGCTTGTGCTATTTCAACACAAGTATTATTTTAAATTTCTCAAAAGTAAAGATTCCAAATGAGAGTAAAGTTTCTAATTTATGTTTTACATAAACATTTATTCATTTAATTATATATTTATAAGATGACCTAGGATCGACTTGAGATGATGTTTGTGTAGTCTTCGAGAAGATGTAAGGTATTTTCATGATTCCATAGGTTTTTATTGCTAGAAACCCTAGGATAGACTCGACAAGATTTGAAATGCTTTCGAGCTTCCTCAGGGTTTTCTTTCTTTTATCTTCTTTAGTTAGAAAACCTAGGAAAGTATATGTATGTGTGTTGGAGGTATGAGCTGCTACATCTATGTACGAGTTCCCTTAGGTTTTCTATTAGTATTTGCGCTTATGGGAAATTTTTAGCAATCAGGCTAGTATTAGTGTGCACCATTTTCTTCCAGCCAGGCGTCAGCTTCACAAACTCGCCATTAGCCCTAATGTATTCGATTGTGTGAGTCTTCAGTTGAGCTGCATTGAACGTATCGGCCAGGATAAGAGTTTGGGCCGCATTCTCCACGCACAACTTGTTGTAGATGCATCTCTCGCACATGGCCTTGAGCTGCTCGAGTCCGTATTTATCAGCAGCGACAATAAGATCTTGGCACATCACCTCCAGGCGGGGCGCCTTGCCTGTGTACATATAACGGAGCATTTCCTTGATGACCTCATAGGATAAATCGTTGATGACGATACGCTTCTCCTCATTCTCCTGCATTTCATACTTGAACATGGCCGCAAAGACATCGCTGCGAGCTTTGGAATGCAATAGTTGTATAACTAGTTATGAATACATTTTGTTTTAGCTTACCAGCGATTACGTTCTTGTGTGCGAGTATCTCCAAACCATTGCTAGCAATGAGTTGAATATCGCTAAATTTCTTACTATCGAATAGATCACTCAAATCCTGCAGCAGTGTGCACTCCGGCACTTTAATCACTTCCGTTTCTCCGTTGATGTTGATCGTCTCCTTCAGCATTATGATCTTACAGTTGATGGTCAGCTTATTGTTTTTCAAATAGCCCTTGGACTTGTCAAACAATTGCTGAAATTCCATGAACTTGATGGACTTCTTACATGACTTCTTCATGAATAAAGCGACAGCTGTGTCATCGCGATCATGTACGGAACAGCTGATGGCAGCATTGGGATTTGGTAGATTGGTGGTAACGTTGATTTCCACCTCTTCGTATCGACTATAAATGCTCAGCATCCAAGTGCGATCTCCATTCACAAACTCCGGCGAATCCAAGCTCTCGCATATATTAAAGAGTAAATAATAGTTGTCGATGGTCCATGAGTGAGTGAACGTTTTGAATTTCGGATATGTACAGCTCCAGCTATCTTTCTCAGCCGTAATATCAATGCTCGAGCGAGTGGCCATTTTACTGGGTCGTCTGTTTGCGTCTGAGAAAAAAGAACGAATAATATAGAAACTAGAAAAGTGAAAATGGCAGCTGTGTGCTGTATTGTTTTTGATATTTGTCTGTACGATTTTTACTAAATAGTGATGAGCTATTTCGAAGTTTAATGCTTTGCTGTGCGAATGACATATGTTTCATTTCCATTGTTTCTAGAACGATGACAAAAGTAATTCAGGACATTTACTAACTTATACAAAGTATTATTAATATACATTAATACTAACTAGTGTGCCAATAAGTCCTCTGCTAATAGGACTGATTTTAGTTTACTCTTAAACGAATTCCAAATAAAGTAGAACAATTCTGAAATTGAAGCAATTCTGCAAACGGAACACAATTCATACTCATTTTCAGAGTTCCATAAAAACTTTTTATCTTGAATATAACTTTTGTCTTAAACAAGTTGCCAGCTTTTGGCTTTATGCAACTTTCTATTCATTGGCTCCAACTATTGACAGCAATTGACGCTGTTCTTAATCCGCTGCACAAATAGGTGGCAGGCGCAGGGTCGGATTGGGGCTGCGAAAAATTCGAAACGTTCGGAAAAAGCATTTTCCAAGTCAGCGCACGCCAATGAATGGAGAGCGTTTTCTATTAAAGGCAAAACTGTTCATTTTCCTTTCGTTTAAAATGAAAAAAATAAAGTAAAACATACAATAAACAGCAGCTAATTAGTTATGCAGCGGGCGGCCAAAAAGTTGATGAACATGGGCCCAACAACAAAGCAACACAGTACAAGACAAACAACAACAGAAACCTGAAAGCACATGAAGAAAACAACAAAGAAAGCAGAGAACTGCTTCAAGTGCAAAAAAGGAAGTATATTATTATTTGCTACAGTTAACAAAAGCCCGCATAAAGGGAAACAAATAAAAGGTGCAGAATCAAGGGGGAGATGATGATAACCTGTAGACGACAAAGCCCACATCTTAATTTTAGAAAACAGAACTTTAGCAAGCATTTGTATGCCCTATATCATAACAAACTATTATGGGTATGCTGTTCTTCAATATATATTCTATAATATAAAGAAAAGCTGATTTGAAATATTAAATGAAAAGATGAGTTAGACTTAGCTAATTTTTGTTATAGAATTCTCTCTCCCAACTATAAAATGCTATATTTTATACCCGTTTTTTCTATTTTTCCTTTTCTTTTCTGCTTGTTTCTTTATTTTACTCCTACTTTAACTTGTTAAATCTTTACTTTTTAAATTTACCATCTATTCACAGATTAAAGGGTATACTTAAGTTGTTTTATAGACTTTGCAGATTAAAGGGTATACTTAAGGTGTACAGGGTGTAATCCCTTGTTCATATTCATACATACCCTATTCATATACTTGACTTGGCTTTAATTGAAATGCAATGCACAAAATGTGGGCGTGCCCTCCGCCCAATTGTAGCCCCAAAATAGCTGCTGACTGCGCACATATGGCGGTGGCGGGAAATAAACCCCAAGTAGAGCGTAAAGCTGAGGAAAGCAAAGCAAAGCAAAGCAAACAATAAGAACTAAAGCATACTTACTGGCGCTTAATGAAGGAAACGGCATAAGAGTGGGTCTGCTTAACTCTCCTGTCGAGCACCCAGAGAATACAGGAGCAAACACTCGGTGACTCGCAGACTCGGGGGGCACTTTTGAATGACGCGTTGAGAATAGAAACGTAATTTTCTGTTGAATGCGACGCCGGTTTGGGATTGGTGGAAAAGAGTGAAGAACAGAAAACAAAAGAAGTAAAGAATTGTTGCTAATTTAGCGTAAAGTGTATTTGTAGACCAAAATGTGGAATGTCAAATACAAACTGACAATAATTATAGTCCCGAAAGTAAGGAGTGACAATAATTGAACTTGAGTTGACTTGATAAGAATTCGACATGGTTTTCCCGCTAGAGTTTCCCGCTTTGTGATTAACATCAAATATTAGCTGAATATTATTATTATGTTATTATTTATTTATGGGACGATGGGAAGAACGATAATATTTAATTACTATAAAATGTCAGTCGAAAGTGATTGAATATCTATAAACATTGTTTGATGGTGGCAAAATATTAAAAACAAATAGGTATACAACTATTGTACTGTAGCTTTGATTCTAATTAAAATAAATATATTAAAGCAAATTAGTTTAAAGCTGGCCTGCAACTGCAAAGTTGTATCTCGATTAATTTATCGATTAACTAAGACATAGTTCTACGTTTTCCCAGTCTAACTCTTATATTCTCATATTTCTATGGACATCCATCTCGACCTAACCTCACATTTAGTTCTTCATATTTAATGTGCATAATTTTACAATTATTAAGCATCGTTATATTGCAATCATCATTAGACCAGGCTAACTTGTAGCCTTTTAGCCTTTGCAATGCCTACAGCGTGATGTTGCCAGCAGTTTATTGACTTATGCTAATGCATCAAAATGGCCAGCGCAACTGAAACTAAACCCCAACAAAAGCAACACTGGCAAAAAGAAAGAAAACAGCAAAAATCAATAGTGCAGTAGCCTTTGCAACATAGCAAATTTCGATATATGTTTTAAGCCTGGCCGGCGACGTCAGTTAGCCGCATTCCCAAGGTGATAAACTGCCGTTGGCAAAAAACAAAACTTGGAACGCCCTGTACAGCCTTTAAATCCCCATCCCCATCCCCATTTGTGGCCATTTCAAGTTGGTCGGCTAACTTGTTCACCCTATCGCAAAAAAAAGAAGCCCAAACACATCACGTCACTGCGTCACTTGCAGTTGTTGCAATGCGATACCTGGCCGGCTATTTAGTGCGCCATTATACTATATATACATATATACCAAACAGTTGGGGGCTTGGGGCTCGGGGCTAGTCTGGCCCAAGGCGCCAGGCTTCAGTTGGCGACGTCGTGCACAGTTGCAACTTGGATACGATAGCAGCGAGTGGTGTGGTGTGGTGTGGTGTGTGGCAAGGATGGCCGGCCAAGGAGTCGATTAGCTGCACGTGCAGACGGCATTTGCTTATGTAATCGCCCAGAAACTCGACAGCGACAGGGCAAAAGGCCAGAAAAATGGCATATGATCGAAATATGTTGTTGTGTCAGTTTTCATAACAAGCACAAGTGTTGTCAGGCAGTTATTGATAAGTGGCAGAATACAGAAGACATGTCACGCCTATTTAGTTATTTTTCTGTGCCAATTCCAGCGTTCCCACAGCGATGGTATATACTTAACAGCTGCCGATTGAATGTTGAAAATGCATATGAAAAGTTAGCGTACATTATCGATAACTCAAGTTATCCTCTTGTCAAACAGCATTGTAAATGCTTACGACTTTGAACTTTATCAAATACTAAATAACTTTACTTTTTAAATTTGAAAAAAAGTAATCTTCCTGATGATTAATTGAAGCAAGTTTCCTTTCGAGTTGCGCCTTTAAAAAATCACGCTTTCATTTATTTTTTTCTTTTTGTTGCAAAGTAGAAAGAAGAAGCGCCACACTGAAGTGCACCCGGAGCAGTAGCCTGCCTAGTGCTCATGCAGAGGACTGCGCTACAACTTTTTCCAACTATGTTCTGTTCTGTCTGTTCCTATGCCTTCACAACATCTTGAGCAACTTTTTCCCAGCTACACTAACAATAAGTGCAAGATTTTTGGCTTGTTTCTTTTTTCTCATTTTTTTTTTTGCGTTGCCTTCTTTTTTTTCTCGTTGGCTCTGCTTTTCTTATCTGAGACGCCGCATTCTTCGGGGCGTTACATTGGGCAAAAGTTTTGCCTCACTATCTGGCACTAACTAACGGCACTCACTTATGCAAAATGCTCCCTAGCAGAATACAAATAAAGTTTGCACAACAGATGTGCAGTTGTATGCTATGTTCCGAGTTCTGACTGTACTTATGTTATTATAACAATCAAATTTCTTTAGAATTCCGTTTTTACAACTAATTTCTCTTTTAGAATATTTTTTTATAATATGTTCTGCAGCAAACAATTTATTCACTGTAAAGTCTCAAAGTATATTTCTGCTATAGAGTTCGCATTCAGTGATTGACTATATATATACTTTGTTTGAAGAAACATACATGTTTATATGTATATATATTGTATTATGGACAGTTCCAAGCAATTTCGCTCAACTATGAATTTTTTTCTTTTATATTATAATTTTTCAAAATATTGTTACTGCTGAAATAGCTTTTGGCAAATGTTCTACATGTAGGTTTTTATAAAAACATATTTTTAATCTATTTGGTTTAACTTTTCTTTTGTTTACAATAGATTATTTATTTTCGTTCTTATTTTCTTCTTTTTTCTATAAAGTTCTAGCAATTTTCGTCGTCAGTTTAGTTTGTATTAGACTGTTTGCATTTCCAATGGCTTAATATATAATACTTGTCCTCCATGACCCCCCTAAATTGCGCTTAAAAAAGGCCAATCACTTGGACCACATTTTTTAACAGCATGGAGCACAAGCAGTCTGCCTGGCTCAAACAACCCTTTCTGCACCTCACCATGAAGCAGCTGGGGAAGTTCTTAGCCCATCTGCAAGCAGCTCCTGAAGACAAAATGGGCAGAAGTAACAGCTGCCTCTGCATTCTCAAGGCATACTAAACTAACCGCGATGCTAACCACACAACCACATAACAACAAAATCAAGCCACAAAAGAACACACAAAACAAGCAAATAATAGAGTTTTTACTCTGTTTTTATCACGACTTATCCGCTAATTACCTTTCATTTTTTGTTTTGCACTCTTTTCAGGTAAGTCCCACTCATTCATCCATTTGGTTGGTAATTTGTCTGCAAACGCGAAAGGAAAACACTCGAAAGCTGCAGCCCAAAAGCCTTCGCAATGATTCATCATCGTTCATTCGGGAAAAAAAGCCGCTCAACGGCAGCAAGGAAATCCAGTAAAACAACAATAACAACTGCGACTACAGCTGCTGTTGTTTTGTCGCCTTGTCGTATGCAATCCCTTTTTTGTGTCTTTGCTGCTTTTAGTGCTGTTTGCAGCCCTTTAGCCCATCTGCGCAGTTGCCCTGGCTAACGTGTCGTATGTGTGTTTTTTTTTTTTTTTTTTGCCCTCAGACTCTCGGCGACATTTGAGGCCAATCAATGCCAAGTGGCTGCTGGGTTTACAAACTGCAAGTCATGTGCGGTTGTAAGGGGGATGGGATAGATGAGGGGCGTGGCATTCTAAAATTAAATACACTTTTTTCAGGTTCTGTCTTATTAAACGGTCTCTTCTTCGCTTTGGAGGCTTTATTTAGCTATAGCAACAAATTTAATGCTGTCCATCAGACAAAACTCGAGTGTAAAATACAAAATATCGTAGATTTTTGGCAGTCATATTTGGTTTGAAGTTTTTATTTCCAGTCAATCGATTGTTTTTCCTACATAATCAATCTATCTTTTCCGGAAAGAGCTCCACTTTAATTTATAATTTAGCTGAATGAATTGCGCATATTTAGCAGTTACTTTTCAATACTTTCAATACAAAGGAGTGGCTCTGACAACTAGCTTATTAGATCTGTAAAAAACGGGTTGGAAACTTTAAAATGTATTCAAAATGTATGCTAGTTGTGGCATTTTCCATTTTGATAAAGTTGGGCTGCGTGGTAACTTAAATAAACAAATTTTAAAACATACGCTTCAAGAAAATAAAGATTTGTTTCTTTCGGTTGCAAATCTTTAAGATCTGCAGTTAAATCTTGGTATTTGCCATGTATGGAAAAGCGATGTTATAGAAATGTGATTTGATATGCTATCCTTTAGTAATATGCATAATACTCACCTAAAAGGGTGCTTATCAGATGTTTGAGAAAGTCTGCTGGACATATATCATTAATCAGTTTCATACATTAGTAGACAGCCCACAAGCTGCTTTAGGGCAATATTTGATGTAAAAGGCAGTAGTTATTTCTAGTTTTGGGTCTTATACTTACATATGCATATGCATGTCTCTTGCTCGATTCCACTCAATTGGTCAACTGCTGGCTGCAGTTTTTTACACTCAAATGGCGACTGAGTCATCAGCTGTTTGGTTTCGCTGCTTCGCTCAGCTGGGCTGACGCCGCCCAAGCAATTAGACGGTCAGACGAATGTCGCCGGCGACTTTTTCTAACAACAACAAAAACTGTCGTTAGCTCTTGCCAAAAAAAACACCAAAAAAAAAAAGAAGGAAACTCAACTATGCTGCACGACTTGGATTAAAACTACATGCAGGCCCGGTCTGCTGGCCAGTCTATAACTGTGCTTGTGTCCTGGCTAAAACGTTGTGCCTGTTATTTTCGCTGGCTTTGGGCCACATCAGTTGTTCACTGAGTCAGTCATTCACTCAGTTCAGTTGGTTAGCGCATTTCTACACGTCAACAGCGTCGCGAATTGTTAGAAACCAAAAAAAAAACGAAAATACTTGGCAAAAATTTAAAACAATTTGTCGCGAGTTATTTGTGTGATTGCATTGAATTTCTTTGCCTCTTCCCATACAAAATGGTGGCCATCAATTTGAATCGTAAGTAAACCAGATGAAGCATTTTTTGTTGTTGTCCCGACAACTCTAGACTGAGTGTTAAACTTCTTCCTCTTGCCTGTGCGTAAATGAGACCCCTGGGTCTTAAAGTTAACCGTTCTCCTCCGCTTTTTATGCTGTGCAGTTTTTCGCATTGTGAGTGGGGAGTGTCTCTGATATGTGGGTGACAACCCTGGACCGAAAAATGTGTCTTAATTTAATTTGGCAACAAGGGAACGGGACAATGTCTCGCAAATTATTTGATAATTGACATGCACATGACATGGACGGCCACGCCCATTTGCGCCCCCAAATTTATAGACAGTTGTCGAAGGCAATGGCTGTGGTACTAAATAATTTAATTAAATGCAAATTAAAATGCTTTTATGAATATTAAGCAGACACTTATGAATATTTCCATAGTCGAAAACTCTACGGCAACAAAAATATATTTTCTGCTGACTCTTGCTGCTTTTTAGCTTCTCCTTTAGCTTCTGTTTTTATACCCTGAACCCATTAAAAATGGGTAAAAAGGGTATTATGGTTTTGTGCAAAAGTATGTAACAGGCATAAGGAAGCATCTCCGACCATATAAAGTATATATATTCTTGATCAGTATCAACAGCCGAGTCGATTTAGCCATGTCCGTCTGTCTGTCCGTCTGTCCGTCTGTCCGTCTGACCGTCTGTCCGTCTGTCTGTCTGTATGAACACACAGATATCAGAGACTACAAGAGCTAGAGACTTCATATTTGGAACATAAGTTCTCCTAATCCCGGGACAGATCAAGTTTATTTCATTTTATCGATAACTAATACCGTTTAAAAGTTATCGATAAATTTCGATTTCAGACTTGCGTTTTTGGGATATAACTTCAAAGTTATAAAAGATAGAGGCTCCAAACTTGGCATGTATAATCTCGAATAGCATACACATGTAACAAATATTTCACTTTTTGGATACCACCCCCAAACCCCCCAAAAGTTGAAAAAATGCATTTTTGAAGGTACGACCTTGCAATTTGGTTTGGTAACACATATTATGGACAATTGCTTGCCCCAAAAATTTCAATATGATCGGACAATAAACATAGAAGTTATTTAAGATTTAACTTTCCATTGTGTGGGGCTCAGCGAAAGAGCAAGCTAACTGCTTAAACCGCTTGCACTGCTTATACTGCTTATACTGCAGCATGTGTGTGCTTAGATTAGTATGAATGATTTTAAGGACTGGGTTCAGGGTATCTCGTAGTCGGGCACTCCCGACTACAGCACTCTTACTTGTTAACTTTGCCAAGGGATAATTATGGCGGAATGCTTTTACACTAGTTGTACGCAAAGTTTTTGCTGAGAATGTAACATTTTATCTTTTCTTTTTTTGGCTAATGTGTACACACTACTCGCAGTGGCGAAAAACTCATTTCGCAAAAGCACTTAAAATAATGCGAGCATATTTGCACTAATAATGTAATTTCTTACATTTTAATACACATTGTTTAATGCATTTTGGAAGCGCAATTTTACAGAAACTTTCTTGAAATTTCTTGCACAATTATTTCATTACTTCGTGTGTTGTAAATGCAAATTTATGTAACTACTTAGCTAATTGGTTCAGCTTAATAGTTGAGCATTTTAGATGGAAACAAACTTCTAACTGTACATATTCAACTGTCCTTTAGTGCTTAGAAGGCATTTAACATATTTAATTAAACGGCGATTTTACAACATTTACCTTCTACAGCCCTACTTACATAAAAAAGTGTATAATTGGCCTTATAACATTAAAAAAAGCATACCTAATTAGCATAGGTCAGTGTATTCAATGCAATAATACCCTGTAACCAGCTGTAATGAATTTTTTTGGTAAGAATGCACTTAGGTCGTTTAATAATTTAATATATAGATATTTTTGTTTTTAATGCTTCTGAAACTGCGGCATATCAAATTTGCTTGTTCTAAAGAATATATAACTAATTTAGTTAAAACTTTAGTTAAAACTTTCGAGCTTTACTTTAATTACTTTATAGTTTCTAGGTAGATATATATGTACACATTTCCAATTAATATATTCTTAATAACGTTTGTTTATTATTAAAATCAGCGTTGCGACCTTCTGACCAATACTATATTCTTCCTCAAAACTGAATTTTTGTATTAACAGGGTATTCAATGGACTTTAGACCATTTAATCCTTTTGGCTCGGAGCTCAGTCTTTTTTGTTGATTTTTTCATTTTGGGCGAATGTAATTGAGTATCTCTGAACATGGCTTAATTTGTGTATTTGTGTCGGTCTTTTGGCTTGCTTTTTGCATTGCGAGCAGACGACAAACACAGAGCCCCCACCTCAGCCCCCCACTTGTGGTGTAGACAAACCGCACCCCCTGCCCCCACGCAACCCCCTTGACCCCTTTGGAGTCTGACAAATCGCTTCAGCTGTCATAAGCAGATTTTCGGGGGCGCATCATCGCTTGAGGACAATTTTGAAAGGCCTTTTGTGCCTGCCTGCCTGTCTGTCTGTCTCTCTCTCTCTCTCTGTGTGTGTGTGTGTGTGTGTGTGCATGTGTGTAATTAATGTAAATCATGTCATCAACACTTTGTCAAATGATTTCAATTAAAATCATTTGGAAATTTACGACGCAATTTCTAAGCTGCATTTAGCACAAATTGTTGGGGCTCTGTTTTTCAGCTCTGGACGCTTACTTTTGCTCCTGACTGCATTTTTAATTAAAAGCGTGAAATGTCAACGGCTCTTTTACAACACTCACATATATAAAATGCAAGTTGGCAAAAACTCTCGAAAAAAAGGCAAAATTATTTTAATTGAGGTCAACTTTTCATGTGCGTTGGCGCTATTTTTTTTTCTTCTTATGTAGCTGCATTTTACGCTGCTTTAAATTTATATAATGATGCTTATTATGTTAATGAGAGTTTTTAGCTTTACTTTGCACCACATATGTGTATATTTGTGTGTGCCAGTCGTTGGCGTTGGCTAACAAGCCCTAAATACCACAATTCTGAATGTATCCAAAAAAATAACCCATTTAGTCTGAATGATATTTACAAATGAAACTTAAACAGGGTTTTTTTTTTTTGTTTCGTAATGAATTTATAATTTGCGAAATAAGAATAGTCTTATGCTGTTTCGAGTTCCAGGCAAAGTTGAATAGTTCCTGCGAGTATCTAAAATAATAGTTTATTAAACGTCAAAATAAATTAACATACTTATCTTCTGTATTCCATTAGAAAGAAAGAGAAATTATGTTCGTTGCTACTTTCCATTCATGTTTTATTTAAGCTGCATAGTAGTCTTCTTCTTGCTGTGCACTTGCACTTCTTATCGCATCACACCCTTACTCGGCTGCCGAGCAGCTTTACTGACCACGCACTGCGCTGCGCAGCTATTTATATACTACTGTGAGGTCTTCTTCTTTCAATCGTGACGACTCACAGCGCTCTCCCTCTCGCATCGAACTTGCACTGCTGATCTCGTCACACGCGCGCATAAATCTACCTGCGCACGGTCTTGCTTGCATTTGCCCTCATACTCTGCTCTCTTCATCGTGCCTGTGCGCACACGTATGCATATCAGTATAACTGCTCGGCCATGGTGTAATTACTAAAGGTGGAGTAAACTACAGTGTGGTGAATCTATTCAGCTGCCTAGCTTGCCAGTCGTTTCCTGAACGTCGTTGAAGCAGGTCGACATGCGGATGAATTTTTTTTGTTTTCAGAAATGTTTGATTGTATGCGTGAATGTATTTGTGCTTGTATGTGTTCTACAAGCGTTTATGCACGCATTCATAAGCACATATACACACATACACAAGCATACCAAACGGCAGGCAACTGCTGGCAGCTCGCTCGTAAAAAAAAACGAAGCAACGACAGCTTCGTGAAATTGGCGTGGCAGCTCGTAAAATAGTTTACTCCACCTTTAGTAATTACACCATGTTCAGGCTCGCATGCTCACTCATACACAAAGAAGAGCATCGTGTTCTCGCATCTAATCGCTCTCTGCCATGTCTCTGTATTCGCAATTCCTTATGCTTTTACTTTAAATGCTCGGAGTCTTGATTGATTGAGTTCCAGCTGCAAATAGTATACTCAAGATGGCATAATGGAGAACTATTGTGAATGTAACAGCTACTAAATATAAAGATAACCAAGAACATTTTGTTTAGAGGCAAGAAACAACTTTTTCATATTATTCGATTGTTATCGAATACGCATGTAAGCATCTAAGCACTTAAATTGTTCACATAACAACAAAAATATTATAATATCAAAAATATAAACATATTCCGTACAGTATTCTTCTCATATTCTTCTGTGTACTAAACCTGAAACTTATTGGTCTTGCAAATAATAGAGTATACCTCTGATATAAGCATTTTACATTCACATTCACATTCGTCTGTTGACAATTAGCTAAATAGTAGGCCTTGCTTATAATACAAGTTAAAAGGGCGACAAACATTAGTTTCACGCTTGTCGTCTGCTTGAGATCATTGTAAATTTAGCAATTTGAACAAGTTTAAATAAAATTTAAAATCCAAATCAAATAACATTGCGACAGGCGCTCTTTTTCAAGAGTTGGCAACGCTGCGTCTGGCATCTGTGGTTTTTGTGGATCCTGTGGACGTTGTGGAACGCATTGTGCGCTTTTCTGCGTTGCAGCTGTTTTTGCGATAACGTGCAGCTCGCGACAAGCCGGAAAAACACAGATTTTGTTGGAACATAAAATATTCAAGCTCTTAAAACAAGTTCAGTTTGAAGCAAAATTAGAAATTAACTTCGTGTGATATTTTCAAGTGAGTAATTGGTTAAATTTCATTGTAAAAAGATGTAGCACAAAGCGTAAAATTATCGCAGCTTGACAAGCTGAAGTTGCTTGCTTTGCGCAAATGGCATAAACAAATTGATTCGTGCTTGTATTTGTATACAAATATATGGGTACATGTGATATCTATATATGCATATGAATATATATATATATATATACATACATTCGCACACAGTGGTCGCTCGCAAAAAAGCATGATTGCATTCCAGTGTTGG
Organism: Drosophila flavopinicola; assembly: GCA_035042425.1. NCBI lineage: Eukaryota > Metazoa > Arthropoda > Insecta > Diptera > Drosophilidae > Drosophila > Drosophila flavopinicola. The sequence goes on from JAWNLL010000165.1 coordinate 23,421, forward strand.
AAATGCTAGCAAGAGTGTATTATTTTGTCACTCAGCAAACTACAGTGGGGCTAATGTTACAATAATACAGTAGTAAAAAGAGGGAAAGTACCGCTTGTCAAAATATATTTTCCGACTTGGTTTTAAAGCAATCTTCGTCTTTTTGTAAAAGTTGCACAGCTCAAACTACAATATCATTTAACTGTGATATAAACTAAAGGTTCAAAGATGTGTTCTTCTGTGAAAGAAATGATTTGTTTTCCTAGATAGTCCGCCAGCGCATACGGAATATCAATGTAGTCCATCCTCCTGCTTCCAGTATTATACGATAAATTGAAAACTTAGTATAGCATGAAGGGAATGAAATTTTATGGTCGGGACAGTGGAGACAAACAAATTGTTTTAGGTTTAATTTCTGCAAGTGGTAATTTCCGAGCGATCACTGTACATGCTCATTTGTTGCTACCCCTTTTTGCTGCACAGCCAGCTATCGAGCCACACTAAAATACCCTGCATTCTTGTAGTCATGGTGCCGTCGATTACCGTCCTGCCGCCGGAGCGTCACCTCGGCTATGTCTGCTGCAAGTGTCAGGCGGTCGCCTTCGTCGGTCGTCGCTACGCCTGCTGGGTGTGCATCAACTATCAGCTGTGCGGCAGCTGCTACGATACCAACGAGCTGCCCACTCTGCCGGGCCACCACTACTACCACCCACTGGAGGTGCACTTTGCGCGCGAGGAGTACGAATTGTACTTTGGCGGCGAGGCCTATATAGATGACCTGGTGCCGCAGAGCTACAAGTGTGCGCTGTGCGAGCGCCTTGGATTCAATAGCTCGCGTCTGTACAATCATGTGCTGAATTCGCATCGCCAGCACAAGGACTACAGCGACTACGTTCAGGTGCTCCACTTGCGCTGCATGGCCGAGGCGGCGGCCCCAACGGGCAGCATGTTGTCACGTCAGTTGCCCACGGCCAGCGAGAATCCCAGCGATGTGGAGTATCGCGAGGCGATACGCCTGAATCAGCAGCGTCATGCGGTGCTGCTGGAGCAGCAGGTGCTCAACATACAGGAGGAGCTGCACGTCGCCAGCCAGCTGGTTAATCCGCGCTGCAATCCGCGTCCAACGCCCAGCAGCGAACTGAGGCGTCTCTACGGTGGTCCGCCGCAGCAGCAGCAGCAACAGCAGCAACTGCAGCAACTGCAGCAGCCGCAGCAGCGCTCGCCCTCGCATCGTCCTGATGGCGCCATACGGCAATCGAAATCGAATCGCTTGCGCAGCTACGTCAGCCCCAAGGCAACCACGATGATGTCGTCGCGTCCGTCCACTGGCACCGCGGCCGCTTTGGATGAATGGGACTCGGAGTGGCTGAACAACTCGGCATCGGCCATGATGAATGAGCAGCGGCGCCTGCTGCTGCATCAGCATCGTTTAGAGTGCCTGGGCGCCAGCTATGCGGATGTGTTGCGCAAACTTGACGGCAAGAGCAACAGCAACACCAAGGACAAGGACAAGGAGAAAGAGAAGGAGAAGGAGAAAGAGAAGAAAGCCAAGAAGGAGAAGCACAACGACAAGCTGGACAAGGACAAGTATCTGTGCACCAAGTTCTTGCCACTGGACAAGATTCCACTCACGCAGCAGCCAAGTCTGCCCTTGCTGCCCGATCGTGTGCTCTTTATCGAGTCGCTACTGTGCTCCATGCTCAACGACGAGCAGTTGCGTGACGTGACACTGCCACCACCACCCGCAGTGCCACCAATTGAACCGCACTGGAACCACTTGACTGAGCTGGCAGCTGAGCCGGTTTCGATTGAAGATGCTGCAGGGGCTGCTGCTGCAGCTGCAGCTGCTGTAGCGGCTGGAATGATGGCTCATTTCTATCGCGGTCTAAGCGACTACAAGGGCTGGCTAAGCAGCAAGTACACGGAAGCAAAGCTCCAACGAGACGCAGAGCAGGCAGCTGTGCCGCAAGCTGCCGCCTTGCCGGCCAAACGCGTCAGCATTGCCATTGCCGTAGAGTCGGCCGACTCTGACTTGGACGTGGACACCGATGAGCGTGAGGAGGATGAAGAGTTTCCCATAGAATTAATGGCAAGTGCTGAGGTTGTCACAATTTATCTGGTGCCAGTTAATGCGATCGGTGAACCAAAAGATGAGGAAGACGATAGCGAAGACGATGATGTGGATGACGACGACGACGAGGAAAATGAGTATGAGGATGGATATGATTACCCGGAGCATTCTGACTCGGAGTAAACGGATAAGCGGGACAAATTAACGCTTTTTACATACAAATGTCAGGGGGGATAAATATCAAAAGGCGAATATGACATTCAGTACCTATTTATAATGCAAATACAACTGTATTCGTTTAATCAAATAAAGGGCGATATCAGGGCGTGAAAGTTATATGTATACCTTCGCACTTTTCCCAATTTCTAATATATGTATATATTTTTATACACTGAACCCATTAAAAATGGGTAAAAAGGGTTGTGCAAAAGTATGTAACAGGCATAAGGAAGCATCTCCGACCATATAAAGTATATATATTATTGATCAGTATCAACAGCCGAGTCGATCTAGCCATGTCCGTCTGTCTGTCCGTCTGTATGAACACACAGATATCAGAGACTACAAGAGCTAGAGACTTCATATTTGGAACATAAGTTCTCCTAATCCCGGGACAGATCAAGTTTATTTCATTTGATCGATAACTCATCGCATTCAAAAGATATCAATAAATTTTGATTTTAGACTAGCGTTTTTGGGACATAACTTCAAAGTTATAAAAGCTAGAGACCCCAAATTTGGCATGTATAATCTCGAATAGCATACACATGTAACAAATATTTCACTTTTTGGATACCACCCCCTAACCCCCAAAAGTAAAAAAAACGCATTTTTGAAGGTACGACCTTGCAATTTGGTTTGGTAACACATATTATCGACAATTGCTTGCCCCAAAAATTTCAATAAGATCGGACAATAAACACAGAAGTTATTTAAGATTTAACTTTCCATTGTGTGGGGCTCAGCGAAAGAGCAAGCTAACTGCTTAAACCGCTTGCACTGCTTGTACTGCTTGTACTGCAGCATGTGTGAGTTTAGAGTAGTACGAATTATTGTAAGGACTGGGTTCAGGGTATCTCGTAGTCGGGCACTCCCGACTAGAGCACTCTTACTTGTTTTATCTGGGTAATGTTTTGTTTCAATGTCCCAGTTTAATAGTGTACGAAGTTGGTCTATTAAAAATCGTTGATCTGCATAGAAAGTGGTACATGAAGTTCACTTAATTGCCGAATGTCGAAACTAACGTTAAAAATAATATTGTAAAATTAAATTTACAAAAATTAAAAAAAATCTGGTTTGTGTCTGTGAACCTTTTAAAATGGACAAAAAGTAACTTCCAGGTTTTGTAAGGCTTAGGTACTTTGGCTAATCGAAAAGAGTCTCGCATTCGTTACAAGCTCGAAAATACCTTATTAAATACAGATCTAAGGTAATACGAACTGTTCATAAAGTGGTTCCGAGTATTCGTACCACGAATTCATATATTTGTGTTCATATTACATGCAATAGTCACAAGAATTGTGCTAGACAAATGTAATTATGAAATGAATTTAAATGCTCTTTTCTATAATAACGCAATGTATAAATATAAATAATTTTGCAAGCTTTGAAACTCTAGTGTTGTATTGTGTGGAAGTTTTTTCAAATCAAGTTGGCAGCGCCGAACAAAACTTGCTGTCAGCATTTTGACTATGCAACACAACATATCATTGTTCATTTTACATTGTGAATTCGAGAAGAGTAAACGTATAATTCTAAAAAAAATAAGTGAAAAAAACGAAACTGAATTAAGTTTGAAACCATATTTTTTGTTTTACCAATAATTGTAACGAATAATTTTGTGCGCTTTACCAAAAATGTGCTCAAATAATATGAACGAGCCGAACCGCAATTGCTTGGGCTGCCCGGCCGAGGGAGATTTGGGTTGGCGTTACGAGTGCATCATTTGTGGCGAGGATGTGACCTATTGCGGCAAATGCTACAACGATGGCAAGAATGTGGCCAGCGATAAGCACAAGTATTATCATCCCATGAAGGCCTTCTACAATCGCGAGTTCCACAACCTATACTTCAATGGCGAAGAGCAAATCGAGGGCGATGCTCCTCAGAGCTACAAGTGTGCCTTCTGCAATGAGCTCGGCTTCACCGGCGACCAGCTGCAGCTGCATGTGTCCGAGAAGCACAGTGGCCACTCGGACGCCTCCGATCTGCTGGACATGTTGACCAAGTTGAATGGGCAGACGATATGTGAGTAAGCGACCTCTGAGACCGATTGCAGCGTTAACTTCAATCGGTACTTTGGCAAATTGCTTTGCCACTGCGGTAGAATTTCGCACACCGACTAAATGGACACTCTTACATACATTTCTGCACTCACATCGAGTACAATCGTTGTCCTTAATCTGACAAATGCTAGTTCAGAGAACGAAGCTTTCATTTCAAGAAACTTTTCTCATAACCCGAAATCGTTTATAAGACTAGTTTATTGTCTTGTCTTGTCCTAAAAAGATTGACCATTACATGATTACATGTTGCGTCACTAACTGCAAAATACCCTTGGCAACCATTTGCACTGGGTATAGAGTACAAAAAGGGTTTTGCTTATCTGCAAGTCAAATGCGAATCGTTTGAGCAGCAACCACTTGGAAAGGTCGTTTGCTCTTAGCCAGCTTGTGGTTCACCTTTGGGCCTCTAGCTAAGGTCCGTTCTGCACCCAAAAGCCGCAAAACGCAATTCCAAACCGTAATCGAAACAGCAACCGGAAGCAAACCTGTTGTGATTGACAATCTTTAATAATGGCAAATTATGTGTGAACAGCAAGAGAACAGAGTCGGATGCACAAGACGGACAAGACAATTCGCTCAACACCTAAACAATATACAATTTAACCAGCACCCGACCCCCCGCCCCCTCTTGAAACCACATCTAGTCACCCCTCTAGGCTATTTTGGCAACAAATTTTCCACTTCATTTGATCGCCAAGCAACTTGTTTTTCTTTAGCCTCCTGTTTCGGTTCGAGGGTTGGTTTTCGCTACTTGCTCATGTGATAGTTCTATTTTGCTTAGATTTGCAATTTCTTATCGTGTGTGTGTGTGTGTGTGTGTGTTTGTGTTATTGCTTATCGATACATACATACTCGTATTCGATTTTCTGATATGAAGATTGCTTTTCGCCATTGCTTTCATTCATTATCTTTATAAACTTCTAAGATATTATGTTTCCAATTTAGAGAAATGTGCTGAAAGAATGTCTGTTTGTTACTTTTTAGCTATATATTCTTGAATTTCATCAACCACATTTGTGTAATTGATGTAGTAACGACTTTGATAGCAATTTTCATTTAATGCACAGCTGTGAAATGCATTTTCCGCTGCATTTAATCACATAATTGTGCACAGGAATTCTTTTTCTGTTTACTGCGATGTTGCTTCAGTTGTGGCACTGCCGTTGCCGTCATTCTCAGCGGTTTGACTATATATATATATGCATATGATATATGGCCGCATGTAAAGTGCGAAAATGCCGCGGATCGCGTTGCACATTAATCAAAGTTGCGCTTGAAAACAAAAAGTGCAAGAAAAGAAAAACAGCAGCAGCAACTGCATTTGCAACGGAGGCCAAAGATGGCAGCAAAAGTTAATGTATTGCTAGTATGCGAACAGGCAACTTTTGTGCCTGCTGTGCAGGTGTTTTTAAAGGTGCTTTATATTATATAAACTTCGTTGTTTGTCCTCTCTCAGTAAAGGGCGTTCGCATAACATACACTGCATACCGAAATTGTTAGAATTTTGCAATAAATTGCAATATTCTTCTCTATTGCAATAATAGATTTAAGCATGTTCAGAAAATGTATAGCATGATATTATGCTAATAATAATAAATTTAAGAAACTATGCACATTTGTATAATTTATTTAATTAATTAACTAATTTACGAAATTTACGTGCAGTTTTCCAATGCTAATTCAACTGCTTTTTTAGTCGAGAAACGAGAAATGAATTAGGCTCTGACAACTTGGTACTTATCTCTATTCAGTATTATAATTTATACGAATATTAAATTTGTATACAATTTGTATGCTAAAGTCAAGAATTTCTTGTCTTTTTTTAGATTTGACTGCAAATTTAATTAAATTTCCATAATCATATTTAGTTTTGTAAGAAGTTTACATATTGGCTGGCAAGGGTGCTAAATCCTTGCCACCCCAAAGATTGTAGTCCTTTCATTGTTTTTGCTCAATGCTTTTGGCAGCAAGAAGCAATTGCAAAGAATGACGTCAGACTGTGCTGGCTTAAGGGTGACTTGTTACCCCCCTTTTTTTGTATAGTATATAGGATCAGTAACAGTCCCCCCTTTCGCCTTTCGCCTTTCGCCAAATGCACAAATATTGAATTACTAACGGAAGGGTCTCGCTTACTTGTTTCTTGCAGCCACTGAGATCCGCTGCCAGGAGAAGTCGCGTGGCGGCCTCAGCTATGAGGTCATCTTGGCCGAGCCGGCACCCAATGTGGCCGTGCCCAAGCGTCCCGTTACTCCGGGCAAGAATGTCAGCGTCGAGGAGATTGAGCAGAAGCTCAAAGCCGCCGAGGAGCGTCGCGTTGTAAGTGAAATGAGTGGCATGTAATGCAATCAAGATCATTGGTTAATTTCGTTATCTGTGCAGTCCTTGGAGGCCCGCAAGATGGCCGAGATCTCTATAAAGCTGGCCAAGGTTGAGGAGGCCACGCGCAAAAAGGATGAGATTACCAACGAGTTCATCACTCAGACCAAGGAGCAGCTGGAGACCAAAATGGAGCACCATGTGGAGAAGCGTGAGGCCATCATTAGTGACATGAAGGAGAAGCTTAAGGTGAGTTAAATATACATATATATTTGAAAAAGGCGACCAGCTCTCCCTCTCTCTCTCTCTCTCTCTCTCTCATATAGATTCATGCCCAGGAGATTGAGAAAACGCGCGAGACTTTGGAGCAGCAAAAGGCCAATGAGCAGAAGGCCATTGATGAGAAATTGAAGACCGCTCAGGCTTTGCGTGATGAGAATATTAAGAAGATGCTAGACCGTCTAAAGGAGCATGTGAGTTTTCATTTTGGCTGGTGGCAAACTGTTTGTTGTAGCTTAGTTGCTTAGCTTGTTGTTTGTGCATTGCTATTGTTCAGTTCTAAAATGCGAATAGTTGTAGTCTTCACTAGATTAACCATTATTCATATTGTCATGCAAATATATTTGTAAACATAGTACTTATTGACAACTTTGAATTTTGTACCAAATCATCTGTAGAACTATTTGTGATACATAGAAATTAAAATCCAATGATTTAATTGAATTTTAAAAAAGGAATATGTATCAAAACATTCTTCGCTTTTGTATCGTGCTTCTGTGTTTGTGTGTGTGTGTATGCCAAGTATTTTGATTTTCATCCATCGATATAATTTATTGGTTTATTGTCATTTTTCCTTTCGATCTCATTTAGAATACGATCAAAATTGCCGAAATCCAATCTCAGCACCACTATTTGGAGAATCAAAAGCTCGAGGAGAAAGCGCGCATTATTGAAAACAAATTGTACACTGCCGAGCAGAATCGCGAAAAGGAATTGCTTAAGAAAATTGAGAAAGTTCAAAAACTTGTAGGTCCCCAACACACAGAAAAAACAAAAAGAAACTACCCAAAATATTCGCTTCTTCTAGTTTGTATTATTTGCCTGCCGTTCTCATTTGTAGCCCTACACTAGATAATTTGATATTCGTAATTAATTCGCTGATACTCTCTTACAGGAACGTCGTGCTGAGGCTGTGCGTCAGAACAAGGCCCAGACCCAGGATATGGATGGACAGCAGAGCCCCATTGCCTCGTCCGGCTAAACGACCAGCTGGAATATTGCCGCTGCTGAGAATGGGGCACGTGGAGCGTTCTCAATTGAAGCTCGCAGCGGTAGCTGCGAATCACATACACACACACAACTCACACACAGCAACAACAACAACAACAACAAGAGAAAATAACAACTACAACACATATTTAAGCAAGAAAAACCTTCAAGCAACAACTGATTTGCTTCAAAATTTTCAAGTATTAACAAAACAAAACAAAAGAACAAAAAAATAAAATCAAAATTATAAAACAAAGCAAACACGAACTACTGCAAAAAGTGCAACACATTTAAAACTATACTGCAAATTAATACGAAATACATTTAGTAAAGCAAATTTACGACTAATAAGTCGAAAGAGAAACAACACAAACAAACAAGCCACTTACAATAAGATCTAAAGATTCATATAATTCATTGTAATACTACCGAACTGTTTCTATGAAATTTCGACTATTGAGCGTTCAGTTGATTTTGGCTTTGCCATTTTAATTTCATACAAGTAAACTAATAACTGAATGAATATCGATTTGTCATGCTTATAGGTAATACAAATATACATCAAGTGTATTTTCAATTGATTTGCAGAGCATTTTCACTAAAACTAAATGCCATACATGTTTTTAAATTGTATTTGCCTGTCGTTTTCGTATGCTTTGCTTAACAAAAATAAATACAAAAAACAAAAAAAATATATATATATCAACTTATTATTTAAACATACCCAAACTGTATAATTTATCTTTTATTTATTAGCATTATGCGAAGTAGCATGTTGGACACTTAACATTAACAACATTTTTGTATAAGTTCGCATTTTCTATCTATATAATAAATGTCAAACAGAAAAAATACATAAGAAATGCTTATAAAAAAAAAACAAATAAAAACTCAATAAAAATCCAATACAAAGTAAAACAAAACACAACATTTTCGTTTCATTTACACAACATAAACAAAATAAACACTTAGGCATTAATATACATACATAAATATATATAAAACATACATATATATATATATATATATACATAAATCTATATTATAGAAATTGAAATAAAAAAATGCATATTTTGTCTAACGTCAAGTTATATTTAGAAGAAGTTGAAGCTGAAGATGGCGCAAATTTTTGGCCGCAAAAAATGGTTTAAATGAAATTTATTGGGGCGGGAAAATTTAATGTATGAACTTGTTTTTCAGATTTATTTGTGTAAGTGCAAAAAGAGCGCTGAGAATTAGCTTAAATTTAAATTCACATACCGTTATAAATGTGTATTTCTGTAACTTACCTATGGCTACTATAAATCCACATATATATAAACGTATATATATATATATATATGCATATACAGCTATAACAAAAGCAAACAACACGCACAGCCCCCCCACAAATCCCGAAACTTTAAAGCTACTCAAACAAAAACAAAAAACTAAATGCAAACATAAAATCAATACAATTGATAGAAACGCTTTGATATGTACTCAATTTATGATATATATACTATATATTAATGTATAATCAACATCAATAACCAATGGAATAAAAACAAAAACCACTTTTTGTATGAGGATAGAGCGAAAACGGTTACTTTTTTTTCAAAACTAATAAAAATGTTCTCTCTTGAAAGCAGCCTATGCGAACGTTTCTTTTAGGTTCACGCATTACTTTAAAACTAAGTTTACATAAATGAATGACGATAAGTGAATTCTAATATTGAATGTATAATAAAAATGCGTAATTAAAATAAATGAATATTTATAATTGGTAATCAGTGGTATTTTTATTCATGTTCTTTACTTGCGAAGGCTTTGTTCCCTAAACAGTATTTGCTTGCAGTTCAAAATCTTTGCTACTGCATATCCGCTTATGGTAAATTTTTACGAAAAAGTTAAAAAAAAACATTAAAGTAATTTTGTAGTTTGGTTTTTTTTTACAAAATGTTAGCTGCTCAGATTATGTCAGAAAATGGACTTCAACAGGTTGCTGCACACTTAACAGCATTACGGTCCATGTTAACTATACAGCTGATACAGTACTGGTAAAAATAGACATGCTTGCGTCAGCAGAGTTGGCAGTGGTCGATACACTGCAGGCAAAACTAAAAGTGCCAGTGGTTTATGAACTGAGAGATCTAAGATAAACATGTTTAGTTTTGCTTAAATTACATTCAATATTTCTATCACTTACAGAAAATTACCGTTTAAAATAAGCATTGAACACATTATTAACTTAAGTGGATTTTACTTTTATTTTAATATCAACAAGATATAACTTTATCAACAAGATATAACTTTAACTGATTAGTTATCATTACTGTCGCCGCACCAGAGCAACAGGACAGCGTTCTCGTAATCAATAATCGAATTTTGCTCCAACTGCTCCTCAGTGGAGCTCATCACGGTGGTGTTGTTGCAATCCTCGTGGTTGTCGTTGGCTATAAAGTGATACTGTCCCGAACTACTGGCCAAAATGGGCAGAGTGGGATGGAAACCGATGCCATTGCAGCAGTCACCATGCAGCGGCAACTGCAGTTCCTGGCTATCACTCTCGCCGTCCAGACTCCAGAGATTCAGGACGCCACTGGTATCGCCGCTGGCCAGCCACGCTTGTTGCGGACTCAAATCGAATTGGATGCGCTGATTGGTGCTCACCTGACGTTGGAACTCCCTCAGCGGCTTCTTGTAGTTGCGCATGTCCCACTGCAGCAGCTTGGGGCACTTGCGTGCGCCACTAAACAGTTGCCAGTTGCCTCTTCCTCCTCCTGCAGCTCCTGCATCATTCGCATAGCGCAGCTGCGTAATGCCCCCCGAGTGTCCGCCCAGTGTGAAGAGCGGTCCCTGCTTGGGCGCACAGCGCAGATCGAAGTGCTGTATGTAGCCGCGCCAGTTGCCACAGGTCACCGTGTGTGGATGCTCGGCCGTCTGAGCGATGCAGGAGACGGCAAATTTCACAGCATACTCATCGTAGCTGCGCCCGGGCCGACTGGTATCGAAGATCCTGATGCAGCGCTTGTACCCCGCATAGATCTTCTGGCCGTCCGCCGAGAAGGCCAGCGATATGGCAGCCTCCACCTCATCCACCGCGTCATAGCCGCTGTAGCTGCAGCGCAGACGTCCGTCAAACGCATCCCACATATGGATGGGCTCGTGTTGACGCGTTGCTAGCCAGCTGCATGGAGAAAAAGTGTAAAGATGCTTACAGGGTATATATAAGTCACAACTAGTCACTAACACTTACTAGCAGGTGTCGGGCTGCTGACTGTTCATCAGCGGATTCCAGACGCAATCGTAGACGGTCCCACCTTCGGGCACATGGACAGCGGACTGCAGCGGGGAGAGACTGCGCTGGGATAATAGGACGTTGCTGGCATCGTATAGATCCAGTGGCAGCTCCAGCACATGCATGCCATCCAGATGCACCGGCAGCAGCAAACACGTGCCATCTGGCGACCAGAAGCAGCCTTTGGTATACTGCTGTGCTTTCGCCGTCGATGGCCAGCAACGGCGACCCAACTCGATCAGCTGCCGCTCGAAATATGACGGCTGCGGCGGCGTTGTGAGTGTAGCGCATTTGACTTGGTCTTGGTCGGAGGGCGGGTCTGCCTCTACCGATGCCAGCTCATCGAGTGTGTCCTCAATGTCTATAACGGGCTCGCTCTCTTCCAGCTCGTTCTCCTCCTCCAGCTCGGTCGTCTCCATTGATATGCTCAATCTGCTGCCCAGCTTGTTGGACAGGTCCTTAAAGACGCTGCGTTGGCTGCGATTCACAGTGCCGTCCGCAGCCGTTGGGCTCTGTTTCAACTTCGTATCGCTCAGACTGTAGCTAAGATTGGGAAATGAGGCATCTGTTTCATTCGGGTTGCCGGCCGGCAAACTCTTTGCCAATGTTATATCCAAGCTGCTGTTGAAGCTCACATTGTGGTTGAGCAGCGATGCCGTCTGTTCCAGGTCAGACATTGCTATGCTCAAATTGCAGGCTGTAAAAGCATTTCAGTTTATTTTTTATTAGTAAACGCTCTTTATTTAATTTGCATGCTTACAATTCTCCTCCATGGCGGCTATTTCATTTTGTATAGCGTGACCGTATTTTGATAGCAAAAATATACCAGCTTGTTTCAGAAAATATACCAAATTGTGCCAGCAGCGCGCACGTATACTCAAATTGGTGATGTTAACGCTACTGTGCTCTGTTAGGCACAATGCTAAATTATTGAAGCAACGGCCTTTAGAATAACATTTGCGCAATAAATATAATTTTTGCTCAGCATGTTGATTATAAATTGAGCTTAGAGTGACCAAATTACACATTTGGAAAGACCGCACTGTTAAGTAAATCAGCTGTGCGTGTGGGGCCGTGGTGAATTGAAAACAGGCGCTATGGTGAAAATTTACTTTCAAATTCAATTCAAATATATTTACTGGCTTTTGAATGTGTTCAGCTTTAATACATTTTAAATGACACATACCTTTTACATTATGATTAAATATGCCATCATCATAAAATATTTCATATGCCAAATGTAGGATAACACATTTTTGGAAAGCATAAAGACAAATTTGACCAATAACTATTTATAGGAAATCCCAAAGTCGGAGATGTGTGATCTGATTATTTAGCATTTCTGATCGGGTTCAATGTATTTCAGTGATTGCCCACATTATTTGTGTAATTAGCAAGCATTCGTCATATTCTGGAATTTGCATATTGCATTAGAGCCATCAAGTAGGCGACTTCGGCTCGTGTGTTAATGCTGCAATTGGATTTGTAAACGGAACGCTTTAAGGCCTGGCCAAAATGCGGCTCACGTTCGAGCCGGCAAATAGGCTGTCGAGTGTATCCTAATTTAAATTGAACGCATTGCAAATGGTGCGTTGACAATTGTGGGGGAAGGCGGAGGTCGGATCAGGAGGAGCACACGTGCCGTCAAATCGAAAATGAAATTTAGATCGAATTACAATATTGTTTTTGACGTTGTTTTTTGTCTCTTCTGTTAGTTCATTCGAATCAATTAAGTAAAATGCCCGATGAGGCGTGTCAAATGAAATATTTACGCAGCCGTTTGGGCCCGCAGGGAGTTTCTAGTTGGGACTGGGCGTTGTCCTCGATGTCCTCTGCCAGCCACTCAACCCCAAAACTTCAACCCCAGCGACTGCTTTTCAATTTGTTCATTTGCGTGACTGTACTTGGCGCCTGCTGCTCCTTTTTTCCGCTCTAATGTTGTCTGCATAACTTGTCCTTAAGTTCTAATGCTTCTTTATGTTGGCGCTTCGGTTAAAGTCGCATATTTATGTAAACATGAATGCAGGGTCCTTTTGGGCTTGGCTCCAGGTGAATATTTTTGGAAAGCTGCACCTTCGCTTTTGTTTAAGTGCGGTTACAACTTTCTAGGCAGCCAAAAAGCATTGCTATATTGCATTTGATATTTTACTGTACTATATCATGGAACTGGTGGAAGATCAAGCGACATATGTTTAATTATAATAATTATTATAGTTATAGTATTCGCATACTTTTATTGTAATACTCATGCAATGAGCAAATGTAATTTGCCAATAAATTATAAATAAAATGAAATTTGCTAAATTGGTATAATTGTATTAGGCGTAAATGTAAGCAGGAAGATCTGAGGTAATACAAATTATTAATCAAATATTTACTATATGTTAAGACTATATATATTTGGGGAAAATATATAACATTTAAGGCATATTATAAAAAAACTGCGATAATTTGAAAGCTGGCGCCATAAATTTTGTATACACAATTACAACTAGTAATAAAAAGCTGCTGAAAAAATAATAGTTACACCTAATTATTAAGGCTCCATTCCAACTGTTTTAATTGTTATGTCTGTTCTCTCGCTATCAGAATTTGTATACAGAATTATTGCCAAATATGAATCATTTCTGTTTTGTTCGCTTTTTGTTGATCTCGCATATTTTGGCCATCCTTTTCAATGTTGTCAACATGATTTTTTGTGCTATATTTAAACATCAATAAGAGGAGAAGGAAAAGAGAAGGGCAGAGGCAAAAAGTATATTTGAAGGCGTTCGGGCAGAAAGTCATTTTCGCAGTATTCATGTGGGACTCATTAGGCTGGTGTCCTTATGCTTGATAGCTTTTTGCATAGCTCGGCTGGATTTACTTGTTTGCCTTGTATCCTTTTTTGGGCCTGTTGACAATGAGCGAAACATTCCAACCGTATTAGACATTGCCAAGGACAAGTGTTTCGTACATGAATATTCATGTTTTCGGGCTCAACTTGAAGACAATTTTCGCTTTGCCACACTTGAGGCTTTCGAGTGCATAAATTAGCCTCAAATTGTATTTGAATGTCCTTGGAGAGATTTATATTCGCTTTTTATGCTTAAGTGGACTTTGAATGGGTGGACAATAACTTGGATTGCATTAGTTTTATGGCCATTTTATGGATATTGCCATTTTATATACAATTTGGAATTGGAAAAGAGGTCCACAGCTGATGCGGTTGGGTCTGAAGTTATTTTCGTGTTATTGCTGAATTTAAGCACAATTTATTAAATACAATTGAAGAACTTGGAGCATGTTATGTATTAGTTAGCTAAATCTAATAATAGTAATGAATTTGATATTTTATGAAGTGGAATTTCTGCTGAAGATTATATCCGAAAACATTTCTGCGAATTCCTAAAACAACTGGAAAAAAACTGTTAAGGTCCTAGACGAATATCAAGTCCTTCACATCCTGTTGTTGTTTTTTTTGTTGCTATTTATGTTGACTTTTACAGCTAGCATAAGCAGCTTAGCACGTTGCAGTCATAAATAATTCACTCGGAAGCAAAAAACAACAGTTATTTGGAATGCCGAAGATTAAATACCCTGGTTTTTGTTTTATTCCTTTTGAGATTGCTAACAACTGAAAGTGAGCAGACAACTAGCTGGATTCAATGTTCTTGGCGTATGATTCTTTGACAAGACTCAAGAATATATTCTATTGCTCTTTTTGCAGCTTGCTTTTAGTTTCATGACACAAGAATAAAGCTTATAAAAGCAGATGAACAATATGATTGTTATGTGATGTGTTTTACGATGCAATTGGTTTTGATGATACATATATGCATATGAAATATATGAAAGATTGATGAGCCCCAAAAGCGCTTCAAGGTTGTTCCACTTTCTTTTGTTGTTGTTCTTGTTGTTCTGTTTACCTGCAAAGATGTTGGGCAAATATTGTCGAGGGAATAAACAGCAGATAAACAGCATTTAGCACTGCGCTCTGATTCTGACAGCTGCTGGCTATAAAAAGGTGCTGCAGCACTTTGGCAAATTCAGAGACAGTCTTCCCCCATTTGATAGCCAAAATGTATCAGCTTCTCACCTATCTCAGCTGCTGTTTGCTGCTGGTGGCTGCCAGCACTGAGCTGCCCGAGGACACGACCGAGGACATAACTGAGTTTCCCTACGAGGATTTCACATGGCAGGAGCTGGACGAGCCGAGTTCCCAGGAGGAGCAGTTGATGATGGCGCAGAAAATCAACTGGCTGCCAATAGCACTGGGCGAAGACAGGGAGCTGGTGCGGCACGAGCGGGACTTGGCAGCCACAGTGCAGCCAGAAGAGGAGCAGGAGCAGCAGCAGGAGCAGGATCAATCTGTGCCGCGTGAAGGCAGCGCCTGTCCCAGCAACGCAGAGAAAGGACTCACAAGGCTCATACGCAATGCTCGTGCTTTGCTCGATGCGGCTCGTTTGCGCAACATCCTGGCCAATGCTCGCGAGGATCCGGAGGTGCAGCAGCTGCTCAAGCTGTTGAGCAGCGATCAGTTCAAGGAGCGGGTGCTGCGTCTGCGCAACACCAAGGAGGAGGGCGTCCTGCGGGACTATCTGTGCCAGGCGCTCAAGCTCAATCACGCCTACTACATCGACTATGTGCGCGTGCTGCTCAATGTGCAGACCACTGAACCGATCAGCAGTCCTTTGCCCAATCGCCGCAAGGGCGTGCGTGGTCTGCTGCAGGATCTGCGTGATGCACTGCCTCGGGCACAGCTCAGGGATCTGTATCGTCGCCAGCTGGCAGCCGACAAGGATCTGTCCGCGGCAGTGAGACGCATTCGCAGCAGCGAGTTCCGCCGCCTCCTCAGCAATGTGCGCGCCTTGCCAGAGTATCGGGCGGTGCGGGAGGACTTGCAGAAGGCAGGAGTGCCGCTGCAGCAGGTCCTCAATCTGGTGGCCAATGCCTTGGGCAGGGGTGCTCTCGACATGGGCACTGAGACGGAAATCCTAAGTGGCTGAACTAACGCATAAATGCTCTAGCAATTTTAGACATTTTTTTATCGTATTTCATATTCTTTTAATTCTATCCTAAATACCTCAAGCAACTATCTCAATTATAAGTATTTTTCATATCTTTGGTTAATATATGCATTTATGGCATCTAAATACATTCTTTACTCAATCAATAAATATTTTCAATATGTTTTTATAGTTTGAGATCTTATTATACCGAAATCTTTTAAATCTGTGCGTTTATTTTCTTGGTCAAGTCAATATTTTATTAGAAATCTAAATATTTTCTGCTGGAAATCAAGTCTTGAGTAACATATTTTGCATTTTTACCTAGTATTTATATACAAGTTTTTAGATCGTATCTCATTTAAATATTATATTCATATATTCCAATTCAAACAATAAACTTAAGATTCTTTTACCAGATTTCATAGTTTGCATTTCATAAATTATGTTTCTGTATATTTGATGCTCGGCTAAACTTTTTCTAGATCTCTAATTTTCAATTTCCGCGTTTCCTTAGTGCTTTGTCTTTTCTGCCAAGCAATTTTCTTTGCTCCCTAATCCTTTCGTTGCGCTGTTCTCTGCACGCGCCTGATATCATTTTGATATCATACTTTGTCCCTGTGGTCATCTTCAAGGCGAATCAACGCCAGTCGTTTTTTAATTCTTTAGCAGCTGGGTAACAAATTGAGAACTAATTCGCTGTGGTTACAGTGATAATGCATTAATCAAGTGTATGCGACGAGAAGTTACCCTAGACAACACAATTTGTTGGTTAAGAGCAACAAAAGTTAATAAAAGCAATGCTTAAGAAGTTCAGATTCAAGGCAAATGCTACACATATAAATATGTGTATATTTCTGCTGTCAGTTACTAAAAATGGTTCTTCTTTTTGCTTCAACTATTTTGATGTCTAGGGTGTATATAAATAGTATAGTTGACGTTGTCTCGGACCCGACTGACATGTTTATATTTTACATTTTACATCTTTTTATTTGGGAGACGTTGCAGCCGCAAAGGCGTAGCACCCGAAACCACTTCAAATTCGTTCAGGGTCAAAATCATTAGAGCAGACAGTTTTTCACTCTTGAGCTGTTGTTGTTGTTGTTGTTGTTGTCGCCGCATGCCACGCGGCATAAACAGAAGAAGACAAAACAAGTAGACAACTGCCACACATGCTGCTGTAGTTGTTCAGAAGAGTTGATCAACTGTGAAGCTGTCAACGCCAGCGTCTAATCGAGCCAACAGTTGCCATAAACAAATTACAAAACAGATCAACCAAGTGCCTAAAAATAATCCCAAAAATGTACATAGAGGCCATCAATTGAGGGCAAACGATGCGACGTTTACGGAAATGCGGTCCAACAAATTATTTATTACAGTCGCCAACGCAGCGGCCAACAAACAGCAAAACGAACAACAGCAACAACAACAACAACAACAACATAGAACGTGTCAAAATAAACAAACATTGTGCAAAAGACAACAAACAAATCGCTCGACGACGCAGATAAATGCTAAAGTTGAGACACTCGTGTGCTGCCAGACACAACAAATTGATTGTGTTTAACGGATAGCACACATATATATATATATATATAGATATGGATATATGTATCAGATGTCCGATATAGCTTTATGTAGTTCAGCAGTTTCAGTAAATTGCCTAAGAAAAACAAGCTTGCTATAAAGAATACCAAGAGTAGATCGCAATAAGATTTCAGTTTCAAGTCAGTTTTGCGTTCGCACTCAATAAATGTTGTATGATTGTTCAAATAATAGTATTTATTTCCAGCAAGCAGAGCAGATATATATATATATATATATATATGGCAAAAAGGCGGGGGCTTTTTAGAAGACTAAAAGCGTTTTGTATTTAGATCAAACAGACCGCAACCCTAAAATATAATTGATATATTTATAGTTATTGCTGCAGCTGTATGATGTCTCTATAAACATCTATATTTACATACATATGTGCAGAGTAATTTGATCTAAGAAAAATCCCTGTCAAATTGCGGATAAAGCAAAGTAATCACATTTGTATATTTATGTATACGTTGAAAATATAATCACTACAAATACAATTGACAGCTGAAACCACAAATTATTGACTCGGAAAAAAGGGCAATATTTTCCAAACAATTCGTTTTATGTCGTTCTACTTTCAGTTAAATAAACTAGATGTCATCTGTAAATCTAATAAATGGCAGATTTACTCATCTAGATGATGTATTTTATTATTATTCAAATAAGCTTGTCAGAATTATGCCACAGAAATGAAATTGACTGCTATATACATTTGTATTATGGTTTGATTTCGCTGTTTAGCAAAGTAGAGTGAACTTTAAATTAAAATCAGAAAAAAGTTACATTTCAGTAAAGTCTAAAGAAAACATCTAGGAAATCGAATTGTCTAGAAATGTTGTTTTTATTATTTTCTGCTTGTAAGCACTTTTGTTTATAGAAGATAAACATCAATACAATATTTGTCCATTGAAAGACGTATCAGCTATTGGTGGTTTAATTATGTAATTCGTTTAAATATTGCACTAATAAATATAGAGATGCCTAACAATATTAAGTAATTTAGTAGTATCACCTCTGGAATTAGTTAAATGTTCCCCATAAAGAAATCTTTTAAGATATATATATAGATTAGTCTGATTTGCAGACAACAATTTCGCATTACTTTCAGTGATCAATCGAATCAGCCATGCCAAACAAATGATTTCGACTATACAAACCAATCAATTGTGTTTATAGGGGCCCCAACATGTAAATGCTCTTGTTATTGTTATTGTTATTGTTTGTCGGCAAAAAAAAAAGGGTAAAAGGGTTCGTTCCGGCATTCAAACACAATTAAGCAAATGTCAGTCCGTTCAACTCTTGCATTGGGTAATGCAATAATGCCCCCAAAGCACGCTGCAGTCCCCCCAATCGCTTGACTTCTGCTGCTGATGGAAGGGTGGTGGTGGTGGGGGGGGGGTGTGGGGCAGGCAACAACAACAGCTGGCAGGTTTCAACAACTAGCGCACCTTGACTTGAACAAGAACAGCAACAGCAACAACAAGCTGCCACGTCTTCGGCTGGAGCTCCACTTTCAACTCGGCTGCTTCCGCCTCGCTGCAGTCAGTCAGTCATATGAAACGGGCCACATGGCAACAACAACAACAACAACAACAACAGCAACAGCAGCAACAACAACAATGACAACAACAACAACTGCACTGCGTTGGCGTTTGGCGAATTTTCCCTTGGCTCGCAAGACTTCTTATTGCGATTGCAGTTGCAGTTGTGCAGACTGGAGACTAGCGACTACAGACTAGAGACTAGAGACTAAAGACTGGCCATTATGTTGGCCACGCTTGGCCAGCTTCTACTACACACAATTGTTGTTGTTGCTGGTGGTACCCACGCTGTCTGCTGGGTGGGGATGCCTGTCCAAATGTCGCTATCGTTGGCCAAGGCCAATGAACTGAACGCTCTCTCAGATATGTGTACTCCAAATAATCCACACACACACACACGCACACACAATCCGCCCAACAGCCAACACACAAGCTTCTGATTTGAGGCCAAGAACTCGCCGCGTTTTGGCCATGAATATAAACGGGCTCTTGACGTCATCAAATGTGATTAGACAAACATAACATAACAGAAGCTGCCACGCCAACGGAAGCCATTAGATCGATAGGTGTGCGAGGTGTGCGAGGGTAGAGGTAGATCAGCCCATGGGCCTCAGTATCAGCCTCAGTCTCAGTCTCAGCCTCAGTGTCAGCCTCAACCTGGGCCTGGCATTCCAAGCAATTAATAATAATTTCCGCTGCTCAAACAGCCATGTTCGAAAAGCTTCTGCAGCTGCTTGGTAGTCATTGTTGTCGCTCTTGTTGTTGTAACGCCCCGAATTCATAACTCTATTTGTCGGATGCTAAAACGGGACTAGAAAGAACAGCAGCTTGCCGCATGTTTGTTTCTTGGGGCCTGTCTCGGGCTCCTGCTTCCACAGATCATTTCTACACGAATACATATATGCATTATATGAGAGAACTCTACTGTAAAATATGCACATTTCTGCAAGTCTTCGAGACTATAGCTTGCGATTATCTATTTATTATTTATTATAAGTATCACTTCATCAGCAGAATTAAGTTTAATTTTTTATTGAATATCCTTAAGCAATTAATTAAATGCTCCTCTCAAGTTCAAAACATATGATTTAATATATTTTTACCCTGCACTACGAGCTGACTATTTATTTATTTGAAAACATTTTATATTTACTTAACTCAGTCATCAATTTATTTGTATTATGCTTATAATGATATTTTTAATATAGCCAAAAAATATATTCTAGCTCACATAATCTTCAATTTTGTAATGCTGCAGATTGTTTTTGTTTTTTTTTTTGTGTTTGATTAAGAACAATATTTATATTTCATATATAATTTTCAAAATTTAAATACGAAAGTTTGCTGATTTTTGCTAGTTTATCTTTCGACTGCCAACAACTTAAATATTGTTAGTATCTGAGCTCTGTATAATACAAATTTGTAAAGAATTTATTGAGCTTAGGAATTTACTTATTTTCTCTTCTTTTCAAGTTCTAAATTCTAAAAGGCGTGCCCCCATCGCTTATAACTATAATTATATAATAGTTGTATGAATATGGGCTCGTGGTTTTCTTCTTCTTAGTTGGTAAACCCAAAATTAACTACTTAAGACTGGGCGTTCGCAATTGCTCATTGAACTAAAGCAAACCAAACCAAAACGAAACCACACATCAAATGAAAATTCCAAATATATGTTAAGACATAATACTCCGGGCAGCGGGCCCAACATGAATCTTGGTGCTCTGTAGAACCGCTGCAATAACTGCATTGCTTCGATTGACGATCTACTAACAAGAACAACAACAACAACTACTACAACAACAACAACTACAACAATAACCATGGCAACCGAAAAAGAGGCAACTCTTTTTTAGCCATGCATGAGTTGGCGTTTGCTCGAGCGCTTAACCCAAATATGACCAAAACAATGTGAAGTACATCGGATGCCAAAATGTCGACTTGGGAATACGCTTTCTGGGCAGCTTGCAGATGTTGAATAAACAATAACTAAATCAAAAACAAGTGAGTTTTAAACAATAGCTTAAGGTCTTTTAAGTTTTCACTAACCAAAATTGGGCTTAATAGTCTTATACAAAATCTTGAGGAGCTTTACCTTTCAAGCCCGAGCCATCTCATTAGAGACTATAAAAGCTAAAGACTCCACATTTTGTATATATTATTTTGAGAACATTTAAACATATATTCTTTATCAGAACGTAAGAGTGTGTCAGTCTGCTTTTGATTGCTGCTCTCCCTCTCTCTCTAAGACTGTCTCTCTCTGTCTTACTTCCAACTATTATAATGCCGAGTAATATTTAAGCACGCAGTTAACGTTGATCAGTCAAATGTTAGGGTATAGACAAAAGTACCCCGGCTACTGGGACGATGTCAACAATGCGAGAGGAACAAGAGACTGGAGCACATATTGCTCGATTGCAGTCGCCGACTCGCTTTAATCAGCGCTTTTTCGAACTGACAAAACAATTGCCGGCCGGCACAGTTGACTGGTGCTCCATGGCCCGACCCTTCCTTCCGCCCAGGCGGCCCCTTCCGTCCACATGGTAAGCCCAAAATATTTTTGAAAACTTGCTGAGTTTTCAATTGAGCACAAAGCGAAGCCAGTTTGCTGGACAAGGGTGTGGCGGTTCAATTTGTTTGGTCAGCGGAAGGGAGGTGGGGTGTTGGGGTTGGGGAGTTGGGGGATCTGCAGTTGTTGTTGCTACTGTTATGGTTATGGGGGCAGCTGCTGAAGTACGCGTACACAGTGGGTTAAGTGCGTTTTATGGTTTGTTGATGTAGAAACCAAAAAAACACAGAAGACAAGCCAGCTGTGAGAAGTGCTCGACTAGCAGATGCCCTGCAAGCTTATATGGTAATATTATGATAAATATTCAGAATAATATATCATATAGAGAAATTTGTAATCAGCCATCCTCAATATCTTCTGTTTTTCTAAGTATATACAAACGCTCATTTAATCATTCAATCTAACACATAACATATGATATTAACTCTTTTTTTCAATAATTCTTGCAATGGTTGAGACAGCACTTATATGCCCTTTTACGCATTCTAAATGATTACAGGGCATTTTAACTGAGCAAAAGCTGCGACTGCTGGCTGTGGGCCCCCTTAGGCTATTACAAAAGTTTGCATTGCAAGCGCTGGTGACATTTTTCGGCCTTGTTTTGGGGTCAGGCAGTCAGTCAAGCAGTCAGTGAGTCTTTCATTTGCTAATGATTTATGGTGCCTCCGAAAATAGCCCCAAAGCGTGCTTGTTAGTTCCAGTTTTTGACAGCTGAAAGTTTGGATATTAATTGTACTTGAAGTGTAATTTGATCGGCAGCTAGTTATTGAGACACTACTTATGGCCATAAATGCTATATGATCTGATGTTTAAGCGAATTCCTCTACTTAACTCACTGGTAAGTTTTGCTATCTACAACTTATGTAAATTCTAAGTTCTTAAAAGCCTAAAAGCCACATGGGTTGGGCCTACAATATGAGTTCTCTTAAGCCACATTAGATTGCCCAAAACATTTTGATATAATGTGCTCTTCCAAGAATAATGTCCACTTAGCATTTCTTTAGCGCAGCTGCTTGCTTAGTCTCTCTTTCATATGTAAATCTACAACGATTCAAAGCCATAAACACCTTTAGGCCATGTTTACTAGCTCCATTCACAAGCGGTTTTATCAATGAAATACTAAAGCTTAAGATCAGTTGGCGTTTAGTGAATGAATGAGTTTGTGATTTGTTGTTAGCAGCCAACGCTCAAAATGCTTTTCGGGGTTAAAGCCCACTCGACAAATGCAGCAGCTTACAATCTCTTGAAAAACCTGTGGAAATATTGTACAATATCAAATTAAAAACTTGCCACGCGCCGAAGTGTCGGACTTCTCATTAATTAGCTGCCAAACTGATGCTGATGCTGATGCTGATGCTGAACCTGGACAAGTATTATGGTCAGCTTTATTTATAAGCACATAAACATATTTACACATTTCAGGTTGGCATCAGCTGTCGCCTTAAGATTGTTACATAAAAAAGAATAACAACAGCAAGAAATATACAAAAAACAAAAAAACACAGACAAACAGCAGCTTATATCATCATCAACGTCGTCATTTGTGCGGGCGTTGTTGTTATACTCTTTTCGAAGAAAATAGTATATTAACTTTGTGCTGAAGTTTGTAACGCATAGAAGAAAGCGTCTGAGACCCCCAAAAGTTACTGCCAGTATGCTTAGAAAAACAAAACAAATTGATCTAGCCATGTCCGTCTGTCTGTCTGTTTGTCTGTCTGTATGTATGCAAACTAGTCCCTCAGTTTTTGAGCTATCGTGATGCAACTTTGCACAGACACTTATTATTCAAGGGGACAGCACATTGGTCGGAGCCGTCCGGATCGGACCACTATATCTTATAGCTGCCATACAACTCGAAGTCGGTTTTGGCCATAAATCCGATGTTTTCAAAACAATTTCCATTGCAATTCCCAGCCGCGACATATTGCTTTTTATTTTTTTCTAATTATTTTTTTCAAATATATATCAAATAGCTTGAATTCAATAATTTACAAGAAAAATTAAAATTCATATGATACCAATTCTTAGAGTAAAAAAATAAATGCCACGCGATAAAACGATTTTTTTCTACAATTGAAATTTCAGTGGTGCAGTTGGCAGAGTGAAAATTGCCTAAAGGTTCGAAAAGAGTATAAAATCTTCGGCACGCCGAAGATAATCCATTCCCACTTGTTTTTTTTTATTATTTTCTTGGTTCATAAAAACAAAAGATGCTTTTATTTTTTATACTTTTTATTGCTGTTGCCATATGTTGGGTTTGTCGTGCCATAAATGGCACAAAATTGATGACGTTCAGCTGCAAGCGAGACGACGACCTACATCAATGTAAGATATAAATATATATAACTATTTGTATTAAATACCCGATTATCTTAAGCTCCGCGTGGGTGAGTCGCTGTTAAGAAGACTCTGTTTCCAATAAGACACGTATTTAAATCCAACAAATATCAACTTAAAGAAGAATTAAATTAGGAGCCAAACAAGTTACTAGAAACACCACAAATTTAAACTAGAAAACTTTGACAAGATTTAGAAGATAAAGCTTTGTCAAAATTGGTCAGATTTTCGATTCCGGTGTAGTTTTGATCATGGTTTGAGTTCTACATTTATTCTGCATTTAAATCTTAAGCTTATCAAATTTGGGGTTTTTGAGATTACGCCCAAAAAATATTCTTACCATGTATATAGTGGAAAATATTTATTATTGTATTTAAGCCTAGCATATAAGTATGTACTTAAATACCCTTTAGGTTTGATTTTGAAGCTATTTGTAGGCAATAGTCCGATTTTTATATAATATAGGTATTTAAAATTGATAAAAAGTATTTTCTTAAATGAAAACTTTAATATTAGATTTTTAATAAATTAATCACATTTTTTGGCCTCAATAAAAAAATATTAAACATATTTTCAGTGCTTGCAGCTTGAATAATTTGTTATGATTTAAATATTGAGCCAGTTATACTACTGACAAAATCCAAGACTCCTTTCATTTATATTTCTTTGGCAGACAATCGTTTGAGCATCTCAGCTCATGGCTCCCATGGAGGGCAGCTCTCACAATCTCCCGATTGTGTCAACGTTGCACTTATTTTTCACACATTACCGCCAAGTAATGCAATCAGACGGATGAAAGAGAGAGATAGAGAAAGAGAGAGAGAGAGAGTGCAACTTGTTGCCTTGCTTTCTATTGGCGGGCAATTTGCAACAGGCTTTGCTGCTATTCACATGCTACCATTTTACATAAGCACATATGATATATGGGTGACTCTGAACAATCTGGCCGTTACGCCAGATATGTTGTTGCTGTTGTTGTTGTTGCTGCTCTTAGCGATTTATGTGTCATTGTTTCGGCGTTTGAAATTACGCGCAGAGAGACAGGAGTGAAACTGAAACGAGTTGCTGATTGCTGATTACTGATTGCTGATCGTAATGAGTTGTTGATAACTTTCGCTGAGTTTGAACGAAAAAGAAAAAACGGAAGTTGATCTTGAGTTGATATGCTTGATGATATAACGATTGTGGGTGCTGCTGTTGATTGGTCGCATTGAAGAAAGTTTTCGTTTTCGTTGCCTTTTTTGTTGTTTTTCAGTTATTTTCAGTTTTTCGCCATCATCATCATCATTACCATTATAATCATAATTAGCATTAGAGTCTCCGTCTCTTTCTGGCCATTTCACAACTATTGGCCCGCATCTGTGCTAAATTGAAATTTAAAAACCCATAAACAAAGCAATTTACAAGCCGTTTACCTTCTACGGCCATATCGAATAGCTCTAGCACAGATTACACAGCTCTTACCACTGATTACAGTCCGCCCCAGCTAAGCGGCATTTTGGCGATTGGCGGCATTTGGCAGACTGGTAGCTAATATCAATACTCAGACACCACGCAAATTTCATGTATTTAGAGATACTCTGTAACCATTAAACACGGGTAAGCTGGGTACTATGATGTGGTGTTGTATCAATGCTAGCGAGCTGAAATTTGTAAAGTAGACATGTAAAATATGGCAAAAATATTCAGGCAAATCAAAATATTATATTAAGATAATTGAATAAAATACTTGGCAGCTCAAAAGTGTGTTCACCTTTGAAATTTGTAAATTCCTATTGAATCCGATGACTTACAGGAAAACATTTGAACAGCAAACCATTTTGATTCCGCAATTTATTTGGAAATATTTAAATCGGAAATGGAAATTGTCCTGGTTAATAAATATTGATTGCCAATTCCCATTTCTTTGAACAAATTTTGAGAGCACAGATTGATCACAGCTTGAGACATCCAAATTTGTAAGTGCATATCATAATTTTTAGATTTTCACTCAAACAAATTTGAAACAAATATGTTTTAAGGTGTTGATATTTGGTTTATGTTATATTTTTTAAGGATTAAACAATAAACATAGAAGTTTTCTGAATATAGTTGTATTTATATATATAGCAAGGATATAGCTATAAGCTTTAAATATTACTTAAAAAGAATAGCTAATTTTATTATTATTATTATATTTTTTTTATACCGTGAAGTACATTGCTTTTAAGATTTGTCTTGCGTTGACTATTATTAAATTTCATCTTGTGTGACTTGTCCTGAAGTATTTCGGCTAAAGTTGTTTTTGTTTATGGCGATGCTTATCTAGAAGATGCTGAGGGTGGTGCAGGGTGGGAAAGGTGGTGGAAGTACAAGTAGGTTAAGCATTTTGATCCCGGGGGAGGTCCAGGTCTCTTCACTAACCCAAGGGATCTTAAGAACTAGGTGCATGGAGGTGTAATCGTGATGTATGGGAGCAGTCCCAAAACTGGGACTCAGACTCGAGTTTGTGGCTCCCTTGGACTGCCAACACATCAGGTGCATATCAGCATAGTCTATGAGTTAGATCTGTGTACAGGGTATCTGGCAAGCGCACACTCCCATCTCGAGCACGCTTGCTGGCTTGGTTTCTTTTTTTTTTATTATTAATTAACCCCGCGACACCTACCCGCAGTCGCCCACTCGCGGTCCGCTCGTGTTTTCGGCTCTGGTCAAGCCAGACCGCTGCCACGCCCCGCCCCCGCATACGCCCACATTCACATTTGCATATTTGTTGTAGCTTTGCAGATTGACGCGTGCGCAGGCGCAAAACTTCATTTGCATAATTGAAATTGTTATAGTTTGGTTTTTTGTCTTTGCTGTGTTTTCTGTGTGTGTGTGTGTGGGAGAATTGTTATGTTTATTGTTAATCTGGTTTTGTGGCTTTGATGTGCCCCTCTGGAACGGATGTTGACAATTTCTGTTCATTTCCATTTTCACAGCGTGCAACTGCAGTTTCACTTTTCATGTGCAACTTTTGTTCAATTTAGAAATCCACTTCTGGGCAGACAATGCTTCAAGTTTCTTACCTGCAAATTCCCACATAGACTTATTTATAGTGTGAACTCTGCACTTCGTGTCCATAATGAATGTGCCATTCTGTCTAATGAGCTAACTATAAACATACATATTGTAATTAGATTTTTGGCAAGTCACACATGTTGACAGCTAGATAATGTGTGAAATAAAAGCATTTTAATGCGAACAATGGCAAATGTCATTAGAGTATAATTGATGAATTCGAAAGTATTTATGCATGACATATTTAACTTTAACATGTTTAGAGTTTTGTGTCTATACTAAAAATTTCTCCATATTCAGATTTTTAGCGAGCTATTTTTCTGTTCAAAACTCAACTGTGTTCAGGTTTTTTTTGGCTTTCAATTAAGCCATTTTCCAATCAATACAAACGCTAAATTCGGTATTTTTTTAGCATTTAAGCTAATACACCACAAATGTATTTGTTTTCTGTATCAAAAGCTGGTTAAATTTCCAATTAAAACAGGCTTTCATATAATCGATGCCCAATTTATATTTAATATGCATTGTGGTGTTATTAACACACATAGCCCAAAATACCAGCAGCCAATTAAAAGAACATTATCCACACCATATATGAACTGTATGCTAGGCCCACTGCTAGATTTGTTTAATAAACAATTTCCGCTTTGATTTCTGGATGGGCCGCGGATGCTGCAAGCTAATTAACTAGCTAGTGTGTGTGTGCGAGTGTGTGTGTGTGTGTGTGTGTGTGTGTGAGTGTTAGTGTGTGCGAGTACTGACTGTATCAGAGTGTGAAAACTGATGTTGCACCCGCACCCGCGTCCGTGCCCGCAGTGACCCACCTGCGGATTGTTGCCTCAGGTACATTTTGGGCCCAGATGGGAAGTGAGTTGAAGTTTCCTTTCTGCATTGGCATTTTTGCGCGTATTAGCTGGCAATTAGGCTGGACTGCTCGGTGGCTCGACTGTGGCTGTTTGCGCCTTTTGATGATCGATCGCTTCAGTATTTGCTGCCTTTAATCAAGAGCCGACAGAATGCGTGCCAACTGCAGCAATTTGCAGTAGCAGTGAAACGATGTCGCTTTAAGCCAATTGGCATTCACTTAAATGCTCTCTCTCTCCTGCCAGCTTTCGTAGTTTGCAGCCCTACCCAATCAATCAATGTGCACTCTTCTCGGCTTCAGTGTGTATATATGTTTTTTTTTACCCTGTGCTGCTTCCACCGGAAAAATATTTGCTTCCGTTCTTTGTTTGCCTCAATTCTATGGCATGGCAAATAAATTACAATTAAATGCAACAAACATGCAACATTATGCACTGTCCGCACTCAGCGGATGTTCAGTCTGTGCCCCAAGTCCCAAGTCCCAAGTCCAGCGACAACATCATTAGCCCCCAGCCCTAAACAAAACTCTAGCCCTAGTTTTTGGTTTTTTAGTTCCTAGTCCCTAGTGATGTTGCGATCCATTGAATATTATGATTCTGGAGCTATTGTTTCGCTCTTACGGTTGAGCTAGAGCGTCACTTGACGAAGCTTAGATACCCTTGCTTGATCAAAATTTACTCGTGTGCAGCTTGCCTTGCTTATGTATACCCTGTGAAAAGCTCATACCTAACTTTTTTTACTATTTTAAATCGATACAATAAACAAATATTTAAAAAAGTTTGAATTACTATGAAACATGTATTATATTTGGCTTTCTAAAATATAAAAATAGTAAAATTAAAATGGAATATTTGGAAACAAAGTCTTTCTTTGTTAATTGATTAAATACCAACAGAATTTACAATTGTGTGAGTAATTTGTAAACTTGTTTTAGCTTCAAGCTAAAGCTAAGCTCTGTATACAAGCTAATATGATCCTTAGGAAATTAAATGCATATATTATCAAACTATTATTTTAATTTTAAAACAATTAACATTACAAAGAATCTTAGATTCAAATATAGCTTACATCTAAACACAAATTCTAATTATCTATATCGGCACTTGCTGTTATTTCCTTATTTTGCTCATTTCGTCATACTTTCGTTTTATTTATAAAATCGAACCTCTTTTATCCGCATTATCTTGTTGTCGTTGTCTCTCTTTATCTCTCTCTCTCTCTCTCTCTCTCTCTCTCTCTCCTTGCTTTGCTCTCTCTCACTCTCTTTCTCTCTCTTAGTCTATCTCTTTCTCTCCTTCTCTCTCTATTACAAAAGCGTTGACTATGCAGTTGGACTCAGTATATCTGTCTATGGGAAATTTGTTAGAGCATCCATGTGCGACCCCACCCAGACAATAACCAAATAGTGTAGTGACAGTAAAAGTTGTTGTCCGTCCGTCCGACGGAGCCGGCGGAGCATGTTAATCCGGAAGTGGGTCATTTTCCAAACGCAAATGAAAGCGTGCGCCCAGCACTGCGAACCGTTGAAAATCGTAATAACACATGCGATATGTTGGGATGATGATGCTGGGATGATGTGAGTGGTATATGTGGGATGTGGATGGATGTGAAAATAAAACCATACATTCAGTGAAAAGATGCTACCATAGAGCCACGAGACGCTCCGAAATGCATCATCATAATAATAATGTAATCAAAATGAGAAATGAGACATTGTCTTTATTCAGCGTGTGGGAACGGCTGTCAAAGATCATCATCGTCTTTTCGTTTCCAACTCTTACGCAAAAGCCATAACCAATTTATGTTACAAATGTTGCAGCAGAACTAAACTTGTAAGTCTTGTTATTGCTAAGTGCAATTGCAGAACTGCAAACTGTTGACCTGCTCTGATTCCTTTTAACCTGCTTGTAAATCTTAAACCTCATGTTAGAGCTATTGTTGTGCAAATATGCAATTTCTAATAAACAGTTTTACGCTGGCGCCTGTCTGAACCAATAGTTTCTCTTTTACAGCGTATGCTGCAATTTAAGAGCACCTTTAAAGCTAACCCTTTACTTGCTTGTAAATCATAACCTCACATATTTCCAGAAGTATGCAAACCCTAATAAATAGCTGGCTGTTGCTGTCTTTGACGCAATCTCTTGCCGCCGTCTACCTGCTGGCTGCTGCTCTAATTTGTGTCCCAGTCCCTGTTAACTGGAAATCGTTTAGGCCAAAAGTGTCGCATTTCAAGCCTGTCCAAATGGGCTCCAGACCCAGACGCTGCTTGAAACCGTTTCGTTTGACAGATTTATGCATACTTTCAGTTTTAGGATCTACTCATTATGTTATTTATGATATGCATTTTCAGTGCTCGACATATCTCCCTCTCTCTCTCTCTCTCTCTCTGTGTGTGTGTGTTTACGGTTCAGATTTAATTCGTTTTATAGCGTTTTTGTATTTGCTCTGATTCTGGAATGTTGCCGCCTAAGGAAAATGAAAATGTGTACATATTTGAATCTTTTTGTTGATGTCGCATTCTTTAAGACAACATTTCTAAGTTAGCTAACAGCTCACAGAATGAGTCTCAGATAAATGGGATATTAGAGAGTTATCTGGAAGTATTTTGAAATACTTGTGATAGCATTTGTGTGCATTTTCTATAACAAAGAAACGATAGCTAGTATATAGTTAAGAGATTCTGTATCCTTTGCTTGCATACCTTGAAGCTCAAACTAGAGACTTTCCAAGAAGTGATGAAATTTTCTGAATCTGTGAAACAAATAATTGTAAATTGGGCACCAATTAGTTAGTTAGTTGGATATAAAAAAGGAAAAAATGTATTCTCGGTAGATAACATTTTGAATGTTTCTCAGTCGATTAAACTGTACAAACAGATTTATTTATAATTTATATATATATATACGGAAAGGCCTCATTGAAAGTTGTGCTTTTGAGGGTTGCAACAGCTGTGTATGTTTATCTTTAAGTTAACCCTTTTTGCCACAGGAAGTCTATTCTTATCTCTTGACGACACAAAACGTTGCAAAATTATTGTCATTGTGTGAATTGAGTACAGATTTATGCATTAGCTTCTTGATAGTGCCTATGTTTGTAAATGAAACTTGATAAAGGCGTCAACAAAACGTTTTGTTGTCGAAATCTTATCTGGCCAACAATTCGAGTTTCCGCCTGGCAGCTAAGCAAATAAATTGTATTTGTTTGCCTGGCCAACTTTTTCTCAAATAAATATATTGAAATATAGTTAAATAGTTAATACATTCAGATGGACGGACACAAAACCATTATACCCTTTATACCCATTTTTAAAGGTTAAATACATATTTAGTTTCGGTACGTTAGCCACGATTTAACTTATTAAAGCACTGATTGCCTGAAGATACATTATTTCGATTACTTCAATTATTATAATCAAAACCTATTATTTATTTTTAATAACCTGCAATTTAGCTGAGACCATCTCATATTTATTTCACTCCCAGTGTTTTAAAAGCTAATATTTTGCTGATTCTGTTTGTTTTGTTTGTTTTCGGCAAGTCAAATTAACTGGGCAAAGCTCAAGACAAACAAACACTCGAACCCGAGGTCTAAGTAGCGGCACAATAATAACAACAACTGAAACATGAAAACAAACAATCAGACCATTCATCTATCTATCTATGGCAAGTATCTTTCTGTTTGACTTTGTCAACTGGGCCCTGAGCTGAAGCAGCTGTCACTAGCACGCAGCTAGCTCAGCTTGAGTTCAAATATGTTCAAATGGGGAAACAATGAATGGAAATGAATTTGCTATCAATGGGCCCGAATGGGCCTTTCGTTTAGTGTGAGCAATTTGCCAAAAACCATTCATAAAAACTCACTTCAGGCGATTTAAAGACGCCGCACGATATACATTGAATTTTTTCCTCAAAAGGACGCAACGCATTTTGTTGTGCGTTTCCGTTTCCTGTCCTGCGGCGCAACGAATGCGATTTAATTTCTTTTGTCATCGCAATCGATTCAAAAAGTCATTGGAAAGTGCGCAAGCCGACTGTTGGCCAAGTTGTTGCCACTCAGCACTGAAGTGTCAGTGCCTGAGAGGCCTCTGCCAGGTGTACACCTCTTCTAGCTACCTGTACACCAGCCCTGGGGGTCCCTAAGCCAGCCAGTAGATGGTTTTGCGGCACCTAATGGGCTGCCTCTTAAAGTAGTTTAATTAGATTTTTGTTATGGAAATTATAGTAATAGTAGGGTTCATAGAAATGCTCTTCCAAGGCAATCTCCTATAACTTTGTCAAAACTCAATCGATTTTCGTTCCATCTATATTAATTCTGCATTTGAATCTGAAACACTTTTGCATTTTCAATTTTCTATTAGAAACAAGTCAATATGGGGCGCAAAGTAACCTTTTCAAAACTCATCCTTTTTAATAGAAAGTTTATATCGACATTAATTCTGCAGCTGGTAGGTAAATGGGAGTGATTTATATAAAAATATAAAAAATTCAAAATCAAAAAACATGTTGTCTAATAATTTTAGCCAAATTTGCCAATTAATAGGTAAATGAAAAATAAAATTTTAAGAATAATCTAATAATAACTTTGGTGTTTTATGTTTGTGGACATATAGGAGAACATCGTAATTATCCACAAATTGTAAATTTAAATTCAACATCTCTATTAGTGGTATTAGTTAATTAAGTGCTTAACTGTTAACGTACTGTCTTAATCCTCTCTATTAAGTTCACTTCCATTGTCCTCTTATCCATCGAACTTAAGGATGTCTGAGCAGCAATTTGTGTGCGGTTTGCCAGCCTCTATTTGAGTTAATAGGATGAAAGTGAAATGCAATCGTTTGGCAATTAATTTGATGGTCAACAGTTTTCAATCAATATACTGAGCGACCACACACACACATTTCGAAAATTAATTTGGCACAAAGCTTTATTTAATGGCCATTCTTGGCTGGTTTTCAATCAATTAATTTGTCATTTGACGCTGTTTATCAATCATTAATTTCCGCTCAAGTCAAAGTCAATAGAAACCTTTCTTGGAAGCTGGCTGGCTTTTTAAGTATTCAATCAGGCACCTTAATGAAGCAATCGAAGCTCATTTCCACTTCTTGACTACATTTCCATCAGTATAAGTGATATGGGCAAAGGTTCTCAAATAAATATTTACATTTAATAGCGTTGACTTGCGAAAATATTAAAATATGATACAGCGAAAAGCATATATTATTCTTTGTTAAAAAGTTATAGTATTAACTTATGTTATTTTAGAAGCAATGTATATATATACCCTGTAAGTGCTCAAATATATGTAGTAAGCACAGGGAGGCACATCCGACCTCTTAAGTTATTTACACTACTCACCAGCACTTCCACTTCCACCCAAATAAAAATAAAGTAATAGTGCTATATTCAGGAAGGTCCGACTAGGTTATACCCTGAACCTCCAGGGGATGGGGATACGCTACCCAAAAAGTGAAATATTTGTTACATGTGTATGCTATTCGATATTACACATACAAATTTTTGGGTGTCTCTAGATCTTATAACTTTCAGGTTGTTGCCAAAAATCACTGGTTTGTAATCGAAATTTATCGATATTTTTTAAAAGTTATCGATAAAGACATTAAACAATCAGAGCATACAAGAGCTTATATTCCAAGTCAGAGATGCTTCCTTATGCCTGTTATATCCTGTTGTGGGAACAGAGTACCTCTCAGTTGAGCCTGCCTGTTTTTATTTTTAATTTGTTTTTACTGTCGCATTTTATTTCATTTATTACAAATTAAATAAGTGTCCCATGTATGTGGATTACTGCTTAATTGAATTTTAATGCAATTTATGACCAACGTTTATTAAATAGCATTCAATTTTATTTAAGCTGATTAAATTCATATTTTATTGCGCTGCAATTTGTTAGCATTGCGAATATACCAAAGAGTTGAAACGAACCACAACCAGGTGTCCGATATGGTTATATATAATAATGCGCAGATTTGCATGCCATACAAGTTGTGCATAATGAAGCTGTCACTTTCAAACCCAGACTAATTAACATATTAAATATGACAGACTCATTCAAAGTTTTTCATGAATTTGTTGCCAGTTTTTTGAATGCGTATCATATAAAAAGAGTCTCAAAAGCCATTAGTCTGGAAACCAAAGATCATTCACCTCGCGCATTGGCCAAGTTTTTAATACAGTTTTTATATCCTACTTATCATTGACTTTTTCAGTCGATTAATTAGATTTACTCCAGTTGTAATTGGATGGCGACAAAAGCTAATCAGTTAATTGATTGACTTTAAGCCGCTGGTCACGTAACGGCATCTAATCGATATCCGTGCGTGAATTTCTGCATTGACTGGACCAAAAAAACAACAACAACAACAACGTTGACAACTTTAATTGTTTAAACAATGGCGAATCGCAAATCATGGGACACAAATCACGCGAGCGTGAAATGCCGATAAAGCTGAGTGGACCACTTGTATCCTTGTCAGCCACTTACCTGTCCCCAGTGCTGGCAAGCTCGCTTTTTTCCCTCGAGTAACTTAGCTTTTTTCCAAAAGCGTAGACAGAGTCTCCATGCTCCATATACCCTGATCCCATTACAAATGGGTAAAAAGGGTATATAAGTTGTGAAAACGTATGTAACAGGCATAAGGAAGCATCTCCGACCATATCAAGTATATATATTCTTGATCAGTATCGACAGCCGAGCCGATCCATCTGTCTGTCCGTCTGAGCTACAAGAGCTTGATACTTAATATTTTGAATATATGTTCTCATAGAGCCTAGTCAGGCCAAGCTTACTTAATTTTATCGATTACCCGTCCCGTTCAAACGTTATCGATAAATTTTGATTTCAAAACAGTGCTTTAGGACCATAACTTAAAGGTAATAATAGATAGAGGCACCAAATGTTGGTATAGGATGACTTTATATATATTATGCTATTATAGTCGAGAGCTCGAAAGGGTTCATGCAATGTTTACCTATATCACAGCAATGATTTACGAAAATAAGCTTTCATCGCTACTTTCAGAGTTTGGCGAATTTTCTTGCTTTATTTGCTGCTTTTCCCTAGAAGCTGTCAACACTGCCTCTCATCTGGGTTCGCCTTTCTTTTTGTGCATTCAGCTGTATCATCTTGGGACGAACCTGGGCTGACTGACTGTCAATCAGATTGTTTGGGTTCTCTTCATTGCTCCCACGCCTGTCGACTGTCCACTTTGTATTGTTTTTCTTACTATTATTTTCTGCGGTTTCGTGCTTTTTTTCTAACTCCGAGCCATTAATTTTACAATTTCGATGAGCTATTGTAATTGATGTTTTGCTGTTTGCTGTTTGCTGTTGCCATTTTTGCGGTTTCCACCGCACAAAGACCTCCCCTATTTGTTTTCAATCAATTGCATCGAATCGAAAGTGAAAACATGAAAGTGTGAGTTCAAATTGATTTGCCGAGCCAAGCCACATTGATTAGAGCATGAGTATTCAGCATGATTGGCTCTAATGAGTCGGACCGCACGGACTGACTGAACCAACTGTCTAGAGAGCTTTATGCAATTTTCAACGCCTGAGTCAGTTAGGAAAAGCTATGCCTAACGCCTACCCGCATCAGTTGACAAATTTTCATTTTCTTTTCTCATTAAGTCCAACAAAACAAATCGACCACAAAATGTGTGCCCATGTGTTCAAACATAGACTGTATTTTATACTCTATCCGATATTTGAAATACTCAATGTAGGTTTGGTATATTTTTGGGCCTTAATTTATGTTATCTTTATTTAGTATTTAATATACTATAATAAGAGAATTATTTATATATTTTTACCTTTTTTAAAAAAATTATCTGCATCTAAGTTCTTTTGTCTTTTGAACTGCATCTCTCAGACTGCAAGTGAAGTATATTTAGTATATTTCTAAGCCTCAATTTACGTACATATTATTTAGTTTTTAATAAACATAGTAGTTACCCAACATCATTTGAAGCAGGTATTTTTACTTTTTTTAAGAAATGATCTGCATTTTTTTGTGTTTGATCTTCAAGACTGCAAGTGTATGAAAGTTTCGTTGTCTCCAATAAAAAATACTTTTTTTTATGGATCTTATAAGCAGACCGCTGACTTCTGGGCGCCAGACCAAGTGGCACTTGTAGAAATTCACTCTTTGATGGCAGCACAAATAATTATAAATTAATGTTCAACCAGCTGCCTTATTGTAATGCCCTAAAAGATTTGGATGTCTTGAATATTCGTCATAATTATTTTGTGGGCGTATATATAAATTGATCTATCCATTTATAATTATAGCACAAAGTTGCGTATATAAGTCATTGTTTCCATATTCATACTACAAACTACTTTTCGCATATTGCTTTCGTTTATTTTTTTAAATCAATAATAATATTTCTGCAAGAGTATTTCATTCTTTTTGTGCTCTGCTTTTCGAATGGATCGAATTGTTCTCTTATTTTTTGTATCCATTAACATTGATTGGCAGTCATTAAAGGAGGCGCATTGTTTTTGGCTGCTAAATTATAATAATTTTCGGGTAATACAATTAAATGGACTTTGTATTTGTTTTAATTATGCCGCTTTTGATGTTGTTGTTTTTTCCACAAATTATGATGACAAACGACTTAAAATTTATTTCAATTTAATTGTATAAAATTGGTTTTGCTAATTTTTTTTGTTGGTTTATCAAAAATGTATTTAATATATTTGTTTATTGCGGTTCCTATTACGCAATTAGTTGGGCGCAAATTATATCGAACTCTAATTGGTGGTTTCAGAAATTAAGGTTTGTGGACCAATCAATAGAGCTTGGGACAATTGGTCTAATTGCAACTGATACAGTCATACGTGTTATATACTTATATATATGATCTGAAAATGCCAACAATTCAAGAATAGTTAACGCTTTTGAAAATTGCAATTGCCACAGTTCCAAGTTGTTTATACTAGTTGAGAGTTTTCACCAGTAACACTTGCAAATATTTTGATAAAACGTGTCGCAATGCTTCGACTGTTAATCACAAGTATATACAACTGATTGCAAGTCCAACTTAACTGAATTAAATCAATGATATCCAATATTTACAGTGAGCATATTCCTACATCTTGCTGGGGCTATTAGATGGTATGACTTTCATAATCTACCACCAATGCCCATAATAGGTGGTACAGTCTAGTTTTAAAGTAATCCGATAACATGTTTAAATAAAGATCTTTTCGTTTTCCATGCTTAATCAATGTTGTGTCGTTTCTATATATACAATATGTATAGCTAATATATATAATATAAGTGGGAAAATATATAAAAATTCTCTAAAAGTAGTATAACGAAATATTACTTAAATTACTTAATTAAGAATTTATTTAATAAATAATATTATGTAATAAGCTTAAAATAATTGACGACTTATTTAGACTAAATTTACATCTTTTGTGTATTAGAAACTAGCTGAGCTGTATTAAATAATTCTAAATATACATAAATCTAAAACTCCAGCTTAACGTATAACTTTATCATATATATCAGCTAGATTCGCTACTGTTCGGGTAAGATTTACTTTTATTTTATAAAGTTCTTTAGCTTGTTTATTGCATACGTATAAACTATATTTATATTTAGGTTGCTTGCTTTCCCATACAGCTTATAGATAGCCATCAAAGTCAACTGGTTTGGCATATCAATGACTTTTCATAAGGAAATTGATTCATTAAGCTTTGGCAATTTGTCAGTCATTCGGCGACTCACGATGTGTTAACATGCAAATTGATATCTCAAAGAACGACAATACATAAAGCAATCTTATTGATGGGCGAATGTAACGATCAGAGAAGACTAAGTCGCCTTTTATTTGCCGAACGTGTTTAAATCACATCTGTAATGATGCCCTGCCAGCGGATGAGCTCAGAAACAGAAACAGATACAGATACAGATACAGATACAAATACAAATACTACAGACCCATCTACAAGTCGGACCATTGATCAATGAATTTTTCTTGCGGTTTTATGTGGTCTACTAGTATGCTCTGCTCCCGATTCCCATCCGCATCCCCATCCCGATCTCTCTCCCGCTCCCGTTCCCGCTTCCGTCGTCTGTATTGGTCTTGTGGTTGGCTTTAGTTGAGTTGCCAGCATTGTTTTTGTCGCCATCAACTTTACACCGATGCGTAACTTCATTGATAAAACTTGTTGTAGCTGTCGCTTCCTCTTTGTAAGTGATTTTTTGTTGTCTCTCTTCTGCTTTGTCGACATGCTTTGCTTTAGAATTTTGTTGCCCTTATAGAAGCTTGATGCTTTTTTGAAAAAGTATGTAACGCACTGAGGCGCAGTGCAGATATATAGTCTTGATAAAGGCAGATGTGATTACTTCTTTCTTAAATCTTTGAAAAATTTGTTGTGCTTCTTATAACTTTGTATATAGCTTTATAATGCTGTTTGCTTTTTTCTATCGATTAGTTTGGGGGAAGTTAAACATAAGTTCTTCTTTTGTATACTTATCGCGACTGGGGCAGATCATTGACTATGTAATTAACATAGAAATTTTCAATTTTCATAATAAAATACACATTGCTGTGTTGGTAAGCGTATTGAAGCTTCAGCAAGCCAGATCTAAAGTTCCTTCCCTTTATGTTTTTATATTGAAATCCGGTCAGTCGGTGCGGATATCATGTGACTGCCATGCCCCAGTGAACAGTTTTGTGAACTTACTTTTGTAGTTAGATGTGAGGCAGGTTTTTGGGCAGCTTGGCAGCGGATGCCAGTGTTAGCCAGTGTTGAACAACTCAATCGTTATCAATATGCAATTTATTAATTGCCCATGCTGCTAGGAATGCATTATATAGTATATAGGACATATAATTGTGTGTGTCTGCGTGTGTTGCGTGTGTGTGCTCTGCTTGTGATTATATGCAATTAGTTTACGCTGCTTTAGCGACTTTCAAGTTTAGTTTGCAGGAGCATCGGGCACAATGTCATCGAGAGTGCGCGAATCGTCCAGCGGGTTAAGTAGAGCTGGATTCGATCTGGATTGGATTGGATCCAAGGGATCTGCATTGGCATTGGCCGAGAGTGCCACAAAGTCGGGCACATTTGCTGCCTCTCCTTTGGCAGCGACATCCGCTGTTGTCCCGTTGGATTCTAGGGAGCCGAAAAGAGCAAATTGCGGCTTCAAGGTGGACGACAGCGCTGGGCCCGCCACTGCCTCCGGTCCCGCCTCCGGCCCCGCCTCGGGCCCTGCCTCCGGCACCGCCTCCGGAATGGGCGTGGGCAGCGCCGAGCCGTAGACGCTGTGGAGCAGCGCAAGTGTCGCCACTACGAGAATCACCAAGACTAGATTTAGTTGATTAAAAGACTGGAAGACTTTGCTACCTTACCACATGCAAATAGGCTTGCTGTTAGAAATTTCATGTTCCTCTGTCTGAACACAGCTGGAATCTGGGCGCTTTTATAGTGCTCATTTATCGTTCGACTGTGTGGCAATAATCAATTAATTTTTATAGCTATTCATAGTTGTGATAAGGCGAACACTTAATGAGCTCTGCGAAAGTGCATTTGGCCATGTTTTATTTCCAAGTAATTTCCATTTCATTCAATTATAATAAAGCACAGTGGCAAAGTTGCTTCTGTTACGCATGTTTAATATATCAAAATGGGCACTTCTGGTTTATATTTCACCAAAAAGAAACTTCTAGTATTCAGTTGAAAAAGATAAAAATCATAAGACCAGGACAACAAACCATCTATATATATATATTATATATACTTATTTGCTTTATCTATTCTTGTAAAAGACCTAAATTACACAGTAAAGTAGGGTTTTTTAAATATTGTATGGAATATTATGGAAACATTTCGAATCCTTAAAACGTTTCAATATCTTTTCTATATACATATCATATTTATCAACAGTTTTATTGTATTGTATATTTATCTATGATTATTCAATCATATTTTTGTTTCCTCACGAATATTATAATTATATCAATTTGTATTCTCTTAAAATTGAAATTTGTATTTTATTTACAATTTATTGACAAAGATACGTTGCAAATTACTCAAAATAAATTATAGTTATATTATTTCTGGGGGTATTTAAAATGTCAAATATAAATGTTAGCGACCAGTTAAATTTGTAGGTTGATAACTTGAATGATATATAAATATGAACTAGCTTTAGCTAGGCCCATTAACAAATAATAAAACATAAAGTTTTTTACATAAGTAACTGCGACTTTATTTATTATATATCAGTTATTCGGCAAATCAGATATCGCCAGAGATCATGAATGGATTCTTATGGGTTGTTGTATCATCCAAGTGGTTCCATGGCTCCTTGGTGGAATTGTGCACCGTAGCTAGGCCCAAAACTCTTCCATAGGAGAGCTTGCTGACCAGGGCAACTATACGCGTCGAATAACAGATCGTTATCATTATCATATTACAGCCAATATGTGATACTCACTTAGACAACTCAAGACCAACGAGATGAGTTTCATGTTCGAACATTGGCTGAGCATCAAATGGTCTCTTAACTGTTCATTTGCCACTTTATATAACATTTTCATTTCATTTTTATGGGCTACACTTCGCTATCAAATCAATTGAAACACTTTGCCTTTTATGGTGATGCACTTTAAAAGCGTAACTTTTATTAGTTTGCCACTTTTAAGAGTACAGCAAACAGACCTTGAGCTGGAGTTAGAAGAGCAACAGTTGTGACTCTTACAGGAAATGTAAGTGAAGTATTGATCGTATGTTTCTAATCAGTTATTCACTGAAACCAAAACACAAATAATAAATGGAAACAGAGATATTTATTAGTGTACATGTAAAATGAAAAATATCCCACGCATTAGCGATTAATTCCTTGATAATTGCTTAAAGCTGATGATGACCATCAGGTTCCGGATATTGTGGATATTCCAAAGCCCAAAATGTGTTGGGCTTGAAAGTGTCATCGTGTTGCTCTTTATCCCAGTTATTATCTAAGGGACCGGCTCGTTTTCAGTTTCCGGCATGGTAACTCCCGGTAAAACGCCTATGACAGGACTGGAAGTAGATTCCACATCTGCAGGTGAATCAGTTGAACTTAAAGGATTCGGTTTTGACTCAACGTCGTCATTTGCTGATCGAAGTTCCATATCTTCATTAAAATCAGATAAATGATTGTCTGATGAATGAATGCTGTTGACGGATTTAGATGGACTTAGATCAAAATCAAGTGGTATTTTTAATGAAGGACTTCCAGTATTCTCCGATTCAGCTAAAGGTTCCGCTGACTCGGAAGATGTTTGGTTGGTTTCCGAACTTGAAAGGTCCCTATTCCTTTGATTTAGCAGAAGTGGTCGCAGTGGTTCCTGTGTTTCGGCAGTAGCAACTGTTGGGCTATTTACCCCAGTTCCCCATGCTGAATCAGGTTGCTCAGGTAATCCCTCATTTGGATTGAAGGAATCTCCATATCGCTCAGATAATCCCTCATTTGGATTGAAGGAACCTCCATATGGATTAGATAATCCCTCATTTGGATTGAAGGAAGCTCCATATGGATCATATAATCCCTCATTTGGATTGAAGGAAGCTCCATATGGCTCAGGTAATCCCTCATTTGGATTGAAGGAAGCTCCATATGGCTCAGGTAATCCTTCATTTGGATTGAAGGAAGCTCCATATGGAATTGGATATATTTCAGGATAGAAACCTGGTGCTGGTGCTGGCTCTGGTGCTGGTGCTGCATATTCTGGATATGCTGGATATGCTGGATATACTGAACATGATGGATAATTTGGACAAGGATTAGCTGGAACTTCTGGAAGCAAATTGAGGCCGGGTAAAAGTCCGTCATCATGCAATCCGAGTTGGTTATCGTCACTGTGTCCAGCATTAATTTGTATTTGGTTCTGGCAGTCAATGCAAATGTTCCCTTTGTTCGATCCGTTTATATTGACGGATATATTCCTGCCCGAGGACTCATGCTTATCCCGATGATATATCTGAGTATCGCCCAAGCTCGCATCAAACATCAGCCATAAGCCTAATTGGGACATTATCAAATAGGTCGAAATTTGAGTTTGTAATAGCTTTGTTTCACTTACAGCTTATAAGGAGGACAAAGTCCTTGGTTGTCACCATATTGGTCGGCTTCCTCTTTTGGAATAAGCTGTACTGAACTTGCCACTTAAGTTTTGTAGTCGCTTAAGCTGCATTGAATTGGTATTTGTTCTGGTTAGTTGGATAACTCGTTACCCATATTAGCTTTGCTTCATATATAAGATTTATTACATAAATTAACCCTACGAAAGGTCAAACTTGGCTTCCTGATACCTAAAATTCGTTCCATTTTGTTGGGTAACTGGTTCCGTAAACGTGGCAACTATTTTCAGATAGGCCCTAATGCAATTCTGTGTCGTAATTCACCTTGTCTTATCAACGGACACAACTCATTATATTCGTATTATCCCTTGTTCATTTATAAGCTTCCGTATAAAATATAAAATATATTCCAAATATTTTTTGACTTATAACAGCATGCAAAACTTAACTTTTTCTTTTGCTTGAATGGCTTAAAAGTAATTACAGCCACAATTATGAGTGGTTTACTCATTTGAAAACGAATAGAAACCGCCAATCACAGAATAACTTTTATTTCCATTGAATATAACAAAACTTAAAAGAAAAATACTTATTTTTATTTTACAAAAGTAAATCAGGTTAATATTATTTGAAATTGTGTTTAGATTAATATTTGTTATTACTTGTGTGTATTCCATTTAATTAGTGGACATTATTTTAATTTGAGTTTTGTGCTTTCAAATATTATACTTAAAAGCGAGACTAAATATTTGGCATTATTTTGTTTATTTAATCATTAAGTTATAGTGTCCGAAAGCTTTTTGGCGTCGGGTGGAAGAACTCGAATTGTAGGATCTAACTCTTGAGGTCTATTGTTTCGCAGCTGTGTATCTATTAACTGGATCAGCAGCTGACAGTGGATACAAATAGTACCAGAGTTGCCGTTCTGGATATTAACCACAATATGCTTAGCTCTCCCCCTTTTGACATGGCGATAAATCTGTACCTCACCGACCACCACCCAGAGACCTA
Organism: Drosophila flavopinicola; assembly: GCA_035042425.1. Classification (NCBI taxonomy): domain Eukaryota; kingdom Metazoa; phylum Arthropoda; class Insecta; order Diptera; family Drosophilidae; genus Drosophila; species Drosophila flavopinicola. The sequence continues at coordinate 66,656 of JAWNLL010000165.1, forward strand.
ATTTGGATATTCAACATTAAAGGCAATTTTCCATTTCTTTTTATTGCACTTACAGTACACTATTAATAATAAGCTCCTGAATAGCACCATATTGATATCTTGTTTGCTGCTGCACTAAACATGGTTGACATTGACAACGTTTCGCTTTGGATTAGGCCGTATATAATGTATTGGCTCCGGATAATTCGGATGCATGTCTTATAATAGGTAATAATATGCTTATTATACAGTGGTTCTAATTTCTTAAAGTTATTCTTTAATCAAATGAAATACTTGGGACAGTTTTCATTATTGTTCATGACTATTCATATTTCTTTCAATTACTAAAATATTTCTGATTTTTAAAATGCTTAAAACGAAATTTAATTATACCCTGAACCCATTTAAAATTGGCTAAAAGGGTAGAGTGAAGTTTTGTCTGTCTGTCCCTCTGTCTGTCTGTTATGAACACACGGATATCAGAGACTATAAGAGCTAGAGACATCATATTCGGAATATTAGTTCTCGTAGTCCCGGGACAGATCAAGTTTGGTTCATTTTATCGGTAGCTCGTCCCGTTCAAAAGATATAAGGACTGGGTTCAGGGTATCTCCTAGTCGGGCACTCCCGACTAGAGCACTATTACTTGTAATTTATTTTCAAATATATATCAAACCCTTTTTGGTTACGTTTATAATAATTATTTAAATTTAATATAGTTTTATGATGAATTACCTGGGATTAATAATATTGTTTTTATTCTTTTTATTTTCATTTGGCGAATTCTTATTTGATTTTCTGTTATGTATAAAATAAGCAATTCGTTTACATTGCTGATATATCTCATTTATAAATAGTTGATAAGCTCTTTACAACTGACTAACTAAGAAATGACTGATATAATCTGGAATATGTTTTTATTGGGGCATATGTGATACAAAATAAGGGAAATTTATTTGATTGATTTACATCAAGGTGTGCTACCCCGAATTCGTTGATACTTTCTGCTCATGCTTAAGGACAATCTAATAAGCAGCCATCCATGTCCGGGGCAATAGTCGTTGTTGTAGTTGTTGCTGTCGTTTCTTCTGTTGTTGTGGAAGGTTTTGGTTCCGGAGCAATACTACCTTCTGTTGTTGTTGTTGTTGTATTGAAGTATATCGGAGGAAGAGTAAATTTTGTACTTGTACTAGCTTCTGTTGTTGTTGAAGTGTTTTCCTCCGGTAAAATACTACTATCATCTGTAGTTGTTGAAGTGTTTTCCTCCGGTAAAATACTACTATCATCTGTAGTTGTTGTTGTGGGTTGCTCCGGTAAAATACTGCTTTCATCTGTAGTTGTTGTAGTGTGTTGCGTCGGTAAAATACTACTTTCATCTGTAGGGGGTTCCTCCGTAGATTCACCAGTATCATCTGTAGTTGCTGTAGGGGGTTCCTCCGTAGATTCACCAGTATCATCTGTAGTTGCTGTAGGGGGTTCCTCGGTAGATTCACCAGTATCATCTGTAGTTGCTGTAGGGGGTTCCTCCGTAGATTCACCAGTTTCTTCTGGAGTTGTTGTAGAGATATCCTCCGGTAAATTACTACTGACATCTGTAGTTGTTGTCGGGGGTTCGTCCGTGCCACTACCACTACCACTACCTTCTGTAGTTGTGGGAGGGTACCAAGGATCCTGAGCACTACCTGTTGGAAATTTGAAGATCCATAGAAAATCGAGTCGACCGTCTGGATAAAGCTTCTCTTTGATGATTGTCTCAGGACACGGAGGATGAAAATGTTCACTCGAAATATTCCAATGTGAACCAATCCACGGCCAATGCACCCAACGCAATTGTTCCAAGAGCACAGCAATCAAACGCGAATCATACCAATGATTAGTTTGGAAATTTCCAACTTGAATGTTAATGGTCGGTGATCCTTTCTCGCTGTTTGGACACAGAGGATTACAATTCTTCGGTTGATCGCACACATGGTGTTCCTTATCGTGATCACCACAGGCTTTCAACTTGTCCAACAGATCGGTGTCCAGATATAGAGGATTGACATAGCACAGACCAAGTACCACACAAAGAGCTAGTTGAAATCGTAGTAAAGGTATTTTTTGCAAATTATAATTGATGGAAATCAATTCGCTTACTTACAGCATACTATTAGTTGTAAGTGTCCCATTATTACCCTACCGACACGTAGTATCGTTCTAAAGTACGCCTTCAATGTCTCCTTAGTTTTATTACAGACTTACATAAGTGTCATTAAATTGGATTAGTTGCTGTTAGGTAACTTATTGCTATAGTTGATGTGCTGCTTGTTAAATGGTTTATTTCTTAACTGTGACTAAAGCGATTTGTCAAGTATATAATTTATGATTAAGGTCATCTTTATGTAATGGCCACTTGATCTTTTCATACCCAGGAAATAATTTGACTAGTCAATAATATGCATGACATCTGAATTCCATTACATATTGTTTTCTATCGATATTTGTAGCAATACACAACATACTCATACATCAAACTATTGCTTCAATTGTATCATGTTTAGTTATTTGCAAACTCTATTTAAATCAGATCTTATATTAACGTTGTGGCTAATACCTTTAAGTTCGATGAAAGCAGACGACATATAGATAGATAGACTGGCGAATACATTATTTTTAGGACATTTTATTGATACAGTCAATATAAATTATATGCAACTCCTACAAGTTTCACTTGGAAATGCCCCTAAAGGGTCAACTTCTTAAAGTTTATCCATTACCTATGGGAATATACAAGGTGCAATCAGTTGAAACAGATTGAATGCTAATAATATATAATATATATATATAATATATACCTGCAAATCCTCCGTCTCAAATGGATCACTCAGTTCGGAATGTGTGTTATTCTTAAGCTGTACTTGATTCTGGCAATCAATGCAAATATCACCCGAATTCAATCCACCAATATTAACCACAATATCGTAGTCCTCTGAAGAGGACTCGCTGGCATAGGCAGGAAACCCGCCATGTTGGACGTTTGGATCCTGTGGAAAGCGATTGGGATATGCGGCGTGTTGGAGGTTCGGATCCTGTGGAAAGCCATTAGGAGAAGCGGCGTGTTGCAGGTTCGGATCCTGTGGAAAGCCATTATCAGTTACGTCGTGTTGGAGGTTTGGATCCTGTGGAAAGCCATTAGGAGATGCGACGTGTTGAAGGTTCGGATCCTGTGGAAAGCCATTAGGATATGCGGAGTGTTGGAGGTTCGGATCCTGTGGAGAGCCATTATGAGTTACGTCGTGTTGGAGGTCCAGATCCTGTGGAAAGCCATTAAGAGAAGCGGCGTGTTGGAGGTTCGGATCCTGTGGAAAGCCATTAGGAGAAGCGGCGTGTTGCAGGTTCGGATCCTGTGGAAAGCCATTATCAGTTACGTCGTGTTGGAGGTTTGGATCCTGTGGAAAGCCATTAGGAGATGCGACGTGTTGAAGGTTCGGATCCTGTGGAAAGCAATTAGATCCATGCAGGACGAGCAGAAAACCTAGTTTCGACCTTAAATATAAGTAAAGTACTAGCATTTATTTTGTACAGCTTACAGCAGACAACAAGTGGGAAGTTCCTTATAGACACCATTTTGCTAGCTGCATTGAAGGTGCTCTAACCCAAGAGAACACGTACTTCTATTGTTTTGTGGCAGATTTGATCAAAAGCGATACAATTGGATTTGCTGTGGTTAATTAAGTAGGCTTATGATAGTTTTGGATTCGATATGTTTGTTTATGCAATCGATATCATGCCTTATTTGGGATTAGTAGTGTGATACGAATACGAATATATATATAAACATTGTTGAGTAATAAGGATGTTCAAGTGTATTGGAAAATTTAAGGTGATAGCTTTAAAAACATGGAATACATGGCCAAAACCGACTTCCAGTTATATGGCAGCTATAAGATATAGTGGCCCGATCCAGCCAATTCCGACCAATGTGCTGTCCCTATAAGTAATATGTTTTTGTGCAAAGTTTCATCGCGATAGCTCAAAAACAGAGGGACTAGTTTCCATACATACAGACAGACAGACAGACAGATAGACAGTTCAATTTGTTTTGTCATCCTAAGCAACAATTTGGGGGTCTCCGACGCTTCCTTCTATGCATTACTCACTTCAGCACAACATCAATATACTTTTTTCTTCAAAAAGAGTATAATAATTGACAATTAAAAGATTTTCAAACAATGTTAAATTGGTAACTAAATTTTTTTCAAAAAGTCCATTGATTTACACAATAAATAAAGTTAACTGGACTCTGAGACAAAGTTATGTTTAATTTTACTATTATTTTAGTATATTTTGTTAATCAATAAAAGGATCGTGAAAAATCCTACCCGAAGTAACAAAAAAGTCGGAAAACTTGTTTATGAATATGTAAATTTTAATGATTAATCATTGTACATTTTTTCCACATTGCTTGACCGGATTTGAAAAGAATTTACCCAATGGTCAGAAAACGGGTAAGAATTTAATCTTGTAGCAAGATTTAAATTATAGAAATAAATAAACCAAGAAGAGAAAGTACACTAGGAAGCGTCAAACGGCCAATAAAGCTAATAAGACAATCAAATTATTTCTAAAATCATAAAACACACAGTAAACACACATATGAAAGTTCTCAAGTCTGGAACTTGTTTATGCCATGTGCATCAGGTTCACTGTGGGATTGTTTGTCTTTGGCTGTGTCCAAGCATAATTTAGACATTTATTTGACATTTATAGCTCGATGATTTGTGTGCAATATGCATTTGGAATATGAATTTTGTGGTTGCGAGAGCGCAGTTAGAAGCCTGTGTAAATGTTTTGTAAATGATATTGTTAACGAACAGCGGGGTGCTTAGGTTCAGTTAGTTTTTAAGTCGATGCAACCCGCTGACATACATACATAATCGATACCTAACTGGCCAGTGGATGTTGCATGTTGTAATCAAATTACATGCAACATTTCACAATTTGTGGTTAAATGGACATTAATATAAATGGCGCTGCAATCGTTATCCAATTGCATTCGTTTTCGACTTAAATCGAAATTAAATGAAAAGCGAGACGAGATTGCATTCGGCGGGAGCCAGTCAAATACTTAGCTAATGCAAGCTGCCTGACGAGGGTTGCTCAACAAGTTGCAGTTAGCTGCAAGACAGGGGCAAGTTGATTTCATTTTGATCAATATGACAATTGTTTTTTATAATATAAGCTAAGCATACTGCGATGGAAAAAATAATTGAGCCGAACGTATTTGTTGCTTATTTATGTTCCTTATGAATGTTACCATTTTATTTAATATTCACTGAATAATATTTGACAGGAACAAAAAGAACTAGAATTTCTGATACTTTAAGTGACAAAAACAATTATTTCAATTGTAAATTGTATATTCTTAAGCTAGACGTAAATTGTTGTAAATATTTTCACTATCATATAAAATATATAGATAAGCATATAGTTTATTTAATTTTATTTATTTTCATGTTAAGCATTAGCAAATAGTAATATTCAAATAATCTTGTGGGCAATAGTTTTTAGCTAGATCATTTAAGCTTAATGGTACGTTCAAAGATCTACAACTTTTGAAGCTAGCCTCGTTAATCTTTTCATTTGACTGCTTTGTTGCAGCAAAAAAAAAGTATCTCAAAGTGTTTTCGACGTCTTTGGAGGTATTTTCTTTGGCTGTAATGCATTTCATTATATATATTTATAAAAAGATATATTTAAGAAAAGAGGTTTCTATATTTTGCGCAAATTGCGGTTTCACAGCTATTTTTATACCCTGAACCCATTAAAAATGGGTAAAAAGGGTATTATGGGTTTGTGCAAAAGTATGTAACAGGCATAAGGAAGCATCTCCGACCATATAAAGTATATATATTATTGATCAGTATCAATAGCCGAGTCGATCTGGCCATGTCCGTCTGTCTGTCCGTCTGTCCGTCTGTCCGTCTGTCCGTCTGTCCGTCTGTCCGTCTGTCCGTCTGTCCGTCTGTCCGTCTGTCTGTCTGTATGAACACACAGATATCAGAGACTACAAGAGCTAGAGACTTCATATTTGGAACATAAGTTCTCCTAATCCCGGGACAGATCAAGTTTATTAAAATTTATCGATAGCTCGTCCCGTTCAAAAGTTATCGATAAATTTCGATTTTAGACCAGCGTTTTTTGGATATAACTTACAAGTTATAAGAGCTAGAGGCCCCTAATTTGACATGTATAATCTCGAATAGCATACACATGAACAAATTTTTCACTTTTTGGATACCACCCCCCAAACCCCCCAAAAGTTAAAAAAACGCATTTTTGAAGGTACGACCTTGCAATTTGGTTTGGTCACACATATTATTGACAATTGTTTGCCCCAAAAATTTCAATAAGATCGGACGATAAACACAGAAGTTATTTAAGATTTAACTTTCCATTATGTGGGGCTCAGCGAAAAGCAAGCTAACTGCTTAGACCGCTTGCACTGCTTGTACTGCTTGTACTGCAGCATGTGTGTGTTTAGATTAATATGAATGATTGTAAGGACTGGGTTCAGGGTATCTCGTAGTCGGGCACTCCCGACTAGAGCACTCTTACTTGTTTATGCTGCCAGCTGTATTTCCACTTCTACTTCCACTTCCGCCCTTCGCAGTCGCTTTCCCAGTTTGCAGGCGAGTTAAATTGGCATTTAATGCTGATTTATTGTAGGATATAGTACCTCACAGGTGTCGCGAATGTGGCGTGTGTGTCTGTGTTTTAAATGTAATTGAAAATTGAAAGTAAATGCTGCGCTTTCCTACTCTATATATATATATTTTCAGACAACAATATAAGAGTGAAATTTAAAGGTCGCTTTTTATGGCTTATTAAAAACGTTCTTGGCCCGAACTCGAACTGGAATAGAAGTGATAAGCACACAGACAATTCGCACAATAAATCATTTGGCTTTAATACATCATCTTAATTATGAAAATTAGACAAGCAGCGAGAATAAAAAATACATTAAATAAGAAATACACAAAGCGTAGACAAAACAAATAATATAAATCAAATCGGTTTCGACGGAAAATTAAATTGAATGCTTTTTTTTATTTTCTTGCTTATTTAAGGTGAGCTCTTCTACAGCGGTTCGAAAAAGTTCTCAAACTTGACCAAGCCATCAAATATTTCTTCTATAAGCAAAATATTCTTAAGCTATTTAAAATTACTTACATTTTCAACACACAATTACTATATTTGGTTGAACTGAAAGTTGTAATAATTTATAAATAATATATAAACGGCATGTTTCGCCAGATGATCTTATATATATTAATCCATTTTATAAGCCCTATAAAATGAACTCCAGCTGAACTCCATAGTATAACTGGCAAACTTTAAATTGAATTCCCATAGGTTTCTTATTTCTCAAGTTTCTTTCTTTGCCCTAACATATTGCCCAATCCCTTCTTATTATTTATATGGGTCGAAAGTAATTTGTATGTGTCCAAAAGCCAAGGCAACTCCAAGGCCACTTCAGCTGAAAACTGTGGGAGCTCGGAGCAACTGAATACTAAGATCAAAGTGATCTTTGCATGCAAATTAAATGGATTTTCGACTAATTCTATTGTGTCGCCTCGCGTGTGCCAAAAGTTCGCAGACAAATGGGCTGCAAACGATACCTTCTCAAAGCAGATGTGAAGGCCACTCCACTCTGTGCTAATCCGAGTCGAGTTGGCTTTAACGCCCTTCCGCTTGACCAGCCCAAGCGGGCGATGACAGCGGATATGACCAAGACATTGTTTGTTGTTGTTGTTGGTGTTGTTGGTGTTGTTGGAGCACCTGTTTCGTTTAACGGCTGCTCAAGCTGTTGCAGCTCAGCTGCTTAAGTTTGCTTTTTTTGCTGCGGCTCTTGTGCCTTAATGGCTTTTGAGGCAGCAGCAGCAGCAGCAGCTCGTGGCACTTGCCACAATCGGAAGTTCATGTTTATGATACGCTTACCAACGTCCTGGGCGTCCTGTGCCCCGATATCAACAACGTCATCAGCATTGATATCAGCTGCCAGCTCTTCAGCTTCAACTTCAACTTCAACTTCAATTTCGAGTTGCAGTTGATTTGTTCGTTTTGCTGTAAATTATGGTCCAGATAAGGCTCATTCGGTTGGGGTCAGTTATTGCCCCAAAGCGTTCAATTGTAAAGTTGATAAATGTGTTAAAATAAGTCATGAATCCACCTAAATGTACATCTACTTACAATGACAAAAAACAGCTGTAAGAATAGTTACGGAGTTTATTTCACCGTAAGGGATACATATCCAAGTATTTTATACAATCAGCAACCATTTTCCTCGGTTTTGGTAAATTACTTTAATTTTAAAAATATGAAATACATTTTTGAAAAAAATAACCTTCTTTTATAGTCTATTATTTCTAAATTGGAATATATATATATGTCGAAACACAGCCAATTTTCCTTCTGAATACCATTTTGATTATAGTTTTAATAACAACTACATTTAATTTGATCTCTAGATGCCAACGATCAAATTTCATTACTCTCCTCCCCCCTTTACTAAATTTTAAATATTTCATCTGCTTTATCGCTCAATGGTTTTCGTAATCTTCAATTGAGGTGTTTGCGTCTAATGCACAACAATGAACATCAATTCACGTCAATTCATTTCATCTCATTTGATTTGTCTATTCATGCCTTATGGCTCTGGCCTCAAAGTACCCCTAACAAGCGCCCACTTAGCTAAGCTCCAGTGGCAAGAACGCAGCCGACTCAATTATGCTATATGCTACTACATAATACATACTACTGCTACTGCTACTCGACTGCCAGATACAATTGTATCTCGAAGTACGTTTGTAAGTGCCGCGCGGCACAAAACTTGATTGATAGCATCATTTGCAAGATGCAAGTTGTTGCCATATTTATACTCTTTTCGAAGAAAATAGTATATTAAGTTTGTCCTGAAGTTTGTAACGCATAGAAGGAAGCGTCGGAGACCCCCAAAAGTTACTGCCAGTATGCTTAGAATGACAATACAAATTGATCTAGCCATGTCCGTCTGTCTGTCTGTCTGTCTGTCTGTCTGTCTGTCTGTCTGTCTGTCTGTCTGTCTGTCTGTCTGTCTGTCTGTCTGTCTGTCTGTATGTATGCAAACTAGTCCCTCAGTTTTTGAGCTATCGCGATGCAACTTTGCACAGACACTTATTATTCAAGTGGACAGCACATTGGTCGGAGCCGGCCGGATCGGATCACTATATCTTATAGCTGCCATACAACTCGAAGTCGGTTTTAGCCATATATCCCATGTTTTTGAATCTATCGCGATGAAACTTTGCATAGATACTTATTATTCAAAGAAACATCACATTGGTTGAAGCCAGCCGGATCGGATCACTATATCTTATAGATGCTATACAACTGGCAATAAATTAAATAAATTTAGAACAAAAAAAAAAATGTTACGCGACAAAACGATTTTTACAGCTTAAGAAATTTCAGTGGTGCAGTTGGCAGAGTGAAAATTGCCTATAGGTTCGAAAAGAGTATAAAATCTTCGGCACGCCGAAGATAATCCTTCCCCACTTGTTTTTGTATACCCTTGCAGAGAGTCTATTAGTTTTGCAACGAAATGTGTTCTGCCTTAAACTATACATATATGTATTCCTGATCAGCTGTTGACCGTTATATTAGTATTATTATTTATTTATTTATTCTCGACTAGTGACAGTTATTATTACTGGTGATATTAATAAATAAAAATTGGTTTATTTAATAAAATTTAATTAATAAGAAATTAGATCTGGTAGTTCCTGGTTTGTTTCATTTTATCGATAACTCGTTCCGCTTAAAAGTAATCGATAAATTTAAACTTCAGACCAGTGTTATTTGGATATAACTTGAAATTTATAAGCGATAGAGGCACCAAAGTTGGAATTGTTAATTTCAAATAGCATCTAACAAATATTTAAATGTCTGAATACAATCTCAATCCTCCAGAGAGTGCAAAACACTCTTTTTTGAAGGTATGAGCTTGAATTTTGGTTTGGTCACACATTTTATAGCCAATTTTATGTCCTTAAAGTTTCACAAGGATCAGACAATAAACACAGGTCATTTACGATCTTACTTTGGGCTCAGTGAAGAAGCAAGCTAAGTGCTTAAGCTGCTTGCACTGCTTGCAGCATGTGTGTGTGCTTTGATGCATGTATAAGTTGGTGTGAATGCATGTTAGGAGTGGGTTGAGGGTATTTCCTAGTCGGTCACTGTTGGTTAGAGTATTCTTACTTGTTTTTTTACTGCCACTGCGATTATTTATAGGAAAAGTGCGCAGCACGCAAAAAAATACACATCAGATCGGTTGAGAGGGGGGATGGCAGTGAGGAACTGGCCACTTGGCAGACGTCCTCATCCGCTATCCACTCTCCAGTCTCCACTGTCCGCTGTCCACTGTCTGCTGGCAGATGTGAGTGGTAACAAGTGCAACGCTGACTGCTGCCTGCTGCCTGCTGCAGATGCCCCAAGAGCAGCCCCAACTGGCCGCTTGCTTGCTGTTTTGTTTACATTTGGAGCACGTCTGTTTTGGCTGCGGCAGCTGATGACCGCTGGCTATTAACTTGCAGCCGGCACCCAGACAGAGAAGGCATGTGTGTAAAGGAAAGAGAGGCAGACAGAATGCTGGGCTTGCAATGGGTCTAAGATTACACAATTCGTAGCGGGCTGCAGCTGTAACTGGAGCATGCATGGATTCCCATTCCCCACATAGCGCAACGCCAAGGCTTAATATAACTAGTATTTACTATACAGTATATATTATATAGTATATGGAGTAGCTATAGCTATAACTGTGGTGCATTGAACGCTCCACATGCGAGCGAGCAGATTCACCGCAAGTTCCGTTTGACTCTCTGGACAGTTTTCATTGTGTGTGCTTTTCACACGCTCATGTGAAAAGCGTGCTATGATACGAGAACCCATTCTACACAAATGTTTAACTGTATTTGTATTTGTATTTGTATTTGCCTTAGCAAATGTAAATAAATAAATATATGTTCAGCTGTGCTACAACTATAATTATGTTCAAATCTTGCAAAGAGTTCAGCAAGTTCACTTCTAGTTGATTATACTATATTTGCTTAAATACATTTGTGGATCTTCTAGAAGGCGTTTCAATAGCGGAATCTTCTAATCACCATCTCAATATGCCAAAATCTCAAAAAAGATTCATTTTTGTAGTTTGTTTTTCTCCCTTAATTATTTCCCCAATTCATTAACTTGGCTATATCCATAGTAATTCTCGAATTTGCATCTGTATGAAATTTTTAAAAAAATGTTAATCATGTTTTCTATATGAATTGTATTTCTACAGGGTATCTACAAGTGAAGAAAGTCAAGTTAAGGCATTCTTACTTATTTCGTAGCATTTTCGCTTCAATTAGCAAATATTCTAGCGTCACAAAAGTTAATATGAATATAAAGTTTTTTCTTAATTCCCTGCTGATTAAATTTTCACTTTCATTAAAAATGTTTTCTTGTGGCTTTTGACTTTGACGCAATTAATTTATGTTGGAGTCGGTATTTTTTTTGACTTTGTTAAATAAATCATGGCTAAATATGATGGCTGCAAATTACATTTGATTTTCTTTTGGTTTTTTTTTTTTGGTTGGCACCAAAGTTCAGAGCTTTTTATGCTTTATGACCATAAATTTAATAGCAGGTCCGATTGTGTGTTGGCCATAAGAGTCATTAACCCATAAATGGCTTGAAACGTGCACATAATACTTGAGCTTCTAAGTAAAAGGCTAGGTAATTGTTTTCAGCACATGCTGCGGCAGCATTTTGTTAGCAATTCTAACTAGAATTAGAAAATTGTATGAGATTTTGTGTTTTTGCCACACGCAGCATGTTGCTACAGCATGTTGGCAGCATATGTTGCTAGTGAATGTTGCTGCATTTGCTGTTGCAGTCACTTCCACTTCACATATTCAAGCCCATCCGGCGCGCTCTCTCTCTCTCTCTCTCTCGCTCCCTCTCTCGCAATTACCCATCCCAAAAGCAAAAACCCACATGGCGAACGAAACTTCGAATTGAGAACCAGTTGCGCTGCCTACTCGAAGTGAGCAGCGAGCGTAGCAAGTGGAAACTGTTCGCCCAGACAGCGTCAGCGCCCACAGTTCGGCAGCGAAACTTCAAAGCCGACCCACACACTATTGCACTCACACTAACGCACACACATGCACACACGCACACCTACGCTGGTCAGACAGAGAGCGAGAGCAAGAATTGCCTCGCACCCACGCTAGCGGCTAGCTAGCGAGCGAGCGCAACGGAAAGAGAGCGCGAGCAAGAGTTAGTGTTTACAGTGAGCAGAAAGCAATAATATGGTGCTGAAATTTAAAAATATATGCTAGTCAAATAAAGTTCGTAATGAATTAAACAACATTAAAAACTATAAATAAATTGTATGTTAATTTAAGTTTTTAACTATATTTTATTATTGCGCTCATATATTTATTTCTGTTACTTTGCGTTGCGGCAACAAATGTTGCCAGCGCTCTGCGCACGCAATGCCGCCTGTTGTTTTTGTTGTTGTTGCGCTCGCCAGTTAGCTCGATCTGCGCTCTGAGCGACAAACAGAGAGAGAGAGAGAGACAGAGAGAGAGAGAGGAGGAGAGCGCTGTCTTGCTCAGGCTAGCCCTCGATGCTGGCAGCACAGTGAGTTCAGTTGTTTGCGAAGCATTGTTGAGTGCGGTTGTTGGTTTGTGCGTGTTGCGCTTTTGTCGTCTGCTAAAAGCTTGTCTCAAAATCTCTGCATGCAAATCGCAGCCTAAGAAAAGCCGAAAGCAACGAAACTGAAAGTGCAAAATTTGGGCATATTTTTGTTGACAAAATTGCAACACTAATAAGAACGTAATACGTACAACGAAAGGGCATTACAAATCAGGCGCTGCTGCACCTGTTTCCTGTCGCACCGGCAACTGCTACTGCAACTGTTACTGCAACAGCTACTGCTACTGCTACTGCAACAGATGCGCGTCCCAGTCGGAATCATATTAGCATTATGCGGCACGTACGCGCCTTTGGCTACGCATAAAAATGTGCAAGTGAAGTGAAGTGGATGATAAATTAAAGGGCGAACCAAAAACATAAAGCATAAAGCAAAACCTGAAAATATTTTAACAAACCATAAAAAGCCAACCAACCGCAACAACTGCAAACGGCCTTGTGCATTCTTTAGTGCAATCCATCAAAGTTTCGGGATTACACACTTACACTTTGGATTACCCGAAATAAGAAGCAGAGGCTGAACCCAATTGAACTTTGGAAAGGTAAGCTTTCGATTCTTAAGTGGTTCTTAAATGATCTTCACATCTATTGCTTCCTCTTCTAACCCAGTTTGTTTGCTGGCTACCGAAATTGATTTATTGCGATAATTCACTGGACGTCGAGTTTCCGCTAGAAAGTCTGGGGATGTCTTATCTGAAGACTCGTTTAGTTTAGCTCTGTGCTGCGATCTGGTTTTCTTTTCGTTCATTTGGCGAAAGTCTAGAATTTTCACTAGCCTAATGGATTTCTATGTTTGATTTAAATGAAGACAGCATTTAAATTGCTTTGTGTGATTTTTTAAGAATTTTATTTAGGAGCTATATCTATTTTAAAGTATTTAAATGAGAAGTCGAATTTTACACATGTTTCACAATATTTAAATAAAAACTTAGTTCTTGTACTAAATACCCAAAAGAATTACTTAACTTCTACTCAAGTTCTTGCAACTGAGCAGAGTTGATTGAACTTGGAGTTGAAAAGCTTGCTAACGGTACTTTAGAGCTAGGCAACTCATTTCCGTTTCCCCACACTTCAAACGACAACAACACAAACGACAACAACAACAACAGATATCATCTTGAGGCGATTATAATGCAAATTTTATCGCGCTGTTATAAATTTATTCGATGTCATTGTCTGTATGAATGAAATGTGCATTTGGCTTTTATAACACTCTAGCAATATTACTATGCAAATTTAGCAAATGAATTGAGGGCCACACGCATCTCAAAAAGACCTTCTCAACTATTTATGGAAATCGAAGTTATGGTCTAAAACTAAAATGAGTCGAGTCTCTGTTAATTAGTCGCGACGTTTCGTTGTATCTTTATGAAAGACATAAAAACTTGATTTCCCCGGTTCATTTTGATAATGACAACACAGTTTACATAAATTTGGTAAGAGTCGTTCAATCAATCGATACAAATTATAGATGCGTAACTCGCAGCTTAAATGGATTTCCTTTCTTCTATATAAGGCATACGAAATGTTTCACACGCTTTACATACTAGCTTCATTTTGTTGGGGGTATCACTTAACAGATCATTAGCTAATACAAATGACAAAGTTTGAAAGGTTCCATTTTGTGTTCTTATCAGCTCATCAAATCATTTGCCAAACTTTTGCTTTCCAAAACATGTTCCCATAATCATAGGCCCACAGTTCATTACTCATACACAAAGTTGGCCCCAAAACAGCAAAAACACAGCTCATCCACTTTACCAGATGTCTAATTAACGCAAATCTTATTTACGAAACTTCCCAAAGTATAGAAACAATAGGAGAGAACATGCAAATAGGCAGCTAACGACTGCGAGGTACTCTGTTAGTTAATTGAAAACCGGTTTCCAATAAAAAACGCTTTTTACTTAATAATAAATAAATGTATAATATACAAAAACATTATAAATATATAATAGTAATTACAAGCCCGATAAGTATTGCTTCGATAAAAAATCGATATTTTTTATATAATACAATATTTATACTCTTTTCGAAGAAAATAGTATATTAAGTTTGTCCTGAAGTTTGTAACGCATAGAAGGAATCGTCGGAGACCCCAAAAGTTACTGCCAGTATGCTTAGAATGACAATACAAATTGATCTAGCCATGTCCGTCTGTCTGTCTGTCTGTCTGTCTGTCTGTCTGTCTGTCTGTCTGTCTGTCTGTCTGTCTGTCTGTCTGTCTGTCTGTCTGTCTGTCTGTCTGTCTGTATGTATGCAAACTAGTCCCTCAGTTTTTGAGCTATCGCGATAAAACTTTGCACAGCCACTTATTATTCCAGGGGACAGCACATTGGTCGGAGCTGGCCGGATCGGAATACTATATCTTATAGCTGCCATACAACTCGAAATCGGTTTTGGCCATATATCCCATGTTTTTCATCTGTCATGATGAAACTTTGCACCGATACTTATTATTTAAAGAGACATCACCTTGGTTGGAGCCGGCTGGATCGGATCACTATATCTTATAGCTGCCATACAACTCGAAGTCGGTTTTGGCCATATATCCCATGTTTTTTTAATCTATCGCGATGAAACTTGCATAGATACTTATTATTCAAAGAGACATCACATTGGTTGGAGCCGGCCGGATCGGATCACTATATCTTATAGCTGCTATACAACTGGCAATGAATTAAATATTCTTAGAACAAAAAAAATGTTTCGCGACAAAACGATTTTGCTCAGCTTATGAAATTTCAGTGGTGCAGTTGGCAGAGTGAAAATTGCCTATAGGTTCGAAAAGAGTATAAAATCTTCGGCACGCCGAAGATAATCCTTCCCCACTTGTTTAATATAAATTAATACAAAAGCTTTATGTAAACGTTCTGCTAAACAATTTAATATATTTAAATAATTTTATAATATATGAAAAATATATTAAATGGATATCATAATATCGATAACTGGAGAATTGATTGCATTAATCGAGCAAAATATTTATATTTAGAAGAGTGATTCAAATACCACTGATTTATTTTGATCAAACTAACCAAAGTTTCATTGATATATACCAAAACACATATACACCCCATTTTGCTCTTCAAAAAGCAGTGTATAAAACACGAAGAATATTTCTTGGTAATTTGTCAGATTGAAATGGAAATCTGTCTAAGACAAACGACAGTTAAAGAGCTCTTAAGCGAAATTTTCCCAGAAGCAGCTAGTCAGCAACATACCAAAGTTGATAATGATTTAATACGATGATAATGAATGGCTATGGTATGCTATATACTATATGCTATATGCTATATGCTGTATGCTGTTGATTACCTTGAAAATTCACTTTAGTCCGGTTGTCTTCTCGCTTGATTATGCATTTTTCGCCAAAAGCAATTGACAGCTTTATAGTTGTTGCTGGGGATGCTGTTGTTGTTGTTGTTGTTGTTGTTATCGCGCGGTTTTCACTTCACTTTCAGGCAATTTGATATCTTGAGGTTCGTCGTACCCATAGTCAATTGCTATTGATATTGAATTAATTTCCTGTCTGTCTCTTTCTCTCTCTCTCTCTCTCTCTCTGAGAGACATCCCCAAAATTTTCACTTGAAAAACTGTGGGACAAGTGAGGATTATAAAATTCGGCTCACGTTGTTCGTTGGTCGTTGTTCGTTGTTCGCTGCATGCAGTTTTGTTCGAAAAGGTCGTCTGGACAGCGATTCGTATTATTTGGCTAATTAAAAATCAGGAAATGCACGCGAACAATACCAGACAGGGGGTCCTACGTGAGCACTACCTGCTCTACCTGTACCTGAGCTACTGTTGTCAAGTGCGGTTTGCTATGGTTTAGCGCCCTTTGACCTTACAGGTAGTGGCTTAAGGCCCCGGCTCTATTACGGCTATTTAGACTGGGCTTAGGGACTAGCGAAACGTGATGTGTCCCAAAAAGGATATGCGCCTCATTTGATTCAGATATTGCCAATGGCAATCACGTATGCAGTTTTATTGAGAATGAAACCAGGATGCAGCAGCGTATTGTTTAATAAAGATATTAACTTACTGGGATAGACTAAAAAGAACAACCTTAGTTATCTTTCACTGGAAATCGATCTGAAATTGATTTGTCTGGATTTTTTTAAGGTTTTTATTTCGAAATTGAAAACTGTTCGTAAAATCAAACTATTTCAATCAATGAATATTTATATGGCTCTTTGTTAAGCTATATTTTTAAAAAAGTATTCTATACATATTTTATATTTTATTTGATATTTATTTTCATCTTTTTATAGCAAACTTAGAACTCCTTTTCAATTGAAATGCTGAAGTTTTCTTCATGCTCAATTTAACGATTTCTATAGGTTCAATCGAGGTCTTTCACAGCTGAAGTTTATGCGTTGTAAAGTTTTTAAAGTGCAGCCAGGAAGTTGTTGACTTTTACCATAAACGATTATAACAATACTTCTCGGTGTCTATTGTCTTTGGGGTCGCTCATAAAATAAGAGACACGCCCGCACATTGGAAGCAGACAAAAGAGTATTGTCATCGAATTTGCATATATGTACTATGTACGGGGAATGTTTTCATTTCGAGTAACTGTACGACCCGGACTCTCAATAACATTTAGCAGCTGCACATTGTCAACTGTCGCCCACTAGCACCACTAGCCCCACTTGCCCCACTTGCCCCACTAGCCCCACTCTGCCTTCTCCGCCCTGCCAAAAGTCACGCGTGTCATAGCAAATTTGAAAGTGATTTGCAATTCAATAAGATCCATTGCCAGAGTCGAGTTTACAGCTAAATTCGGAATGTATTCACTTGAATTGGAAACAGGCCAGAAATGGGTATTTCTTATTTGGTTATTGTTTTTCTCTTTGCAATTCGCGCGAACTTGGCTAAATTACAGCGAAATGTGAGCTTAGTCAGCGCCTTAAAGCGCAAATTAAATATACAAATATCAGCAACGATATGCAAATTAAGATTCGTCTTTTTTTACTTCTATTTTATATTGGTTTTTATGACAACGCGTCAGCAAAAATTTCAAACTGAATGTTGGCGCTGTCTCGAACAGTTGTTGTTGTTATTGTTTTTATCATTGTTGTTGTTGTAGTTGTTTTTTGCGTTAGCTTTTTGTTGACACGCCGTTTTGTTAACAATTAATTTACAAAAAAAATAAGTGGAAAAGGGAGCTGTTAGCTGTCTATTTGCCGGCAAAAAAGCTGTTAAATAATAATGCGCTAAATGGCGTGCTATAAAACAATTATGGCGCTTTATGGCATAGCTCAAATTGAAGTGATTTCTGATATTGGACAGTTCGCGTAATTGATCTAAGAGCTGTCAGATCAGTTTATCAAATCCAACAAATGATTGAGCTTCAATTTATATAGTTTGGGCATTTTGGCTGATTTATCGCAAAGTTAACAAATGCAATTAAACCATTTTTCGAAATGCTTTGTGAAAATGCAAAAAAACTATATAAATTAAAGCTAGAATTCACTAAAGACACGTTTCATATAGTATAGGAACTGAACTTTAATTATTCTTAAGAGAAGATAGATATATATAGATTCGAACACAGTTATCAAAGTAGGTTTGCATATGTGAGACAACGAATATATTTTAATCTTAAGGAAAAGTTAATTTTTAAGTAATACAAAGTAACAATAAGTAAATGATTTCTATAACAGCTTGTATCATATATCACAGATACCAAATGTTCTTCCATCAGTCTAAAAAGTATTCATTAAATACGTAAGAACAGAGCTTGGATAATTTTAAAGAGTTGACTCACGTGCAACTTTAAAATATGTAGTTGTTTATCTTTTGTGAGAAAACATTCAAGTGCAGTTTTGTCTTTTCTTTCGACGCTTCTTTCTGCGCTTCTTTCTGCGCTCTTTCTCGCTGACTTTCTAGATCTTGACGCTTTAGCATTAATTGCCATTGTTTGGCATTGCTTTTATGGCTAATCAACTGCAGCAACTTGAACTTTCATCTGTCAAACGACTCGCATTTTCCCGCTTGCCTCTTGCCCCCCTCCCCCCCCCGCCCCCTTTCCCCTTTTCGATTCTCGATCTGAGATACTCTGCTTGCATTAGGGTCAAGTGCTGCGCTTTAGTGTGCTTCGCTTTAAGGGCCGCATTAAACTTTCGTTTAGGCCTTCAATTGTGTCTTGTGTCTCACACAAATACTTTCTACACTTTGTGTGCAACACGTGCGAACCCCCCTCCGAATTTTACTTTTGTAGCCCCCCCCTTGAGTGAGTGAAATGTGCGACAAATTCTCACGCCCAACTGCCAACTATTTGCTGTAAATGTAAACCGCAAAATGCGAGCGCTGTGGTGCTGCAGACTGTGGTGCAGAGTGTGGTGCAGAGCGTGGACTGCGCCTTGGTTCCCAGCTGAAATCCTGCCTGCTTGTGCTGCCTTGACTTTAATGCACTGTGGGAATGCCTCGCACACAACTTGATTGACTTGCATTTTTTGTTACCAGCCTTCTCCCTTGGCCAACTCAGGGATTCATTAACTGCAGCAGCAGCAGTGACTCTCACCCGCTGCCTGCTGCAACTTCCACTCGCTTCTCTCTGCTCTCTTTCACGCTTCTCTCTCGCTCTCGCTCTCTCTCTCTGTCGCACTATCTGTGTCGTAATCGATATGCGTGTGCAGTTGGTCGAAACCTTAACACCCGTTGGCCTGCAAGGCTTAAGGCCGGAAGCGCCTCAGTTTAAAGGCGCTGTAAACGCCCCAACACACACACTTACACACTTACACACACCAACACACACACAACAGACCCAAAATAAAAAAGCTGTTACCCACTTGGCGCTCTATTTGAGCGTGATTAATTTCTGCACATCAGTCTCTGCCAAGCGGCTAAATGCACAAAACACTTGGCACAGACACAGACAGCTCTTCCAAAAAATACGTAAAAAAACGTATTCACATACACTAAACTTTTGCGCAATTGCATTTTTTGTGACAAGCGATTTTCACTTTGGCTAGTCAGGGTATCACAATTTTGTCATCAACTTGACTTCATATTTAAGCTTACTTTAGTATTTTGCTTGTAGTTGAATCTGGAACTTAACTTTCACACAGGAGTAAAGTCTCTTAGTTAGATAGTTGAAAAACTCCCAAGTTGTTTTTAAATAATCCATTCTCGCACTTCATTTAGCACTTAACAAAACAGATCCTTTATACAGACATGTTCTATAAAAATGCATAATGAAATGATCAGCATAAAAGAACATATGAAAAATCTACTTAAAAACTAAATGCAACTAATCATTGAGCTGTTTTCAAAAAAAATCCATAAATAATAGTATAAGTAGTTAGAGATAAAAAACATGATTTGTAAAAAGCCAAATGTGATCTGATTCTTATCAACAACTGTTAAAAAAAAGTAAAAGTATCTCCTATTAATTACTTAATTCAGTAAGAGGTAAAGTACAATACATATTTTTATTTTATCTGACAATGCACTAAAAAAGATGTTTAAGTTCTTGTAGCAACAAAACTCAAGCTAAACATATGATCTTTATTTGGTATAAGATCTTCATTTAATTAAACTAAATAAATGAAACCTTTATTGAAATGCAGATTGTGATTTGGAAAACTTGTCGTCAGCATCTAGAACATATAAGATTAAACACAAATGATGTACACTGCGGAAAACATATGAGTGTATAGCTGCTTCGGTATGCTCGAGAAGCTTCTGAGTTCCAAACTACTCCCCGCTGCCTCTTTGACAAATTAACCAAGCTAAAAGCTGTTACTGCTGCTTCTGCTCCTTTTGCTGCTACTGCAGTCAAATGACAAGTTGACGTCTTCTTTGGCACATCATATTATACAAGGAAGAGGGAATCGGGGGATCGATGAAGTCTAACTGCAGGAAGTATTTTGCTTTTGCTGGACAGCTTTTTTTTGGGCACTCAACTTAACTCAACTCAACTCCCAGGCGATTTAATTGTGCGTTGGCAAATTTGTCTGGGAAACAGCAGAGATTGCATTGTTGTTGTTAAATGAGCTGATTTGTAATAAGTTTCCAAGAGCAAGTTGCAAGCAGCGTACTAAACTGCAACTGAAGCTCACACATATATCATATCAAACTATATAGTAGGGAATGCAAAGATAGATTATTTGATTATCTGAGTGAATGCCTTGAACCACTGCTGAGTTGTTGTTGCTGCTGCTGCCCCACAAATGACTCAGTCTTAACATTGGGGCTTATCTATAGCTCTGCCTCCCACTCTCTGGCTGCAACTGCAAATAGCTTTCGAGTTATGGCATCTGAAAATAAAAACAACTTAATCGACACTTTTATGTGGAAGGGAAATTAATTGTTGACGCAGTCGGCAGCATCAGCATCAGCATCTATAAGCATATATGTATGAATATGCTTAGGACTCGCCATATACATATCTTATAATAATATCTTACCCTCTCGGAGCTGTTTCGGTTTTGTTTTCCCCTTTGGCTCTCATAACTTCATTAAGATGCGCGTGAGTTGTTTTTGTTTCTGCTGCTGCTGCTGCTGCTGCTTCTTCTTGGAATTGGCTTGTGTTTTTTCAGTTCTTCTTCTTGTTCCACAAAGCACTTATGTAGGGGATCAGACATGTGTGTTTGTATGTGGGTTGTTCTTGCCACAGTCTGTTGCAGTTGCACGCATTTTATGATTAGTGTGTTGTGACTTTGGGTGCATTAGTGGCAAATGTTTAAAATACTTTAGCTTGGCTTTAACTTTTTGATTTATCTAGGCAAATGTGCACAATTTGTATTATAAACAATCAACGACCTTGCCTTGGGCAAATGGAAGCGTTTAACTATGGGAAAATACTTAGCGCGACGAGTTTTCTATACAACTAAATGAAATTAAAAGCTGATCCCGAAAATAGATTGTACTGCATTTGTCTCTCTCTCTCTCTCTCTCTCTCTGTCTCTGTCTCTGTCGCTGTCTCTCTCGTTTGCTGTGTTGCTGCAATCATTTATTATTGACAAGTCCCGCAATGTGTAAAACAATACCCGCTGCCATTTCCATAGAATTGTTGTTCCCGAGCTTTTGTACCTTTTGTAATTGTGTAAGCCAAAAACAAAAACAAAAACAGCAACAAAAACGAAAAAACGAAAATAAAAACGTTGCTCTGAATTTATAATTTCCGCTGAATGCTGAAAGCTTTATGCGATTTTTAGATTTACACCTCGTGTGTCTCTTCTATTTTTTTTTTAGTTGCTTTTTTTTTAATTTATGAGGCGGCAAAAGTTTGTGGTTGTAAAATATGACAGGCTCTCAATAAATTTATGACTCGCTTTCTGCTGCAGTGCAGCAAAAAATAAAAATATATACTATATGTATATTTAACAGCAGCTCTTTAAACTGACGAGCTGACGGACAAATGAAAGTGCACTGTAAATGTTGTGCATAATTTAAGAGCAACATTTCATTAATTTCAACAATGCACTTGTCCCAGCGAAGGACTCTTTGGCTCAATCTGCTCAAACTGTAAGCGAAATGGGAAATGCTACTAGCAGATACCCTGTATTTTATTTACTGGAAATTGTGCTGGGTGATTGTAAATATCGTCAATTTGTGCCTAATAGATACTTTTGCATCTCAAAGATACATTTGCATCTTACAGATACTCTTGTATCTCATAGATACGTTTGTATCTTATAGTTACTTTTGCATCTCATAGATACTTTTCTTATTATATTCCATCAAAAGTTGTAAAACACTTAAATATATTGATATATCAGCCACATATTAATGTATCTCATAGATACTATGCACATTTGCCATCAATAATCGAACTGTTAGTATACCCCAAATTATTTTTGAGCCACCCACACGCACAACAACAACAACAACAACAAGTAAGAGTGCTCTAGTCGGGAGTGCCCGACTACGAGATACCCTGAACCCAGTCCTTACAATCATTCATATTAATCTAAACACACACATGCTGCAGTACAAGCAGTACAAGCAGTGCAAGCGGTCTAAGCAGTTAGCTTGCTTTTCGCTGAGCCCCACATAATGGAAAGTTAAATCTTAAATAACTTCTGTGTTTATCGTCCGATCTTATTGAAATTTTTGGGGCAAACAATTGTCAATAATATGTGTGACCAAACCAAATTGCAAGGTCGTACCTTCAAAAATGCGTTTTTTAACTTTTGGGGGGTTTGGGGGTGGTATCCAAAAAGTGAAAAATTTGTTCATGTGTATGCTATTCGAGATTATACATGACAAATTAGGGGCCTCTAGCTCTTATAACTTGTAAGTTATATCCAAAAAACGCTGGTCTAAAATCGAAATTTATCGATAACTTTTGAACGGGACGAGCTATCGATAAATTTTAATAAACTTGATCTGTCCCGGGATTAGGAGAACTTATGTTCCAAATATGAAGTCTCTAGCTCTTGTAGTCTCTGATATCTGTGTGTTCATACAGACAGACAGACGGACAGACGGACAGACGGACAGACGGACAGACGGACAGACGGACAGACAGACGGACATGGCCAGATCGACTCGGCTATTGATACTGATCAATAATATATATACTTTATATGGTCGGAGATGCTTCCTTATGCCTGTTACATACATTTGCACAAACCCATAATACCCTTTTTACCCATTTTTAATGGGTTCAGGGTATAAAAATAATCAGCGGGTCCAACACAAAGTTGCTCCCAAATTAAATCAAACATTAAGTGAAAAATGAGAGAAAAAAGTGGAAAAAATAATAATAAGAATAATTGATTTATTAATTGACAGCAATTGAGTTTAATTGAGTGTCGCATGGGCAGCTCCACCGACTTTTGGCTCGCCGCACAGCATTAATTAGTTTTTCCGACAGCTGCAAGTGCAGGAAAGAGCTTTAAGTACTAACGGTTCGTGCATTTTACACTGAATACCAGGTGCGCACTTTTCCATTTTTTTTGTTGCCCATAAGTCAACAACAGGAATAGCAACAGCAACAGCAACAACAACAACAAGCAGTGCCGGCCGTCAACAAGTTGAAAGCGATTTGCCAACGTAATGGCAACAAAATTGCAAAGGGGCCACTCACCTTAGCAACATCATCAGCCCAGCCAGCAACAATTAGCTACGGTCAGAGCAGAGCAACTGCATAGGAACTTTGTTGACAAACGCGGAAAAGCGCAAAGCGCAAAGTCAAAGACCGACAGCGGCGGCAACAACAACAACAAGTGCTGCTGCATAAATAAATGACTAAGCGGCCGCGTTGACGTCGCGTCGAAGCGTGCTGCCAATGACAAGCAGTCACAGCGACGGCGGCAGAGGCAGCGCAGCAGGCAGCGCAGCAGGCAGCAACGTCAAAGCGTGACAAATAGCTAAATGTTGTAGTTGTCTGCACTTGCACAGCCTTCGCGCATGTTGAGCAACATTTTCGGCCGGCATTCTTCGGTGAGTGCAACACACAATGTTGCAGCCGAAACTTGTTGCTGAGCAAACACATTTTAAATACTTATTTGCTTATGTAACTGTTAAGCCCACAGCTAAGCAGTTGCAAACTCAAACAGTTGTCCACACAGAGAGAGAGAGAGAGAGAGAGAGAGAGGAGAGAGGGAGAGAGAAAACACAACGAGGCAACGAGGCAGCGAAAATGAGAAAAATTGAGGAAAAAATATTATAATTATATGTACACAGCAGCCAAAAGAAGTTGCCCATTACCATTAGCACAAAAGCCGCAGTCAAAACTTCTGCCCTGACAACTACAACAACAATGACAACTACAACAACAATGACAACTACAACAGCGACAACATTTAATGAGCATTGTGTTATTTCATTTGTACTTTATTTCGGTTTGGCCAGCAAATTTTAGCGGCAGCAGCAAAAAGAGACAAAAGCAACAAACAAAACAAAAAAGCTGAAAATAAGAATTTGTGTTTTTGCTCGGCCATTCGGAAAACTGAAAACTAGTTTAGCTTAATTCGCAGTTGGGCAGCAACAATTCCCAAGAAATGAGCGAAAAACAAAGAGTCTCATTAAAATGCGCAGCAGATTGTTTCTGTTGAACAACACATCTTCTAATTTATGAGCACACATCTAAATAGAAGTTATACAAAACATATTCTTTGGCACAATCAAAATCAACTTCCTGTGCCCCGACAATTTTGTTGCCCACTCATGCCTACAAATTTGACACAATTTGACAAATTATCGCTCACAATTTCAAAGGTCTCATGAATTCTTTACACCTTGGTGGAAAGTCTGATACATTTTCTTTATTGGCTGCAGGATGTGAGCACCTGACTCAATCGAATTGTGTACAGGATTAGCTAATTGTGGAATGAATGGTCATCAAATGTTGATCGAAGGCAAGATGATTGGCAGGATTATGAGAACAGTGACATAAAAGGAAGTCAAATGTATTGATAGATGTTGATGATGGATACAAAATGTAATGAAAAACCCAATGGCAGCGAGAATCAGAGACGAATGAAGAAATGTTAACAATTGTTCCGATCTAGTCGGAATGTGTAGCAATCAAGTTCCATGAATTTCTTTGTGCTGACAACTTTCCATTAGAATGAAAGGAAAATTTAAAGACTTGTATAGAACTAGCTCCAAAAATAACAAACAAAGAAATGCTATTTATTGTAATGTTAAAGAACAAAAAAAGTCGATACTAAGGTGTTAACGTAATGGGAAACGGAAATGCTTGAGCTAGTTGTATAATTCTTAAAAAAAAACAGTTTGAACTAGTTCTCTTATACTACAAATATAACCAAAGCAGTTCTCGAATAAAAAATCAAATCTATTTGATGTTCAAATTGTTCAAATAATATAGTTCTTGTCATTACCAACATGAACTAGTTAGCTCTTAACATGAACTAGCTCTTTTGCACTGCCTAGGCTAAAACAAAGCGATTCTACTTAACTCAACTTAAGACAAGTAAAGCCTCACCTAAAGACTACCACAAAAAAACGAACCGACTCGATGGGTGCACTCTGTATGTACTTTTCCGGAAAAGCTCTTGTGCAATCTCTCAGTGTTTTAAGTGCAGCTCAACATGTCAACGCACTAAGACGATTTTCATAAGCATTTTATGGCAGAGGGAGAGAGAGAGAGAGAGAGAGAGATGGATAGAGAGCCCACGCTTATCGCTTGCATGCATCAATCGTGGGCCCAAACAATATGCTGACAAGAAGAGCCCCCTACCTGGAAAGATAAAAGGCGCACAATGAACCAGAGAAGAAGAAGAAGAAGACAGCAGCACCTCTTTTGACACCTACGGGAAAAGCAGCACCACTGTTGTTGTGCCCCAATTGTGGGCGTTGTACAAGATTGACTGGCGAGCGAATCTCGTTAGCAGCGCTGACCTCTGAACTTAACGAAAGTGCCGCTGCTCCAACATCCGCAGTAAAGACAAAGACTAAAAACAACAGCAACTTAAACCGGAAACCCATAAACGAAAAACGCATATATTGCCAGCTGGCAATTTGGAATCTTCGACGCTTGCTCCACATTCGAGATACGGCATTGACTTTGATTTTCGTGTATCCAGCGAATGCAGCTACACACTTCCCATTTCCATTTCCATTCCCATTTCCATTTCTATGCTCATTTCCTCACACGCACACATTTCCCAATGCGTCGCTCTACCTGCTGCCTCTGAGATCGAGACATGTGAAGCAGTAGCAGCCAAAGCAGCCAAAGCAGCAGCAGCTGCCTTCCAGTTCGACTCGTATTTCTCATAGCGAAATTCCCACACTCGCCGTATCTAGCTATCTTTAGTTATGGGCAAGGACTGCAAGTCAGCTGCCACATCAAGTGCATCCACATCCACAGCCACATCCACAGCCAACGCACATTTGTCTCTCAGAGCCGGCAGCAACAACTATGCTACCATATGTGCGTGTAGCCAGATTGTTTTGCTGCCAGCTTCAGTATGTTGTTGTCTTTTTGCTGTTGTCTTTTTTTTTGTTTTTGGTTTTGGCACATTTTCCCATATGGCTTTTCATATTTCTGCGCTCTGGCAGCTGTCGCGTGGTCCTCACCAGCCATGGGAAATGGAAAACAGTTGCACTATCAATTCGTTGGCGGGCGAGAAATATCAAAAGGTGCTCAAGATATCAAAACAGCTAAGGCAAGATTAATGAGCTGCCTTTTGGCATGGGAAAATGCACTTGATACACTTTGCATTACCAAAAATGATAACCATAGATATTTTTGGAGCTGTGTAGAAAAATACCAAAAATTATAATCTTAAATATGTATTTACTTGCGGAACACAGCCGAACTTTCAATTTGTTGCGTGGCTTGGAAAAAATGAACTTGATGCACTTTGCATTTGGGAGGAAAATACTAAAAAAAATATCGAATAAATACTAAATAAAAATACCAAATATTATAAGCACAGATATTTTAGGAATTGTGTAGAAAAATACTAAAAAAATACCTAATATTTTAAGTTTAGTTTACGTAGCTATTTGAATAGTATTCCAGTCTAGAAAAATATACCTAAAATATTCAAAGAAAATATCATAAATACTAAATAGAGTTATTTTAACTAAGCAGCAGAAATCCGTTGTTATTTAACTCGTGCTAAGCATGTTGCTTTAGATACTTTGTACATTTTCTAATGGCAAAACGATACCAGTTAGGGCAACATCTTGAGTCTAGAATATTCGTAATTATGCCTTTCTGATAGCGTTTGCCAAAGTCAGATGCTATATAGTATTTTGTGGCAGGCATTCCGTACAGCATTCTGACAATGGATACAGCAGCATTGAGCTGCTAACTCATCTAACAATTAGTCAACTGTTGTCTCATTCGCATTCGCATTCGCATTCTGATTCTCATTGTTTTCCCCTCTCTCTCTTATTGCAGGTAAGCTTGGAATATCTGTCAGCCGAGCATCCGACTTTTAATGCCCGACTAACTATTTATAAGGTAATTTGAGACTTGGCTTGGCAAGCAGCGCCAGTCAGTCAGTTTGTGTGGAATTCTTGAAATGACGAGACAAATACAAATTAATAGCTGCTAGTTGGCGAGAGAGCGAGAACTTAAACTTGGACCCTCTCTCTCTCTCTCTCTCTCTCTCTGTGTTTGTGCCTGTCTCTATCGCTGTGCTCGGCATTCGTGTTCGTGTCCCTTTGGCGGCTTTTGTTTACCTTTGAGCTGAGGTTTGTCTTTGTTTGCCCTTTGTTGATTTTGTGCGCACGCCGCCGACGCTACTCTATATATATATATATATATGGGTATATAAACATGCCTGCACTGAGCGAAAAGAACGCGTAGTGCCTTAAGCAGTTAAATACCAATTTAACATTGCTGTGGAATTTTTAGAAATATTTGGCATTTTTCTCTCTCAGTGTGCATATGTTTTTTAAAATATATTTTGCTTAATGCGAAACTGCGCCCGAAAATGTTGTCCTTCTTTTTGATAGTCTTAAATTCCAGAGCAAATAATTTGACAGCAAATAGTAGAAAGCAGCACAAAACGAAAATGGAGGCGATTATTAAAGAGACTATTGTCTACTTGCGACTTTAACCAAAACTTAACTAAACATGCAGCTCGCTAGTATTTTCTTGCTTTGCGACACTGGAATTGCGCATAATTTGATGTTGACTTGCCTTTTGGGGCATCTAATTGAATTTCCCTCCACTATTAATGTTGACACTTCCTGTTGTCCACACACGCCCAGTAAACTAATGTAGCATGTTCTGGCATTTCCCGAACCCAAATGTAATTGAGCTGACCCCCATCCCTACCTTTATCGTCGATTGCGTCGATTTCAAGGTGTGGCCAGCTCTAACGAAGTCCAAGTTGGAAAACTTATTAACAACCTACTTTAAGACACATGCGACACAAGGCAGCAGCCCTAAAACCCAAACCCAATTTGTATACACTGTGCACAATGTGAAAAGGTGTCGTTTGGAATTTTAAATCCAAACTGTTTATAGTTTTCTTAATACAAAATACATCAAAAGTGACATTTTCAGTATTTAAAAATGCTTAAATAAGAAATTCGCAGTTTTGATCAAATACATAAAAGAAAACTCATTTAATTTGCTTACATATTTGAAATATAGAATATTATTTTTAATTTTATTTACTTTATTCATGCCAAGAACAATATAATAAAAACTAGAAATATTTGTTAAAGTGAAGCAATTTAATTTTCATTATTAAAAAAACCAGAAAATTTATAAATTTACTAAGACAAAACAGAAATCAGGAAAATATATAAATTTACAAAGACTAAACTTGTTTTCAAACCTTAAGCTCTAATAGGTTGTTTTAAAAATGTA
Organism: Drosophila flavopinicola; assembly: GCA_035042425.1. Taxonomy (NCBI): domain Eukaryota; kingdom Metazoa; phylum Arthropoda; class Insecta; order Diptera; family Drosophilidae; genus Drosophila; species Drosophila flavopinicola. The sequence goes on from JAWNLL010000165.1 coordinate 95,667, forward strand.
TATAAATTAATTTTAATATAATATTTCAAAATTAGATTGTTAACAAAAACAACTTTTAACTCGATAACAGGGTAGCATGCACATCGTATACACTTTGCCTTTATGCTCTGGGGTTGCAAATGTGATAATGGAAAAAAGTTCAATGGGGGCTAACGAGTGTGAATGTGGTGGGTGTGTGGGTGTGTGTGGGTGTGTGTGTGTGTGAAGGCGTCACCTCTTAAACTGATTTGGGGGAGACTCTAATATAATGTGAGTGATTTGCCAGATTCCAGCAGAATGGGGCGCCAGCATTACGTGAGGCCTGACGAACAGCAATTTGTAGCCCCAAATTGTAGCCCGTAAAAAAATAGCTGAGGACAGTACAAATGAGCAGCGGAATGAAGTTGAGATACAGAAATACAGAAATACTGTATCCGTGAAGAGCCGTTATTAACTGACGCTGATTGTGATGTAAGCTGTGCTCAGCATACCAAATAGAACAGACAGAAGTAACCCAACTCCGACTCCCCAACTCCGACTCCAACTCCAAGTGCGACTCCGACTCCTCCTCCTTCTCAGATAACTCGTAGTGTTTCCTTTATTCTGCATAGCTGGCAATTTAAATGCTTAAACATTTGCAGCACGCCTCGTAGCGTTATTTTTTCTATAATGTATTTATTTACGTTTTTTCTACTTCTGCTTTTCTCTGCTACCGGATGCCAAATGCATTGCGAACCAGTTTTTGTCACAGCAATGTACCCCGTCCAGTTCCCCCCTGCTCCAAGCTCCAAGCGGCTCTTGGGCATAAATCATATCGAAAGAATTTATGCAGCAAGGCAAATTCCACAGTTTTGCACAGCAGTTGAGGCAAACATGTTTTAAAACGTCGCTCTGTCGACTTGCAACAAGTTGCAGCTTGCAACGGAAGTGACTAGAAAATCGTCTAAGTGTCTGATAAGCAATATATATAGTATATATCTCTCTCGCTCTCTCTCTCTCTCACACACGCTCTGGCATTCTTTTGCTCTGTCGTAATGAGGTTTTATGCATAGGAAGTGATTTCATCCAATTTGACTTCCTGTTCTGTGTGTGTGCGAGTGTGCGAGTGTGCGACTGTGCGTGTGTGTGTGTGTGTGTGTCTGCACTCCAAAGGATGCACTTAATGTCGTTGTTGTCTCGTTGCCTCGAGTCTTTAATTGATGCTTGTCACGCCTGTGTCTTAGTCTTGTATCTTTGAGATACTATTTTCTAGTCTCAAGGTGCGTGTCTCTATTGATTTCCGGCGCAGATTTATCGCTGGCATTTGAAAAACTCATATGCACTTATTGCACTCGGACTTTTGGCCACGCCCCCCCTCCTCCCTTAGCAGCAGCGGCCACGCCCTCAACGTGCTGCATGTGGCATTAACATGTTTTGCAACACTTGACTTTGAATTTATGAGTGGCGCCGAAAAAAAAACTTTGCGCCCTGAGGTATGCACTGGCAAATTGGAGTGGGTGTAACAGGGTGTGTGCGTGTGTGTGTGTGTAGGTGTATGTGTGTGCAGGTGTACAGCTGTAGGTTATGCCTGGCGGTATTCGTTTCAATTTCGTAGCTGGCTTTCGCACCTACGCAAAATTTACGGCACTTTTAAAATATGCAATTTATGGCTGCTGTCCGGATGTTAGCTTCACTTGCCGCCGCCCCCAGCAGCCATATTGGGGGCGTGGCACAGTGCGATGATGGAAAATTGTGTTGATATTGTGCGCGTTGCTCTTGCGATTATTGCATTCATTTCATATTCTTTACTTGGCAAACGAAATCGATACGATTGGCTGAGCAGAAAGAGGTTTATTTATGAAATTTGCGAATATTGGAATGTTTAATGATTAAAATCGTATAAATTCGTGTAAAGAAAGCTTCATGAGAAGTGCAATGATAATATGTTCATTTCTGAGAGCTTAAAGTTTTCATTATGTATATACGGCTCTAAAGAATATTTGAGTATACACAGACTTTATGTTCATTGTTAAAGCATCAGAAACTCTGAGCTTCAAATGTAACTTTAAATCTAAATACTTTTAATATTACTTTTACTTTTCCTATGAGTATCATAATATGTGTACTTAAAAGGTGCGAGATCTTTCTATTCTGTGTATGCTTCGCTTTTCTTCCATAGAATACATAAGTTGAATGGCTTTTTGAGATCGCAAATTGCAAGATCTCTAAGCAAACTCTTCTCAAATGATGTAATTTCATAGAATTAACTTAAGCTGTCTTAAATCGCTAGACTTTAAGTTCATTAAATGGTTTACTTATATGGTTTTGTGCTGAATTGATAGATAATTCTGATTGCATTTACAAATTTCCTTTGACATTGGCCTGTTGAAAACTATCCAAAATAAATACGCATCAAATGCCACAAAATATGCAAATGATCAGGTGACAGAAAGCACACATATACACAACTACACACACACACACACACACACACACAATCACACACACACACGTAAGCAACAAGCGAAAGCCATTGCCATTTGTTGACCACAATTTTGGAGTCTGACATTTGCCCAGGGGGAAGCTGCAGCATTTGAAGGCGGCTTTGGGGGGCGTGTCGGCAGTGCCTGAAAGCATGCTCTAAATAATTGCAATTTATTTGTGCTGCCATCAAGTGACATGTGCCAGCCCCCCCACCTCGTCTTCCTCTTCTCTGCTTGCTGCCCGCTGTTTCCACTTAATATGCTCATGTTATTAACGCCACAAAAACGCAAAATGTAACTGCAACTGCACTTTAGTGCGGCGGTCTGGCAACTCTGATTGACAGCATGCTGCTCACCTGCTCCTCCTCCTCCTGCTCCTTGCGTAAATCCTCTCTGGCTCTGCCTCTGACTCTGCCCACCTGCGCAGCTCATTAACTGGTGGTTTTGTTTTTGATATCTGCCACACGAGGCGCCACTTATGCAATTTTGACGCCTACAATGACAGCAACAACTGACAAGCTGGCAACACCTGTATTTGCCCCACCTGCCCCGTCCTTTGCCACCTGTCTGCTGCTGCTGCAGTTTTATGTCGCACTCTGCGCTTATGCAATTTACAGAGACACACGCTGCGTATGCGTGATGAGTATTTGCGTGTAGCAATTGTATATTTCACGCATCCGACTATGTAATACCTCTACTTTGAAAACTTGTTCTCTTGCTCAATTGAAACTTATGTTATTATATCAATATGACAAGAATTTTGAATAGATATTGAAACAAATTAAAATGAGGTACTTGATGTATTTTATATATTTGAAATTGAATGGCGATTTTCTAAATTCATATATTTTCTTAAATAATAAACAAGCTACCAATTTCCCACATAGTTTTAGAAGAAACATTTTACTATGATAATATATTTTAATATATTTTGAAGAACTGCTTTATATTCTCTAAAATCTATATAAAATATTATTATTATTATTAATGTTATTATTATAATACTATATTATACTTAATAATATCATCCACAGCAACTCACAACAATCAGTGCAGGGTATTAAAAGTAATTTTCGTTTTTGAGGTGGGGCTGCACAAAATGAGTTGGTAAAGTTCCTGGGCAAGGGATTAAGGGTAGAGTTTAATGTTTATCAACATCCGTTGTTCTGCTTAATGACTTTCATAGTTGAAAGTTATGGAAAGTACCAGCTGGCACTGATCATGGAGAAAATTGCTACAGTTTAGCAGTGTGTAGATAAGGCCTTGATGAGATTTTCACTCGTGGATAACTCGTAGAACTGCAGCCAGCATTTCGTTTACGCATTTCGACTGTTTTGCTCATTTTCGCATTGCCTTTTCTTGGCTTCCTTTGTGGTGGCTATCGCTTTTCTTTACGCTGCTCTTAGCTTGCTCAACGCTCACCTTGTTTGCAGCCCTCTATTTGTATACCCTGTAGGCAGGCAAACGCTTAACAGAGGTCTGACAGGCAGACAGACAGAGGACAGTGTTGTATAATTGCTGATAGCAAAAGTACTATTAAATAGAGTGCACTGATCACTCATATTATACTCATATTGTAACCCAACAGTAATCTTTAGCTACAGGGTATCTTTGGGTTGGATCACTCGTACTGGCAGTTGCCTTTAACTATGCTATGCGAACACTTTTACAGGGCCACACGTTCTGCGTTTCCGTTTTTTGTCTATGGCAGCAGCTATTTTTAATGAGCAACTCTGCTGGCCCCGTTTTAAAGGCAGCAGATGTTCGTTCCACTTGTACTGTACTGCATTCCCAACAATACTGGCCCAGTGCACTGCGTTCTTAATGTCTCTTAATTTAACATAAAACAAAGCGCGTGGCTAGAAAATAAACACAGCGACAGCCACTTTTGCCTGGCAATTAAAAAGCAGTTAATCTGCGCTCCTGCTGCTGGGTCCAAGAACCCTTTGGGACCTGGGTCAGGCCTTTATATATGCACATACTTATCGGTTCAGCCATAACGAAATTCGTTTCGCACTTTACCAAAACAAATTTACAACCAGCGACAATGCTCGAGGTGTGAGAGATACCCTGTAACATGCAACACTCTAAAGTCTATCATATATATACATTTTTATCTAATTTAATATCTCTTGCTATAAAAGTTGCTGAGATTAGTGGGTACACATAAAAGTACAAACAGCTCTTGATAATTGTTGTTCTCCTTTTTACATTTTAGTTGTTTTTTGCAGGGTATAAAAAGGAGCTGGAAAAAATACATATTTAATTTTCGTTACGCTCAGTTACGGTTCCAATACCGAAAAGCTCTGCCAACAACAGTCGTTTTTTTTGCTCTCCTCATTTTTGGTATTTTTCCGTGTTTTCTTATTGTTGTGCTTAATGCTTTTGCGCCGCTTGCGGCTCTTGCGCCTTTTGCTATGCAACACTTTTTAATTGCGTACCAAATTGGCCAATGCGACAGAGGCAGCGACGGAGGCAGATGCAAAGCGTCGCTTAAGCAGCTTACAAAAAAAATAAAAGAAGCAAAGCAATCAAATTGTCTGCTAGCAACAAAAATGGGAATGGATAAATAAATAAAAAGTGCGCTTAAGCATTGCATTATACGAGTAAATGTTAGTTAGTCAGTTTTTAACTTTCTGGTTTTTATAATTTGCTTTGCTTGTACGCTTTTTTCTGGCTTTGTGTGCAAATGCAAATGCATTTTATAGTTTTATGTCCTTGCCAAGGGTTGCATAATTTTTGAATGAAATATGTACATATCTGTGGTTTTTTAACGAGTACGATAGGCTAATTAAACACTTATTTCCGGATATTAGATTATATATATATAATTGTACATATAAAGCTTGTTTACTCTATTCTTGCAGATATTTTAACAAATTAATTTCTACTAATTGAAATTGCATACATATCCTTCAGCTGCCTTAGTTGTAATTTCATTGTTATATCGGATAGAGTATTCAATCTTCTGCTATCCGCAGTTTTCAGTACCTGCTCATTTTTTTGTCGGATTTTGCTTTGTGCATACTAAATAAGCGCATTTCTGGTTTTAATTCTATTTAATGCAGTGCATACTGCATATGGAAAACTATATCACGAGTATATTTAATTTAATAATTTATCTACTGGCAGTTACTTTGTTTAATTGCTTAAATTCATTTGAATTTACAATTAAAATCAGAACAAAAATTTAATTATTTACAGTTCGCAAGCTGTTGCTACTTCCGTTAACAGTTTATGTGCATTCGATTTCATGAAATATAACAAGATGATGTCAACAAGTCAGATAAATAGCACATTTTTTCCTTCATATACATATATAGTATATATATAGAATATATGTACTTAGTGACATGTTGGTTGTTATCAGGAATTGCATCACAATTTTAAATTTCGCTTGAAATAAGCCTCAAATTGGATTCATCATAGTTTAAATATATAACTTATTAACACTGCAAGTCTGTATTAAATTTGATTTAGCTTCATCTAATACTCTCCTCAACTATAGGACTAGATTTTCATATAGATCATATAGTTCTATCGTATACCATCATATTCTATGCTTATAATATCTATGTCATTACAAGTAATTAATTGCTGGCACTGAGCTTTTAAACTGCATTTAAATTCACCCTCAACTGATTTGCTAATTGCAAAAAAAAAATCGAAATAAATTAAAAATCTAAATTGATCATAAAATTGGCAATTTACTTAACTGTTGTTAAACTTTTAATGATTCTTACGAGGTCTGCTTGCTGTTTATTTATTTATCTGTTGTTTTTATAGCTCTTGCTGTACTCTGAATATGCATTGTTCTAGCCAACTTTTGCCCCAATGTGCGCCCAAGCATAGCAAAAGTATTTTTTCTTTTTTTGATTTTTTGCTCTTCTTTTTCGTTAATTTATCATTTACTTTGCATTCTTAGTTGAGTGATTTTTGATGTTTCGCTTTGCGCTTAATTCTTGCATATATTTTTAAGACTCCGCTCATGAGCTATTTTTAGTATCGGAAAATGGTTGTTGGAAGGTTTTTTTTGGCGGATTCGCTCGTTACAAGCGATGGAAAACCGCAAAGTTAAAACGGGTCATGAATTACGCTTTTGGGTTGGGATAATGAAAAAATCAGAAAAACCCCAACTGCGCAGTTTTAATGGTTTTCAAAATCTAAAGTGGGGTATATTCCTAACAGCTTAATAATATGTGTATACATACGTATATGAGTGATTTATTTAGTTTAGTTAATAACAAGTATAAGCTGACCTTTGCCTAGATTTTATTCAAATACTTTTGATTACTGTCCCCTTTGTTGGGGTCAGTTTTATCTCACTTCAATGCGAGCTTTTATTTTTCTATCCACATGATATCAGTTCTTTCGCAATGTTTTTTGTCATTTGCTCTAAAAATATGCCTGCGACAAGAGCTGAAATCTTCTAAAGGATACAGATGATTGCGATGGATAACATTTGCCTTTGTCCTCGGCCCATTGAAGCGCTTCTCATCGTACGCTCTCTGGTTTCACAGTCACTGATTAATAAAGGCCACGCGACAAGAACAACCAAATCTTATCAACCCATTTTGAGCAAACAAATACTAGGAGACAGCACAACAAGAAGTTTGCTATTTTTTTTATTTTGTATTTTGCCTTAAAGTGTATTTTCGTGTTACCGCCCAGCCCGGAGGGGCGTGGCCGCACAACAATGTGTGTAAGAATGTGGAAATGCTTGAAATTTAAGTTGGCAAACAACTTTTGCTATCCTTTTTCAGCCTTAGCGCAGGTCCTTTTTCTGGTCTACTGACCATGAAAATATTTAGCTTCGACTTGCCGCAGCGGCTAGTTTTGGTTTAGGTTTTGGTCTGGGCCTGGTTCTGGTTCGGTTTCATCTTCTGGTAATTCAATCAATAATGCGTTGCGTTGACATTGCGTTGCGAGAGAGTGTGTGAAAATGATAAAGGATGCCCTGGCGGCACTTTGACAACTCGCCAGCTCACCAGCTCTCCAAGTGCAAAATCAGTTCATGATTTACTTTTGCCAGAGAGCAACAGCAGCAACAGCAGCAAAAGCAGCCACAGGACTCGGTTCAAGGACATGGCTACAGTCGTAAATGTCACAGCTGTGCCGTTTTTATCACACCAGTCGCTGATAAATCTCAACGGTGCGTGTTTTGCAGCTCGAGCTGGCGAAACTTCAAATTAAAACATTCCTCACAAGTTCTCGACATTCGACAGTCGACAGTCGACATTCGTCTCGATGAGTTCCGAGTTCGACAGTTCGAGCGTCCCAGAATCTGCAAGTTGCTTTTATTACTTGACTTTTTCCTCATCGACTCATCGACGTTGCCAATTGCTCAGCTCTGTCTCCACTTTTGCAGTTTTTCGCTCTGCAGCATACCCTGTAGCCAAATTAGTTCATTGACAATCATCAGCCATATTGTATTTTTCAATATATGTGCCCATTGATCTCAGGAATTATAAAATCTATAGATAGGAAATTAAGTACATGAGTCTATAAGACAATAAGCATATACAATTTATTTTATATTTTCCATTAACAAAACTAAATTATCACTTATCAACTTATTATATAAATATAGCTCTTATTTTTCGAAATATTTTGGCAACTTTCCTTTGTATACCTTAACTTCTTATTTTGTATTATTAGCACTCGATACATCAAACTTGACTACAGGGCATCTTTCAGTCGAGCACTCTTAAATGCCCAAAACTTTCTTTACTCTTCCCTCTTCGACTTTTTTGTTTGTCGTATTTGGTTTTTGGAATTTATGCGACTTTTGCAACACTTGTCCAGTGCTGCGCAGTTAAATAGTGTTGGTTTGCGTGTTGGTAAAAAGTTGACCTCTGGCATGTTTTGCGATGCATTATCGTTATCATAATTGGAAAAGTTGAGTCTTATCGCCACCAGACTAGACCCTAACATTCTTCCCATTGCAACAAATAAAGTTTAATGAGAGTTTCCGATATCTTTGCTTTGCTTATCTATAATTGTAGTCATCTTATTCTTCAGTAACTGTTTCACAAATCTCTTGATTACTCTCTTTAATAGCTGCTACACTTACTGCCCTAAGAGGGGACAGTCTCTGTATCTCTCTCTCTCTCTCCCTGTGTCTCTCTCTCTCTTTCGCTTTTATGAGCTGCCACGTGCGTGAATCCAAATTTTATGCGATTTTTCTAATTCAATTTCATTTTAACGATTTTATTTTTTTCTTGATTTCTTGTGCTGTCTTTTTGGGTTTTGTTTTCTTTTTTTTTGCCCGCTTGCACTGTTTTTTAAACAAAAGGGCTGTCTTGGATTTGTTGATTATAGTAATGATATCAAAATATGTTTACCTTTTTGTGTAATTGGATAAAAATTAATTATATTTAAAGTGTATATATTTTTTTGCTTTTTTTATAATCTCAAAAGGTATTCACTAACAATTTTCTTTTCTTATTGAAAGCAGTGTATCTTGCCATCGAAAGTTAGCGATTGCTTGATTCTTTTCTTTTCGGCAATTTTCGGCCTTGTCGTGTGAAAAATTAATTTATTTGATTTGCATTTCAATTTGTTGAGCTCCACTTTTCCACGTCTGCCTTCCCAATAGCCCATTCCACTTAGCAGCTTACAATGGTATTTTAAATTTCTTTGGTTTTCCGTTCAGTGGTTCCCTGCTTGCTTCTCAATGCTTGTAAAACTGTAACTCTAACCTTGCTCAACTGCGTTAATTGTTAATGAAGTTGCCACATCCGGCTCATTGAGGCGTATTGGGCAGAAATGTGGGCCCCTCGCCCTCTCCCCCCTTAACCCTCTTTAAAGAGGGGCTCTACCGCAGACAGGGTTGAAAATCGCTGCTGCTTGACAAATGCTGCGGCACTGAGGCATGCAACGAGATTGTGGAATGGGCAGGGGGCACACCCACAAAAGCGGACGACTCGCTCAAGAGCCCTTCAGCGATGCTCCTCAGTGTCTGCCTGTGTGTGTGTGTGTGTGTGTGTGTGTGTGCGAGTGTGTGTGTGCGGGTGCCTGAATTGGTGATGTATTGAAATTATGAAAAGGGCACGTCATGGAACGCGACGCGCTGACAATGAGCCATAAAAGCGAAATGCAGCAGAACGGCTGGAACGGGGCGGAAGAGTGGGCAATGAGAGAGGGGCGGGCCGGGGAAGGGGGGTATAGGAGGAGATGCCCCAGAGCCTAGGGCTTGCCTAGAGCCCACCTAGCACAGCTGGCTGACGGGCTGATTGAATGGATGCCTTTTCGCCTGGTCCACAGCAGCAGTGTTGAAGCGAAAAAAAGCTAGTTTCAGTTGGAAGAACAGCAAAATAAAGCTGTATTTGCTCATTGCTTTAACAGCAATTATTTTAGTATTTATTTAATACTACTACTGGTTTGCCTGTTTATATTTTAAAAACATAATTTGTGATACTTTTATTTAGTTTTTATATTATTATACTGAATGTGCTCCTGACCTCTAATTATTTGTATATATTATTTTTTATTCATAGAGACACTATTTATATTATTTTTTTGTCGATTATAAGCTACAAAACTTCGCTTTATTAACTTTTTATAACTAAAAAAAAGTTCTTAGAAGAATGAACAAAATATTTATGTATATATATTAATTTCAACATTGGTTTCTCTATTTTTTTTGCATTACTAAAGTCAATATTTAAGTTATTTGTAAAGTTGTAAAGTTGCATTATCAACAATCAGTGCAAAGGGTTAAAAAAGCCAGCTATGTTGCTAGCTCTTTTCCCGCCAGATCTGAAGCAAAGTTCACAGCGCTGGCAAGCAAATCGAGGCGTGCCGTATTGTAAAGTTCCGTGTAAAGCGGAAGTTGCCAACGGGTCTCAACATCCGTTACACTCCCTCTCTCTCTCTCTCTCGCGCTTGCTCTCCCTCTCTCTCTCTCCCTGTGTGTTGCTGTCTGTGTGGGTATCTGCTAATTGTTGCAATGAGAACGTAGCATATGGCAAACTTATTCTTCTTTCGCTCAATTATTCACATTAATAAGGATCCAGGCGCTGCGCTTCACATTAATTAAAATGGTTGCAACTATCAGCAAAAGAAGAAGAGGAGAGGAGAGGAGCCGCATCAAGTTGATTGCGTGACTTTCGCACGATTAATTAGAATATGCCAGGCAGCAGGAGCAGTCTCTCCCACTGAGTGGACTGGAGTGGAGTGGAGTGGAGCAGCAAGTGAACCACAACGATGAACGCAGCGTTAAATTCAAGCGGAGGCACTCAAGCAATGCAACGCGATACGGACAAGGGATATGCATATGCATGTATGCTGGACAAGTGGGGCTGGTGGGGGAGTGCCAGTTACTGGCCAGTTTCTTCGTCGACCCCGCAATTAGCAGCAAACGTTGCAAAAGCAATGCGGACCAGCGGGTCACAGCAGACTCTGTAGTCTGTAGTCGCAGTCACATCCAGTTGCAGCTGAGGAGGAGCCGCTTCGCTGGGCTTCGGCTTCAAGTGCGCCACTTGACGGGCTAAAAACAGACTTGCCCATAGTCGAATGTCTGATATCTGATCGTTGGCACACACACACATAGTGTACACATAGTTGGCAGCTAAGAGGCTGACAGCTCATGTGATCTATGGGACTCTTATCAAGCTGCTCAAAAGCAACTGCATGCTACTAGTTTTTGTTATTTTTTAAATTATTTGCTGAGTAGTTCAGCACTTATCAGCTAGTTCATGCTTCTTTTTAATATGCAGCAAATCTAATTTACATTTAAGGCTTTGTTCTTTTCTAGATAGTTCAAATACTTCAGCTCGCCAATGGTTTAGTTTAATATTGCATTTTTCTAACAAATCGGATTCAGTCTGACTGTTTGTTCAGCTAAGCAAAAACTCTAGCAATCACATTAAACATAGAATAAATAGTTAGGGTATTCTGTAGCTAACGCTAAGTCTTAAATCATAAACAAAACTTATGAGAAGTTGGTTTTTTTTAAGACTTGCCAACTTGTAACAATCTGAATTCGCTTAAATACTGGATATTATTGAAGTAGAATTTAATGTGAAGCATAAATTATATTTTAATTTATTAAAGCAAACTATAACATTATCTTAATAGTGAGCAATATTTTGCACCTGAAACTAATTTATAAACACTAATTGAATACTCAATCGAATATATACTCAGATCTGTATGCAAACTTTGCTAATCTCCGCCGTTGAATTCATCTAATTGCAGATGCTGAAACACGTGCAAATCTCGCCGTTGCGTAATCGCTCGGATTCGATGTCCCTGCGATCCTCGAGCAATGTGTCCTCGTGCGCCAGCTCGATGTGCGGCAGCCCGGAGCCGCCGCAGGACATGCAAAGGACACCTTCGCGTGCCTCCAGCTATTCCAGCCTGAATGAGCAGCCGCCTCAGGTAAATATGCAATGCACATAATGTATCTATGCAGCAACTAATTTCATTTATATTTGCCCAAACAGACAACGATTAAGGTGTACACGAACTGCCTGAAGATCGACATTGAGTACAAAACACTGGGCATACAGTGGGACACCACCAGCAAGGAGGTGATTGATATGCTGCTGCGACGGTAAGCACTCAATAAGTACTTTTGCAAATAATACAACAATTACCAAGGAAACTTCCTAATCCTTACTTCCAAATTAACTTTTTCCTTATTTGTATTTTCTAATTTAAAGTTTCCTAGTTTTGCTTTCGTAATTTTGGTTGCTTTAAACGTTTTCTTAGTTTGTTTTTCATTCTTTTTGTAATTCTTATAAACACAAGCAGAATTCGCCTAATTCTCTTTTCTTTTTGGAAAATATCAAAAATTCTTAGTTCTACATCCAAATAAACTTGTTCCTAATTTGAGTCTTCTTATTTGTATTTCCTAATATCAAGTTTCCTGGTTTTGCTTTCGTAATTTAGGCTTTATTCTTACTTTGTTTAACACAAAAATCGAAATTCGCATAAGGTAGCAAAAACCAACCCGACAACTAATCGAGCACTTCTTATTAACTTTGGAAAATAGCAAAATTTCTTTATTTGACTTAAAAATTGACTTTTACATAACTTTAGTCTTGTTCTTTGAATTTCCTAATTACATGATTCTTTTGCATTCCTAATTTAGGCTTTGTTCTTAGTTTATTTGTAATTGTTATAAAAATCATCGCATTTCGCAAAATATAAACAAAAGCAAACCCGACAACCAATCGATCAACTCTCTATTCTTTTTGGAAAATATACAAATTTCTTATTTGTATTTCCTAACATCAAGTTTCCTGGTTTTGCTTTCGTAATTTAGGCTTTATTCTTTGTTTGTTTTATAATTTGTCTAATAATAATCAGAGCTCGCATAAGGCAGCAAAAACCAACCCGACAACTAATCGAGCAACTCTCTGTCTCTCTGCAGCTTGAAGATGCGCCATCGCGATCCGCGACTCTTCTATCTCTCCATGGAGGTGGCCGTGCGGCGAGCGGGCGTGAAGACGATTCTGGTCCTCGACGAGGACACGCGTCCCGCCATCCTGCAGGCGTGTCATCCGAAGGGCGAGTCGCGCTTCTGCCTGCAGCTCAAGCCGGGCGGCCTCATCCGGGTGCACACCTCGGCGCTGCAGCCGAGCTCCCAATACAAATCGCTGGTCATCAGCGAGCAGACGAACTGCGACGAGCTGCTCCAGCTGCTGCTCGGCTGCTACAGCTCGCTGGAGCCTGTGGAGAACTTTGCTTTGTATGAGGTGTGTCCGGGGCAGGAGTGCCAGCGCAAGCTGCATCCCGACGATCTTCCGCTGCGGGCGCAGGCGGAGCGCTTGAGGCGTGGCGAGTCCTGTCACTTCCTGGTGCGTCGCACGCCCAATTACGTGAGACGTCGCCAGCTGCTGGCCAATCTCAACGAGGCCATCAGCCAGGCCACTGTTGTGGCCAGCGGGGCTGTCGAGGATCCAGACTCGGATGCCGTCAGTCTGCTGGAGCTGTCGCTGGAGTCGGAGCTCTCGCTGTCCGAGGATCTGCGCAGCTGCAGCAGCAGCAGCGAGGATGCCGAGGACGATGAGTGCGCCAGCAGCTCCGGCTCCTCCGATACTTCCACCGAGTGCACGCTGCGTCGCAACTTCTTTCAGCGCCGCAAGCCCACAGCCACGCCCACTGCAGGAGGCGGCAACAGCAGCAGCAGCAGCAGCGGCAGCGGCAGCAGCAGCGTTGCCCCTTCACCCGCTCGCGCCTATAGTCCTGTGTACAACATAAGGGAAATCCGCACTGCGACGCATTCGTTCTCCTCGCTGGGCAAGGACAAAAAGCTCCTGGACATTCACATGAATGCGCGCTATGCGCCCTCGGGCATCTACAGTCGGCTGCTGCCCGTTGCCGAGGTGGACACTCTCCTGGACTTGAATGGCAACCCGACAACAGCAACAGCAGCAACAACAGCAACCCCATCAGCAGCAACAACAAGCCCAGCAGTAGGAACAACATCCACAACAACAACAACAACAACAGCATCAGCTGAGGCTGTCAACAACAATCCCGCCCAGGGTCTGGGCCACTTTGTCTATTTGTAGCGCTGGGCAACTAGTCAAGCCAGCGACCTGTACATATAGACTCTATATATATTATATATAACTTATTTATATATACATATATTATAGAGAGCGTAAGCAAATAACCCCAAAAAAACGAGCACCGTTTGGACCAAAGATGCATTTCTAGACTTAAGTTTCAATCGATGTAAATACTTTGAGAACCTATTGAAAAACTTTGTTCAATCATAGGTTACAAATGGAGTCTATAGCTTAAGGCTTTAGTCGTGCAACTAAAGTTAAACTAAGTTTAAGATCTTAACATCCAACACCAGATACATGTAGCAACCAAAAGATATTCTAATAATACCACAAAACTCAAATATGTATATATATAAAGACCAAAAACCAACTACAAATATCAAGTTTTCGGTGACACAGAAGTCTTTTTCGGTTGGTCTTAAGTCTCTAGTATTTTGACTAGAGATTTATGTAAATGCAGCCTTAAATATATATTTTCAAATAAAACTTGAGATTGGAATAAATTCTTAATGGTTTTCCTGACTAATCTGCATATCTGGTTTGTACACTTTTCATATAATCATCTTATACAATCTTTAGTAAAATATTTCAGAAAATTTTACATTGATAGGAGTATTAAATTCGAAAATAGGTTCAAAAACCATAAGCAGAATTCTAATAATTTGTACGGCTCTTTTAGAGATTTTTCAAATTAGCCTTTCATAAAGTCTCTAGAGATTTCTGTGTCACCCCTTATACAGTCAGCTTATATGTTAGATGTGTAATCTTTTTTGTAAATAATAACATTAATAATAACTAATATATATACTATATTATTATAAATGTTATGCATACATTTAAAAATATGTTTATGATCATAAAACTTGTATATTGAAAACAAAAAAAAAACTTCTTATTTTTCGGTAAAGTTGGAAAACTGTAGGTATTAAGTATTGACAAAGTATTCGCCGGCTATAAAAAAACTTAAGAATAGAGGTAACTTGCTCTCATTCTCAGCACGGCTTAGAAAGTTTTGGTTATTTAAAAATAAAATGAAAATAATGAACTAAGTCCCTAGAAATTCTATTTAAGCGCCTAAAACTCCCATAAATTCGTATAAACTTGTCAGTTTTTGGCATGGCTTCGCCTCTTTAATAATGGTGCATTTAATTTTGAAAACCAAGTCCCTAGAAATGCTTTTCAAGTACTTAAAACTTCCATAACTTTGTCGACTTATCAGAATTTCATGTTTCTGCATCTATAATATTTCTGCACTTAAATCTGAAGAATACCAATCAGTATAAGGCTCCCAATATCCTGGAAATGTTTTTCAATCACCTGCAAATTTGTTAAGACTTATGAGAATCTCATTCCCTTCATTCCCTTCTCATCTACTACCATTTTAACGCAATGTTCGAGAAATCTATATTTTACTGTATATGAATAATTTATAAATAGCGTCTTAAATCGGATTAGTCCAACGTCATCGGATATCGGATCATTCGATATTGCATTTAATAAAGGTGTCCAGTATGTATGTATTTTAAGAGGATGCAACGTGCATTTTAATTGCAATTTGCATTTAATGCACGCAACATATGCAAAAATAAATGCTAACGCCGTAATTAATGCGGAGGCCATCGATGCAAGTTGGATTTAAATTTAAAAAGTCCAGAGATGGCGAGCTTAAGTTGAATGATTAACGCAACATCCAATGTGGCACTTTAAAGAGTGGAAAAGCGATGGGTTTCACTTGTGTTTTCACTTAATCAGGCAAACAGCCACTCAAATTACACACATTATCAAGATTTCGGTCGGAGGGGCCTATTAGGGCGACCTTTTAAGGGACCGTTTTTGGGGCAACTAATTTATTAAGAAAGGTCGCTAGACTGAATTAAAAATAAACAAATTGCCAATAAAATCCAATTTGCTGCTGCCTAAAATAATAACTCAGCGCAGGATACTAAAACTTTTGCTGTTTTGGGCAGTTTGTTTGGCCAACGTTTTGTTTTTGTCTGTATGCGGTGGCTGCAAAAAGGGGTATAAAATTGTTATGCGCCAACGGATTGCACTGCGAAAAGCTCATCAAAAATGCATGAATCGCAGTTGCGCAATATGAATGCGATGGGAGTAGACCTACCAGGAGCAGAAGGATGGGGGCAGGGTTCACTCTTGGTAATGCCAGCGGAAGCTGATATGCTAAACCGACTTTGCCCTAGTCGGCCGACTTTTGCAACATAATAACTTAAGCGCTTTTTAAGTCGAATTTAAAATTGTTCACTGCTAGCACTGCCACGCCCAGCGCCTCCCGTCCCAGCCCCAACTTTGCCCTGATTCGCCCCCTTGTCATCTTTCTGCCACATTCCCAGCTGCAAGAGCTGATAATTGGGATGTTCATCTAAAAATGCAAATATTTTGCAAAATCTCTTGCACTGAAAATTTTGTTGAATGAAAACAAGTTAGAGTTAGGCTCTAGTCGGGAGTGCCTGACTAAGTGATACCCTGAGCCCAGCTTGCTTCTAAGGTTCAAACAATGAAAATTCAGATCTTATTGTAATTTGTTGGAAATAAAATTGGCAAATGTTGTTACCTATCCAAATTGCAAGGTCATCTCTTCAAAAATCCAAGTATTTTGTACATCTGTATGCTATTCGAGACTATAAATACCAAATATTGTGCGTATAGCTTTCAAACCTTTCAAGTTATGGCCACAAAGCGCTTGTCTGAAAACGAAATTTATCGATCACTTTTAATCGGAAACAGTTATCGATCAAATTAACTAAACTGGATCTGACTAGGGACCACGGGAACTTATATGCCAAATATGAGGTCTCTACCTCTTATAGTCTCAGATATTAACATGCATACAGACAGACAGACAGAAGGACATGGCGAGATGGACTCGGTGCTGATCAAGAATATATATACTTTATTTGGTCGGAGATGCTTCCTTATGCCTGTTACATAGTTTTGCCCAACTTCATTATACCCTTTTTATACCCTGAACCCATTAAAAATGGGTAAAAAGGGTATTATGGTTTTGTGCAAATGTATGTAACAGGCATAGGAAGCATCTCCGACCATATAAAGTATATATATTATTGATCAGTATCAACAGCCGAGTCGATCTAGCCATGTCCGTCTGTCTGTCCGTCTGTCCGTCTGTCCGTCCGTCCGTCTGTCCGTCTGTCCGTCTGTATGAACACACAGATATCAGAGACTACAAGAGCTAGAGACTTCATATTTGGAACATAAGTTCTCCTAATCCCGGGACAGATCAAGTTTATTTCATTTGATCGATAACTCGTCGCATTCAAAAGTTATCGATAAATTTTGATTTTAGACTTGCGACATAACTTCAAAGTTATAAGGTATAAGGTACGACCTTGCAATTTGGTTTATATTATATTATCGACAATTGCTTGCCCCTAAATTTCAATAAGATCGGACAATAAACACAGAAGTTTTTTAAGATTTAACTTTCCATTGTGTGGGGCTCAGCGAAAGAGCAAGCTAACTGCTTAAACCGCTTGCACTGCTTGTACTGCAGCATGTGTGAGTTTAGAGTAGTGCGAATGATTGTAAGGACTGGGTTCAGGGTATCTCGTAGTCGGGCACTCCCGACTAGAGCACTCTTACTTGTTAACCATTTGTATTGCGCTCAAGGTATAAATAGTATATTCAGAGCTCTGACGAATCGATGCAGTCGCCTTTTTCATATGCTCCCCTCGCCAGCTCCTGCTCCCACATGTTCCCCTTGCCTATAAATAGATGCAGCAGCTGATAATTGAAAATCATTGAAAATCATTTCTGTGTTGCGTGAGCCGAGTGAGAATTTACTGGTTGCTCTGCTAAAAATGCAAATAATGTTGAAAAATGTTTAAAAATTCATATTTGATTTTGGCCTCCAACCGAAAGTATGCAATAATATTGTTCTCCAATTATGAATCGCTGCGCACAAAAGTATGCACAACCAAAAATGTGTGTTATGATTACACTATATAACAGGAAACAAGACAATATGATAAAAACCATTTAAATGGAGTTCCTAAAAGCAAAAATCAAAAAATTATACGTTTGGTTTTGGGTTGAAAAATTAGAAGTACCATGGGATAAAAAAAACAAGTTGGGAAGGATAGGAAGCATATACTCTTTTCGAACCTTTATGCAATTTTCACTTTTATTACTGCACAACCGAAACTTTTATGACGCATTACTTTGCTAATTATAACTGAATCTATTTGAAATTGTAAACATTGATGAGTTATAAAGATGTTGAAATCTGCAAGGAAATTTAAGGCGATAGCTTTGAAAAGATCGGATATATGGCCAAAACCGACTTCCAATTGTATGGCAGCTACAAGATATAGTGGTCCGATCCTACCGGTTCCGACCAATGTGCTGTCCCTTTGAATAATAAGTATCTGTGCAAAGTTTTATCGCGATAGCTCAAAAACTGAGGGACTAGTTTGCATACATACAGACAGACAGACAGACAGACAGACTGACGGACATGGCTAGATCAATAGAATATAAATAGTAAACAACTGCTACGAAGTGGAAAATTGACTGAAAAAGTTTTCATTTGATTTTTTTTAAGCTTAGTTGGCAGATTTGTATACAGAAAAGCAACAGCCACTGATGGTGAGATTAAAATCGGGTTCTATTATACAAAGAATAACTAATATGCCAAGTTTTTTGCTAAAGCCAGCATAACACACAACTTGACACACACGCACACACACACACGCATACACGCACACACGCACACCTGCGTAACTTGCATTAACACCGAGCTAAGCTCGTTTTGTAACTCGTTCAACTAATTGCCATAATCCGTTAGGTAAATTTGCATTTTTTTGTTGTTTTGTTTTAAAATTTAGTTGGAAATGGTGCTTTGTTTATGCACAACTAAGCGGCTTAGTTGCTCAACTACGGGACAACTACGGTAGTCTCCCACGGATATGCCCACAGTTATGCATAGCAATTGACTTCTTTGACAGCGCGTTTTTTCCCTTGACTGATTTTTAATCCTTTGCAGCTGTGGGTGGAAGTGGGCAAGTTCCAATGCCGCATAATGACATATTAAAATGCGCTCACCTGCTGGCATTTTAATTGAAAAGCTTTTGTGCCACCAGAACGTCGCTGCTACTCCCACACGTGACCAGAGTGTTGGTCCAGTTAACATACGAGGAGTATCAGCCTTGCCTTAAAACATAATTGTTTTTGATAAACCAGGCCAGGACACTTTGTGCCTGGATTTTAATCAGGAGTTTACTACAACTACCAAATTTGCTTACAACTGTCGGCATATGTTGGCTGGCTGCTGTTTTTCCTGTTCGCCAGTCCAAATGTTCAACAGACTTTCCGTATTGCCATTTAGCTTTCACTTGACTTGCCCGAAATGAAAACTTTTCACTTTTGATGCCCTGTAAGTGCAGAAGTGGGTCAAACGGGTGTTCTCTATTGCTGCCAACTGGCTAAATATGACTTAGAATGTCTTACAACTAGAGTTAACAGTAGTTGTAGTAGTAGAAAAGAACCGCATATCAAATGTTGATGCTTAAAGCGAGTTTATCATTATCTAAAAGAAACTTGATGGAGCTATTTAGAATATGCTCTAAAAACTGAAAAGATCGTGCATTATTAAATTGATTAACTGTTTGCACAATAGCAATAATAAAGATACATAGTGCTATATTATTAATATAATAAGGAATATCGTTGAAAATCCTACAACAAAAAAACTATTTTCGATTTCAAAATTTGTTGCCTAGAGGAACTAAAACCATATTTTAAAAATATTTACATTAGCTAAGCTTGTTGCGGATAATGTTTAATGGCAACTGTACATGCATTTTAATAGTTACTAAATCTAAAAATCTTGCTTGAGCTAAGTACAGGGCATCTGTTAGTCGCTCACTCTCCAAGTGCTATCGTGTTCTGCTTGAAGTTGTCTGTTGAGCATACAAAAACCC
Source organism: Drosophila flavopinicola (assembly GCA_035042425.1). NCBI lineage: Eukaryota > Metazoa > Arthropoda > Insecta > Diptera > Drosophilidae > Drosophila > Drosophila flavopinicola. The sequence continues at coordinate 115,590 of JAWNLL010000165.1, forward strand.
ACACGCATGAACACCCACACACACTCAACACACACACACACACACACACACACACACATATATAGCAAACATTTTTCATCAGTTGCCGTAGACTTTTCGATTCGGTCCTTTCGACACTTTTGTCGAGTTGCTGCTGTTGTAGCCTGTTCGCCTGATACTTGGCTTTTTTAATTTCTGCCATTTTTCCGAAATTCTTTACTTTTTTTTTGCCATACTCATGGGAGTAGGAGGATTCTGGGGCGTTGCAGCCGCCCCCAAAGGAATCTGGCCACATGTTGCCCGTGGCACAGGGCGTATGATAGATGCGGTCTGCAACTGTCTACATGTGTTTTATTCAGTTATTGAAGGCTGACCACGCCCACACATATGCATGTATATGCTTGAAGCTTGCCTTTATCATGCGGCGCTTATCTTAAGGCAGTCTCTGTGATTTATGCCAATCCGCAGCCACTCAAGTTGCTTTTAATTATGAGAAACTGCGCGCTGATGTCAACTCAACCTTGAGAGAGCGGCTGAGAGATCCTTTGAGGCGCCACTTGACACAATTTATGGTCACTTTTTGCATAACAAAGGGAGGACATAACAAATGGCCAACAACAAACAAGAGCTGGCCTAGCTTTCTGTCGGACAGTTTGGGTGGATTTTTTGATTTTTAATTTGCGTCAAAGGCAGCCAGCCTGATAATTGAGTTCGTTCGCTTTGTGCCCTGCCGCAGTAGAAGCTCCTGCTGAAGTGGATGCACTGCAGCAGCAGCAGCAGCAGCAACAGCAACAGCAGCAGATGACAAATGATGAACTCGAGTGCCAAGTCGAGCCACGAAATGTTGAAAATTCAGCTTAAAGCGTTCGCTCTGGGTAATTTTACTCGTCTTCAGCTGAGCAGAAAAACAGTTGTCAGCGGATATAAATATAGTAGTCGATAATACGCATTAAGATAAATAAATTGCAAACGCAACTTGAATCGCAGCCGGAGCTGGCAAACGCAAAAAGCAAATCGAATTGAAACCCAATGCAAACATCGACAATTGGCGTTCAGTTTGTTTACATTCAGCGCGTGAATTGCAATTCTCAATGTGATATAATAGATGGGAAGTCCTCTGGCTTCATGGCTAAGAAGGGGTAGGCGAAAAGTGTCTTCTTATATAGCTTATAGTTAACTGTAAAGCTGCGGGTGGCACGTATCTTGGAAAAGACCGCTCTGCTTATACAATTTGGTGCGATGGAGTCAACTTTTGCTTTGAAGTTTAATGCTATTTATACACTGAAAAGAAAGAGAAGCTCAGATTTGAGCAATATGACCGGCTCGCCAAAAAAAACATTCATATTTAAATCCAGGCTGTTTTTATACCCTGAACCCATTAAAAATGGGTAAAAAGGGTATTATGGTTTTGTGCAAATGTATGTAACAGGCATAAGGAAGCATCTCCGACCATATAAAGTATATATATTATTGATCAGTATCAATAGCCGAGTCGATCTGGCCATGTCCGTCTGTCTGTCCGTCTGTCCGTCTGTCTGTCTGTATGAACACACAGATATCAGAGACTACAAGAGCTAGAGACTTCATATTTGGAACATAAGTTCTCCTAATCCCGGGACAGATCAAGTTTATTAAAATTTATCGATAGCTCGTCCCGTTCAAAAGTTATCGATACATTTCGATTTTAGACCAGCGTTTTTTGGATATAACTTACAAGTTATAAGAGCTAGAGGCCCCTAATTTGACATGTATAATCTCGAATAGCATACACATGTAACAAATATTTCACTTTTTGGATACCACCCCCCAAACCCCCAAAAGTTAAAAAAACCCATTTTTGAAGGTACGACCTTGCAATTTGGTTTGGTAACACATATTATCGACAATTGCTTGCACCAAAAATTTCAATATGATCGGACAATAAACACAGAAGTTATTTAAGATTTAACTTTCCATTGTGTGGGGCTCAGCGAAAGAGCAAGCTAACTGCTTAAACCGCTGGCACTGCTTGTACTGCTTGTACTGCAGCATGTGTGTGTTTAGAGTAGTACGAATGATTGTAAGGACTGGGTTCAGGGTATCTCCTAGTCGGGCACTCCCGACTAGAGCACTCTTACTTGTTTAAAATACCATTTTTTATTATTTTAGTAAATTAATATTTAAATTTAGACTTTGTATCTTTTTTGTTATTTTTTATTGTCTAAGCCTTGAGAGTCGTTTTAAAGTTTGTCATCAAATCACAAGCTTAAAGTTAAATATACCCACCAGAATTGTAATACAATCGATGTAAACAATCTTAAAGTTATGAGAACTATTCACTTCAGCTCAATCAATGAAAATATTCTTACCTTAACCTTTAAAATATGTATAAAATAGGCGGCTTGAATGTTAAAATAAATATAGATAGGCTAATAATAAATATATAAAATTAATAATATGACATAGAACTATGCTACAGAAAGGGAACAAATAAAATATATATTGCGAAAATCCAAAGAGTGGGCACTCTAAATAATTTTCCAACTAGTCATTTGTATGTTAGCTAATTTATTCGTTTTCTTTTTATCACTTTAAAATAAGATATCTTACAGTTAAAATATGGACACACAGTGTATGTACGGAGATATAGTAATATTCAAATACAATTTACGAGCTAAGAGCTAAGAGTATTTGCTCTAGAGTTTGTTTCTTTGCTTCTTCTTTCTTTTGGTTTCTTGAGCCGTTAACGAAGGCGGCGATTTAAAAATTGGCTTAGTTCATAAAATATTTGACAACGTTGACAATGGTAAAATACTATGGATAGAGTAATCTTCTATTTTTCGACTTTAATTGCTAATCCAATCCAACCAAGCAACGGGGGCTTCTTAGAAAATCACAATGAGATTAGCGCAAGCTGCGTCGACTATTCCGATGGGTTCAGCTTCTAGGAGCGACGTCCAAGGCGCTTGAAGTGAGTCTTCCAGCAGTGTGGCCATCATAGCTGCTCGTTGCCAATATGCGTGGTATCCGTTGGCAGCGAGTGTGTCTGCAGACATGCATTTATTTTAATGGGTATGTGGCTGTGTTGGGTATATTGGGTCGCTGCACTCACCTGCAGCGCCTTGCGCTTGTGATGCATCGATGAGTTGGAGGACGACTTGCCCTTGCCCTTCTTCCAGGAGCACAGCAGCAGCTCCTTCATGCCCTTGCGGAAATTGCGACTGAGGAAGGCGTAGAGCAGGGGATTAACACCCGAATTGAAGTACGTGACCAGAAAGGTGAGCGGCGTTAGCAGCGCGTTAAAATTGGAATCGCCGCGATACGAACGTGACCTGTGAGCATAAAAACAAAAACATATGCATAAAATAAATGTACTATATTCAGATATGGTTAATATTAACAGTTTAACATTTCTGGTTTTAATTCAAATGAAGTTTTTCAGCCCAAATCTGCTGCTTAAAGCGCTTTTAAGTTGTGAAAGCATTGTTGCAACTTCTTTTCAATGTTGCCGATAAGTTTCGAGTGCAGTCTACATTTTTAGCAAACTGTCTCCTAACTGTTGTCCCTACTCTCAAAGTATTTTCAGTTGCTTCCTCAGAATTGACGACGCTTTAACGTCACTTTTGCACAAGAGCAAAGTTTTTAACAGCGCCTTTAAGTGGACAGCTTAACTGGACCGAATAGTTTTTGAAGTTGCTTGCAAAACAGCTGAATACCCTGTACTAAAAAACGCATTTTAATTTCGGAGGATGCTTTTTACTGTTATTGTTTCTGTTAAGAATTTTATTAGTGGTATATTGATGTTATAGGAGGAGCCAAGGTGGGTGTTTGTTTACTTTTATATTTACAGTAGTATGGCTCTCAAGTAGCAATAATATTTGAATTTGTATTCGGTCTAGGTGTAAACCTGTCTTCTTTTGTTAAGGGAATTAATGTGAACAGTGTTCTATCTATCTCTCTATCTTCCCACTCTCACTCTCTCTCTCTCTCTCTCTCTCTCTCTCTATCTTCCCACTCTCACTCTCTCGTTCCCTCTATCCCACTCTCACGTTCCCTCTGCCTCTTTCTATCCCCTTATCCCTCTTTCTTTCTCTATATCTCTGTATCTCTCTCTCTGTCTCTCTCATTCCCTCTATCTCTCTCTCTCTCTATGTCCCTCTATCTCTCTCTCTCTCTCTATGTCCCTCTATCTCTTTCTTTCCCTGTATTCATGTATCTCTCTCGTTCCCTCGTTCGCTCTCTATCACTCGCTCTTCCTCTCTGTCTCATTCTCTCTCTCTCTCTCCCTCTCTCTCTATCATTCTATCTCTCTCTCTCTATCTCTCTCTCTCTCTTTCTCTCTATCTCTCCCTCTCTCCCTCTCTCTACCTCTCCCTCTCTCTACCTCTCTCTCTCTTTCTCTTTCCCTCGCTCTCTATCTCTCCCTCTCTCTACCTCACCCTCTCGTTTGTTGTGGACGTTGTCGTTGTTATTGCTGCTCTGTTGGTCAAGTGGCTTTTGCAATTGACTTGCAAATTTAAAGTCAAGTCTGAAACGGGACTAAATATAAATTGGCACCCCAGATGGCACCGCATGGGGTGACCATTTGGCGACCCAGGCCAATCTATATAATAAGCCAACATTAGGCGCTGCTGTAATAACTGGCCACTCACAAGCAGTTGCCAGAATGCCAGGATTCCAGGATGCCAGGCTGCTGGCATGCGGTGTCTAGCCTTCCTTGGAAAATGGTCACTGGCGCTAATAACGAGCATGTGCCTCCGTCTGGGATCGTATTAATATAAATATAACGCGTTGCAAAAGGCGCTACGAGTGCCACAATTGGCAACGCGTGGCGAACAGCGAATGCGGCAAATGACAGTCACATAATAAAGTGAGTTTCATTCAAGCTCCCATCTCAGTCAAATGAACGCAACACATTTTGAAAAGTCCACAACAGTTTGGCAAGTAATAATTATGGCACGTTTTAAATAACTCCATAAAGCAGATTTTGACAATTAAACAGCTGGGCTAATCGGGTTGCATTTTACATAATATCGATAGCCAAATCTGGTATTTTTTTATTGAATTCCAAAAAGTATTAAGTCGAAGGAGTATAGATGTGAAATATCTGCACTTATTTTGTAAATATATAAATATTTTTTGATATTAGAGATTTTTCTAATAATAGAGAGTATACTCTAGTCGATCAGACTCTCAACTATCACAGCACTTAAGTATATTTTCTGTCAAATTTAATTGACTTATCGCTATTTATTGTAATATTTTGTATTTATACATTGCAGCATTAAATATTTCTAAGTAATCATATTTTGTGCAGCCAAAGGGCCTCCATTTAAGCTCTTTACAAAATAAGTAACTTGACTTCTAGTCATAATTTATTATACTTAAATATTTCATTTAATATTTACAACGTCGCCGTTTTGCTTCAATGCTCGAATGCGGCCCGGCAAATTCTCGAAAGCTATACGATTTAATTTATATAATATACGAGTAATATTTTTAATGGATGTGGCGCAAAATAGCTAAAATGCATTTTTCGCCAGCTCATATATATATATGTGTGAAATATATGTATATATTTTGTGCTGAAAAGCGTATAAATAAAATTTATTTTCGCATGCCGCAGTAAAAACAATGCTGAAATTCTCGTTACTTGTTTGTCAGCGAAAATAATTGAGATTTATCTTGACTTGGCCTGTCCAGAATATGCTCTGATAAATGTTTACTTCTTGGCATTTTCCCATTCCCAATCCCAATCGCATTCCCATTTCGATTTCCATTTCCATTCTCATTTATTTGTGTGCGACTTTAAAGGCCTTAGCAGTAAATGTTGTGGGCGTTAAATTGTTTATATCAAATCATCTGGGCAGCTGTCATGACGCTGCTGTCCAGCCAATCGTCTTCCATTGGCCATTGAATCCCTCACTCAAATGACCATAAGCTGTCATATAATGACAAAGCCAAACAAGTCGCACAAAACACGAAAGGCCAACAGCACAAAATAGCACGAAAGTGAAATGTTTCAATCGAGAGTCAGCAAGTCAAAGGAACAAAACAAAAACAGCAGCTGGAGCTGCAAAGGATGCGGGGTAAAAGGCCGTAATAGGATAAGCTATAAAACAACTTTCTCATTGAGTCCTTCACAATTTTCGTATACTAAGATATCTGTCATAAGAAGCGCCGCCTCTCCAGCTGCCCAGTAATTGTTGCTAATGGAATAAATTGCCGACAAGCTCCATCAAGCTGATCACACAAAAATACTCAAATGTTCTTTCTAAAGCAATCACTTATATTGAGTGGAGTTTAAAAATGCATTTTTATTCCATTTTGATTAATGCCAGAGCAGACACCAAGAATAAAATAAATAAATATTCTGCATGGCAATTGGTTCAGTTGTTGACAAGATTGCGAACAAATGAGTATCAGCTTGCAATCTCAACTTGCGATGTTTTAAATTTGAAAAATTGAAAAAACAAACAAAAGAAAAATAATTATATCTGAAATGTGAATTTAAGCCTTTGAAGCTATGAAGTTTTTAAAGTATATATTAAAATAATACTTTAAAATCCGAATTGTTTTTCCTTATTTATATTGTATATACAGAAAATAAGCCAAATCCTTTTTAAATTGGTATTTATGTTGAATTTTAATTTTGTTTTTGATTATTTGTAAGATATATTTAATAAGAATTTCTTTTGGCTAATCTTTATAAATTAACCTCTCCAATGAGCCCCAACGAATTCCGAAAAGTTTCCAAGAAATTCTATTGTATAAATTTGCATTTCTCATGAATATTTAAAATATGTTGCGAATACTTAAAAGTAAGCCGAAAGTAAACAAACAAACTATTTTTTATTTTTACAGAAAACTAAAGCTGGTAAATAAACTTAAACCCAATGAAAGATTAAAAGGATTTGCTAAATAAATATTTTATATTTATATATTCTTTTGCCCGCAAAGCAAAAGTAGGTTAAACAACTATCGTAAGTGATTTGAGTGTCCTGCTAAGCTGCTAAATTGATGCTTCAAGTCGTACAGATATCATGCCAGTGAGCTGTTAAGGGGAGATGAGAAGCATTCTCGATTGAATTAAAGGAAATGAGCAAGGGCTGATAAGGCAAAGGAGAGCGAGCGAAAGATACGACAAGTTGTGCATAACAATTAGGCCAGCGGATTGTTGGCCAACATTTAAGCTACACTTGGCCCACTTCGATTGGCAACTTAATTGATTGCGTGGCGCAAAGAACGAGTATTACCAACGGCACGACAGATGGGCACACGCTATATGCAAATGATAGTCAACTGTTTGCATGTTTGCATACAAATAAAAAGCAGAAGACAACAAGATGGAATGGGATGGGATGGGATGGAGGACTACTCACCAATATTGCCACATTTTGCGCGCATGATAAGGCAGATTGCAGAGCGCGAATGTCAGCACAAATATTATCAGCATGCGGACCACGCCCCTCCGCGCCCTCAGCACATTGTTCGATGAATGGGACATGTGTGCGGCTCCTCCTCCTCCACCTCCTCCTCCTCCTCCTCCGGTTGTCCCAGTTCCACCATTGCCCTGGCGCTGATTGTGCGTGTGGGAGTGATGATAGAAGCTGGTTTTGCGACAGGCGCTCACAATTGGACGATCCGCCTCCAGCGAGACCTGCATGAGTAATGAATGTTTCTTAGCATTAGGCCATGTCAAGCAGGAGTCTATGTGGAGCACTTCTATTAAAACTTAGAGCACTTGGCTACGACTTGGCTCAACTGACAGCCGGACAGCCGGACAGAGTGCCGGGCAGTCGGGCATACCCACCTTGCAATTATCGAGCTAATTTTCGGGCGTGTGTGTTGTGTTATTGTTGTTGTTGTTGTTGTTATTATTGTCATGTGGTTAGTAGAAGTAGTAGTAGTAGAAGGCAAACCAAATTCGTTGTTATTGGTAGAGAAAAACCAAATAAAAGAAACAGGAGAGAGAACATTGGAACATAAAGATAGTTAAACAGTTAGCTTTGGATCAAGGTCGTAAATGGGCGTACATTAAATGAAATATATAGCATACATAATATATATATATATATAGGAAATGTATATTTAGTTGGGAATGCAAATTTAGTGAGTATTGCTCATTTTGATGTTCATGCACTTATATATTATATTAATTAAATTTATGTATTTTATTAGGTTCTTTGATTTTTGTTTCGGGCTTACATAATATATCAGTGCTAATCTATCCATCTATTTATAATTTTAATGTCTGCTCCATATATTCATAGTTATTTCAACTGCTAATTTTATTATTAGCTATTTGCTTGATAAAATTGTTTTGAATTAAATTAATATGTCTTTTTAATTAATAGACAATTTACTCTGTAATCTGCTCTAGTCAAGCTAATAAGCACTACACCCAAGCTAGATTCCACTGGAACAAAAGCAGTTGACCCAGGCGTTTCTGTGCAACCAATTTGTGTTCATAAATCATTATAGCTGAAAGTAGATATTGGCATGGCAACTGCTGAAGTTGGCTCACATCCTTCATTTGATTAGCAGCACTTCAAAGGGGGCGCTTGTTGATAGATGGATAGATAGATGGATGGCCCCCCATTGAATGTTGCTGTGGATAAGGCATAGGGCATAATCATTTCTTTATTTACTAGCTGCGCAACACAATGCCAGCTGCCTGATAGATAAGGTTAAGTAAGTGGCAAGTTCAAATTTATATAATGCCCGCCAGCTGAGAGTGCAGCTGGTCAAACTATTTCGCTTGAACTTGGAGTGGCTTATTTAACTTTCGGCAAGAGCGAAACTGCAAAACTGCTAACTTGATGCCTTCACGCTCACTGATACGCTTAATGCGCTTTGACACCTGCTGCAGCCAGGTTGCAAGGTTGCAAGCTAGCTGCCACTTGCAGCCAACGGCCAAGTTGGTCGATGCACAAACTTGAGCTGGCTTTTCGGTCAACTTTAGCAAATGTTAAATATTATGAGGAACAGCGAAATACTAAGTTGCTACAACTGCCAACAGCTGAAGCATTTCAAGTTGAGCAGACAAAATGCAGCTCAAATTGAAAGCCAAACTAGCTATTTAGTTTTGGCTGACTATTTAAAGTGAGGAGCATCGAATCAATTTAATTGATTTATACGCCATTTATTAACAGCTATCTACTTTTCCTCTCATCTATCGACTGATATAAAAAGAAACAAAGAAAATACTATCCTCTTTATATGTTCGCTCTATAACTTGTATTATTATCTAGATTTAAGTAATTTATAACTATTTTTGCGAACCTACATTCAATATTCACATATTTTTTGCGGTTTCAAATCGTTTGCCACTAACCCAGTGAAATTAAATGTTAAATGCCATTTTGTGTTACTTAAAGTCTCAGAATATTGTTCATACAATCGTTAAATAATAAGTATTAAAAATCTAAGTATTTTTTGATAATATAATAATTAATAAATATAAGACTACAGCTTAAATTTTTAATTTTTATTACAAAAAATAATAATAATAAATAAATGGAGCTTTCACCACAAGCATTTTATTTAATTTTATACTTTACTTTGTCATTATACAAATAACTTTGAAAGATTTAAATATTAGACAATGAGTTCTAAATATAAAGATATGTATCCTAACAAGTTGCTTGTTTTTGATTCGCTAAAAGATTGTACAAAGCTTGAGGCTTTTCAAGTTGTTGCGCATTCTCAACAAATAATTCCCCGAGCACTCTCTTTCATACTTAATATATACGAGGACCTTAGGATTAGTTATTCTACAGCTAGTTCCTTTGGCATATACGTAAACCGCTGGGGCATTGTACTGCTGGCTTGGCATCTACACCTGTGGCCAGTTGTTGGACTCACCTGACTCTCGGTGATGCTGACACCACGCTTTTCATATTTACTGCTGTGTTTACGTGACAAGGACGCCGAACTGCTGCCGGACGCGAGAGACGACGCTCCTGCTCCTGTTCCAGTTCCTGCTCCTGCGGCAGCTGGAAGCTGGTGGTGCGGAAGTGAATGTGCGTGCTGATGCTGCTGATGATGATGATGATGTTGGTACATGCTGTTGTGCAGACTCATGCTATTCTCCTGCCCAGGCTGATGCTGCTGGTGGTGCTGTTGTGGTTGGTGGGTCACATGCGCATTGAGGCCCCGAGAGCTGCGCCACAATGCGATGGCTATTTTGCTATACAGCACCTGGCAAAGCAAATGCGTACATCAAATTGGAAAATTATTATTGCAAATATTGTATCTCAAGTCGGGGCTTTCTCCCTCCTAATATACAAAATATTACAATATCAAATGCTATGGAATATTCAGTCTAGCGTGCCATGTTTCACGGACTAGAAACTTTGCGGTTTGGTCGAAAATCACGCTACATTGCCATAACATTTCAATATTTGCATAACATGATCGAACTAACGCAAATGGCGAGTGCTTACATAGTTTTCTCAGTGTAATATGTACGCTTAAATAATTTTGAAAAATTAAGCGCAATAATTTAAAAAAATATTATTTATAGTAATTGATTAATACAAACTTAAATATTTGTGCTTGCTCTCTGGATTAGTGTTAATAATAGTAAATAATAATAATTTATAAAGAAGCACTAGCAATGATCAAAAATGCATCGGCTTCGAAAATCGGATAAATTTCGACCAAGTTATGGGAGTTTTATTTACATATGCCTTATATTGGCATGTGTTTCATAAAAAGTCTAAAATTCGAAATTGCTTGAAACATTATACGTTTTTTACACATTTTTAGAGGGATCAGGGTATAAAAATTGGGTTCTCAATTTCAAATAATCAATAATTTTTTTAAAATAAAAATAAAACTGTTTTCAATAATATGCGTTTTGTTTTAGGGTCCCAAGTTAATGGAGTGTAAGAAGGGAGTTGTTATACCATTTACATTCATCATTATGTGGAGCACTCACCGTCATGACCAGCAGGGGCATCACATAGAGCAGCACAAAGTTGATCATGTCGAGCAATTTGGAATTGAACATCTCGCGATCCAGCACACAGATCTCCTCCTCCTGCCCGTCCTCGGTGTGAATGTTCTTAATGGTCTTGCTGAAGACGAACTTGGGCGTGGAGTAGACAGCCGATGTTATCCACACGGTGACAATGACCATCTGCAAGAGTTGACGCCGAGTTGAGCATTTGAAAACACGCAAACAATTTGCACTAATTGCGAGCGAGCACACAACAAATATGCCATGCGGAGTGGCAGTTTGGATGTCTAGATGTCGTATGTCCTATGTCCCTATGCTAGAGTTTAATTGCCGCTGTTAGCATTAACAAGCGCATATTTAGCTGCCACAATAGCCACAATGGCACACAAATTCTCTGCTATTCATGGGCAATTATATCTGACAAAATGGGTCAATATTCATGCTTGAACCCTCACTCAGACTCCGACAGAGTCACTGATATCCTTCTTCCTTAATGTTAGGGGTCGCTTCGCCTCGCTGCGAAAAGTTTTACTTTGGGCAAAGTTGTTGGCTGCCATGGCTTATTAAGCCCTTAGGCTGGCTCGTGGCGCAGCAACTTTTCGGGTCCACTTTAATAAGTTCCATTAGCGTGCAAATTGCGGTCAGAATGTATGTGAAAGTTATTTAAATTAATATATATTCGAATTATGCCGGCTTAATTTAATTAACAGTGGAATATTTGTTGAAATAAGACTCTACATTATTATTTGTCAACAGCTTTTACATAGTATAAATATTTGCATCCGCTGCCAAAGGGCGTCTCAAATTCAAATAACCATATTTCTCATATCCCTATTTTAGTGTTATAAATCGTATTATCATGTCAAAGTATACAAACCGATAACACTTAATCGATAGTCCGATAACTCAAGTAGCCTTTGACAGATGGTGAAAATTCGCTTTCTGTATTTGTGCTCTGTGCTGTGAACGTCGTAGAAAACCAAAATTGTTCTCAAAAAAGAAATTTAAGTGAAGTTTGATTGAAATGGATGCCAAAGCTAAGACGGCTATGCTGCGCGAACGGTTCAAGGAGTATCTGAAGCCAATCGTAAGTGAATTTTCTCGTCATGCTTTTTGCGCAGGCTCTAATCAATTTGAAAGGATCCGGTGAAACCGCTGGGTCTCGACTCCGCCGAGCTGATGGCGATGCAGAGACAGGGTTGCTGCTATCGCGAGAAGGGTAAGATGGCTAGGGGCGAAAGACTGGTGAGGGAATCGTGTTCACAGAAGGTGCTCGATAAGCTCGACGAGTACGATAGAATTGAACGGGAGGCGGCAAACAGCAACTTCTGTCCTTGCGCATACTATAGCCAGGCCGTTGATCCAGAAAGAAGAAGGAAAAGCGGTCGCGGGATGAAGAAGTCGATGCATGCAGGATACGAGCATACAAATCCTGAGCCAAACAACTACGTCGGTGGTACAGAGGACAGGCAGCCAGATCCCACTGGCTGTGAAGATGATGGCGGCCACCTCTCATTGGCAGTTTATAAAAAGCGTCATCATGCGATGACCGAACACGCCCTTTACTGCAAGCGGAAGGAGAAGCGCGAAGCCGCTAAGGAAAAGAGGGCCATTGGCGAGCAGAGGCCGACTGATGAGCCGGTTGAGAAGGATCTAGTCGACGAAGACCCCCAACAGCAATGGCCATTGCAATCCGAAACTAAACCCTTTGCTCCAGAGTCACCGAAGCCCAAAAAAAGGGGCAGGCCACCCAAGAATTCGCGACCAACCGCAAGTTCCGATGACACTTGGGGTGGACCAACAACTGCAGATCATAATTTGGGTGAACCAACAATAAGTGTGGAGCACACTTGGGATGTACCCACAACAAATGTGGAGCACACTTGCGATGGACCCACAACAAATGTGGAGCACACTTGCGATGGACCCACAACAAATGTGGAGCACACTTGGGATGTACCCACAACAAATGTGGAGCACACTTGCGATGGACCTAAATCACAGATCGATGACAATTGTGATAAAGCAACAGCAAATATCGATGGCACTTGGGATGGAGCAACAGCTCAACCGATGGCACCACCACAATGGCAGCTGCCAAAATATTCGACTGTTGGAGAGACCACAAGTTCAAGAAAGACACGATGGGACTTGGGAGGAACTACCCCAAAGTCAAATAACTATACTAATGAAGAGAACTTTGCGGTGGCAATTTCAAGGAAGACACGACGCAGCTTGAAAAAGTCTAAGCATCGTACTAATAAAGAGAACTCATCAGCTTCAACTTCAAGGAAGTCACGACGACACTCGAAGTCCAAACATACTAATAAAGAGAAGTCGTCAGCGGCAACTTCAAGGAAGAAAGGACGCGATTTTGGAGAGACACCTTTAGCGGAAACTCCAATTAAGACATTGGAGTGGCCAACTGCCACAATGGGTCCACCAGAGTGGCAACTGCCAGCTGCCGCAACTCCAGGCAAACTATTTACACCAGTGAAGAAACATGCTCCAATAGCGCCTGCTAAACCTTTGGACGAGTCCCTCTTCGGGATTATATCAAAGCGAACTGCCCCAATGCGGCCATTTGCGCCAATGCAAAAGCAGCCGCCGTCTGCTCTGCCCCCAGATACGAGCTCCACAATGTCGACTGGCCTAGGGACTCAAGTTCAGCTCAAGCCAAAGCAGACATCTGAAGCAGAGAACCTAAGTGGTGATGACTCAATGCCATCTGCCGACTAGTTTATTTAAGATAATGCATCCAACGAATACACAGTTAGTATCTAGTCTTTTCTCAGATGACCTGTGATTAACTGAATCATTTTCACTTCCAGCAATACAATATGCACAGATCAACGATACCTTATTGAATACACATTATACAAGTGGTCAGATGACCTATCGATGACTCAAAGACTACGGGTGATCGATATCGATTCTTTTCTTCTAAATAAATACCCATTATACAAGTTATCAGATGACCTATCGATGACTCAATGACTATGGGTGATCGATATCGATTCTTTTCTTCTAAATAAATACCCATTACACAAGTGACCAGATGACCTATCGATGACTCAATGACGACGGGTGATCGATATCGATTCTTATCTTCTAAATAAATACCCATTATACAAGTGATCAGATGACCTATCGATGACTCAATGACGACGGGTGATCGATATTGATTCTTTTCTTCTAAATAAATACCCATTATACAAGTGATCAGATGACCTATCGATGACTCAATGACGACGGGTGATCGATATCGATTCTTTTCTTCTAAATAAATACCCATTATACAAGTGATCAGATGACTTATCGATGACTCAATGACTACGGGTGATCGATATCGATTCTTTTCTTCTAAATAAATTCCCATTATACAACTGATTAGATGACCTATCGATGACTCAATGACGACGGGTGATCGATATCGATTCTGTTCTTCCAAAACGAATACTAACTTCTGCGCAACATACACAAAGTTCGTTTTTGACAATGATGCGAAAGCTTACGCATTAAAACAATTAAAAAAGACATACACAACATTCATTATGGAGTAAAACAATTAAAAAGACGATGCTATTAATTATTATCATGAAAAGTAAGTTTATAGAACTCATTGATCGTTCAAAATATAATTGTCTTTCATATCCCTTAGTTTGGCATGGAGACTACCGATTTCAGACCAGACGCGAAACTATCGGTTCTTTGAGATCTGTACTTATTATTAATATACCACTAAAATAAACACGATTTGTATACGAATATAATACAGACGTTAAGTAAAAATACGATCTTTACTGTTTTGCATACAATTCACTTGCTTGCATTTTGTTTTCTTAAAAAAGGTTTTATTTTTAGTTTTTGATAGTCTGTGACAAAAAATAAAATCTTAAATATATATTTATATACAAGTCTTGTATACATATTTAGCTTTCAAATAAATAGAAACTAGTATTTCTACTTTCAGGCGTTTTTATTTTCCCCATCAATTACTTATTCAAATATTCAATTTGAACTTTGTAATCGCTGACGTGACCTAAACAATCATCACGAAAATACTTTGCAATTCGTTTTATCATATTCATTACAGTACATTCAGTTCATTAATTCCTTTTCACTTTGTCATCAACTATTTGTTACGATGGCCATAAAAATCAATCATGTTAGGTGAGCTCGAATGGAATTCAATCGAGAGTCGAGCTTGCTCAACTAAGATATACGCTGTATTGTTGCATTACATATTCAGAATACAAAGATTACATTATGTTATCTGCATATAACAATTAATCAAAGAATTATTTGAAATAGCTAAAAGCTAAATTGAATTTTGCTTGTCACTGTCAAAAATGTAGCTAACAATCGATTATAATCGATATGCCAGCTAGTGTTGAAAAATTCCATTGACTTACCCTTAGGCGGGCCGCAGTTAGGATTTGTTTGCAGGTAATTGGATGCACAATGGCAAAATAGCGCTCCATGCAGATGACGACTAGGATGAAAATGGATGCCGTATAGCTGAGCGAGTGCACAAATTGATACATGCGACAGAGGAACTCGCCAAAGACCCAGCTGAAAGAAATGTATAAATATAAAAAAGATATCGAAATTCAAAACATTAAATACACTCAACCTATTTTATTTATATAATAAATATATACATATAATTATTAATAATTTTATTTGTATCTTAAAAGTACTAAAATTAATGTAAATCAGCACAAGCTGGCCACACAAATTCTTATTGATTTTCTGTCTGTGTCTCAGATTCTCCCAGGACGTCGAGACACATCAAATGTTATGGAACGCCCACCGCAAACTAATGCCGCATTAAGGTATCATTTGTATTTGATGTTTGCCAGAGATTTTCACACTTTGCCAGAGATTTTCACACTTTGCCTTCTCTCTTTTTTTTTTATTATTGCATTATTCGGCCTGAAATTTCAGCCTAGGGCTCATTGTGCTTGGGGATTAACACGTAATTCTATTTTGTGCGACCTGCCATAAGAGGAAGTTGTTGTGCTTTTATCGTTTGATTGTACTTGCAATTTTTTCTATATGTATTCTCTTCTTTATTTGGAGCCACAAGCATTAAAAATTATTGCCCTTTTTGGCAGTTGGCTTGCAGCTTTTATATATTAGAGGTGAAAGGCATAAAAATGTTCAGCTACTTAAACCTGCATTAGAGCTGAAAGCCTTTCAATTATACTCGAAA
This sequence comes from Drosophila flavopinicola, assembly GCA_035042425.1. Classification (NCBI taxonomy): domain Eukaryota; kingdom Metazoa; phylum Arthropoda; class Insecta; order Diptera; family Drosophilidae; genus Drosophila; species Drosophila flavopinicola. Next base: position 131,732 of record JAWNLL010000165.1, read on the forward strand.
GTAAGAAGCATAGTGCCCTCAAATATTTTGGCTATAAATTGTGGTGGCTTTTTACGATTGAAACAGAATTTAAGGCTTTAACGAGATACTTCGGCAAACTGTTTGATGCCGAATAACATATACTCTTAGACGAACAAAGTTATTAGTTAGTAATTGGATATTTCAACTCGATAAGAAAGCTAATATACCCTGCATCTGTTTAGATATAGAATAATATCGAAATAAATAACTATGCAAATTAAATATGCTAATCTCTGATGGGCTACCCTAATAACTTACACCAACATATTTAATTTCCCTCTCTGGATTTTTCATGCGTTGTCCATATGATTTTCAACAATATTAGGATAGTAGACGGCATCAGACAATTTGTGCATAAATTGATGAGATTATGTCCTCAAAAGATCAAGAGAGCGACCTTTTCGTAAGTATGATAATTGAGTGTCATTTGCTTGTCAAATTTATGCAGCAAAGCGGCTATAACGCACCTTGCTGGAAAATTACCTTTAATTAAATATATTAACATAATTGAAAGGATTTCAAATATGCAGAGCCCCGAAATGCAAACGAAAAACAGCATTTCCCAATAATACAAATATATTGGTAAATATGCTAATTACTGGTATACACAAAATATGCCGTAAATTAAAAAATAAACCAACTTCATTAGAAAATTACGTTTAATACAAATTGAGTTATATTTGTGTTTTCATTCATTTGCATTGTGATTTATATCGAACAATTTGACCTTTTCTTTGGTTTAAGAAAATATTAACACAAATTAAATGCAATTCTAATGAAATATGTATATTTGTTTGTCATTGTTTATTATTTACACGAAACTCATTGCTTACTTATTTGCTGCGAGTGAAAACAAGCGAGAACAACACGAAATAACAAAATATCAAACAATAAAACAAACAGTGGAAAAAAGCAGCAAAAACTGTACAAATTAGAATGTTGTAGTTAAGACTTGAATATACTCTGCAACTAGAAGTAACTTCAATATTATCTACCCACAAAGTGTGATTGGTATTTGTTTTTATATTTGGCTAGATAAACAAGAATTATAAGTCATCTTTATGATAATACGAAACAACCGTCTAATCAATACGCATAATATAATTATCAACATTAAGTTCATTCTATATGCATTAAAATTGGGATATTACGATAAAGGGTGCTGCAGCAAATTATAAATGAAAATATATTACACAAAATAAATTAGACTCTTTTCTATAAATACATTAGTTAAAAAAAATTCTAGTACCCGGAAAAACACATTAAGAATAGTTACATGTGCTGCAAAATCGTCATTTGTTTGTGTTGTGCACTTGCAAGTTAAATTTAGTATTGCATGCTTCTGGGCGTGCTGCGACTGTTTTGTTAGCACACACCTTGAAAACAGACAACTGAATTGACAATTGTTTGCTCACGAGTCGCATCAATTGTACCCTAAATGCACTACACAAATTTCCTAAATTATCAATTATAAAAACCCACATTAACGTAAAATCACAATCATTTCATGAACATGAAAATGTTCTATGAGTACAGATTTTTCTAGCAAAGTCACATTTTTAATTATTTATTGCTAATTTTAGCTAATCTGATTATTTCGAATAAAATGTAAATTAAATAATTTTAGGCTTTCCATCGCATCCATCGTATAGCAACAGTTTCTTTCAAACCCCATTAAGAATATCAATTTATGAAACATTTAAGTAATTTCTTTAATGAAAAGCAAACGGCTTGAAAAATGTTTTTTTTCGTTAGAGTATATAGAAATTAAAAGACTTATGTTTTGCAGCACTCCTGGGAGTTCTGTATGCATGTATAATAGTGACGTTAATTAACAAAATCTTGGTTGGCTTCCCACTTACCTGTCTATGAGATAGATGGACAGATTCTGCATTACACAGAAGAGGCCCACACAAAAGTCGGCAAATGCCAAGTTGGCCAAGAAGAAATTGGTTATGGAGCGTAGACGACGCGACAGAGTGACCACCAATATCACAAGTAGATTGCCTGCAAGATGAAAGTGGACAAGAATAACAGTTATCAAAATGTCAATTAAATTTGTGGCCAAACAAAAGCTGCAGCCAGCCAACTGGGAGATATTAAAAATGTTAACAAAATATTTTGGCAAGCCATTTCTCATTTCATAGTAGGCCAACAACAACTTTGTTGCCCGACGCCTGCCTGCACTGGGGGCAATAACTTTCAGCTGCCAGTGTACATTCTAGATGACAATTTTCGTCGCATTCCCTCGACGTTCGGTTTAATGTTGCGTTGAAAGTTTATTTTAATCAGGGTTTGTGGCTCCTGCTACAACTTTCGTGTGTGTGTGTGTGTGCCAGCATCTCGATGTCTGTTAGCCTTAATTAAATGAAAACCCTGCCAAGTGGATTTAAATGACAGCAGCCAAGGGCCTATGATATGTGGCCAACAATTGAATAGAATGTGCAGCCAGTTAAGCTAATTGCCCAAATGTCCAACTTTGGCAGACTCACTGTCGACTATTTGGTGTGTAAAATACTAATGCTAGAACCAGACAGACATTGATTGACTAACACATACCCTGCACTCAATACACTTCTTGACTCATTTAGTAATTATCGATAGTGACCTTTTTTTAGCCTTTTTAAATTTACATTTATTTATATTTTCTCTTGTCTGTTCTCAAATCAAGCATTAATATATAATAATAACTGTTTCAGTTAGTTTCTTCAAGTATAAATTGTTAACTGTATAGATAATAGCAGACTTTTAAATAGTATGAGCAATTGTTGTTATAATCTTAAAAAGTTAAACACAATATATATATAGTCGTCCTAACAATTGATTGTGTCATACTTTAGCTGTTTTAAGGCAATTTCAGGGATAATCCTTTGACAGACCAAAACCAATTTGTCTTTAGGCAGAGAATATTATGGTTAAGTCTTGATTGAGTTCAGGCAAACAAATCATCTGTTTTGTCTGGGATTTTCACAAAATGCCAACTTATATCTGACACACTTGAAAACAAGTAAGTACATTATACATATAGCTGTTAAAAGTGTCTGTTTAATTGGCTGCTTGTACACATATTTTGTACTTTTGTATAAAATTCCTTTTAACCGTCATATATTTGTACAAATGCAACAAGGGCAAACATGAAACTTTTGCAACACATGTTAAAAGCGGATCTGCGGAGCGGTCCTTATTAGTCCTGTACTCCACATTTGGAAAACCCTTCTGAAACGGAGCGCTCAGCCTTGAGAACATTTTGTTGGGCTTTGTTCCGTTGTGAGTTCAGAATTGTTTGAAGTAATTAAAAAAGTTTCAGCTTCACATTTTTTCTTCTTTTTTTTTTTTTGGCTGTCATGCCAACAAATAATACGTGCATATATATTTGAGACTAAAGATACATAAATAAAATATTTTGTCACATGTTGTTGTGGGTTGGGTAATGCATAAATTTTAGAAAATTTATGCGCTTTTGGCTGAGCGGTAATTAATGTTTTGGGCTATTTTATTTGCAGCAGCGGGTGTTTCAACTAGTTGCAAATTGTTGGCAATTTGCATTCTAATTTGTGTTCTATTTCGTGTTCTATTTGAGTGCAAGCCAGACCGCAATGTGTACAAAGCGAGTAAGACAAATAGAGAGTGTGAGAGATAATCGTTATATAATTAAACTGTTTTGCAGGATAATATTGCTGCAGTTGTTGCTGCTAGCATGCCAAATGCAATTCGAGCTAAAATTACTGGCGCATAAAATGTATTTGAAATGCAATATGATGCAATTCAAATATGGTTATTTAATATACAAGGCCTATTAAATAGCCATAAGGCTTTCGGACAGCCTTGGGCTAAGTTTCACTTTGTTAGGCAACATTTTCAGTTGGGGCTTCAGTTTCCAGTCAATTCTGACGAAATTTACTTGACCACGGTTGAAGCCTGTTTAAGTTTCAGTTGAAACGAATTCTTAAAATAAAATTCAGACCGTTTAAAAAAAAAATAGGGAGAGGTGTATAAATATAGAAGTAAGTAAAAACGGTTAGCACTGTTAAAAATTCGGAATTCTAAGTAAATTCATTTAAAAAATCGTAATAAAAACGGCTCTTCGCGAAATTCAACTGTTTAAAGATGAATGATATTAAAAAAATTCACGAATTAAAGGCAAATATAACTAGTTTGCATACATACAGATGGACAGATGGACATGGTCTGATCAATTTGTCTTGTCATCCTGAGCATAATAAAGGCGACTTTTGGGGGTTTCTTCTATGCATTACAAACTTCAGGACAAAATGAATATAATATTTTTTTCGAGAAGAAACCTGATGCGAAAAGTCCGAAAATAAACAGTTATTACAGAGAAACGTAATATAAGTATAGAAAGCAATGTGTTCAGCATAATTCTTGTTGACCTTGAACAGTTTTCCGGCAAAATTGCCTCGTGTGACGGCTTATTATAAATAATTGCATCAATTAGTCATTGGACATTGGACATTTGGTTGATCTGGGCTTAATTACAGACACATCAATTCGAAATGCTTACTCTCACAGCTAACCAGCCCTGTGATTATGGTGTCATGATGGTATCAATTATGTCTTTGGGGCATACTTGCGGACATTGTCGCCTGAAACAATTGCCAAACGTAGGCAACATGTCTGCCACAATATTCAGTCGGCCAAAACATGTTAAGCACTGGCCCATAAAATTTCCAAGCTTGCAGTCATCATTGTTGTTGCCTGCTTGCTACAATGACACCGCACTTTATTGCCCTTTCGGCTGTTGACGCTTTACATTTAGCAGTCGGAGACGATTTTCCCATGTGTGTGTGTGTGTGTGTGTGTTAACGTGTGTGTGTGCATGTGGGTCTGTGTCTTTTTCCAGTAATTGCTGCACCCCTGGGCAATCGCTGCTGCTTCTGGCTCTGCTGGCATTGCCCTGGGCAACCATTTACAGCACTTGTCGCTTCCACAAACAAAATGCTTAATTTAATTGCATGGCATTTGCTTTTAAGCTTATCTGAATTAACTAAGCCAGCAATTAAAATAAACACACCAGCGAAAACAATCAACGACTCGATGCTGAGCAATTAATACCTTAACACTGCGCAAATATTTGTTTCTACCTTACATGTTAAGTAATGCATTGTATTTTTAAATGAATCATTTGAATTATATGTATTTATATGTGTTTAACAACTAGTCTTGAATTCATAGTTAAACAACTTACAAATAATCAAAAATATACTCTAAGTCCAAAATGTTTTGCTCTAAAAATCAAGGGTTGTAAAGTGAAAAAAAATAAGAATAAAAATAATAATAATAACAGTAATAATAATAATAATAATAATAATAATAATAATAATAATAATAATAATAATAATAATAATAATAATAATAATAATAATAATAATAATAATAATAATGATAATAATAATAATAATAATAATAATAATAATAATAATAATAATAACTATAATATTAATAATAGGAAGGAAAAAAGCAATCAAAATAATAATAAAAACCAATTCGATATTTAGTAATTATTGTCGTGCAATTTTTACTATTTAATTAACTTGTTAACTTATAAAATACAAATTTGATAGCAAAAACTTTAATACCCTGTAGATAGGGTATACTAAACAACAGCCAATTGTGGGTTTTGTGGGATTGACTTTGCAATAGTATTTGGTAATCGTCGAAATTAACAATCATTGCGATTATGTGAACATTAAGTGTTGTACAAGTAGAACGTATTGAATACATTTGTAGTGTAGAAATTGATAACTTATGAAACCATTAAATATGAAATTCTACAGCAAACAGGGGATTATTTGGCAAGTATCATCAATAGATTTGCTGGCCACACAAACCGCATATCAGCATCTTGTGACTTAATAACTGAAAGGAACCGCAAAAGCCACAAAGCTGAAAGTCGGTCAAGCGGTGAAGCCACAAAAGTATCCTTTAGTCCTTAGCCATATCTGTTGCCATTTTTTATGGAGCAGCAGGAGCGTTGAATAATTGGCAAGTGTGCAGTTAGAAGAGAAAACAAAAGGGAAACCACAAATAAACATCTAACCGGACATACAACAGGATGTCAGGACTGCTATCAATGCAAGCAGAGACTATGTATCCATGTTTTTTTGCATGTTTGGAAGCTGAGAGAAAGAAACATGAAAATTTAGATGCACAGTTGAACAAATTACTCTCAAGCTTGATATTTGGTTCAGTTTTGGCAAAGTTATATGAGTTTGAAGTCTTTAAAGGTTATTTCTACTAGCTCAAAAGCCAGTTGTATTTACGAAATGATATTTAGTTTTAATGTTGAGAATTATTTGATATGGGCAAATTGAGTCCAGATTTAAGTTAAGAAAACAATACATATTTTATTATTTAGATTAACAATAATATAATTAAGTGGGGAAAGATTTCGAATCTGTAGACAGATTTCACTTGCTTATTGTTTGAAAAAAAATGACCTACAAGGCATATATCGCCAAAACCGACTTCGAGTTGTGGTCCGATCCGGCTGATTCCGACCAATGTGCTGTGCCTTTGAATAAAAGGTGTCTGTGCAAAGTTTTATCGCGATAGCTCAAAAACTGAGGAACTAGTTTACATACAGACAGACGGACATGGCCAGATCAATTTATTGTTGGCGGTCTCCGAAGCCTCCTTCGATGCATTACATTAGAAGAGTATAAATATGTTAGTCTTACTTACCAAAAAAGCAACAGCAGAAGACAATAGAATACAGCGTGATGAATATGATTCGAACATCGGTGCGATCAAAGATATATTCACTGGTATTCTCGGCCTCCTCCACCTCCTCCAGGATGAACTCGCTCATGGCCAGGGCCGTGGTCGCTGGTGGTCCTGTCCCGACTCTGGCTGTTGTCTCATTAAAGGGTAATGCGATTTCTGTGCCACTCACATTGAGTGGCAGGCTCGAATCATTGCCAGTCGCTGACAAGCAGCAGTCGACTAATAGGATGAACAGCAGCAGCTTCATCAGAAAGTGGCCAGGAAATGCGCGGCTGTCTATGCGAGCTGTTCGCAGCCGGGTGGTTTGTTCCGTTTCTTGTTGTTGTTGTTGTTGTTGTTGTTGTTGTTGCTGTTGTTGCTGTTGTTGGCACTCTCGTAAGCCGGAAATGCTATAATTTATAGCTGCACAGCGGCTTCTGTTGGCGTTGCTGCTCTTTTGACTATGCGGCTCGTTGTCATCATTATCGTCATTATCATCATAAGCTGCTGATATGTTTGTGCTGCCAGTGTGGCGTAATTGTTTATGTTCTCGTCTCTGTGCTGCTTCCGCTTCCTGTCGAGGACGCCGCTGCTGCTGCTGCCGCTGCTTCTGCCAGGACGATGAAGTCCATTGCAGGCAACGAGCGCTCATAATGCTAATAATGCGTTGCAGCTGCAATAAACGCGAGCTAAGTGAGCGAGAAAGAGAGAGAGAGAGGGAAAGAGAGACAGTGAGAGTGAGAAGTGAGCAAATGAGAGACAGATACAAAGTTAGCTATAATCAGCTGCCAGCGGAAGCCACCAAGCACTTAATTGTGATTAAAGTTTACTAAAGCAACGGCAAATTACATTTTCTGGCGGAGAGAAAATTTCAAGCGAGAACAAATTACACATACGCAGTGTTACATTTTTAAAACGTACTCTGAGAGCAAAACAGGAATTGGTCAGTGAAAATTGGTTTGAATACCTCAATTCGAGAGTGCTCCACCGGAAAACACTCTATACTCTATTAAGCAAATATATATTAAATATATTCTAATAAATATATTCTAAGGCATTTGTTTCATCAAATCAAACTCAACATAAAGCCAATAGGATCATAGGATTTATTGTATTTAGGAATATAATGTAGGTCTCAAATATCCTGATCAGCTTTAAAATATCCTTTGTACAAAGCAGCAAGTAAATTTTAACACTAAATTTAAAGTTGTATGAAGTTTGCCATGTAGAAACTATATAAATAAATACAAGCAGTCTATATTTATAATAGCTATCAAAAAGGTCAGATGTAAGATGTAAAAAACTAATCTTCTTATAAGATAATACGGCTTGAAAACAGCTTTTTACGAATGAAGTCAGATTAAGTTAATAATTTTAAAATCAAACATGTCACTTTAGCTGTTACCTCAATATCTTTTTAAGCCTCTTTCTTAATACACGAAATACACAAAGCTTATGATTCGTATTTGATAAAGCTGTTTAGAAGTTTTAACAGCTAATTACTATTAAACTCAAACTCAAATACTAATGTGACAATTTGTTTGCGTTGTTTTTGTCAAATGTTTATACTGTGCCACATTCCAGCCAAATGTATAATATTAACATTAGACATATTATATGGCCCTGAGACGTGCGTGTTTCATGTACATGACAATTCAACAGGACTTTAATTACTTGATAGGTATTTTTGTTGGTGTCCTCTGTTCGAGTGTGTGTGTGTGTGTGTGTTGTGTGGGATTGTGTCTCCACATATGAGCAGGAAATTACATGAGTCCCTATTAATTAGAGCACGTACACAAAACGGGGACAAACACTGAAGTGGGCAACAATCAAAGCATCCTCGATTCCAGCGAAGGACAACAACAATGTTGATGTGCACTTGATGCACTAGCAAATTTAGCAGCAAAACGTGTTGCAATAAAAAAAGCAAATATGTGCGAGAGATAGATATGTAGAAATACGCGTGGGTTTATAAACGTAATTGTAGAGTATATGAGTATATTATTATTATATCAGTGCAAACGCATATTGTTTATTGAGAACTACACATTTGTAGAGAATTTATTTATCAAATCACGGATTTTCAAAGGATATTTATTTGTCCTTCCTGTTTTCTATTTCCGCAGCTACATACATGTTTTAATTATAATCATTGTTAATTAAACAATTACAATAGAACATTCAAGCAGTTGGGTGGAGAGAGATACAATACGAACAGGAGAGAGGGATAGAGAGAGAGATAGAGATAGAGAGCGAGATAGCAGGTGGAAAAAGTTAGATTGTTGGCAGAGTCACGATTTTCTTCATCAAGTTTAATTGCGTTGAGTGCAGAGAAAATAATAATGAAAGATTACTTTGACTACCACGTGACAGTCAAGAAAGTTCGCGTTAGAAGTATACTTATATTATATGCCACACATCTGATATATCAAAGGTCGCAGACTGAGCGAGTACGGAAGAATATGAAAGCAAAGAAATATTACATTTTATTCTTATATCATTTGTTAACATATTATTAACTTCTTTTAAAATAAAAAATCCAAGCGAATGTGTTTGTAGCAAAAGGAACATACTTTAAATGAACAGAATTACTTTGACAAGTAAAGTAAATAAGTAAATAATTAATATTAAGTATAATCAAAGCTCACAATGAAATTAGGCTGCTTTCAAGACAGCTCAAAGGAAAAGTCCGTAAACTACATCACAGCACTCCCAATAAAAACCCATAAATGTTATTCAAACTTTTAGTGCTTATGCTCAATCAACGGCCAGAGGAGAAAGCAAAGCATAAAGCACAAACAACAACATCCAAAGGGAGAACGTAAACAAAACAAAGCCCCGAAGTGGCAATCAAACACAGAGCGAAGCGCCACAAAACAAAGTTTTCAGCTTTCCATCCACCACCCATCCACCCACTCCGCCTGCTCCACATCTCCACATCATCTTGCATTGTAGAGGCTGCAGTGAAAACTACTGCGATGTGTCAGCGGATAGCTGTGACAGGATGTGGGTCAAGCCGCAAGGACTGCACTTAATTGCTTGAAATTACAATTAATGAGGCTTGAACTCAACGAGCAGCTAAATGCATATTGGTTTGGAGAGAGTCTGTTGAATGAACTAGTCGACAGTTGAAATTTGTCAAGTTGACGGCATACTTGGGGAAAATTCTAGGAAAAGACAGTCAAATACTAGGAAAATTCTTATTGTCATTAAACAATAGAGCATGTTATTGATTTTGTTCTATTTTAAATAGAATTCAGTTTACTATATTATAGTTCAATTAATCAAACACTCGAGGAAAGAAGATGGAAAGTGCAACAAAACCACTAGAAAACTTAATATTACTTGAACAATCTACTTTAGTTGGATGTAAAATATAATGCACTTGTATGTAGATATGTATTTGTGATAGACTTAACTGATATATATTGTATGTGCGAATTATAATACTCAATGAGAATTCCTGGTGTCAAATGGCTGAGTGAAAAGTTGGCAGAGAAATTGAAAGGCAACTATTTTCTCAGTAAGTCTTATCAACTCCACTGGCCATGTTTCTCAGCTGTACGAACATAATCCGATTAAATACCATATCTGAGTGCTATATGCAGTACCAAAAGCAAATGACAATACGGTATGCAAGTAGCATTCCACCTTTTGTTTATCTCTCCTGAGCAGGCACATGCCAAAGATGAGGATTACAACATGCTGGTAGCCTGGTAGTCTGGTATCCTAGTATCCTGTTATCGGCATGCCACACACAGCTGCCATTGGCATCTGCATCTAATAAGCATTCCGATGCCAAATCGCTGCAGTTTGTTCGACAATGTTTGGCTTAAACGCAAGCGACAGCTTCTCACGACAATCCGCTCGCTTTCCCTTCCCCCTTAGCCAATTGGCAAACAAGCTGTCAACTAATGTCGGAAGCAGGTGTTCAGTAGAGGGAAGGCAAGCAAAGCAGCTAAGCACTACAAACTGCGACTGGGCTCCTGATGCATGTCCTTAGTCCTTAGTCCTCAGTGGAGAGTCACGACTGCAGCTGGCTGTGTCAGGCATGGGGCATGGTATTAGTTAATTTCCACGCCTAATGCCATTTTCTGCATGCTACTTTTCAACTAGCGACTCACACGCTTACACACTTGCCACATGCAGCTTGTTGTGCAACACACTCACACACACACGCACACACTCACACACAATGAAAAAGCAGCAGACACTTCACACCAACTTCAGACTTCATATCAAGAGTAGCGCAAACAAGTGGGAAAGCATTATCATCGGCTTGCCGACGATTTTATACTCTTTTCGAATCTGTGGATATATGTATTTCACTAGCATATAATTTATGCATTTGATATATAATAGTTAGCAACTAATTCCCAGATATCCCTCTGCACATGTTTCTTTGATAACAAAACTTTTATTTAAACCTGGCTTTAATTTGCTCGTATACACCTGTTCTTTCAAAGTAATGACGCATATCTTAACTATTTATGACTTAATCGTTTTGCAATTTTAAACACTGATGGGTTATGTGGATGTGCATATGTACAAGAAAATTGAAGACGTTAACTTTGAAAACATAGGTAATACGGCCAAAACCGACTTGCAGTTGTATGGCAGCTACAAGATATAGTGGTCCGATCCGAAAGGTTTCGACAAATGTACTGTCCCCTTGAATAATAAGTCTCTGTGCAAAATTTCATCGTGATAGTTCAAAAACTGAGGGACTAGTTTCCATACCATTAGATAGACAGACAGACGTACATGCCCAAGTCAATTAGTTTTGTTATCGTACGATTCTTTCTATGTATTACACATATCAGCAAAAAATTAATATACTAACTATAGTATAATTTAGTTGATAGGGGCAATTGAAGTCAGGACATGATAAGACGCACAAATAAAAACTCCCATAACTTTCATAAATTTTATCAGTTTTGCGAACCCAATACAAAAATTCAACATTCAGCAATAAGCTATTATGCATTACAAATGTATTTACAAGAAAATCATACTTCCACAAAAATCCGGCAGTCAATTGTTTCCCTCGTTTTTGCGACCATGAAAATGTCAGCCCTTAAAAAAATACAAGAATAGCAATTGGTTGCTTAATTGCGATTTGCCAATTTGCATTTGTTATCCAAATAGCCGAGCAGCGTTCTACGAAAAAAGCACATAAAAACTGTTGGGAAAACTTGTGCAGCGCATTAATATGTTAATTTGTGTGGCTTATAACGAAAAAAGGGATACTCTATAATAATTTATTTAATAGGAGTATTGGTGAACATTCTACAATTAAAAGCATTAGAAGCACATATAATATTTTCTAATTTATTTTATGAAATTCTGCAAGATATATATTATAATAATTTCAAGCGTATTCGTATTCGCATCTCGGCTTGTACTATTAGCATCTTTTCACTCCCCCTTTTTTCATTAGTCTATTCACACACATATGTTTGTGAATCCTGATTTTCTGAGTTTGTTCTCAATTTTCCACATCACGTTTTTCGCATGTGCTTTTTAATTGTGATTGTTTTGAGCGTTGACATTTTTCATTGGTTGGTTTTCATTGTTTTTTCACTGGCTGTTTTTATCTGCTAATGACAGCAAATGAGATTTGATTAATGGGAACCCAATTTAGGCATAAAGATACCAGTTTTGTTTATTGTAAATCTACATAAATGTATATATGTATACATACATCATTTGAAACGTATGCCTCTCCATCTGTAGCTATGACAATGCATTCCAATTAGCTGAAATGTCAAATGTTTATTTATATAATGCTTTGTAGTCGCAAGCTGTTTGCTCACGCATGTGAAGCTAAACAGGCATTGTTATGTTAGTGCCTGTTGTTATTATTATGATTGCAAATGCAGCATATTTGCATGTGCAGCTAAAAGGCTTACCAGTGTTGCTGAATATGGTACAACGAGCACGATTAGCAAATACGCCGAGTCGTAGAGCCAGCAACAATGCGCAGCATCTGAAAGTTGTTGTTGTCTTTGCAAGTTGTGTGACAGCAAGAATCCCAGCAATTTGCCAGGAACTTAAGCCAGGACACAAGGACTCTAAGCACCTGGCTTAACTAAATAGTTTGCCTGCCAATGACGACAACTTCCGCAACGGAAATCGCTTGACGCTTTAATGAGTGCGAAGTTTATGCCAGGCAACTAAGCTGGCTTGGCAAATGGAAGCTGTCAGTCGGAGGACTTAAACCAGCCAAATTGATTCGGCTGATTCCGATTTAATTAAAAACGCAGCTGCAATGGCGACTTGGCCCAACTTGCAATCAATTTCCCGGGCAAGCGTCTACAATGTGTGCATAAGTCAACCAAGAGCTGGAATTTAGGGCTTGAGGCGAGCGAATTGGGAGGCAGTGTACTTAGCACATTCGCTGCTGAAGACAATTTTCCAAGGAAGCCCAAACAACAGAGAGAAGCAACAAGAATGGGCAACAAAGTGGAAGCACAGCTCAACAGCCAACTACACTGTGAGAAATCATGAGTTTTAATTAATGCAAGAGACTCTTCTTTTGTGTGTGCACAGTGAAAACTGCTTAAGATGCACAAATCGAACTGTAATTAATAAGAGTATTTATACAGAAAGTATGTTTTATTGTATATAACGTATACGTAAGCTTTTGAATATATAATCCTAAAGTGAAAACTGCATAAGATGCATAAATCGAACTTTTATTAATGTGAATATTTATCTAGAATGTATGTTTATACTTACAGAAACTAAAGCTTTCAAATATATAATCCTATTAAAATTTATTATATATTTGTAAACTCTAAAAATATATATCTAATAATATTGAGTTAAATAATATTTCCGAATTTCACTGCAGTTCTGTTGATTTTTAATGCGCCAAAATCACGCAAAATGGCGAGCAACTTGTGCAATTTTCTTTAGCCCGCTACAAAACAACATCAGCCAAAAAAGTCATTACAAATTGTACAAAATGCTTTGCAGTTGTTGTTGTTGTTGCTGTTGTTGTTCTTGTTACACTGCTGCCTGTCAAGCTTCCCTTCGCAGCCCCCCTAGACTGTACAAAGTATCTTTTGCGTTCGCCATGTTTGCGTAAATTCTGCTGAAGTACGGACATTAAGTGGTAATTGAGTGTTCTCTGCCTCCATGTGAAATACGCTGCCCCAAAGCGGAAAAAAGCGAATGAAAAAAAAAAAATGGTTGCAAACATGTGAGCAAAAGGCAAAACCAGACTCTTAACTGTGCACTTTAGACTGTTCGGGGGTGGCCTTCTCTTCTCTTCTCGATAAATTTGATTTATGTTGGCAGCTCTTTTTTTTTTTGGCTACCAAAGGGCACTCAAAAGGCTTCTCTGCATGTTGGTGTGTGGCTATTTGAAACTCATATGCATTCATTTGCTCTATCATAGTACATAAGTAAAATGTATTCTAAATTCAGTAAAAGTGCTGGCCTGGAAAAATATAAGGCACACTATAATCTAATTGATATGAATAGATCTATCCTAATGCTTAAGCAGTTTCAACTGTATTTCATTTAAAAATTATAGTTGCCAAGTTAAACCTGTTCAAGACACTTGAATATATCCCTTTAACTTTATCCATCATTGCAGAGTTGAAGAAAAATCGACTTTTCCTGTTAAAACCATTTTTATTTATTTTTTCACAAATGTATTTCTATAAAACATTTTTCTTTTGAAATTGATAGACTTTCTCAGACTTGCCCATATTTACTATGAATTTTTATCTAAAGCATAAATGTAGTTATCCATGTTATTTTCAACTGAAAGCAAGAAATTGTGATTCTCAGAAATGCTGTGTTACATTTCGTACAGAATTTTGATATTTTGATAACTTTTATTTTCCAGGAAAATGTTTGCTAAACTAGTTAAGTTGAGAAAGCCGAATATTTATTTAGAGTTCAGAGTAATTACCATGCTTAATAATAATATCATAATAGTCGTTTGAAATGAACAATTAATGTAATTTGTTTTAGGCTCCATATCATAAATTATTTCAACTTTTGACAGTTATAAGCTGCTTAAAAAATGCTTGCGCAACAATGCCCATCACCTGTCCAAGGCAATCTAAAAAAAGAATGCGTGGCGCAGGTTTCGCACCTCAGGTAACCTTCCGCCGACCTTGAGCACCCAAAATGTTGGCTGCAGAAGTTACTGTTTGCTGTTTGTGGCAAGAAGCATTGTGGTGCTGCGAGAGTTGCATGTTGCATGTGGCATGTGGCATGTGGCACGGTTGCACGGCGGCAAGTGCGATTGCTATTAGTTGGCAGCTTATCCGGTTGGCTTGGCCAAAACAAATTGCCAAGCAGGCGACGAGTCGGCGGGGTCAAAGGGCGCCTGGCCAATTTAAGCATTGGAATTGCAAAGTGCGCCAGCGGGGAACGTGCCTCGTGTTGCATATTTATGGGCGCCACGGCAATTTATGTATGCGGCTCAAATAGCTAACGGCAATTGGCTAACGTCTTTATCGACAATTCTCATTTCATTCCCATCCTGCGGCCGCAAGGATATGCTTTTTTTTCAGCAGCTTACGGGCTTATGCAAAGTTTTGACACTCGACCTGCGAAATAATATTTCTCATCTTTTTATTCAGAAGCATTCACGATACTGAGTGTCGGGTGACAACAGTTCTGCTGGATACTGACCTAAAAGGCAGAAATTCCAGGCAAAAATGCCAATAATACAGTAAAGAAATTCTTTAATAATTTCTTGGAAACATAAATAATATATATATATACATATATATAAAATTGAGTTTGAAATTCACACGACAAATTTGTAAAAAGTGAGCGACTATCAACATTCCAAAACTTTGCACTGGACACAGATGAGTTTCAAGCTAGATTCCATCTTGCTTATGAAAATGTTGCAAAATGTAATAAACATATTTTGTAAATATAAAAGACATTAAAAAAGACTAGTTACACAATTGCTAAAACTTTATTCAAAAACGAAATCAGTCTCCATGCAATTATAGTGTCATTAAAGACCTCTAAATAAGAGCTTGTGGAAATCCTTAAAGCATTGACACGCAGCATTTTGCTGCCTTTGAGCTGCTGAAAAGTCACAGCAATTAAATTGCAATTCAAGTGAACATTTTCAAAGACCACAAAACTGAGACAGCAACAAGAAGAAGAAGAAGAAAGAGAAGATGAACAGCAACAACAAGAACAACAACAACAACAATGGCGCTAGACATCTGCCACTTGGCGTTATTTGCGTAAACAAAAGGACCAGGCAAATGTCAGCAATTGTCAGTTTGGAGGGCGGCGGCGGGGGGCGTGGCGGTCACAATCTCAGCCTTTTGAGTGTGTGTGCTGACATTGCCCTTAGCAGGCTCAGCACTCGATAATTAAAATGTTTGCCTTGGCTCGAGGCTCGTCTCAGATCGGTGCTGGGTCGGCCGCCTCTGACCTAGAGACTTGACCCGCATCGTAAATCTGACTCTCACCCATGCATATATCAAATGAATCGGACACAAATAAATTCCAAATGCACTTTTTCGACTAGTCTGTTCGATTCGCTTCTCTTTTGGCCAATAGCATTGCGGTAGCGCAGCAAATGAATTGTGTGCCATAAATCTCGAGTCACTCTATTCGAACAAACAAACAGCATCAGGTGCACAAAGTTTTGCCTAGCTTATAGTAACAATTCTTTTAAGCGAAACTTTTAATTACAGTTTCGAAAAAAAATTCCCATTAGCAAGCAATATTTCATTTGTAAATTATTTGATGTAATATATACAAGCTAAGACCAGTTTTCAAAAAAGAACATACTCCTAAGAAACAAAAAAATTAATAATAATAAATAAATGTATGTATAAATATGAATTAAAAGATATTGTAGACTATGATTAAAATATGGTATGTATATTAATAATTTTCATAAACTTTGTATAGTTAAGCTGTTGAAATGCAGAGAAAGTTTTAAACTTTATTAAAGCAGTAAAGACAAAAAATTATTTGACACATGACTATGCAAAGTCCATAAGAAAAAAAACCTCATGAAAATATAAAATAAAATTCAGCTTTTTGTATTTAAATATCTTTATGAATTGAGACATCTTTTGAATACAAAAACATTTAATTATTCATTAGGAAACATTTTTTAAACCCGAAGTTTCACACATATTCCTATTAAGATGTGCTTAACATATCTTTCCGTTGCAATGGTATTATTAAGCTTTTATATTTTGGCTATATCTTTTCCAAAAATATATATGTCTTATTTACTCACTGCACAAGAAGTACTTAAGGGCACAGTTGTCAATTATCTCGAAAAGAAATAAACTACTAATTTGCAATATCATTTATTGAATTGACATCCCATTTGCATTAAAGAATAAGCGTAGCCTTCTGAAACTAATTGGTCCTGTTCGAATGCTATCTGTGAACATGATTGTCCAAGGACACACTCCGAATGCGGCACAAAAATAGATTCAAGAGTTGGCGGCAAGGTGTTTGCCCCAGGGCCAACTATTGGCCATTGTGTGTAGCATATTAATAGGCGTGTTGGCCATTGCATGAAATGTGAAGCTCATTAATTAGGCACAAGCAATGGCCGCAGGACCTTGAGATTTCTCCAAGGCCATTTATCATGCTCAAGTTACGGTTTCGGCCAGCGCTTGGATAAATATTACAATATAATTATAATGACAATGATGATCAGATGGGCTAGCAAGCAAGCAAGAAAGCAAGCAAACCGAAAAAAATAGAGAACAAAGTTCGCTTTTCAAGAAAATTAATCAAATACTTCAAGAAACAAGAGCAACAAATAGAAATAATAAAGAACTGTTGGTCATTCATTACGCGGCAAGGCGTCTGGAAGTTGGCCGGGAACTAAACGAACTTTGACGAGACGAAAGCCATAAAAGGCATAACGAAGGCGTTGCCATACGAGAGGATTGGAGGAGTGAGGAGTGCCGTTGTCCTTGCCCTTGGCGCTAATCAAATTGCAAATGTCGCACATTAATGCTAAACAATTTGCACAAAGACAATAAAGTCACGCATAGATACATAATCTTATGTACGTGGGTGGCTTGTCTAGCGAATGTATTACATATGTATATATGTATCTCTTCATCTATGCCGCTGCCTGTTGTCTGTTGTCTGCTGCCACAATGATAAGACCAAATGTGATTGACAAGAATGTAATGTGAAAGTTTTTGTCAAACAGGCAGATTCCACAAAACCATTTGTCCTCCCACTCTTTTGGTATGTTTAACATTACAGCCACGTCAAGATTTCACGCTCCATTTGGGCTGTCAGTGGAAAGCTTCTCTTCGCGTTATTCAATTAGTTTGGGCTTAACACCTTCGAATGATAAGCAGATGGGCATATTTAATGTCCCTGCGAGTGAAACTGTAACTGTATACCCTGTGAATCAAATTGTACAGGGGGGGTAGGTCAGTTTGCACTTAATTCACTAGGGCTTAAGCTGTGCTAATTGGTGGTTAGTTTCAGTATATATTACCTTTATTATCGATATAAGTATACTTAATTTTCTATATAAACTATATTTTAGTATATATTACCTTTATTATCGATATACGTATACTTAATTTTTTACATAGAATATTATCAGTGCATTAGTTTATATGAATTCTCTTCTTGTCGTAGTATAGTAATAATAATAAAGATATTCTAATTTATATATTTAATTTCTTCTTTTTATAATACACTTATAATACTGGGAAGAACTTAAGATATATCTTTTCACTTGTATTGTTTTGTTTAAGCATTCGCTTAATACTTTCTGCTTCCCCCAAGAAAATAACATCTCAAAATTTATAATATATATTATATTTGGTTTACCTAAAGTTTATATTCCCTGCACCTGCCACATTCAAGTGATCATTTCACTTCTATGCAGGGTATCAATGCGTCAGTCATTGTGTTCTTTGCCACCTGTCAACCGCAGATCTGCTGCAAGGCTTATCCGGCCAAACCACCCCCCGCCCACCCATTTTCCCCAGGGTACGTTCGCCATTTTGTGTTCGCTGCTATCTCGCTACCATAATCATTTGTCCTTGCGGCATATCCTTGGCCATCACCTTTAACCATGAGCCAAGCACAGAGTGAGAGTCACACACCTATGCACAGAAATACATATACATATATATATATATAGCAGCTAGGGCTTTATCGTCTTAGCGTCATCTTCTTGGAATTTTCTGTTTAACTGTTTGTAATAGCTCAACGAGTGAAAATTGATTTTGTTTCATGCCGTTCCTTTTTTTTCCGCAGACATTTTTCTCATTTTTTTGTAGTGGGTTTTGTTTTTATTTTGTTTTGCTTTACACCTTAGCATTATAGTTAATTTATGTACCCGAGACTTTTAGCCACAGTGAAAAATGTGATTTACTCGCTGGTTTTATGATGGCCATCTTGTTGTTGTTGCTCTTCCCTGTTTTCATTTCACTAACCCAAATTTATGAGCTTGTATAAGCAGCCACGAGATTTATAGCCAAACATTTGTCTCCCTCACCAACAGAAGGTAAATTTGTGCAAACATATTGAAGTATTTGCAAGCAAAAGCAATTTCAAAGTTTTCCGGTATAAATTTCTTGAATTTGACGCCTCGTCAATTGATTTTAATTAAAATAGTTATTACAATTAAATTGAAATCCCAAAAGTATTAGATAATTTTCGGCATTTGCTTTGATCTGTTATTGGCACAGAGCTGTGGGAATTCGATGACGAGTATCATTATTAAATAAAGTTCAAGTTCGAGGCAAAGTTCATTAACATGCTCCTCGGGCAGGATTATAAAAATGGGCGCATAAAGCATGTCTGGAGTGCAGCAAAAGTCTGCTAATTATTGCCGTCATTTTATGGTATTTTGGTTTAACGATCAAATAACGTTGAAAGTGTTTAATAAACTTGAGATAAGCTGCTCAAGTGGATGAGTTATGTGCTGCGATTAACAAAGTCAACAAATCATTTAATTGGATATTTAAGACGGTGCCTAAAGACTCGGCTATAAAACTCAGCTGAATGAGTCATTGGTAAAAATCAGCTAATGTCTTTTACACATACAACAGACAGGGCTTATAATGGAAACAAAGACAATAATCTATCTAGACATTCAATTACTTAAGATTGGTTAAAACTACACCAAGATTGAAACTACGAAAAAAAAGCCATTTTGAATATAATTTGTCTGTTAAAGTTTTCTAATAAATTATATGATATAATCAAACTCTGTACAAGTATAACAAATAAAATTAAAGAAACGCTTTTCAAATCATTAAAACTTTCAAAACTAGTAGTTTGCCGTGACTTTCAACTCCGATCAACTAAAATGCTGAATTCCAATTAAATTACAATTTATTTTCTGACAAATTTGAAGCTATGCCAAAATAGCTCATTTGGAAAAATAAATGTTATTCTCAATTCTTGCAAATTTTTCTTTCTTAATTATTTTTGATTGAAATTCGTGCCAAAAATGACAAAAATGTCGAGCGGGCAAAAAAGTTAACGCCTATTGCCAAGTTTGCTTAAAACGTGCCGACAATTCGGCTTGCTTGTGTGTGGGAGTTTCCGTTTCCGGTTGCCAACGTTTTAATGATGTCTGTACTGATGTACTGCTGTCCTGCTTTCCTGTATGCTGGCTGTGGCATTAACTGCAACTCACATACCGCAAAATACACACACACACACACACACACAATACGTGTACAGGCACTTTACATATGTACAGCATAAAAAGGAGTCACATGATTTATTTAGACGGTTGGTAACACTGACTTAAGTTGGTATATTGAGTATCAAGAATTGTTGTATCTCTTTTTCGCAGCTAATGTATGAATAGTGGATTGAAGTTCTGCCATAGACAAAAACATGGCTTATTTTTCTCGTTTTTGCACTTATTTAAGTTTTATTTATCTTGCCAGATGTTGCAGCTTGTTTTCGAATTTTCTTGAGCACTTCACGTGTCTTTTCGCTCTAACTCTCTCTCTCTCTATCTATCTCTCTCTCTCTCTGTCTCTCTACCTTGTTGCAATTGATTTTTACGTGCTACTTTATCTTTATTTTGCTGTGTAAATGAATTTTTTGTATACAGCCATTGAGCAGGCATTTTACATACAAGTACTTTTCATAAATAATTTGCAGGCTTTTGTGGGTTTTTTTTTTTAATAATGTATAATGCTCGTGTTTTTTGGGTATTTTACAGCAATTTTATTGCCTTTGGCCCATTTGTACTATCCTTGGCCGATTAAAATGCAAATGTTTGCAGAGCAAATGAATAGGATCAATCTTATAAGAGGCTTACTAAGTGCACGAAGCACTTTTGTAAGAAATCACTAAATGCTTTCCATAAGAAATGCATGTACAATCCTTTTCAAAATGTGCAAGCACCTATGTCACAAATTCTAAAATAGCATGTGTCATTTGCGTAAGCCCAAAGCCCGCCCAGGTAAAGTGTTATTCATTTATTTGCCCACTTGACCACTCGGAATTCAAAGAATTTCTCGTTTGCAACTAACAAGAGCTGTAACACATTTTTGTTAGTTTTTGGTTTTTTGTTTCGGTATTCGAAACACACAATTTAAGTGAATTCAAATTGGTAGAACTTGATTTGCTGTCAGTTGAGCTCAGACAGCTCTGTCATTGTGGCAAATGTATGGGATTGTTTTTTGGTTTTTATCTCTTCGGTTAGGCAAATGAATTGGAATTGCATGTGAATAAAAATGTTGTAACTGGTTGTTCAGTATGCTAAAAAAAAAACTAAAAACATAGGTCAACTAAGGAATGCAGATTTATTTAGAAACGATTGCATTTTGTATATTTTCTTTTATTTTGTAAGCTTGAAAACCAGTTATCTGACAAAAAAAATTTACTAAAAGTAAATTAGATTACTATAAACTAAACTATATATTTTGTAAATTTCGCTAGCTACTTTTTATATTATGGTTAGTTGTGTCTTTAGTTAGAACAACTTATATAATCAAATATTTGTTGTTGTATTTATAACCTTAAAGTTTTGTCTTTTAGCCAACTTTTTGTAGAGTTGCAGCCAAGAAACCCTTTTACTTTCGCCAGACTTAAGAATTACGTCATCATGTTGTCGACTTTGGCTCTGGTAATGTGTTTTGACGTTTCTTGTGGTTGATAAGCCATATGATTTGCCATATCCGCCCCCTCCCAGCCACGCCTCCGGACAATAACTAGTTGTTGATTTGCACAGGCAAATTGGTTCTTTCTGTTGACTTCTTCAAATGAGCATTGCGCTCATTCTTTCAACAATCAGCTGCACTTTCATTTACCTTTAGTTCAGTTGTCTGCTCTCGTTGCATGTTGCATGTTGGATGTTGGATGTTGCACGTTGTCGTCCCTGCCGCAAATCTAATTATGGCTACGAGACCCTACAGCCAGTCATGCAAATGAGTTGAAATTACTGTGAAAAAAGCGCTTAATGAATGCATTGCGCAAACTTCATTGGGCACAGCTGTGATCCACAGAACTGCCTGACACTGTGGCAGCAACTTGGCCGGAATTGGAATAGGTTGAAGCCAAGTTGAGAGTGCAAGCATTTCCAAACACCCTTCGACTCAGGGGCTGACCTTGAACCATGGCTAGAATCGACAAAGCCTTGATTGTGGTTTAAATAATAAATGCATAAATAATAAATTAGTGCATTTCCATTTGCTTTGTGGCCACACCAATTGCATTACGTATACGCCGTGTTAAACAAGTTGTTAAATGCAGCACGCAATAATAAATTGATTGTGAGCACTGACTACCACGTATCCAATTGGCTTAAAGTCATGAAAGGAAAGCCAATTGCCGCAAAAGTAGTCAATAAAATATACATTAAAGGCGGAAATAAATGAATATACACCGTGAATACAAAGTGAATAATAATAGACATAGGCAATAAGTTGACGGTGATTGATTTGGGATATTGAATAGGAAAAAACAGGAGGTTAGTTATATTTGGAGTGATCTAGGAACATACATTTATGTAGAGCATGTGTCTCTTTCATGCAATTAACATAATTAAAATTATTAATTGTATTATTATTTTAGTTGAATTACATTTAATAAAAATATATTCGTTTTGCAGTTGTAAATTATGATAGCAAAGTTTCAGTTCTCAACGCGGATCTGAATAGATTGACAAAGGGAAATTAAGAATGAAATTGAATTCAAACTTTGAACTTCAGCTCAAATCATGGCAACATATGCGTACAAATATCTGAATATCCGACAAAGTCGCATGTGAATGTCCTTCAATATAACCTGCTGCTTCAAATGTTCCATACACCCACACAGACCAAAACACGAGCTCATTAATATGCAAGCAGCATAAAAACATAGCATACACTCGGGCGCTTGGACTGTAACTTTGCAGCCCAGTTAACCAAGCACAAAACAGCAACAACACAAATGTTTATTTGGGTCATTATACAAACAGCCAAGAAGAAGAAGAGCAGCAAATATGATAAATTGATGGCCTTTGAACCATAAAGAGTCGGTTAGGCTAGCTGCTCTTAGTTGGATTGTGGCAAACAATAAGCCAAAAGTCGCCAAAGCCGAACCGCTTTAATCAAGCGTTAAAGTCGAAGAAATTAGAGTAGATTAAGGTATAAAGGTACATTTACAGGTACTGCCAAGAGAGAGAGAGGAGTGTATCACACCCACATTACCATGCAGAACATATGCAAATCACAACGATACATTTTTGGATTGGCCTCCTTTGGGCTCTTTACGTAGGTGCATAAACTTCTCTCTTGCGTATAATTTACGACTGAAATATGCAACAGCCTCAAGTTATATATAGTAATATGCAAAATGATATGCTAGCTTAGCACACTTGTAAGCCAAACTGCTTAAAGTGGCCTTAGCAGGTGAGCAGCTAAAAAGGGTTGAATGTACCCAAGGAGTCAAAGATACAAGTCTGGCCAATGAATTTTCCATACCATACATTCAGTAAATACACTGCCTTTACTTGTTATCATAGATAAAGACCATATATGTGTTGATATATACAGTATTTGCATTATTAAAGAATATAAGTTTACATTACTATTAAAAATGATTGATGATTTGCATAAATGCCATTTTGCAAATATAAAAAATATAAATAAAAAAAATAAAACTCAACATGAATCAAGCTCTTAACTAATAAAAAATGGCAGTTCAAATTGTGAATGTTACATATAAAATATAAAACAAAAATTTATTAATTTAAAAGACTATACAAATTTAATTTATACTTTTCAACAACAAATTATTCTTATTCATGTTGACTTTACATACGACTGCTCTGAGCTAATACGTTATGCAAAATATATACCGGCAATTATTTCTATGGAACCTGCATACATTATTTATTATAGAGCTTTCTAATAAAATACAGTAAAATACAAAGCCAGCAAGAGCTCAGTGAAACTAGTTTTTTATTGCATACTTTTGGGCATACCCGAGTGATATTAAGCCAGGAAATGAAAGAGCAGAATGCCGGCCAGAGAAGCAGCCAGCAGCCAGCAGCTGAAAGAGAAAGCAACTGCTTTTTATTGTACAAAAATCCGGGCCAAAGAGGCGGAACCGGAAATGCGTTGTTATGGCTTCAATGGCATATTGACTTGTGCGACTGCCACAGACTAGAATATTTTGGAGCTAAGAGCATCGCTTTTATTCTCAGCTAACAAAAAATATATATGTTTCAGTATATTTTCATCTTATGCCATACAGAACAGAACAGAACAGAACAGCAATGAAACAACTTTGGGGCATTAGAGGCCAAGAGCGCAGAATAGTGGCCAAGTATCAAAACGAAAGGATTCGGATTCTGGCCATGCTTGGGCCTCGACTGGGTTTAATATTAAAAATTCCAGAAGTGCAGCAAAGCTCGTGTCGAAAACAGCCACAGATACAATTTCCTGTTTGATTTCTCTTTCTCTGCTTTATTTCGGTTTGTAAACGAGATGGTTGCTTGTTAAATGCAATCCTTTCGTTTAGTAGAATGCTCTTTAAAAATGTTAGTAAATTTCCATTTTTCATAGGAATTAAATAGGTTTGTGCCAAGAGAAACTTTATCATGTTTATGCAAGACTTAAAAACGATTTTCTTATTTACCAGAAGTGAAGTAATTTAAATTCAAATAATTTTGTTTCCACAAAAAACGAAATCAAATTGAATTACTAAGCTTTTAACACGACTAGCTACCTATTATTCTAGATCAACACTTTAAATTACCAAGGCATTTAATCTTGAATAATGACAGCTCATACCTATTAAAGATATTCTCAGCAGCCACTCGAACACATTTCAAATATTCGACCAATCATAAATTCACAACTCAATTGCTTAATGATAATCTAAGCTTTGCACAAAATTAATTACAATTTTCTTTGGGCAAATTAAAACAAGTGTCTTGAAGTGACGAAAACGATGGCAATTTGATTTGCAAGGCAGGAAATTTATAATGAATGAGTCAATTACTTGAAGCATCGAGGCAGGAAGCCCAAAGACAGAAAGAAGCGGAACGAGCTCCATTAAAAGCCGCCCATTCGAGAGATTCGAGTAAATCCAATCAGAGAGTGTGAATGGAAGCAACTAGCAAAGTTGACAATGTTTGTCATCCACGCTACATTTGCTTTTATCCCACTGATGCCGTCGATAATGCCTATATCAAGTGGGGGGAGGTGGAATAGTGGGGCTGTGGGGGTGGGGGTCTAACGTGTCTAGGGGCCACCGCCGGAAATAGTCGGAAATGTGCGCGTTGCGGTTTGGAATTGCTTTCAGTCGAAATCACTTAAACATAACATTCAATTTCTATTGCTTTGGGTATTCGCATTTTTTCAGCTACATTATTTAGCGTTCGCTTTTAGTTGCGATAGCTTGGGAATTTTAGTTGCAGAGCCAAGCTGTTATTTCAGCAGCATAAGCCTCATATACATAACTCAAAAGCTTATGCGTTGTCAAACACTTATTGATGTGTCCACCTCCCCCTAAAAATAAGAAGGTATTCATCAAAGTTCATTGGACTCGGGATGAACATCTAAGTGATTCGCAGAAAAGTCGCACGTGTCCGAATTGAATTCCGTTTAGCAATTTCTTAGAACTTTGCCTTTGACCTAAAATACTTAAGCTTGATTTGCAATTGGTAAAACGGCTAAGAAGAGAGTGTTGCTAATGCCTTTCTTTACTGTGATGAAGGCTAAAGGATAGAGGCAAACGAAGGCACTTGTGACCCTATGTTTTACATATATGCAAGCCAGGTCCGTTTGTCTGTCTTTTGGTCCACTTTCCAGTTGAGAGACATTCTGAAAAATATCTGAATTTATGTGCTGCCCCACACCTTGTCGACATCCTTTTTCCGGAACCTCATTTGAGTTTATCCTTTAAAGCATCAGTTTGCACAAAAAATTTACCGCGACCAAAAATAGTTTTTCAAGGCAGTTTGGATTGTTTAAAAAAAAACATATTAAGTTTCTACCGTATTGGATTCATTGTTAAAAAAAACTTGGAAGCTGATGAAAAAAAGTATTCAGGTACATCCGAGAATGATGTTTCCTATCATATATTATTATTATTATTCTTATATACAAAAGAGTATCAAATTGACTTACAAAAAAACCGAAATTCATTACATCCTGGGCATAAATTAATGTCACTCAAATATATTAAGGGCTTATAGTCTTTTATGGAGCTTAGTTGTAGGACAAGTACAAGTTAATAGGCAGCCTAAAGAGAATGCGATTAAGCCGAAATGAGTCTAGTACACACATGGTTACGGTGAAGAAAACCAGTACGAATGCTAGTAGCCGACTGCGCCATACGCTGTTTCCTAAATAATAGCAATTTAAATTATATCAATCCCTAAATTCCTTAAATATCAAATGCTAATCTGTTAGCTTTTCGACTTCTCGACATGTCGGCCCCGTATACCCGTTTTGCCCCGCCCGTATACAGTGTATAAAGACCGCAAAAAGCTGGCTTTCAGCAGGAAACGAATAGGCTTTAATGAACCAACGTCTGCCTTGTGGCCTGGTTGTGTTTTTCGTTGGTTACGCAAATAACAGCAAATTTGCTAATCCAAACACGCACAGCAATCCAAAGAAGTTGCACCTGCCGCCAGTGATCCCCTCGCCCCCACTCATCCCCACTTAGCCCCACACAGCGCTACCCTCAATCATAAAAATGTGCGTGCAGCAGGCACAGACAGACAGAAGTCCACAATTTGTGTGGCAGATAATCCCGAAAACAGCTCCTGGATTCTATGTGCCTCAACGAATTGAAAGCTTTTCATAAATTGTTGAAAATTAATTGAAAAACTCATGAGTTAAATGGGTTTTAGATCAAGTTGGGTATGTGCACTTACCAAGTTTTTGAAATATATCAGAAATGCTTAAGAATGTTTCCTAAGTTACTGTTGCTGCTCCTGCTGACAGTTGCAGTTGCACGTTTGAATTGCTTGTCGAGTGTGTCCTTTGCTTCAAGATGGTTTTTTTCACTTTGCCGGTAGGTTAGTTCCTTTATAGTGTCTGATGGCCGGCATTTTCCTGCATGGCAGCTTCTTGATTTCACTTTTCGCTTTTATTCCTGCACTTAGAATAGCTAGTTTTTCACATGATTTAACATGCAAAGCGTAATTTTAGCTGCCAGTTTTTTATGCATGGATAAACTTTTAGCTTTTTGGCGTCTTTCACTTTGTTTTTCTGCTTTCAATTTCACTGGACCATTTTTTTGGCTTAACTGGGGACTGCTTTAAATTTGTTGCAGCCGCTTCAATTGAAATGCTCTGTTTAATACGTACACATATATCTAAAAACAATTTCAAAGTTGCAATATTTTGTTATTTTGACTTAACATAATCGGCTTCACGCTTTGTTCAAGTACAAAATTGCTCATACGCCATGTTGCACCAGTTGTTTCTTGCATTTAGTAGCTTTATGAGCATGATTTTCGATAATCTGCACGATTCGTTTCTATAAATAAACAATAATAAAATCAGATGAGTCTCGAGCTTTATATGAACTCAAAATATTCCCGGCCGGAAGGCATCACCACTTACAGCATTCATTCGATATATATATATATATATATATGTGTAGTTCTGCAAATTGCTTCTGCAAGCAGAAATCCACTAAATTTAATTGTTTGTCAGCCGAGAACACGCTACAATAATTTGTACTTCAATGCAATTTAATAGATCACATCAATTTGATGGCAACAATTCAGGGTCTTAAAAATCGATTGAGCTAAGCGTAAATTGATGTTCAATGCTGCAAAACTCTCAAAGGAACGTTAAAAGTTGTGTGGAAAGTATTTGTAAGTACGATGATTAAAGCATTCCGAAATTCAAACTTCCAAAACGTCCACATCAGTGAAAAAATGGAGGTAAAAAAAAATTATTTTCAAAATGCTTTTCACTTTTTTACACAGTTTCGAAGCCGAAAACATTTGTTGTTGTTCAAATAATATAGAACAATAAGCACCAAAAGATACTTAAAATAAAAATATGAAAACTATCAATTAATTTAAATTTTTAATAAATATATTCTGAGAATATTACATTACTTTATTTTACTTTATCAAACAACTTTTAAATCGCTTTATATAATTAATTATTTAAAATTTTCAAATATTTGTAATAATTGTTTTAAGTATATTCAAGCACACTGAGATTTTCCAAAGAGTATTATTTTGATTTTGCATATTATTTTAATTGTTAAACCTCAATTTATACATTCATTTTATAAATATATAATATTTCTTATACCGAGCTTTAATTTATTCCTTGTAGAGTGTTAAACACAATTTGTTAATGTAGCTGCCAAGCTTTAAAGTATTTGCAGCGCTGCTTTCCAAATTTGATTCAACTTGCATAAACACAAATGATTTATACTTTTAATAATATTTTTAAACTTTGTAATATCACCACACATACTGCGCAATACACACACAGTAACTGTGAATTGTCCAACAAAATGTTTGATATATGCACTATCCGATCTGAATCGCAATCTGATCTGACCATTGAATGCTTTCGCACACGACGCGTCTGATTCGTTTGAGTTGCCGCGACAGACTAAGCGACTGCACAGACGTCCTCTTCGGCTTTAGCGGCGCTGCCGACCGACTGTTAACGATGCTGTTGCGTTCGCGGCGTCAGCAGCGCTGCGTAGGCAGCTCGTTAACAGACGCGCTGCTGTTAGTCAACAGCAAGCGGCGCTGTTAGCTGCTATTTTGTTGTGGTAGGTTTTGCATTTTGTTATTGCATTGAACTTGAACTAGTCAGCAAGTTGTTGTTGTTGTTGTTCTTGTTGCTTTTGTTATTGTCGCACTTTTCGCCGGCAAAGGCGCTCGCTCTGCTGCCGACGCAGGCGCTCTGCCCGGATCTGACCATATTTCGGGTCAAATGACTGAATGAGTCTTGAATGCTCTGAGTAATACACTTAATCAAACAATTATCCCTTTTAAAATATATGAAAACTCCAAGGCTGACTACATTGTGCACAGAAAATACATAAAATTTTATGTCTTAGCTAATTTTCATAAGTTTGTTAACATTATCAATGCAGGAGGAAAATATTATTAAGCAAATAATTATTATAAAATATTTGAAATGTGTTTAACATTTTTAATCTTGAAATTTTAAATAAGTCAGTCCCAGTGGCTCTATAAAGTTATTTGTCTTTAAAATGAAAATTGCGATTTGATGACTGCTTTTTTAATATTTTCTTTATAATTACAATTAAAGCACAGAAAATAATAACTTATTTCTCCTAATTATTATTTTCTTAGCTTATTTGTTAAAAAAAGCACCAGAGTGAAATTAATTAAAGCGAATTTATTGACTTTTAAGCAAGTCTTGGACTAAATATATACAAGTTATATCAATAAAGCAAATTTTCCACTTAATACTTTGTTACTTGTGCCTAGTAATTATTTTTTATTTTCATTTTTTCATTTCGACACCATTTTTTATAGTTTTATGCTTAAAATGTCGATTGGGTTGGAGTCAAGATTGGCGGATTGCATCGATTTATTATAAATGGAATTCCCAAAAGAAAAATTATAAAAAAAACAACTGAATATATATCGAACAATTGACTTACAACAAGTATATACTCATAATAAATTGAGCTATCATAGCGTTAAACCTATGTGAAACATGAACTACTACGCAGTAGAAAAAGAAGAACAAAAAGCTACATTGCACAACCAATTCGGAATTTTTAGCTTGGCTCATGTGGCAGCTATTTTTACCCACATTGTTGGGCATTGTTTCGGTTTCCGTGCAACGTGCAACAACAGCAACAGTGGCAAGTGTGTGTGTGTGTGTGTGTGTGTGTGTGCAGAAGTCAGAATCAATTTGACGCTCTAAAACTATCAACGTGCAACGTGCGTTGCAGATCAACAACAACAACAACAACATGCGCCGCCTGTGGGCGTGGCTGGGGGCGTAAGTAATGCAGTCGCATGTCGCAGAAGTCCTGCGGAGAAGTCCTGCGGAGAAGACCGCACAAGAATAAGAACAAGAACAAGCACAACATTAACACTGATAGCCCCGAAAGTGGCGAGGACACTTTAAGGAGTTGGCAATTAAAGGAGAATCAGTGGGGCGTGTTTGTTAGTTTAGTTTCAGCACGTGTTGATGAAAAACGAAACGTGTTAACTGCCAGAATATTCATTAGCAGTTGCTAAACAAGCTTATGTTATTTACTTTGTTTGCCATCAAATTCCTGATAAGAATCCCATTTCCGAATTTAAGCCATATCATTTAAATTACCTCTATACCAGAAAGTATCTTGAGCTTTTTAAGCTCATATTATAATTGCTGATGCAGAAGTAATGTTGCAAAACTATATAAATAACAAGTGGGGAAGGATTATCTCTGGCGTGCCAACGATTTTACAACAGGCCAAATTTAACTAAAATTTTAGCTTGTAAAATTCTCTTTGAAGACTTCAAAATCACATAGATTTGCCAAAACTGAACCGATTTTGAAGTTCCACACAATTTTGCTCATGGTTTCTCCTCTACATTTATTCTACATTTGAGTTTAATGCATTTAATTATAGCTCTAAAACTGAGGGACTAGATACCAGACATACAGACAGACAGACAGACTGATATGACTAGATCAATTTGTTTTGTCCTTCTTCGAAAAGAGTATAAATATTAGAGATTCTTAAACCATTAAAATATACCGCACAAACAATTTTTAAGTTATAAAACTTATTATATTTACTATTATAATATAAACATATTATTTTTTACAAAACGATGGCTATGTTTAATACAACAAGTGGGGAAGGATTATATTCGGCATGCCGAAGACTTTATACTCTTTTCGAACCTATAGGAAATTTTCACTCTGCCAACTGCACCACTGAAATTTCATAAACTGTACAAAATCGCTTTGTCGCGTAACATTTTTTTATTTTTTTTGTTCTAAGAATATTTAATTCATTGCCAGCTGTATAGCAGCTATAATATATAGTGATCCGATCCGGCCGGCTCCAACCAATGTGAAGTCTCTTTGAATAATAAGTATCTGTGCAAAGTTTCATCGCGATAGATTAAAAAACATGGGATATATGGCCAAAACCGACTTCGAGTTGTATGGCAGCTATAAGATATAGTGGTCCGATCCGGCCGGCTCCGACCAATGTGCTGTCCCCTGGAATAATAAGTGTCTTTGCAAAGTTTTATCGCGATAGCTCAAAAACTGAGGGACTAGTTTGCATACATACAGACAGACAGACAGACGGACATGGCTAGATAAATTTGTATTGTCATTCTAAGCATACTGGCAGTAACTTTTGGGGGTCTCCGACGCTTCCTTCTATGCGTTACAAGCTTCAGCACAAACTTAATATACTATTTTCTTCGAAAAGAGTATAAAAATGGATATTTTCTAAGACAAAACGTTCACGACATGCGGCAAGCAGCTTAAAAGTTGCAATCGATTGACAGTTCTGCAACTGAAATCCTTGAGTCAAGTGAGCAGGCAACGTGAACTTGACACTGAATACTGAACACTGAACACTGAACACTGTATGGTGAAGAGAACTAAAAGTCGCCAATGGCTGTGTGAGAGGCATAAAAGCAGCAGAAGGATATATATGTATATGCAGACATGTGTGTGCATAAGAGCTGAATGGATGCTCCTCTAGTGCGCAACGATTTGCTTGCATAAAAGTTAACAAACAAAAATCAATTGGCTGCACAAACTGCAAAACTCGGACCCCCACTAAGTTTTGTGGGCAAGAGTTTAAAGAGCGCCTTCTCAGCATGGTTGCCGTTTATAAGCCGCAAACTAACCAGCAACTATGGCTAACCTCGCCTCAAACCAAACGATGCGATGGGCTGTCCACAAAGTTCACATTTAAATTGTAAGAAATAATTATTTGATACATTTTGGCTTATGGGGACTTTCTTATAAAAATAATGCTTAAATTCTTAAAAGCCTAAGCGACAAAACTTTAAAATAACTATGTTCTAGTAATGTTTTAATATTTTTGCCATCTATACCTTAAGCAAAACAGACTTTGTTTTCCAATACTGAACAAATTTATTGATCTTTGATATTATTAATGAATTAGCTAAACCCAAATGTAAAGAAAGTTAAAACATATAGCTACAAAAGACTAAACAGAATATTATATTTATTGTAATGTTCTAAATAAATAACTAAATTTAATTTATCATTTAATATATATATTTTGCCTCATACATAAATATGTTCTTGGGTTTGCTTTAGAGAACTCCTCTCGCAGCCCTCGCATGCAATATTCGCATTATAAAAATCAAATTGCATTTGAAATCCTTTGTCCCCTGGTCAAGTTCAAGTAGTAAAGTAGTCATAAGTCGCAGGGACACAAACCGACAGGGACACAATAAAATGCGACTACTGGCAGCTATTGGTCAATAATTTAAGTATGTATGTATTTATATATGTGCTCAGTTTTAGGCTTCGCCAGGAGGGGCGAAATGGGGCCAATGGGTACTGCCATTACGGAAGGGCACAAATTGCTGCCCATGGCATTGAATTTGAGAGGAGCGGAATGAGTATTAAGTAAATATGCCCACACAAAAGCACAGAAGCTTCGCATTGTTTAATTGATAAGTTCATTGATTTTTTGTGCGGCAAATTGCCAAATCACAAAATGTTAACTTAAGCAAGCGAGCTGAAAACATATTTGATTGAAGGCTGTACAAATCACAAAGTTGATTTAAATTTAAAGTCTTAAGCGGTCTTAAGTTGTGAATGTGACAATTATTATCAAAGTTTAAAATTACCAAAGCTTTGAAAATAAATATTGGTCATTATCAATTAATACAATTTTATGTGTCATCTTTCTATTAAGTTAGTTTTAAATATACTCTTAAAAATATATATGCTATGTTATTTCACAATAACAGTTGCTTAAATCATAAAAAAATTGCTTAGTCTATATAACAATTGTAGTTCTTAACTCAACATTTAAGTAAATAAATTTAAATATTTATTAAAGCATTGTCCTCCAAATAGGCCTACAACAAGAACGCTATTAGATCGCTAGTTGTTGCTTTGCAAACGCCTTTTCATCCCAATTAAGGCCGGCAGTAAAACAAAGTTTGGCGCGTGAAAATGTTGTGGCCAGCTTTTAGGCGTTGGCCTAATGAATAAGCATAGCCGAGAGTGGCATAAAAATGTCTGCGCCCGTAAGCAGGCAACACTTTTGCCGCAATCGAAGGCGACCTTGAGAGCAGCAACAGTGGCAACTGACTGACAATTATACAAATGATTCGCTTGGTCCACAGCTTCTATTGAGCCTTAGGGAGCAAGTTTTGGTTGTTTGTTGTATCTGCGTTTTGCGTTTCTGCTATGCTGGGCTGCTAATGCGGTTATCCTCGCTGCTCCTTCCTAATGCCATCCAGCAAGCCCAGCGTTGGCCTAACACTGAATTCTTACAGGCTTTGTGGCACTATCTCTATCGCCTGGTGGCATGCGGCATGTGGCACGTTTTGCTTTCATTTTGTTAGCTTTTCTGTTTGTGCCTGCTGCCGTTTGTGCCACAACTGCCGTCACTGTGGGCTCAATGCAACTGCCTGGCGCGTCCTCTGGCCCACTTTTGCTTCTCTCTGCTGCTTGCAGAATACACTTGCAGAGGGTATTCTTAAAAGTTATTTTCAATTGAACTCAAATGAAACATTTATAATTCAAATAAAATGTAAATTTGATTGAGTTTGAATTAATAGAATTAAGTTACTCTAATTATCGTATGAAACGTGGCCAAAAAATTTGTCATATACCTTTATGGAGTGTGATCAGAAATATAGCTGCCAAGTTTGGTGACTCCAGCTCTAATCCAATCGTTTAAAGAGATAAGCAGCAAACAATTATGTCTCTAGATCTAAAATTATGGGAAATATTCACGTGTTATCGTTTTGAGATTTGAGTTGTATCGACATGCTATCGATTTGCCAACCTCTCAATGGGCATGCCACAAAACTCTTAACACTTAATCTGAAGGATATAACAACAACTATAATAGTTGAAGTTACAAGTCTCTATCTGCAATAGCATAGAAGAAACTTGCGTTCATACAGACAGACATTACACAAACTCAATATACTATGAATATATCAGAGTATACAAATCTTGAATACTCGGCTACGTTGTGAGCAATTCATTTGAATATTGCAAAATATGAGTACTTAAATTGAGTGAACTTATGAGTGTTAGTATCCTGCTTAATACTGATCTAATGATAATCGATGAATCATTATATAATATAGGTCCTGTTAGGAAATGAGGCTCAAGATAGTTATTAATTTCATGCATTCGTTAAACTATGCAAGAGTATATTATATTCGGGATGCCGTAGCTGCAACTATTCACTCTTGTTTTTACCTTCTTTACACACACACACGCACACACACACGCACACTCGTTGCTTTCAACATTTTGTGCATGTTTTTCGTTCATTGGCTTTGACGTTTTGGTGGCGGCACCGAAAACAAAAGTTGAAAGTCTAATGAACCCCTTGGCAAATTGCGATGCGATGCGCTGCGATGCGATGTGATGTGATGCGATGCTGAGTTTACCATAGCGCATAAAGCGAAACATCATACAAACGCAAACAAACAAACAAACAAACACACATACACACACTTTAAGATAACATAGTATGTGTCTGGCTATGCATTCAAATTTGCATGTGTTGTTTGCTTGTTTGTTTTTCGCTGACAATATCTCTGGCATAAAGATCAAAGTAGTGGCCATCATAGACCCAAGGTTCTGCGTAGGATGAACCTAACATACAATTATTGTTTATTATGATTGCTAGTATTATTCTAAAAAAACGTTCATTTGTATTTTGTATATATTACATTTTAGCATGCAGACTTTTGCATGGGCAACGAAAACAGGACCTTGTTGGTTTTTATAGATTTGTTATGGTATCACACTAAATTTTGTAACTGCTTTTGATTTCAATAAAATTGTAGTCAAAACTTGTTTAAGAAACTAAAATCTTAAAATATTAACTTGAACTATTGTTGCATTAATATTGGAGCCAGGGATCTCTTCGTTTTATACACAGTTTAATGTTGAAATTTAATTGAATATGTATTTATATAATTTATAAAAATTACACATTCATCATAAAGAATTGATGTCAATATGTTCGTTATACAATTGAATTAGCGTTCTGTAAGTTATATGCTTACATCTGTCTTATCAGCATTCGCTACTAAGCATTTATAATGTGAAATGCCAGTGATTTATATAATTATGCCAGACACTCGCACAGAAGCTCAGACATGGCAATTTTAAGTGTTCAATCAATCGTTGGGTTAACAACATTATCAGTATGGCGTATGGCGTATGGCGTGCAGAAATAAGAATAAAGAGGCGTTGCCTTTTTTCCCTTCTCAGACAGAAGACATAAGCATTTAGCCGAATCTGGACAATTTTTCAGATTAATGCGCCAAAAGCAGCTGCAGGCAAAGGGGGAATGTTTTCGCTTGGCAACAGTCTGGCAAGCAGGCATTCGAGTAGAAATTTGCCAGGGTTGCCAGCTCAGAGATATGTGAATTTGCTAAAAACAATAGTTCAATTAAAATAATTATTCCTTTATATAAAAAACAAAATTATATTATACTTTGCCTCACAATGGTATTTATTTGCAGTGAGCTTTATAATATTCTCAAAACAAGCTTAGCAAAAAACTATCAATGGAAGAATGTTAAAAAAATGGTAAGGTTGGATGAAAAGAAACGTTTTTCTATGAAAATTATATTTATGTTCTTTCTTCAGTTATATAAATCTAATAATTGTAACAATATTTCTCTATATAAATTGAATGATATGATATGTATTTGATATAAGCTTCAATAAATTCGTAAGACAAACTAATAATAGTTGAGACATGTAATCATATGTTCGGCAGCCCTGTGTTTGAAATAAATAAATAATTTCCAGCTGAAATATGTTGTCACTTCCAGCTTCATTGAGCCGCATTAAACGGGTATTTGTTAAGCACAGAAGGACATTGTCACTAACCAAATTTATGGCTTGCTTAAGCCTGCAAGCAGCATAGCAATTTTGAGACAAACAAATATGAGAGCTGCTGCTAATAGAGTGCGTGTGTGTGTGTGTGTGTGTGTGGTGTGTGGGTGTGTGTGGGTGAGTGGGTGTGTGTGTGTGTGTGGGTGTGTGTGGGTGTGTGGGTGTGTTGCCCAAGATAGACAACTTTGGGCACGCATTCTGAGAACGGATATTGCACTCTCCGCAACAACAGAATGGAAGCCAGAGAGTGGCAGCAACTTTGATCAATTTCAGTGGGTGCTGCATGCGAAATTAATTTTCAGATTTCCGAACAAAAGAGGATGTGAACTAAAAGCCAAGAGAGAGTGGACACAGGCAAAAGTTCTATAGAAACCATCAATTTATATCAAATATTTAAGTTCAAGCATGTTTTGTAACATTTTATAAAAGCTTAAAAGCTAATACTAGTTCTTATATTGTTAGATGTAACTTTATTAATACGCAGAAGTCGAAAAAATTAAGTGGCTTACATGCTTCACTATTAAGCGTATATCATGTAATTTGACCATAAATCTAGTTGGCCCAAAAGGCAAAGTTGTCTGAACTTCCGGTGAACAGCAACAGACAGGATATGTTATTTACAAATGTATATATAATTTATTAAGTGTATTTACAATACGAATTGAGTAGTTCGTTGATTACTGCCATATCAGCACTAGCATGTTTTCAAATCATAATTGGTTCAATACATTAGTCGGCTGGCTGTTTCAGAAAAGCTAAGCATGCTTACAATCATAGACACCTACTCAGAGTCAATGTAAATATAGCCCAACTAACACAAATATTTGCCTATGACAAACAATTTAAAATTCAATTAATATTGCTGCTGAGAGAGGCCCACGCATTGAAAACTTTATAGCCGCTGGGAAATTATAATTACAGTTAAATGGGGCCTCACTGTACAGGTGGGCGTGCCTGAAATTCAAGCCGCCTCTCGAGGCACGTGGCGTGTCAATAACTTCCAATTAACGAATCAGTTTTCGGCGTGGGGGCGTGGTCGAACGCCCATATATCCGCAAACAAATAGATAATAATGATAGCAGAATGTCAAAAGCGTTTTTGGCAACTGCCAACTGGGCAGAGTTCAGTGACTTTCTCTTTTGGCGTAGGCATTGTGTGCATTGCATATTTAGACAGTGGCTGCCAAAAAGCAAGCAATGCTCATTTATATTCATTAAATTTGTGGCCTGCAGCAGCAGTTTGCAGGCTCTGTCAGAAATATGCCAAAATGACAACATAAAATATAGTCGCTATAATAAGAAAATGAATCAAATATAAAGCAAGATTAGAACTTCAACTTTAAGAATAATTCACACAGAAGCATAAGAATTGTGCGTAAAGTAAATTCTATATTTTCCTCAATGTACAGCCTATATTTAGTATTGCCAACTAGTCTCGCAAAACTCAATTGCCATAAAAACACAATCTTTATGCGAATGATATTTAAATATAACGCCCAGCACATAAATATATGGATTTCTTTATATCTAGAAACGTTTAAAAGTTCAAAAATCCACTAAAATTTCATTAGAATTGTTTGGCTAAGCGCAAAAATAAAGTTGGCAGCCTTAGAAGACGCCCCCAAGTATGCAATGATATTTGTCAGCGCTGTGATATTAGGCGTTGCCGTACTTCTAATCGCCTTCAACGCCATGAGGCATGCAACATATTGAATGTGTCGCTGCCTCTGTCTGCTTGACTTGAGCAGGGTTCAATGTTCGGCTTAAAGTCTAAAAGCCGAAAGTAGAAACGCATGAAATGTGGTTCTAAAATCTGTTGGTCTGGTCAAAGTTGAATGGTCAGCAGTTTGCCAAAAAAAAAGTTAAGCATTTAACTGGTAATCTAATTGCCACATGCAAATGCGAAACTCTGACAGACATGAGGTAACAAGACCCACAAATTGGCCTGGCTTTTTTCAACGACTTTAATTTAATAATGGCACTGAAAATGCACAGAATTTAAAGCAGGAAGTAGACAACAAAATGGCCAACGAATTTTTTGGCAGTGAAAAACTGCAAAACGCAGTAAAAACAAGTAAGAGTGCTGTAGTCGGGAGTGCCCGACTACGAGATACCCTGAACCCAGTCCTTACAATCATTCATACTAATCTAAGCACACACATGCTGCAGTATAAGCAGTGCAAGCGGTTTAAGCAGTTAGCTTGCTTTTTCGCTGAGCCCCACACAATGGAAAGTTAAATCTTAAATAACTTCTATGTTTATTGTCCGATCTCATTGAAATTTTTGGGGCAAGCAATTGTCGATAATATGTGTTACCAAACCAAATTACAAGGTCGTACCTTCAAAAATGCGTTTTTTGAACTTTTGGGGGGTTTGGTGGGTGGTATCCAAAAAGTGAAATATTTGTTACATGTGTATGCTATTCGAGATTATACATGCCAAGTTTGGAGCCTCTATCTTTTATAACTTTGAATCGAAATTTATCGATAACTTTTAAACGGTATGAGTTATCGATAAATGAAATAAACTTGATCTGTCCCGGGATTAGGAGAACTTATGTTCCAAATATGAAGTCTCTAGCTCTTGTAGTCTCTGATATCTGTGTGTTCATACAGACAGACAGACGGACAGACGGACAGACGGTCAGACGGACAGACGGACAGACGGACAGACGGACAGACAGACGGACATGGCTAAATCGACTCGGCTGTTGATACTGATCAAGAATATATATACTTTATATGGTCGGAGATGCTTCCTTATGCCTGTTACATACTTTTGCACAAAACCATAATACCCTTTTTACCCATTTTTAATGGGTTCAGGGTATAAATACACTGACAGACTACTAAATTACCCTTTAATTAGTTGAGAAGAATGTTTAACGAAACAATTCATCTCGATTTATAAAAATTACTAATTCAAACTACATCGTATTTGATGAATTTATAAAGAACAATACATATAATAAATCTTAACTATTCATAAATACATGAGACAAACAGGACTCACAGCAAGGTATCTCCCTTTTAAAGTATAGGGTATTAAAATCTGATGTGCCATGCAAAAAATGCTACGAAAATATAAGATGGACGAATAAATAAAACTTCCAAGGAATATTTGAATAGTAAAGTGCGTAGTTTTTGCATTGCAGGAAAAGCGTTAAGTGTATGC
This sequence comes from Drosophila flavopinicola, assembly GCA_035042425.1. Classification (NCBI taxonomy): domain Eukaryota; kingdom Metazoa; phylum Arthropoda; class Insecta; order Diptera; family Drosophilidae; genus Drosophila; species Drosophila flavopinicola. The sequence continues at coordinate 171,179 of JAWNLL010000165.1, forward strand.
TGATTGTTTTTCCTCATAAAAGTAAAAAACAAATATTGTACACTCACAGAAAAGTAATAATATTTATAGTCCATTTTTTCAAATTTTTTACTGATTCCGATGAATAATTAAATCAATATTTTATTCATAGAAAATGATTATGATCATATTTGTATAAAGCCTATTCAAACATACATTTTTAGTATAATTGTTTTAACAGAATTTTCACAAAATGCAGAAAAATAAATTTATATAATATTTGCATGTATTTAAATGCAAGTGAATAGTTTCAGGTATTTAAACAACCTGTCATGTTTTTGAAATACCAAAGAGCGATAGAATGTATATAAGCATTTATAAACATTTTTCCGCACAAGCAGGCTGCCTGAGAAGGAAACATGAATAGCTGTTGCAGCTTTTGCACACTTAACCCCTGTCTGACCCCCGTGTTTATTGGTCATCAGGCAGCAAGGACACGGCCTGAGCGGCAGCTGTCCGAGCGATTTACGGGGATGCACACGATGTGCTTCACATAACTTAAGGCGCCAGGACACACTCAAGAGATGGTGTCAAGTATTTGCAATGCTCCATTTATTAGTAGTGTGTGTGTGAGTGTGTTGGTGTGTGTGTGTGTTTATTAGATTTCTCGATGAGTTTACAATTTCTTAGAATTCATTTGCGTTGTGGATTTCCTTTCCTTGTATGCATTGTGTAATTCGGTGTTTCGTTTCATGTTATTTTTTTTGTCTTACGCTCTTTGCTGTCGAAAGTCAGAGCTCATCTGTGTTACTTCTTCTTGTCTTTCTTGTCCTTCTTGTCGTCCTTCTTGTCATCCTTTTTGTCCTCCTTGGGGCACGAGGCTAAATAGCCGCCGCTCTTCATGCGATCAAATGCGTCCATTGGATCGTAGTTGGAGTAAAAGTTCTTGTATTTCATCTTGCGCGGCAAATTGTGCAACATATAGAAGCACAGTGGGGCAATCAATGACAAAATGATGGCCGTCTTCAAAGTGCCCAGCGTCTTATTCAAATGTACATTACGTATGGGAAATTTAATTTTGGCCTTCTCAGCCTATTCAAGAGAATAATATTTGTATATTATTAATATAAGCATCGAGAAACTTACCGCAGCTGCCGCCTGTTTTGCATTTTGGAAAGAATTATTATTTTTAAGTTTATTTTATTGTTTTTTTTATTATTTTTTACAAACCTCTGCCTGCGACATTCTGGAAATGTTTTTTGTGTAATTTCAACGTTCGCACAATTTTGTGTGAACTGAGAGAAACAAACAAACCACTTAGTCCAAAAGATATATTTGTAATGCAGGGCTTACTTAGATTTGAAACAAGTGGAGAAGGATTATCTTCGGCGTGCCGAAGATTAAATACTCTTTTCGAACCTTAAAGCAATTTTTACTATTTTTCCGTGACTGCTTATTTAATTCGCAGATATTAATGTCGCATACATATACCCCTACATATAAAATAAAATATATAAAGGTATTCATGTAAACAGGGACGTTTCACTATCCGCAGCTCGTGGACGCGTCCCTTAGCATTCATAAGTGCTACCGAATTGAACAATATACAAGTTTCAGTTTTTCCAAAAAGTCAAAACTACATTACATATGTATACTACAATATACATACCAAATTTTGTGCCTGTTGCTCTTATACCTTTCAAGGCTGCTGTCGGAAATTGAATTGTCATAAAACTTAATCTGAACATACGAGAGCTTATATTCAGAATTTGAGATCCATATTTTTTTTCGCGTGTCATTGGTTTTGCCAATGAATTTAAATTTTTCTTTGAATTATTCTATTAAAGCTACTTTATGTATGAAAAAAAAATTAGAAACAATTTAGGAAATTGAAAATAAATGAATTTGACTACAGCTATTATATATTTGAAAAGAAGAATAAGAAAAAATGAAAATAAATGACCAGTCGCCGCTGGTTTCGAACCCGGGTCCTCTCGCTCACCAGTTCGCAACTTTACCCACTACGCCACAAGCCGTTTTGATGATCGCTGACAAAATCCCTTGAAGAGCAGACTGTCAAAAGCTTTCTTGTTTTGCTTTGTACTGCTTACACCAAGCAGTTTTAAGAATCGCTAACAAACTCGATTTATACTGAGCTTTTGTTTTTTCGCGTGGCATTGTTTTTGTTCTAAGCCATTGAAAGCAAATGAATTTGATTACAGTTATTATATATTTGAAAAGAAGAATAAGAAAAAAGAAATAAATGACCAGTCGCCGCTGGTTTCGAACCCAGGACCTCTCGCTCACCAGTTCGCAACTTTACCCACTACGCCACAAGCCGTTTTGATGATCGCTGACAAAATTGCTTGAAGAGCCGACTGTTACAAATTTCCTTCTTTTGTTTTCCTGCAACCTGCAACTCGCGTTTGTCAGCATTTGTTTTTTCGCGTGGCATTGTTTTTGTTCTAAGCTATTGGAAGCAAATTAATTTGATTACAGTTATATATTTGGAAGGAAGAAAAAGAAAAAAGTATTAAATTAACAATCAGTCGCCGCCGAGGCTCGAACTTGAACTTGCGAAACATGCGTTCGTTAGCGCGGCTCTTTACGCCATACGCCACAAACCGTTTTGATGAACGATGACAAAATACCTTGAAGAGCAGACTATCCAAAGTTTTCTTGCGCTTGACTTTGTTTGCTCATATGCACCTGTTTTTTCAAAATATTTAATGACGCATATCTTCGCTGTTTATGACTCAATCGATTTGCGATTTTACCCATCGATGAGTTATATGGATGTTCAAGTGTACAAGGAAATTTAAGGCAATTGCTTTGAAAACATCGGATTTATGGCCAAAACCGACTTTGAGGTGTATGGCAGCTATAAGATATAGTGGTCCGATCCGGCCGGCTCCGACCAATGTGCTGTCCCTTGAATAATAAGTGTCTGTGCAAAGTTGCATCGCGATAGCTCAAAAACTGAGGGACTAGTTTGCATACATACAGACAGACAGACAGACAGACAGACAGACAGACAGACAGACAGACAGACAGACAGACAGACGGACATGGCTAGATCAATTTGTTTTGTTTTTATAAGCATATTGGCAGTAACTTTTGGGGGTCTCAGACGCTTCCTTCTATGCGTTACAAACTTCAGGACAAACTTAATATACTATTTTCTTCGAAAAGAGTATAAAGAATAGAGATTTCAAAAAAGAAAAGATAATCAAACGAACTGAGTATTTTTTCATTTATTCATCAAATTTACACTTGAAAAGCAAAACTTAGCAACTGACTTTGCTTGCGAATTAGAGCCAACTCGTTTGTATTTAGTAGAACTCAGCTTTCTCCATATTTGTCAAGAGTTCTAGTAAATCAAACATTGATAATCTTCTGAACATTGCAGCACTAAAACTGCTGCTAATTAGAGAAAATATAAATCCATCTGATAACTTCAGAAACCAAGAAGTTTATTACTATTTACATTTATTGGCCTCAAAGTCGAGTCAGAAGCTGCTTAGATGAGAATATATTGATTGCTTTCCCAGAATTTGAAAAGGCACAACAAGTTTGCTACAATTCATTGGGCATGAAAACGATACAGAAAATATCTGCTGCCCTTCTTTTACTAAAGAAATGTCTTTTGTATTTCGCTGCAATTTGCCAGCTTCTCAGCCCCCAACTGCCATTAAATGCTATTGAGTTCAAGTCATTGCACAAATGCCTCAGCTAGAGTAATTTGCTTCCAAACATTATGTAAGGCATGCCAAACAATCAGCGAGTCAGGAGTCAAATGAGCTATGAGCAGAAAACAGTTTAGGGCAGCAATTAGTCGTTAGCCATGAAAAGGATTAAGTAGAGAAAAATGACTGAAATTGACTTTCCATTTAAGTTTAGGTTGAAGTAAGTGAGTTAAAAATTGCATGATGTCACATTAAATAAGTTCAACAGAAGAATTAAGCCAGTGGACAGACCGAAGTTGCTTGAGTTGGGCAAAACAACTTGTTAGCTGTAGAGGCAGAAAAATGCTAATAGCAGTGAAAGGAAAACACACACAGAAAGTAGGCAGAGGAAAACACGGCACTGACAAACGAGAAACAATGCTTACAACGCTTAACGTGGCCATTTGTCTAAGACCGGCAGCGGGGTAATAAATGTTTTGCTGGCAGTGTAAAAAATACGTGGCATACTTTGGGGCGCATGGCAAACCACATTTCTGTTTACGTGGCCAACAAGGATGCAAAGTGACTGCACGGCAGCAGAGTGCAGTCCTTGCAACTAAGGAGTCTAACAGCAACACTAGAGTTTTAAAACCACTCAATCCCACACTAAAGCCTTTGCATTGGGCATTATAGACATGTCAACTGGCTTGAGCAGGACGAATTATTATCATTTTGATTACAAATTTAGTAATTGAATATGAGGATATAGTGTGCCAATTCAAAATTATTTATATACTAGCTATATCATTAGTTATATATCCATATCCCATATCAGCATTTCCGACCATATAAAGTCGATCTAGCCATGTCCGTCTGTCTGTATATATAAGAAAATATAACACATATTTCGTAGAATTGGCTATAAACAACAAAATTTCAAAAACATAAGAAGTTGTTTAAGATTTTAGTTTGAACTCAGTGAAGAAGCAAGCTAACCGATTAAACTGCTTGCACTGCTTGCAGCATGCAGGGCATCTCGTAGTCAACTAGAGCACCCTTACTTGTTATACCCTGAACCCATTAAAAATGGGTAAAAAGGGTATTATGGTTTTGTGCAAAAGTATGTAACAGGCATAAGGAAGCATCTCCGACCATATAAAGTATATATATTCTTGATCAGTATCAACAGCCGAGTCGATTTAGCCATGTCCGTCTGTCTGTCCGTCTGTCCGTCTGTCCGTCTGTCCGTCTGACCGTCTGTCCGTCTGTCCGTCTGTCCGTCTGTCCGTCTGTCTGTCTGTATGAACACACAGATATCAGAGACTACAAGAGCTAGAGACTTCATATTTGGAACATAAGTTCTCCTAATCCCGGGACAGATCAAGTTTATTTCATTTTATCGATAACTCATACCGTTTAAAAGTTATCGATAAATTTCGATTTCAGACTTGCGTTTTTGGGATATAACTTCAAAGTTATAAAAGATAGAGGCTCCAAACTTGGCATGTATAATCTCGAATAGCATACACATGTAACAAATATTTCACTTTTTGGATACCACCCCCAAACCCCCCAAAAGTTCAAAAAATGCATTTTTGAAGGTACGACCTTGCAATTTGGTTTGGTAACACATATTATGGACAATTGCTTGCCCCAAAAATTTCAATGAGATCGGACAATAAACATAGAAGTTATTTAAGATTTAACTTTCCATTGTGTGGGGCTCAGCGAAAAAGCAAGCTAACTGCTTAAACCGCTTGCACTGCTTATACTGCTTATACTGCAGCATGTGTGTGTTTAGAGTAGTACGAATGATTGTAAGGACTGGGTTCAGGGTATCTCCTAGTCGGGCACTCCCGACTAGAGCACTCTTACTTGTTTTTATTTAGACTGGTTCTGTGGTTTCTGAGGTGTGTTCCACTTCTGAAACCCAAGCACGTTGGCCAGCCAAAAAAAAGAAAATCTTTTGCATATGCAATGCTGTCGAAATTCCCAAATGCTTTTGTTTTGTGCTCAGCCTAAAGTCTAGTGCTATTAAAGCTGACCGATCTTAAGGACTGACTAAATATTGGTAGTTGTTGTTGTTGCTGGTGGCAGCAAATGAGAAAAATGTATAAGTGCAAGTCGGGATGACAATGCAGCTTGCAATAAATATTACATTTTCACTGACTTTGCATTCTGTTAAAATCCGGTAGACAGGAACCAAAAACCACTCCCGTACTCTTCTTTCCACGCTTGCAATGTGTCGTCGTTACCAGTTTATTGAAATTTTATGCAATTCTTGCATTTTATAGGATTGCATGTACTTTGCTTACTTGCGTTCAAGGGCGGAAGGGGTTGGAAGGGAATTTCGGTTATTCTGTCGGGTTGAAGTTTGTCTTCGATTGTGTCTACATGTTTGTTGCAACCTGTCAAAAGCTGCCGCATTTCGCCGGAAAAGTTGCTCAGCTGCATTTTCTGCGGTTTTCCGCTGTGTTCTTTTTTTTGTCATTTTCAAGGAAAGGATTTAAGAATGCGTGAACAGCTGTGAGGTTTAGGGCTTAGGGAAATGTTTTTGTGGTTTGCTTGGCGGAATTCTAAAATATTTACAAGATTTGCTAGCTCAGTATTCTGAAAAGAGATGAATAATCGAACTATATACAAATTATTATTGTTATTAAAAAATGTTTAATATTATATTATTTTTGTTGTCATCTGTTTTCTACTTCAGAGCTACCTGCTGAACATTGTTGTTGTTCTTGACAATCGTTGGTGCATGAAATTTCATTTTGTTACGCGTTTATTTTATAATTTCTTAATTCGCCACTTACGTCATGAAAGAAAGTCGCCGCAGGGCCACAGAAAAATAATAATTAAAAACTGGAAATGGAGAAAAAAGAAACAAGTGACAGTAATGAACGAAATCGCGTAACGGAAATACTGAGTCCACTTTATGAAACAATAATTAACACACATAATTGTGTTTTCCCGCCACGATGATTGCAACAGAACAGCTCAATTTGAGCTTTAATATTATTGTAGCTTGTGTCATAAGACAATAATAATAAGACAAATAAAAGGAAGCATGTACAATTTAAAATGCTATACTAAAATACTCAAATTTAAGATAAAATACTTTTAATATCTGATCGATAGTTCACAATATTTGACTAAAAGTTAAATCTTGAAAATTTAAAAAATCCAGAAATCAATAAAAATTGGAACATATTTTTGTAAGTGGTGGTCAGAAGATTTTAAAGATATTTGTAACTGCTGATTTAACTTACAATTGTTACTGTCAAATATTTGATATCATTCCTTGAACCACTTATATCCTCATTAGCGCTCCATACATAATTCCCGAAGATTTCATTGTCTGCCATTATAAGCTTTTCGATACAACAACATTCAGCAAGCAGCTAATTCAAGCTATTTACGCTATATTAAGTACAGGCCATGGAATAGTTGCCAACTAAACTTAACTAAACCACATGCAACCACGCACAAAATTTGCTCATTTTCACACCCCATGAACACTGTGCACATTCTATTGTGGCATGGAACAAATTCTATGATGAGATTACAGATTTCCCTCAGTGCTCGACGAGCGAAAACATCAAATGGCCTGACACCAAGCAACCAGCCAGGCAGTCAGTCAGTCAGTCCGTCAGTCAGTCAGTCAGTCAGTCAGTCAGTCACTCAGTCCGTCAGTCAGTCAGTCAGTCAGTCAGATGGTTGGATGGATGTTGAAAGTCCCGCTTCGTATGGGTGGCAGGTTCATTGTTTAAGAGCTGGTTTTGGGCCCTTGAGGGATATCAGCAGGCGCTGCCACTATATTATCAAGTGGAGCATGCTTTTCAAAATTGCACATATGCATTGTCATGAATAAATAATATGAATGTGTTCGCTAAACATTCATGCTTAGCTTACAAGCATGTAAGCTCACTTGATAATTACAATAGAAACATGATAATTACCAGAAGCAACTCATAATCTTTGAATAATAATCAATTACTCATTAAAATTTATATAATTTATATAATTACTCAATGAAATTTATTTAATTTATAAGGATAATATTATATCTTATACAATATTCTACATCTGATTGCGGCACATTGTCTTTACGAATGTAATACTATATGGTATTCATTTCATAATTGTTATACAATATAAATACGCAAATACTTTGGCTATTAAATGCATTTCTCAACATCTCACAACTTTAAAGCAAGACGTAACCGACTGCGTAATACTCTGATGCCTTTGTAAGAACAGCTGATAACAGGTTGAACACAACCTTCTTGAACGATTATTGAGTTAGTGGGCGGTGCTTAAGGAAACTTATCAGTAATCCACCTTCCACGTTTAATGACTCAATAGGGAGGCTACCAGCATTATATACTCCAAATATTATGACTTTAGCTCCAAGACTGTGGTAGACATAAGCATTTCCAATTATTTTTGAAAGGGTAAGACCTAGGATCCAATTTTTTGTGGATGTTCCCAGCAACCTATCTAGAGATTTTGATGACTCTTGCCTTGTAACGGTGAGAAGTATGCACATTTTATCGATTTGAGGTTTGAGGTGTATGGACATGTTATCGTTTTGTCGGCCTCCCAGTGGGCGTGGCTTAAAAATCTTCACACTTTATCAGAATCACATAATAACAAGTATAAAAGTCAAAGTTTCATCTCTCTAACTTCAATAACGTCGAAAATAGTTGCGTTCATACAGACAGACAGAAGGACAGCCTGACTAACATTGCACAAATTCAATCTACTATGAATACCTTCAGCATCAGAATATAATTACGTGGTCAGAGCTGGTTTTTTGTATGAAACACAGCTTGTCTCGGCGAGGGGAAGTGGCAGCGAAATGGAGCTGTAAACCGGTGTGTTTTTCATAGTTTTTGGTAGGTTTGAATTACCGCATTTAATTATTAATTTTTTCTGGCAAAGCGCTGAGAAAATTGTTCAATGAGCAGGCAATTTAATATTAAAATAGTTACCTGAATATTAAATGAAGAGCTTAGCGAATTAATGAACATAAACTTAAACTGACTTTCACCAAAAGAAATGTTTTCATCATATAAAATAATCTATGTTTTCTGTGAAATTTGTGTAATTTATAGAGATTCTCTCAACACAGATGTTTAGTTTCCGCATTTTCGTTGAAGGCAAACTAAGTAAATATATGGCACAGCGTCCATTTTAACCATTTTTGTGTTACAACGCAAATGGAAAATTCCAAATATAATACAAAAATTCACTGCGGCAATGTGAAACGGAAAGCGCACATTTTCTAGGCTTTTCGCGACATACGAAATGCCGAATAACCGTTAGGCTGTGTGTGTGTGTGTGTGTTTGATCCATCTGTGTGTGTGTGCTTTATTTGGCGCAACTTTGTAGTTGCCTGCACACCTTTTGTTTGGCAAAATAGGTCTAACACCTGGCTAAAAACTATGCTGCAATTTAATTGTGTGGAAAACATTTCTATGCCGCATTCAAATGTGATTCGCCTATGAAAGTAGAAGCAGCAAACGACCTCTGCGAATATTGTTGACCTTTAGCACTAATTTAATGTTATATGCAACAAAATTGTATTTTTAGACACATCTTTTTTTGTTTAATGACCTAAATTGTTTTCTTTATTTTGTTTGTAAAAAGAATGTAGATTGATCAATATTAAGACAAAGTAAGATGAGAAATAAAAAGCAATAGCTAGAGTCGTTTTATATAAATAAAGATGTAAGTCAACAACATCAATAAGTCGTATTTGAATACTTGAGAATCGCATAGAAAGACGATCCAATTACGTCTACACTCTGCAGCTTCCTCTCTACTCACATTTGTTCTCTCTCTACCTAAATCTATCACTATAACTATTTCATACCCATTCTTTTTTATTTATATGACCATCCCTTTCTTTACATCTGTCTCTGTTTCTATCTCTTTTTTCATATTTATCTAACTCTCTTGCTGTTTAGCTCTTAAAATAAGAAAATTGATGGCATTGCTTTCTTGTTTACAGCCGCCAGAAATAATCGTTATGTGGCCATAATGTGTCAATCAAAATGGAAGCCAGTGACATAAAACTTTATAAAGCGAAAGCCATAATGACACACCCTCTCTGCCCTTTCAGTAGCACGTATCCAAACGCGCTAAGCCTTAACGCATATGGAATACGAAAAGCTGTATAAAATCTCAAAAGGAGGGGGCGGGTTGCTAAGACTTAAGGTAATTTGAACGGGGAGAGGCTTTAGGGCATTCTTGGCAAGCAAATTTAGCGTAGGTTGTCAGCTGTGTGGCTGTGGAAGCTTTACCCTCTCCAAGCGTTAATATGTATTCCATTTAAGTGGCATCAGAAACCAAACCACAATCAGAGCAACAACAATAACAATATAGGCCACTGACAAGGGTAAGTCGAAATATTTAGTTAGTAATTTGGTGTCCTTGTTTAGCGTTGACATTTGGTAAGGGGCTACAAAATTTAGTTGATGTTATTGTGGTTTCCACTGGGGCCTGCAAAAATGTCCTTCGCAATTTGTGACAGGTGCGCTTAAGTTAGCCAAGCTGAAAAATAAGCTGTCGTTTTAAATTTAACTTGTTTCTTTGGCATTGTAGCTGATGATCATTTCACTGGTTAAAGTGTAATCAAGTGTTGAATTGGAAAAGTAAACTATTTATTTGAAACTCAAATTGTATTTAAGCTGCATAGAGAAAGTTAAGTCAGTCATTAAAAATAAACCAAATTAAACAAAATATTTGTTGTTGGTTGGCAAAGAGAAGAAAAGAAAAAGTTGTTCACAAATTTTTATTTTAAATTGTAAAATATTCCCTAATCTTGACAGTTGCCTTGTAATATGTATATTAGTTCAACCAGCTAGCCCATAAGTAACTATAATCTAAGTCAAGTAACATGACTCAAAAAAAAAACATTTTTTCGCTAAGCATTAAAACATATAAACTTGCTAAAGCATAAATATGAGCAACACACAAATAATGTTTGCGTTACTGGCCTACCTTTTGGGGAATGCCCGTGACTTGCCGTTCACCCGGCCGGCTCAATGGGGCGTATGCGCAATTCGTGAAATGTGACTTAAAGCCGAGAAGTTGTTTGCTGACCTTCGGTTCAATGCGCATTGCCTACTTTTGGGCGCGTCATTCATTCATTTGCTGCCTTTTGCCGCATTCGTTAACACATAAATCCCATATGGCATCATTCACATTCAGACACATGTGATTCCCAGACTGAAAAGAGCACATGCCACGCCTCCCCACCCCCACAGCGCCACCCGCCTGCTTGCGTGTCAAACTTTCTGGCCAAGGCTGGCGCTTGTTTAATTCCACAGAGCTTTCACCCGATTTGTGCCGCAGACCTGCGCCAGTATTTCGCCTGTCATATTTCCTATTTTATTATTTTTGTTGTGGTTTCGTTTTGGGCTGAGCATCCTTTTTAGGCGCATCAGACACGTCCTGTGACAGCGATTCACAAAAATGTTGCCTGTCAGCAAACTTTAATCGAGAAGATTTTCGAAAGATTATCAATAATTTAAAATGCAACTCAATTTCGAATTGAGAGAACATTTTGGGAAGCTAAAACAGGTCCTAAAACAACTTGTGCTTGATTTATAAACACTTCGCACAAAGTTTGTCAAGTGCCATTAAAACACTTTGAGCAGCTTCTTAAAAGTTAAAATTTATTTTTGTATACGGCCTGGATTTAAGGCTTTATTTGGTTTTCTTTTTGATATAAAGCATTTGCCTGACTGAGCACAAAGTGGGAAAATAAAATTAAAGCTTGCTGCTGTTTCTCAGAATTAAATTAAATCAAATAGATAAGATAGCTATAAAATTATATATCAGTAAAAGTCTCACTTCATATTACATACACATGAAAAAGTTTTGCTATAAAAAGGTTAAATGATTATTCCAAGAAATTCGATTAAATTTTAAAAGGTCAGACCCAACTTAAAAGTTTAAAGTTATTGCCAGGCTAAAGTGAATGAAGCACAAGCTACAAATACTAACTATTAATAGTTATATTTGTAAAAAATAAAGAAAACCAGAATTAATGGTCAAACATATAAATATTAAATACTTTGAAGTTTGCTTCAGACTCTTGTGCTACAAATTAAGATTAACATAGTAGATCTTGTAAAGTCCTCCTTGATAAGTTTCAGAGTGGGCTTCAAGTCCTTCAAATAATAGCATAGGTCATTTTTATTTACCAAAATAATCTCATTACGAAATCCGAAGAAAAAATCCAGCACGTGTTCTGCATATTCCGCAGTTGCCACGAAAAACTTAAATAATTAAAATATGTGCAAAGAACGATGAAGAATTTAGCAGGAAATATACAAATAGCGCAACGCGTGAGCATTTTAACCACAATTTATGACAAACAAACAAAGAATTTCAGTAAAGTCAAGACCTAAAAAATGCAAAGAAAACAGCAAAAAAAAAAAAAAGAAACTCAAGAACGTGTCAGCGGGGAATATACAAATACATATATCAAGGGTTTGGGCTGAAAGGAGGCTGAGGCTGTAATCAACAACTCGCACGCAAAGTAAACGCGTTTTGAGAATATCAAAGAGTGGGCAAAGCCACAAAAAAGCTGACATAAATCTACTTTGCGTACGTGTACAAGAATGAATCTGAAAGCGACTTGGAATTTCAGTTGAGTTATGAATATGCCACGCATTACGCATACGTCCAGTGCACAATTTGCCGAAGCAGACTAGAGCTTAGAATTAAAATGTTAACTTGACTTCCATAAACATTCAAAATGCACCTCCGACAACTTAATACTTGTAAGTTAAATTTTGGCATGTGGCATACGTGTCGTATGAGAAATATTTGGATTTATTTCGATATTGGTTCGTTATCAGACGAATATTTAATCCCTAATGTTCAGGATTACATATTTTTAAACGATTACGATGATTACTTTCTATTGTTCTTCATATATTAAATATTTTAAAAATATTATATGGCTAATTTTTTGCTCCTCGAGAGCTTACAAATATTGAGTAAATTTTAGTCACACAATATTTATTATCTCAGGGTACATATTAAACAAATGAAGTCCAGCTAATTAACAGATTTATATGCAGGCTTATAATATTTTGACGAAAAGTAACTTTTTAGAATTGCATAATTTACCCCCACATAAATCAAATAAAAAGACGAAGCAAAGTTTAATTTCATGCTTCGCAAATTACAGAAATTTGCAATATTGTTCGCAAGTTGAAAAATCTGAGCTTTGTAAATAAATAATATAAAGACAGTCCTTTAGGCAAAAGTTTGCATCGTGATTCTAATATTTGCAGTTTACTAGCTGAAACCAGTGTCTGTTGTTATGCAGTTAATTATACAAGAACTGGAAAATTGTATATTAGCTACGCATAATAAAAAAGTTGTGACAGATGCAGCTAACTCACTTCAGTTCAAAAACATCTCTTCAGCTAACGAGATCAATATGAAACTGTATTTGATCATTTTTATGGGTAAGCAGATAAACTGTTATTATCATTATTCATATATATATATTTTTTAGTTGTAACCTTCAAATTCTTTATCCCATTTTAAAGCTTTTAGCACGTTGCAAACTTTGCTGTGTGACAGTTTCCATGCATGCATGTTTTCTTGTGATCTGACCAAGCTTCCGATTTGCAGTCCCGATGGTAGCGGCTGCTACTTTGAGCATGATAATGACTGTTTCTTGGCCCGTGAAAAATGTGCTCGATCGATTATGAATCTAGATAGTTAGTATGCTGTAGGCAATATGCACAACACTCAAGCTCTAACGAATTTCTATATTTTGTCCAATAGAATTGGAGGCAGGCACCAGAACAAAATGCGTGGACAACCAGAAGCCAATTTGCGCCCCTTTAATAAAGAACACTAATCGTCAAAATATTGTTAAATATCGTTAATAAAGTTCAAAGAGGAGAGCTTAGATAAAATTATGATATAAAGTAGTATTTTTATATACATATATTAGAAAGAAGAAGCGGAATAGAATTTTCTGATTTTTGGTTACAGTTCAGTTAATTCCAATTAAACTGTTATTTATAATTAAGAACAAATAACAGCTGTCACTAGAATTTTTAAAAATTATGCTTATGTGTGCCATTATTGCCTTCAAAAACTCCTGCGCACATATTCCAAAGATATTAAAATTAAATTTCGATTTAGGATTGGAATTCAATTTAGACACGCCTCAACATGCACCTCTGGGATCCTTTAGTTTTTTGTAATGTAGCCCATTGAAGCTGCTGTCTGCTATCTCAAAGTCAACAACTGTCTACAAGAGAATTCAATTAGGCATACAGAATGCCTGCACTTTGATGGCTTCGGCACGTGCGAATATTACGTATACGTCACGAGGCAACTTGTCGGCTCGATGCTGCGTCCGTTGGCTTGAATGGAAGCTACTTTTAAGTAGAAGCCGTCTGGCCAGGCGATTGATTTGAATTCAGCTCAACTCACAGGCTGCTCCGCCTGCAATCTGTCAGTCAATCTGGCAGCCACTTTGTGGCCAGGCTATCGTCCATAACGGACTTATTTCGTTAGCCCCGTTGTCGCCCGTTCTCCTCTCATTCATCATTTAAGCCGTCTGACGGCTTCTTGAAGTCTAATATTGCATTATTCTAAGCATTATGTGGAAATATTTGAAAATTTTATCGTTTTCAAAAAGCATTGAACTGTACCTTTTTTATTATGAATATTAAGACTGTTATAGCTTCCCAAAAATAGAAAATAAGACTCCGTCTAAAAAGTTTGAAAAGCATTTTCAGGTTTGCCTTATATTGGCTTCGTTTCCATAGAAATTTTCTATTCGTAAATGCTTGATTTAAATGATGGTCGGTATCTATTTACTGAGTTATCCCCAAAATTTGATAGAATGTTACAAGAAATATGCGATTTCTTTATCACTCATGTGAGTATTCAAATGGAAGCGTATTTAAATATCGGCACTAATCAGATAACTATTTTTCTTAGTGCTATTTGCATTTTGTTAGTCTTAGTACTTTATGTAGTACTTGCAATTCTTGCATTTAGATTTATTACTTTTTAGTTTTACCTGCAAACTTTTGTCATTTTTCACAGCAGACAATTTGGCAAGTCGTTTGCAGCTGTTCGAATGATTTCTTGTCTGGCCAACTTGTCTTACACTAAACTCAAACACTTGCCAACATTAACAATGCAATAAAATCTTTGTTCTTACATTTGAATATTGGAAAGATTTCGCAAGGGGATTTTGTGCTCAGCATTTGCATAACGCAATTAAATAAGCCAGCTATCTGTAGAATTTTTCATTTATTTGCATTTCATCAGCTGACCATTCAACTTTCACCGTGCCGTAAGATTTGAAGAGATTCATACCTTTGGGTGTCGTTTATTGAACCCGTCGAACACAGACTTAGAGAGAGTACATCGATGTACTTCTAATAAGACATACGCCAACGCATAATGCATGCTTGAATCTGTTGTCTATCAGCCAAAGCTGACATCTCCTTGGCCATAAGGACACTTTAGGATTCTGCAGCAAGCCATTCAAAAAATGAAGATTGAAATAAGAGCTGATGAGCCAATTAAACATAGAGTTGAGTCTAGGCAGCAAGGGAATAAATATTATAGTAAAATGAATTTTGTACAGCATTTTTTATTACACAAAGCAAACAATTCAATTTATTAAGTTAATCAATAAGTACTAATTTAATAGTTATGTTAATTACAAAAAATATAAAAACTGCCGTTCATTTTTGTTCTACATAATTGCTGATGTCAAAATCAATTTGTCATGATTTTGATGCATCACACTGTGACTTTTATTACATATTAATTTATTTTTGGTCTAGTCTGACAGAAAGGCCACATGACCAAAGTAGTCAATTAAAATACATAACAAACATGACAAGACATTCGCTCAATCTATGATACAAAATTCAATATTTAAAACCACATCAAAGAACGCAAAGTCGTTGAAGCTATTTAAAGAGCAAAAGTTTCTTACTGAGGAGCCTAATTACATTTTCATTATTGCGCTTTACACACTAAAATTAATTGATTTCTGAAGAAAACTTATTTATTGCAGAAGCCATTTATTTACGACTTGAACTACAAATAATTTTTTCAAAACATTTAAAGCTTGATTTGACCTCGTATTTGTTATTACATTTTATATTATTTTGAAATCTTATTAAAAAAAGAACTTAATGCTTGAGCAATTCTAGCGTACATATTTTTATACAGAAACACTATGATTCAAAAATCGAATATATGTAATACGGAGAAATATCGTAATTCAAAATTACTTATTTGTTTTCAGTATTTAATTTAAGCTTCTAGCTTTGACATTGTATTTTCTGCGAGCATTTCTTCCAAACACTTTCAAACTAAATATAAGAAATTGGTCGCTCAGCGGGAGAGCATCTGCGTAGTAAGCTCCGCGAACTAGTTCAAGTTCAAGGCAACAGCAAATACAATAAACACAACGAGAGCACTTCACATGGCGCTAACAGTAAATAAACAGCTAACAGAGTATGCTTATGTTCATTAACAGCACAGCGCTGTTAATGCTCAACAGCGACGTTAGCGCGCAGCACTGTTAATTGCCAGCGCCTAGACTGCTAATGCTTAACAGCGGTTAGTTAACAACTCCCGACCGTTTACTGTTACTGATAACAGTTGACGTGAACGCTCAATGGAAACAGACGTGTAAAATGTTGCTGCGCTGTAATTTAGTTGTTGAGAATATAACTGTCGAATCTTAATGTTTTGTCATAGGTATGAAAAGCAAAAGTAGCATTACATTTTCAAGAATATACATAGATATTTTTAACATTTAGAAAAATAATGAAATGGATAATAAATTGAAGCTGATAGAATTGAACTTACTTTTAGTAAATTATAACAAAAAATTTGTTTTACAATAGATTTGGAAAAAAAAAACATACATTACAAGTGAAATGAATTAATGCTGTAACTTGGCACAAGAGTAATGAAATTCCTAAGCTGCTTGAGAACACCAAAAAAGTTGAAGAACAAAAGCATTTATGTATATAGTGTATTGTTGCTCATTTCAAGCATGCTGTTCTCTTTATGAAGGCTTCCCTTTATGCACATTTCTATTATGCCTCAAACTTGTAATTTACGACCCAATGCCCAGCCGAGAGTTACGAGTTGTGTTTTACGAGTTTATGCAGTCATAAAGCAAGATCAGCTTCCGCAGGCTGCGTTTCTCCTTTGAACTCCCAACCATTGATGGCTCCCAAATAAGCCAAAAAAAGAAAAAGCTGATGTACAAGCTCATATGCAAAAACTTGTGCTTTATTTGCATTGAAATACGGGCTGGACCTTCCGTTATTTAAGTCCTCTTTTGTGCTCCAGTTAGCTCACCTTTGCCTTAATCTGCTTCAATTTATTAGCCATTATCGGCACATAAAATCAGTTGAGGTTTGTTGACTTTTCGCCTATTGTTTGGGTCAACTCAACCAACTATTTATGGTTCAAAGACCATCAATTTATCATATTTGCTTGTCTGTTTAGATAATGATGCAAATAAACGTTTATGTTGATGTTGTTTCCCTTGTGCAACTAAATGTCTTCAGCCGGAGTCCAAGCGCCCGAGTTTATGCTTTGTTTTTATGCTGCCTGCATATTAATGAGCATGTATCTTAGTCTTTGGTAAGAGCAGCAGTTTATATATACATATGTATATGCATGTGTAAATGCTCAATCATACGTGTCTCAGCGAAAGAGTTTTCCATGTCTATATGTAGATATTTGTCTGCATTTGATTTTGCTTGAATAGCTATGAATAGAATAGACAGCTCAAACATTCAATCAAACAAAACATTTTATTTGATTTGCTAGTTATAGTCGACATGGCAAATTAAAATGAAATTATACGTTCGCTTAAACATGAATTATTTTATAAAAAATAATATACCATAATATATATAAAATAATATAAAAACTTACATAATATAAGAACTTAGAACACAAAATTTTAAATGTAAAAAAAGGAATTTTGGGCTTTTAACTTTATATATATATATATTTTTAAATTATTAAATTGTATATGTTTATAAATTCATTCACATTCAATTACATCAAAAGCTAATGTGCTTGAACCCCTGTATTAAAATTCGTTTCCTTTAATTGTCCCAAATCAATCACAATTAACTAATAGGCTTTATTTGTTATTATTCGCTCTGTGTAAATTTATTTATTTCCGCCCTAAATTGATATTTTATTGACTTAATTTCCTTTCTCATTACCCTTAAGCCGAGTGAATACGTACACGTATACTCAACTCTGGTAGTCAGTACTCACAATCAATTTATTCAACCGGACATTGCGTGCTGAGTTTAACAACTTGGTTTGCACGGCGTATACGTAATGCAATTGGTGTGGGCACCAAACGAATGGAAATGCACTAATTTATTATTTATAAATTTATTATTTAACGCGTTTTCGATTCAAGGTCAGCCCCTGAGTCGAAGGGAGTTTTGAAGTGCTTGCACTCTCAACTTGGCTTTAACCTATTCAAATTCTGGCCAAGTTGCTGTGGATCACAGTTGCAGTAACTGAAGTTTGCACAATGCATTCATTAGGCATTTCTTTTTTTGTTCTTAGTAAGTTACAACTCATTTGCATGCCTGGCTGTAGGGTCTCGTAGCCATAATTAGGTTTGTGGCAGAGACGACAACGTGCAACATCCAACATGCAACATGCAACAAGCGCAGACAACTGCAATTAAGGTAAATGAAAATGCAGCAGACTGTTGAAAGAATAAACGCAATGCTCATTTCACGAAATCAACAGAATCTCGCGTCAAAACAACAACTTGTTATGGCCAGGAGGCGTGGTTGAAAGTGGCCGGATATGACAAATCATCTGGTTTATCAACCACAACAAACGTCAAAACATTTTCCGGGGGAAAAAGTCGACAACATTATGACGCAATTCTTAAGACTGGCGAAAATAATGGCTTCTGTTGGCTCAAACTTTACCCTAACTTGGCTAAAAGACAAAAGTTTAAAGTTATAAATAAATAATCATCAAATATATAATGCCATGAGTTGGTAAAACAAAAGACACAAACTAGACAAAAAACGATTTAAAAAGTTTTTGATATTTTGATTTTGTAGATTATTCATTTTAATTAAATTGAACTGCATTAGGCTTGTTTCTTTTTCCAGAATACGAATGTAATAAGGGCTTAGACTTTTCTTTTCTTCTAAATCTGCATATTTATTATAATAAGATATTTGTAACTTTTTCACTTATATATTTTTTTATTTTTAATAGAGCTTACAAGATTTTAATGCCTGTAATTCTTGCGAGTCTACATTCACATATCTGCAATTCCAATTCAAAACCAAAACAATCAACTATAATTGACAGAGCAGTCAGCATTGAGTTAAATGTTTATGGGTCAAAGACGAATCAAGAAAACATTTAAGCCACAGTACTTTTTAGTTGTAACCGAGAAGTTCTATTGATGTGAGCAAGTGAGCAAGCAAATGAATAACGGTTTACCTGGTTTATTGGGCAAAGGACACAAACTATTTTAGCATTTTTGACAAAAGTGCGAATTCAGCTTGAGAGTCAAGCAAAGAACAATAATTGAATATTTACACGTTCGGTATTGGTTATCTCAAGGATTTTATTGAATGCATTTGCTGCATTTCTTAGCACTTTATAAGGCGCTTAGTGATGTGGAAGGGATTTTGGGAAATGCACTAGAAACCAGTGAGAATAACAAAATGTTGAATGCAGCCTACACAAACACTTAAGTTTCCCAGTCTGCATACAAAGTGGAACGAAAAGCAACTAAAGAAGGGGTCTGTTAACCAACAACAGGCAAACTAATTTATAAGTTTGTAAGCGCAAAGACACACAAAAGAAACCAAAGTTGTTAGAGAAAAACAACAATAATATAAACACACATACACAGAAGCAGACTCCAACGAACAGAGAGGCAATACGAAAAGGAGAATCAACGAATTGGAAAGTGTCAAAAAAAAGGCGCTGAAACAAGTGCTAAAAAGTCAAAACTGGAGTGAAAATTCAATTAGTGCATTACAATTTGTAACCCAATATAATTTGATGTATACTCGATTTATTATTAGAAGTCAAGACATGATTGGGTTCCCATGAAAATGATTCTCCAACTTTTAAAACTCCCATAACATTAACAAAAACTAATCAGATTTTCAAGTTCGAGCCAGCTTTGAGATTCATATTAATAGTGCATTCAAAACAGAAACACTGACAAATTTTGTATATTCTAAGCCAATATAAGTGTCCCAAGTTCCTGATAATACCTTTTAAGCATTAAGAACTACCATTTTTAATATTTTTTATAAATGTTAAACAATAAAATAAAAGAAATATATGAATTTTTAAATAATTTTGATTTGCATACCTTTTTATACATCACACGATGTAATCTTACAGAGAGACGTGACCAAGTGTAGCAACGCTCTTTAAGGATAAAAAAATAAACAAAAGTGCCAAAATACTTTGCACAGCTTTTGCATGTTTATATAAATATTTCGCGTTGAGTGCGAGTTGCCCTCAATGCCTCAATGCCCAGCTGGACATACAGACAGACAGACAGACAGCCTACAACATTGTCAGCCGGAAACGGAAGCTCAGCACACAGACACACACACGCACACACACACACACACACACACACACGCACACACACACACACACAGACAGACAGCCCACACAGAAGTGCACAGTAGCCAAAATAAAACGGCGAAAAAGACTCGTAAATTTTTGAAGACCCAACTTGATGGTGGCGGAAAGTAAAGTTGGTCAAAGGGATTGGTTTGAGTTAGCCATTTTGGTTGCTTACACAGCTGCTAAGACACAGGTGTTAAAACTTAAAGCTGGCGTGCAGACAAATTGCAAACATTTTAAAAATATATATTTAACATCATTTAAGTTTTCAATTGGATTATTGTTTGATTCTCAAAATAAAGACGCACATTTGGCTTTTTCTGGTACTCGATATTATTAAAGCACACTTTAGAGCAAGTCTTAAGTGGAAAATGAGTTCAAAGATGCTTAAAGCATTTCAACTAACCGCAAAACTAAGTTTGCTTCGTTTTTCAACGCTCAAAGCCCTTAAATTTAGTTGAAAAAGAAATACTTCGAAATAGTTTTCCTCACCAGCTATTACGCACACCTTATCTAATAGATATGAACTTTTCAATTACGCTTTCCTTTATAATGACTGTAATTAAAAAGTGAGCAAGCTGAAAGCTGTTGAGAATGCATGACTAAAACTAACCATGTACTTATATTGAAATTTTAATTTGCTGTTGTCGAAGAACTTGTTAAATAATCTATATATACATATACTACAATTTTGGTTTTTCATTGAGGTTTTTCATTTGCGCTTTTTCAAAGGTTATAGCTATTTTCCATGAAAATGTCAAAGCTGCGCTTAAAATAGTCAACACGTTGCTTATGATTTTCATTTTTCACATTCTTAGTAACTTTTCTATGAAGTACACTTTCCATTTGCTCGCTTTTACTTTTCGCTGTTTTTAATACGCTTGAGTACTTCAGATGCTGTCGCTGCAGGGTAAAAGTGTTTCTTTGACTATTTTCGCAATTAATTGAAGAGATGTTGAATCAACATGTGATACAAATACTACTCACATAATATGCCAAATAAAAATATAAATATTTGGGGTTGCGACTCACATTATTATACTCTTTTCGAAGAAAATAGTATATTAAGTTTGTCCTGAAGTTTGTAACGCATAGAAGGAAGCGTCTGAGACCCCCAAAAGTTACTGCCAATATGCTTATAAAAACAAAACAAATTGATCTAGCCATGTCCGTCTGTCTGTCTGTCTGTCTGTCTGTCTGTCTGTATGTATGCAAACTAGTCCCTCAGTTTTTGAGCTATCGCGATGCAACTTTGCACAGACACTTATTATTCAAGGGGACAGCACATTGGTCGGAGCCGGCCGGATCGGACCACTATATCTTATAGCTGCCATACACCTCAAAGTCGGTTTTGGCCATAAATCCGATGTTTTCAAAGCAATTGCCTTAAATTTCCTTGTACACTTGAACATCCTTATAACTCATCAATGGGTAAAATCGCAAATCGATTGAGTCATAAACAGCGAAGATATGCGTCATTAAATATTTTGAAAAAACAGGTGCATATGAGCAAACAAAGTCAAGCGCAAGAAAGCTTTTGATAGTCTGCTCTTCAAGGTATTTTGTCACCGATCATCAAAACGGTTTGTGGCGTAAGGCGTAAAGAGCCGCGCTAACGAACGCAGGTTTCGCAAGTTCAAGTTCGAGCCTCGGCGGCGACTGATTGTTAATTTAATACTTTTTTCTTTTTCTTCCTTTCAAATATATAACTGTAATCAAATTAATTTGCTTCCAATGGCTTAGAACAAAAACAATGCCACGCGAAAAAACAAATGCTGACAAACGCGAGTTGCAGGTTGCAGGAAAACAAAACAAGGAAATTTGTAACAGTCGGCTCTTCAAGCAATTTTGTCAGCGATCATCAAAACGGCTTGTGGCGTAAGGGGTAAAGTTGCGAACTGGTGAGCGAGAGGTCCTGGGTTCAAGACCAGCGGCGACTGGTCATTTATTTTCATTTTTTCTTATTCTCTTTTCAAATATATAATAAGTGTAATCAAATTCATTTGCTTTCAAATGGCTTAGAACAAAAACAATGCCACGCGAAAAAACAAAAGCTCAGTATAAATAGAGTTTGTCAGCGATTTTTAAAACTGCTTGGTGTCAGCAGTATAAAGCAAAGCGAGCAAGCTTTTGACAGTCTGCTCTTCGAGGAATTTTGTCAGTGATCATCAAAACGGCTTGTAACGCAAGGGGTAGAGTTGCGAACTGATGAGCGAGAGGTCCTGGGTTCAAGACCAGCGGCGACTGGTCATTTATTTTCATTTGTTCTTGTTCTTCGTTTCAAATATATCATAGCTATAGTCAAATTCATTTATTTTCAATTTCCTAAATTGTTTCTAATTTTGGTTTTTCATACATAAAGTAGCTTTAATAGAATAATTCAAAAAAATTCAAATTCATTGGCAAAGCCAATGCCACGCGAAAAAATATGGATCTCACATTCTGAATATAAGCTCTCGTATGTTCCGATTAAGTTTTATGACAATGTCAAAGTTCCGACAGCGGCCTTGAAAGGTATAAGAGCAACAGGCACAAGATTTGCTTATGTATATTGTCAGTTTTCACTATGTCATGTAGTTTTGACTTTTCTATGAAGTACACTGTAACTTGTTCGCTGTTCAATTTGGTAGCGCTTATGAGTACTTCAGGATGCTGTCCACGAGCTGCAGGGTAGTGAAAGCGTCCCTGTTGACATGATTTCCGGTTGCGATACTCTAATTTATAGAGTCGGAGTATATGTGAAGATGCGACAGTAATAGCTAGCGAATTAATTGAAGCAGTCACGTTGAATCAACATAGTGATACAAATACTGCTCACATAAGTATGCCAAATA
This sequence comes from Drosophila flavopinicola, assembly GCA_035042425.1. Classification (NCBI taxonomy): domain Eukaryota; kingdom Metazoa; phylum Arthropoda; class Insecta; order Diptera; family Drosophilidae; genus Drosophila; species Drosophila flavopinicola. The sequence goes on from JAWNLL010000165.1 coordinate 194,328, forward strand.
AAAGTATTTAATCTTTGGCGCGCCGCAGATATCCCTTCTCCACTTGTTTTATTTTAAAATGCCAACATAAAAAGCGCAAATTGCAGATAAACATTATGACTAGTTCGAATTTAGATTTGCACACTTGTGTCAGTTCTATGATAACTCAGATGCTCTAACTTAAGGAGTCTTTAGTACTAGCAATGAGAGTAACTGAGTAACTTTTAAATTTTTTATTAAAAAACAGGAAAAATAAAAAAATATAAGAAATTAATAAATCTTTACTAATTTATGGTATTTTTATGATCAAACTGTATTTTCTGAAAGCCCTTTCGGTTATATCATCCGACTCTCACTTTTATTAATTTTTATTTATGTTTTTATTTTTTATGTATAGTTTTTGCATAATGCGCATATACAACGCTGCGTATGAGCAATTTGCACTTGCGGCATTATTCTGGGAAATTTAGTAACTCATATTTGCTTCGCTGATTGACTTCTCAGAATAGGTATTGCTCCCCTTGAAGCTCATAAACTAATTTGTTCTCATTATTTCATGGTCCGAAACACAACAATAAAGCAGCGAATGCATTTCAACTTCGCACAGTAAAATTAAATTAGTTTGGCTTTAAGTTTTGTTATGCAATGTTTGAATGGTGAAATTAGCAAATTAGCAAAGCAATTTGTACATTAGATTAGCTAAATATTTTATCTTCTATTATCTTTAACGGCTGATATCATATTTGAAAATTCAGTAGATGTTCGGAATACATTTTGATAAATGTCATTATAATTACAGACTGACCTGTTTTTACTGCATATTACATAATACACTTTCTAAGATGCCAGGCTCATGCTAATTTGACAAAAACACTATCAACATCGGACTTAGCTGCGGTCTACAAGGGTATAAACGCTTCGGTGCTGCAAAGAAAGTTCTAGTTGCTTACTCTAGATAAACTCTACACTTAATCCAGGTGACATATGATTGAGTCCGCCGTGGGTGCCGCAACGCAAATATCCGAAGTGGAGGCGTCACAGTATCGCCCGGTGGGGCAGGTGCCATTCACACTAGTGGGCTTCAGGGCGCCGAAGCAGAAGGCGAATGTGGTGCGGGAGGTGCAGGCGAACACATTGTTCTCGTTGCACAGACCACAGCTATCGTTGTCGCCACAGCTGGCTGGCATTTCGGAGCGCTGGAAGCAAATCTGCGGCATATCCGTGCAGACCAGTCCGTCCGGGCAGCTGAAGATCTGAGCCGTGCTGGGCTTGCTCTGGCCAAAGCACAACTGATATGAGGTCTGATTGATGCAGGCGGCATCATTGCTGGCCTGGCAGACATTGCAGCTGCCATTAACTAAGCTCAGCTGCCAGCTCAGTGCAGCCAGGACTGTGAGCTATTAGCAAGAGAGAAATTCAGCTGGATTATTGCACTTATTGCGAATGCTTACCACATAAATGAAATTGGACATCTTGGCGCTAGTTGCTTTGTCTGACAATTGAATACAGAAGTCAGCTCGCAACGCATTTTTGTAGGTTTTTGTTTTCGGCAAACTAAACAACACCTTGACATACTTATATCTATATTTATTAGGCTTATCTGGAAAACAGTCGCGATTTGATAAAGCAACAGACATGGGCAGACTAACCTTGAATATGGACCCAACTTTAATAACATTCAAAACGTGTACATCTTATGGCTTTATCGTAAATAGTTGGCATGATATCATATGTACAAGCATCTAAGCCATTATCTACATATGATATGCTTATGTGTTGTTTATTTTTTGGTATCTCAATTTAAATATATAAATGAAGGTGCTGCTATTTTATTTATTTATTTATTTATTGTCGACTATTGACAGTCGACACAAAAAATTTATATAAAATTATAAGACATTTAAATGTGTATACAAAATAGTAAATATATTAAATTAAAGATATAAAGTTAAAGTTACGTTAGGTTCTGGGGATATCAATAGCAAAATTAAATCGTTGGTCCAACATTTGTTGCAAGGATTGGGGAAAACCCAGAAAAACCCAATCAAACCAAAAATCAATAAAAATTTTATTAATATTTGTAAATAATCAAATTTAAAATATATGTTGTATACAGATTATTTTCATGTTTTAGTCTGAAATACGAGACTCGAAAATATATGCTTAGCAGGCAACTTGTATACTTGTTGAACTAGAAATTAGATTATCCAAAAATACAATAATACAATATATATATATACAGTGCATGCTCGATAACGTGAACGCTCTAAAGTTTTTATTTACATTGACTATTCTAAAACGCGAACAAGCTGTGAGAGCTTTATAACATGAACAAAAACCTTTCAATGTTTGCATTGAGCTCCAATAATTGTGAACATGGGGATTCCCAAAATAGTAAAGCATTTTTTTTTGTTGTTGCGTGTAATACGAAAAATATTTCAGTCTAAATTTTGTCCTAGCATATGAATTTGTTGTCTTACACTATCAACGAAGTCACATTTGGTGGCCCTGGAAAAATAAAAACATTGCACATTTTTAACAAAGCGTCGATTTAAATGATGAGAAGCCTCAGTTAGAAAGCTGTATTTCAATTAATAACGTGAATTTAAGTGTGTTAAAACGTATTCACCTGATACTTTGCTGGCAATCGAAAACGTGAACGCTTTTGTTAATGTGAGCTGCCTGGGTGTTAATTAGTTCACGTTATCGCACGCGCACTGTATATAAATCAGACTTTTTTTGAATTTTGAGAATCTGTTTCAATTTCTATGCTATTGCTTATTAAGTATCATTAGGACATCTACAAAGCTGCGCAATTTCCAGCTAAAAACTTAGTTATGCCTCAACTTCTAGCTATCCCCATTTCAAGCGTATCAAATGCGCTTGTTTGTTATGCACTCTCTGTAGCATATATAAATGCAGATGTTGCATTTGTAATTCAGCACACTGACAGCGGAATGGAAATTGCACAGTCTGTTGAAATCCAACGCTGACAAAAGGTGTTTGTGGGCGTAACACAAATGCAAAATGAATTTTCACTTTTATGGCCAACGGCAACGAACCATTCACAGTGCCAATTGACCAGTCGGAGTTTGAGGCTAGTGGACGGGGGCGGTGGGCGTGTCAAATGGGCCGAAAAGGACTCTGCCACACACTTATCATGTGCGAGCTTTGTGCGCAATCGGAGCGCCAAATGAAATTGGCATAGGGTGGCGCAAGTGAAACTGCAACAGCTGCAACTAAATGAAACAATAAAAAAAGCAACAGCAACATTTCTACAATAGCAAATCAGTTTTTCACTTGCGGATGCGCATTGTGTCCGAATCAATTGTGTGGAATGATGAATTCATGCTGCAGGTGCTAAAATTCTCTTTTAAACGCTTAACTCGAAATATGTAGTTGAAAATTTGATTTAAATTTATACATTTTCGTTGACATTTAACATTTGAACTATATATGATGTAATTTCAGCTGACATTTACGTTATCTAATATATGCTGGTTGCTGGTTTATTTTGAGCGCTTGTGGTCAATTTGCCAAAGGTAGTTAAATATTTGGCGCAGGTTGCTTAATTAGTCACAGGAGACCACAGAATTTGTGAAAGCTGAGATGCATGAAGTTTTCTGTAATTAAATACTGCACACTAAAAACGTAGGCGAAAAGGGTATTTTGAATTTATGCCCAATTTTAATTGAGAATATCAAAAATATAAGAATAAAGCGCTTACTCAGCATCAACAATACATTTAATATTATTAATGTATGCTTGTAAATAAATATATATTAAATATATCAATATTCTCTTGAACTATGATATTTATTTAAGTTTTTCCTCAAAATACCTTTAAAACTCGGTAGCTTAAATTTAATGTACATCATAATTACCGTAATTAGTGTAGGGTATTTGTAGTTCAGCATTTGCTTGCAGTCTTCCATGTTGTATTTCCATTGAAGCCTGCTCAATTGACTGCACAAGTTGAATCGAAATCATAAAGTTCATAAGTTCTTAACAAGTATTTTTCGGAGAACTTTTTCCCTTTTCTTTGTTTGGCCCAGAAAAGCTGGCTTAGTAAACAATTTTTGGACAAAATAAATCAATACATTGCTCAGCTGCTCATAAATATGAAATACCATGGTCCGACCATGTTGGAGACCTTTTGCCGGGGGAGAAGGCAACCGAGACTTTTGTGCCAGGCTGCAATTTGGCAGTGTCATTAAGTACTTTTGGGTTCAAGTCGTTGCACAAATCCCTCAGGCAGTGTGATTTATTGTTGCATGCTTTCGGGCGCTCAATTGGCCCCATCATTATGTGGGGCAAGCAATTTGTCAAACTTGCGGAGAGATTCGAGTGTTAAATGAGCTATGAGCCGCAGATAATTTTCTGTGCTGCAATTAGATAAATTTGCATTGACTTCTGGCCAGCTTGAAGCCCGACGCTGAAAGTCAGCTGAAAGATCTAACTTGGCTAGTCGTAAAATTGCGCGCTTCTGTTCTCTGTTGCATAATTTAAGGCAGCGGAACGAATTTTTATGGGCCAAATGTTCATTGTCGGCTATCATTTTTATGGCCCCAACTAAGCTCAATGCATACGAAAACTGGAGTAAAGCCTAAGCAATTGGATAAGCGCTAGCTCTAGACTGACATCAATTCGATTGTTAGCACTTGCTCAGAAAAAAGAGGGTACATTGTCGGCTATGAAGTCGTTAAATTTACTGACAATATAACATATACGTTTTAAGAAGCCAAAGAAATATTGCAATCAAAACACCGCCACAGAGAAATCAGCAGGAAACGAAAGCGTTTTATTACAAAAACGGAAGTCTTTGAATTTTTTTGTAGGAAGGCTCATTTCAGATAAAATATTGTTATAAAGTTCATTTATGATTATGGTTTGTCCTCTGATTGGTTTATTATCGAAAGTTCTTTATTTGTTTAAAGCTGATGCAATTCAATTTTAAAAAGGTATTTGATTTATTAACCAATACTTACCATCATTGACCTCAAGCAAGAATATTTAAAACTACTTGATATAGACAATTATAATCATATAATTTTATTTATATTTTAAAACATTCTAAATGTCAAGTATAAAATGATTAACTTTAACTTTTAAAGCTGCAAATACATAGAAAATCTTCGAAGCAAACTCCAATTAATTGATGAAAATTTAACTACTTTCCATAAGGACCAGCAAAACAAAAATAGAATAAAAGCTGTATACGAAATTTAATTTGCCATAAAAAATAAATAATGTCAAGAGAAAAACAAAAAAGTCACAAAAGAATGTAATGTAAGACTGGCAAACAAGACAAACAACTTGAAAGATGCTTAACATAGTAATATGCTCATTAATCTAAGAACCAGCGGTTAATAAATGTCCAAAATAATTTACATAGTCATAAATTTGCAAGGATATATACAAACACAAAATGTATTATATAATTTTATTATATTCACAGGAATATTTAACATTTGGCAAAAATTAAAAATATACGTTTTAAGCATTTTATTATGTGAACTTAAATATTATGCTAACAAGAATGGTTTGTGCCAAGAATCAGGAGTCGTGACATGCAAAACATTTTCCATGTATTTTCACTTTCATTGTACTCGGAATTGAAAATCCAAGCTGAAAAGTTCGCGTGCTGTCGAGAGAATATTTCGTAGAAGGGTTAAGTTTCTTTGATAATGTTGCTGCATTTTATATTTAGAATTAAGCGGAAAGGGCCGTTTGACTTGAGGGCGTGGCACATGCGGTTTCGCCAAACGCATTAAAGTTTCTCTTCAATTTCTGGCCGCAAGTTTGCTGCCATCCGAGCCACAATTGCAACGTTGCAATTGGGAAAACTTTAGCAACATGTTGAGGTTTTCCATTTGATATTTAAGTGTTTGGGAGTGTGCGAATTTAATTGCTAGCAAAGTGAATAGATTGCAACTTTAAGTGAGATTTGAAGGTTATTAAGACGCGCAGAATATTGTAAGAATAGTCAAGAAAGAACAGAAACATATTTCAATTATTGCATAAAGGCGATTTTAACTTATAATGGTTAAAGCAGTTAAAAAAGATTCTAATACATCTCCTAATACACAAAATATTTTCCTCATTTTATGAACCTGTTATATATTACCTTGGTCTATTTTAAAATCAGTTGAGTTAGGCTCAAATCAATGTGAAAACTCATCTCTCAAAAAAGTTTAAATTACTTTTAAAAAATTAAATTTAAAATAAAAAAGTCTTTTAAAATATAATTGTTTTTCATTTAGGAGAAGAACTATCATACATTATGCAAGTTGTTAAATAATATAATCCTGTATTCAACTTTTAAATAATAATATTGTAAATTATCAAAATTTAATTTCAATCAACTAACATTAAATTAATCTTCAAGACAATAGTAATGATAGTTTAAATGTAAGAAATTTGTCAAATTTGAAACTATCAGTAGCATCATGAGTTGAGTGACCTGCATGACCTTCGCATAAGCCCCTCGAACCCTTTGCCACATTCATTAGCAGCTGCTAGCCCATAAGCACCTTTGCGTGTGCCTGGCAAATAAAGTATGTCAGCGTTTTGGACAGGTCGTGTCAAATCTGGCAAACAAAGAAGCACAGGCGCCAGACTAAATCCAACAAAGATGACGCGCTGAGTAGTTCCAAGAATTAGACGAATTAGACGAACAGCAATGACTCGAGCTTAATGAATCTGTTGTTTGCTGGGGTTAAACGACCCAAGTGCCAAATAATAAGTGCAACACAATTGATTAACATTAGCCGTAGCAGCTGATTAAAATACGATATTTAAAGGAGAGCTGGCTTGAGTCATTTACAGTTATGGGCAAACAGCTTTCAACTAATTGTTGAACATTTAAGCTGCAAAATGTACACAAGTGTCCTTGAGCTGGAATTAAGGAGCGAAGTGGAGTGGAGTGGAGTGGAGACTGCTAATCGAGGCTGTCGCTGCTCAACATCCTTCTCAACAGGCAGCTCCTTGTTGTTGTGTATTTTGTTTTTGTCGAGGATTATGCGTACAACTAATTGTACACTGTGCTGGCCGCTTAAGCTGCACGCATCTCCAACTTATGGGCTGGACAGATGTCACCAGTAGAACTTTTAAATTCCAGCAATCGACCGAGCATGAAATTTAATTGCATGTCGACATTCTCACAACATTTCTTAACTTCAAACCGAAAAATAAACAAGAGTGCTGTGATCGAGAGTCTCCGACTACCAGATACTTCCTACATACACAAACCTACTTCAAATTGTATGGCAGCTATAAGATATAGTGGTTCGATTCGACCAATTTCGACGAAAATGCTGCCCCTTTGCATAATAAATCTGTGTGCAAAGTTTCAACGCGATAGTTCAAAAACTGAAGAGCTAGTTTGCATACATACAGACAGACAGACGGACATAGTCAGATCAATTTGTTTTTTCGTCCTAAGCATACTGGAGGTAACTTTTTGAGGGTCTCCAACGCTTCCTTCTATAGATTACAAGCTTAAGCACATTTGAGTATACTATTCACTTCAAAAAGAGTAAAAATATATGGGTTTGAGATGCCGCTTTGAGTGCCATGCAGAAGCAATGCAAAATAATACTATACTCTGTAGGATCACATTTTATTTTTCAGGTTAGGCTTAAGGCATAAAGTACTAAATCTGATCCGAACAAATTTCCACAGAGAGGGAAAAAACCAAAGAAAAAACTTTCAAGAATGTGAAAGCAAAAAAAAAGTATGTTCACAATGTAAAGCTACATCGACTTTTAAGCATAATTATTAAGTTTTTAGTTATAGTTGGCAAAAAGGTTATGAACTTATCAATATTGTGCAACTTGCTGTTGTACTTCATGCTTTTTGCTGCATTGATTCACTTTTTTGTTTGAAAGTTAAAGTTGTGAGTTAAGCCGAAAACTGATTTAACGCTTCACAACTTTTACTGGCAATCAGAATGCGGATGCGTTTTTGACGCCTGGACATCAGCGCCGTTTCGCCATCAAAGTGTGTGCATAATGTGGCTCTTAATGGATTCCATTGCATACATTTCGGGGGCGCAAGCTGCAGCAGCAGCAGCAGCAGCCAAAAATTATGCAACGCCCTCTGAAAAATGGCATCTCATGCAAATTACCGGCCCAGTTGCGTGCTATTTTGGTGGGGCGCCATTGCGGCATGTTGGATAGCCTTATAAATAAGGGGGAGGAGGGGAAGGTTTACTGACTGTTGCTGAATGTGTTGTTTTAATTTTGCTTAAATGACTACTCATTCCGGCGAGAAGCAACTATAAATTATAGTTAATTGCGATTAAAGACAAACGAACTTTTGGCGAGTTATCTCGAAACGAGAGTCGCGGGTTCGAATCCCTAGCTAGGATAAATTGTTAATAACTGACTAATTACCTAGAATATAGCTGAATGTGTTGCTTTAATTTTGCTTAAATGACTACTCATTCCGGCGCGAAGCAACAAAGACAAACGAACTTTTGGTGAGTTATCTCGCAACGAGAGTCGCAGGTTCGAGTCCCTAGCTAGTATAAATTCTTCATAGCTGACGAATTACCTAGAATATTTAATTGTTGTTTTGAAATTTTGCTACATTGACATTATTATACAGGTTTAGCTTAACATAAATTAGCTATCAGCTTATAGGGAAAGCGTTATCAATATTAATATCTCATATCATTGTCATTGATGACTCTCGGCACTTTGGGCACTTTCCAAAATTAAAATTATGCGGAAATGTCAATTAATCAGTGCTCATAACTAATTGGAAAATGGCTGCAAGCGTGTTTAATTTCATAAGTAGATATTTCCAAATCAATTAAATGATTTTCCTCGAAAGTTTCCGTGGCAGTTCGCAGAATCAATTTCTTCACACGTCTGTCAGTTGAGGAAAATGAAAATTTATTGCTCGGCTTTTGTGGCTAGTCATTAACTTGAACTTGACGCAAATCTTGCAAGCAATTGGCTCAAAGCAGGCTACAATTAAAGGCATAATTAAAACTAATTATGCCAAAGCTCGCGGAAATTCTGACGTTGATATGCACAAAACACGTTTGGCGAAACCATTTGCAAATAAATGTCAAAGTGCTGCGATGTTCATAAATTGCGGCTGCCAAACTTTCGCTCTCGCTCACTTTCTTTCGCTGTCTCGCTCTTTGGCTGCCGCTTGGGGAACGCATATGTTCAAGTTTCTTATAGAGATGCAAAACGTGAGTGGATTCAATGAACTACCAAACGGCAGTCGATATTGTATGTGCTGACAAATATAGTTTTGCTCAAAATCGATCTTAAAGCTGTGCTTAAAGAATACCAAATAAATCACAATTACTTCATAAATTGATAGAAAGTTCATTGATAGTTCATTATGCAGCATTTGCTATATTTGCGAATGAACTGGTTCATTTTCATTTTACATTCCCATCTCTGACTAACAACTTATGTGATTTCTTAAGTTTTTGCGCACACTCAACGCATTCCCTTAATTAAATTAATGCAAATGCGACGCAACGGTCCCGGAAAATGCCTAACGGAAAGCGCAAATTTTCACACATCTAGCGACCTGCCCAAATGCCTCTGTGTGTTTATTTATATTTGCTGCGCAACTTTGCCGCTTTGCTTTTTGCCTTTTGTTTGCCAGCTCCGTGGCGGAAATTTAAGCCATTCCTAAAAAACTATGCCGCAATTTTATTGTGTGGCAAATAGTTTGTGCATGTGTTACATTTTTCAAATGCTGGGCATGTATTGGTGTTAGTGTTAGTGTGAACCTCAAACATGTTGACCTTTTTACGCAATTAAAAGTAGTACACAAAAAATAGGTGCGTAAGGTGTGCTCTTTAATTTTAACAAATTTATTTACATTTTTAAATAATTTTGATTATTTATAAATCGAAAATGTACAAGTAATAGGTCTTCTACTAGAAGATGCATTCATAGTTACTTTTCAGTACATACCCTCAAACGCACGCATATTGCAAGCAGTGCAAGCAGTTTAAGCAGTTCGATTGCATATTCATATAAATCTCAAACAACTTTTGTGTTTTTGGTCCGATCTTTGTAAAATTTTAGACATTTTGGACATCAAATTGGCTATAAAATGTCTGATCAAACCAAATTGCAAGTAGTAGCTTCAAAAATGTGGACAGTATCCAAAAAGATAAATATTTCTCAAACCTTTCAAATTATGACTCGTCTGAAATCAAAATTTATCGATAACTTATCAACGGGTCAAACTATCGATCAAATGAAGCAAGCAGGATCTGACCAGGATTTACGAGAACTTATATTCCAAATAGTATCTAGGTCTTATAGCCTAGGCATATGTTGATTGGAAAAGCCCACAAGAATATCATTTAACTCGATTCTATACAAAATCAATAACAACAAATTAACAAAGATATTTCATTGTATTTGTTTTATGATTTTAATCATCAGCACTTTAAACTGCTTATGCTAGTTAAGTAACTTTGGAGAAAGCCCAAAAGTCAGCCATTTCCAAGAAAAAACCCAAATCCCAAAAAAAAACCAATATTAATAATAAATCTTCAACTTACGTTGGCTTATCGGCCACTGATAAGCTATCGCCAATAGAAAAGAGTCGCAGCTAATCGCTGATTGTCGCACTAATTGCAATTGATAAGAAAGCAAGTCTGGTATAAAAAGATCGATTTGTGTCTACTTAGACACAGATCACAGTTAATCAATTTGACAATGATACGCACTCTGTTCGCATTACTCGCAATCGTTGTGTCCTCGGCGCTGGCGATTCCTTTGGCTGGTCGCATTGTTGGCGGCGCGGATGCGGATATTCGCCAGCATCCGCATCAGATATCGATGCGCTACAATGGTCGTCATCGGTGTGGAGGGAGCATTTTCGCCAGCAACATTATCATCAGCGCTGCTCACTGTGTTGTCGATCTGGCGAATGCCTCCAATCTGACAATTGCTGCCGGCTCCACGAGGATCAGCCAGAAGCAGCAGGAGCTGCGAGTGCGCCAGTTTATAATTCACAACCAGTACAGGGCCCTGAACAACGACTACGATGCGGCCATACTGGTGTTGGATGGTGATTTTCTATTCAGCGAGTTTGTCAAACCCATCGAGCTGGCCACGGAGCGTCCACAGGCCGGGGCCACAGTCACAGTCACCGGCTGGGGTAGACTAACCAGAGGTGGCAGCTCGCCCGACATCCTGCAGCAGGTCGATGTCCAGGTGGTGGACAATTCCAAGTGCAAGAGCGCCTACTTCCTAATGCTGACCAGCCGCATGATCTGCGCCGCTGCCGACGGCGGTGGCAAGGATGCCTGCCAGGGCGACTCCGGCGGTCCACTGGTGTACAACAATCACTTGCTCGGCATTGTCTCATGGGGCTGGGGCTGCGCCAAGAAGTCCTCGCCGGGCATCTATGCGTCCGTGCCGGATCTGCGCGATTGGATATTGGCCACAAGGGAGGCGTTTGCCGATGTCGGCAGCATTCAGTTTCTATAAGCATAGCAAATGAAATGATAAAGTAAAAGAATTATATATGATTATTATATATATATATATATATATATATATTTCGGGGGGATTATTCGTTTTGTCAAAAATCATGGCATGATATGGCCCTTTAAAACATTAAAAAGTCCCATAATTTTCTTAAAACTGATTCATTTTTCATTCCCGATACAGTTTTTATCATGATTTGGCATCTATAATAATTTTGCATTTAAAATACTGTAGAATTTTTGATTTTATAAGACATTATAAGGCTACTTGCTGCCTAGAAATGCCTTCAAAACTTCGCCAAAAATTTAACGAATTTTAAGCTTTTTGTTAAGTGTTTAGACAAAATATAATTCTGCACATCTGGATGATGGACTTTCGGAAATATCTTTGTTTTAAATACAATAATATAAAATATAATTTTTAATTTGTATTTTTAGTTCTTTGTGACTGTAACAATCAATATTAAAAGTCATGGGAAAAGTGGCTATAATAATTACTAATATTTAATAATATTTATATATTTTTGAAATTTAATCACATGAAAAGTAGACTTTAGTTTTTAAAAATAGGATATGCCTATAATTTAACTTCAGACAGTCACACATTTGAATATAATTTCAATACAGAAACAATTGCCCCACTAAAAGACTGTACATATCATTTGGTCACAAAAACAACATCAGCTGCAACTAGTATAAATTTAAAAGTAGACAATGTTTCGAAATCAATACGACAGTGATGTTACCATTTGGAGTCCTCAGGGTCGACTCTTCCAGATTGAGTACGCAATGGAAGCGGTTAGTCTGGGCACAGCTACACTGGGCCTGAAGAGCACAGATTACGCCGTACTCGTGGGACTTCATAAGCCAGCCATAGAACTGGCCCTGTCGCAGCCAAAGATCAGCTCCATCGATACTCATCTGGGCATATCCATAGCGGGCATAACTTCCGATGCCCGACTCTTGGGCTCGTATCTGCGCACCGAGTGCACGGCTTATAAGCACTCGTATGATACGACCTATCCCATCGGTAGACTGGCCACCAATCTGGGCAACAAGATGCAAGTGAATACGCAACGCTATGGCCGTCGACCCTATGGAGTGGGTCTCCTTCTGGCCGGCTACGATCAGCAGGGCAGTCACATTTTGCAGATAATGCCATCGGCGAATGTTTTGAACTGCAAGGCAATGGCCATTGGGAATCGAACTCAGGGTGTTCGCACTTATTTGACTAACCACGAGGCTGAATTTCCGTCCTGCTCCAAGGTCGATCTGATTTGCCATGGCGTCCAGGCGATCAGCAATGCGATTCACTGCGATGAGAAGCTGCACGTGTCTATTGGGGTCGTTGGCAAGGATGATCCTTTCAAGATATTAACGACTGAAGAAGTCGAAGCGTATCAAAGATATTGTAATCGATGCGGCAACGCAGACGATATCCAATATCCTGGAAATTCAGAGAATCTAGATCCACAGATGCCATCAACTATAACTAATCAATTAGGAGCCGATTATATTTAAAAGGCTCTTGTTTTTTATACAATGCTTAAAAAAATTCAAAATTTTATGTTCATATAAATCATAAAATCATTTACAAAATTTTAGTTGTAAACACTTGTTTACTATTTTGGTATAACGAAACATTTAAAATTGTATGTTCAATGGAAGTTTGAAGAAATAATTCTATTTTGAAATTAAAACCTATTAATTTAAATATGATAAAATCAAAATAATCATTTCACATAAATAGAAATACTGATCAAATAAAACTTTCTTTAATATACAGCAAAATATATAATTAAGACTAGATAAATTTTAATTGTTGTCAAATTAAGCTTAGATTTCTCAAAATACAAAATTCGAAATAAAGAGCTTAAATAGAATAAGAGTAGAAACTTAAAATATTAGTGAGAGAAAAAGTGCTGGCTATATGAAAACAGTATCAATATAAAGCAGTTCGAAATTGATTAACTTTTATAGTGTAATATATAATACTTAATAATAATGCTGATCAGTAATATGTATATATATACATTAATTTCGTAAATACTTCCAGTTAAGCGCAACAACAAATTGTAAAATCCGTTGCGAACATTTTAAAAAGGTCAATTAAATATTTTCCTTTTTCGCTCTCGCTCTCGCAACATTCGTTAGCTGGAAAAACCGCTGAAAAGCGACTTTAGTGGGCCATAATATGGCAATTAAAATGTCTGCCAGTGTTGGATAAACACACAAAATGAATCTGCGCCATAAAACTTTATAAAGTGAATGGCAAATTGACGCCCATGCGGAAAGCTTTAAAGCATATGGGGTAATAAAAGTTGCGCAAAGTATTTAAGGCAACTGCATGTGCAGAGCTAAGGGGCTGTGGGGAGCGAGGAGTCAGGAGCTCAGCAATGTCCTTGGAACGCAAATTTAGCGTGAAGTTGTTAGCTGTCTGTCTGTCTGTCTGACTGTCTGTGTGCTTTTCTCCCCTCTGACTGGATTTGACTGCTCCTTTAAATGGCATCAAAAGCTTAACCACAATATGAGCAACAGCAACAACAAATGTCAGGGGTGACAGAAACTATTAAGTGAGCAGTTTTGTGTCCTTGTTTGTTGTCTGTTTAGCGTTGCAATTTGGCTGGTGGGGGAAAACTGTGTGAGCTTTGTTTCAGTTCAGTCTCACTTTTCGGTTGTGCACTTAAAACTCTCTCACAGGACATGTCTTGTCGCGCTTCTGGCTTTCAGAGTATTTGAAAGGTAAGCGAAGTCCTTGAAGAGCGTGTTAGCGTAAAGAATTTTTTGTTACTCTAAACGCTGCAAGATTATCAGAAGCTGCTGCTTAACGAGGCGTATGCGTGATATTTTTTAAACAAGCATATTATTCGTCAAAATTGTTTTTCACTTTTAAAAAATATGATTTAGCTAAGATGAGTAAGCTGAAAACATTCTTCTTTTGCGTTGGATATGCTTTAATAATGCAAACACGGATATTCAAGCTAATTATAGATTTCTATAAAATACCAACTGCTTTAATCTTAAGCTTATATCTATATAATTTTACGTACATTCCTTTTGTTGACTATTTAACTTGTTTTTTTTGCAGATTCATTTGATGCCTTGCCACCAAACCACCCAACCACGCAACCAGCAAACCACAATTCACAATTCACGTCTGCTCATCGATTGCGTGTCAAACTTTTTGCCAGCACTGTCAGTTGTTTAATTCCACAGAGCTTTGAAGCGATTGCGGCTACTGAACTGCCTCTGATATATATATTTTGTTTTTCTCTTTTCACTATTTTTTGTCTGCTGTAGCCGTCCTTTGGGCCAAACAGAGCAATCAGTGGGATAGACTCGACTTGTGTGTGAGTTGTCAGCAAAAACAAAATTCGATATTTTTAGACAAGTTTTTTTTTTTGTTGGTCTTTGAAATATCTTTTGGTCTGAACTTTGCCTGCACTTTAATTTCATTTTGTCAATCAATTCTGTATATAATTTCCAATTTTATCTATCAATTAAAATCTAGTTTAACATCATTTTGGTGGCAATTTTGACTTCTAATTTGCAGCTGGCATATTTGCTAGCCAAAAAGCATAAACAATGAGTTTAGTTACGCTGAATATACAATTGGCTATATGTACATATAGTACTACTCAAAACATGTGTGTGCATATTTCATTTGCTCCGCCAACCAACCGCAACATCGAGAAATAAAAATACCCTGTACATGTATTAATTTGTTTAGAGTGTCATTTGTGCTTGGTTAATGCTTAGGAAAACTGACATAACCACAATCGATTCTATAAAGCTTACATATTCTAGAAGATAATACCTTTTCAGCATGGTATTCCATTGGAAATACATAAAAACCTTAAGTTATATATATAACTTTTTTTAGGATTAAATATTTGAACCAAAAGATTTTCAATGTCAATAATTCTTAACCATATTTTCATGCCGATTTATTTAGTTAAAAGCAATTTGAATACAATTAACATATGTGATACAAATTTAGGGAAACTTTCAGTCTATGTATAGGTTATCTGCTAGTCGAGCATGCTCTACACACTACTTTATTATGAGTGTTTATTTATGCGCAGTCCGTTCGCCTGGTCTGCAGATTCATTTAGTCCGAAATTATGCTGCAGCATATGAATATTGAATGGCCCAAAGGTAGACAGAGTGTGGGTCAGTCCAAAAAGTAAATGTGGATACAAAAAATAGACCAAACGTGTATTCATGATGTAAGAAGACCAAAACAGTTTGTACCTATTTTAAACTTAAACAGACCATTAGAAGTTAGCAAGCTGCAAATTTATTTCATAGGTTAGCCAAAGTACTTAATATCCCTCCATGGGCCTATTTGTACTACATTTTATTTCTGGAAGACTTTTCGGCTGACACTTAACAAGAATTGAAAGCTCACTTATAAGAAATTAGTGCTACAGCTTTTTATACTCTTTTCGAAGAAAATAGTATATTAAGTTTGTCCTGAAGTTTGTAACGCATAGAAGGAAGCGTCGGAGACCCCCAAAAGTTACTGCCAGTATGCTTAGAATGACAATACAAATTGATCTAGCCATGTCCGTCTGTCTGTCTGTCTGTATGTATGTATGCAAACTAGTCCCTCAGTTTTGAGCTATCGTGATAAAACTTTGCACAGACTCTTATTATTCTAGGGGACAGCACATTGTTCGGAGCCGGCTGGATCGGATCACTATATCTTATAGCTGCTATACAACTGGCAGCAAAATAAATATTCTTAGATCAAAAAAAAAAATGTTACGCGACAAAACGTACAGCTTATGAAATTTCAGTGCTGCAGTTGGCAGAGTGAAAATTGCCTATAGGTTCGAAAAGAGTATAAAATCTTTGGCACGCCGAAGATAATCCTTCCCCACTTGTTAAATCTTCAAATTGTTGCAATGCTGACAAATTTGCCAAGAATTTGCAAATTTGAGTAAATATCAAATATAATATGACAAGAATCCTTGCAAATGCCTCAGTTGAGTGCAACTAATTGATTCTACAAAGCGCTGGCAACTGAAATAAAACCAATTGATTCTGCCAAACTGCGCATAAAAAAAAAAACATTCAGCTGAAACTTGGGCTTTAAAAAAGTTGAACAAAAAACAAGCAAGAATACAAAAAGCTTTACAAATTATAAGTTTTTGGTATGCATTGCAAGATACAAAGAATAATGCAAGGAGCTACAAGCCAGCTATCAATTAAACTTGTTCTACCTAATTAAAAAAGTTTTTTTTATATATATATATAAATACGAAAATTATAATGTACTTGTATTTTTCCACATGCATACATATTATAAAGTGGCATTTTTATTACTCAACTTTAAGTGAGAATATGAAATTAACTACCAAAAGACTGGTTTATAGTTTATTGATGTGATAATAAAAGGTTGTAAGTTTAATCAAACTGATTGCTTCAGAAAACTTCTTTAAAATAACACCAATTTTGAACTGAAGCCCAAAAAGTAGGCAACACAATCTTAAAACAAACTACAAAAGCAGCTAAAATGTCTCCCACCAAATTTGACACACAATTCAATTGAAATGTGAGCTAGAATATTGGACAAGTGCTCTAATGTGGTTCAGAGGAGAGGGGTCAAAGGTTGTGTGTGTGTGTGTGTCTGTGTGTGTGCAGCATACCACTTGACATCGACACCAAGATCAAGCAGCACGTGTGCACTCAGTGACTGTGGGAACTGAAAGCGGGGGCAAGTTGCAATTGCTTCTTGTTCTTCTTCTTCTATGCCCACATGTGCAACATGTGATTGTGCAAATTGTTATTTTCCTCACGAAATTCAATAAAAATAAATAAAATAAGAAGAAAAACGAGAAATTTCAGTTTCCATTTTCGAACTGCTGCCAAAAATGTGGTCAGCTTGCACATTATGAGCGTCCGTCCAGTTTGGGCCCAAAAGTTTCCCCCTTGTTGGTCTTACAAGCTCAAGTTCGTTTTTGTTGCTTGATGATGTTTTAATTAAACACTCACATTTGTCTTAGTTTGGGCATTGAAAAGTTTTGTTCAAGCTCGGCGTCTTGCGTCCTGCGTCCTGCAAGTTTTCTCCGAGAAATCTCTGGTTCTATCTAGCTAGCTAGCCACTTGTACATATGTAAATATTTGCAATTAAAATAATTGAGTTTTAAGTTGTCTATTAGACAAGTTTCTCTCGAGTGCAGCGGCAAATCATAAAAGTTTCTCGGGCCACAAGAAACTTATTTATTTGCACTATTTATTACATTCAAGTTTTGGCTACATTTTCCGCAAGTTATGCTGCCAGCATTTCAACAAAAATAAACTGCAAAAAGGCAGCAAAACAATTGCTTAAAAAATAAATTTTAAAAAAAAAATTGGATATTAAAATATACTAGAATTAAAGAGTTTCAGTTAAGATAATACCTCAGAAGATAACATGCAAACTTTTCACACTTTTGTACTATCTGACATACTTAAATATATGTCTTAAAGTAGGGGGCATCTTAAGTTATGTGTACATGAATATGTTGCATATTACGCATACGCAATGAAGTCCATCTTACAACTGTTTGGAATCAACTCAAGTTGAGTTGCTAGGCGCGCACATGGCGTATGCTTATTATATGCGATTTTTGAGCCCACAAATGTTACACACGAAACATCAAAGCTTTCCATCTTGCATATAAATTTGTATAAAAATAGCATTAGGGCAATCGATTGATTTACCGCCTGAAAAAGCCAAAGAACTCTACGTTTTTTTAGTTGGCCATACTAGCTATAAAAAAATAAGAGCAAAATATATATGTATCAACGGAATTCTTTTTGCCCAATTTTCCTATGTGCCCTGCGGGTTTGGCAGCTGTGTGCCGTCTGTGGAATGGGGCTTTTCTTTTTTTGTTCTACATGGCAAATGCGATATGAGTGGATTTGTAAGGATTGAGTGGCGTTTAAGGGCTGTAGCAATATTTTACAACTGTAAAAGAAATAAAGCTTAAGTGCTGCTAAGTGCAATTAAATGCTTTCGGATGTAATAAAATAAGGCGTAAAACTTTAATTTATAATATTTAAGGGGCAGCCATTTATACTTGTATTATTAAAATATAATTCAATCTTATTGTAATGGTTTTTAAAAAAATAAAGTATGTTTATAAAAGACTTGAATATTATTTAATAATATACATTTAAATAAAAGTAAACCTTATCTACCTACAATCCGATTCAGCCCTTATCATTTTATAGCACATCTATCATTCGAGTTTGTCCTACGCACATTTCATTCATATCTTCTTATTTACATCAAACATATTTACATATGAATGAACTCAGCCCGAAAAACACACATCAATAACATAATTTAATATTAATTTGGAATGAGCTCTGCGGCATTGTTTCTGTGTGTGTTAGGAAAACGTTTGAAATGGGCTAAAAAGAAAAAGAGAAGGAAATCGGAAGTTAGGCAAATATTTATGACCCTTGTTGAGCGCTTTAGGAGAAAATAAATAAAATTCATATGAAGGCAGCGAAAAGAGGAATCGAATCAATTGTTAGTCAATAAATAAAACATGTGTTTTTCCATGGATTAAATATATTATTTGTTGATAAATTTAACGCCTAGGGAATGTTAATAGGTGATTAAATATATATTTCGCAAATGTTATAACTAAAACAATTTAAATTTGCAACTTTACTCGGCTCTTTTAGTATGCAGCAATACGAAATGTATCAAATGTTTATTTTTACTTTGGCTGTTCTTTTGTTGATTTTTCGCTCTTTGTTTTATTGACTTGTTTTTCAATCTGTTAAATTTTCCGAAACGTTCGTTGCCCCGTTGTCCCTCAGGTGTCGCGTCAGTTATGCATCGCTGCCCCGTACAACGATATGTGGCAAGTTGACAAAAAAAATAAGTAAAATACGTTACGTTTACAAAGCGAATGGGCGATTTTTGGAATTTAAGCAGCACCGTTGCAATAAACCTGGTTTTGGTTTATTTGCTGTACGTTGTATACCCTGCAGCCATTAAAAATGGGTTAAAAGGGTGTAATGGTTTTGTGCAAAAGTATGTAATAGGCAGAAGGAAGCATCTCCGAGCATGTAAAGTATATATATTGATCAGTATCAACAGTCGAGTCGATTTAGCCATGTCCGTCTGTCTGTCTGTCAGTCCCACACTCATTTTTTAAGGTATGACCTTGCAATTCGGTATGATCGCCCATTTCTTAACCCATTTGATGTCCTAAAAGTTTCACAAAGATAGGGCACTGTACACAGAAGTTATTAGAGATTTACGTTTCCATAGTGTGGGGCCTTGCGAAGAAGTTAGCCTGCCTAAACAGCTTGCACTGCTTGCAGTATGTGTGTGATTGTATGGATGTGCATTGATAGGCAAGTATGAATGGATGTAAGGACTGGCTTCAGGGTATCTCCTAGTCGGGCACACCCGACTATACCCCTCTAAATGCTTATTCAATTTAATATGCTCTTATTTTTCGTTGTTTCTTTTTTAATTAAACTGTCACTGTAAAATTGAGGCACAATAACATATTCAGCTGGCATTTTATGTTTTCTTTTGTTGCATTGTTGTTGTACTGTATGATATTGTTATTGTCATATTATCGTCTGCACTATAATTAAAAAACAGAAACACTTCTTTTAAAATTCAGTTGCAGCTTTGTATGTGTTACTTTATTACTTTACTGATAATATAAGTTTTTACATGCAAGCCAAAAACTAAATGAAGTGAAAAAATCTAGTTTGACGGAACTAAAATGCTTATCAACTTATTTCACTTTCTTTTTGTTATTATATTATTTTACTACTTAACTAAAGTTAAGTAAAAACAAGTGGGGAAGGATTATCTTCGGCGTGCCGAAGATTTTATACTCTTTTCGAACCTATAGGCAATTTTCACTCTGCCAACTGCACCACTGAAATTTCATAAGCTGTACAAAATCGTTTTGTCGCGTAACATTTTTTTTTTTGTTCTAAGAATATTTAATTTATTGCCAGTTGTATAGCAGCTATAAGATATAGTGATCCGATCCGGCCGGCTCCAACCAATGTGATGTCTCTTTGAATAATAAGTATCGGTGCAAAGTTTCATCGCGATAGATTAAAACATGGGATATATGGCCAAAACCGACTTCGAGTTGTATGGCAGCTATAAGATATAGTGATCCGATCCAGCCGGCTCCAACCAATGTGATGTCTCTTTGAATAATAAGTATCGGTGCAAAGTTTCATCGCGATAGATTCAAAAACATGGGATATATGGCCAAAACCGACTTCGAGTTGTATGGCAGCTATAAGATATAGTATTCCGATCCGGCCAGCTCCGACCAATGTGCTGTCCCCTGGAATAATAAGTGTCTATGCAAAGTTTTATCGCGATAGCTCAAAAACTGAGGGACTAGTTTGCATACATACAGACAGACAGACAGACAGACAGACAGACAGACAGACGGACATGGCTAGATCAATTTGTATTGTCATTCTAAGCATACTGGCAGTAACTTTTGGGGGTCTCCGACGCTTCCTTCTATGCGTTACAAACTTCAGGACAAACTTAATATACTATTTTCTTCGAAAAGAGTATAATAATGTTAAGTTCCAAATCGTAACAAGAAATATATGTATTATTATCAATTAAATATTCATGTGATTATTATTTTAGTAATAATAAAGTTTTCCTCAACTTGTAAGATAAAAATATAAGAAATTAAATATTAAATTCGATAATTTACTGAAATATGATATAATAATTTTACAATTACCATTAATTGGAAACTGCTACTCTGTATTTTAAAGCGATTTTTATGCATTGCAGAACTGTGGTTATGAGTGCCGCAAAATGCATTGTTAGTAAACTGTTTATAGTTTTTTAATTTCACTGTGGCATTGCGGTGATTATATGCCGCAAAATGCCACCGGCCACAATATATATATATAAATGTATATTTTTATTGAGTATCGTGAATTATTTATTATTGGCAACTTTTAATGGGTTCTCAATTGGCATCAATGTTTATTGTAAAATGAAGAGAGAATGAATTAAAAGTAATTGCTCATGATTAATTTAAAAGCATGCGCTTTTATATAAAGTTCAGCATCATTAAAAATAATACTTGATTAAATGATAGTAAAATAAATATTTTATTAAATTCTTTAAATTTGTGATTTTTTACAAAATACCACTTTGGTTAAAAGTTTAATATAAATTAATTAAATATGATTATTATTTACTTATTAGTTGTAGATTATATATTGAATTTTGTTTTTTACGTATTAGACAGTTTATTTAGTTTGGTACAAGTTCTATTGCAATACAACAAATATTAAAACACTTTAAATAACATTTTTTGTTTATAGTTTAAGAATGTACAAAAATAAAATCTCTAGTAGACTAAAGAGGCATTGGCGGTTTTTTATTTATAAATTACGTTCAGGTTAAGGCAGTTTGACCAGAAATGATCAATGGTATTGTATAAATGCGGCAGTGCATTGCCAATGCTGTGGTTCTCATCTGTATATGTCTAAAAGAGAAATTAATAAATATATATATAAATATAGAGGAAATTATGTTGTGAATTCTGTGCGTACCTGCTCCTCGAAGGGTATATCAGCTCTTTGCAGCAGCTTGGCCAGCAGCAAAGAGTGCTGATAGTGTACATTATCATCGCCGGAGCCATGAATCAGCAGAAAGTCATGTGTTTTAAAGTTATCCAAATGGCCAAAGACGCTGCTCTCATTGTACTTGAGCTGATTATCCTCCACAGTGGGCAGACCCATATAACGTTCCGTATAGATGGTATCTGCAGGAGCAGTGAATGACATTGAATAGGAGATTTGATAAGGCGAACTGGGAGCACTTACCATAATACAGCCAGGAGGTAACTGGCGCCACAGACACACCACATTTGAAGATGTGTTCGTCGTCCTTTTCGATCGTCTTGGCCGTCATATAGCCGCCATAGCTCCAGCCCCAAATGCCAACGCGCTCGCTGTCAATGTAGCCCAGATGAAACTGCAGCCATTTGGTCACAAACAGTTGATCCTCCACCTCATGATCGCCCAAATCGTTGTTCACCGAGAACAATAGATCTTTGCCTTTGTTGCCAGTGCCACGCCCATCAATATAGGCGTAGATAATATCCCGCGTGGTGGTCACAAACGCCTCATAGCCAACGGTAAAGGCGTTTGTCACACGCACCGAATTCGGTCCGCCGTAGACAACGACTATCATCGGGTATTTCTTCTGATCATCGAAATTAGGTGGCAACGCCAGCTTCACAATGCCAGTGCTGCCATCCTTCAGGGCGACATTTATGAAGACATTGCTGGGTCGCTGCTTCTTCGCCAAGTTCTCGCGATAGGCGCTATTCAGCTCCCAGTCGATGACCTTCTTGTGGTTGGGCGTCGTCACCTGCCAGATCGCCGTGTACGCCGGATTGGGTCCATTACAGGTGAGTGTGTAGTAGGTGAACGATTTGCTGAACGTGGCACTCGCCGATTTGCACTCGGTGCCATCGACATCCTCGTTAAAGCAGCTCAAGCAGTAATCGTTGCTGTACACATGATATTGGGCCGGATCGCCCAGTTGAGTGGCCTGATAGTAACTGCAAAAGCGAAAGAATCCAATTCAAGTTTAGCAAGACCGTTTTTACACAAGACTTTTCTGTATATTTATATTCCTAATAGTAACTGCAAAAGGGAAAGAATCCAATTTAATATTCAAGTTTAGCAAGATCTTTCTAATCTAATGTTATATGGTAACTGCAAAAGGGAAAGAATTCAATTGAATATTCAAGTTTAGCAAGATCTTTCTAATCTAATGTTATATGGTAACTGCAAAAGGGAAAGAATCCAATTGAATATTCAAGTTTAGCAGGACCGTTTTTACAGAAGACTTTTCTGTATATTTATATTCCTAATAGTAACTGCAAAAGGGATAGAATCCAATTGAATATTCAAGTTTAGCAAGATCTTTCTAATCTAATGTTATATGGTAACTGCAAAAGGGAAAGAATCCAATTGAATATTCAAGTTTAGCAAGATCTTTCTAATCTAATGTTATATGGTAACTGCAAAAGGGAAAGAATCCAATTGAATATTCAAGTTTAGCAAGATCTTTCTAATCTAATGTTATATGGTAACTGCAAAAGGGAAAGAATCCAATTGAATATTCAAGTTTAGCAGGGCCGTTTTTACAGAAGACTTTTCTGTATATTTATATTCCTAATAGTAACTGCAAAAGCGAAAGAATCCAATTGAAATTTTTAAGTTTATCCAGACCTTTCCAATATAATGTTTTCCTGGTAGTAAGTGCAAAAGGGAAAGAATCCTAGAATCAAGATTAGTCAAAACTTTCTAGTATGTTTTTCAGCTGATTCGTTTTCCTGATGGTAACTTCAAAGTTTCGTTCCCGTGGCAGTTTTGATCATGGATTTACATATATAATAGTTCTGCATGCAAGTCTCAATTATGAGTCGCTAGTTCTTACAAATGCACTTCAAACACCTAAAAGGCTTCTATATACTCCTATTCGGTTCAGTTTCTTAGATTATCCTTTTTGGAGACACTAAATTGAATGCCAATTTTCTAGTTCTAGTTCTACTTTCAAAAAGACACTGATTTAGTCACAATTGTTGAGATTCACAGCGGCACAGCGTATTGTGCAGTCGATAGATTCCGACAGCAACGTTAGTAATCAAATTTATCTTGAGTCTCGAGTTTTCCAAGCACTTACAGCTTATCATTGGCCTCGTCATAGCCATAGACATTGAGCACAGTGAATTGACCGCGCCGCTTCCAGATGTTCTCGCCCGTTTGCAGGTCGAGGTTCCACACCTGGTACCAGTTGCCGATGAAGTAGGCAAAGATGCAGTTCAGGCCGTTCTTGAGGCACTTGGGCGTGCTCATGGCGACCCAGCCGCTGGGCTCCTCGATGCGCGTGACTTCCGCACAGACGCCCTGATGACTGCAGCTCTGGAGCGAGGCGAGATTCTGGCGTCGGTTCATCCAGGTGATGAGCAGATGCGTGTTGTTCGACCAGACCACATTCTGTAGAATGTGATCGCTGCTGACGATCTCGACCGGGGCCTCAATGCGCTGCAGAATGGGATCATCGTTGGCCAGGTCGTAGACACGCAGATAGACAATCGGATTGGGTGTGCCACTTTTCGGATACTTCAGCTCCTCTTCGTGCGGATACTGGGCGTAGGCGCTTCCGGCGTCGCCGTACATGAAATACTTAAAGGTCTGCACTTTGGTGTCGTCGAAGAAGCCCACTGCCAGCTTAGTGCCATCTGCCGACCACCAGAGGGCGCTGCCGCTGCTCAGCACCTCCTCCTCGTAGACCCAGTCGGGCACACCGTTATAGATGATGCCATCCCGGCCATCCTCCGTAATGGCTATCTCCAGGTTCTCATTGAAGTGTATGTGCACGTTGTTCTGGTAGACATACGCCAGACGATCCTTGAGGGGCGACCAGCCGCAATACTGCAGCTTCTCGCCCTTGTGTATCTTGGTGGCCGTATTCGTGGCGATATCGTAGACATCGTATTGGGCCACGTACGAGTGCCGGAACTTCTCCGTCAGATTGTGACGCACCAAGATCTTTGTATTGTCCGCTGAGAGCGTAAATGTGGCGCCAGTATAGGAGTTCTGTAAACGTGGCAAAGCGTTAGGATATTATAGTAGAAATAGTTGTTAATATATTACCAGAAATGTGGATTCCAGAAATATGGAGTCCGTTTTGGTGGCCGCATTGAATTTGTGTATAGAACGATCGCTGGCAGTGTAATAGAATTCCTCATCTGTGAATTATGAATAATACGTTTTTATAGTAACTAATAACACATAATATTAAAAAATAAATAATTATATTGCCAAGGAAAAATTTTTTTTAAACATATTTGAACTATATTTGGTAAAGCTACAATATATTATTATTATTATCATTAGAGTGCTAAAAAAAAATCGAAATATAAAAAATTTTAAATTTATTAAAAAGAAAGAAAATAATCATAATATTTCTAATAAATGTCTTAACATAAAAATTAATAAAAAAATAGTATAAATTTCTAAAAAATATATGTATGAAATGGGTTTTAATCTGCTAAAATGTATTTCTAATTGATTCATAATAAAGTTTATTGGAAAAGCTGAAAAATAAATTGTTTAATCATAGTGTAAACTATAATCGTTACAGTCTCAAGTATATATATACATAAATATTACTAACAAAATGCACATTAGCATTCCATTTTTAAACAATATAAGACTCTTTATGTCCAGTCTAGTCTGTATGAGTAATTTTTCATCACATCCCAAACGTGCCAAACATTAAAAGTCTCACAAAGAGCGACGAATTTAAGTTAATTTTCACCAAAGAGCTGAAAATTGTAAAACTTGTATTACTCAAGCATTGCACAATAGTATATTGATTTGTTGTGTTGCATTTGTATTGTTAGCGAAATTGTTTCGGCCACAAAGTTTGCAAAATTTCAATTACCAATGCTGATTTGAGAGGTATTGTATAATTGGATCTTAGGCTCGTGTGCAGCTGAAAGTTCTAAAGTGAAACTAAAATAGCATTGGACTTAAAACAACTGAAGCTGATTAAAGATGCTTGTAATATAGTCACTCGACGATTTACATTTTAAATCGAATGTAAATTACATCCGTTGAATCATGTTGGCTCTTTAAGCTGCGTCCATGCAACAAGGCAAATTTATGTTTAACATTTGATGTAATTTTCTCAAGTTAAATTTGTAAATTTTACAGATTAAACTAATAGGCCTATTAAAAACTGACGTATGAATTGTGCAGGTTATTTTATGCTGTTTTTAAAAAGGAAACAGTCTTTACAATCAACACACTAAATTCGTAGATATTGACATCTCTTTTAAAAATCGAAAATCTACCTGAAAAGATTTTTAATTTTTTTTTCAGACTGCGATTTATTTACTAGAAAACAGGATAGAATTTAATAATTTTTGTATAGCGTTATTTTTGTGATTAGTTCTCGATATATTTAAAGTGTATTCCCATTTTTTGATTTAATTATAAGCCCTGATAATAATAATATACAATCATAAGCAGCAGCACTTGTGAAACCTGTTTGAATAACTTTGCTTTTTTATTATTCTTATTTGGTTTGGCAATTTCGTAGCATACTTAACTATTTATAGCAATGAAACTGAAAGCCTGAGAGACAACTCAAGAGCTGCTTATAAGCAAATATATTTTTAAGTTTTGCTTAGATGTGTAAGCAGAAAAGCAAAAAGAAAACTCATTCAATCTACACTATCTAAGCTTGCCTTTCAAAATTCTGTCCAAGCAACGTTATAACAATAAGGCATAATTCGATTGCCTGAGTTAAGTTAAGTAACGATAAGATAAGATTGTTGCTAGTTGTGATAATCGACATTGGTAGTATATGCTTTGTATTATTTAGGGCTTTGAGATAATGTATATTTATTGGTTAAACGCGTGATTCAGGCAAGCAAAATACACGAGCATTTTGGAAAATGTGTATAATGAAAATAGAAAGCGTAGAAATTAGTGTGAAAAGCGACTATAATTAGTGGAAAATTCTATAATTCTAAAGGTCAAAAAACGAAGCGGAACAAACTCGTTTTCATTATTTACTCCAGTTTAATCTTGTGTTATTATAAAAATCAACATATTTATAAATTTATTGAGTTGTTTTCTGTAAATATGTTTACATTTATGAAGACAATCATGCTATAAATGAGAGCAAGCATATTTTTATTAAATTGTTGAATAACAAATCAACTTTTGACTACTGATTTGATATATGACCATACCAATTTTTAGGGGATATTCTCAGGACAAATTTATTTATTATTAGTTGAAGATTTGATTGATAACCTACACTCTAATAAATACATATTTGTAAAAGCAAAACGAAACCAATTGTAACTTACAGTTCAAAAAGTATGGGAAGTGTGAGCTTAACCCACTAAAACCCTCCCTGCGTACGCCACTGATATATGTATGTATGTTAGTATATCCAATGCAAAAGCATAACAGGGAAATGACCCCAGTGAAATTGTCTATTCAGACCACAAACGCACACGCATTGTCAGCGGATTGATAAGAAAATCTCAAGCTGGGAATTTCAAGCACACAAAATGAACTTTGTGGGAATCCACAGTGGGGTAATTCACAACTTGATAGCATACAGAACGAGAGCACACAAATCACAAAGTTCAAACAGGTGCAATCGCTCGCTCGCTCTTTCTCACCTGTTATCCAGGTGCCATTGAATCCACGGAGGCCGGCAGTGCCGTAAATCGCCTCCATTAGGTCCCAGGGCGCCTTTAAATCATTTGCGGGCAATTTGACGATCGCAGCGTGTGCCAAGCAGAGGCCAGCGACCAGCAGCGACAGCGACAGCGCCACATTTGAATGCAATTTATTATGCATAATTTGAGTCCACAACAATCACAGCACACAGCACACAATAACAATTCTAAACAGTTCGCAGGCAAAAGCGAAAGTGCGAAGATTTCGCGAGTGCCGCTAAACAAAAAGCAAAACAGCAGCGCACGGCGGCACAACGAAACTTCAACTGAATTCAAAATCAATGGTAATCAGCAATTAGTGTCGCTCGCGACAAGGCAAAACAAGCAGCGGCGGGCAGAGAGTCGGCTCACAAATACCCTGCACTAACGAGCACATTCTAAATTACATACATATGTATACATAAACACAAGCCAAGCGCATCTTTTATGCAAGTGTGTGTGTGTGTGCATAAAGCAACGCCACACAAACAAGCTTGATCAGTATATATACATACATATACATATACACATTGTACTTTTTGAGCGTCACCCCCCAGTTGCTTTGCAGAAGTAGGGTATCAAGATCAACAAGTGAATCGCAGAGTGCTTGTGCTTGTTAATTGTTAAACAGTTACGGAAAGCGGGCGCCAGTGTTGGTGTGTTCCGTGTTGCGTTTGTTATCGCCGCTCATTATCGATGACATTATCGATATCAGCTTAAGCAGCTATCTCAAAATTGAGCGTTCAATTTGAAACGCTCTAATTCCTATTTATTTGCAAGTTATAAACTGTTCTAATATCGAAGCGAAATAAATGTAAATGAAAATTATTCTTATTATTATTAATTTATAGCATAGCATAAGCTAATAACCTAACTATGGCCTTCGGTTAAGAATTGAAAAGAAATGTTCGTCTCTCATTTTTTGTTGCCAATTAGATTAAAAAGTTAGATAAATTATAATAAACAAAAGATGTGAAGCTTAATATAATTAAATGGGCATCTATCGTTAAACACTTTCGCTTCTTTACAATGTTTATTTAGAGATATGCTTAGTGCTATAAACAGAGTTTGATTTTATGATAGTACTGGTTAAAACATATAGTAAGGACATTTAAGCAATGTGGCAACATTAAGTCATGATCGTCTGTTGCTTAGGTTTACGAATTTCAATATTATCTTAATGGGGCTTTAGGTTTTATGTTTGTGTGTTTCTTTAAAATCTAATTTACGTGGTAAACATAGAACGCTACAGTGTCTCGGGATATATGTGATTTAAAAAATGGTGTTTACTGTGGCGGCGGCTGCTGCAGCTGTTGTAGTTCTGCTGCTATTGGTGGTGGTAGTGGCAGATGTGGCAATTGCATGACGCGCGCCAGGATGTTCGCCTGCTGCTCCAAACACTTGGGAAAGAACGTTTCCAACAGCTCCACCTTGCGCTCCTCGAGCTCGAGACGCTGTCGGCAGATTTTCGTTTGCTCCGCCAGCATCTGATTCTTACGACGCACCTCCTCCATATACATGGACTCCAGAGAGTCCGCCGCCGGCGGATTGCTCGACCCAAAGGGCCGTCCACGTTTGCGCGGTGTGGGAGTGGGTGTCACAGCATTGCTGATGCTGATGCTCCCACTGCTGTTGCTGCTGCTGGCGGCAACACTTGCAGCGGGAGGTTGCATGGCCGGAGGTGCACCATTGCTGTTGGTGGCCACGCTAATTGTGTTATTAGTGCTGTTGATGTACGCCACGGCTGTGATGGCCTGATGGTTAATGGACGACGGGGCGGCGATATTGTTGCTGCCGCTGCTGACATTGCTGCTGGCATTGTTGTTGTAGTGCGTGCCGCCTGCATAGCTGACCACGCCCTGCTCATAGCCCGGCTGAAATTGCTGTTGTTGTAGCTGTTGATGTTGCTGCTGTTGCTGCTGCAGCTGCTGCGGTGTTTGCAGCTCGAGCAGCTGCGGAGGCTCTGCTGGCGAATACTGTTGCAGCTGCTCCTGAAATGGCATGGAGCGATAGTCGTCGTCATCGTACTCCTGCTTGATGTCATCGTACTGATCCGTAAACAGTTCCGTATTGAAGCTCATTGTGTTGCTGTTGTTGTTGTTGTTGTTGTTGTTATTGTTATTACTGTTGCTATTGCCATTGTTGTTGTTGTGGCTGCTACTGTTGCTGCTGTTGTTGCTGTAGTAGTTATTGCCCGCTGCCTCTGCGGTCAAATTGAGCACAGATTGCTGCGCTGCTTGTGGTTGCTGTGCTTGCTGCGGCGGTGCTGCCACCTGTGCTGGTTGTTGCTGCTGCTGTGCCAGCGGCTGCTGCTGTTCGTCCTCGCGTGGCGGCGACACATCGCGATTGTTGAGCAGCACATCCGGCGGCAGCGGCTCCGCATTCTTGGGCCTGTGTATGTTCTTCAGTATGCGATTGATAATGTCGTATTTCTTCCAGCGCAACGGATAGCTGGAAGGATCGGTCTGCAGCTGCTTCTTAACGCTCCTAGAATGGAATAACACAAATTAGCTGAGTATATGCATAAATTTAATGCATTTAAATAAACACAATTTTGACGACACTGTAGTTTGTTAATGACTTCCAGATGAAGCCGCGTAGCAGCATAATTTTAAATAATACAAATAAATAAATAGCTC
The DNA here is from genome assembly GCA_035042425.1 of Drosophila flavopinicola. NCBI lineage: Eukaryota > Metazoa > Arthropoda > Insecta > Diptera > Drosophilidae > Drosophila > Drosophila flavopinicola. The sequence continues at coordinate 224,720 of JAWNLL010000165.1, forward strand.
ACAGTTTAAAAACTTCTGAACTTAAATTCTTTAGCATGCTCGAACTCAAATTTCAGTTTGTCTTGCTTAGAAAATAGGTTAGTCTTGAAGCACTAGGATTGTTAAGCAATAAATAGATAAATATATAACAATTGATCGCATCCTACCGAAATTTCGCCCTAGTCTGATTGACCTTCATTTGTATCTCCTCCGGCTTGACATCGACAGCGAAGCGTTCGCGCAGCTCCTCGGACCACTGTCCAAAGAATATCGTATTCTTGCCATTTCGGGTGAGGCGCCAGTTCTCCCTGCCCCATATCTCGTACAGTCGCTCCTCCTCGCTGGGCGTCCAGTAGCGGCGCGCCTTCTCCTTGGACTTGACCTCCAGCACCTCCTGGGTGCCACACATGGTCGCCTCTGGTTCGGCAGCCTCTGCGCTCTGCTTGCTGCTGGCGGTCACGTTCGCATTTATGGCTGCGCCGGCCGCAGTGCTCCCTCCGCCTTGATTGAGTGCCAAGTTATCGTAGTCCATGCGAACGCACTTGTCCGTACTTTGTATCGTTGCGGCAGTCAGTTAGCAGCGCATTGCATCACTTGAGCGGATTTATACAGTGCTTTGATGCATTTATAAGAACCAAGCTTAAATTTTTCGCGAGAAAATCAACAACTAGGGATGGCTACGAATATCGATTAATGCATGCAGGCGATAGCGTACATTCGATTGCTGTCGTATCATTGGCCTGGAAAATTTTGTATTTTTAGTGAACGCCAAGCTGCAGCATTGCGGAAATATGTCTCTAAGGCAAAAATAAATTTAATAAGATATTCATCAAACAAATTTGACATATATTACACAACAAATATCAAACCGGTTTTTCTTGTAAATATCGATATTCTTAAAACGTTGTAAATTGTCCATCAATAACAATGCTTGTACATAGAACAGTGTGGCCGTTGGCAGGCAAGCACTGAAATACCTCAAAGTACTGAATGCTGAATTCTTCGTAAGAAACATCGCAATAAAATATACTTAAAATGTCTTATATAGCAAAGATAATTATTTTGGCAAGATTATTTTACAAGAATATGAAAATGCAACTATAATATGTATAAATAAATGCATTTAGACAAAATATATAAATACAATTTGCAAACGCGTTAAAACTTGGATAAGAGACGTTAACATATTAAAATGGCGCACTACAAAAAGTGTATATTTGGAATGAGTTTAAGAATGGTGTCACACGATTTGCTCATAAATCATCGCTTGCATACCGGTAATCGGCACTTGCCGATAGCAAACATCGCACATCGCTAATTGGACAAGAAAAACGCGCATCGCTATTAGAAATTTTGTATTTTTCTAGCCACTTTGACAATATCAGAATTGCCGGACGCCTCGACGCAACTTGTCAACAATGAGCGATCCGGAAAACGATGCGAAGGGCAACAAGCGCGGGCCGAAGCACATGCGCCTGCGCTACTACACCTCCTACGAGGAGGCCATGATTGTGAAGGTTTGGCGCGAGCATCTGCATGAAATCAGCTCGTACACGGAGAACCTGAACATCTTCCGTGATATCGCCTTTGGGCTGCAGCAGCATCGCATCCGGTTGAACAAGCAGGAGGTGCGTCGTCGCATCAGCAGCTATCGCAACAAATATCTGTGAGTAATTGCTGGGCTTAAAGTTGAATTATAACCGGTAACCGGTCAATTTTAGACTGGAGCGCAGTCGGTTGGAGAGCGATCCGCAGTACAAGTCCGAGTGGCGTCTCTATTCGCTCGTCGACTGCCTGTTTCGTTCGGAAGCGACGCCGACGCCAGTGGTGGACACAGAGCAGAAATTCCTTGATGAGTTGCAGGCCAAAATGCGCTTAGAGATGCCCACTTTGCCGCATTTCAGTCGGCATGATGTGAAGACTCTCAAACTCGAACAGGATCCGAACGGCTGTCCGTTCCTCGAGGCCATGCAGCCAGGGGCGGCACAGGTGGTGAAATCCGAGCTACTGCCGCGCGCATTGCCATCACCTGTCAAGACTGAAATCAAGTCGGAACTGGACATCGATCAGTCATTAACTAATTTAAATCTCGTGGAGAAGCGCTTGCCGCTGGCGCCCGCTAATCGCAGCCTGGAGCCACCGTTGCCGCCGGCGCCGCAACCATCCGGCCAGGAGTTCGTGACGCCAGGCGCCTCACGTCGCTCGCGCCGTCGCTCGATTATGCCGCGCACCGGGCAGATAACGCTCGCTCAGATCGAGCGACTGCGGAGTGAGAACGAGCTGTTGGGGGCACAGCGGGATGCGGATCTGGCCGACCTGGCGCTGAAGGAGCGCGAGTATCAGCAGCTGGAGCAGACCTTCGATGCCTGGGTGCACCAGCAGGAGACGTGGGTGGCTTATCTGGAAGAGCGCAGCAATTCGAGACCATCGGCAGAAGAGCCATCTAGTTAGGTTAATTGGCATGCATATGAAAAACTGAAATGTTAGCTTTAATTTCGAACAGCGGCCATTGAAGAATTTGTGATCTCCGGCGCTGACTTCTCGTTCTTTTCCGTTCCTTATTGTTAAGGCTAGTAAGATATTTTTATAATAAAGCCAAATACGAAGAAACATGAGGCGATCTTTAGGATTAGTATTATGTATTTTAATTTGCAACAGCTTGAATTTGCAATATCTCATTATATGAATATTTTGATTTAATATCTATGATTTTAAAAATCGATTAGCTTCTATTTCGAAGGTTTTTTTTAATAAACGATTCTCGACAGTGAATTTTCATCTTATTCATTTAAATTATATGAAACAAATTTAAATTGCATCTTTATTTTAAATAGCATAGTAGATAACTTGGCATTTATAGAGTATTCAGTGGCTGATTGTTTTTATTTTAGAAATAAATATAGAGGTTTTTCTTATTTTGTTGACTGTTTTTAGATACTGGTGAAAAATGATTATTTGATTGTGTAACCAAAATAAACAATTTGTATGTTTATTAACGCTGTGCGGCACAACCTTAAATGAAACAAAACGGCTATTTAAGGTTAGGTCTGCTTAAAGCTAATCAATATCAAACCCAAATCAGAGAACGAAATACCCTATAAGTCAATAAGAGTGCCGCTGGTATTTATTAGTATTTTTAATAGTGGTATTTTCACCAACTCAACGCTGGTATTTATTAGTATTTTTAATAGTGGCATTTTCACCAACTCAACGTGCGGTCACTCTGCAAACCGTCTGTAACATTTTATTTAGTTACAAGAGTTATTTATTAAAATGAGCACTAACATAATAAGAAACACAATTCGCATGCTGCGCATAGGCAGCAGCATCAAATGGACGACACCAACTGTGACTGCAGTGCGCCAATATGGTAAGCTGGAAAAAACAGGCTGATTTCATAACAGCCGGCAGCGAGAACATATGTACATAAATGTATCGATACTTTTTGTTAGCTTCACCGCCCAAACGCTTCTACAAAACAACGAACGTGCTGTGCACGGATGATGGCTACGAGGTGACCCTGGATCATCGCAAGCTCAAGACGCCCAATGGTGCACCGTTTACGGTTAAGAGTGAGCCACTGGCTATAGCCGTTGCCACCGAATTCGACAGCCAAAAGGATTACATCGAACGCTCCCGCATGCACATCTCGGCGCTGTGCTTCACGGCCATCGATAATCCCAACAAGCTGACCAAGACCGACATGGTCAACTACTTGCTGAACTTTGTGCCCACGGATACGGTGCTGTTTCAATATGATGTGAGTACACCTGAGTTGTACAGAATCGTTTAGCCTAATCTGTAAACTGATTGTTCATCAGTCCATTTACTTAGGTTCACAGTTCAGTAGTTCATGACTGCATTCATAATAGTTTTCTAAGCTTAAGAACTGAAGTTTTACATACATTTATTTCTCTTGCAGGATGAGAAGGATCTGCAGGAGTTGCAGAAAAATGAATGGGATCCACTGATTGCCTGGTTTAATCAGCGTTTCGAAACCCACCTGCAAAAGACCTGGAATATAACACCACCGCAGGTCACAGCTGAGGATAAAATGAAAATTGCCAAGCATTTTCAATCCTACAGCGTCGAGACGTTAAACGGTAAAATTTCGAAAAGCAACACGCCATTATCTTTTAATATAACATCGCTTTTTTATTTGTAGGCCACATCTTTGCTGTGGATACTCTAAAATCGGTTGTGCTCGCTTGTGCCGTTATTGAGCAACAGATAACGGTAGAACAGGCCGTCGCTCTGTCGCGCCTGGAGGAGGAGTATCAACTGAAGTTCTGGGGTCGCGTCGAGTGGGCCCACGATTTCAGTCAACAGGAGCTGCAGGCACGTTTGGCGGCCGCTGTGATCTTTGTGCATCTCAATTGTTCTGAAAACTTTATCAAAGAAAAGCTGATATTATAAGCCTGTCCGAGTTATGTTTGCAAAAACAAATTGTTTTAGTATTAAAACCAGGAAATGAAAGCATCAATTACTGAGCAAACAAAGAAGTTTTAGAAAAAAACTGTCTGACTGGTTTTTATAATGAATTCCTAATAACAAAAGTCAGAAATAACTTCAACAATGATTTTTTGGAATAAAAATCAAAATCGTTACGGTGCCTTATTAAAATTGCTGCTGCAGCGATATATCGCATGCAGTTCTTTCCTTTTTCATCTATCTGGCAACGCTGACAAGCAGTGACGAAAGCAGTTGACACTGCTTTCTCAGTAACAGTCGGCGCCAGTTTTCAACACGGCGTTTGTTTTATCTATTCACATTCTAATCCAAAAATGTGCCGTGCTAAAACGTAAACAATGCAGGCTTAGTCTGGCATAGCGCACGTTACCATTGCTGATAAATAGGTAATAGACTCCCACCCGTGTGTGATTAGGAGATGAGAACATTCATGCATTTCTATCTCCCCGCTCTCCTCTTTCACTACATCGTTCTCATGCTGTGTACGTGCGTGTGTGTGTGTGTGTGCGTGCGTGTGCACACGACTCTCTTCTTTGTTTATGCACAGTTGTACAGTTTGTTTTTTGTTGTTGTTCCTTTTGGGTTGTAAGTCTTGTCAGATATTTGGTCGCTTATCTGCTGTTTGCTTTGATTTTATCAGCAGCCTCTCTCTGACATGGATCATCCATCTATGTATAAGAAACGCACACACAGTTGACTGACAGACCTTCCATTGTCAAGTTGCAGTGCAAGTTTTGTGTTAATTGTTACACTTTTTGTTTTTGTATAATAATAATGGCCAGAAATGAAGATACGCCGATTGTGACGTAAGTGTTGGAGAGAGAACAAGAGAGAGAGAGCGAGAGGGGTGGACCAAATTATGCACTGGCTTTGCAGTCCAACAATTTGGCGCATAAAAAACGACACAAATCCTTTGCAAATTAACATAAAGAGCCGGGCAAGTCGCCAAATGAGCTGCTGATTTGTTAAATAGGCGTGAAAGCTGCGGACCGTGGGATCAGCGGCAACTGTCGCGGAGGTGTGAGAAGCGTCCACGGAAACTTGATAGAAAGAGCTTAAAGTGAAGTGGCTACACAAAATACGCAGTCTCCTTCCTCCTCTTCGTTTTGCTTGTTGCTGCAATTGCGTTGCAAACTTGCAGAGCAAGTAGTTTAGCGCCATTTGCACTTTTCGTAGTAAAAATTACGCGCAGCACTCACCCACACACACACACACACATCCACACACGCACGCTCACACAAACGGCAAACTTATCAACGGGCACATCAAATAGACACGTGTGTGTGTGTGTGTATGTTCACCCACGCTGATGAAGGGGCGTTTGCACGCGTGGAGGCGTGGCCTTAAGTAGTCGCCATAGTTTGGGTTAAGTAACAAAACTTCAAATTGAATTTTTCGTTGCACTTTTCCATTTTAGCACCTATCAAAAAAAACCCTTTTCATGCGCAGCGTTCGTTGTATTTTTTTTTTGCTTTTTTCTTGTATTCCCGCTGCTCATTACGTGCCTGGCGCTTACATTGTGTTGCTTAAACACCGTACTTGGCCGCCATCAAGTGGTTTAATTCTCTTTTGTGTTTTCGTTTTACTAGCAAAAAGCAAAAAGTTTTGCATTTTATCCTGCTGCCAAACGCAAAAGAAAAAAATACTAAATACAATTAAAAGCATCGAAAAGTATCGATAGACGCTGCTCGCGCTTTAAGCGATCATTCGCCCGCATACAGCTATGTGTTTAAACGTTTCTCTCTTGCTTTGCTTTGCAGGCGCAGCAGCAATTACGGGACAACACCAACGCTGCAGTCGGCGGAGCGCGGCAGTGGCAACAACAACAATGCGCCCGCAACACCTTCGCAGATTTTCTGTTTGCATGGCCGCTCCAACAACATAGAAGTGGAAGGTAAGTTTCGGTGCAAACAGACGACGGGGCGAATATATTGGTCGGAGGGGGGCGGGGGTGTGGCGTGTGGAGGCGTTGTGTTGATAAACTGCGGCACTTTCCGTGTCGCTTTCAATCAGCGCACAGCAATTTGCAGTCATTCATAAATTATCAAGAAAACGCAGCAGCAACGGCATTTTGCAGCAAAAGTCGTTGCAAAAACAAACAACAAACGAAATAGAGTGTGTGTGGGTGAGAGAGAGAGAGAGAGAAAAACAATAGCCAAATTAGTTTTCACAGCATTTTTCGTCAAGTTTATTGTATGTTTGATTGCGCGCAGCTGAGTTTGGAAATCGAAAATTTTGCGCAATTTGTGTGTTATTACCCGGTAATGCGCGCTAATTGGCAGACGACACGGAAATGGAAATGAACGACGGCCGTGTTTATCGACAGACGACGACGACAACGATGACGATGACAAAGTCGCCGTGTCTGGAGAAGGTCCGATTGCCTGACTACGGTGAGCAAGTATTCTTAGCACTTTAGCACTTCCGCCCACACCGCCCACTCCACCCACCCACAGCAAACACTAGAGATGGGCGCGTGGCGGATTTGTTAGGCACGACGTGACACGACTTTTGGCAATGCATCGATTTTTGTTGTTGTAGTGAAATGCAGTGAGGGAAACCTTTATGCCACCATAATGTGTATATATTCTTAATCAGTATAACGAACTGCTTGATTATAAGGCTTGTTCTTCAGCAGGATAAAGAACTGCTTACATGTTGATATTAAAAGTACTTTCTCAGTTGCTTCATCGGGATTTCTTCGATATACGACTTGTCCGTATGTTCGCCGGTTTCTATTAAAGGTATCGGTTTAACCAAACTTGCGATATACGTTTCTTATCCAAATTAGTCTACTATTTGACAAGCAATCAACAATATCGCAATACAGTATCGAATTTTAAAAAAAATTTATATCGTTGTGTGTCATGGATCAGAAATATATGGTTATTCTACAGTATAAGTTCTACTATATATGTACATACAAGCTCGACATCTCGACTTTCTTGACTTGAGTGTTACATTTTAATTTAGAAAAAGGATCTTTTCCGATATATACAGTATATGCTTGGAAATTATAACATCTGAAATCCACAACTTAAAAAAACTATATTGTTTCTAAGTTCCGAATTTATTTTTACCCGTTTTATAATGTTGATTAAGTAATTTTCGAGCGTCCACTGATATGTTTGGTATTTAATGACTAAAGTTTTAGTAGTTTAATTTTTAAAGAAATGTTACTTGTGTCTAGCAATGTAAATTCTCACGTTGTGGGGAGTCGTGTGTGCTTTCGTGTCACGAAAGGAAAGACACGACACACTCCGAGCGCTCTATGTAGTACTCTATGGCAGCCACCTCCGCCTTGCCATCAATCAGTTGATGATTTTCAACGCTTTGCAAACTTGGCTGCAATTTTGTGGCGGGACAGCAGCTGGGGCATAATCACAATTTATGCTTGGACCGCCGCTTGACTATTGCCATATGCCATAAATTGCTGGAACTGGCTCATAATTTACGTATGACAACGCAGCCAAATAAATGAACGGCTCATTTTTCTATAACGAAAATGGCCGAAACTAGAATGCCGAATGCCCCCTTTTGGCCAGCTCCCAGCTTTCGATCAACTCGGCAGTTTAATTTCCTCTTCGATAAGTAAACAGCGCAGTTTTTTCTCTTTGCTCTGCTGATTGGATTTATTGGCAGACGAACGACCTTAAATGACATTACGTCCACGTCTAGACGGAGCTGCTCCACAAGAGTCAAGAGTGCGCCCTCCCGGCCAATATCAACATCAACATCCAATCTGTGGACTAATCGAGCACTTGTATGTATAATGAGCGGAGCATGTCGCTAAACAGCTGAGCTCTCCCAGCTATCAAAGTGGGTCCAACTAACTAGCGGCCCATGCAACCCCAACAGTAGCTCGTTAAGCGCGATCCAGATGTGACCCATCTCCCATCTCACGGAATCTTACGGAACAGTGAATAGTTTTCGCATTCACGTAATCTATTGTTATTTATGAGTGCTCACCTGCTCGGACTATGTGCCATGGACTTGTTCAAGCTCAAAGAGCTAAGAAAGTGTGAAGGTACACGTGTATAAGTCTCTATTAAATACCCTGTAAAATTGGAATGTTTTGGAATGCACATCACATAAAAGATCTAAAGTAATGCGACAGTTTGTTTATGGAATACCCTGTCAAATATGTCTAGTATAATCTATATGAATAGTATAGTATATATATCACAATTATATATGGTTTCAACGTTTATTTCAAGACAATTAACATTTAAATCCGAAAATTTGATCGAGGTACCCTGAAACTTTATCATTTTCGGAATTTGCTAAATTTTTCATTTGATAAACCATGTGTATTATTATTATTGTATATTTTAAATTTATTCTGCATCTCTTCAATAACATAAGGAAACAATTTAATGTCCGAATTATTGAGGGAAAGTAATTAGGTGTACGTATTCCTGCATTGTCCGAATTAGCAGCTGTCCGAAATACCGAATTTCTGCTGTATATGAAATTCTAGAGATTGTATGGTATTGATGGATTATAGAGATGTGAAGAGCTGTTTTCCTTCTGTAAGAAAGAATTCCCTTTAAAAATATGCAAAGGAAAGTGAATTTTATTTTACAATTTGTATAGATTTATTTGCTTATAAATGCAGATGATATTTCTCAGCGATTTCAAGTGATACTTTCAAGATATTAAATACATTTTATAATATAGAGTTCAGTGTTCTCCAGCTTTTTCTCTTCTCTAAGTATCAGCTTTACTGCTATATAGTAAAAACCCGTTGCCTTCACGATTCACGATCAGCTTAAAGTGCAAACTGCATTTGCAGAAGCCTGCTCCAATATTTATTTGTACATAATTACGACGGCGTAAGGTGGCTGATCATTAATTATTTATAATAAAGTGCGCATTGTTGGTGTGCGCGCGACTTTCATGAATGCCAATGCAGTCAAGAAGCTGTGCGGCAAACAGGGACAAAAAACGAAAGAAAAGAGGACGAGCTTCGAGTACGGATGGCACTCGACATTTCCACATTGGGGCGGGCGAACAGGACGACCCGACCAGGGCGGACCAATTAAAGATGCAGATGGATCGGAGTTGTTTAAATTGCAAGTATGATGATTTTTATGCATCAGCTGCAACGATGACGAGGACGAGGACGATGCCAACGAAGGACAACCAGGCGGACGGAGCTGCCACGTGAAGCGGCAAGCTGTGTGTGTGTGTGTGTGTGTGTGTGCGGGTCTAATAGGTGAACTGCTCATGTGGCATTGGGAATTCCTCGTACCTGTACGCCTGGCCCAAGCCTTGGTTATGCACTGGAATTTAATTTCGCTGCCGGCATTGTTACTGCCATTGTGCAGTAGGAGTTGCCAAAGACTCGGGACGCAGGCAAAGGCGAAGGCGAAGGCACCAGAGGAGCGCTGATGTCCTTGTGCTGAATTCAAATGAAGAAACCGCGCAACGAGCAAACTACAAGCGAACCATATGCACAATCTCTCTCTCTCTCTCCCACTCTCTCTCCCTCTCTCTCTCTCTCTGTGTGTGTGTGTGTCTTCCTTGTACCCCACTGCCACAATGAACAAAGGAAAACTGCACAACACGAAGGCAGGCAGGCAGTTGGGAAGAGTTGGCTTGGTTTGGCTTGGGTTGGGGTTTGGGTGGGAAAATATGTGGGCTTCAAAAGAGTGCAAAGAAAATGCAACGGAAATGACAAAGCATGAAATACGGCTGCGACAAATGCAATAAAGTATTTAATAGACTGCTCCTAGCCAGCGACCAAAACGGGGCGAGCCTGTCACTGACACCAAAACCGGTTACCCAGTCATCCCAGGCGGGAGACCTCAGGTCCAAGTCCCCAGCTCATGTGTGTGTGTGTGTGTGTGTGTGTGTGCCTGGCCCAGTTGGAGCTGCGAGGCGTGGCAACCATGGCAAACAGCGTTGGTGGTCATTATTCACGTACCATGTTAAATAAATTTAAATGCCTGTTTTGTAAATATGTGAACGGCATAACAGATGGCAAGCAACAAGGATGCACTGCCAACACACACACACACACACAAAGAATGCCAGCGTCAAAGAGAGTGAGAGAGAGAGATATAAAGTGAAGCTGGGCAAGCAAACAGCGTCCCTGGGGGGAATGCGAACCTTGTCCAGCTTATATTTTTTAAGATTCTTACTGAAATAAGAATAACAAAAAAAAAAAAAAACAAGTGGGAAAGCATTATCTTCGGCGTGCCGAAGATTTTATACTCTTTTCGAACCTTTAGACCATTGTCACTCTGCTAACTGCAGGACTTTCATATGCTGTACAAATTGATAATATGAATTTAAATTTTCTTTTGAAATATAAAATGTATTTCCAGTTGTATGGCAGCTATAAGATATAGTGGTACGATCCAGCCGACTCCGATTAATGTGATGTATGTTTGAATAATAAGGACATGTGCCAAGTTTCGTCGCGATAGCTTTGAAAACATGGGATTTATGGCCAAAACCGACTTCCAGTTGTATGGTAGCTATAAGATATAGTGCTCCGATCCGACCGGTTCCGACCAATGTGCTGTTCCTTTGAATAATAAGTCTCTGTGCAAAGTTTTATGATGATAGCTCAAAAACTGAGGGACTAGTTTGCATACATACAGACGGACAGACAGACAGACAGACATGGCTAGATCAATTTGTATTGTCATTCTAAGCATAATGGCAGTAACTTTTGGGGGTCTTCGGCGCTTCCTTCTATGCGTTACAAACTTCAGCACAAACTGATTATACTATTTTCTTCGAAAAGAGTATAAATATTTCAGCCTGTGGCAAGAAATACGATTTCGAAATTGTCATCACTTCTGTATGCACTGTTGATTGCTGGCCGAGCTCCTTTTAAACAGGCAGCTGCTTTTTAACTTTGCCAGCTGCTACAGTGCTTTTTTTTTAGATTTTAGAGTTTGGTATTTTAAAAGGTATTTAATACACTAAGAGTCAAGCCAAATGTAGCTTCTTCTTTACATGCCAATACTGTATATCTTAAATTTCTCGAATTTAATGTTAAGATTAACCGTTGAATTTTTGCGGTTTTCCATTGTGATAAATAAAATTTCAGTTCTATGCTACATCACAATCTTTCGAGCAGGTCAGCCCCAATCTATATTCCAAATTTGGTGGCTCTAGCTTCAAAATTGCGCGAAATATATACTTGTTATCGAAATGTGCTTTCATGTATATCGATTTTCGCGATTACGGGGACGGGAGTGGACGTCACCAGTTATATATATTCCAAGGGACATATAAGCATTTCCAATTACTTTTGGATGGGGTCTGGTGGGCGTACAAGTGGGCGTGGCTGCCTATTTTTTGGGGAGGTCACCAGTAATATACCTATTATAGTTGCTGGCTCTAACTTTAAAGTATTGGGAAATATTCACGTTTTATTGATTTGTCATTTATGGTGTATCGATATGTTATCGATTTGCCAGTCTCCCAGGGGGCGTGGCTAAGAATTGGAACAAATTTGATCTGAAGCAGATATCTATAAGTATAAAAGTCCAAGTTTCCAGTTTGTGTCGTCAATTGTTTCGGAAATAAGTGCACAAGCTCAATATACTACGAATACTTTCGGTATCGGAGTACTACAATCTATTTATGTTTATGATGAAAGAAGATCCGATTATTTTTTCAATGCATTGAATTTTTTATAACTTTGCATTTAAATATGTAGTCTGTTAGGATGCTCGATTGTTGTATTATCATACACAGCTTCTTTCTAACAATTGCTTCATTAATATATATACACTTTAATATTATTTGAATGTTTTTGCTTTTATCACATACAATTTACTTAACTACATATTTTGATTTGAATTCGCAGTGTATGTATTTATTTTTAGACTGTTGCATTAATCTGTTGTTCTTTTCAGTTATTTTTGCAATTGTACGACTATTTTATATGTATTTCTGTGAAAAGTGAATCATATTCAATTGGGTCAATTTGTTTTTACTTGCAGTCCGGGATCATTGTCACCGGGCCCGGAGCGAGGGCGTGGACGTGAAGGCGCGCCGTAAGCTGATCATTGCCAGCATATTGTGTTTGGTTTTCATGATTGCTGAAATTGTGGGTGAGTTGTGTACACGAGAGGGGTGGCAACCCTGCTTTTTTTTCTTCTGCTACTTCCTTTTTTTTATCACTAAGACCTGACAGTTTTTTCTTTTTGTTCTGTTTGCTGTTGCTGCTCTCGAACAATTTTTGCATTTTACTTTGATTTTGCTGCTGTTGTTGTTTGTTGCGAATTCCCCCAACTAATTTCGCTCACCTCAGAGCGAGAGCGAGAGAGAGAGAGAGACTGGAAGTAAAGAAAAGAAAAGCTTGGGTAAAATGTCAGTCAAACAAAGCGGGCAAAATAAAAATAAAAAGGACGGCACGAGACGACGAGACGATTAAAAACTGAGCACCGGAAGTGCAACAATATGGCGACCGGAAGGGCTTACTGTCTGTCCGTCTGTCTGTCTGTTGACAATTCCTCCCGCCAGCCCACCTTATAGAGTGGGCTGTTATACAATAAACATTTAATTTTCCAAGCGCTGCCAATGCGACGCTGTCGTCCCCATTGTCGGCTCTTGCTGTTAATCGCTTTGCAATTACCTACAATGTGCCATCGGAGCCGTCGGCCACATTCCCATGCCTATACCTGTCTCCCTCCCTCTCTCTCTCTCTATCTGTCTCTCTCTATTTGCTACCTCTTTTGCTTTTGCTTTGCTTTCAAATCGAAATTGTTGACTGTCTGAATGCGGCACCTCCTTTTTGCTGTTCTGCTAACCATTTGATGATGGCAGTCTTTGTCCTGTCCTGTCCTGTCCTGTCCTGCACTATTCCCACAGATTGCAAGTTAATTTTTTTTGCGCATTTATTTACTCTCTCGCTCCCTTACTCCGTCTCTCTCTATGTCTCCGCCTGCCTCGTCCGACAGGTGGCGTGCTATCGAACAGCCTGGCCATTGCAACAGATGCCGCACACTTGCTCACCGATTTCGCCAGTTTTATGATCTCACTGTTTGCCATCTGGATTGCCGGACGTCCTTCCACGCAAAGGTAAGTCGAAAAGGAGAAAAAAATAGCAACATCACTGGCAGCCAAGTGCATAAGCAGCTGGCAGCAGCAGTCGTACTCCGTCCGTTTTTGACAACGGGCGGCAAATCAATAAAACGTAAACTTTTTTCCAAACTACTCTGCTCACTAAATTTTTGGTGTGTTTCTCCATGCGGAACTCAAACTTCAGACCTATGTATGTATGTGCCAGCAGTTCAGCAATTTTTGAATGAACTGCCAAAAAGGACGAGTCAAATGCGTTTTTCAACAACTTGCCAGCTAGTGCTAGTGCTTAAAGAAATAATTTCAAGAACAGCTTGTCACTATTATTCAAAGGTTGCTCAAACAGTTTGTTGCGCAAAGTCCTCTTTTAACTAAAAAACTTTTTTAATATGATGCTTTTTAATTACATTTAGTTTGAAAGAGTTATTAGACGAGAAAGTATGCCTGCAAATGTATAATATATACATTATATTATATTGTTTACAATATAACAAAATTAGTAACCGATATAATTTAATTAAAAATGTATTATATTCGATTTTTATTTTTCGTTCTACATATTCAATTATTCAATTTGGCCATGTTTGCTTGTCTGTATTGACTATCGAATTTAAAGCTTACCTACTTTCTCATTTAGTTTGTTGGAAAATATTTGTCCAATATTAAAATACTAGTTTGAGATATTTTCCAAAGTATTTCAAGTTTTGCGATTTAATTTTATGCTTAGTTTTGTAATAGTTAGATAACACCATGAAATGCTGGTACAAGTATGAATTACATTTATTATATCTAAGCAATCTATAGTTATTTTGCATGTTTATAAATTTTATTATTTTATTGTATTTTTTTTTTAAACTTAATTTTACAAAAGAACATTTTTTTTCAACAAAATACTTTCGTTGATTATATTTTATATTTTCTTTTTATAAAATTTCTTTTATCTTTTATTTTATATATTCTAGATGTATTTTTATAAATTTATAATACATTCTATTCTAATTTTTTTTAAAGATTTTTTGGTAGGGCTTAAAACAAAACTTGGTTAAGAATTTTTTTTTAGTCTTAAAAATACTTTCGTTATTTATATTAAATTTTTTATTTTTATTAATTTATGCTATTGTTGTTTTTAAAATATTTTTTAATAAGACTTAAGACGAAACCTTATCTATATTTATATCTACAGATTAGGTTTATATTTAATACCAATTTCAGATATTTTCTCAAAGCGAGAGTCAAATGTTTTGCATATTAAATATATGCTTTTTAAAAATATGTTTCTCAATATTTTATATTTACTAAATATTGAATACTTCTATAGATTCTTCTACTACTTATAAACATCATATATATATGTATGTATATATGTGTTTAGAGAGTATCCAAGTACTTGAAAGACATTGGATCTGTTGCCAAGTTTTCCTTCTTTTTGTTCTGTTCTTTTCGGGCATCATTTCAGCCGCTTGGCTGGCTACGTCCGCATTGGAGCTCTTGGCCCCGCTCTATGGCAGCTCTCTTCGCCTTCGTCTAATTAGGCGAAAAGCCTGTTTTCCAAATTTTCACTGCCTGCTGCTGCTGCTGCTGATGCTGTTGCTGCAGTTGCTGTTTGTACTTTTGCTGCGTACATTTGGCCATTGCACATTTTTCAATTGGTCTTTGGGAACTGCGTATCCCTCATGCCAAAATCTCTGCCCCTTCCCCGTGCCCCCTCGGGGTGGCGGTTAAGTCGGAGGCAAAGCCATCGAGTGGGTGCCTTGCATCCATCTTGTTCTCTTGTGCTCGTACTCGTAGTCCTTTTGGGTTTCAGTCTCGTTCCCGCCCGGCACGTTCTGCTCATTCATGCAAAAATCTCACTCACTCGACGACTCGACTGCAGCCACAAAGTGAATAATGAAAAACTTTTGCAATTTCAAGCGTGTTGCATGGTAATTTTGTAAATTTTCTGCCGCTGCCTCAGACTTTGTGCCTTCTGTTCGTTCCTACTGCTGTTGTTTCTCTTGCTGCATGTGAAGCGCCTGGTTGGGTTGCAAGCCTCAGCCGGGTGCGGCACCAAGCACCAAGCTCCCAGCTCCAAGCTCCTGCTCTCAGTGCGGTTCAGAGCCTTGCAGTTGCCGTTCCCATAGCCGTTGCCAAGTTGACAAGCCTAATTTATCAAAACAAAACACATTTGCACAATTGCAAAGGCAAACGCAGAAACGCTGAACACAAACGAATACCGAACTGTAAACTGCACTCTGCACATTGGTGCGCAATTAGATAAGGCTAACTTAAGATCTGCTACTAATTGAAATGGTCAAAACAGAAACGAAAACAAACATTATACTTATAAAATTTACTGTATGCTAGTTATATTCAGGTTAAATTTATAATAAGTTAGTTATCGACTATCGATTTTTTTTTGGCAAAGAAAATGTAGAAAATATGAATGCATAGCAAATAATTGATTATAAAAATCTAATAAATTTGTTGAAGAGTTAATGGGCCAAGATCTCAAAGATACATTTTATATATATATATATATATATTTTATTATTATTATTCCTTTTTCCAATAATAGATATATCCCTGAGCAACTATTTAAAAAAAATAGTCTGCAAATCTTTGTTTTACTAGCTAAAATCTTAACTTACATATTTAATAGATTTGAAATATTTTACATTTATTGGCTTACATATTTAAACTATGATATTTAGATGAAAAATCTTGATAAATAATTTTTTAAATATTTCTATTATAAATATTAGTATATTATAAATTTGTTTTTCAAAACTTGAGGCAATGTAAATAATTCTAAATGAAATACACACGAATTGATATTTATTTTATTTTATAATTAATTGATTGTAAATTTAAACCAACTTTGTGTTCTTTTCTTAAATTAATACAACAATTAAGCTTACTCCTATTCAATCTTAGCTAGAATAGAATGCTGCCAAAAAGTGTCTCTATAAACAAACTTCAGTTTTACTTGAAGCTGTTCCGATTAATGATTTAATAATAATATTAATAATGAAAACTATGTTGAATTATTAAAATTAGCTATTTTTTCTAATTTCTTGCTTGGAGTACTACATAAACATAAGAAACAGTTGTTTTGGTCCTAACTTTAAGTAGCTTTTTAAAAGAATTCGTATATTAAATAACCTTTACCCAAATCTTCTCCTAGCAAGCTCTTTCTAATTGAATATAATTTCAGTGACAACTTGGCTTACCCACTAAAATTGCATTTCCTTATAACCTTGAACATTTCGCGACTGTTTATTATTTTGGCCCATTTTGGCACATTAGTTTGACAATAATATCTGCTGCACACAAGACCAACTAATATCTTATATATCTTTTTGTTGGCTACTTTATGCTCTTCAGTTTTGGCCAGCATCCAGCCCAGTGTGCCCAGCCCAGCGAATATGAGGTGGCAAGTAGGACTGGCGACTCTCTCTCTCTCTCTCTCTCTCTCTCACACTCTCCCTCACAGCAGCCCGAAACCGAGACTCGGGAGTCGGCAGTCGGCAGGCGGTCATTAAGCAAATGGCTGCACTTGCAATTGCAATGTGCCCTACACATACTTATATATATGTATATATATATATATATATATAGTACGCCATACATTGACACAATCTGCTGATGAGGAGGGGGGGGGCGGGAGAGGGCTGCTAACGGGGGCCAACGGATGTTTGCTGGAAATTAAATTGTATTATTATGGCGAGACATTCGTTGCTCGCTCACATTTTTGTTGTAGTTGGCTGCCGGTGTGTCGCATTAGTTAGCAGCCCCCCCCCTGCTCCCCCCCACAAAAAATGGGTGGCTACACGAGTTGGCAGGCTGGCAAAATTGTTGGCATTGCCATTATTTCAATTTTATAACGAGAGTGGCGCCCCCTAGCGGACGGTCGCTTTAATTGAACAAGCGTCGCCCTCCGTCGAGGTGTTGACTTTGAACCCACCAAAAAATACAAAAAACAGGCAAAAGCAACAACAAAAAAGTGAAAATAACACGCCGCACATGCAATGCGCTCATTACATTAGGGAGACTACCCAGACCAACCCAAAACCCCCACCCCCCTTCTCCCCTTCACCCTATTGTCTGTCCGCCCCCTTGCGCCTCTAGCTGGACACTCGGGCCGCGCCCTCAAAAAAAGAAGCCGAGACACTCAAATTAAAATGGCATTTGACAAATTTTTGGGGCGCATTTATCAACTTATGTTAATTTTATGCCGCCCCCCTCGTTTTGCGCCACTCCTCTGCCCCCATCATAATTTAAGCGCGGCGTGGCGCTTGCTCATGGAAATTGCTTTATCATTTGATTTAATGCTATGATTTTTATACAACTATCATTATTTTAGGGAGCCACCTTATAACGTTTGGGATCTATTGTGAATTATCTCAAACTTAGATTATATAATTTTTTAAAAAATATTTTAATATTGGAAACTTTATTAGTGGTAACTTTCCTATTAAAATTAAGAACGTCTATAAAAATACTCTATTTTCAAATCCCAAGTATATACTATTTATATTCAAATATAGATTTTTTAACTTTATAGATATAGTATTTTTTTGAAGGTATTTTAGAACTTATGTTTTTTTTAGAGTTTAATTATGCAAATTGCAAATGTATATGTATGAAAGGCGTTAGATACAATTTCATACATTTAAAGAATATTTTCTGATTGTTTCTAATTCATTTTAACTTCAAAACCACTTTGGGTACCAATAAGACATACTGTGCGTATGAGTAATGTGCCTGATAATAAAATTCTAGGAAATTCGTAATGCAAGATTTTTCAATTTGAATCAGAAAATATAAGTCTTAAAATGATTGCACCAATATAGAAACTTTATCAATTCCATTTGCAGTCATTCTCACCCCCCATTCATCCATCTTTGAATAATAAATTTGACACAATCTGAACTTTGCACATGAACTTATTTGGCAACTTTTGAAAATCAAGTCGTTTTCTATCTTTTGACAGAATGTCCTTTGGCTGGTATCGTGCGGAGGTGATTGGCGCCATGGCCTCCGTATTTATGATCTGGGTCATCACTGGAATACTCGTCTGGCTGGCAATTGGTCGTTTCATTAGTGGCGATTTCGAAGTGGATGCCAGGATCATGCTGATCACATCGGGCCTGGCTATTTTGGTTAATGTCATGTAAGTACAGTAACTGCCTGTCTAAAATGCCAGCCTAAATCTCTGGCTGCCTATCCCAACTGTCCGTCCGTCCGTCTGACTGTCTGTCTGTCTGTTTGTCTGGCGCCAGTTTGTGGCCCGAACTCCCTTGGGCAGTTTTCCAATTGCAATTGCCGCAATCAACTTGTCCGGGCATGGGCCAGCAAATGGGTCAACAATGCAACTGTCCTGGCACTGGCAGGCATTCCTCTGCCAGTCCATCCGTCCGTCTGTCCGTCCGTCCGTATACCATTCCGTCTCTCTCTCTCTCTCTTCCGAGTCGTATACGCCAGTTGTTGCGGTAACTTTCTCCACATTTTAGCGACAACTTTTCACTGCACAAGTTTCGAATTTTTTGCGTCAACAAAAGGCAAAAGCGACGCCAACAACAACAACGACAACAACAACGATGACTGCAACTACGGCGACGATTTTCGCTTGTGTTTGTGTTGGGCTACTCCCAAGGTGGAGCACTCTGCTCCACTCATTTCGGAGAGAGAGTATAATAACTTTGCGATGTGATTTACCTGCCTTAAAAAGTTCGAAAACCAATTGAATTGACAGTGGCTCAGTTTGTTTTTATACAATGTTTAGTGTCGCATATTGTTTAGCTACAAATTTTTGGATTTCTATTCTCTGTAATAGTTTCAATTAAACTTCTGATATTTGTAAGGTATTGGAACATTCAGAAATTTTGTTTTAAGATTTTTATGAAATTTAAAATAGGCAAACAAAATTTTAAAACACCTAAGTTTTGCTTTAAAAATTCAAACAAATAATATAATTAAATGTTATATTTAGATATTGTTGATTGTTGATAATGTAACGTATTGTATAGTTAAAATATATGCAGATATAATTAATTCTTAGTAGGTTTGTATAGAAAATTGTTAAGGCTCATTGCGATTTTGAATCAAACTGCTTCAAACTAAAGCTTATTGTTTATGGCACTATTCAATTATATTAATAGTTATAGTATAATATATACATATTGCTTAAATGTTCGCTAGTTGAAGAAAATAAAATCGCACTTCGTTTAGATTAGTAAAAGACCTGATTCGCATTTACAAGAGTTACTTATATGTGCTATGTAAAATGATATGAGTTTATCAACTTTAAATAAAACAGCTAATATTTATGCAATTAAATATGATTACTAGCTAAAGATAGAATAGTAAATGCCTGCAGTTAAAGTGAATCTATACTTATCTTTCCGTAAAGTGACCTAATTGCTTTGATGTTGCTTGTAATCAAGGCAGAGTATTTGCTGCTCGTCTGGATATCTTAAGAGTTTGTTTGCATTGCTTGTTTTGATTGCGTCGTATGCAGCACCTGCAACTGTGGCTGCCACCTTGCCAACCCTTGCCCCCCACCCCCACCCCCACACTCCCCACGCCCCCCCGCTAACGTCTTTCTACAGCTGCTTCATGTGGCTGTCGAAGCATAGTTTTTGGCGCATAAATCGAAACGTTTCAATGCTCGGCACATGCTTGTCTGTGTATGTGTGTGTGTGTGTGTGTGTGTGTGTGTGTGTGTGTGTGTGTGTGTATGTGTGTGTGCGACCCCCTTTCTTACTGTTGTTGCTGCTGCTGCTAGTAGCGCAAATTTTCCAGTTGACGTTGGCATTTTCAGTGTTTGCCACTTGAATTGTTTGATTACGTGAATTGATTGTGAAAAACGTGCAGCGGCAGCAACAGCAACTTTTCCGAGGGCTTTTTTACGCGCACGCCAGCCAAAAAGAACGGGGGGCGTGGCAACTGTCCGCTCTGGTCAGTGGATGGAGTGGGTAAAGGGGGCATGGGGGGTCATCTTTCGCCATCAGCACAGCAAGTCAAGTCAACGCTGAGGCTTGACTTGTCGCAACGTGTTTTTGGCTGCACGTCGAACAGCGAAATTAAATGGCCACCTTTTACCGTTATGCGATCTCGAAAGCTCGTTTTGCAGACGTTTCAATTGTTGTGCGTACCCTGGAAACGGCAAATGGGCAAAAAGGGGTAAACTTATTTGGTAGTTATAAATATATGAAAATTATACATGGATGGCTATGCTGTGTTCGTCTGTTTTGTCTTCGAGGTCTTTGAGCTAGAGACACCAACACTAACGCATCGCATGAAATGTCGCCCTTCTATGCGATTCTCAAGAATTCAAGTAAGGTCTGTGCATTTTGATTTTATCAGAGGTCTTTAGACATATTTGAGAGTTGTGTGTTGCTGATGTAATAAACAATTTCTCTGTTTTATTACTCACTCTATGGAGTTCTCTCTCGTTCTCATCATACATTCTCTCAATCTTATCTCTCTTACTACTCTCTCTCTCTCTCTCACTCTCTCTCTCTACTCTCTCTCTCTACTCTCTCTTTCTCTACTCTCTCTCTCTCTACTCTCTCTCTCTCTACTCTCTCTCCACTCTCCACTCTCTCCCTCTACTCTCTCTCTCTCTACTCTCTCTCTCTCTCTCTCTCTTACTACTCGCTCTTACTACTCTCCCTCTTGCTCTCTCTCCCTTGCTCTCTGTCTTGCTCTCTCTCTCTCTCTTGCTCTCTGTCTTGCTCTCTCTCTCTTTCTCTCTTGCTCTCTCTCTCTCTCTCTCTCTTGCTCACTCTCACTCTTGCTCTCTCGCTCTTGCTCTCTCTCTCTCTCTCTCACTCTTGCTCTCTCTCTTGCTTTCTCTCTCTCCCTTCTTGCTCTCGCTCTCTTTCTCTAGATTTCTTTCTCTCTCTCCCTCTTTCTCTCTCTTTCTGTGTCTTCTATATATATTTTTATCTTACTGCTCTATGTGTCTCTCTCTATCGTATCTCTCTCACTTTCTGCTCTCTCTCTCTCTCTCTCTCTCCCTCTCTCTACTCTCTCTGTAATATCTTTATCTCTCTTCATCCTTCTCTCCCTCTTACAGATAAAGAAAGAGAGATATAAAACTCTTTTCATCAATACTTTCGCTCTCTCAATCTCTGTCTTAACACGCCAAAGAGCACAAATTTCTATACGGAATCCAGCAAGCTCAGTACAGGGTATTGGCTAGTCAACCCTGTTGCAGCGCAGTTCACTCATATTTGTTGCTATTCTTGTTATTGTGCAAGAAGGTGGCTGCTGCAGGCATTTTACTTAGTTTCATTTAGGAGTTTCGGCGAGTTTTAAGTTCAATTAGCAAAAGCCATGAGCAAGGCAGCAACTTTTGCGCGCAGCTTTGTTAGATTTACCTGAAGCCCACCTCGGAGTGGCAGCTTAAAGTGGCAATGTCGACGACTCCACATCGTTAAAAACGGCCATTAGGAAGACCGCACACACAAACACACACACACACACACACACAGACACAAACGCATACGCATGCACACAAAGAAAAGCGTGGCCAGAACCGTAAATGGCAGGTGGGACATTAGCGAAACCAGCTGAAATATGAGAGTGATGAGGAGAGTGGGTGGGGCTGGTCTGGGCTGGGCAGAGGATGCGAAGGGATTGGATTGGAATGCAGAGAATGGGAAGCGTTTGCTTTAGCAATTTGAGCGTTGTTTTAGCTGCGACAGTTTCGTATAGTTGGCATCTCAGTTAGATTGTAGATGCTGAAGCAACTGCTGATTACGCTGATGTGAAGTGAAAAGTTGAAAAAGATGATAAATTTAAATGATGTAATACATCATTGTTGGTTGAGAAACTATAGAATACCTCAGAGTTGTACAGGTATTTTCAAGTTTTGTTATACACTACTTTTAAGTAGTATTTATTTTGTATATAAAATATGTACTTATTTGATTTAAATTAATCAAATTCAAAAGTAACTAAAAGCAAAAAATTCTTTAAAATATTCTGAGGCAGAAGAATAGAAGAGTTGTCAGCAGTTTTGATTTTGTACATTTACAAATCTGACATTTATATCTACTCTTTATTTCAAACTAAAGAAAACGTTGAAGAATCTTTTTTTATGATAATTATTAAATATCTGAAACTAGATTGGTAAAATGTATGATGATTTTAGTAGTATATGGTTAATTATAAATTTACCATTATTTATTTATCCAATTTAGAATACAACACTTGCCCCCCATTTGGTTTTAATACAATTCCTTTATTTCGTAAACTTTTACCCATACCGATTGCAAATCGATCAAAGTTTTTAAACTGCAGCGCTTAACGCGTTAAAGTTCTCAAGTGGAATTAATTACTGAACTTTCATTTAAGCAAAGTGAGAGTCGCAAACGTGAATTCATTTAATCAATGCTTGTACGGTGCTATTTGAATAGTATTTATTTATAGCATATAGAAATGCTGTCGCTATTTGTTTGGACAAATTAAAGGAAGCACAGTGCGGGCCAAATAAATAACAGCACTCCGGTTGTAAAATGCGCATTACGAGTAGCGTAATAAACGTGGGCACCCCTTACGTATACCCATCGTTGGCCATGTTCCATGGGGCGACAGCTTAACGAGCTGCTCAGCCAGTTGACATCCTGGCTGGTGTGTCCCAGTCACATACGCTGCTGGGCAGTGGGGGGCAGTGGGGTTTCAGGCTAGGGGAGACAGCCCAAGATATGCGCTAATATTTATGTTCCTGTCAATTAAATCAGGACATGTTGCCAGGCGCAAGTCGCCATTGCCATTGCCAGCTAGCTAGTCTGTCTTCTGCCCTTCGTCCTGGCTGGGTCCTTGCTGCTGCTGCTGCTGCTGCTGCTGCTCTTGCTGGTGTTGGCGTTGTCATGGCTGCTGTCGTTTGTTGGCCACTAACGAGGCGAGTAAAGATGCCGCAAAATCAAGGGAAATGCTTCATTGCGCGCTACAAATTACGGCGACGCAGTTGGAACAACAATGGGGCGCCAAATGGCTGGAGCGAGACAGATGGCGAGGAATCTAGCAGGCAGCAGCAAGGACCAACAACAGTAGCATTGCCAGTTTTTGCGCTCGAGGACACACACACACACACACACACACACACACACACACACACACACACACACACACACGCAGCTTCGCGCAGCGTCCTGCAAAATGCCTTGGCAATCGGATGTTCAAAGTCAAAAAGCGTATGTGCTCGGCATTGAATCCTCGCTAGCAGGACTCTTGTGTTGCTCCTGCTGCTCCTACTCCTGCTGTTGGTTTGTTGACCGCGTGACGGGTGGCAGCCACAGCTGGGTAACTAGGCAGCAGGAGATGCTGCAGGAGAGTACCTAAAGCCCTGCCCTGTACAATTTATTTAGTGGCCATCAACGCTTCGCTCGCTCATGTTGCGACCTCAGAAGCTTTGCACGGCGCTTTCATATATAGTATATATATATATATATATATTTTATTTCTGTTTCTTTTTTGCTTTTTGTTGCTTTTGACAAATTATGGCCGCATTTGGCGGCGCCTGGTCTTAGAAATTGAAAATGAAATTGACTTGTCAGGCTAACAAGCTCAGGTTCAGAGTACTCTCTCGCAACTCTCAAGTGGCATAGAAATTCTATCAGCTAAATATGGAGACAGAAAGACAGAAGGACAGAAGGACAGTCAACGCAACGAAAATAATAGGAAATGTGTCTTCAATTGATTGGAAGTAGGCCACAATAAAGCTGCTCAAATGTTTTAGGCACTTTCATATGTAAACAAAACTAAAAAATGTTTGTAGATAGATTAGCAGATCATTGACTAATTTGTTAATTTTGCTGTGTCGGCGTTTGAAAAATAAATAAAAAACAGATTAAATAATGCCAAAGCAAATAAACAAGACACTCAATAGTAAAAGCAAATCAAAACAAATTGCATATTCCAAACTACATAAGTACATAAATCTCAAACTTAATTTGGGTGGAAATAATTTGAATAATGCAAAACTATTTAAAATTAAAATAAATATTTATAATAGTTTGTTACATCTATTTTCTGCTTTGAAAATATGACGTCAAGTTTTGTGGGAATAACTTAATTTTATAATGCAATTAAAACTAAATATGTTACTATAATGTTACGATATGCAAAATAGAAAGTAAAATTAACAATATTAGTTGCTATTCTGAATTTAAATCGGCAACACTTAAGAATATCGGATTTTCTATTTAAAAAAAGTAGGGTTTCCAGACTCCTAGAAATGACTTTCAAACAACTCTAACTCCCATAACTATGTCAAAACTTGTCAGGTTTTCGATCAGGATTCAACCTCGACGTTAATTAAGAAACAAATTGAAAGTCTGTATTATTGGGGTAAACAAACCAGTTTGGTGTCGGATGTGCAAAGTCTTTAATAGGCATCCGTATTAGCAGAAAGTCCAAAATATCGAAATTAAACAGTCTGTAAATGAAAAATTTATTTCATTTCATATTTCATTGAGTGAAAACTGTTTTACGCCTATGTAAACCCTGTTTGCCATTTTCCTGGCCGTAAACCAACTGTTTCTGTTGCATTTAAGGTTTTCGGTATTCACTTTCAATCCCCCGGAGTCGTTTGTTTTGATTGCACACTGGTATCTTTGGGTCAACTGTGACGTCACGTCAATTAGCCGCAAATCGACATCGTTCACGCTCTCCACATTGTGTGTGTTGGTGTGTGTTATTGTGTGTGTGTTATTGTGTGTGTGCCATTGGGCTGTGCGTAATTTATGCCAGTTTATTTATTGATGCCCGGCCCTGGAGTTGCATTGTTTCGCAAAAAGCCGGCTAAGTGCAGCCGGCGTAGAGCTGTGTATAGTGTATATGGACAGCCGCAACAACACAACACAGAGGGAGTGGACAGGGGACGGAGAACGGAGGACAGAGCAGAGCCGAAAGGGTTCTGGTCATGGCCTCTTTAGCCCCCGAAAATAGAAAACCCATAAATCTGCAATGTCAGAGCATTTAAAATGAATAAAAAGTCAATGTGCCGAGCTATTAACTGCCTGATGCATGCCATCCAACCATCCAACAAGCAGCGGGGCTGAGGGCGACTGAGGGACCAATATCGCTTCTGGGGCCACACAGATGTGGGTATGAGGATGGGGATGGGGATGGGGATGGGGGTAGTCAACCGGTCGCCATTTTCGACAATACATTTGTATTTGCATGCAGTGGTGCATCCGGACCCACAGCAGCGGGCCCAACGGCGGACTGAGAGACGGACTGACTGACAGACGGACGGACGGAGCTAGTCGAATGGGCGGTCGAGCGGCTCGCACACCTTCCGGTACACAGAGCACTAGCACTGGGCTGTAGGCACCACAGTGGTTCTAATTTTCAAAAGTTTTTACTTAGTTTGTGCAATTAAAAGTAGCGGAAAGCAAACTTATTAGTATTATAGAATATAATATGATATATAATGTATAGAAAGATTCACATATATCATTTATTTAACTACAAATTGTATTATCTTTTTTTAAATCAAATACATTCATATTTTATTTGCATACAAAATAAATTAAATAGTATATATTGGAAGTATTCGATTTTACGTAGAATTTTGTTTGCTGTGTGGATACATACTTTTTTTAAGGCATATTTTATATGTTAATATTATTAGTATCCTTCAATAATATTATTATTTTATTTAAAATGATGTTGTCTTTTACCAGCATAGACTTTCAGCCTTTTTATTTAGCTTAATGTACTTACACATAAAATTGGAGCAATCTTCAATTAATATGCTTTCTTTCTATTAAGCTCAATATTTAAATATATTTAAAAAATTTTAAACAGAGAAAGAATTCAAAACGTATTTCAATTAAATGGTTTTTAACATAGTATTAATATAATTAAAGTTGAAATTATATGATAAATATTCTTGGTTTAGTTTTGGCAAAGTTCTCTTTACATATAGTTGTATATAATTTTGTTCCAAATCTAATAATTTCCTAGCTATTATATTCCTGGACTAGCTTTGTATTTATTTGTGTCTAGTATTTTCTTCAAAAAGAGTTTCAAAATGTTTTAAAACTGTTATGTTCGTTTTCATATTTTCGTCAACTCAATTTCATGCCAAGAAAATTTAAAGGTCTGTTTATCTACTTGTTAATTATGTAACAAATGTATGCAATTAGTTTGGGGATAGTTTGCAGCGCTTTGTGCAAATATTCAAGATTTTGTCAGCTAAATATATACATAATATACAATTTTAGCTTTTTCATTAACATATGTATGTACGTATACGTAATATAAGCAAATTAAAATGTGTTTGCCAGATTTGACAATTTGTAAACACACATGAACTTTCATAATATCAGATAGTTCAATTTGCCAAATCAAATTTGAACTAGTTTTGACATATCAATTTCTTACCACAGTGCACAGTGCACAGTGTGTTTTGTTAGTTTGTTTTGGCTGTGCGGCTGCTGGTACATTAAAATGCTGAAATAAAATGCCAAACAATGCAAAAGCGTCGGCCGCATGCCCGAAAAAAACTTTTCTGTGTGTTGTGTGTGTGTGTTTTTGTTTTTGCGGCCGGACTCCCGTGGCCGTATAGATGGCAGGTGGGTCACGGGTGGGGGCAGGAGTTGGAGAGAGGGTAGGCTGGCCTGCAACAATTTCAAGTATATTAAATATTTGTGATAGAGTTTTCAATTTCTCTTACCTCGCATTTCAGCATGGGCGTTCAGCTGCAGCACGGACACTCCCACGGCCTGGGCGGCGGAGGCGGTGGCGGTGGGCATGGTCACAGCCACGGCAGCTCGAAGAGCAAAAAGAAGTCGAAGAAGCAGCAGAAGGCCGCTGCCCATGTGAATGCCACATCGACTCCGTGCTCCGCCTCGCCGACACGGCGCATCGAAGGCGGCGTCGCCTTTGATGCCGAGGATGCGGAACTGCCCGGCGCTGGTCTGCCCACCTACTCGTATCAGAATGCCAAGCTGGTGGATCCCGGCCTGGATCTGGAAATAGCCGCCGTCCTGGCGGAAACGGCGCCGGGCGCCCATCATCATGGCGGCCAGACGGGTCGCGAGGCTGTGAACATGAATGTGCGGGCCGCCTTCATTCACGTGATTGGTGACGTCATCCAGAGCGTGGGCGTCTTTATGGCCGCCGGCGTCATCTACTTTTGGCCAGAGTACGCAATAGTCGATCCCATTTGTACGTTTGTGTTTTCCATCATCGTTCTGTTCACCACGTTTACAATTATGAAGGATGCCCTGCTGGTGAGTAAATGCTTCAATCAATCAATCAATCAATCAATATTGAATAACAATGTGTTGCCTACAATTTTATTTTTTGTTATTAAAAAAGTTGTATACTTCATTTAAACAACTTTTCTGCTATCTTTAGTGGCAAACTTAATCTAGTTTTACATTTAAAATTGTTGTACTCAATTTTCAAATTTGCATGCTTCTCAATTTGTACAAAAATGAAATTTAACAATTCGTTTTCTTCATTTGTCTACCAAAATTTTTTATTGATATAGAAAAGTGCAGCTTAAATTTACTACATTCATGTTCCAATTTGTGAATTCAATTTTGAAATTGAACTATGTCATTCAACCACTTGCATCGAATGCTTTTTGCTAAATATTTTGCATACCGTTCAATCTAAACTGCTGGCAACGATGCATTTGCTCATGCATGGGAAAATGGTTTATTCAACTTTTATGCATGGAAATGTTTTATAAATACAAACTATTGAAATTGTTGCCTATAGAAATTGTGGCTAAATCTATTTATTGAATGCCCATTTTAAAATATACATTTTAATTTGTATACTTTTATTTAAATTAAAATGTATAGCTTAAAATTGAACATGAGCTTAAAATTGACATTTTAAATTAGATATGGATAGATGCGTATTATATAAACATATTGGTAAATTTATAGAAATTGCAATTGCTCGTAATTATGTTATGTTTCATTGAAAAGGGTAACTACAAAGTTGATTTATAACTATGGATAACTAAACTGAATATTTTGATGGAAATGGCAGCAAATGATAGCAAGTTACCTATAAATATATGTGTATATTTTATGTTATTTAACTGAATAGATAAAAAATAGAAATCGATTTATACAAATTTTTAAAAATGTTTTTTGGAGCTTCATTATGTTTATGAATGAAAATTTAATATTTTTTAACTTTTATTGGAAATTTGATCATATAATTGTCATATTTATATACATATATATGTATATGATTCAAGCCTTTTATATATATACATAACATTAAGTAGTACTATAAAATAGCGAAACTAGTTTTAATTAATTTCTAATTAGGACATTTCATATGCGTTGACTTTTTGTGCAAATTCGCTATTCTTATAAATGAATTGTTTGTTTTATATTTCAGGTACTGATGGAGGGCACTCCAAACTATATGCATTATGCGGAGGTGCTGCAGATATTCCAGGGTATCCAAGGCGTCGAGCGCGTTCACAATTTGCGCATCTGGGCGCTGAGCATTAATAAAGTGGCGCTATCTGCGCATTTGGCCATTGGTGAGTAGCCTGCGGGAATCAAGCCCAGCAAACCAGCTGGGAATATTAACGGGGTTACCTACATGTGTGTGTTTGTCTCACTCTCACTCTCGCTCTCACTCACTCTCTCTCTATCTGTGTGTGTGTGCATTTACTCTGCATGGTAATTATCCCAATGGATTCACTGCTGTTTGCTGTTGCTGTTGTGGATGTCCATTGGGTTAGGCGCATCGCTTGATGTCCACAGGACAAGCGGGCGCGCAATTAGCTTAATTATTTTTGAAATGGCTTTTTAAGCGTGGCCAATTTGGGCGTTGCGCGGCTATCAATGTTATCAGCATTTCGCTAATCGTTGCCAACTCACTCTCATCCTCTCTCTCTCTCTCTCTCTGTGTGTGTCTTTTTAAGGAGCCAATGCCAATGCCAAACAAATACTGGACACGGCCACTTCAGCGGTTCACTTGCGCTACAACTTCTTCGAGACGACCATACAAATCGAGGACTATACGGAACAAATGGAGAACTGCATGCAGTGCTCGGTGCCGGAGAAGTGAAACTATAAGCTGGCAAATGAAGTCTGGCGCAGTTCATTGGCCAATAACAAAATTAGCACCTAAAGTCACCACATACACTATATGAACACATACGCAAAATGTAGCTGTATCTATGAGATAAGCAATATGTCCCCCCTCCCTACACTTTCACACTGTCCCTCCCCACCCAAACTAAATGTAAAGTGCAAACAAGTGCTGCGCTGTCCCATCAGCATTCGGTTAGGCCAGACGAGATAACAATCCTAAATATAATGCGCCACGTTTTCCATCACACGTCACATAATATTAACATTTTGTCATATTTTCAAATACAGTGGTTCAATGGTTCCAAAAATACATAATACTAACGGTGTTTATTTTTCAATAAAATGCAATAAATGATAGCATCAAATGTGTGACAAAATATTTATTTATTTGCCCTGGAGCAGCAAAATAAAATTTTTTTATTACGATAATACTTATATTTTATTTCAATGCCATTGAAGCAACTTATAGTGATGTATATCTTTGGGAGGTAAAGGTAAAGAGCTTATCATGGATTTTAGCTAAAATAAAGTAAATTTATTCAAAATCAACGAGTAAAAGTATCGCAATGTTTACATACTTTTTATTCTATGCGAATTCTAAACTAAATATATTTTCAAAACATGCTTTCTACACATGAGTGTCCGTCTGCTCTGATCTATAAAGAATGTATATGTATTTATAGTGTATATATGTATGTATTTATGCTTTTTATATAGTATTTGACAGTTTCTTGAAATGTTTTAAATATTTAATTTCCATAAATAGAAAATATATAAAATATAAAAGAAAATATATATTAGATAGATAAATAAATTTAGATTTCTCCTGTCTATACGTCGGACATACAGCTTTGCTAGTCCCAAATAGCTGCAGAAACTAGACTCTTCATAATCGTATTTAGATATTCGAAAAAAATAGTTGCCATATTTGAGTTTCAAATGAACTATATTTCTCTTAGTGAATTCATATAGAGAAACTGTCAGCATAATTAAGCTCTAGCTTTAAATTTATACTATTGACCCGGAATTCTACTAGCTGCCGCACCACTGTACAACATGATGTGTTCATGTGTGTGTGTGTGTGTGTGTGCTGGAAATATTGCAACAGTTCGATGCATTGGCGATATGCAAACACGCATAAAAGTTATTAAGCTGCCCGCTGGCGTTGCACAAAAATTGCATCAGGCACACACACGCACACACCTTAATGTATATATGTGTGTGTGTAGCGTATATAGAGTGAGGCCGAAAGCCACTAATGCCAATTTATGGAACGGGCAGCTAACGCCGCAAGCTGCAGTAAGCTGGCCACACCGACTCACCACCTGGTTGGGACTCGACTACTCCCCCATCCCCCCCGGAAAAGCCTCCGTGCATAATTTGACGTTGACGTTGATGTTGTTGTTGCTGTTGACCGGCGCCGATAAAGCTTCAAGCTTCAAATGCTGTCTAAATGCGTGGCCAACAAACAAGGCTCAGCCGAATTTCCACTGCGTGGGCGTTGAAGCCTAATCGGCGCCAATTTGCTGACAGCTTTGTTGTTGGCTGGGAGCGCAGCCCGAGGTGGCGATGCCGCAGCAAATCTTAGCCAGCTGTGCCCTACGCCCCCGCCTCCCAGCTCTAACTAACTTGTTGTCTTGGCCAAAAAACTGCAGCAATCATCATTCAACACATGAATGAAATGGGCAGAGAGACAGACAGAGAGAGAGAGAGTGAGAGAAAAGTTGACGCAGGCGCTTTTCCAACGGTTCTAAAAAAGAAAGAGCGCGCGGAAATTTGTGCAATTTTAGCTCAACTTTTGCATTGCGGCTTTTTACTTTGGCTTTGGCTTTGGCCACTTGACCTGCAGTCGACAATTGATGCACATCGCACGCCATAAATTGCATACCGTACGGGCGGTATCGGAGATGAAGTCTTGGAGCTTAGAATTCAGTTATTAACTGCCTAACCTTGACCCAGACGCATGTAATTACTGCGCTGCTACTCTACAGCCATTTCATTTGCCTTGCCCCACCTTACCTTAATACTACTAACTTAAAGTCTTTGTCAGCATATTTGGCTGCCAGCTCCGTTAAAGCGATGCCAAGCTAACCAAACCGAACAGGGATCAAAAGCAGCCGGCAGCGCACACCTTGGGGCATTTCGGTTTCGGTTTCTGTTTGTGTTTGCATTTGGCGAGTGGCGAGTGGCTAATTTGCTATTAAGCTCAACAGCTATAAACAATTATAAAGCGAAATTTGAATATGAATTATGGCACTTTCACAACTTTAAGCTTCCATGAAATTTCAAATCGAAATATACATATATATATGTATATATATTATTTGCTTTTGGCTGACTTTATCTTGTATAATGCATATATGTACATATATTTAATTCAAATATGTCTTAGTTCTATTATTCTCCAAGCATTTTGTCTTCCTTCGAAGAAGTTTCTAAATTAATAATAATTTGAATCACGGTCTGTAAGGGCTTAAGATATTCGGATTGCTGAAAATATTTCTTATTTCTAGTTATGTTGACATAAGCTTGTACTAATTAATATTTTAGAATTTTTAATCAATTTTCTTTATCGACGGTTTTAGTCGGTCAAGTAATTAAATAAATATATAAATAAAACAAGTGGGGAAGAATTATCTTCGGCGTGCCGAAGTCTTTACACTATTTTCGAGCCTATGGATAGATTTGACTATATATACTATATTATACTGGAGGCAACTATACACTTCAGCACAAAATGAATAAATTAATTTCCAAGAGTATAAAAACAACATTTTTGGTTTGAAAAGTGTTTTTTGGTACTCTAGAAATGCCATTGGAAGACTTCAAACTCACATAACTTTGCCAAAACTGTACCGATTTTGAAGTTCCAGACCATTTTGTTCATGGTTTCTCCTCTTCATTTATTCTACATTTGAGTTAAATGAATTTTTGAAAATTTCATACTATTGACTTTTTTACGAAAAAGTTATTATTTTCTTCAAAAAGAGTATACAAAATTAAAAAGGTACTAAAACTTGGAAAAACAAAATCGTATCCCAAAAGTGAAATACTTGTTACATATATATACTATTCGATCTTAAAAACATTTAAGTTATGGCCAAAAACGCTGGTATGAAATCGAAACTTATCGATATATTTTGAACAGGATGAGTTATCGATAAAATAAAACAAACTTGAGTTGACGACGAACTACTAGAACCTATATTCCATATATGAAGTCTCTGTGTCTGAAGTGCTCATAATATACTATATAGTACAATTATAAATTTTGAAAATGCTTTGTAATTTGTATGATTTTATTGCTCTAACAAGTCCCACTTAATTGGTTTCCCATTAAGTTCGTAACGCTTTGAGGCACATGACGAGAGCAAACTTGGCTGTCCGCTTGATGTTAACTCATCGATGGGACAATTACGTGGAAAATTTGACTGCGAAACAATGCGCCAAAAACTTGCACCTTTTAGCCAAAACGCTCTGTTTGCCATTGCTGCTTTCGCCATTCTCCATTCAACTTTCGCACTTCTGCTTTGCTCTTTCTTATCCCTTGCTTTGCATCTTGGCAACAATTTGGCCGAGGGTCTCAATTCCAAAACTCGCTAAAAAGCTGAGCAGCGTAGTCGGCGTCGGCGTCGACGCCTTCGTTGACGTCCAACATCGTCGCTGCTCATTAAAAACTTTCAGCCAGTTCGAACTTTGGGCCAGATAAACAACAGCAGCAACAGCAATAATGACAACAACAAAATTGCTGAAATTATAAATGAATAAAGTATGCGAAATGGCGCCAAATTTGAAATTTCGAAAGCAACATCAATAATACTTCCTATGAGAAAATATAAGTAAAACTTGAAAAGTCGATGCTTAATGCATTTATACAAGTAATTTGTTGCTTTCTAATAATGAGATTTATTTATGCTAATCATTAAATATATACATATACAAATCCCATTTTAAAATTCCCAATCAAATTTATAATTTAGTTTATCGAATTCGTTGATTATTATGTTCAGAATTAATATTTATATTTTATTTAATTCTTATGGGCAATTTTTATGTTTATTTTCAAGTGTTTTTATTCAAGTTCACTTAAAAAACCAAATATAATAAAATATAAATATTTTATTTAGATTTAAATAGATTTAAATTTCAAATAATTCTTGTGGACAACTCTAATCTATAAATAAAAAAATGATTATTATAATATTAATGAAGACAATCTCATTCGAATTCCCTTAAAAAAACAAATATAATATAATATAAATGGCTTTTTAGTTTTAAATGGTTTCAAATTTACAAATATTTCATAGGGACAGTTTTAATCAAGGAATAAAAATAATAATATGATTGTCTTCATTCAAGTTGGCTTAAAAAACAAATATAATAACATATAAATATTTTATTTAGATTTAAATCGCTTTAAATATTTAAAATTTCAAATAATTCTTATGGACAATTCTAATAAATGAATAAAAATAAAAAAATTCGCTTTAAAACACAAATATAATATAATATAAATATTTTATTTAGATTTAAATCGCTTGAAATTGAAAATATTTCTTATGGACAATTCTAATTTATGAATAAAAATAATATTATGATTTTCTCCATTCAAGTTCGCTTAAAAAATCCAATATAATATAGTATAAAAATGTTGTATAGACTTAACTCGTGTAAAATTTAAAATATTTCTTATAGAGAACTATAATCTTTGAATAAAAATAATTTGATAATTGTCTTCATACAAGTACGCTTAAAAAACAAATATAATATAGTAAACGGATTTAAATCTATAAATATATTGAAATAAGCAAATATTTTGTGTGAACAATTCTAGAGCATGAAAATATTACATATTATGCATGTTATTATTTAAGATTTGTTTTGTTGCTATGCATTCTTAATACTCAACAGCTTGTATATCCAATATCTGTATATCTTTCACTTTCAAATGTGCCCTAATCGGCTGCAAATCTTTACTGAGCTCTGATGACTATTCCACAAGGCCCACACTTAAAGCAATGTATGCAGCAAGTGCAACGCATTGCATTGTATTTGCAATGCTATACCCAGTGGCCTCTGCCTGCAACTTGCTGCCCAGCCCACTCTTGCTGCATGCCCCACTTGCTGCATGCCCCTCGCTCCCCGTTCCTTGCCAGAGTCCTGCACAGTTGTCACTGCTTCCTTTTATAGACAAATATTGCGCGCTGGCATGTGCCTGGCGGGCTGGCACTTTCCCCAGCTGCAGTGTGGCAGGACACGTTTGTGTTTTTCCCTCTTTTTGATTTGCGTTTTTTCTCGCTTTTTTTTGAATTGCCTGTCAGCCCCTTTGGGGCTCGCCTGTGGCGCTCTTTACACTGCATGGAAATGTCGCGGCTTTCCGTCTTTCGTTTTTATTTTTGCTGATGCTGTTGTTGTTGCTGTTGTTGCTATTGTTATTGTTTGTGTGTGTGTTGTTGCTTTATTTCATGGCAGTGGTCAGTTACGGGTCTGGTCCATTCGGCATGCGCTTATATTGAAAAATTTGAATGCTAGTAAAAACTTTTAATTGTCGCCGAACAACGTTGCTAAAGTCGCCGTCGATGTCGATGACTGTCGCGACTGCTCACATGTTGGCCGGAACATTTAAATGCGGCCGTTGGCCGTTCTTATTGTTAACAATATTTTGCAATGCAATTTTCCCTTGATTAAAATATGCAATGCAATGTTTTCCGGCTGTGGTGTGGCCGCCAGTCCACTCCACTCCAGCTCATATTTCTATCTCTCACAATTATGTGCACAAATTTAACTCTTTCGGTTTATGAACTTGGGGCCCAAAAGCGGCTTAAAAAGTTGCCATTTTATTTAATCAGTCGCCGCAAAATGACAGCAGCAGCTTTGCCGCTTGTTATTTAAGTTGGCAACTCATTCGAATTGGATTTATAGCTAACAAATATGCGCATATACATATTTAAATCCTCAACTGAAACGAACAATGTTCAAAACTTGAATGAGCTCAGCTATGAGTCATTTGCTGCTTCATTCCTGACAGCTTTCTCAGATTGCTTTCTATCGATAAATCGGTATTTACCGTTTGTGCAAACTGTTTTCCTCATAGCTTGATTGCTCAATCAAGATACTTAATACCAGTTTTAAGACTTTTAGCAGGTGCTATTATGGTGTTGTCATTAAATGCAAAGAATTTTGCCACTTGGGCTTAAAAATAACCTTCCAAGACTTCATCACATAACTTTGTCAACACTGAAACGATTTTGAAGCCTAATGTCATTTTGTTTATTATTATTGTTATTATTTAGTATGTATTTAATGTAATTTATTTACAATTTATAATCAATTTAGGTGCAGCAAATAATTTAAAAATTTAAAGCAAAAGTTATGCTTAAAAGTCATTTCACAAAATAAAAAAAATTGGCATGTCAAGAGACTAAAAAACTTCTAAGGTTTATTGATTTTTGAAAAATTTGTTTTTAGATATTTGCAAGTATATCTACATACTTAAAAGCCGTAAAATTACGTCAAATATAAAAAATGGTATAAAATTCTTACCCTTTAAATTATACAATAAAAGATGAAAGGAAAATATATTTTCTATAAAAATCCATGCTATAACTCATAGCGTTTTATTGATATACAAATAAGTAGATTGATTCATATGCCATTGTCGGCTACTTAGAATAATTGCATATCAAGCAGCTTTGTGTCAGCCGAGACCAGCATTTCATAGCAATCAACTTTCAATGCTACATTGAAGTTATTTGCAGTTTTTTGGAGGCGGCTGCCACGCCTATGGCAATGAATTATGTAGACTTTAATCCAAGTGCTTTTTACGGGGGATCGATGGGCAAACACAGCGGGCTCAGCGGGGCCTTGAAGACGTTGCCAGCCAACTGCAGCAACAGCAACAGCAGCAGCAACAACAACAAAAGTATTTTGGCCAAGTTTCTAGCTGTGCTTAGGACACAGCATAGGAAATGGCACAATAAACACTGAACGCATATAAAAGGACATTCGAGTTCATTTGTTCGGCGCGTTGTGGTGCAGCAGGGCGGTGGGCGGTGGGCGTGGCGCGTTGGTCTGCTGCATTGTTTGTGTCCTGTTTGTTGCGACTGTTGTTGCTACTGTTGCTGTTGTTAAAAACAATGCCACAACGTCGGCGGCGGCACCGAAAAATAGCTGCAGCAAACTTTTGCAAAACTATACAATTGCATAAAATTGTAAAAAATTTATAGGGAATACATGCGCTCCGGGTATATATATATATATATATATATATATATGAAGGCAAGCGCAGGCCAGTGTCTAAAAAATGAGCACAGTGCGGGCATTGAAAGCGAAACAACAAAATAGAAGAAAACCTTTCGATGCCACATAGCCGACTATTGTAGAGTGCTCTAACCACTTGAAACTTTGTTTCGAAAAGCAGAAGGTGTACAACATAGTCGATACTATACCTAATAGGTATAGTAAGGTAGTTCAAATGCCTTAACTATTGTCAATAGACACATTCGAAAAATTGACTAGCTCGTATATCTATTTTCTACAATTTTTATTTGCTCACTTTTTTCAGAATTACTTACTTCTTTTAGATATTGATTAAATCTTGCTTTGATCAAAAACTAAAGCTCTAAAATGGCTTTTACTTCTAATGTGCTCATATCTGTCAGCTTTTGTCAGCTGATGCGAGCATTCTTAGCTACATCAATATAAATTCACATCAGCCAGCTTTTGTCAGCTGATGCGAGCATTCGTAACTACATAAATATAAAATCTTATACATTATGCCCAGTTTTATATCTTTTATATTTATTTGAGGGCTTTATACAAAATATAGGCCGTATATTTTCAAAGCTTTAGACTCGAATTACAAATTTTAGAGAACTTTTTATATCATGTGCAAAATATAGATTGTAGATTATAATATTCGCTTCCCAGTGCTTATATCCTTTTTGGGTAACCCACATTAATAAAGTCAGCCAAAGTTTAAGCTGTTAAAATGAATTTATGAGCAAGTTTACTATTACATTCACAAGCATAAACAGTTTTTAAGGTCACAGCTAAATCTCGACCTTATATCAAGTACTTAAAATTAAACCTGCGTTTATTTCTCATAATTTGCCAAGTCCTTAGCTAGCATTCGCAGACATTTTGAAGGTCCTTGCACCCCAAACCTGCTGCTGCGACTCAAATTACCTGCATGTTCGTGACTACCTCAGAGTGCAACTACACTTCTTTTCTCTTTTTGTTGTGTGTAGAGCACATGCGAAAAACTGCAAAGTGAACTTGGACGCCGTCGGCTGCGTCGGTTCACGTGCTTGTTGTTACCTTCCCAAACCCGAGACCAAACCCAAACCCACACCCGAGTCCAAGTCCCCACACATTGTCGCCTCTAGAGTTGCGGCTGCTGCTGCTGTTCGAGCTTAGTCTTAGCCGGCGCATATTGTCGCTTAGCTTGGCTGCTTTGCATGGGGCCCAGCCCTAAAAAATACTGCATACAAACATAGATACTATATACAGGCAGGCAGACACACATACATATGCATATATAACGCCCCGCACGTTAAGCCAATATTTTGTGGCCAGCCCCGAAGCCATCGCTGCTTAAAGTTATTCAAAGCTTTGCGAGGTTTTTATTTCGCTTCTATTCTACTATTTTCTTCTGTTTTTTTTTTTTGCTGTAAGTCGACAGTCGACAGTCAGCAAAAAACAATTAACCCGCTCAAGCTGAACTCAGCGCGCTGAAACCCCAAAGAGCTGACCGCTCAGTTCACTGGCTCCTCCCGCATTGACTGGCCACAGATTTTCTAGTTTTTATTGCCCAGGACTGGGCTGCAGGTGGGGGCAGGTGGGGACTGGCAAGGGTTGCAATCCGCGGGCGCTTTACAAAGCGCTTTCCCTTTCTATACTCTTTTCAAAGAAAATAGTATATTAACTTTGTGCGGAAGTGTGTAACACTTAGAAGGATCTAGCCATGTCCGTCTGTCTGTCTGTCCGTCTGTCTGTATGTATGCAAACTAGTCCCTCAGTTTTTGAGCTATCGTGATAAAACTTTGCACAGAGACTTATTATTCAAAGGAACAGCACATTGGTCGGAACCGGCAAGATCGGACCACTATATCTTATAGCTGTCATACAACTGGAAGTCGGTTTTCGCCATAAATCCCATGTTTTCAAAGCCATCGCGTTGAAACTTTGCACATATACTTATTATTCCAACATACACGGATCGGACCACTATATCATATAGCTGCCATACAACTGAAAATAAATTTGATACATCAATAGAAAATATAAATTCATATGACACAAATTTTTACAGCTAATGAAAGTGCTGCAGTTGGCAGAGTGAAAATTGTCTAAAGGTTCGAAAAGAGTATAAGATCTTCGGCACGCCGAAGATAAGCCTTTCCCACTTGTTTTGTCCTCTCTCTCTATCTCTCTGTCTATCTCTATCCAATGCGGGCGTTGCAGCTTAGCATTTTGGGCTGCTCTTCTTACACACAATACACGCACATAAATTGTGCACCGCTGACGTGGTGTCAACCAAAGGGACGCTGCCAGCCACAGGCGTGTGAGAAGTAAAGCGGATGCACTGACTCTCAAAGGCGGTGTGGGGGCGTAGGGTCGTGGCAGTGCTGGTGGTGGTGCTGTAATGACTTTGTCATAGAGTTGACACGAGTTGAGCGTAAAGCGTGTAACGGACTGGCTGCGACAACACACAATATATAACATGTCCAAAATTGTCTTTTAAAAGTAGCTGCAGTTTCCTGCTTGTGGGCAAAGTATCTTAAAGAAGTTGGCAAAGGAGTTGCGGCTTTAGTTTGTTATTTATTTTCATTGCATTCTTATTATATGCAGATGGGCAATAGTGCATCGTAGGAACATCTTAAGCAAATTCATAGTTATAGATTTGTTTACACAAGCTGCAAGCAGTGCAAGCAGTTTAACCATTGAGCCTGCCTCTTCACTCAGCTCCATCCTAAGGAAAATGGAATCTTGAATAACTTCTGTATTTATTGTCAGATTTTTGTTGCTAATGATACTGATCAAGATTATATACATACATATACTTTATAAGGTCTGAATTGTTTAGGCGGTCATTTTATGTCAGTCCTTAACTCTTATGGTGGTATTTCTTCCAAAAACCTACTTCAATTGCTCGAAATATTTCACAAACTAATTTTTATCAGCATACCTAACCTCCAAACTAAAATCTTGTTTTCGACTTGCGCAGTATTATTAAAGAAACACATTTTTATTGTATACATTTAGAGATTATAATGAACCTCATTAAAATAAATATGCTGTTCAACGCAATTTTAGAAACCTTATATTTGAATTTAAGAGTTTACATTTTTTTAAAATTTTATTATGTTATATTTTATTTTTAAAGACTTTTCTAAGATGCAAATCTCAACTATTAATAAAAACGTGAATGTTTAATTTTCTTAATTATGGTTTTAGTACCTCATTTATAAAGTCATAATTTTCTTTTGTTCTTTCATCGCTTATGAAAAGCATATACAGATTTGAGATTTAATCTAACATTGTTCAGCAATTAGACATAATAAGCTTGTGTATTGAACTTTGAGGTGACTTAAAGTGTTTTGAATAATGATTTGATCATACAAACCGTAGGCTTTTGTTAATTCGAGTGTTTGCTTTAAATTTGCTTTAATAATATGTATTTACTTCTAATTACAGGCACTTATTAATTGATAAGCCCTCGAAGCGAAACCCTTCAAACCAATCTGCCCTCATACGGGTACTTATCATCAAATTGCAATTCCATTCTCGCCCATTACTTTTGTTTAAAATTCATTGATTAATATCACGCCTCATTTGCCTGGGCCTCATATCAGCAAAACGCCGCCTGCCGCCCTCAAAGTGCTCATTAAAGCCACACAAACACACACAGATACTGTATCTATATATATCTAGAGATATACATATATGTATCTGTATCTATGCTGTCATTCTAATGAGCTTACATGCCATATTGTAAGTAATTTAAATTGAGCCCACTTGTATGGCACTTGTGTGCAAAATGAACTCGAAATGCACTTGCCGCCATACCTGCTATCTCTGCCCGAGCCCTGCTTTGGAGTAGGGTGTAGGGTAGGGTGTGCCATATGTGTTGCCTGCCTGCCTGCCTGCCTGCCGTCTGCGCTCGTTCAGCTAAATGAATAAACTTTTTCCGTGCATACTCTTTTGGCGGTAAATAGTGTTAAAGTTCACACATTTGATTTGTTTTTTTTTTCGACTATTTTTTATATTTTTGCTATTTCTGTTTTACATGGTCTTCTTCACCCTGATCCACCTCCTTCCCCCCGCGCCCCTGTCCTGTCTCGCTCCACTTGGCTGTTGACTCTTTTTTAGCATTCACACATTTTTGGACAACATTTGTGTTCCTCTCCAGCAGAAATAGTTTTTCCATTATGGCATATAGGGGGCGGCTGGGCTGGCGTGGAGGCGTGGCACATATATAAAGTAACCGAAACAACTAAAGTGTAAATTAGCTTTTGGCTGTTGTTGACGTTGTTGGTTTGGCTCTCAGTTCTGGCTACGGTTCTGGCTATGGTTCTGGCTCCGGGTCCGGGTCTCGGGTCTCGGGTCTCGGTCTCTGGCTGTGTTGCAGGCAAAAGTTTGTCATTTGGTTTTAATAAAAACACTTGCACACTCACACATGCACACTTGAATACACTCATACTCACACTCACAACTAACACTCACACTCACACTCACACTCACACTTTCCATGCATTCACGCTCTTGCAGCACTTCATTTGCGCGCTACATGAAGAAAAGTTAACTGAAGGGCTTTCAGGGTTGCGGGCTGCTGTTGAGGC
This sequence comes from Drosophila flavopinicola, assembly GCA_035042425.1. Lineage (NCBI taxonomy): Eukaryota > Metazoa > Arthropoda > Insecta > Diptera > Drosophilidae > Drosophila > Drosophila flavopinicola. The sequence goes on from JAWNLL010000165.1 coordinate 266,136, forward strand.
CTGTTTATTTTTGGGGCTGCTGCTGCTGCTGCTGCTCTTGACACGCCAACCAGAAAGCTGCTCAAAGTTTATTTAGAAATTAAAATTTTTGGGCCCGCCAGGCTTAAAAGATGCATCACTGCACGCCAACCGGGCTGAGAGGCAAGAGCTGGCTGGCAGCCACTTCTCCAAATTGCCTTCTGCATCATCCAATCCATTTTGTGCAGCAATTTCAATAACTTCTTAAACAACATCCACTCTAGTACTATATAAATGTTCTCTCAACTTATACAGCTATTCGGTATTAAATGTGAACCTTTTATTCTCGTTTTTTTTGATTTTTATTTAATTTTTATATAACATATTCAATAACAATTCCAAAATACTTTATCTTTGGATCTAATTGTCTTGTTAGTCATCTAATATAATAAAAAATGTAATTTGCAATTAATCTAAGATATCGTTTTGTGTTTTGTTTATTTTCGAATACTTTAAATACCTAAAATTAAATACTATGCTATTGATCTCGATTTAATTGTGCTGTGAGTCAGCAATAAAAAACAAAAATGTATTTTACAATACTATGTTTTTTCTTTTTAGTCTAAAAACTGTAAGTAATTTCAGAATACTTTAAATACTTAAAGTTATTATATTGTAAATCATGTTATGTATCTATAAATTTTATTTTTCTTGTAAGTCAACTAATAAAATTAAGAAATTAAATTTAAAATACTTGGTAATTTATATATGGATTCACTTTCCTTGTAAAATGTTAACCAAATTAAAAATGTATTTTAAAATGCTAAAAAAATGTAATTTACAATATTTCGGAATTTCTGTATGTATTTAACCCTTTGGTTGTAAAACTGTAACGATTTTTTGAATATTTTAAATACCTAAAATAAAATTATATACTAATTTAAAATTTTGATGAGTAGTTTGAGAAACTGGAAATTTGAGCTGTAGATTGCATATAAAAAAGTATTCACAATGATATACAAAATATATATTGGGAAACTTGTTGGAATTTGTATTCAAAATCTGAAATGTGAAAATATATGGCCTAAAAAAAACTTTGAATGAAACAATCGGAATATTAGCTGACTATCGTAGTTTGTATATTTCATTACGACATAGAGTCAAATAGTTCCTAGCGCGACATGCACAATTTGCAAATTAATTTGCGTAACAGTAGCTGGCAGAACAACTGATTATATTGGCATCGGAAGAGGGGGTGGAGTGGGGAGGGGTGGGGTGGGTAACCCTACATACTTATGGCCATTAGTCAGTTCTAATTGAAATTGCATAATCATAATCCCACCCCAAGTCAAAGTCGGACAGTTATGCTGTTAAACTGCCAATTAGAGAGACAGTTGGGGAGTGCGAGTGGGAGATAAAAGCCAAACTTCACAGGCATAGACAAATCACAGCCGTAAATAGACAGCCAAAAAGACGTCCGGCGTTTTGGCCAGTTACAGTTACATCAATTGCCAGACACACACACACACACACATGCATACTTGCACACAGACAGCAGGCGGCACAACAATGGACTAGGGACATGTTGGCCAGACACAAACAGATCCAGTTGAAGCAAACAAACAAGTCCAGTCGCTGCCCCCTCGCCCCACTTACAGTTGGAGCTCAACTGGGCGATGGAGGCTCAACTGAAACTGAAACTGGTAGCAAATGAAGATTATTATCGCTTTGCTGCCAGGCAGCATTCACACTTTGATGTACTCTTGTATTCACACAAGCCCAAACACACACTCACACACACACTCACACACACTCACACACTCAAATTCCATTCATTATAATTGGTGGGCGTGCTGTGTGTTGTTTGTTTGCCTGCTTATTGCGCTCTTAAAGGCCTATTCATGTCCGACACGGACAATGAGCACAGTGTCCAGTGCCCGGTGCACAGTGCACAGAGAGCACTGTCCACTTGAGCCGCTGCGACAAGCGCTAATTAAACAAAGTGCATTTTTAGCTATTTTTTTTATATTTCATTTCGCATTTGAACTCAAATATTAACAATTGTTTTTGGTTTTTTTTTTTATAGCAATGTTAATTGGTATGCGACACGGTTTGTTAAGTTGGCTGCACTGCGGAATGCCCTGCAGCGATAACGATTAAGCGATGGATTAATTAACACATATGTTGCTTTTGCATATTGAGTTACAAATAAATGTTTTATATAATATAATATAAATATAATTGAAATATTTATGTTTATTATATTTTATAGAATTATATTTATTTGTCAACCAGTGCTTAGATTATATAATAAGTTATAAGCCTTTCAATTGTTAATAAAGTGCCATAGAGTAAACAAGTTTTATGTGAATAGATTTATAATATTTTCTTACTTTAAATTGATTGTGTTATTGACAGCTGCTAAAAATATATTAGTCATATATGTGCTGCAGAAACGATTCAATCTCAATTGAAGCTCGAGACAGATTATTTGTAACTAATCTGTAAATCTTTTCAATTTGATATCCAAACAAACTTCGCCCACCTATCCAATCCTTTTGAGAACATATCCCAGAGGACATCTATGCAGATATTTTTCCACATGTATCCATTAAATTGTGCGTTTGATTGAAAGTTGCTCCTCTTGCCTGGGCAAAGAGGAATAAGGAATGTAATTTGCATAGCGATGTGTCTGTCAATGATGTGGTATCATCTTAACCGACTGCATATAGACATACATATATGCTATATATATATATATATGTATATACAGAGGCAGACATTTATATTTGCCCGCCAGAGCTTTGAGCTAATGTCCTTCAACTTTTCATTTGACTCAATATGCCGCACACATTTGATGCATGCCCTGCAATTCAGATTCGAGCATAGACGAATGTTGGGGCTGCTTGGACATGCAACATTTGCCAGGCGGGCGGATGGGGGGCAGATGGGGGTGTGGCAAAATAAAAACGTTGTCCTATTTACGTATGTGTGTGTGAGAGTGTGAGTGTGTGAGTGTGTGAGTGCTTGTGCATGTGTGAGTGCTGGACACATGATGCAGTCAAACCGACAATATGGAGTACATACTTGTGTAAAACAAGTTATTCCATTTTGAGGTTTCTGAATAATTAATGCAACTAAAAATGTTCAGTTTGTCCAGTTGTTGTTGTTGTTGTTGCCGGTAAATTGCATACATATTGCACACGTGTATTGCCCACATGAGCCAGTGATGAGTATTACTTTTATCCAACCATATACATACATATATAATCACATATGTACAATCTGAATTTGATTTTAATAAACAATCATGTGATTAGCATAATATGGGGCCATGTGATTGTGATTAAGTGGTTGTGAGTTGAAAAATAGTTGTCTAAACTGTATTTATAAATATTACAGCTGTTGGGGTTTGGACTCAGGAAATGGAAAATGTTTAAGTTAAGGGCATTTGAGAAATTCTGTTTTGAATTAGATGGGATGGAATTAATAGCTCAATTATCCTACGAATCTAGCCTTTTTCTTTCCTTTGATTTGATTGTAAAATATAAAATATAATAACAAGTTTCAGTACTTTGATTTATTGCTTTAAGAAAATGTAAAATAATCTATAAATGCATAAATAGAGTTTGAACCTCACAAGAAAAACAGCTTTGATTATCAAGACTATAGTAATAGAGGGAACAAGGCATTATAAATATGTATAAATACAATGTTTCAAACTAAGATAATATTTCTGCACAAAAAAGTTTCCCATAGTAAGAATATTTTTCAAATTCATTCTTTTGTAGAATAATGTGCAATTTTTAGAAAAAATGCTAGTAATACTAAAAGTAGAAATTCGAGTTGCAGCGATGATAAATTTGCAGTTATTCTCAGTGCGTTCCCATCACTATGTCGTAGGTGTCTCTATATACATATATATATAGTATATATATATATGTAGTACACGAATATTTGCACTTATCCAATTGTGTGTCTGTGTGAATGATGAGCATGCAATATTATATGTGTGCTCTTATGCTATTGTTGTTATTTATGTATGTATGTATAAAATGCATATATTATATCATATTGTATTGCATTTTACGCAAGTGTCCTTTGTGTGAAGTTCTTTTTTGTTATGCAGAATGCATTGTAGTGTTAAGGCAAGGATGCTTTCTGCCTTTGATCAGCAGGCATAAGCAATGCTCGTACTCATTGTAATAATTTCCATCTCCTTGACAACACCAGGGTCCGAGCAATTCAATTTGATGCCATCGACTGCCAGGCAGGCAGCTACTTAAGTTTTATGAAGCGTCGATATGGCTGGAACGACTGGCTATCCATAAATGGAGTCCAGGCAGAGAGAGTGAGAGGGAGAGAGAGGAAGAGAGAGGAAGAGAGAGATAGGAAATTGCCGCCAATGTAACTTAATCTCTGTGTCCTGCCATGACAAATCGTCCTTATCGTTTTACGAACGACAAAAAAAGAAACAAGTGGAAATGACTGTTTGGTCAGTGATTGACTTGAAGATGCCCATTAGATTTTATATACGTAACTTTTATGAACTGATCGGAATAGTTAAATAAAGGTATACAGAATAGTGGGTATATATTGTGGACAGTTATTCTTTAGAGACTTGCTGGAGTTCTTGCTCACCAGCAGAAGAATTTTATATAAGCTTATAGTGTGGCTTTGTATAACCAAAAATGTAACACAAACTGGATGTAAATGTCCTCGAAATTCACATTAAATATTAATTTCCAGAATTTTCGTCACAATCAAAGCTCTCAGCTTAGAAGAGGTAACAAAAGATGCAAGGTCACTGTGCAGCATACAGTTGATAAGTATTACCATCATTTATGTAGTATTATTTGTTTGTTCAACAACACGAGAATAAATTAAGAACTATGTCAGCAGTTTCGGTGACCTTTATTGAGACCTGTCTTTTACTGTACAGCTTTTACCTATTGACCTTTCATTTGTTATTCGGCAACGTTGCCTCGAAGCTAATTCTGTTCGTAAACTATTGCTAGCTGAATAGCCTTGACATTTGAGCTTTTAAGCAGCCAATCAAAAATCAACGTTATCTAATTATAAATTGAAAACTACTGTAAGACTTTTGATATTTTTAAGTGATGAGCATTCTTTGCTAATAAATTAAAAAATATAATGGACAATTATGTCTTATGATAAATATGTGTTTATTACTTATACAAAAATTTTTAAAAATCATCCTTTTTCTATAAAAATCTTTGAGTTATTTATACAAAATTTTCCCAAAAATGTCCTGGTTCATAATTACACTGAGGGCTTTTACTTTTCAGTTAAAATACAAATGATTTACATTACAGTATTTGAGATCACTGAAAAAGGAATTCAAAGGATCTTTAAGGATGCAGTACAAAGAATTTAAAAAATATAAATGCTTTACCATCCCCAAATACCAAATTTCCCAATTCCAAATATTATATTTAAAATTTAATTCATTTAAATTAAATATATATATGTATGTCTGACTTTATCCTACACATGCTGGCGGACTCTAACTCTGTAATTTGTATGCCTTACAGGGTAGTATATGTTGTATATAACAAGTGGGAATAACTGAAGGCAATGCTGAAGTAAAGAGGAAGCAAACAAACAAGTTATAAAAACACACAAAACCAGGAGAGCAATTCACACGCACAACAAAAACAATAACAACAACAACAAAATGCAGATAAAAGATGTTTGTTTGTTTTTGTTGTTTTGTTGTTATTCGCTTGCTGTCTTTTTATGACTTCAATTAACTGCGGCACAGGTTCAGGTCCAGCTACATTGCGTGTGTGTGTGTGTGTGGGTGTGTGTGTGTGTGTGTGTGTGTGTGTGTGTGTGTTTTTGTGTGTGCGTGTGGATTGAAGATTTGCGTTCATAATTTTTTATCTCTGCTGGCTGCGTGCGCTCGAGTTGTTGTTCTCGTTGTTGCCTCATTGTTGTTGTCTTTGGCATGCATCATTAGTTAGCTTAATGTAGTGTATGGGCAACATGACCACGCCTACGATTTCTGGGCGGCTAGGCAGGTGTGGGCAGCTGGGCGGCTGCTGGTCATCAGGCAATGCTTTCCACCATAGATACCAATCACGTACATATATTCAAACACACACACACGCACACACTAAGGCAAACGGGCAATCAATTGCCAAAATTGAACAGTCTTAACGTTTTCGTTTGCGAATGCTGCTCAGATAATCGGCACAAAAACTGCGCCACTTAGAGCCAATGTGGAAATGGCGGCAAAACAACGCAGCATTCCACATGCCCAATCCTCAATATACAGCCACCCATCCAAGCAATCCGCCCACCCAGCCAAGTTTGTTGGCCCTGGTAACGAGTATCCAACTAGGGTCCATTTCTAGGCCGCGCCATCGTTGGCAGCGGCCTTTTGTGTGTTTGACGTTTCTGTTAACATGTGTGTTGTCTGCCGATGCGTGTAGTATCTCTGTCTCAGTTGTGTGTGTGCGTGTGTGCGAGTGTGCGCGCGTGTGTGTGTGTGTGTGTGTGTGTGTCTGAGCATCTGCGGCGTGCCAGAATCCAGCTGGAAAGCAAGCAGCCTTGTTGCCGCAGCATTTTCCACCCATCCGCTTTCTGCTCCCGCTGCCTGTCTCTCTGTCCGTCCGTCCGTCCGTCCGTCTGTCTGAGTGTCTCTGCCTCGCGTGGCTGCTGCTGTCTCCGCATGTGGCACAGTGCCGCAAATGAAGCGATTAACTCGCCAAATATTCAATTGCCAGCTGAAATTGAGAAATTCAATGATCTTGATTTCACTATGCTACAGATTCAGGCGAACTTTTGGGTTGCATTCGGTAACAGTAATATATTATTATAGGAATTTGTAATGCCAAAATTTGGTATATTTTGTGTATATTTTTGAGAAGTGAATTCAATGCATGTTTTGCCATAAACTGCAAAGAAAAATGGTTGTATTGTTATGATTTTATTTGTTATGGCTCAAAACAGTATTTTTTAATTTGGTATTTGCTTTGAACAACTTACTAGAATCGAATAATTATATACAAAATTAAGTAACTTTGCTAAAAGGCTATTAAGCCAAAAATGCCTTATATTTTTCAATCTAAATAAGGTTACATATTTGCTATTTTTGAGAACATAAATATAATTTTAAAAAAAAGAAGAGAGGGAAAATGAAATTTCAAAAATCCCTAATAAACAAGAAGACGTTTCTTTTGTAAATGGATTTTTGAAATTTTGACTCTTGCTCATAATATTATACACATTTCTTCCTTTACCTAACTTAAAAGATAGAAAAATGTTGTTTTTTAACACTTTGTTTATGTTTAACTAAACACTGTTTAAATATTATGTTAATAAATAAATAAGAAAAAGTTCGCACATCAAAAATATATCTTTTCATTATTTGATGTGATTTATTTCAAGTATTTAGTTGCATTTTTGTGCCACTGTGCCCGTTTGGGGCTTTGTTTAACTTTTCTCCGGCGTTGACGCTTTTGTTGCTCTTGATGTTGTTGTTGTTGCTGTTGCTGTTGTTGTTGTTGCGATTGTCAGTGTTGTTATTGTATGGCTGTTTGTGTTGTGGGCAAAGGAGATAGGAGCGAATGAGAGAGGGATGCGAGCGGGATTGGGGGAAAAGCGTGCGCCATAAAAAAGCGCTCGAGGTTGTTAAATTGACAACGTTAAACACTTTGTTTGGCATTTTCTGCATTATTAGGCGAAACTGCCGTCTGTCGCTGTAATTGATGCCCCGACAAGCAGCCCACACGAAAATGCCCACCCCAACCAACCGTACATCCTTAGTTCACAGTTATCGCGAGACCCGAAAGTCACAGGAGCACTGATTTAAATGGCTCAAAAGTTAAGTTATCGTAATACTAAGCGGATTAGCCGTACGGCAAATGAAGTCTCTCTCATATGGTTGGCAATCTTATGCCCGGGCTTTAAGTTGCGCCCAGAATATGTTGGGCGATTGTGTGCGCAAGTAAACATTTCACTTGATTTCACTGTCAATTTGAAATGACATTATAATATGGAAAGTTTTAATCCTTTTAAGTGGCTGCTGATGGGCGGGCGGGCGGTCGGTCCGGAAGTGAAGGCAAGTCAAGTCAAGTGAAGTGAAGTGAAGTGAAGTAAATGGCTGTCCGGCTGCTTGTTTTATGCATAAATTCGATTAAATGCCAAAAGGTTAAATCTCCGCAATCTCAAGGCATGGCCCCCGCTCTGATCCTTAAATTAGGCACGAGCGCACGTAAAGCTGTTGAATGTCATGTCAAAGGGCACTCAAGACGAGCGCTGCTCGTAAACTTCACTCTATATATATTTCATTCTTATACTTTCCAGCAGCCCCCGCCTTGCCCCCGTGCACTTTTTTTTATGACAAAGGCAAAGGATTATTCAAGCTGCCTGGCAAATCGCATAAAATGCAAAACGTATTAAAATTGACAATAAAGCGGCTTTTTTATGTTTATATGCATGGGTTGGGTGGGGCAGCGGATGAAGTAAAGGGGTTCTCCGGCACAAGAAGATTGTGAAATTCGTTTAAATTTTTCAGAAGCCATAGCACTTTAAAGCTCGTTATGCATGTTTTAGTGGCCTCAAGAAGGTCCTGTTTATTTGCCATAGTGCCACAGTCTGTTGCAGCTTCTGCTCTGTCTGCTGGCTGCTTCAATTGCCGTAGCCACTGGAGTACAAAATATCCGCTCAACTGCAACTTATAACAATGCAACCCAACTTGCCCCATCTGCCCCCACCTTGCCCCATTCCACACACCATGTGCATAAACACGTGTTTGCCTGTTATGTATGTTGCTCCTGTTAGTCCTGCACCGCACTCAATCCTGTGATTTAACTGCATCTCTCCCTCTCACTACTCTTCTTTCATATTATTCTTGTAGTGCTTTTTACTTTCCCTAATGCTCTCACTTGCCAAAGTGTCTAATGGCTTTTCTCATCCAGCTTGTAATTTACGAGCAGCTAGTTGTCGTTATTTGTATTTGACTTTAACTATTATATTTTCTACAATTAACAGTCGCTGATTCTACAACAGTCCAGTCAATTCTCCATCTTGTAAGGCATATACTTGTATATATGTGCAATTTTCGCAATTCTGCTTTATCGATTGGTTAATTTACACAATTTTCAAACACGATGTTTGGCTTTTAAGACAGAAATGCGATTTGCTTTATTGATTTGTCAATTTAAAGAATTTCAATTATGTATGTATAGTGATTTAAATATGGTTTAACTTTAATTTCCTTCGATTTAACTTAATGTTTTGTGAATTTAAAGAATTTTAAAAAACCATATTGATTTATATATTATTTTCTCAATTGCTTTTAATATTGTTATATTCTATTATTATATTTATGTTTATTTCATTGCATTTTATTTTCCCCCTTTTTAATATAATTTAAGATGGTTGGAAACTTTTTACAATTTTGTTTTTTTTTAATGCGAAATATTTTGTGAAATTTGATTTGTTCTATTTACAATTTTTCATTGTATTCTGAATTTTCACGACTTATTTATGATTATTGCCGCTTATGCAATATTTCTCATAATTTAAAACTGAAAGATAATAGAGATAGATTTTAATAGAGCTGAATATTCATTCGATTTTAGCTAAAAGTTAACAGTTAACAGCGAATTGAAACTTTTAGCCCTTAACACAGTATTGGTTCAGTCAGTATTTAGTTAAAGTCAAACCTTATGCCATTTATAGAGCATTCACTGCTTCGTTCTTTTATCGATGTTTACGTTTTCATCCGCTTTTACTTGTTCAGTTGGATTTTTGTGTGAGTTATTACGGCAACTTTCAAAGCATAAAAATTTCTTACTACTTGGCTCCAACGAAGCATAAAAACTTATGACTTGTCTATTCGACATACTATATGTATATACTATACACACACACGCATACACACACATGCACACACACTCGGCACACACACACTTAGAAATGAGCTGGGGTTCGTGCTGCATGCGCGCTGTTGGCGGCGTTGCACTTTGTTTGTTTGTGCCGGTAATATTTCCTTAAATCGAGTAAACAAGTGGAATTCAACAAAGCGGAAACGGAAGCACAATGCGTAGCTGCTTGTGTTGTGAGAGTTACCTACACACACACTCGCACACACACTGGCACACACACATACGCTGCTACACGTATCTCATACGCGATGTTGTCTCAAATATGGCGGCAAATATACTTTGCTTCTCGGCTGAAGCAGCAGACGCTACTTCTTCACTTCGCTTCTCTCGCATCTTATCTCTCTTCTCGCCTGTTCACGCTAGCTTTCTGTTGTTTTTCTTGGAAATTGCTGTTAAAAATAACAAAGCTCCTTGTGAGTTTCTCGCTTCACGTTGCTTGCCAAGTTACTTCCTTCCTTCCTTCTCCCTTGCCTTTCTTTTCTTTCTCTGCACTTTTACATGCCCTTCCTTGAGTTTTGCTTGTTGTTTGTCTTAGTTATGCCCCCATATCCTCTCCACCCAATTGAAATTGAGACGCGGCGCTCGGCAATTGTATTTATTTGCTCTGCTAAATGGCATAATCGAAGCCGACCCACCGACCCATCCTTTTTGCCAGGCTGGTTGACAGGCTTTGTGGTGGCACAGATTTTCAAAATACCAACATCAAAAGGAGTAAACAAACTATGCACACACACACACACTTAAAATAAATCCTATATTTACCTTATTAGTGTGCAAACATTCCTGAAAGGGTCCTTTTAAATAGATTTCGACTTGATTGATATAGATATAGGTTTTTATTGGCTCTCCATTTTGTGGAGTACATTTTTAGCTAGCTTCTACTCATACTATCAAATATCCAGTTTAATTGTGTAAAATAGTATTCCAGCTCAGCTATGAATAGAACAGGATTTCGTCACATAATTAAACATGTGTATTTTTTTTTATTTACAACTAACAATTCTTTTAAAGTGAATTCGAAGATTAATATTCATAGCAACGTTTTTTTGAAAGATTTGCGGCATGTCAAATTTTATCTAATTATGAATTTTTATTATTATTAATATAACGTCGACTATCGACACTCATACACGAATATTTAAGTAAAATTGCATACTACAGATTTAAAATCATAATTAAATAACATGTTCTAAATTATATTCAGTTTAACATAAAATGTATATAAATTAACATAAAACAAGTAAGAGTGCTGTAGTCGGGAGTGCCCGACTACGAGATACCCTGAACCCAGTCCTTACAATCATTCATACTAATCTAAGCACACACATGCTGCAGTATAAGCAGTATAAGCAGTGCAAGCGGTTTAAGCAGTTAGCTTGCTCTTTCGCTGAGCCCCACACAATGGAAAGTTAAATCTTAAATAACTTCTATGTTTATTGTCCGATCTTATTGAAATTTTTGGGGCAAACAATTGTCAATAATATGTGTGACCAAACCAAATTGCAAGGTCGTACCTTCAAAAATGCATTTTTTGAACTTTTGGGGGGTTTGGGGGGTGGTATCCAAAAAGTGAAATATTTGTTACATGTGTATGCTATTCGAGATTATACATGCCAAGTTTGGAGCCTCTAGCTTTTATAACTTTGAAGTTATGTCCCAAAAACGCAAGTCTGAAATCGAAATTTATCGATAACTTTTAAACGGTATGAGTTATCGATAAAATGAAATAAACTTGATCTGTCCCGGGATTAGGAGAACTTATGTTCCAAATATGAAGTCTCTAGCTCTTGTAGTCTCTGATATCTGTGTGTTCATACAGACAGACAGACGGACAGACGGACAGACGGACAGACGGTCAGACGGACAGACGGACAGACGGACAGACGGACAGACAGACGGACATGGCTAAATCGACTCGGCTGTTGATACTGATCAAGAATATATATACTTTATATGGTCGGAGATGCTTCCTTATGCCTGTTACATACTTTTGCACAAAACCATAATACCCTTTTTACCCATTTTTAATGGGTTCAGGGTATAAATATATATATTTTTTATATATCTTAGAAAAAATCTTGTCGGCAGAAAGGTTTGCAATATGTTTTCCCTATTTCGAATGATTCGAACAATATACCCCATCTAAGGGGGGAGAGTCCGCTAACAACTTTAAAAAGTGGAATATTTATACAAATTTCAACATACAATTTAAGAGAAAACTTGAAATGAAAGTGATCTTTTTTTTATTCTTTGTCACATTGAAATTGGCTAACAGCCAGGAGATTTATTTTGACCACAAACAAAATATATATTGCTGATCAGCAAAAGCCAAATCGTTATAAGTAAGTATCAGAGAGGAAAGAAGCAGAGCTAATGTGTCATCAGGCCAAAATGCGCCCTTCTATGTAATTCTCAAGAATTGATGTAAGGTGAACAATTTGTATCTGCTTTAGTGCTGATTGTGTTTTTCGTTCTTCGCTGTTATTTTGACATTGTTGCCCAAATGATATCTCTATATACCTTCTCAATTTTTGTTTATATCTTTCTTTCTCTAATAAATATAGGCTTTTTATACGCTTTTTATTAATTTAAGTATGCCTGCAGTATCTCGATTATTTTGTTGCGATGCTTATATAGTATTATACTATATATTAAAATATTATTTAAATTTTATTATTTATACATATTACAGTTATATAAATAGGTGAAAATATACAAGTACCTAAGTTGATGTTTAGCTTATATTCTTGAGCAATTTGGTTGTTAAGTTGACAGATTTTGTGGTGATAAACGCCAACTTCAAAGCCACGTTTGAGGCCAAACTACCGAGCGAGAGAGAGGCATTTATTAAATTCCGCTCGGTTGCTCTTGGGCTGGCTCATAAGCGAGGCCGCCGCAACGTCTATGGAAAATGGAAAATGTTCTTGGAAAATTACGCAGCTGTGTAAAGTTTTTCCGGCATATTCAAGATGCTTGTTTCGTCGTTGGTTTTTGTGAAAAGTCCTCGCATAGCGCCTTATATAAATATATATATCCTATATATATATACTTATTTTGCGTAACTTTAACGTCTTCAAAGACAAAACTTACGCTCAAATTGTTTGTCATCAAATTATGTGGCCGAATGTTGTTGTTGCTGTTGCTGTTGCTATTGCTGTTGGTTTTCTTTGCTGACCCTGGCCACAAAAATGGGCATCATTAAAATGCTGTTACCGGACGCACAGCGCTCCTACCGCTTGACCAAATCCAGTCGACCCCCTGTCAACGCTGGACGGAGAACGAGGGAGGGGGTTCCCAACCGCAAACCGGATTGCTCAGGCATACCCTTTTTTAATTTGCAACATGTCATTGGCAGAAAGACAAGCAAAAAGGACGTGGCACATCGATGAGAGCCGGGCTAACCGAAAACTGGCTACCGAGAAACAGAAACAGAAACAGAGAATGGAACAACTGAGCAACGCCCAGTGTACGCTTTGTTGCGCCTTTTGTTGGGCTTTGCTGCCATGGCCGAATAACCCAAGCAAAAACCAAAATTAGCAGCCGCAGCAGGACTACGAAAAAAAAATACCAAAAGAAAATACCAAAAAAAGTACAGAAAACAAGAAAAAAGCGTAGGCAAAACAGTCGAGCGAGAGAGAGGGCAAATCAACAACTATTTAAGATGTCCAAAGAATGGCAAAGAAGTAGTTCTCAAGATTGCAGTAGGTGCAAAAAACTGAGTGAATAGAAGAAGGCAAAGAAATGAACAGACATTTTGACCTTTTCAAACATTTGCACAATCTCAAAGAATTGCTATTTGAGAGCAGAAGGCAACGGCAACGGCAACGCCAAAGGAAATCAGCTTTCAGAGCACTCTTGAGTTTGCATTTAACTCAAATACTAAGTTGCCTTTATGGTAAAAATATATAAAGCATATATAACTACTATGTATAGTAATAAACGCGAGACTTACAAGCGGAAAGATGTGTTCTAATCAAATAATTTACTTATCTAATACACTAAGAGCTAAACAAATATATTTTTAAAGGCGTAACAGTAGAAAAATACTAACATTATTTATTTTCGATTTTTTTCACACTAAACAAAAAGTATATATATTCTGAATGAGTATACTGTAATACCTTAAACAATCTTTTAAATTTGATACATATCTGAAGCATTAGATTTATTCTTCTTGAAGTATTTTAGTTAAGTTATAGGTTAACACAGTCATTCTGAAACTTAATAGTTTTTGCTTAAGCACATTTACTTTTTGCTTTATTTTTTATTATTATTATTTATTATATTATTTTTATTCATATAAATTGCTTTACTATTTTAAAAACATAATGCAAATCATATATAAGTCGCACTCAAACGAAATTTATGTTCCGAACATCAATCACGACACATTTTATAAATTGTATATAATATTTATTAAATAGCAATTTCATTGTCCGTTTGAAAGGTCTTTCTTTTATTTTCTCAAAACTTGTTTATCTATTATAATGTTATGTTTGGGAATCTATTATGCTACCCTCGTACACCCACACACACACAATGGTGATAGACGATGAAAAAAGCGAAAAGTGAATAAGAGGCAGAGGAATTGGGCACAGGACGTAGGCATAGGAGGGGACAGTGGGACCTGTACAGTGGGTATAGGTAGTGGACGCCCGCCCCGAATGTCATACAAATGACCCATATTAAATTTATTACGGCACTGGGAGCAGCACAATGAAATTCAATAGCTGAAAACCTAATGGCAAACAAAACAAATCGGCGACGCCTACGACTATGCTGTATATACTGTATACATTATACATTATACATTATACATATAGTATATACATATATTATGCTATTGTACAAAGAGCTATACTTAGATACCTTAGGAGTGGCGTTAGGGAGGCATATGCGGAGTGCTGCTGTATCAAAAGCAGCTTAAAGACGCTTGTGTGAGCCAAGTTTTTGCACTGCTTGTCGTTACGCTGTCATTCTGGCAGCTTTACCAAATTGATTTATAATCCTGCCTCGAATATCCTGCACAGGAGACATCGTGCCGCCTGCAAAATATCACGCGCCACTCTCAAACTTTTGACGAGTTGTAGCGCTTTCTTTTAATTTATTTTTATAATACATATACATCCTTTCGCTTGTAATGGAATTTTCCAATTACTTTGCAATTATATGCGCTACAAATAACGAGCACAATTTTTGTGCTGTTTGCAAAACGCGCAGGCGTTGAGGAGACTGCGTTTGTTTACCTCGACACGTCCTGCGGCCCCATTATCCTGCAGCTAATTAAGAAACGTGAGACAAATGACAAGCGCTAAAATATTGTTTGCCAGCGCTTAAGGAGCAGAGATACGCATACAACGATAAATGTGTGCTGAAGATAGCAACTAAATCAGCACAGACTACTGTCTGATCGGCTATGCCATATCCTGTAAACTGTAATAATTTTATTTATTTGTGTTAGACTCCTAGTAGATGTGCTACTTATAATCTAAGATATAATTTTGATACATTTGAATTTTCACTCAACTATACATTTACATTCTATTACAGACATTTTTATTTATTCAAAAACACTTTAGCCAAATTAACTCTTGGAATTCAAATTTAGAGATAGACTGTTATATATCAATATTAATTTGGTTATAATAAGTTTCAAATTTAATAGTACTGAGAACTATCTTCGAATTATCTTAAGGACCTGTGCTCAACCTTTAACAAGTGTTTTAGCAAGTTGAATTAAGATATAACTCGTAAAGAACTTGTCTTGTTATTTGTTGTAGTATTACTCTCGCTATGATGTCTTTAAAATACCGAAAATAAATACGGTTATAAGCCATCAATTCAGTTACATTATTCCACTGTAGAACAGATTACTGAATTGTGAAAGATCGTTTAATCCATTTTGTATTAACTTTGCTCTCTGAGAGATGCAGGAAAGCTTTATCAATTCTTTCATTACTCATAGCATCGATAACTAATCGATATCTGATATCTTAAACTTTTTTTTACCAGCTTAATTTTAAATATATATTTCAAAAAGTACTCAGAAAGCTGTTAGTATATTTTCAGAGGTATTCACTTCATCTTTATTTATTTGTGACTCAAAGTATTCATATTGCTTACCATTTATTATATTTGTCTAGCTTTTATTTGTAAAAACGTCTTAAAAGGAATTTCTCTAATCTTATTCTCAATGTATTTCAAGATATGCAAAAATTATAATTAGCTTATGATTACTAGCCCACTGCTATGCAGAAAACTTATTCAAAGGCTTAAGGCAATCAGGCTCTATAAAAAGGGATGTGAAACATATTGCACTTACTGAGTATCTGCTTAGTTATATTCAAACACATGTCATTTATAAATAACTACGAGGCTGTGCTTAAGACAACGCTAGAGATTTATTAATTATCAACTGGACCTTGGTATCGACCTCGTCACAGGACACTCACAAACACACACAAACACACAAGCACACACACACAGACACACATAAATACAGAGAGAGTTTTGCAATCACAGCCGCTTGATTGGCATTTAAAGCTCTTTAGGAAATCTGTAGCTCTTGAAGGAGCCTCGCTGTCTGGGGGCTGGGAGCTGAGAGCTGGGCTGACAGCAAAAATCGAAGTGAAGTGGCTACATTGAGCCACAGCTGAGCTCCTTAACGCTGCTCCCAGTCTGACATAATCCATGCAATTGTAAATTTAATAAGAGCCAAGGCAGCAACGGGGCCGGCATCTTTCTCTGGACTCGGATTTTGTGGTGCGGAGGGCAATGGAAAAGCAAGTAGTCAAGGCAATTAAGTGAGCCAAGTGGGGCCAGAGTGGCATGGTGGGGTGGAAGTGTTGCTGGATCTTCAAGTAGTCGCGTACAGCGTGTATACTTATAGGAAAGAAAACTTTCAAGTTCCATAGTTATGGAAGTGGCAACAAGAACAACAACAACAATAACAACAACAATGTCTTTTGCGCTGCGCCTATAAATGAAGGTCAAATAGGGTTGTCAAGTGCTCAAGCAGCTGTTAAAGCTCAACTTTCTATGGCAACAGTATCGATGCCATCAGCGGAGTTGAGCTCCTCATTTGACTTACAAACACACTTCTTAAATGATTAAATATTGCTATTGAATCGAAAAACTTTCAGCAAAATGCAGCATAAGTAAATTTATCGATATATAATCGTTAATTGATCAACATCAAATTAAATATGTGTTTGATTAAATCAGAAGCATTAAAACGTTTTAGATTTTCTCTTAAAAACAACCCAAGCAAGTAAGAGGTGATATCCTAAATCCAGTCTTAACATGCATTCATATATTCTTACATATTCTTACTGCAAGCAGAGCAAGCAGCTCAAGCAGTTAGCTTACTTATTCACTGTGCTGTATCTTCTGTGTTTATTTTCCGATCTTAGTGAAATTGGTTGAGCATAAAATTGTCAATAAATTGAGTGACCAAATTTGGTGTCCCTAGCTCTTATTACTTTTAGGTTTTAGGCCCAAAAACCATGGTGTGAAATCGAAATTTATCGATAACTTTCAAACGGAACGAGTTGTCGATAAGAAAAAAAGACTTGATCTGACAAAGGACTATGAGAACTTATATTCCAACTATGAAGTCTCTAGCTCTTATAGTCTCTGATAGCCGCATGTTCATACAGACAGACAGACGGACAACCAAACTAATAAAAGGCCACCAAATCCCTGAGAATGCCTCTTCTTCAGGGAATTCTAGTCACAATAAAGTGGTTCGTCATACTCTCGTATATTTTCTATAAAGTTTTCCTGTATACCACAGAATATTTTGACACATAATAACTAATAGCTGTCACAGAGTAAATTCAACAAGGCACAATTCATATAGATTTCAATCAAATTCAATTAAGCAACACATTTTCCAACAGCTAGTTTAAAATTTTACACGTTAATAAGGCTACATATTTCTTTAGAATTTGACCTTCTATAACCTATTCTTCAGATCGCTGCAATGGCTAACAGCGAAGACGTCCATTTCGCCAGCGACAAGCTGATCGGCTTTAAGAATCTGGACAATCAGGTGGCATCGGCCAAGAACTATGCCCACTGGCTGCTCTCCAACATGGAGGTGTCCTGGGACGAGGGCTTCATCCAGGGCCTGCTCGAGTATCTACGCATGCCGGGCGCCCAGCGTGGCCCACGCATGTGCATCAAGGCGTTGCGAGTGCTCCACGAACTGACCACGCACAGCACCAAGGTGGACGTGAAGCGTCTGGCGCTGACCACCGAGGTGCTCCCGCTGCTGCGCGGCTTGCTGCAGCAGACCCGACTGCGCGACACCATCACGAGCAGCTGCCTGGCACTGCTGAGCAATCTGCTCGTGACCAGCTGGGTGATACGGGATGCGATGCTGGTCACCGGACTGCTCGAGGAGCTGCTGCAGCTGCTCACGCGCTGTGGCCAGCAGCAGATGCAGGGCCAGATCATCTGGCTGCTCTACCAGGTGCTGCGCTACAAGACACCCGGTCCGGCAGTGGCGGCCATTTGCCAGATTGCCAAGGCGCTGACTGGCTTGCTGCATCACTCGCAGGATGTGGAGCTGCTGCTGCCGGCACTGCAGTTGTCCCAGCTGATATCCGAATACCACTCGGCCATGCTGCCCGCCATGGTCGAGTCGAAGCTGCTGAGTCGCGTCCTGCGCTTCGTGCTGAGTCCGTTGGAGCAGCTGCAGCGCGAGGCGATCTTTGTGCTGGCCAATGTCTGTGTGGAGTATCGACAGCGCAAGGCGCTCTTTCGCTTTCCCAAGAGCATACTGCTGCACGTGCATGGTCTGGTCCTGGGCGGTCGTCCGGAGATACGTGTCCTGGTGCTGCAGCTCTTGGGTGGCATCATTGACAACAGGTGCATCAAGCTGCAGCACTTCGTGGAGCTGGGCCTGATCCGCAAGATCGCGCAGAGCGCCAGCAAGCGGGAGCCGGATGCTGAAATCCGTCTCCAGGCCGGCTGGACTCTGGTCAGTTTGGCGCTGCATCTGTATCGCTGCTATTTGAATTACTTCATCGATTGTGGCGCCTTGCATGCCATCTGCGATCTGCTGCGTCTCCAGCTGCCTGTCCAGCTGCTGCGCAATGTTCTCGTCGTCCTGCTGCTGCTCAGCGAGAATCATTGCCACAGCAAACAGTGCCTCATGTATGTCATGTGGCAGTGCAACGTCTGGCCGCAAATCCTAACGCTGCAGGACAGCAACAATGCGGCTGTGAAGACTCTGTGCACCCTGCTCTACTCCCGCCACTCCATGGAGCAGCTGCGGCCCGTGGAGGGCGTCCACATGAGAATGCTGCAAGCTGAACGTGTTATCGCCTAAAAGTTATGTGTTCCCTCGATTTAACCTATACCATATAAATATGCTCTAATCTTGACAACTTGTATTATTAGCTCTTTTGCTAGAAGTCTATACAACTGATTCAGATTTAAATGCAGAACTAATGTATTGCCAAGCCAAGATTAAAACTGCCTCGGGATCGAGGTCCGTCTTTCTTTCCGTCTGTCTGTATGAACACGCGGATATCAAGACTATAAGAGCTAGGCGCTTCATATTTTGAATATATGTTCCCGTAGTCACGGGACAGAACACGTTTTTCATTTTATCGATAACTCGACCCGTTCAAAAGTTATCGATAAATTTCAATTTCAATTTCGATAAAGAAGCATGCCAAGAAGCAAGCTAACTGCTTAAACTGCTTGCAGTATATGAATGTTTGTATATATGTGAGAGGTAAGTAAAAGCTAATGTAAGAACTGGGTTCAGGGTATCTCCTAGTCGGGCACTTCCGACTAGAGCACTATTGTTAATATTTGAAATGCATATTTAGAGGGCTGGAATCCGTTAGTATGCACCGAACCCATTACAAATGGGCATAAAGAAGTATCCCTGATCAGCCGAGTCGATCTATCAAATCAAAAACAAAGTAAATTTAAAAGGTTTTTTTTTTAATTTATAAAGAACTTGAATATGTTGAGTGCAATTGCATCTACTTATTAATAATGCTAATTAAACAAAGGCAACTAATAAAAAAATAACAAAAATTCTACAACGACAAAAAAAAAACTTGAACCGCAGACCCCATTAAAATGTTCTATGCAATTGCTGTATGATTATTAAACTATGCTAATTGAAAGTAAGGAAAATCTATGCAAATGCATATTTTATTTATGAATTTGAAAAATGTTGCTGTAGTTGTTAATGTTGTTGTTGTTGTTGTTGTTGTTGGGCATTTGGCAGTGCTAACGACAAAAGTTGTTGCTATCGCAGCGATTTTCAATTTGTTTTTCTTTTTGTTCGCATTTAACTTTGCAAAAACTTTTTTGTGTGAATGTGTGTGTGGAATTTACATTTCACAAACTAATTGTATGTAAATATGTCAAATGTGTGTCGTCAACACCTGAATGTGTTGCACAGTGCGTGTGTGTGTGTGTGTGTGATGTGGTGGGTGGGGATTGTGTGTGTGTGTGTGCACACGTATTTGTATTGCATATTGACAATTTCATAAATGCGGTAACATTTTCAATTAAATATGCGCAACGCCGCAAACACAGCTGCACAATCGCACATACAGCATCTGCCACGCCCCATCTGTCAACGCCCACGCTCACGCCCACATGGCCCAATGTGCAACGCCCAGTCCATCAATCCGCACAGTAAGTCGATTGATATGTACATATAGATGTGTGTGTGTGTGTGTGTGTGTGTGCAGGTGTACAGCTTTTGGTCGGTTACAAATTGCAAATCAATCAATAAATAATTGAAATGAAAATCATTTTGCTGGTTTCAACTTATCTTCGGAAAGCGCTTCTCGCTCCCTCTGCTGCTGCCAAGCTGCGTTACGCTTCGTTTTGGCTGCGTATGCAAATGGGCAAAATTGTGTACATCTATCACTCGATTCGGATCGGAATCAGAATCGAAAGCGGCAGACAGACCAACACACAAACACACAAACACACACACACACACACACACACACACATATTGCAATAGAAGCGAGAAGCGACGGGGCAGCCGAATTGCAGAGGCGTGAGTGCGTTTGCAGGTGTGCAGGATTAGTGATGAGACAACTGATGTATCTATGGATGTATAAGGATGTCTTTCCATGCGTCTATGTGTCTATGTGTCTCTGCTCTCCAGTGTGCTTTTTGCGATAACGTTAAAAGTGATTTGTTTGGGGCAACTGATATTTTCTAAACTGTGATTAGTCTACACAATTGCTATGTGTTTGTCTTGAGCTAGCTGAAGTGGGAACATTTCTATGGAGGGCTTCACTTTCTGAGCATGGCATAAGCTTTGTGATTGTTGAAAGCGAAGGAAATACTGAACATATAGACTGTTTCGTATTTGGATTTCAATAATAAAACTGCCTTTGGTATCATAGTATAAACATGTATCAAATATTTTAATTAACACATTTTTGCTAGTTCATATACGAACATTATAAGAAATATATATATATAGGTATATAATAGCTAAAGAATATTTCTACATTTGTATATCTGACACAATGAATAATCGAAAATTTGTGCCTAATTTTGAGCTATTTATTAAATATATTTAAATATATTTTAGATAATATTTTAAAAATGGATAAAAATTAAAAAATCAATAGCTGTGAATCAACTGATATATTTTTTGAGTTGTACGGTTGCAATAAATATTTGAATAAAGTTAAAAGGTTCTTTAAATATATGTACATCCTTTTTTTTATCTAAAAAAATAAAACAAATAAGTAAATGAAATGAAATTTTATTATTTGAAAAAATAGCATGCGTATATATCCTCATGATACGTTTTGGCATAAATAATATCTTTTCATATTCATTCAATAAATAAAAGAGCTTAAAAATGTCTTGGATTTAAAATAACATATTTTTAGAAGAATGTTCATTGTATTTAAAATGTCTTACATAACAAAAAATATTTCTTAATTTGCAAGAATTTGCGTGCATATTAAATTAGAAAATCGATATATATATATATATATATAACTATCTTTCGATAGCATTCTCAATCGATTTATTACAGATAAAGTTATTTACTGTGATTGAGTGGGTCATCTCTAGTGCGTAGTTGTTTGTGATTGTTTGGGTTCGATGTGTTTGTGTGGTTGCCTGGCACGGCTGTGTATGCATGTGTATGCATGTGTGTGTGTGTGTGTGCGTGTGTGTGGTTGATCATATTATGTTAAATTACCAATTTCACAAATCTATTTGGCACTTTTTCAATAAAGTGCGCGTTCGCGGCCATTTTTAAATTGAAAACTCTATCGAATTTATTATGCCCAACGCCAACTCCAAGCAGAAAAAGAATAGAGGGAAAGGAAACCGCTTAGCCAGGCAGTAGTCCATGGTTGCTGTAGCTGTGTCGCTTCATCTGCGTCTCCGACTATCCATGGGTTAAATTTAATTTCAAAGTTCGCTTTTGTTTTTGGCTGTACTTCGTTTTTGTCGTTATGCCCGAAATCCCGCACAAATCCTTTGAGCTAGCACACGAACAGCTGCTTTGGAGCAGGACCAAAACCAGGACCGGGGCCAGGACGTTGCTCACTTTTGTTGTTGCTGTTGCTGATGCTGTTGTTGTTGTTGTTTTAAGCGCCGCTGCTTTGGTTGCAGATTTACGCACCAGCAAATCGTTGAATTTATTGGGAAGGGCAGGCAGCAATGTTCGGGTGGGCGTTTTGGGGGGCGGTTGCAATGCGCTGGGCGTGGCGGCATTTTCAATTTTGTCGCTGCATTGCCAGATAGAGAGAGAGAGAGAGAGAGGGAGAGGGAGAGGCGTGCGGCAAAAACCCAAAAACCGTAACCAAACCCAAAACTGCAGGCGCCGCCGAAAAACGCCGAAAACCCATAAGCCTCAGCCCGCAATCCTCCCGCCCAGACTGATCTTGATTGCATTTGGCAAATGCCAACACCAAACTTGCAGACACACATCCGTCAGTCGGCTGACAATCTAATCAAGGGGGTCCGGAGTGTCCACACGATTTAAATGATAGGTCCTTCAGCCTCCGCGACATACTATAAACTATATATATAGCCAGCTTTTGGGGGCGCTTTGAGAGCCGTGTCCGGAAACTACAACTTTTTGCATAATCTCAAAACTATCAAATTCAGTTTCCGCATATGTTGGCAAACAACAATTTGCTTCTTTTTTTTGTTTTGTCAATTGTTTTGCGCACTTTTGGCTTTTCACTACTTTGTTTTAATGTATTTAAAAAGCTATACATTTAATCATATGCAGCACTCCTAAGTGAATCATCTTTAACTTTTTTTGATAGGCCTTTTGGTATTGAATAAGCATCTAAAAGAAAAATGGTATTTCTTTGGACTATCTAGAATCCCATCAGAAATGCCTTGGGATTGAAAAACGGATATGTTTTGACCAAATTATGGAAGTTTTAGGTGTTTTTATACTCTTTTCCAAGAAAATAGTATATTCAGTTTGTGCTGAAATTTGTAACGCGTCAGAGACCCCTAAAAGTAACTGACAAAACAAATTGATCTAGCCATGACGGTCTGTCCGTCTGTCTGTCTGTATGTATGGGATCTAGTCTCTCAGTTTCTGAGCTATCGCGATGAAACTGTGCACGGATACTTATTATTCAAAGGGACAGCACATTGGTCGGAACCAGCCGGATCGGACCACTATATCTTATAGCAGCCATACAACTCGAAGTCGGTTTTGGTCATGTTTTCAAAGCTATCGCCTTAAATTTCCTTGTACACTTGAACATCCTTATAACTCATCAATGTCTAAAATTGAAAATCGATTCAGTTATAATTAGCAAAGATATGCGTCATTAAATATTTCGCTGGTGCAGTTGGCAATATGAAAGTAATCTAAAGAAAAGAGTATCAAATTTTCGGCACGCCGAATCCTTTCCCACTTGCTTAAGTATAAGTTAATGTAAGAACTGTGTGCAGGGTATCTCCTACATGGGCACTCCCGGTTAAAGTCGTGATGACTTGGTTGTTTTTGTTTCTTGCTTTGTAGTTGTTCTCTTCTGTGTAGTAGTAGTAGTAGTAGTATTTTAATAAAGTGCCAATAGAGAGCCAAAGAGCTGTACGCAAAACAAGACACGCCATAAAATCAATTGCTGTTTGCGCGTGCCGCTCACAGGACGAAAGGACGAGACGAGTGAGGAGCGAGGAGTGAGGGGATGTGGTTGAGGATGCAGAATGCAAATGGCCCTGGAATGGGTCGAATGGGGCTGCCAATGGGCGATGTGGACGTGGATGTGAATGCATTTGGGTACACGTGCCGCACTTCATGCAATTCACATGAGTGTTTCATGAGTTGGTTCCAGCTGTTTGGTCAGCTACATTTTTTTTTGCATTTTTGTATTTTTATGTTTTTGATGGGTGGCTCGTATGTAAATGAGATATTTTGTGGCTTGTGGCAGCAGGCGTTTGGGGCACGTACAAATTCAAATGCGGTTGAAATCTGCATTAACTATTGCAATTAGTGCAAAATTTCGCATAAATTATGTAAAGAATAGTTTTTGGCGCAGTTTTCTATGAACTACTACAACTACTACAACGACAACGATGTTGTTGAAAAGCATTTGGCAAATTTGTTGCACTATCCCATCCGCCCGGACAGCAGCCAGGGGGCGTGTCCTGCCACGCTCTAAATGCCACTTGCCAGCTGCATAATGCAATTGAGTTTAACATTTAATGATCGGATTTTCATAGGGCCAATTGTGCTTTTCGGGCATAATTATTGTGTCAGTCACTTTGATTTGTTTCGATTGTGCAAGGATTGTGATCAGTTCTAAAAGTGGCAATCATCTATGTAAATAAAACAGTTTGTTCAAGCTGACTGATTGATTGATGATTGCTAATGTACAGGCCAAATATGTAAAAGGGCTAACAAGCTCAAAACTCTTTTAGAGTATCAGACTTTAAAACGAAAAGGGTCGTGGGTTCAAATCCCATTTTAATCTGCAAATTCTTAAATTGTGTAAATAATACATATTTTTTTGCTAGGTAATTAAATAAATACAGACAATTGAAGAGAAAGTAAATGTTATTAGCCAAATAAATTATGTCTAATATATATTCTCACTTACTTTGTGTAATTAAAAGATATTGTTTTATATCATTTTTATTAAAGTAAGATAATATTGTTTTACTTTTATTTATAAAATTTACATAAATGCCTTAAAGGTATTACGAGCAAATGATTTTCTTTAAAGCTTACATATAACTTCTGTTAGTAAAATATATGTATTTTTTATTTTTAAAAGAGAATTTAAGAGTCGGCGTGGTAGTTTCTCGTTTTCGCTCATTGTACAATTCGCTAGTTATATGTTTAGATATTTCGGTTGGTTTTTGTCTCGTTCGCCCATAGAAACAGTTGTTGTTGTTTGGGCGCCGTTCTTTGTTTCGCTTGTTTACTGTAAATTTCGTTTAGATGTTCAATTAAATTTTAATTAGCCTGTCTCTTCTAATGCCATTGCTATTGCTATTGCTGTTGCCATTGCCATTGCCATTGCCATCGATTTCGATTCGATTGCTCGTTTTTGAGCATGTGGCAAATAGATCCCTATTTAAACATGCATCTATAGCAAACTGAAATATCCTTTGAGCTGCGACGCTTTGGGGCTTAACGCTGTCAATATAATACACTTGATGTGGTACAGTCGTAGAGGTTTATTTAGTTTGGTTATTAGTGGCATTTGGAAGTAACTTTCCGCTCTCATGCGCCATTTAACTGTAATCAATTAATTCATTATTATTCGTATTCTGCTTTCAAAACCTGCCACTTTGCTTTATTGCATGTTGAAGTAGTTTTCATTATTGGTTCTACCTTGTTGCACAGCAGCAGCAGCAGCAGCTAGAAGCAGGTGGGGCAAGGTGGGGCCAGGTGGGGCCAGGTGGGGGGCATTTGGCATTTACTGGCGGTGCTTGCAGCAAAAAGCAGCGCAAAACTTGTCGGCAAGTTTGGTAAGGCTACTTTATCCATCCAACCACCCAACCACCCACACAACCAGCCCAACGTTTGAAAGTCCACTTATTTGTTGGTCTGCTTCTATTTTAGCCTGCTCTCACGGGTGGCATTCCGACCAGATAGCCAAACAACTGGGGCAATTCGTTCACGGGCCACTCTCTGCTCTCAAGGTTTTTGTCTAAACTTTGGTTTATGCACGAGTTTGTCAAAATACTAAAAACGAACGGGGTACAAAACTTGCACTTGGAAACTTCGAAATGGTAAAATAAAAGCACTAAGAGGTTTTTCAAAATTTACATCATTGCATTTTTGAACAAGATAAACATTTACTTGTGATTTATTGAATATAATTAGATCATGAGCACTAAAAGTGCATTAGTTATAAGCTTAAAACACGAAACACCAATTAAAAAATCGAATTTAAAATATTATTAAATTGCTTTCTTATATATACTGTATAGTGCTTGAACAATAAATAAATAAAGTCTAAATTGAATTGTTTTCATAATAATATTGATTAATAAGTATATATTGATTATTGATACTTATTTTATTTAACATATATATTATTTGACTTGTATATTTTATAATTTTTTTAACAGGAAAACAATTAAATTTTAAATTTATCCGCTCTAATATACCTATCGTTTATATTTATATTAAATTTACTTGTTTATTATTACTGAAAACATAAAAAAGCATGTACGGAAATTCTAGCTTCCAGAAATTAGAGCGTATATAACTGTCATATGTAAAAAGTAACAATTTAAATTATCAAATGTTATTCTTTTTTTTCTGCTTACACTAATTAATCAGTCAATTGTGTAACAGAAATAAAAACACAAAGATGAATAAAGATATATATAGAAAAGCAAATGTGTTGATCCGATTCCTATCAATAACAATCAAAACAAAACCAAAATCGATCACAAATAAAAATTGGTCAATCTATAGAAAAAATTGTATAATAATAGAAAATTATTTAACTACAAGCAACTAAAGTCATAAACAATTATGAAAGCCAACATTTGAAGTTCTTTTGAAATACGTTTTTCTTCACTTGCTGTCAACAGCACATTATCTATATAGATATGTGTGTTAGCGTATATGTATATATTAAGTCCATAATTATTAGAGATATTAGCTCTAAGTAACTCAGTCTTCAGTCTTCTTACGCACATTTTCAATAAGCTGGCTGTAATCTGCTGAGGATTTCCAGCTGCTCCGGCAACCAGTTACAGTTACATTTACAGTTGCAAGAGCACACATGTGTGCTTGCCACACCATCATATCATTAGCCCCGTTGGGTGAGGCATGCGTAATTCCCTTGCTACCCCTTCCCCCTACCCAATTCTCTTCCTGCTCCAGTTGCCTTCATTGTTTTTAGCGTTTGACTTGATTGTTGAGCTCTAAAACGCTTTGCGACCAAACGCAAAAAAACTTTTGCCCATAAACGTCAAGAGTAACGCGGCAACTCCTCCAACAGTCCCCCCCCCCCGTCACCCACTTGAGACACCCCTGCTGTAACCCTACTGTACCCCCCATCTGCCCCTCTTCATATCTTGTACCCCTCTTTCGTACGCAACTCACATTCGCGTTCGCCACATCGAATGTTGTTTTTATTGTCGCTGCTGTTACAATTTTCATTACATTAACCGTTTGCCACGCCCACTTTCGCCCCCCCCCCCTTCCTACCTCCCTCCGCCCACCTGTTTGTGCTGCAATGCGCCTCGCTTGTTCTTGTTGTCGTTGTGTGTTCGCTGTTTGTTTGTTTGTTTGTTTGTGTCCTAATGCCAGCTACTTTTAGCTGCTGTTTTACTGCGGCACTGTTGATTCTGCAGTTGCTGCACCTTCCGATCCAGGGCTCCTAATCCAAGCAGCAGGCAGCAGGCAGCAAGCAGCCCCCACCTGGCCAGGCCCTTTCGGCCAAAGTTTAGCGCTCTTGTCGTTAAAAGAAGAACTGATATAAAGAAAGCCGAAAGTGAAACGAAAGCAAAAGCAAAGCAATCGCGCTGAGTTGGCTGAATTGGCAACCAATTGCCAACTATTTGCAGCAGCAGCCCCCCAAGCCTCAATACTCAATCCTCAATCGTCAATCCTCAATCCTCAATCCCCAATCCGCATCAATCAATGGGCATATGATAGCCCAAATGTGCTGGCATCGCGTCTCCTCGCTGACCCCGCTCCGAGTTCAGGTCAGGTGAAAGCGCTTTTATAAAGCTATAAAATATACACGAAACTCACAACACGCACCTTTTGCTAACCTTTTTCTCAAAGCGATCGATGGTCGAGGGGCCCTGAGGAACTGGGGAACTGGGGAACTGGGGAGCTGGGATTTGGGCGAGGGTGCAGGTCCTGTGAGCGTGAGCCTGGCACTGTCAACGGCAACCTTTTTAAACAACTTCAAATGCGGGGGCTGTAAGTAAGAAACAGTTTATGTGCTTAATTTTTGGTGCGATTGTTTTTGCCACATTTTGATTATGTTTGGTTTTACGATTTAGATTAGCAAATTTTCAAGATATTTTCTAGATTATTGCTTAAGTGAAATAAGGGATCATTTAAATGAGGCAAGTATATAAAATATTAACGAAAGCACTAAAAGAACTTTTTAAATGCCTATACTTGAGTATTTGAAAATGACTTTTGTTCGAAATTGTGTTTAAAATAATTATGAAAAACTTAGTTATAGAAAAGTTAGAATATACAAATATTATTCAGTATTTGTGGCAATAGATTATCAACATATTTACTTATTTAATTGAAAGTCGGCATAAAATAATTTGTATTAAAATGATAAAACATTTATAAGTATATAAAACACTTAACTAAAATTTAAAATGTGAAGTTAGATAGACTAAGATATGAATATGTATACAGCATGGAGAATATATAGTTATAAAGATGTTAAACTGTATTATTATTATTATTAAGCATGGGATATAGTTTCAAGAATATATTATTACAAAGACATTAAGTTGTATTATATAGTTTCAAACTATAAAGGTAACTTGGGAAAAAAAAACACTGGAAACTCGAGCACAGATCCTATTATTACTATTATCTTTGGTTGTCTTTAACTCATTTCATACTACTCATAACTATACGAGCACACCTCGTTCGAGTTTGGTCCTGCTTATGTTTGGTTTATGTGTATTTCTGGCTCATTCTCTGTCTCGGACTGAGCTTGGGCTCGCCCTAAAAGATTTATGTGCGTAAATTTCATGCTGACGGCATCAGGTGATTTAACACTTTAGATAACTTGGAACAGTTTATAGTCGAGCCCATCCTCAGCTTCCCCAGCCCCCAGCTAACCCCCAGCTAACCCAACAACAAAGCAAACATGGCAAGTTTTGTGGGTGGATGGACTGGACAAAAGTTGTATTTTTATTATTTTATTTTATTGCGCTTACATCTTTAAATATGTTTGCTTGCCTTGTTGCCTTGTTGTTGTGCTTTGGGTCCCCCCGTCCCCCCCCCATCCAACAGATCTGTGGGGGGGTTAACTCTGGAATTGATGTGTCTTTTGGGGTCATAAAAATTACAAAAATTTCGCTCGCCTTTTCGGGCTGATTGTGTGCGATTGGGAGAGCATCGGTGCGAGCAGGTCCTTTAGATAGGTCCTGCGAACGATATAAATTATATTGAGCGCTTTGGATTAGTTTTTTATGTGGCACTCATGTAGTGAGAGAAATGAAATTAGATACGTGCTGGTTGGGGAGTTCATTTGTGCACGACTGTGATTCCACTTTGGCCCAAAAATAGCCAAAATCTCAACCAAAAAGTATATACATATATAAGTTTCGAATACTTAAAGATTTCTTTCGTCTTTCGTCTGGGGGACAACAACAACACAGCAGACACATTAAATGTTTAGCTGGCTGCACAATGCACCACAATTTGCAATGCGCCCGAATCCTGTGGGTCTCTCCCAGCAACTTTGCAATCGAAGCATAACAATGGCAAGCAATTACCAAAAAGGAAAAAAAAATAGGAGAGAGAAGTAAGAAAAGTGGGGGACTTGTGCAAAAAATTGAACACGAAAAGGGCAAAGCGAGAAAAGGAAGTGAAAGAGCGAAAATAACATCGAATTGTTAAGAAACTGCAAACTGCAAATCCATTAAACCACAACAAGCTAGGGGAACAACGACTACTAGTAGTACGTAAGAAGAACAAGAGTGCCAGAAAAAGGGAAAGGTGGGGATGGTGGGAATGGTGGGGATGGAGTGGGGGGCACTTTTAAATTGTGTCTTTTACGTGGCAAGTCCAGCTGACTGGAAATTGTTGTAGTGCGGGACGCATTTGCAAATGTGTGTGGCCTGAAGAGGATTAGCTCTTAAGAATTGAACTTATGCATTAGTTAGTATACGACTCTGGCACTTTATAAGCACCCCCAAAAAAGAATGGAGGGCCTGCTAGTAAAAAAATTTATTTTTGCTGACAGTTAACTATGCCTTTTTTAAGTAATAATACAATCAAACTATTGCTTGTCTATCTTTCAGCTGTAATATGTGGATTTATCATGCTAATCCATTCACTATTGCAAGCAAATATTATTAAACAAAACTGCTCATCTGTTTTTGAAATATAAGCAAAAATATTGTTTTCCTTCCAAAACATTTCAAACTTATAAACTAGTATTCTAATCACAATGGCAATTAAATATTGAATTTTATGAATTTATTAAGATGACAATATATTACAAATTTCCATTTTTAGCTTAAATAAATTTTTGTTTATTAACTTACTTATTAAAGATTATATTTATACTCTTTTCGAATAAAATAGTATATTCATTTGGTGCTTAAGTGTGTAATGCATAGAAGAAAACAACGTAGCACCTCCAGTATTCTTCGGATGACAAAACAAATTGATCTGGTCATGTCCGTCTGTCTGTCTGTCTGTATGTATGCAAACTAGTTCCTCAGTTTTTGAGCTATCGCGATGCAATTTTACCCAGAGACTTATTAGTCAAAGGGATAGCATATTAAGCGGAACCAGCCGAATCGGATCACTATATCTTATAGTTGTCATACAACTGGAAGTCAGTTTTGTCCATATATCCCATTTTTTCACAGCTATCGCCATCTATTTTCTTTTACAGTTGAACATCCTTATAGCTCATCAATGTTGATATTTCGGATAGATTGAGTTATAAATAGCGAAGATATGCGTAATTAAATATATTTCAAAAGACGTTAGGCTATATAAAATGCAACTTGTGCTAGATAACGAATATCAGCAAAGTCTCTAAAATGGCAACACTCATGGCAAACCAATCTTCCAGGCGAAAAATCCTTCGGTTACACTTCAAAATGTTAAGAGTCATCCAATCAATTGCTCAAAGTCTTTAAAATCATCTAACAGCAGCAACTGCTGGACGAGCGCGGCTAACCGCAAAGGACGCACAAACAAGGACGGATCCCTGCCGAGGAGGTAGCTGGCGAGCTGCAGAGCAACCCAATTCGATGAGGCAAGCAACAATGAAAAATTTACCCTTTGCAGCATGCCATTTATCTGTCTGCTGGCAGCTGCTATCATATCTTAGCATGCGGTTGCAACTTGCTCGCTTCCGAAGTTGAGCTTGAGATTGAGATTGAGGTTAAGGTTGGTAAGCAGCTGCTCCAGGGCTACCTTAAAAATTAATTGAAACATCACTACTGGCTAATATTGTGTATTAAAAACACCAAGCGGGCAGGCAGGCAACAACAAATCGCCCCGAGCATAAAACATGCAATGGCCAAAATACAAGCATACACTTTATACATATATATACATATATATATAAATTCTAACGGTTAACTGTGTGTGTGTGGGGGGTAAACTTGCAAATTGCCTGTGTGCGTGGCCATTTGTCAGTCTTAGTTGCAGGGGGCTAGAAATGTTTTACAATAAATTCGCCGAACATTTTGGGTTTTCGAGTTTATTAGCTGTCGGCCGGTACCTGCGGTCAAAGGGCACAACAACAACAACAACAACAACAACAACAACAACAACAATGACCTACGCACTCTCTCCACTCCTCACTCGCCCCCTTCACGCACTCATTCATTCATCTTCATTGTCAAGCGTCGTCAAATCACTGTCCGGTGTTTTTTTTGCTGGCCAACTTTCGGCCAGCAGCATTGCCAGCTGCAAATATTTCAGAGCACTTGCGCATGCTCTGGCGCTCTTCGGCTCCCTCTCTCTCTCGCTCTCTCTGTCTCTTGTCTTGGGGCACGCTCTCGCTGCCAGGCTTTAATGCTGCTCAGTGCACTTTTGGCACGCTTACCGACGGCGTCTGTTGCGCCTAGGACAATGTTTTTCTTATTGTATGCCGTACGCTCGTTCGTTCGCAGCATGTCTTCGTCGCCGACGACGCCGCCTTCGTGGCTGTACTAAAAAATGTTGTACGAAGCGCACGGCGAAGGTCGTCGGCCATAAAATGCGCATAATGTTGTGCGGATGTGTCAGTACACGTTTGTTATTTGGCGCGACAACAGGGCCGTAGCGGCAGCGGCAGTGTGACAGCAGTTAGCAGAGCAGCGCAGTGTTGCTAGCACGTAAGCGTGATCTGGCCGCGTGGAACGCAACGCAACGAGCGTACGTAACGCGAAAGATAAACGTGAATTGTAACGGCGTTCAGAATTCAAGCAGTTGCATTTCGTAGCCATGCAGAGTGATGATTATTCGTAAATGCTGTTGTGTTTGGTGTGTGCGTGCGTGTGTGTGTGTGTGAGCTGTGCATGTGAGAGTGCTATGTGCTAAAGTGGAGTGCTCTTCAAACTATATCAGCAGCAGCCGCATAGTTAAATACTTGTACTATATGCAACAACTGGATACGGATACGCGCGTTTCGCTTTAAGCAGCTCAACAAGACAAGTAGGTAACGTAACGCAACGTAACGCAACGCAACGCAACGTAACGCAGCGATTGATGCTGCCTCTACCTCTCTCTCTCTCTCTCGCTCTTCACTAAAAGTTCAATTTCCTGCGATGCTTTAATTGAAGCGCAATGCACACACAACAAGCGAATTGACTCAGCCCCAATCCCAATCCCAATCCCAACCTCATTCGGTGGGCTGATTGGGGGGTGGCAGCCTTGTCTGTTGGCCGTTTGACTCTGGTCAGTCATTAGTCATTTGCTCATTTCCGCAAACGCAGCCGGACGTACAGCACTTGTCAGCCAATAAACAAGCGACGGCAGCGACGGACTGGACGGACGGACAATCGTAGTAGGGGTAGTCGAGGAGCGCAAACGAACGACTCCCTGGGCACAAAATTGAATGGAACGCTCATATCGAACAGGAGACTTCTGGTCGGTCAGCCTGTGCTACTGCCTGTCTGTCTCTCTGTGTGTGTGTATGTGTGTGTGTGTGTGTTTGTGACTGTGACTGTCAGAGAGATCGAGTCCGAGTCTTGACCTGCCTCTATGAAGCCAATTCTGTCAGATCTGCCAGCAAAAAGAACATTTTTGTATCCCTGCTTGACTTTGGTATCTTTAATCTCGTTTCAATCTTAAGTGGTCAGCAAAATGTTTTTCTTATCTGCTTGTGCACTTTTTATATATGTATATGCATATTCTTTATACATATTATATTTCTCTTATGTGTTTTTGAATATATAAAACTATTAAGTGGCAAATTGTAGCAATTTTGTTGTATTTTTTAGCCGCTTATTTTGTATTTGCAAACGAATTTGGCTTCAACATATTTTAAGGAATATTGTAGCAATCCAAAAACAGTGAGAAAATGTATTTTATACTCTTTTCGAAGAAAATAGTATATTAACTTTGTGCTGAAGTGTGTAATGCATAGAGAGACCCCCAAAAGTTACTGCCACAATGACAAAACAAATTGATCTAGCCCTGTCCGTCTGTCCATCTGTCTGTCTGTCTGTATGTATGCAAACTAGTCCCTCAGTTTTTGAGCTATCGTGATAAAACTTTGCACAGAGACTTATTATTCAAAGGGACAGCACATTGGTCGGAACCGGCCGGATTGGACCACTATATCTTATAGCTACCATACAACTGGAAGTCGGTTTTCGCCATAAATCCCATGTTTTCAAAGCTATTGCGATGAATCTTTGCACAAATGCTTAATATTCAAAGGGGCAGAGTTGGCAGAGTGCAAATTTCCCAAAGGTTTCAAAAAGAGTATAAAATCATCGGCACGCCGAAGATAATCGTTCGCCACTTGTTTTAATGGCAATTTAAATTGAATTTTAAATTCGTTTGTTTTTGGGTCAATCACTAAAGAATTGTTTCATTTGCAAGCTATAGCTACAATCAGTCAATCAATCAATTATCAGCAACTGAAATTGAAATTGAATTGAAATTGAAATTGAAGTTGATCAGAATTAATAAAGCTATAAAACACTTTTGTCTTCGATTATTCATATCAGTTGGCGCTTATCAGCTTAATGGTCCTCAGCTGCTATTCAGTTTCCGTCTATACCAAGTCCTGTCGATAAATTTGAAAATATAATCTTCTTCAGTTGGCTCCAACATCTTCTAGATACTCGACTACAATATTTTGCCTTTACATTCAAAAGCAAAAACAGTTCCCTCCAACTGCTATGGGTATATATCCCTAGCTGATATCGCCGCCGATTGCCATTTTTGATATGCTTGTGATTGCTGTGATGTGTGATGTGATATGTGATGTGTGATGTGATATGTGATATGTGTTTCAAGTGCCTGGGTCTTTCGTGTCTGGGGGCTTTAAGTTATCATCGAAAGTGGAACGCATACATATGAAAGCTGGCAGCTGGATATGTGTCATACATTCATTTTGGAATACAATAAGCGAGGCAACAACAACAACAAAACACAAAAAGAGAGACAACAGACGCAGCGTTAGCATAGGTGTACAAAAAGAAAGCACAACGGCGGACCCGTAACAATGGAGCACTGTCTCCTGCTTTGCCCCGCCCACTCGGCAACTACTCAACCTGTTTGCCCCCCAGTCCCCCAATCCCCCCACCCTCTGCCTCTTATCCACATTCCAACAGCCAGCCCAGCTAACCCAGTTTGTTGATGTTTCTTCACGGCCTGCCGTTATATTTCTTTTTATGGCTTGACTGACTGCCCGCAAAACGACGTAGAAGAACCTCAGCTCTAGTATCACCCCCCATCCCCCATCCCCCATCCCCCCTTTACCAACCCCACAAGAGGCACTCTGATAAAACTTGTTTTGTAATTGTTTTTGTGTCGAGCTGTTGCTGTTGTTGTTGGCGATTCCTTCCTTTATTTTTTTCTTTTTGGCTTTAGCTTTTCTTATGGCTCCCAAAGAATGCCCGTACTCTGAGTTTTAGGCCGGCTTGGGGCCATTGTCACGTAAATCTCTGACTGAAATTAGCCTCGTTGACAAAAATATGCCTGCTTACACATTATTTGTACAAACAAATAGACAGGCGACCGTTATGGCTTAGGGTCTACAGCAAGAGGACGAAGGGGAAACCGGGGGCACATCCTACCAAAGGACGCTTGCGAAATTTGCATGGGAACTGCGACAGTTGTTGCTGTTGTTGTTGTTTCGGGTGTTTCGGGTGTTTTGGTTTTGCCTTTGCTCTTTGCTCTTGACAGTAGTTTTCTCCGCCTCACCCAAACTTTGTTTTGTTTTATTGATCTGTTTATGCTTTGGCCTCTGGACAATGCGAATGCGCTGTAACGAAACAAATAAAAAACACACGCTAGAACAGTTATCTGCTTTTTGTTGACGAAGATGAAATGCCCTTGCAGATTTATGAAGAATATCTGTCAGCTTTCAGTTAGCTTGCGAATTGAGAAACTTCCATTAGGAATAGGACACTTTAGTCAACTTACTTAAATAATAATAAGAATGAATGACAAGTTCATGTTTTATTTAAGTTTTAAGTACTTGTAAAAATCAGAGTGAACTAAATTTGTCTGTTTATGTCAAGATTTAGAATACCAAAGACTTAGAGTTTTAAAATGTTATTAAATGATTGCCATCCGATTGTATCTGTCATAGCTTAGCTCGCAATTATTCATAAATAAATATTCTTACAATATATTTATTTTAAGCAAAATATACAAATTAAAAAAAAAAAAAAAAAAAAAAATTATTTGTAATAATGAAATTCGCATACCCTTAAAAAGAGTATGAAAACAATTTCCCCAGCTATTTTTTTTGGCTGTTTAGAATACCATAGACCCGAAAAGCGATGATAAAGGTTGAGTTGTCACCGGTTTGGGGGGCTAAATAGTCAGGGAAAAGGTTACTGCTCCGACAGGCGTGAAAATTATAACCGGCAGAGTTTTTGTGTCTATTATTTTAGGTAAAACATGTTGCGACTAGCTCGGCCTACATGCCATTGTCTCAACTTTGGGGTGAAGTAAAGAACTGTGCTTTGGTTTCGTCAGGTTTATTGCCGCTAATTAACATTTCATAAACAAATAAATACCAGTTAGATGGCGAAGCCCTCGAGGCTGCCAAGCCAGCGAACAACTGCCAGTCAGTCAGTCAGTCAAATCTGGGCAAAAGCTCAGACTTTGATGTCTAGTGGGCGTTAACAAAAGCCCAACAAAACCTGTAAACCAGTAATGATTGAATGCCTTTCACGGCCTACGAAAATGTCAGACTGGTTGGTTTCTTTCGGGGAATTTCCAAGATTTAATCTCAAGGATTTCAGCTGCTTCGGCAATGTAGAAAGTTGAGTTGAATCATTCACTGAATAAAAGAGCATGCATGATAGACAGGACCTTGCTACATTTTAAACTACTTATTTTTGGGATTTGAGAAAACTAAATGCAACGCCCAGAAGTATGCTATGGAAAATTTAATATCATTCTTTTACTACTAGCATATTTTTGTTAGAAATCACTTTAAATATGTGATTCCACTCATAACAGTTTATTTACGTTTTTTCTAAGTCACATAGTCGATTAATGTTGAAATCAGTCGTAAACTACAATTCAAACTAAATTAGCCCTTTATATCAGTTTAAGCGTGCATAAACATCATATTTATCTGCTTAGCCTCTACTTTAGCTTAGTCTTTATATAGCCACAGCTGAAATTTTCCTTGGCACTTAATTTTCCACTCAAATGACAGGTTAATTAAGCTATGCTAATTATACCATAGCCCATTTCCCAAATAAATAAGTTCGGCATAAATTCGAACTCCAGACTACCACGCTGCGAATCGAATCGAATCGAACCGAACTGAATCCCGCAGTTCCAATTAAAGGACACAGCAGACAACTGCCGAATTGCAGCGCACACACACACACAGCGCCATCTAGCGGCCGGCTGCATAAGTAGCCATGTCTATCGGCCTATCTGCTGTCCAGCACTGAACTTTATGTCACACGCTGATTGATTTTTAATTACCAATACGAGTGCGAGTGCGAGTACCAGCGAAAGCCCCCGCCTGATTGATGTTAATCATATGTGCAGTGCGACGTTTTCGGGGCAGCCCCCAAAATGAAGCCGAAATGATTTGCAATTCTGTCATATCCGTCAAATCACTTTTTATGCCCTAGCAGAGAGTGTTTGAGGTTTAGTTGGCATTTACGCAGTCATTAAGTATTTATTTTCATTCACATTGCTTACAATTGATTATTTACTTTTGCTTACGCTGCGATCGGAGTTTTTGTAGAAAGTTGTTAGAGCAAATTCTGTTAACTGCAGGCATTTGGGATCAGTTTACCATAGCATATAGTAACAATCAGTGTCAAATTAAATTTGTATACAAATATTGTATAATATTTGAACATTGAGCTACTTTTTTGTTATTAATAATACTTGTGTCAAAACTTCCCAAAAATATGTATACTATTTAATTATCTTATTAATTTATCTTTAAAATGTAACTACATGTATTTAGTTAAGCAGGAAAAGTATCTAAAGTATATTACCATTTAGTCAGATATTGCCCATAAAATATAAAAACAATTAGACTGTAGTAAAACTATACACCAAAAGAAATTTCTTTTTTTTTTTTTTTTTTGTATGTATTAATTGTTGATTAGTTTTTAGCTGAAATAGTTGGTCCAAGCTCACAAATTGCAAATGATGTGTATTAAATAGCTCCTTTGAATGATAGACAACATATATAAGATTATAACATTATATATCATATCTGTTGAATTGTCCTCTAAAAGTTCATTCAGCATACTTACAAAAAAGAAAATACTCTACTTTCCTGTGGCTTTTGCCAAGCAAATATGCGACAGCGGGGAGATGACGAAATTAGAGTTTTATATCACAAGGGGGGGCGGTAAACACCGCACTTAACCGTTTTGCCAAACCAATTTCACAAATTTGTGCGAGCAACAAAAAAAAGAACAGAAACGAAACTGGGAAATCGAATATTATCCAGATAGTGCAAAAGATCCATTTACGTGACGTCGGAAAAGGCAAATAGAAAGCGTTTGCATTTTTATTGAATTCGGTTAAAAGCGTTTGCGGGTGTTTGCCACGGCAGCAGCAGCTTTCCGCCCCCCGCCTTAAAGTGGGCGTGGCAGGGGGCAGAAATGAGAGCCGAAGCGAGAGTCAGAGTCAGACCGACATAAATAAACCTCAACTAAGCCGTGTGTTTTGACATAGATTTAAATTGACATGGCTGTGCAAACAAGAATGCAAAACGCAGAGGGGGTGTGTGTGTGTGTGTGGTTAGTGTGTGTGTGTGTTAGTGTTGGACTTGAGTAGACGCTGCTCATGTGGCAAGCAGCAGCCGCACAAATTTGCGTCAAGGAATTCCGCAGCGCTCGACTGAGCCACATTCACAGCCGCATTCGCTTTCGCATTCACATTCTCATTCACATTCTCATTCACATTCTCATTCACATTCACATTTGCCTAATGCCCAGCGCTTGGCCATTGATACGCATACAAAGAATGAGAGAGAGGGAGAGAGAGAGAGGAGCGGTAACTGGCGGATACAAAAATAAAAATGCAAAATAGTTTGTTATTTAACATATTTGACGGGCGCCTCGAGGCAGACTCGTGTCCTTTATGGAAATTGCCCCGCCAGACAAAACGTGGGATGACAAACAGCCGCAGGCAGAGGCAGGCAGGACTCAGAGCGAGGTAGAGAGGATATAGCAATGCGTATCCTTTGACAATTCGCTCAGCGGCTTGTTGGCCAAAAGCCAAAATGGTCTCAAATATTTTGCTAGCCAAGCAGCTGGAAAAGCGGCCTTCGCAGCGTTGGCGTTATGTTCTATTAACTGGGCACGCAGTCGGCAAATTGAAAGGCAAACGCGCAAAAAAGCAGCAGCGAAAAAAAACAGAAAGTGTTTGTGCGTGTGGAGATTTTTAGCGAAAGAAAAACTGAAAAAGTAGTAAGAGTGTGCTGCTGACTTCTCACATGCCCTGTAAGTGTGGATTCTTGATTCGAACGTTTAGCTATGTCAATATTGATATATCTGTCTGTCTGTCTGCTTTGGTCTGCGATGCTGTCGAGCAAAATAGTAGGCCAATTATGTGAGCATAACATTTTTAAAAGACACCTCCCGGTTGCTGTGCTCTTCTATGCGATTCTCAAGAATTCAAGTGAGGTCAGCAAATTTTAATGGTTGCAGTAGTCTATTGATGTGAGAGTTGTGTTTCGCTGATATAAGAAGCTGATGCTTTCCTACTTGCAATACTTGACTCTATCTTTTAGGATCTATCTCTGGTACGAGTATTTCACTCTCTATCTTACTCATCCTCTCTCTCTCTCTATCTCTCTCTTTCTGTTTTTATTGCTTTTAGTAGCGGTGTCATCTTACTTCTTTATTTCTTTCCATCCCTCCTCTCTTTTTTCCTCTCTATCTCTTCTCACACGACCTGTCTCCTTCTCTCCCTCCCTCCCCATCACCGCTCTCTCTCTCTCTTTCTCCTCCCTCTCTCTTTCTCTTTCTCTTTCTCTCTCTCTTTCTCCTCTCTCTCACTTTCTTGTGTCTCTTTCTCACGAGTGCTCTCTCTCCTCTCTCTTATACTTCTCTCGCTCTTCCTCCCTTTCGATCTGCCTCTCTCTTGCTTCTCTCTCTCTCTCACTCTCTTTCTTTCTCTCTCTCTCTCTCTCTCTCTCTCTCTCTCTCTCTATTCACCCAATATTTCGCTCTCTTCATCTTTTTTTACTCTACTGTCTCCCTAACGCGCTCTTTAAAAGTACTCACTCACCAAAAACTATTTCTATATTTGATCTTCCTATGTTCAACCAAAATCTACATTCCAAATGTTCGCTGTCTGTGATTCCAGCAGAAGCATGCCCTGCCTAATCACATTTTAAAGGGTATAAAACGCATATAAAAAGACAAAGGCAAAAGAAAACTTACATAGAACAGCGTCCGTTTCCTTCCATGAATGCCAATTGGTGCAGGGGCCAATTTAAAAGGACTTACTTTTTAATGAAGCGAGCCAAGTAGGATACATGAGACACAATAGCAGCTACGAATATGTTGGAAAGCTGCGCGGCAATACATGAGAAGCAAAACAGATAAAAGGAGTGGAGTGGAGTGGAGTGGAGCAGCAAAGCTTTAGAAAGTTGAGAAGCTATCGCTGCAAAATGGGAACTGGGAATACGAATTGAATGTTACACGAGACACAATTAGAGCGCAAGAGAATGGCTAAATTATGTTGAAGCAAAAGAAAAAAGCAGAAGACAACTGCGAGTCAAAGGGCTGTGCATAAATGATATAAAAGGGTGAAGAGAGAGAGAGAGAGAGAGAGAGGGAGTATGATTTATCCTCCAAGAAAGTTGAGAATGCAAAAGGAAATGACACAAGCTGCAAACAGAGAATGACGAAATGTGCAAATTACTCACATTTTGTGTTATAGACGGCTGGACAGAAAAAGAAGAAAAAAGGAACATTTATTAATTAATTACGTGGGATAAATACGATAAAACAGTGCGTAGGAGTTGGATTTGAAATCAAAATTAATATCAAGGACTTCGTGCAAAATATTTAGCTTACATTTTTTTTTAAAGCACTTAGCAATCATTTTAATCAAAGCTCCTAGAAAATAAAATTAATTGCAAGGACTTGCGTAGAAAAGATTAAGCTTATATTTTTGTTGATAGAGTTTGAGCTATCGTTATAATATGAATTAAACAAAGTTAATATCAAGGACTTGCGTAGTAAAGAATTAAATTTAATTTTGAAAATACTGAGGGCAGAAAATGTTTATCAGATTCGCTTTACATAATTTACTACATATGTGGGAAAAAAAGTTCATTGCACAAAATATAAACAGAAGCTATTAAGTTTTGTTGTTAAATAAATACTATATAAGATCAGTTCTCAAAATACTTCATAAATATATTGTACTACTTAAAGCATTTTAAAATACCTTTTAAAATGTTTGTTTCCTCTTCGCTATAATGTTATTTTGCAAATATTGTTGTAGTTCTTTCAACACACTTTTTACATGACTTACGTGTTTTAAAAATATATTCTTCCAAAGAAAATGTATCACGAACCTTATACAATTCCTTAATAATATTCAAATATTCAGTTGTATATAAAGGCAAAAACAAATATTCTTAATTGTAATCAGTTGTAGTTCTTCACTGAATTTTTTATTATTGTAATTTATGATGAGAAAATCATAGAAATATGCTCAAAATGTAATTTATTATTCAATATATGCCACTACATTTCTTTAGAGTTCCTTTGGAGCTAAAAGCACTATTCTGTAACTTATACGCTCCAGCTTATAGTGCAATGGCATTGCCCTTCTAAAGTGTTAAAGCAGTTGTCAGCTATTTGGAACAGCTAACAGTTTTCTGTCATTTGCATTTGCATTTGCCAGCAGCTGACTTATGGAATGTCGGCTAATGAGGTTTCCGTACCAAAACGTACTTACCCCACTGCAATGGTCTCTGTCTTTGGCATAGAGTGAAACCAAATCAAATCACATAACATGTCAGACATAGCCACCAACTAACCGAGCTACCTACCAGCCAGCCAAGCAACCTGCCTGTCAACATTCCCAGCCGGGCCAGACCCCAACAACCCAGCAACCCTCTAACCAAAGCCAACCCAATCCGGTTGGTTTTTTTTACCCAGCTATGCTAATAACGCGCATTTTCTTTTGCGCCACCTTTTTTCACCTGACTCTGGCTATTGGCTGCTAGATAGTTATGCAGCTCTGCACAGGCATTCGAGCTACTCGTTTGCCTTCTTACTCTGCTTGCATCGCATTGCATTCTCACTTATGTTATGGTTTTTGTCTTTCGTATACACTCGTGTATTTTGGGAAGTATGCGCTCTATGGCATGTTTCTGGTTTTATGCTATTTGCTGCTCATATTTTCCCATGGGAAATGCTTTATGTCTCGAACGAGTTGACACTAGATGATTAGTTGATAAAAGTATAAATTATGCTGTGTTGATTTCAAATATTTCAGAATTTATAAATAAATAGTTTTTTTTCATCTATTGAAAAGTTCAAAGTAATCATACTTATACTCTAGAACTAAGTTTTTAAGCTTTAGTTTGGTCTATCATTTGAACTATTTAAATGAACGTCAAGTTAATCGCATAATTAATATTGATTATACTAATCTATATACATATATTCGAAGATATTTTTTATTTGACATTGTAAAGTACTCTAAAATCTTATATTCTTAGAAAATTTAAGCTCTCTTTTCTAACAACAAAGGTCTTCAAGGAAAAAACTGCAGTTGACATATTCAAGTATAAGTATGGATAAAAATAAACAAAGCCGATAAGATCTTAAGTCGCAATTTATTTAAATTTCTATGCATATGTTTTGCGATTGTTAAATAACTTGAATCATATTTATAGCTGGCATACAAAAGAGCTTTGGATTAAAGACAGCCACAGTACGAATGCTGTTTTTTACAGGGCAGGTAATCTTCGAGCTGTCAAATGTTGCATTTTTATTCGCCCGTTTTCAATATTTATTCGTATTCGGATTCGCAATCGCTGTTTGTTGCGTTGATGTCGTTGTTGTTTGCATTGTTGTTGTTGTTGTAGTTGTCGTTGTCGTTGTCGTCGTCCAATATGTGTCAAATGCAAATTTAAATCTTATTGAAAAAGGGGATTAGGTGACAGCAGCAGAAGCACAGCGCACACAGATTGCAAGACAGAGAGCGAGAACGGGTTAGCAAGAGAGTAAAGCGCGGGAGGTATGTGTGCAACAAAAGCGACGTTTTACCCAGTGTTTTGTGGCATCATCTTCGATGCACGACAAGGAGAGCAGAGATGCCGTTGACTTTGTCGAAAACACGCTCTCATTTGCATTCTCATGTGCAGCAGCATTTTATTTTTTATTTTTCACTTTATTCTTGGGCTTGCATTTTTAAATGGTTTTTTGTGGTTACTGGATTGCATTGATGGCCGTATCATTTTGGCATCATCTCAACCCAAAACCTTCTCCCTTCTTCGCCTGCTCTCGTTTCGCCACATAATGGAAATTCTGGAGCAGAGCCGTAGTCTAATCCCACGGCAGGCAGCGTTAGACAGACATATGAACATATGTTCAATGAGATTTCTACTCCAGCCACACACACGGACAATACAAAATCCAATACAATGCCGCAGCCATGCAATTTTTTCACAATTTCAAAATGTCTTATGCTGCCAAGCTCCTTTCTCTGGAGGAGCATATTCAATATTTTTCTACACAGGGCTCTCTCTGTGTGTATATATTTCAAAGCTTTTGTTATCAATATGTCGCTTGCTTATTGAAAATATTACA
The DNA here is from genome assembly GCA_035042425.1 of Drosophila flavopinicola. NCBI lineage: Eukaryota > Metazoa > Arthropoda > Insecta > Diptera > Drosophilidae > Drosophila > Drosophila flavopinicola. The sequence continues at coordinate 309,644 of JAWNLL010000165.1, forward strand.
AAATATATGTGCGTGCTTGTGTGTGTGTGTGTGTGTGTGTTTTGCTTTGTTGTGTTGCGCATCTTGTAGATACTTGCAATACCCAGGCGCGTGTGTATCTGTATCTATGTATCTGTATCTGTGGTGGTGCTGCTCAGCGCTTTGTCACCTGTCTGGGCCAGCACTTTGGCATTGATTGCTTGCGTAATTTGAACAACAGCAACAAACAACAAGCAACAGCTGATGATGATCTTGTCATCAACGTCATCATCATCATCAGCATCAATTGTAATTTTTATGCCCAATAGCCATTTCAAATGGCACAAGAGAGAGTATGCTAAGGTTCAACTGAGTTGTTGCACACCTTAGCACTCATAATCGACTACATAATTTTTTGATTTACATAAATTTAGTTGTAATTTACACCAAATTCTCTATGTACACGGTCTTTTTTTACAAAGATTGAAAATACTATTTTTTTACATTTTTTTTACATCTTTTAAATCTTTTATTTTTTATTTTTGCGAAACTTGTTGAAGTTTTTTTTTCTAACATGAGAATTAGGTGTATATATTTTGTATGTATTATGTATAATGTTGATTGAAGTTTAACTAAGCTTTCTTAACGTCCACTGTATAGTATGAAAATGTATCAAATTAATTTGCAGCTCATATTATACCCTGATCTGTGAGAATAAAAGAGCTATCGGAGCTTAGCTTACTTAAAGTAAGATATATATAAAGAGAGAGAGAGAGAGAGAGAGAGAGCGAGAGAGAGACAGAGAGAGAATTTAAGCGCTTTGATAGCTGATGATTTTCGTTTTCTTTCTATTTTTAAATATATGAATAATTTATGAGAATTATTTAAAACAATAGCAAATGCGTAAATATTGAACACAAATGTAGCTCTGGCAGTGTATCGCAAAGTCGAGTACTATTGCCAGTGTAAGTGCCGCAGTCAAATTATTATACAAAAGCATTGTCAAGGTTTTGATTAAACTACACCAGCTGTGCACACCACACCACACACACATACAAGCACACACGCAGACACACACACACACACGAATATATACATTTATTTGAATTCAGGTGAAGTTTTGGTTATTTGTCTGTTTGTTATTGTGAACCAATTTCAATAATGGCTTGCTTCATGATCAGGACATTAAATATGCATGCCGCAAATGCCACTGCACACTTTGGAGGACATGCAGGACCTGCACAGGATATTCTGCACGTGTGTCTGTCTGTCTCTGTCTCTGTCTCTGATTTCAAGCAAATGCCTTGCACGTAGCCACATAAATATTCCCAAGTCTTAAATATTCCCACTACTTAAAGACAACGTACATATGTAAAAGTACATATATACTTTAAGCAATCGGCGTACTGGAATTTATGTTGGGCTTTTGCAGGGCTCGAATCCTAATTGAAACATGCACGTAAATACATTAAAGCCGAATGGCACAAAATAATGAAGCTGATTAATTCAATCAGGCGCAATGAGGCACGCCCACATCACGGACCAAATAAGCTCAAAGCCTACTTCTTCAGCTGCTGATGCTGCTGCTGGCATGTAAAGGATATGTTTGGGATACAGTTACGGACTCAGGTTCAGGTTCACTGCTTATACATGTGTGTGTGTGAGTGTGTGTGTGTTAAGTAGTTTAACACGCTAATGTGATTCCAGTTCAGTGCTGAGAGCCAGCTATTAGCTATTAGCTATAAGCTATTAGATGATAGATCACTGAGTGCCTAATGGCCGAACCTCAATAACATATTAACTAATATTTGCAGGCATGTGTTGAATCTTTTGCAAATACAAACATATTGTGAGATATAAATGTAAGCTGAATTCATTAACAGAAAAGATCAAATGAATTATGTATTAGTTGCCAGCATTAAATATAATCTACGAAATATTTGAGTTAACTTTGATTTGCAGTTCACTCATTAATATTAAATTACACAATATTACATAATCAATAAAATTAAAGTTGGTCAAGTTGTTTGTGGCATAGTAAAGTAGATTTATATCCAAAAAAAAAAAGTGCCATTTGTTTTTACTGTCATGAATCAAAAGGTAAATTCAATTTTATTGCCTGTGAAAATGTATTAGCATGGAAATTTAATAAATAACAGCACAATAAATAATTTTCAAGTGCTTAAAATTAGATTTGTGACACACAAGTGCAATTCATTAGTTTTGCTTTGCATTCCTAATTTTTGTGGTAAATAAAATTAGTTTTGTACAAAAAAAGTCAGTCAAATATTCGAACATATTTTAAAGTAATTAAATTAATTATAACAAATATAAAAAATAAAAATTTAATTACTTATATCGCAAACATGTATTATTTATTAGTTTTTCTGAACTAATTTAACTTGGTTTACACAAATATGACAAACATGACAAACACTTAAGCTGCTAATTTAATAACAAAAGTATAATGAAACCTAACTTGTTGGATAACTTATGAATATTATTGCATTAACGTAGTTTTATATTTGTATTAAATCAATATATTGGTAGCTAAATAAATATTATATAACAATAATGCTGTGCACATAATTCAATCAGACTTTCAGCTCAATCAAAATAAGAAACTGGCGCCATATTCCAAATAGATAGTTGAGCCAAGATTGAGCTCTTGTGAAGTGCATTGGGAGCGAATGTCTGTCGACCTTGACTTCTTACATTATCCAGTCTATCTATCAAGGCAGCGACGTTGTCAAAAGTCAAAAGTTCAGTCTACAATTTGAACATGACATTTGCCAAGAGATGGAGGAGCGATGGGACCGATGGGAGAGAGATGGGAAATGGCAGAATGGCAGACAGTGAGATAAAAACAGAAACGGAACGAAATGGCGACATATCAACTGAACCTTAAATCAAGTTGTAAAGAGGCTGGGCGATGTGTTCGGGGGCTGACAGCAGCTGTTGATGAAATGCTGCCGACAATAATAACAACAGTAACAGCAACAGCAGCAGCAACAAAAAAATTCCCAAAAAAAAACAAGAAATGTACAAACCAAAATGAAGATGGGCAGCTGCGAGGCAAACATATGTATGTATGTATGTATGTATGTACAGACACACACATAGACCCCCATTTACACACACACACACACACACACACATATGCAGCTATAAAAGTGACAAATGTTAAACGAAATGTAAAGAAAAACTGACAACAGGAAGACGCGACGTAATGAAGCATAAAAAGCACATTTTTCAAGACGACTGCAAACACATATGACAACAACAACAACAACAACACCGACAGCAACAAACCTTGAAATATAAAAGCAATTTTTAAATGTAACGAAGCTTAGATACACTTGAAAACCTCAATTTCGATATATCATCAGCATTTGCATATGTAAAATTTGTTTGATTTAATCCGATTTGCATAAATGATTGGCAATAAACAATGAAAAGAAATTCTTGGAAATAAAAGTCTTTAAATTGAACTGATATTGTTGAAATGAATTGTAATTACATTTGATTTATGCGTTTCGAGAACTGTAAATCATAACCTTTTAAATTTACAAAATTAACATACATTAAAGCTTGTAGTTCTATTTTTAAAAATTAATAAAATAAAATGCAGCTTTCAATTTCTTATTTTGATTTATTTCTTATGCCAAGCTACTCATTTTGGCTTCTTCTGATAATAATAGCTTCTTGTATTTGCCGTCGTTTTTCTAATTTTCCATTCATTCGAGTTATTCGTAGTATCACAATGTTGAATGGCCACTGTATGTTTATTATTAAATCAACTTCGCTCAACGAAATGATGTCGAACCCTTTCAGTATTTGACAATACAACATTTTTTCTATACAAGCGCACAAAGCGAACTCTGGATTTCCTTCAATTTCAGCTAGGCCACAGCCAAAAATCATAGCACAGCTTCCGGCGCCGACTGACAATGAGCCACACACATACAAATATTATTCTATTTCTTTTGCTTGTCGTATTTTCTGTGGTTTTCTGCGCTCATCGTCGCATATTCGAAATACATTTTCACGCTTGTAATCAATGCCAGCACACAATCCCCACAGTTACCCACAGCTGCCCCGTTGCCAACTTATGCAAATGGTTGCCCTCGGCTAGCGCCCCTGCCACGCCTCGTAATTGCTAAAAATTGTTGTAAAAAGTAGAAAAGTATAAAAAGCAAAAGCAACAGCAACAGCAAAAAGCAAAATAAAAGCATAAGAAAACGACAAACGGCAAACCGAATTTAATTTGTTTTCGCTCGTTTTGTGCGCACAACTTTTCGTTTTTAGATGTTGAATTTTCTTTTCTTATATTCTTTTTGTTGCCCTTTGTTGTTGTTGTTGTTGTTGTTGTCTAGCTTGTAATATTTATTATCGAATTGTGTAAAAGCAGCAGCAACAAGAACAACAACAAGAACAAGAACAAACCGGCAGCAGCACCACATGCCAACGCAGTGCGAGCGATTTCAGGAACTTGCCTTTGCCTTTGCCTGTTCCTGTTCCTGTTCGATACCCTGTGGCGAAAAGGTTATCTAGCGACGAGCATGATAGGTGTGAGCATAGCTTTAGCTTCGAGCAATATATATTAATGCTCGCTGTCATAAGCAATTCTTAAGAATTCAAAGCTGTCTTCCTTATTTGTTATTTAAGACTCAGTTTAACTTTCAAGTTTACCTTTCAATAAAATAAATAATTTAATTTGTTGCATACAACTCTAGATTTCTTTTTCAAATTTGAAGTTGGTTTCTTTATTTTATTATAATTATTATTGTTGTTTAGGCTTTTAAGTTTAACTATCAATAATAATAAAATATAAATTTGTTAATTTTATATTTATTGCTATTAAATGCATAATTTAAAATTGCTTAAGCTTTTATGTTTTTAGAACGAAAAGTAGATAATAGTTGCAAACTGCATGTATTGAAATATCAAATATATGACTTGAAACTCAGCATTGATAATTACTAAATAAATATTTAACGAGAAATATGAAAGACTAACGCAGTTTATAATATAAATTATATAGTTTGTTGAAAACTCTTTACAGAATTAAGATTTAGCTAACTTTAAGCTAAAGCTAAGCATGTTCAAGTCCTTCGGAATTTAAAAGTCTCTGGCATCTTTTCAAATAATTTTGTAAATATGAAAAAAGTAGACGAGAAACTTGTGTGATACCTGTTATACTTTTTTATCGGTATTCATTTGCAGTTTGCAGCTCAATTTGTATTCAAGTGTCATAAATTTGGGGTATTTGATAGTCGTGCATGGACAGTACAGGACACTAGCTACCCGGTCGGATCTGCTGTCATTTTCTTTGCTGCAGTTGCAGGACAGGTTGCCCGCATAAGTTGCATTTGTAGCTACCAGTTGCGAGTTCCGTTTTGGCTTTTTAAAATGTTTGCCAACATTGGCATTGGTATGCACACGCGTGGACCTTTCGCATAGTTGTCCTGCCCTGGCCCTTAGCGTCCTCTGTCCTCTGTCCGCTGTCCCCAGGCTCAAGCTCATGCTCGAACGTCCTAGTAGCAGTCGTAGTTGTAGTCGTAGTTGTAGTCGGAGTTGTAGTCGCAGTCATCGCTTGTCCTCGACAGGAAGTCTCGCCGGCATATGCCCTGCACGTATTGCCCTTATAAATTGTTGCCAAATACATACGAAATACTGCTCTACAGATATACATATATATATATATATATAGCAGTGTCTGTTTGTGTGCATGTTTGTGTCTATGGGTGACAGTTGCAATTGTGAGCTCGTTGTTGTTGTTGTTGCAGGCTGCTTTTTTGGTATGCACAGGACAATTTTGCGAGCAGTTGAAAACTCAAGCAAACTTTTTGCCTGGCCATGTTAACTGCCAGTCAATACGAATACGAATACGAATACGAATACGTATACGTAACATATATGGCTTATTTGTGCCGAGTGCTATTGTTGTTGTTATTGTTGTTTGAAAAGCCAAGACCTTATGACTTATTCAGATGATGTTGGCTCTCTCTTATTCTGTACACTTCACTTCAATTCAGTTCAGTTCAGTTTGGTGTTGTTTCTTCGGCTCTGACTCTGACTGTGACTCATGTCATTAATTATACGACGCGTGCGACGTTGAGCCAATTAAATTTACGCATTTAATGAGAGAAGCGCTACACATAAACGACAAACACAAACGAGGGTTGCTTCGTAACTTACACTTGAAGCTCTTAAGCCGGTTGTCAAGTGCTTTACAAGTCTAGTATTTTACTTAATCTCTTTTTAAGAACTTGCAAATTATCCGTTTACTGTTAGTTGTGGCTAATTTATCTGTTTGCGGATAGAAAACCAAATAGTTTGTGCATTTGCTGCTGTTGCATTTTCATCTTTTTACAAATAATTTGAAACATATTTTGTTATGCATTTCTTAACAATGTATGCTTATTAAAACTTCTTAACCTCTAACGCTTCAGCTGAATTTAAAGTGTCTTTTCTAGTATTTAAGTGTAGTATTTTACATTAATACATTATTCTATAGAACTTATTTTACTTAAATATTAAAAATTACAGTAGACAAAATATTACATATGTTAGCATAAAACGCATTCATATTTAACATATTGCTCTGCTCAATGTGAAATGAGCTTAAATATATTTGATGCTAAGCCGCAGGCAACAGACGAAACATTTAGACTGCTGCAACACCTACACACATATACATATATTTAAATTTAGCCTTGAAGCTACTCAGGCATCCCTCTTATAGCACATCTTGCAAGTTTAATACATTAATTAGGTTTATAACGGCACACACACACACACACACACACGCACACATACGTATATGGTCTACCTCTGTATACCCAAGGAATACCCCAAGGGGGTCATTGACACACATGCCACGAAAATTGCCCAGGGACTCTCTGCTTGCAATGTATCAGTTGGCTGATAGCTCAGCTCAGCTCAGCTCAGGTCAGCACAAGCTAGAAGGCACACACACACACACACACGCATAGTCCCGTTTGTGCTTCTATTTTGACCCGTTGGCGGGTCAAGTGCTTTGCATAATCAGCTGTCGGCCCTTCTAGTGCCCGCTTGCAAGTTCAAATGCCCAAAAAAACATTTGCACCTTGCTTTTGCTTTTACTTTTGTTTTTGTTTTCGTTTTAGGTGCTGTGCGTGCGCCCAGATATCGCCTGAGTCGTTCGCCATTTCCAATTTAATTATACTACACCTGGACGCAATTTGAATATTCCTATATATAGACACACACACACACAGAGAGAAAAGCTGCTCCACATGGCATACACTCGTAAATTAAACGCATTAAGATATTTAAATTATGCTTTTTTGCGCTCTGCTTTGTGTGTCACGTGATTAGCTTGAATCATGCCACAAATTCATAAATTTTGCGTAACACCAAACTAAGCTCAATGCCGCTCATTTGTGTGTGTTGTGCGGAGCGCACGAGTGCCGTTTTAATTCATAATGAAGCATTTGTGGCCACGCCAAGTGTTGCCCCATTGAAGATTTGCACATTTCAATTCGCATGAGAAATTGCGTATACGCAACGTGGCAAACACTTGAGCGCGGATATTGAATATATAAACAGCAAGTGTTGCCCACCGATCGAGGCTAAGAGACTTATGCAGCTTATAAAATTTAAGTTTAAAGTTGAGGTTTAGTCTTGTTCATGATTAAAATTTAATTTTATGTGAGAAATGAAATTTATTATAATTTTTTTATTTTTCAAATAAAATTCTTGGGTAAGTAAATCTACTCGTGATATTTATAGCTAAGTTGTAAATTTCGAAATGCAATTTCGATGATAAGAAACAAAATATTGAACTAGAATTTAAGTACCGTATGTATTCAAATTGAATACAATTATAATTTTCAATGCACATATGTCTCATTTTATGTACGACATTTTTGGTTTAATATTTGTAATGGAACAGCACATTAATTGTTTAAATTAAGCTGTTGCCATGACTTTAATAAATTGGCATTCGCTCCAACTTTTTCTCACTATATTAATACTAATAATTTTAGAAATTAAATCCAAATTTTAGCAGGCAAACAATAAATCAGCTACTTAAATATATAGAAGATCTTAAGAACTGCATTTAAACTGCTATGAAAAAGTGTTGTGACACGCTACATAAAATGCATATTTCTCGTAAAGTTCTTTTCAATTGCCACAGCTGAAATAAATATTAATGTTTATCACATATATGCGATGGGTGGTAATATATGATTATATTTTATTTCACTTATCATTGCTAGCTGAATTCACATTCAGATTTGCTCGTTTCTCAAAGTCCATTAGCGGCTGGCTCAACTGCCAGGATGCGCGTTTTAAAACTTGGATCCTCTGTTGGCATAAATCACGACTCAGTTCATTGAAGTGTCGTTTATCGTTTTGCTATTTTGGCAGCGCCGCCTTTGCTGAACCTCTTGGCCATAAATATGCCAATTTGGCACCGTACCCCGAAAAAGCGAAACTTCACTCAACGAGTTGCCCCCACACGTGTGCCAATGTCCTTCGGGCAGTCAGTCAGTCAGCCGGCGGAGTCAGAGTGCTGAACAATAAAAATGAAATTTATTACCCCAAGTTTATGGCAAAGCAATAAATGTATCTTTCGCTGAGAGAAGTATCTCTTACTATATATATATATATATATATATGTGCATGTGTGTGTGTGTGTGTGTGTGTGTGTGTTTCATCCATAAATATGCACCCATTCGCACCTAGGCGGGCGTTCTGGCCACATGTGGCGTTCGCTCTGCTCATAGTTGCCTGCTGTTAAAATGATTATGTTGTTACCAGTGAGCCACTCAGCCCCACCACTCCCAGGAGCCACCAGCGAGCCAACCCTTGATTCAAATCCCATAAAGTTGTCCGAGTTGTTGTTGTTCTTGTTGCTGTGATAGTTGCCGTTTATATGGCTGGCAATTGCCGCATCATTAATCTTACTCACGGAAACGGCGCTTAGGTCAAAGTTTTGAGTTCGGGTAATTTATCTTGCCAGTTTCTGTCCGCAATTATGTGCCGAAACGGTAAAAACCTAAAACGAAATGCTGCACACACACACACACACACCTGAGAAGTTGAAAGCCTTTTGCCTAGGCAAATGCACACACACACACACACACAGAGAGAGAGAGAGAGAGTGAGAAAGTCCTTCGGCCGCGAGTCTCGAGTCCCCGCTCTAATAATTCTTTGCCTTAATAATTGAGCAGCAATTTCGCACCCGCGGCACTAAAATTAAATTGAACTGTTTACAAACACATGAATTGCTTATGAGCGAAAGCCAAAGCGACAAACTATGCACCACACACACACACACACACAGAAGTGAGGGGCGCTGCCTGTTTTGTGGGCGTGGCAGCCTGTGTCGTGTCGCACGCGGGGCGTGGCTGGAAGTGTTAGTGTGTGCGAGTGTATGCTTATCAAGCAAATGACAGTGCACAACAGAAGTTCAGAACGCCAAACAGATGATGACAAGGCAACCCTATCGCACAGTGGTGCAAGATTATTACAAGAATTATGAATCTTGCGAAAGTAAAGCGCTCATTGGGTAGCACACAAATTTAAAATTCTCGATCTTTGAGCAACTTTCTTTCATTATTTCAAATGCTTTAGTTTTGCCAGTTTTTATATATATATAGTATTTTAACAACTTTTGTTTTACCAGGAATCATAGGTTAAGGATTTCGGTCGCTCTAAGCTTAGCTATTCGCTATTGTTGCAAATATATTAATAAATGTTCTAGACAACATTTCTTAACCATATTAAACTAATGTCAGATAGAATCTGGTCTGTCTAAAATATTAATAATGGATTAGACTCTGTTTTTTTGAATGAATCGTTTTGCAAGTTTTAACATTGATGAGGCTATAGTGATACGATCCGGCTAGTTCCGACCAATGTGCGGTCCCTTTGAATAATATGTCTAAGTGCAAAGTTTCAATGCGATAGTTCAAAAACTGAGGGACTAGTTTGCATACATACAGACAGACGGACAGACATGGCTAGATCAAATTGTCATGTCATTCTAAGCATACTGGAGGTAACTTTTGGAAAAGAGTATAAATATATATTTTTTAGTAAAAAATGAATTTATCACTGAAATTTTTTGTAATTTAAGATTGTAATTGTCTCGCAATAAAATTGGTCAAGCATTTATGTTTTGATCACATTGTTAGCGGGATAAAATACTCGTTTTCTTGAGTATCCGCATTTCTTGAGCCAAACATTCATACTAAACATTTATAGTTATATTAGCAAAATGTATATCGAAGTTTAAAGGGAATTTGTACAGCTTTTAGTTTAGAAATTGAGGACAAACCGCATTGTTTGTAAACTGTAAGCTTGTAAGCTGAACTTCTTGCTTTGCTGTATGTTTTGCAAGTTGGCCGTGAAACTTTTGATTTAGTTACACTGTGCGCACTGCGTTTGACCGCACAATTAATTGCGTAAACAACGAAACGCAAACGCAGAGCTGACCATTGAATTATTCAAATCGTCTATAATTACAGCTGGCAAAGCGCAAGCCTGACGCATTTATCAATTAAATGCGAATGCGGCAAATCCAGCAATTGAAACGCAACAGCAACAGGAGGAGCAGCAACAATCATTGTTGCCACTGGGCCGCGGCAATTAAATTATTAAAAGTTTGTCATAAATAAAGGCAGCAAGTTGACAATTTTTAAAACGAATTACATGCAAGTTGTGCGACCAAAATGATGACCTCAGGACAAACAGGACTAAAAGCAATGGGTCAGCCAGCCAGAAAAAAGGGTTTTGCAACTGGACAACAGGACAAAACGATATACGAGCCTTTAAATTAATGCGTTGCTTTATGGACACACACATGTACGTGTCTGTGTGTGTGTGTGTGTGTATGTGTGTGTGTATGTGTGTGTGTGTCCTGCGGGTTTATGAAATGCCAAGCGGCTGCTTTTTTGAACTGTTTAATCTCAATTACCAGTGCGAAATATGCAATAAATCTGTTATTGTTTGTTGTTGTTATATATGTTGTTGCTACTGTTGTTGTTGCTGCTGCTCTTGTTGCTGCTGTTGTTATTGTTGCTGCTGCTGTCAGCCGTTTGGGTTCAAGTGCCTGCCGCAGTTGTTTCAAATTGCGCCTCTCGACTCGCATCTTTTTTTGCCTTGCGCTCGTTGCTGTTTTTTTATGATTGTTTTCGTGTATTGCGCAATAAAAACAAAAATAATGGCAGCAGTTGAAAAAAAAGAAGTAAATATATATATATGTGTACACGAGAATGTGACAGGAATGAGGCAACATACGCAATTTGTGCTGCGTCTGCTGCAACATTGCCATTTTGGCTTTGTGTGGTGGAGTATTTGTATGTATTTTTTGTTTGTTTTATTTGTATTTTGTTAGGCTGAGCTAAAGCCTTTAAGCACATAATTTCAATTGCTGTACATAACACAAGGGGATTAACTTTGATTTTGACATATGATTTGCGCTGGTGTGGGTGAATGCTGCCAGTTTGTGTGTGTGTGTGTGTGTGTGTGTGTGTGTGTGTGTGTGTGTGTGTGGCTATAAAAGCAATTGCATGCTACAGTTTTGGCTTGGAATGTTCGGTTCGGTTGGGTTAGGTTGAGGCTTAATGCCTCTGCCAGAGTGTAAATTGCCAAAATAGAAATACACGAGCATTGAGAAGAAATGCTGAACTTGCACGCAGACTTTTCGGCATTTGAGGCTAGCTTCTGTTGGCAGCAAGCACAAATACCAAAGAAGCAACATATCCATTTATCCATTGGGCTGTGGCTTTAGAGCCCATTGTATAACAACGTTGACTTTTTTGAATGTGTTCTTCGATGCAATCACTTTTGAATGGCAATAGCCGAAATGCAATTGGTAGGCAGCTAACATGATTTTACGGCTTACTTTGACTTGAAAGCCATTGTGTGGCAAAATGCAAGTTAACTGAACGATAATTGAAACGTTCAACACAAAAATCAAATTATACATATCTCTTGCAAGCAGATTCTTGTTACCTTATACCTTATAACTCTTATAATATGCATTTTTGTAATTAACTCAACTGTGATATTTAGTTGATATAGTTCTTACTCCGATTAACAGTTAAGGCCTACTACTTGAGCAGTCAAATATAAAAGCATTCAAAATAATTCACACAAATTACTTTGTGTGTGACAAGTTTAATTCCTTAATTACTTTCAATTACTAACTTATACTTCTTACTCTGCTATTATTGTCATATTTAAGAAATCTGTGCACAAGCATTTGCATCACTTGCTTTAAATGACCCCAAAACATTGTGAACATTGCATTCGCAATCAGAATGTACAAAAACCCAGCTTAACATAAAGCACAAAAGTCGCTGCATAAAAAGTATTATCACCGCAAAGTAATAACATAATTCAAAAGTATTATGCTACGGTCGTGTCATGTTTTTATACATTAATTAAATTCATTTTTTTCCATACAGCATACAGCATACAGCAAAACAGATTTGATGCGACCGAAGTGTTAATAATTGATGCAACTGCAAAATTGCCGTGGCAAATACGCAGCAATTACAAAGAGCAATTAAGCATATTTAAATAATGTGTAGCATACCATAATTCGACCAATCGGCAAATGAACTTCTTGTGTACTCATTATACTCTTTTCGAAGAAAATAGTATATTAAGTTTGTCCTGAAGTTTGTAACGCATAGAAGGAAGCGTCGGAGACCCCCAAAAGTTACTGCCAGTATGCTTAGAATGACAATACAAATTGATCTAGCCATGTCCGTCTGTCTGTCTGTCTGTCTGTCTGTCTGTCTGTCTGTCTGTCTGTCTGTCTGTCTGTCTGTCTGTCTGTATGTATGCAAACTAGTCCCTCAGTTTTTGAGCTATCGCGATTAAACTTTGCATAGACACTTATTATTCCAGGGGACAGCACATTGGTCGGAGCTGGCCGGATCGGAATACTATATCTTATAGCTGCCATACAACTCGAAGTCGGTTTTGGCCATATATCCCATGTTTTTGAATCTATCGCGATGAAACTTTGCACCGATACTTATTATTCAAAGAGACATCACATTGGTTGGAGCCGGCCGGATCGGATCACTATATCTTATAGCTGCTATACAACTGGCAATGAATTAAATATACTTAGAACAAAAAAAAATGTTACGCGACAAAACGATTTTGTACAGCTTATGAAATTTCAGTGGTGCAGTTGGCAGAGTGAAAATTGCCTATAGGTTCGAAAGAGTATAAAATCTTCGGCACTCCGAAGATAATCCTTCCCCACTTGTTTTTTATTAACACGTGATTTGTTTCTGCTTGTTTGTTTGTTGTCTGCCGCAATTTGGGCTTAAATATATACTTTTTGATGAGCTGTCTGTGCAGAGAGTTGCTTTCGGGAAAAGCACTCCCAAGTAAAACAAACTAAAAACAAAACAATTTCCATGAACTTTGAACCGCCTCCTAATTGACTTTGAAGCGCTTTTACGACGATTAACTCGAATCTGTATCTCTCAGATACACGATGCCACGCTGCTTACACCTACGCGCCAGCCGGTCGCCCACGGCGCTAACAACACACACACACACACACACTTTTTTAAGTTCATTTAAAGTTCTGAGCCGCGGCTTTAAAATGTTTTTGCGCACTGCCTTCCATGCAGTCAGCAGTCAGCGGCTTATGGGGGCTAAATTTAAAACCTGCATGCTATTACCAGCACACAAACACATATACACACTATATATATATATATGTGTGTGTGGTGCACTCACACTCACACTTGTGCCGGCAACTTACATATGTTATTATCGCACAAACTCGCAAATTTTCACCAGAGCTGCGCAACGGCTCCCAAATGTATGCTACGTTTTTCAGCATTTTTCTTGCTGCGCTGCGTCGCTGCTCTGCTCTGTTGCGCTGCGCTGCCCCCAATGGACGCTCTCATCCTTAAACATATTTATGCTAGTGGCTGTGCTGTGCTGCCTGACTGCCTGGCTGGCAGGACTCGTCGCTGGCTGCTGTTTGTTTTGCAGCTCGTTGACATTTGATGTCACTGTGTCACCGGCATAAAAAATTAAAAGTATAAAAATGATGCAGACCCCCACTGCCATCTAGCAAGTGAGCCAGTCACTGAGCGGGCCAAATCGCCGGGCATTATATGCGTAATAAAAACTTGCGGTAAGCCTCCTGCCTCCAGTTGACCTTTTCATGGCACTCTCTCTCCCTCTCTCTCTCTCTCTCTGTCTCTCTCTCTCGCTCTCTCGCTCTCCGAACTGGAGAAGGGACACTTTATTGTGTTGTTTGCGCTTTGCCAGCTGCTTGTTATGCCCTCAAAACGATTGGCTATTAAGCTAGAGGCATCGGTTTTACTTAAGCGTTTTAATATAGGTTTAAGACAGATCATAATATTCGAAAATTTGAAAATAAATTTTACCATTTTTCTGGGTCCGTATTTCAATCATTTTTTAAATGGGTAACCTTAGGAAACTGTAATTCCATATCTATTATAATAAGTTATTTGTATGCCTAATCTTTTATAATTTTCAGTGTCTTTCTCGACAATACAAAATGTAATATACTAAAATAAATTTGAAAAGTTTTTATTTGAAAATCTTTGTTGGATTTTTTAAATATTTAGCTTTAGAAAATTATAAATAATAATTAGTTATTTGTACGTTTAATCTTTCACAATTTTCTTTGTCGACTGTCTTTTAGTCGATAGTAAAATAGTAAATTAAATATAATAATTGAAAATGTTCTTAAAAAATTGGTTAAAAAATTTGTATTGTGCCTTTTTGAGCTAAATGAAGCAATCTTGTTTTTTTTTTTAAATATATACACTTACGAATTTGGTAACAGATCAATATAATTATAATTTCTTATTTGTATAATTCTTATTGTTGCTGTGTCGATGTTTTTTTTTTAGTCAGCAACAGGTAAATTAATAAATATATAATATATACCTCTGTATATTTTGGTAAACTATAGCTCCCAACTTTTTAGACAGACATCGAGTCCTAAGTATTTTTTTATTAATTATTTTTTATAATTTGAAAAGAGTCAAAAGTTATTTTTAATAAAAGTGCATGCAGCTATCGGCTAAAAAGCAGCACATTTTCCTTTTTGTGTTTTTTAAAGTTTCCACTCAAGGCTGACTGGTGGGGTTGTGGTGTGGGTGTGGGTTGAGGGGCGGGGTTGGTGGGAGGTAGGGGAGTGGCAGCAGCTGGCGCCCGCATTGGGGCAACTAGCGGTCTGTGCGTGACAGACGTTGCTCGCCTGCCACTTGCTCTTGGCCAGCCTGCTTTGTTTCACTCATTCGCGCTCCCTCTCTCTCTCGCTCTCTCGCTTGCTCTGCTGTACCTGCTGGCTATGGGCATTAGGTCTGTCTGTCTGATTGTCTGACTGTCAGCCAACAAGTTAGTCATTTGCTGTATCAAAAATAAAACGCAAATAAAAAACTTTTACGACATATTTATCTTTTCTGGCGTAACTCTCGACTGCCCTGACTTTGTGCTTGTGAGCGCCTGTTTGAGCAGAAACATATATATATATATTTGTAGGTGCATAAATGTTGATAAGGCAGCAGGAAGCGGAGAGACACACACATATACACCCACGCAGTGAACTGTGTGATGTATCGTTTGGTTTTACATGGTCAGCCCAAATGTTGCAGGAGCCAGATTCGATTTGTCACCATCAACATAATGAAAAACAATCAGCAAAAGTGCCAGACGGCAATTGAAGATTGATATTGATTTTGCTGAGCAAAGCTAAATATCATTTGACCAGACATATGAGCGCCGATGATTAAGTAAACAGCATTAGAACTTTTCCCCAGAAGGGCTGACAAAACAATTTAATGCAACGAACTAAGGACTTGCATGGCATCTTAAGTGTCTCAGCTTGCAGGCAACTTAATGAAAACGAATACAAATAATCATTTGCTTGAGAATAAACAAAGTTAGCTATTGAAATATTTGCATAGAAAGAAATTAGAACCTAAAATGGTAATAAATATTTGCAAGGCAAGCCATTAGCTGTAATTTAATAACAGAATTGACAAGGACTAAATACAGAAACCAATGATTACACAACAACAACAACAACAACAAAGCTGTCCAGTATGTCAGCTGTCATTTAATGATTCTAAAGTGGGTTTGCTGCGCTCATTCAAAAGCTTTTATCACATTATTATCACCACATAAAAATGTATCAAGTGTGCCCAGAAAATGCTCCCTCTCTCTCTCTCTCTCTCTCTATCATTTCATCTCACTCGCTCGCTTTATTGCTTGGATTCGCGTTGAATGACAGTTACTTGACTATTGGAGTCAGCTATGGCATATCTGCAGCTCCTTTGGCGTCATCAGGTTGCAGACTTAGCTTGCTCTGGACACCGAATCCTGGCTGCATTTGGCGCTGCTCCAAATAGCCGGGTGCAAAGTAGTGTGTTCGCTGGTAGTGATACCTTCTCCTTTCCGCTACTCTTTCTGCCCGCTGCTTGGGCAACACAAACTGCTCATAGTACTCGTCTGCGGGTCGAAGAAGGACTTTAGTTGTACTTCCGCCAATTGCTTGAGAATGCGACTTACCAAGTGTTAGTTTCGTCAGTTTAGTATCGATCTTACAGTGGCACAGCTTCCGCTTCCGGTTCCTCCAAGTGGCGAGAGCCTTAGTAGCATCAGTCCGCACATATTGCTCATAATACTCGTCTGCATGAATTGGGATTGGGAAGTAATATGCAGTTGAATATATATGTTTTTCATTTACCTAGAGTTAGCTTAAATTTCTTGTCTTTTAAGCATTGTAACTCTTCAGAAATTGGTTGTTGAGCCATTGGAAACGTTTCGACTTCAAACTTTTCTGGCAATTATAATTAGCATTAGAACTTTGCATGCATTCATTCGATTTTAATTAATTGACTTTCACTTAGAAGCAGCAAATGACATGAAAATCTAACATACTATATTTCTGTCTAAAAATTACCTATTTTCCATATTTCTAGTATATGGTATACGGTCCGATAGATATTCAATTGGAATACTGAATTATAAATTACAGTGCACGCTCGATAACATGAACACTCTAAAGCTCGAGAAGCCTAAGAGAAAAATGCTGTATTTTAAATTAATAGATCAGTCTTATATGCAAAACAACAATAAAACGTGAATTTAAATGTGTAAATGTGTATTCACTTTATACTTTTCTGGCAATCGAAAACGTAAACACTTTTGCCTTGGTTTTAATTAGGTCACGTTTATAAATTGAGTTGTTTCTTTACTGGAAAAAGTAAAAACTTCCAGTTGACTTTCATTGCACTCAAATCCTTTCTATAACTAGCTTTTATTAAGTCTTCCGCTTCTGGGAACTGTACTTAAGTACATATACTTTACTTATCCCAAATTCTAAGCCGACTTAAATAACTCGTGCACATGCCTATTCTCGCAGCTCTGCTCGCCTCCCTCTGACACTTGCCTTCTCTTCCGTAGTTCGTATCACTGGATGGATATAGTATACATATATATATATATATATATATATATATATATTTTTTTAGGCTCTAGTTTTATGGGTGCTCGTAATGTGCGCCGAGGTACCCCAAACCGTCGCAGCCTTAAAGCTCAACAATCGTGCTAATGGGCCGTACTCGTCGTCATCGTCGTCCTTGTCAGAGTCCTCGCTGGCGTCGCCGTCGCCGTTGCTGTCGTCTGGTGTGCCAAAGTTTTTATTTGTTATTATATACTTTGGCGTGTCAAATAAACATCACACATCTACGTACATGAAACATGTTTTATATGCCGGCGTTCCATGAGAGTCCTGTGTGTGTGTGTATGTGTGTGTGTCTGTGCGTGTGTGTGTGTGTGTGTGAGCTTCTACGTGCTGTGGTTGCGCACTTTTTAAGGTTCGAGGCAAATGTGAGTGTGAAAGTCGGAGCTCGTGTGTGACTGCGGCTCATTTGCATGAATTGTCGCAAGCTTTTAGGTGAACTTCACCGTTAGCTGAACTGAACTGAGCAGAGCTGAGCAGTTTCACATAAGGCGACAATGTGTGCACACTGGCATCGAAACGATTTCATTATGAGCGAGAGCTTAAAATCTCAATAAATTGCCAAGCATAATTAATATACGACTAATAAAAATGAATCAAAAATCAAGAGAGGAAAATGTTAAGTGCAAATACTTTTTTAATTATTTATATTATAAACTACATTTATAAAACATTTAAAAAGTATCAATAATTTTTTAAATATTTAAATTACAAATATAAAGTTAAAGTTACGTTAAGTTCTGTTCAAATCTCGAAGAATTTAGTTTTTTTATGGTAATAAATAGTTATCGGAATATTGCTAATGCTGAGTTCAATTAAATTAAAAAAAAAACCTATTTGAAAGCATAGACTTACATTTATTAGTAGCAATCACTTAATTCTATTCAAATCAATCTAAACGGCATTTGGTCACACTGTGCCATTGAGCTGCTCCTTTTTGATGGGAGGGGCCTGTCGTGCCCATGGGCGGGAGTACCGTTAATTTTATGCCATTCTATTCGTTCTAACGTGCGATTTATGCTAAGCAGCGACAAATAAATAAATGCCTAGACCCAAGGTGTCTGACAGAGCCATCCTAATGAGCGTCTTTATATGCCCATGCCCCATTAATTCCAACAGCCCCAAACAAGAATTACAAATTTCTGCCAGCATTATAAATATGCACATTATTTAGGAAAATATTTTTGTTTTACCAACGAGCTGGGTATTTATTGAAAAATGTGCAATTTTCACTCATCAGCCAAAGTATCGTAAAATATTGAACTAGTATTTATTTTCCTTTCTGCAGCCATTTGCAACATTTGTAATATCTGAATATTTGCATGCATGCACCTTCTTTTTTGGCTTTTCATTTTTGATGGTGCTTTTTGCTTGTGTTGCTTGTGTGCTCCCTGCTAAGTGCATGTTTTCAATATGTGCATCCCATGCAATTTAAATGTGGTGTTGCTTGTACTCTATTTTTACGAAAGTTAAAGTTTACAAATAAACTTGGTTTATTGAAGGTATTTTTACAAACCTAGTCCATTGTATCAATGTGGCAAAATGGCTTTTGCAATTTGCATTTTCGACCTTATGTCCAAGTAAAAATAAATGCGGAAGGATTATTTTATTCTCATTTCGAATCTTTGTAAAGATTTCTCTAGCTTATATTTTTCGGTAATGCATACGCAACTAATTATGACTCAATCATTTTTGCAATTTGGAACATTGATGAGTAATACGGATATTCACAGAAATTGAAGGCGGTAGCTATGAAAAAAATGGATTATATGGCCAAAACCGCTTTCCAGTTGTATGGTAGCTATAAGATACAGTGCTCCGATCTGACTTGTTTTGGCAAATGTGCTGTCCCCTTGAATAATAACTTTATGTGCCAAATTTCATTGCGATAGCTCAAAAACTGAGGAACTAGTTTGCATACATACAGACAGACAGACAGACGGACATGGCCAGATCAATTTGTTTTGTCATCCTTAGCATATTGGAGGTAACTTGTCTGCAATGCTTCATTTTATGCATATGAATATAGTATTAATATATAAAAAAAGAATGACTACATATCAGAGAAAACAGCCTCGAAGGTTTTTATATATGTTTTCATTACAATTATTAAGTAAACACAATAATAATAATAGTTTATTTAGCTAGCCATTAAGGTGTCCAGAAATGCCCTTCCAATATTTGAAACCTCCATAACTCTGTAAAACTGATCAGATTTTTATTCCCGAGGAAGTTTTGATCATGGTTTGATCTCTACATAAAATCTGTAACTATTGAACAATTTTGATACATAAAAAAATGTAAGATGCGAAATATGAAGGTAAGCCAAGAAGAGCAGTATGCGACTTATAGAGATTTATACTGTAGTATTAAATAATTGTTGGCACTTGATTTCAAGTACTGACTTCGACTCGAGTGCAGTTTATGAAGGAAGTTGCAATCAACCAATTGGATGAAATATATCAAACTTATCAAACTTGTAACTAATCTCTCTCGCTCTCGATTTCTGCTTGTGTCCTTTGCAGTATGCACCTGTACCTAGCGCTGATCTCGTGCCTTGTGTGCACCGCCCACTGCTGGCAATTCGATGGAGGAGGTGGAGGCGGTGGCTCTGGTGGTGTCGGGGTCAATAGTCCTGCGAGTCGGCGGCTGCTGCAGCGCAGCGTTAGGAATACGGTCCGGGCATTGGCACGCGGTCCGCCGCCGGCGCGAGGATCGGCCGCGCTGCTCGGCAGCCAGCAGCAGGATGTGCTCTACGCGTGTCCTTTGAACTCGATGTGCCAGTGCGCTGGCCTGCCCAACGAGACGTCCACGCTGATTGAGATTAATTGCAACGAGGTGGCGCTCTACAAGTTTCCAGGTAAGCCTCCCCTCACATTCATAGATATATCTGTATATATATATATACATATATATATTGGCAGCTGCTGTCAATATGTTGTGCAGTACTTGACTGGCTTTTATTTATGTGGCAAATATTTTTGTTGCGCGTTGCGCTATAAATTGCCACGAATCCCACAAGCAGCCAGGCGACAAGATGCCACTTGCCACTTGCCACTTTTCTCAGTCTCCATCTCTCTCTCTCTCTCTCTCCCTCTCTTTCACTCTCTCTCTGTGTTGCTTTTGTCTTCTCTTCTCTGGTTTTGGCCGCCTGCGGCGCTATGTAATTTTTTAATGAAGCTTCAAACGGCTTTGTCCTGTGCTACCCCAAACAACATGCCCCGACTGCTGCCTTACCCACAACAAAATTAAATCTTACATTTAAGTTTGCCAATTAGTTGTAAAAATAAAGTTTTTTCTTCGTTTGTGTCCTGTTCCTGCTGCTGTTCCTGCTTCGACTCCTGCTTCGACTCCTGCGCCTCGGCATAAAGTTTTTAACGATTGCTGTGGCAAATTCAACGCTAATTTTGGTAGTTTTTAAGTAATGAATGGCAAGTTTTGTGCTCCATTGTCATTTCGTTACCAATGCGCATTCACCAGCCCCCAATCCCCATCCCTCATCCACCACACCCACCCCATCCTTGTGTTGTTGTTGCCTTGTGCCGAAAAATATTACCATTACCTTGCATAGTGCTGCAAAATGCAAACAACTGCCCACTTTTGCTGCCGCCCTTTTCAGCAAGTTGCGGCATAAAGTTGCACAAGCCCCAAAAGCTGTTGACTGGCAACACACACACACACACACACATACACATACGGAGAGAAATTGACAGGACTCGCCAGGGCAGAGGCAGCTGTCAGATATGAGGGTTGGAGCCATTTGAAAAGTTTTTCTAGGCTTACAATTGGCCTGTTTCTGGCTTTGTCTGCCCTGGCTGACTGTTATTCCGCATTGCCAATTTATCTGGCAACAATGTTCGACGTATATTCCGCAAAAATTTACTTACAACATTTGTATTCTTCATACTAGATATTCGTGTTTACTTTTTCTTTTCTTTGCATTTGCATTTGCATTTATTGAATTTGACTGAAAGAGCAATATGGCAAATTTACAATGTTGCTTAGCATATTTTATATTTTATATTTGCAATTTCTATATTTTATTGAAATGAAATGCGTAACGCATTTAAGGCATCCAGCATCCAGAAAGCAATGGTCATGTCAAGCTGTCGGAGCTAACAATACAAATCTGCCTCTAGTTTTGAAAGCTAATTTGATATAACTTTGTTTTGGTTGCAATGCAACAATAAATCGAATATTTCGTTATTTTTTATTTGTTTTCAACTTGTTTTGACAAATACCACAATGCCAATGGCTTTTCTTGTCTTATATATTAGCGTTTTGCTGTAATAATTTAACAGCTATAAATTTTCGACGGTTTTTCAATTAACTGAGCATGTTATATAAGTTAAATCCAGAAAACTGATCAAATTCACAAGATCTGATCTCTAATTTATTTAAAATGTTGAACGATTTTTAAGTTCTTGGCCCAATCTACGTCGGATTCAGACTGAAAATACCGATCGATAGAGTCCTAGTCCTAGTGCTTTGATAATCTGTAAGATAAAGGATTGTTTATCGTAGTCCCATAGCTATATATATCTAAATTCTTAGCACCATCGACTCGCATTGAAAGATTTCCAAAATCTAGCAAAAGTTTCATTTCAAAGCCCAAAAAGCTGATACCTTTTCAAAAAAACAAAAGTCCTAGCCCAGTCTGTTCTCGTCATTATGTGCTTAATGTTTTATTCAATAACAAAATGCAAATCCGCATGGAATATATTAGAATTTTGGAAAGAAAGGCTGACGCATTTGTCTACTCCATTGCATCTGTTGATTAGCAATCTAATAAATTTATGCTGACTGACTAGCAGGAATGCATTTCGCTTGCTCCGAGTGTCCAAGTGTCCTGTCCATCGTGAGCATTTACAACAATTACAATCTGCTCCCGTTCAAAATATATATTCAAACAAATGTCTCACTTGAATGCAATTTATGTCTTCCACGTCGCTGGATGGCATTGAAGAAATGCAGAAATGCCGAAAACTTTCCGCAATTAGCAATTCTAATGTGGAAAAAACGAGCGGGGCAGCGGCAGGAGAGACGGGAGAGGATGCGGGGTAAGGGGCGACCCAAAAACACTTTGCATTGAGTCTGGCTAATTGCGTCCCACGCCCGCAAAAATAGCCGCCCCCCCTTTTCAGAGAGTGCGAGGGGTAAGCATGCGGCTAGTTTTGGCTGTGGCCACAGCCACAGCCACAGGCATGCCTGGCTGCAGGATGCAGTATGCAGGACACAGCAGACCAGCAGACGTTGCATACTTTTCAGCGCATACGCAAAAATACACAAAAATATGCAGCACAGCAGGGGGTGGAGAGGGCAAAGGGGGGGTGGGGGCGGCTGTGTATACCAGGGGAATTGCAATGACGATGACAACGACTTGAAATTCATTAAAAATTCCAAAATTTGTGTTGCCAAAAATATGTGACAGTGGCAGCAGGCAAGCAGACAGCTGCAGTTGGCCAGGCCAAAAACAAATGTGTCCTGACGGTACGGAAAATACAGAAAAAACAGTGTAAAGGACAGGAAATAGTTATGCCGAAGTTTCAATACGCTTGCAATGAGTCAACTCAAATGAATTGTTATAAATTATAAAAAACCAACTGATACACGTGTATTCATTTGCTTAGCTTCAAAACATATATATAATATTTATATAGTACTCATTTCATAAAGTAAGCAGCGAACTTGCTTTTATGTTGTTTATATATTCTTCAATTTCAAATTGTAGCTTAAAAAAATATATAATATTTTATTAGTTTTCATTTTATAAAGTAAGCGGCGATCTTGCTTTTAAGTTGTTTATTATTTATTATTCTTAAGTTTAAATACGCTAGCTATATTGCTATACAGAGGAAAAATGCATTCTAAATACAAAATTTCATTGATTGATTTTAACTCAAATGAATTGTTTTAAATTTAAACAAGTGGGAAAGGATTATCTTCAGCGTGCCGAAGATTTTATACTCTTTTCGAACCTATAGGCAATTTTCACTCTGCCAACTGCACCACTGAAATTTCATAAGCTGTACAAAATCGTTTTGTCGCGTATCTTTTTTTTTTGTTCTAAAAATATTTAGTTTATTGCCAGTTGTATAGCAGCTATAAGATATAGTGATCTGATCCGGCCGGCTCCAACCAATGTGATGTCTCTTTGCATAATAAGTATATGTGCAAAGTTTCATCGCGATAAATTAAAAATCATGGGATATATGGCCAAAACCGACTTCGAGTTGTATGGCAGCTATAAGATATAGTGATCCGATCCAGCCGGCTCCAACCAATGTGATGTCTCTTTGAATAATAAGTATATGTGCAAAGTTTCATCGCGATAGATTAAAAATCATGGGATATATGGCCAAAACCGACTTCGAGTTGTATGGCAGCTATAAGATATAGTGGTCCGATCCGGCCGGCTCCGACCAATGTGCTGTCCCCTGGAATAATAAGTGTCTGTGCAAAGTTTTATCGCGATAGCTCAAAAACTGAGGGACTAGTTTGCATACATACAGACAGACAGACAGACAGACAGACAGACAGACAGACAGACAGACAGACAGACAGACAGACAGACAGACAGACAGACAGACGGACATGGCTAGATCAATTTGTATTATCATTCTAAGCATACTGGCAGTAACTTTTGGGGTCTCCGACGCTTCCTTCTATGCGTTACAAACTTCAGGACAAACTTAATATACTATTTTCTTCGAAAAGAGTATAAAAAAATCTAACGCGTATTAATTTAGAAAAATATATCATTTTGAATTAGTTTTGATTTCATAAAGTAAGCAGCGCACTTTGCTTTTAAGTTGTTTATTTCAAATCGGTTCACTTTTGCAAAGTTTTGCAATCGAATCCAGAATATTTGAATACACTCTGTTAGGGTATGCGAAAAGAAAACAACAACAACAATTGTTGTCCTTTAGTGAGCAATTTAAAGTTAAATTTCTATTGTGCTCCGGTTCGTAAATGATATTTAAGACCCGAAATGTGCAATTTGGATTTATATTTAATGTTTTCTGGTCATTTTCACGCTTGGCTAGTGCTGCTGATGCGCCCCCAGGGCATCTGTTCCACATGCATCAGCAGCAGCAGCAGCAACAACAACAGCTCATATTCGATTCGGGCACAATTTTCATGCCGAAAACTATTTCTTAACCAGCAGCAGAAGCAGAACTGAAACAGAAACAGAAGCAGAAGCAGAAACAAACTGAACGAACCCAACCGAAGCGAACAACAAGCAGCAAGTCGGTTCGCACAGCTGCCGCACGTTTCCTGCTCCTGTCATCCTTTTAGCTGCTGCTGCTGCGGCACAGGACACACAGAACAGAGAACAGAGAAGTGTATATGGATATAAATGAAGCTCACACTTACATACTATACTATACTATAGCATACTTCTTACGGCCTCAATGAATGCTCGAGCGAAACAATAACTTTTCAGCTGACGTAATCTTCATCAGCCACATACGTTGGCGAGGTCAAAGGCCAGCTGAGAAGCCAATGCTGACTGCCCTACACGGCGGGGCCTATGGGCTTTCAGGGGCCACTCAAATTGAAAGTGAGCAGCTGTTGGCGATGCGATAACGTTACGATGAAAAATTGCCATTTGCCATTTGCCGCCTGTCCACCTTGGATTATTGAAAATAATGAAAATCTTGTGGTCCAGTTTCTTGAATATAACTTTAGTTATTATGCATTAAATGCAAAGTGAATAATCTATATAGAAAAGACAAATGGTTCTACAAATGCCGAAATATCTTAAAGCTAAAACTTGCTTTTATGATAACCAAAAAAATAAATACTAATTTAGCAAGATAGCTAAAGTTTTAAAGCATACTAAAAACTCTTTTTATAGCCAAAACGTTAGTTTCGTTTCGCTTATAAACTCAATTTTTATATACCTATATCTATGCATTTATTTTTATGCAAGATTTAATTAAAACCCAGCTCTGAGCTTAAAACACAAAAGCATTTTTTCCTTTATTCAAAAGGGAGCAGATTTTTGTTGTTCTTTGCCTTATTTCATTTAATTAGCAAATTTTAGTTGTTTATACTTTATTTTGCGCAGCATGTTTTTGGGCGATATGTTTGCATTTGTACAAACAAAAATATTATTTAATAACTGCACGGACCATAAACTGTAAATGCAATGTTGGCTCATGTAATTAATACCCTAACAGAGTGTAGAATAAATTGAAAGGCAAGTGTGACATCAATACTTGAAATTATTGAAATTGTTTGTTGATTGATATTGAATGCAACTTTTAATATTTAATATGTCTACAATTGTTTAGTTTGTGCAATCGAAAAAAGCACTTTTCGCTACACATGCATATGGATTATTTGTTGTTCATTAAAGCTCACTCATGACCTAGAGAAAAAGAAGAGAATCCATTTGATGCATATGCATAAATAATGCTATTTTATTTGTGGCACTATGTGAGCAGCGCATTTTGCTCAATGCCAGTTGTCACATGAAGCAGCATAACATAGTTAAATATTAATTTGCAATAGTTGTGCACAACTCTCTCTCTCTCTCTCTATCGCTCTCTCTCTCTCTCTCTGCCCCTTTATGTCTTGTGTGTGGTATATGTATTTTATTTCGTTTGGCAGCGCAGCGTATTTGTCCTTTGCTGCATGTCCTCCTGGCCACATAGTTGTTGCTTTTGCTAGTTTGTTGTTTATTTTTTTTTATTTGCTTGCTTTTGGCTAGTTGAATAAACACTTGGCAAGTGACGCAAACGAGTGGCAGCAACAGAGGAGGCGGCAGTGGGAATTGGGGGCCAGCGACGACGACGAATGGAAATGGCGACGTTGGCAGCTAAAGTAAATAAATAAATATGCTCGCCATTTGTCAGAGAATTGACTTGAGGCCATAAAATACAAGCCAACATATACGATGGACATACCACTAGCCAAACAGAGCCCTCTGCCGTCCCCTTCTCATCTCAGGCGCCACTGGCTACAGCTAGAAGTTTATTAACGCCATATGTTGTGTGTTGGTTGTCCACTCATAACAACAGCAACAGCAATAATAACAAAAACGGGCAACAACAGCAACAACAACAGCTGCACAGCTTAGATATGCACACACACACACACACACACACGCATACACCTATACACACACACACACACACACACACACACACACACACACACACACAGTGAGCATTTTGACCAGAGCTGCCGTCGTGCATGGCCAATGCGTTCGGCCACGTTTCTTGCCCGTTGCGCGTGTCAACAGGGCGTATGATTAATATTGTATTAATATGCGATATGTAATTAAGATGTAAGCTGTTTGCGTATATCGTCGTTTAGAGCGCGTGTAAAGGTATATATACATGTATATGTGCATGTGTGTGTGTGTGTAAGCAATTGTCAGCTTATTTTAGTCACATATTTCTACATATTTTCAGTCTTTAAGCTTGCTTCGAGCTTCAAGCTGTGCAAATAAATAACTTATTATCAAATGTGACATGAATAAATAATGTTTGAATAACCGCATTTACAGAAAACAACCAATTTAAGTCGCTTTTCGAATTGATTATGCAATTTTTCATTTTAAAACACTTGAAGCAAATTCAAATTGAAGGCGAATAAAGCCAATCTTGTTGAAGTAAATTCAACTTGAAGGTGAGGAAATTTAGTGGAATGTAAAGTTTAAACTGATTAGATTAGGCTGACCTAATAAGTTGAGTTTACTTAAGTAGGGCAGGAATACTCTATTGATGTAAGATAAGCTATTAATCCCTAATTTCAATACATCAAAGGAATTTGCTCTACACCTTTTGACTGATGGTAGAAAAAGAATAATTCCACTGTCGGAAAATGTACAGAAATATTATGACTATAATAAGGATAGCAAATATACATAAATACAAAAAGTATTTTAATAAAATTAAAAAAACAAAAACAAAAATCTAAAGTGAGAAACTTAAAGGAATATTGCAATTAAAAATCAGTTTGCTAGGCTAATTTATTTATATGTACACTACATAATTGTTCATTAATTGTTTGAGTGCAGTCAACTGTACGAATTGCTGCTGAAATGTTGATCATGGCCAAATCAATGACAATCCCGCCGACAATCTGCAGTCGCATTTCACTTTGACTTTAGTCCTGTCCATGGAATATACACACACACACACACACACATGCCCACACATGCATATTGTATGTCCTGCCATTGGCAATGCATGCATGCGAATTATATCCGTGCGGGTGTGAGTGTGTGTGTGTGTGTGAACGTATTTTGAAAGCTGTCAGGCAAAAGCTGCTAACTAAAAATAGCCCGAAAAAAGCTGTGACAAAAAAATACAAGTTTGCAACAAACCAAACCGAACCGAACCGAACGAAACGAAACCAGCAAAAAAGCGAAATGACAATTCACGTAAAAAATTTTCAATTAAAAGCGAAAAGTGCATTTTCATGTTGCACGTCAGTTTTCCGGGCCACGGCTACTGAGCCCGCCGCCTGCCTGCTCTCATTCCTCAGCGTACTCGAAAACTGTTTTTCCGCTTCTTGTTTTTTTGTCTATGTGTGCTGCGATGAGGTGAGGTGAGCTGAGGTGGTGGCGGCGGCTTAGGAGTGGCCCAGGCATGTGCCATTTGCTTGAGCTACGGCCAGGCCATAATTTAAGCTGACAAGCATGACATGGAAATTCCCTTTGGAGAGCGCATTTCGTATAATCAGGCTAAAAACACATGGTCACCATGCGTCTCCACGGCTTGCCGCTTCCGCTGCTGCTGCTGCTGCTGCTGCTGCTCCTCGGAGAGATCAAGAGCGGGGGCGAGCGACAGTGAAACCTTGCCATGGGCGCACTCCAAGGACCTTGTCGCAATTGTTAATTAACACATGCTCGACGAATCGCAAATTAATAGCGACACTCACTTCTCCCCGAGGTCTGTGTCGCAGTTGTAACACCCATTAAAACTATTTGTGTGAGGACGCCCTTCGAACTGCCAAAAGCTGCTAAAAAGTGGTAAACGTTTGTCAAAAACAAAACTGTTGATTGACATTAGAAATATGATTGCAAAAGTTTTATTTAATTATAGAAAAAAACTTGTTTCAATAACTAAAACTGGACTTTGATTGTTAAGCTTTTAACATTGAGTGCATAGTTGTAGGAAAACATTTGCTTAGTCTCTGAACATCCTGGATGCCTTGCTAAGAATCTGTTGCCTACTTTTATGCGAACTAAATACAAATATATTTGCAATTATTTTTGCACCTTTTTCTAAATATCATTATTGCACTAAAATATAATATTTTTCTTCAATACCTCTGTAACTGAGGGCAATTTCTACGAACATTTTTTCAAAGAGCATGAAGCCATGAAAATAACCTTTTTTCTAAGAATAACTTCCCTTCTGTCGTATTCCTGCGATCAAGGACCAAGCTGGTTATAAAATTCTAGCAAATTAGGTATACAAAATACAAAAGTACTTCAGTGACTAAAGTATCAATTGTTATGCAAATACAAATTTAAATGCATAGATGTAAGTCTTCTTATTTATTCTATGGAAATTTGTTTATCTATATAAATAACTATTGTTATGCCGATTTAGATATATATAAATAAATGTGTATGGTATTCATATTAGTTATATTTATTAGTTATATTTGGATGTATATATTCATATTTGTACCTATTGCTATGCTCATTAAAATATAAATCAATGTGTACATTTTCTTATTAACTCTTATTTAGATGTAGTATATATAAATATCTATTGTTATGCAAATTGAAATCTGAATGCATAAATGTAAGTCTTCTTATTGATTCTATTTAAATTTGCTTATCTTTATATATAACTATTGTTATGTTTATGATTAACATATAAATAAATAAATATATATGGTATTCTTATTAGTTCTATTTAAATTTGGATTTATTTATTTATAAAATTATTGCTCTGCTTATTAAAATATAAATCAATACATGTAAATTTTCTTATTAATTCTTATTTAAATATTTATTGTTATGCAAATTGGCATATAAATAAATAGATGTACATATTCTTATTAATTCGATTTAAATTTGCTTACCTATATATATACCTATTGCTCTGCCGATTAAAGTATAAATCGTATCGTATTCTTATTTGTTATATATAAATTTTGAGTTATATATTAAGTAACTATTACTATGCTTATTAAATTATAAATCAATATATGTAAATTTTCTTATTAATTCTTTTTTAAATATATATACATATATATATATATATCAATATCTATTGTTATGCAAATTGGCATATAAATAAATAAATGTATATTTTCTTATTAATTCGATTTAAATTTGCTTACCTATATATATATATATAAACCTATAAACCTATTTTCTTATTAATTCTTTTTTAAATATATATACATATATATATATATATCAATATCTACTGTTATGCAAATTGGCATATAAATAAATAAATGTACATTTGCTTATTAATTCGATTTAAATTTGCTTATCAATATGCGGTCGCGCTGTGTCTCTGTTTTGTTGTGATATTTGCCCAGCTATCTTTTATGTTATGTATTGCTATCGTAATGCTATATAAATTTGCTGCATTCTGCCACTCCACTCCACTCCACGCCCACGCATTTGGCAATCAAGAGAAGCTCGCGCTGTTTGTTTTTTGCCAAGGATGTCACTCTTCCAATATATCTAAAGTGCCTTTTTAAATTGCTTTGGTCGTTGTCCTATTATGGTGGGGCGCGTACGGAAAACGGAAAGAGCGCATAAAAATCAAAGTCCTGGCTCCGTTGGGTCGCTGGCCTCCAGCTTGCCAGGGACTTCCCCCTCAACGCTCTCTCTCTCTCTCTCTCTCTTTCTGCTGCCTAGTTGGTCCATTGTATGAGCCAATGGCTCGCTGATGACCCATTTGCTTTAACGCGCCTGCTATCAAACTGCCAAAACAAAAGCCATCATCGTTAGCCTCAGCAGTGGCGGAGCGAGGGGCGATTGAGCTGTTTCTCCCGCCGGGTTATGGCAAACGCTTCAAATGCCGTTTAAAATCAATTTGAATGATGAACTGGCGGCCAATGCGGCCAGGCAGGCAGGCAGGCAGGCAGCTCCATCAATATATGTACACACTGTCTCTTTCGAGCACTCACAATCCGTCTCTTTCTTTCTAGAATTCATACACAGCAGCGTGCGCTATATCGAAATGTCGAATACGCATCTGCAGAGCGTCGATGATGAAACATTCCAGGGACTGCGTCTAAAGACACTCAAGCTCATCGACAACGAGCTGCAGGACATCTCGGAGCGCAGTTTCAGGTGAGTGGAAGTCAAACAACACCTTGCAATGTTTAACATAGGGTATGCTACACTACACTACACTACACTACACTACACTACGTACTACGTGTAGTGGCATTTGTGATTAGGGTTTGCACATAAGTGCTGAGCCATGATGATGCACTCTGCCCCATAAACACACACGCACACACACGCACACACACACACACACACGCACACACACATGTATACTGGGTTATTTCATATGTTCTGATGATGCGACAGTTTTCCGCGGCCTATTTATATGGCCGCTGTGCGGCAGTTTTTCACGGCTGTTGCTTTTCCTTTTTTTTCTCTCGCTTTTCGGCATTTTTGTGTGTTTATGTGTTTGTAGTGCAAGTGCTGTACACACACACACACACACACACACACACACATAAAAACTACATACATATATTTTACAACATAAAACTGCAAGTTGTAAAAAAGGCGTAAAATTAAGTTTAACAAACGACTGGCAAAAGCGTGTGGGGCAGAGGGGGCCAGAGTGGTGCGGAGTGGGGCAGAGTGGTGCAGACGGGGGTGCTGAGGGTAGTGCAGCGAATGCACTGTTCGGGAGTGTTTCATGGGGCACTCAGGCTGAAAATGCAGGCAGGAAATGCAAACTCACATGGAGCACACTCAGACACACACTCTCTCTCACACACACACACACACACACACACACTCAGACTCACGGCGTTGCAAAAGAAAAACTTTCAAGCGCTATTTGTTTGAGTGTAAATAATCACAAAAAAGAACGAAGCAGCTGCAATGCAAAAAGAAAAACAAAAAATAAATAAATAAATAAATACGCTATAACGAAGATTTAATGCTCTAGGAAAACAATGGGCATTTACGGAAAACTATGCAAACTCGATTAACTTATCTCTTATCCTGGCGCAAAAACAAACAAATAATGACTTTTATATGAGCCCATGAAATTGCCGGATTTTACTTTGCTTTTTACAGTTTGGTAATGAATAATCGTTTTAGATGGGATACTACCTCATGAAAGCTTAATAACTATAGAATAGTACTGGCAAATAATTAAGTTCACTTAAGTAAATCGTCTACAGACTTTATCAGAATCTGCAAAAACATGTGGTAATGTTAAATGTCTTAAAAAATAAAAAATAAATTGCTATACTACAATTAAGGAATTTCCCTGATAATACTTATATCGAAAATAAATAATAAAACCTGGAAGGCATTTGTTATCAAATCCATCACACAAAATAATAATACCTGATAGAAAAAATATACTTTCTTGCATATGATTATCACAGATTATTCAGCTCTTTTCACAAAATTAGAATGAGGTAGATTTTAAACATAAAAAAAATTAAAGTAAAAGTGTTTTAAGAACCTAACCATAAATCATGAGTATATATGCATATATATAACTATATTTGAAAGCTACTCATTTAAAGAATATTAGCGTAGAATGAATTTTATATGTACTATGTATCATATTAAATATATAAATTATTATTATTTTTTTTTTATGCAACACAGTTGCTAAAAATAAATAAAAAGGCCGCAATGTGCGCTTCAAGACAAGTATGCCTCGTGTTCGGCTATGCCGCAATTACGTAGCCCGCCAACAATAATGCCCTTTGAAGGGCTATAAACCAAAAAGCGAGTGAAAAAGCGGACTCGAAATATGCATGTAGTGTTGAACAACGTACACAAGCACATATTTCGTCAGCTTTTTTTATGGGCCCACACAACACACAACACAGAGCACAACAACACAGAGCACAACACATCACATCAAACATGTGACTGTATGTGAACTGTGACTGCCCACCCGCTTTACCACTCCCCACCTTTACTCCCTTGCACCATCACTCGACCGCATTTGGCAGTTGTTGTTTGGCGTTTTTTGTTGTTGTTTCCCTTCTTTCGGGCGGCATGAAATGAAACGCGAAAATTTTTTAACGAGCACAAAGAACCAGAACTGAGGTATGCCCCCCTCCCCCGCCCCTCTTTTGCACCCTCCCTTGTCTGTCCGCGTGGCCACCGCAAAAACCAGTAACCGAATGCCCCACTCCGCTGCTCCTTGTGCTTTCCAAAGTTAAATGGACGCACGTTAACAGTTTGCGCAGTTTTTAAGAACCCCCCCCCCCCCCACCTACACAAAAGTAAACAGATAGCGTGAGAACCCCAAGTAGGGGTGGGGGAAGAGGGGAGGCAAATAGAGTGAAACTCGCTCCTCATTAACAGGCCGCATCTCAACTTAAATCAAACTAATTAATGTGCACAAACCTGGCAAAATGTGGCTAAAAATTACCCAAGCGCCCGATTACCCACTCCTCCTCTTCCCCCCTCTCTCTCTATCGCTGTCTAGTTGACTCTTTCTAACACTGTATGTTAATCAAAGAAAAGTTAGTTTAACAGTTGCAAAACTCAGAACGCCCCCGCTCAAATTCAAAAGAATGATGTGCAAAATGCTCTCATTATAAGAAGAGCAAAGAGCAGTCTATAAATATTATAATATATGTACATATGTGTATGTTTATGTATAAGGACATGTATCATTGCTGTTTCTTATCACACTGAATAATGTATGATAATAATGCTTTGTTCATTTGCAAGCATATTTGTTTATACAAAAAGACGATTTCTCAATTAAATTTAACTGAAACATCTAAATAATTTTTAATGAGTTTTAAAGTTTACCGATTTGATTTAAATATTTCGGTTGAAACTTCAATCAGAAGCAAAAAAAAGTCAAAGTAAAAGTAGCTGTAGATAAATGATATATTTTAATCTTTGTATATAAATAGTTGTCTTGCACCTGCTTAATATAAATATAAATAAAACAACATGTCAGAAGCGAAACCTTACGATTTTTCAAACAATTTTATAATAACTGTACAAAACATATGACCTTGACCCAAATGGTAACGACATAAATCCCTCACTTCATCAGTAATACTTCATCCTGTTGATGAAGCTATCGAAGAAGAGAACATTAACTGAGTTATTCTTAAACTATTAATTTGATTTGGATAAGAAACAATGCCAGCATGATTTCGGTCATTCATAACATAATGCTATCAAGTATATAGATATATATATATATATGTATATAATATGACGTTGACCCATATGCATACTAAGTACACAGTACACACATAATCGTTACTCACTCTGCATGTTTGTTTATCTGGAACTTCCTAAAGAACTTGAACATTTGTCGTTCAGTTGAGTTTGGATCGCGCTGCTCGTCAGTCCAAGAATAGGGAATAGGAATTCAAATTAAGTCTCAACATGATTGTGCGTGCGTTGCTCTTTTGTGCGTTACTTGAGCTGATAACGGGCGCAGCCCAAGTGACTGATAAGCCCTTCCCAGCCGAGATGGCCAACTGTACACGCATGTGCCAGTGCTGGTTCCGGAACAGTACCGCAAGGCAGCTGCTCCAGCCGACCAACTGCCTGGGCTTCTGTGCGGATGATCATACCAAGCCCTGCTTCGACTGGACCAAGTGCCGCCTGGTCTTCCACACCTGCGACTTATCCTGCGGTGGTGCATCCTCAGCGTATGCCTGCATACCTAAGGATTATGATATGGATGATGGCCATGCATCCCTGTCATGGTTGTCCTATGTGGGTTATGCACTGATTGGTGTCTTGTGTCTTTCACTTTTAGTTGTCCTTATTGTCAAGAGAATCAAATTGCGTTGAGAAATCATACATCAAAATGATGAGCACTAAGGGAAAGTCACATAAATCAGTATTTATATGTACAGTTAAACTCAGCTTCTCCAGTTTCTCATATGCATATGCGATATAATAAAGTCAACTTAAAGTTTATATTAAATATAAGAAGTATGAAGTATGATTTCAGAATGTGGCCAAGTAAAAATCTCATTAATATGTAAATACTTACATATAACACACTTGCAAACAAATGCATTTCAAAATTTTGATAATTAATTATTTACAGTGCAATTTTGAAAAATTACACACATACATCACACACACACACGCACACACACATATGGGAAAAGGGAAATGCGATTGTGAGTGTGAGTTTATTCCCTGCTTGTTATGTTGCGTGTTTCTTGCGTGTTGAGTTTCAGCTGTAAATGCCTTTAAATGTGCACATTGCTTTGTTTTATGCATGTGTATGTATAATATATATATGTATGTATATAAGATATACATCTATATGCAAAGCTGTATTCGAGGGCTGCCCGACAGTTGCTCTAAGTACTCTAACATACATTCATAGCACACATATATAGAAACGTAATTGTTTTGATTTCTTGATAAACCCAATTCATATTAATTCAAGCTTTGAAGATTGGCTTTTATGATTATGCACATGATTTTAACGCATTACAAAGTTTACTGACTATGAGAGAGCTTCAGCGAGGGTAGCTCAATAGAATTGTAAGCCATTAAATTGCAAAATTATATTAAAATTAATAAATTGTATGACCAAAAATGATATATTCTATAGATATATGTTCGTTATAAATACATTATAAGGTAACACGCCTAGCACAATAATAATATGTTTAATATTTATAAAAAACTTGTAATAATAATAATAATTTCTTATAAGAATTGTATAATACACATAATCTTACTGTTCGCTTGTCAATAAAATGTAAAGGCTCAACATAACCTAAGATGCAGGCCAGCTTCTTTGGCTTACTTCTGATCAAATCACAATTCGCCTTGAGTCGAGGCCCTTGTTATGTTTACCGCTACTCTTTAAGCTGCCCTCAGCGTGTGCGCATGCAGATGTATGTATTTATGTATGTATGTGTGCTCGAGTACACAGCGAAGCTGCCATAGTTACATGGAGCCTTTTGATGACAAACGCAGTCACTCACGCACACACGCACTCCCTGTCTCTCTCTCTCTCGCACACACACACGCAACTTAAGCGGGCGACCACAAGAAAAACAAGAACTACAACAACAACAACATGAGCAGCCGTCAAACGGCAAATGGCAACCAAAACGCAAACCGAAAACAACAACAAAGATGCGAGGCGGCGGTGAAGGTGAAGGAGCCGGCAACAGAGTGTGAGCGCGAGCGAGATGGCAATAGAGAGCGCAAAAGGAGCCACAAAAATTCGGTTTGCGTTTTGCGTTTGATTCTTCGTCGCATGAGCAGTAGCAGTAGCAGTAGCAGTTACAGCAACAACAAAACCGAAGAGAACAACAAATACAACAAAACAGGCGCAGCGACGCGACGTCGCTTTGAGCAGCGACTGATGCTTGTTTGGAAAACCTCGTGGTTTTCATAATTGAGGTCGCTCTTCTTAATTTCCCACTCCGCCTCTTGCTCTATTCCACTACTGTTTGTGGTGCGTGTGTGTGTCTGTGTGTGTGTGTGTGTAACTATTAATGGAGTGCAAGCGGGTGTGGGTGGGCTTTAGGAGGGGTCAGGGGTCAGGGGACACGGGACACGGCTCGTCGTCGGGTTTGCGGTGCGTTAATTAAGTTTAAATATTTGTTTTCTG
Organism: Drosophila flavopinicola; assembly: GCA_035042425.1. Lineage (NCBI taxonomy): Eukaryota > Metazoa > Arthropoda > Insecta > Diptera > Drosophilidae > Drosophila > Drosophila flavopinicola. The sequence continues at coordinate 345,917 of JAWNLL010000165.1, forward strand.
ACTGTGTCTGTGTGTGTGTGTGTGTGTGTGTGTGTGTTTGTTTGTTTGTGTGCTGGATATGTCAAAAGGCAGGCGTCACCTCAATAACCCGGGGGTGGGGCGGGGGGCGTAACCGAGCTTAGTTTAGCAAGTTTAGCTAAACTTTTGGCATTATAAATGTATCGCAAAGCTTTAACTTGTATCTGGCAATAACTGTCACTCTCTCCCTCTCTCTATCTCTCTCGCTCTCTCTCTGATTTGATGTACACAGCACCATGACGTACTCCTTGATGACACTGGATATATCGGGCAACAAGATGCAGCAGCTGCCGCTGGAGGCACTGCAAAGATTGCATTCGCTGACGCGACTTGTGGCACAACGGTAAGTGATTTGAATCCCGGTTTTGTGTGTCGATAATGGAAAAGCTTTTAGTATAGTACTGAAATGCTTATATTATGAACTAACTGAAAGTTATTCTTAGCTTTGTTTTATCTACAGTTGCATATCAACTTTTCGATTCCCTGCACAACGTTTTCTAAATATAGTACAAATGTTTGCATAATTAAGAGTTTTTGTTTGGCCAGCAAAAGTTGCTATAACTTTCTATGCGGAGGCTTCAAAACTAATCTAATTTAAATAGTTTCCTCCCAAGAGGGGTTAATATAGGTATACCGTTTCTAATGATTTTTTTATGATGGTCTTTGAAAAACAATATGAAACTATGATAATCAAAACAGTTTCATACAATGGATATGCATAATTTTCTGAGCTTGTGTATAGAATCTTAGACTTAATCCGACTTAGCACTCACATACAGCCAAAGAAGGAGCTACTAGCTCTTAAGGCACCATCGCCAATGAGGATGCAATCTTATAGACATTATATATGAACTACAGCAACCTTGTGATCTTTTCATTGTCTATCCTTAGCAATCACATAACAAGTCTGGATGGCAACTGGGAGGCGCAGCATGATACGTTGCGTTCCCTGCATCTGTCCGGCAACGATTTGACGGAAGTGGCGCCAGGTGGCGCTTTGGATGCGCTGGCCAATCCGGGCGACAACAGCTCCCAGCCCTCGAGTCTGGCTGCGGTGCAGAATCGGCAGGATGTGGCCAATGCGCTGCACGCGTCCTCGGCGGGCGATCGTCCTTTCGAGCAGCTGCAGAAGCTGCTGTGGCTGGACCTGTCCAACAATCGGATAACGCATGTGGCGGCCAACTATCTGCCGCGCTCGCTGGTCACCATGGATCTGTCCAGCAATCTGCTGAGCGTCTTTCCGCAGCAGCTGTTCGAGCAGCTGCCGGAGCTGCGCATCGTCAGCCTGCGGGACAATCTGCTGCGCAGCGTGCAGTGGAAGGATGTGCTGCAGCTGCTTCGTCCGCTGCGCATGCACCTGGAGAAGTTGGATCTGGGGCAGAACTGCATTGAGCAGCTGGAGTCGGACTACTTCCAGCAGAACTACTCGGATGTGCACATACGGGCGCTCAACATGGAGCAGAACTATGTCGGCCAGCTGCCGGCGGAGGTGTTCAGGGATACGGGCATTGTGCATCTTGTGCTGGCCTTCAATGCCATCGGTCGCGTGCATCCGGCGGCCTTTGAGGGACTGACGGACACGCTGGAGTACTTGGATCTGGAGCGCAATCGCTTGACCACTGTGCCGGCGGCGATATCGACGCTGCATCGCCTGCGCTACCTCTATCTGACCTCCAATCAGATCAATCAGCTCAGCAATCTGCCCAGCTACACGGAGCATCTGAAGGTGCTCAGTCTGAGTGGCAATAACTTTACGATGATACCCGTCCTGGGACTGAAGAACTACACACAGCTATCCTATCTGAACATGGGCTATAACTCCATAGCGGACATACCCGAGGGCATCTTTGCCGTGGACGGCTGGGGCTCTAACTTGCAGACGATCCTCCTGCGCAACAATAAGATCACGCATCTGCATTTGGGCTCGTTTGCGGGCCTGGACCAGATACAGGAGATCAGTCTGAGCTTCAACGATATAACCATACATCATCCGCTGGTCTTTGAAAATGTCTCGCATACGCTGAAAATTCTCGAGCTCTCCTTTGCGGTGTTTCCTGCCCGCAGCTTGGAGTCCCTGGATCCCTTGGACGCTTTGCTGCCGCTCTCGCAGCTGATTTGGCTGGGCCTGGACAATAACAATCTGAAGACGATTTCCAATGAATCATTTGCCCAAATGCGCGAACTGAGCTACATCAACTTGAGCTTCAATCAGCTGAAGTCGCTGCCCCGCGGACTCTTCCTGCCCGATGCGCACAGTCATCTCGTGGAGATCGAGCTCTCCTACAACGGACTGGAGCGCCTCGAGCCGCAAACCTTTCACAATCTGGGTGACCTGCAGACCCTGAACCTCCAATCGAATCGCCTGCGCAGCATCTCACGTCACGCCTTCCACAATCTGGAGTTCCTGCGCTACATAGATCTGTCCTACAACCGCCTGAGTAACATATCACATGCCGCATTCACAGTGCTGCCCAATTTGGCTGCCCTCGATCTGATGCACAATCAGCTGTGTGCGCTGTCCTTGAAGTCCTTTCACTATGTCTCGAATGCGACAACGCCGCTGCGCCTCAACTTGAGTCACAATCACATCGCCAGCTTCGACGACGAGCTGAGCAGCTATATGTACATCTATCAGCTGGACATCAGTCACAATCATGTGGCCAAATCGGATAGCTTCACCAATCTGGCCAATACGCTGCGCTTCCTCAATTTGGCGCACAATGCGCTCGGCTCGTTGCAGAGTCACGCATTTGGTGATCTCGAGTTCCTCGAGATACTCAATCTGTCGCATAACAATCTCAGCTCGCTGCGACGCCGCAGCTTTCAGGGTCTGAACAGCCTGCAGGAGCTGGACCTCAGTCACAATCAGCTGGACCAGCTGCAGGTGGAACAGTTCTCGAATCTGCGCAAGCTGCGAATCCTGCGCATCTCCTCGAATCGTTTGCGTGCGCTGCCCCGCGAGGTGTTCATGAATACGCGGCTGGAGTTCCTGGACATAGCGGACAATCAGCTGAGTGTGTGGCCAGTGCCGGCCTTTACGGACATTGGCTTCACGCTGCGCTCCATACAGATGTCGCGCAACAGTCTGGAGTATCTGGATGCATCGATGTTTGTCAACTCACAGTTCCTCTACGACATTAGTTTGGCACGCAATCGCATCACCATACTGCCGGACAACACTTTCAGTTTCCTCAACAATCTGACCAATCTGGATCTGTCCGAGAATCCGCTGGTGACCACCAATCTGAGGGAGGTCTTTGTCCATACGCCCCGTGTGCGCAAACTGATCCTGCATCATATGGGGCTGTATGTGCTACCCACACTGAAGCTGCCGCTGCTCTCGCACCTCGACGTGAGTGGCAACTATCTGCAGGAGCTGTCGCCGCTGAACGCACTGCGTCATCTGCGTCATGTGAACATCTCGCACAATAAGCTTATCAACGCCAGCTGCGCCGTGGAGCACTTGCCCCAGTCGGTGAGAGTGCTGGATCTGGCCCACAATCCGCTGCGTCGCATCACGCTGCACGATTTGGTCAGCCTGCGGCAGCTGTCCGAGCTGAATCTGCTGGACGTGAAGGTGGTGAATCCGCAAGCATTTGCCAAGCTGCGCTCCCTGCGCAAGCTGCACGTCAGCTCGCAGACGAATCTGGGCGATTTGGTCAGCCGCCTGCCCGGACTGCAGGAGCTGAGGGTGCACTGCCTCGAGCCGAACATTGGCGGCCAGCTGCTGGCCCGCCTCGCCAACAATACGAAGCTGCAGATGCTGGAGCTGTACGGCCTCAATGTGCAGACCATCTCGCCCGATGTCTTCGCCGGACTGGCGCGCAATCAGCGACTCCAGCTGAAGATCTCGCATACGCGCATCTCCGACCTGCCGCCGGGCATCTTCTATGCGCTGCGCGAGGTGCCCCACCTATCCATCGATATCTCGCACAATCGCATCAATGCCCTGGCTGCCGACAGCTTCTACCCCAACAAGAGCTACTGGGATGCGGTGGGTACACGCAGCATTATGGGCGGACTGATCACCGCCCACAATCCGCTGGAGTGCGAGTGTGGACTGGTCTGGTTTGGCCACTGGCTGCGGCGCTGGCTGCGCGAGTCCGCCCAGATCAAGGTCATACAGAAGGACGATCTCAAGCGCATGGTGCAGGTGCGTCCGCAATTATGCTATTGAAGTATACTTTTCAGGCATGCTTCCTAGCTGACTTTTGTGGTTTCGGTTCGGAATCCTACATAAATGAAAAGTCAGTGGAACAAATTTGCGTTGCAATTCGCATTTACAAATATGGATTGGCAATGGAAGCATGCCTATTGAATATTTCTCTTGTACAACTTCTTATTTCAATAATATTTCACTTGGTTTATTTTTGCACAAAGTTACCCCTATCGTTTGCCGATATGCGCGTAAGCTTATTGTTTATTGTTTATATTTCTTAAAACGAAAAAACCTGCAGAGAAATATTTAAATTAAAGCATATTAATTCATCATTAAAATTTTCCGATTTTTATTTCAAAAATCATGTTCTAAATTTAATGAAATTCCGTTTTACGAACTATGAGTCCCATTACTTTGTAGAAACTCATCTGGTTTTCGTTTTTAGGGCAGTTTTAATCATGGTTTGGAATCTTTTTTAAATACGAACTCAAATCTGAAGAACCTATGAGTTTTTGGTAGTTGAGACCAGGCTGATTCCATCTTTACTATAGACAGAGTCATATTATACACTTTTTTGTTTTCCATTGTAAATGCTTCTGTTCTTTTATATGCTAAGCTCCTGGATGCTTCAATATATGAAGGCTAGAGCAAGTTGCTGAGCAGCTGAAAGACTACATTTTTGGAAATATATACAATCATAATCAATTGATCTTAAATATGCCTCTGCAGGAACTTAAACCTTTAACGCAAACTTTTTCTATTTATATTTCCAATAATTCTGCAAATGTATATCTAACTGATGATGTTTTCCTTATCCATCCCGACCGTTTATAGCGTGCGCGTGCCAATACCTGCCATGATCCCACATCGGGGCGCCATCTGCCCATACTGGAGATCTTCCCGGAGGATCTGCTGTGCCAGGCGAGTGCGCTGAGCAGCTCCGGACAGCGCATCTTTCTGTTGTCCTTTGCGGCGGCGTTAACGCTGCCACTGTCGCTGTTCACCATATCCCTTTGATGTTGGCTCTAATGGCTGCTGGCACTGGCCAAGTTGTGAGTCTGTCGGCTAACAATGCTACATGTGTATGATATTGTAAATATATAAGGTTGAACATAATATAAACGTAGCCAGCATTTTGTGGCGCACTTGGAATTAGCGAATGAGCCCTAACAATAACGAATAACAGCAAATCGGTTAATGTCCACTCGTAACATATAAGTTTTATAAATACATGCATAGTGCAGTTTTAAAGCGCCAAGCGGTTGGGTCTCTTAATAAATAAACCTCGAATATGATTTCGATACTCGTATTATTCGTATTATTTATAGCTATGTCGAATGACTTCTGCCAAACAGTTCCTACTAGACTCATTACTCAAACTTTGTCAACTCCCATCGGGTTCAATAAACTGTTTTCAATACTAATTAGCGTTCTAACTGTTTCTTTGATTTGTTAGCGCACAGAACTTTGTGCTGTATATTTTGTTGACTATCCGATACTGTTGCTTTTGGCAATTACATATGTGCTCCTGTACTATAATCATTCCTTTGAACACCATCAAAAGACCATTACGTAATTTAAGTGCACCCCCAACCCCCACTTCTGCCCCTCCCCAACCCCAACCCCAACCCATCGCTTCACCGCTTGGCGCTTGTGTCTTGGCCAACTTGATGGTAATTAATGCAATTGATTACACAATCACCCAACACACACAAATAAACACACACACACACACACATCAGCGGACATATGATGATTCCTAATAACTGACAAAAGACATATACACATACTTAATTACACACACAGTACACACACCCACCACACACACACACACACTCACACACAACTAGAGCGTAGTTAATGAACACTTTTGCATCTATAGATTTAATAGACGAATAAGTTGTTAATAATAGTTTACATGAGGCATACATATAAATATATGAATATTTTTAAAAGCTGAAAAACGATTCTAGATACAAATATGGATTACAACTTAGCAGCAAGGCCAATAAGTACATTATATATATATAAATAACTAATATAAATACTATATATATAGTACATGAATATATATATATATATATATATATATAATGATAACGACAATGATATAAACGATCAATTGGATAGCAATTATAATGGTTTTTTAATGAACGTAGAAACGCCATATTGCACAATTATCACTAAAAACCAACAACAACAACAAAAAAATGAAAGAAAACTTAACAAAAATGGAACGACTACTAGAGGGTTTGCGAACTTTTGCGGCAGTACATTTTTAACACATATATAAGTACATATCAGTTTTGGCAAAAGTAATATAAAAGGTCATAATACAACATAATGAAAAGCGTAAACATTTGCAAAGTGCACACAAAATACAAAAACAAAAACAAAAACTGAACAAATAAGAGAGACACATGAATACCAATTAAATGGAATAAATTATCAAATACATTTTTGTCCGACCTCTTTTAGTTGGTGCTTCAAACAAATAACAAAACAAGAAAAAAATTGTTTTTTTTTATTTTTGTGAGTGTTTTTTGTGTTTTGTTTTGTGTTTTGTTACAACAATGACAATCGTGATACTAATTGTAGTTGTTTACACGACGATGATGCAAAATGCACAAGTATAATAAAATAATATTAAATAAATAAATAAACTATTCACTGAGAACAAATGAATAAATCAATTATAATACCCCTGGAACCCATATGCAAATTTGGGCTCCCATTGCTGCTGGCCATGAAATGTTGCCATTTCTCCTTTCATCTTTTCATTTTCGGTCCGCTTTATTTAATAACGGATGCGTTTTTGTGAACAAACCACTTTTATTATACAAATATTATATTGTACATATAAGTATACATATATAAAGGCAGCGTTAAAAAACGAATATTATGTTTTTTTCTGTTCAACAATTTCATTTCTTTTATGCCCAACAGCAACAGCAAAATTAAAGTAGTGAATTGAAACAGAAGAAAAAAAAAAACGAAAACGAAAACCAAAAACCATATCAATACAAATGAAATTGAATATAAAATAAATAAAAATGCTAGAAATATTAACACGGTGTTTTGCGTAATGGAATGGAATTTTAATTAAATTGGATTTCGATAAATGTATGTATATATATATATATATATATGTGTGTATAGCATTATCAACGCTGCCAAGCCGAAAATCCCAAACACTTTTGTGTAGTTGAGCTGAGCGGTTACGTGTTTTAAATAACAAGCACAATGCGCTAAACGGAGCAAATGGTTATGCCGCACACACACACACACACACACACACACACACACACACACACACACACACACACACACACACACACACACCGCTACACACACTCACACATACAGACGATTGCGAGTGCGGCAAACCTCAGACATTAGCCCCTAGCTCAGCTGCTTGGGCTCCGGTTGCGACCCTTTTGTACATACATTTTAGTGTTTTTGGCCAATGTAACCTGATAATAACGCGAGCAGCCCGCAAAGGCAGCAGCAAAATAAACTGGCTAAAATTATGTGAGAGAAGCGCGCACGCCAGGTAGAGTCCTGCCACCTGCCCCCCTCATTCGTGCCAAAAAGGACGAGAAAAGGATCCGCAGACCCTTGGCCAGGCTGGCTGGCAGGCCATAGCCATAGCCATAATTGGATTATCGGCACGCTGAAGAGCTCTGACGAGTGCTCCACTTGTGCACTAGATGCACTTGGCTCGTCTCTGATAGCCTGGCCAAAATAAAAGTAAAAGTGCCAGAGTTGCCTAAAGTGCTGCTAAAACTGAAAGGGCAGCCAGAGAAATGTTGCTACAGACACCCTTCTATATCTATATCTATATATATTCATGTGCATGTTATCTTAAAGTTTTCCAGCTAAATGTGGATTTGCATTTCAGCCAGCAACTTGCTTCGACCATATCTTGAGAGACTTCAAGATATATAGTAATAGTCTGTCTGACTGACTGAAACATATTTCAAACGTAAAACTTTTTTAGCTTTGATTGCGCTACAATTTAACTGCAACTACATTTAACATTTATTTAAATTATTATCTTTAAAAAATCCATAAATTACAAATTGCTAACTTCTAAGTATTTCAAAGAGACACAGCTATTATTGAAAAACTTTCTAATTAATTATGTGCTTATATTTTTTACATAATATTTTATAGTCCTCAAAGTGTTGAAGAAAATGTAATACAATTAAATGTGTGTAAAAACAAACATTTTCAATGAATTTAATTGCATTAGAAATTACAATTCAACTTTTTGGTAATTTATTTTATTAATTTTTACATAAGCTTTCCCCTGTGGCGAATGTTTATTATTATTTTTGAGTTCATAAATATTTATTGTAGTAAATTTTCCGCTGTGGTTTAATACTTTAAGTAAATACATAAAATATGTATCAGATTTTATGCTCTAAAACAAGTATTTTTTTTTAGATTTAATTAAACTTAAATCTGTTCCCATATTTAGAAAAAATTTTTTTATTTTAATTATTTTTTTTATAAAAATTTGTATATTTTATTTAACAAGTATTATAATAACTGCTACGGCCACTTAATCAGTGCTTGAAAGTGTCTGAATGAATTGTATTTCTGTCAGTGTATGCATTGTTTTGTTTTTGCAGTTTAAGTGAAACCTTTCAGCGCATTTAGGACTTTCCCAGTGGAAATGACGCCTGAAGCTGTTGCGTGGCATTGTTGTTGCTGTTGTTGTTGTTGCAGTTGTTGCATGTTGTGTTGTCGTGTGTGTATGTATGTGTGTATGTATGTATGTATGTGTGTGTTCTCGCCGTGCCGGAGATTGCATGTCGATGCGACTTAATTGCATTTCAGACAGTGCTGCCAAACGAGCCGTTCTCCGTTTGCTATTTGGCCGTGTTGAGCGGAAGGAAACGCCGCTAAGTACAAGTTGTCGGTGTATGGAGTTGCTGCTGCTGGGGCCAGTTGCTGCCACATGTAACGGCATTGTTTAGCCAACAGCTGAGGCGAAAGTGAAAACACACACACACAGGCAGGCAGTCGCCCAGCTGCCGTGTAAAGTGGTGCACTTTAATAGCCACGAAGGAGCTGCAGCTGCACTTCGACTGGAGCCAGCACTAACCGAAAACTAAACGCTAAGTTTACGTGCACCACACACACACACACCAACACCAGCACACACACACACACACATGACAGTGGGTGCTGTGCTGTCAAAGCTGCTGCTGCACAAATCCAAATCCACCCAATTTGCGCAGCACTCGCCACCATTCACCGCCAACTCAGCATTACTAATGCAGATGCCAACTATCAGCAGTGGCAGCAACAGCTACAACAACAACAACAACAACAACCGTAGGAAAAAAGGATCTGCAGCTAGGTATGTGGCAGTAATGGCAAAAACCGCCGACAAATCTGCTGCATTGCCACTGCCCAGAAGGGGACTTTAGGGGCTGCGACTACAGGCCAGAAGGAGCAGTTGTGGAAGAGGAAGAGGCATAGGAGGGGGGGGTTGGACGGACGGACGGATGGACGAGAGGCCATCGAGCCGGCGGGTAAACTAACAGAGTGCTTATTTTAACGAAGTTACAACAACTTTTGCAATACAAACAGTAATGCCAGGCAGATTCACACTCGGCACAACAGACACACACACACACACACACACACACATGCACACAGAACTAAACACATACACCAATCTAGTATACACAAATTGTAAAATCGCAGTGCTCCTGAAAGTATGCAACAGCCGGTGAATGCGCAAAGCTAATAACGAACTTTAAATGCTCTAACATTTGCATATAGTTTGTATATAATGAGTTCTGTGTGAAGATAAAGTTTTCATTTTGGATTTATTTGTAAAACACAGTTTCAATAGTTTATTATCTAACAGTTTTTGCTTTGTTTTGCAAATAAAGTTGTTGAAATTTTATGATTTGAATATTTGAAGTTGTAATCATGTCATTATTACATCCTTGAGTTGACATATTTATATGACTTCTATGCCTTTGTAATAAAGACTTATGTTGTGACTTTCAATAGCTCATAAGCTCTACAGAAGGCTTAAACAATTTCTGGCTGCACTTAGATTTTGTACTCTCTAAAGTTTTCTATTTAAAATCGATAAGGAACACAGTCTAATTAAATTGATTTCAGTGCAAAAACAGCTGTATCTGTAAAAACTATAAAACTTTTTCGAAATAAATCTAGTAAATGTTGGAATTTTACAAATTGGTATTATTTTCGTGACGAACCTTAACAGAAAGTGATAATGGCACTTCAGACCGATATAATCATATAACCCAAAATCGCAGTGTGCTTGAAGCTGCTGCACCGTCTGCAAAACTACTGAGGCAGTGGCTAAGGGGCGTGAAGTGGTGCAGTTTTGGGGGGGGGGCGGTGGGAGGGGCACAAAAAGCTTGGTTTCTGTGCACCACTAGAAACTTTACGACATGCAAAAATTGCGAGCAGAGAGCGGATATAATTGTCGGTCTTCTCGTAACTTTGCCGTGGGGAGTAGATTAGTTGATTTGTACATACACACACACACACACACACACACACACACACACAGACATAGTAGTCCAATGGTTTTTCGTATATAGCCAAACCAACGTTGGCGGCGTCGAGCAAAACGAATCCTTTTAACCAAATGATATGCGCTGAACAATTGTTCGCTGCTGCAGCTTACATGTGTGTGTGTTGTGTGTGTGTGTGTGTGTGTTGTGTGTGTGTGTGCTTGGCCAAATGTGTAATGTGGGGCAGTAAGCAATAGTTTGCCGTTGCTGCCGCTGTACACTGGGCATTTGCTAACTTTCTACCACATCGCAATTTAATTTTATAGTCGAAAACACACAGCGGCCGCCTCTGTGGCTCAGCGGTTACTGCTTGCTGCCTGCTGCCGGCTGCTTGCCACTGCTCCTGTGCCACATGCAACAACAACAACAGCAGCAACAGCAAAAGTTGTACGCTAACCGAGTTTAGCAATAGCCGCTGCCAGCTGCCCCACCCTCTGCTCTAATTTATGGACAGTTCTGGGTTGGTGGGGGCGGGGGGACTAAGCAAATCAAAAAGTAAATCATAAACGATTAGCTCACTGGTCGACTACACTGATTAAAACAAATAGACAAGCCACTCGATAGTCGTGGCCCCCCTTCTGCTCTGCCCCAAGGGCCACCAGCTCAAATCAGTTGCTAAGCGTACACATGACTGAGCAATGCAGATGAAGAGACAGAGAGAGACAGAGAGAGAGAGAGATAGCTTAACAGCTGAAGAGGACTCGCAACCTAGCTTGTATGTGTGTTAGTATGTGTGTGTAATTTGATTTTTATCCATGTTTTCTGCTTTTTTTCCGCAACCAGAGCGAGAAACGCTGCAATTAATTTAACAGAATCCGAATGCTGAGCGCTCGGAGCAGCATTAAATGATTAGATCATGAAAAGTCAATTGCGAAATGCACAAATATGCACGAGTGCTTGCGATTGACCAGTGTTGTAAGTGTTGTCAATTAAAAGCAAGGGTTTCGATTTCACTTCAGCTCACTTTGCTAACTGAAGTGCCATTTAAATTGCCTTTCCTTCTTTCTTTATTATTCCTATGTGAACAGCTGGTGTCATCAAATATTCAATAAAAATTATTAAATGCCCATTGAACTTAAATCCCGTACTATATCATATGAGCTAACAAGCTGGTAACGAACAAATACTTTTATTGAACAGCGCTCAAATTTGAAATTGCTATTATAATTATTTTTTCGTGTCACATGACATTCAAATATTTAACTCAGGACTTTTTAGATATTTCATGAAAGATTTTGAAAATTGCAGTAAGCTGAATTCTTTTTCGAAAAATTGCAAATGTGGCGTGCCGAAGATTTCATACTCTTTTCGACTCTTTAGACAATTTTCACTCTGCCAACTGCAGCATTTTCATATCCTGTAAAAATTCGCTTTATCGCATGGCATTTATTTATTTTTTTGTTCTAAGAACTGATATCATATGAATTTAAATTTTTATTTTGAAAGATATAGTGGTCCGATCCGGCCGGTGCTGTCGAAAAGAGTATACATATTTATAATTGCTTATACATATTATCTTCAAATGCTTTCAGAAATAATCAAACTATATATAAATAAAGATAATAAATTGGTTTATTAAAAAAAGTAATATATTTTTTATCGTATTAAATTGTAACAAAAATGTTTACTACTTTTTATTTATTTAGTAAATGTCGAATAAAAACAAGTGAGAACGTTGCAGTCGGGCGGAGCCGACTGCGTAATACTCTGATACCATTTTAAGAACAGCTGAAAGCAAGTGAACAGAAAATTTTTGCTGGTGTTTGGGTGACCTGAAATCGGCATTCCAAGTTTTTGGGAACGGGAGGGGCATGGTCGATCTTAAGAGGGGGTGACCAGAAGTCTATCTACCAATTTTGGTGACTCTAGCTCTAAAACTGTGGAAGATATAAGCTTTCGCGATTTTTGGGGGCGGGAGGGCGTGGCCCCAAAAAATTTGGCCGATCTTTAGAGGGAGTGACAAGAAGTCTATCTTACAAATTTCTTGACTCTAGCTCTAAAACTGTGGAAGATATACATTTTCGCGATTTTTGGGGGCGGGAGGGGGCGTGGCCCCAAATTTTTTTACCGATATTTAGAGGGGCTGACCAGAATTCTATCTTCCAAGTTTAATGACTCAGCTCTGAAACTGCGGAAGATATAAATTTTCGCGATTTTTGGGGGCGGGAGGGGGCGGGGCCCCAAAATTATTTGCCGATCCTTAGGGGGGCTGACAATAAGTCTATCCTCCAATTTTGGTGACTCTAGCTCTGAAACTGTGGAAGATATAAATTTTCGCGATTTTTGGGGGCGGGAGGGGGCGGGGCCCCCAAAATTTTTTGCCGATCTTCAGGGGGGCTGACAATAAGTCTATCCTCCAATTTTGGTGACTCTAGCTCTAAAACTGTGGAAGATATACATTTTCGCGATTTTTGGGGCGGGCGGGGCGTGGCCCCAAAATTTTTGTCCGATCTTTAGAGGACTTGGCCAGAAGTCTACCCTCAAAGTTTGGTGGCCCTAGCTCTTAAACTGTGCGAGATATAGGCTTCCATGTTTCGTGGGGGCGGGTGGCTGGGGGGCGTTCTAGTGGGCGTGGCCGGAAAATCCAGGACGCAATCTTTTGGGCTGGTCAGCCCTAGTCTAAATTCAAATTTTGACTCTAGCTTCAAAATTGCGGGAAATATACACGTGTTATCGAATTGTGCATTCATGTATATCGATTTTCGCGATTACGGGGGCGGGAGTGGGCGTGGTCGAAATTTTGTTTCTGTAATCTGTAGAGGACGTCACCAGTAATATATATTCCAAATATGGTGGCTTTAGCTCTAAAACTGCGGGAGATATAAGCATTTCAAATTAATTTTGGAGGGGTGGCTGGTGGGCGTAATAATGGGCGTGGCCGATTAACCTAGGATCCAATTTTTTCGGGAGGTCACCAGCAATATACCTACCAAATTTGATTACTCTAGCTTCCAAATTGTGGGAGTTATTCACGTTTAATCGATTTGTGATTTGAGGTGTATCGACATGTTATCGATTTGCCAGCCTCCCAGTGGGCGTGGCATAAATTTGGAATAAACTTGATCTGAAGCAGATAGCTATAATCATAACGCAAAAGATTTCAAGAGTCTATCTAATATCGTTTCGGAAATACGCGCGTTCATCCAGACAGACAGACGGACAGACGGACGGCCTGACGGACATTCGACAAAACCAATATACTATGAGTACCTTCGGTATCAGAGTATAATGAGTACCTTCGGTATCAGAGTATAAACAGTCGACACTCAAAATTATAGAAGATTAAACATGTTTTTTTCCAAAACGTTATTTGTATATGCAAATCAAAAGATCAAGTGCAAATTAAGTTAAGTTCTGGGGGTATTAAAACATACATATTATTATAAATATTATGTATCATTTGAATTCCAATATCCATACATGCCTTGGATGCATATATATTAATCCATGTATCAGACATTATGATCCTGTGAGCAGCCAGTTAACATGGAGTACATCATTAGCAGCCATCGGTTTGCCATAGCTACTGAACCACTGATATATGACGTTGCTTGATTGCCTGAATTTGCGAACTAATCAAGTGCAGTGCCCAGATATGCCCATATACACGTTTACTCCTTTACATGGACCCCAGCCCCACCCACAGCCCCAACATCTATGCTAACGTTGCGGCCATTTCAATTTCGGAGCGATTTGCTGGTATAGATTTGTGCAGCAAAAGCAGGAGCAGCAAAACACCAACATACCGAATACGAATACGAATACGAATACGATTGCGAATGCGAGTGCGAAAGGGAGTCCTGTGCCTGGTATCAATAGACTCCCCGGCAGGTTTGACGTGGGTGGGGTCTGGACACGCCCACCAAATGACCAACCAGCTTGCCGCTCATTGAAATGGAATCTAATCGGCTTTTGATTTTACAAGTCCTTTTCACAAAGTTTGCCGGTGACTGCCGCTCATGTATAACGATATACATACATGTATGTGTATATCCAAATACACACACATATATATATATATATATATATATATATGTATGTGTGAGGGACAGGTGGGCTGCTAGGGCTTTGCCTCTGTGTCTGGCGCAGCTCGTTGCCATTTTGCACTCGGCATAAGTATGCAATATCCGTTTCCGTTCGTTACGCTTGTTACAGGCTCGAACTTGACTCCAAACGGTGCGCTGGGGATCGAGGGTGCTGTGCAGACTGAAGGACCTCAATGCTATCCGCTTTTGACTAGCAGGTGGCAACGAGAGAGCGCCGCTTATTGTAATAAGCATGAGTCAAAATGCAATTTCTTTACAAACTTTGACAGTACAGCAGATACACAGATTGCGAGGGCTGTTCCCAAAATTGGCATAACTATATTATCTTAAATTTATTTTGTTGTGTTGACTGTCACTAGTATTAACTAAAAACAAGAGGGGAAGGATTATCTTCGGCGTGCCGAAGATTTTATACTCTTTTCGAACCTATAGGCAATTTTCACTCTGCCAACTGCACCACTGAAATTTCATAAGCTGCACAAAATCTTTTTGTCGCGTAAAATTTTTTTTGTTCTAAAAATATTTAATTCTTTGCCAGTTGTATAGCAGCTATAAGATATAGTGATCCGATGCAGCCGGCTCCAACCAATGTGATGTCTCTTTGAATAATAAGTATCTGTGCAAAGTTTCATCGCGATAGATTAAAAAACATGGGATATATGGCCAAAACCGACTTCGAGTTATATGGCAGCTATAAGATATAGTGGTCCAATCCGGCCGGCTCCGACCAATGTGCTGTCCCCTGGAAAAATAAGTATCTGTGCAAAGTTTCATCGCGATAGATTAAAAAACATGGGATATAGGGCCAAAACCGACTTCGAGTTATATGGCAGCTATAAGATATAGTGGTCCAATCCGGCCGGCTCCGACCAATGTGCTGTCCCCTGGAATAATAAGTGTCTGTGCAAAGTTTTATCGCGATAGCTCAAAAACTGAGGGACTAGTTTGCATACATACAGACAGACAGACAGACAGACAGACAGACAGACAGACAGACAGACAGACAGACAGACAGACAGACAGACAGACAGACAGACAGACAGACAGACAGACAGACAGACGGACATGGCTAGATCAATTTGTATTGTCATTCTAAGCATACTGGCAGTAACTTTTGGGGGTCTCCGACGCTTCCTTCTATGCGTTACAAACTTCAGGACAAACTTAATATACTATTTTCTTCGAAAAGAGTATAATAAATAGTATAATTTTAAATTCATTATGGCGATGGCTTTGAGAATTTTCATTTCTAACCATCTTCATCTTCATCTTAAGCTAATTTCATTAACTTTCCCCACTATCCCTTTCGTCATTCCAAATATCCCTAAGAATTACACTTATTATGTCAAACTAATAGACTTAAAAATAAAAAAATATTTAAATTTAAATTAAATACTTAATTAATTTAAGGTTTTCCAACAAACTCGAAAACTTCTTTTCTATCTTTTGAGCAAAATGTGATAGTACAGTAGAAATATACAGATAGGTTTTTTATTGTATTTCTGATACTCTGAGCCCACTGAAATGGGTAACAATAAATAATTTTTCAGTTCCAGTTTTTGTTGTTTTGTCTTAAATTTTGTAATACAAATACTCTATTTAAAAACTGGAACACATTTATCAATTTGTTTTAACTAAATGTGCCACATATATGCTAAGTAAACTGTTCACTCATTTTAGCAAATTCTAAGCTACTCGACATTTGCTGGACATTTCAGGACTGTCATGGCACACCTCGCCCAGATACAATTGTAGATAACAGCTGCAGAGGCAGTCGCCGGCAAACACATCTTCAAGATGCGCTCTCCGAGCTGGCTGCCAGCTAAGTCCTTTGGCCTATGGCGCCAAATAATGTCCAGGAAGTGATAATATCAGAGCGCTCAAGAGTACTCGAACTGAGCCGCCGCCTGCTGTGCATTCAATTGGAAGGGCATTGAGACTTGGCTTGAGCTCTGAGCTGTGAGCAGTTTGCAGTGCTTGTCGTCCTGGTCGCAGTCCTGGCGCTTTATCAAGCATCAGACATTTTATTATGGCAGAGTCGCAGACCTCGAGAGTTGAGAGCGTTGAGAGCGGCCTTTTGGACCTTGGACCACACGTCAATTGCCAAGCGGAAATTGCCGTCTGTCTGGCTGGAATTTGTGTGTCCTGCGTCCTGCGTGCTGCGTCCTGTGCCAGCCACCTGTGTAGTTTATTACGTCTGCTTATTGATTTGTCGCCTCTTGACCCCGCTGTGAAGTCCTTGCCGCATTTCTATGCCCGCTTGCTGCGAGGGTCCTTGAATCCTGCGCACTTGCAGCAGCCACAGTCCGTAGTTAACGCAATGTTATTTAATATTTAATTGGTTTGCCATAATTACGTAAAAACATTAAAATATCTTTTATTTATGAGCGAAGCGTGGGGAGAACAGGTCCTTCTCTAGCCCCCTTCTCCAGCCCCCCTCGAGAGAGTTGAGTTGAGCTGAGTTTAGTTTAGTTGAGTTTAGTTTGCACTTATTTTTGTTAAACAGCAGCACAGTTTCGGCAGCCATGGCAAACTGTGTCCTATCCCTGCAGTCAGCCTGTGCCCCTCCTTCCCCTCCTTCCCCTCCTCCAACATGATTCGTCTCTCTCTCTCTCTCTCTTTATGCATTATACATTAATTATTTAAAATGTCAGAGCAACTAGGCTAGAAGCTGGCTGCGAATGAAAATGGGTATCAACATTTGTGGCTTGGCTTACTTCGCAGTTCAAATGGCCAAATGGCGTTTGTCCACAAACAGAATCAACTCAATTTCACCAAAGTGAAACTCTGCTTGCCTTTTGCCTTTTGCAACACAAACGTTTTTGTTTTTGAGAACAACCTACATGTGAGTTTTTTGTGTTAGCTCAAAGCTAAATTTGAATATTAATATTTACGTTTGTAGCTGCAAATGGGTTGAGTTCGATAGCAAATCCAACTGCATTTCGCTCTTCATTTATAACAAGAACTCTTTGCTTGCTGTTTGTGTATTTGTGCGTTTTTCGGAACGCTTCACACATGAGCTGCACGAGTAGTTCAAAGTTAACTTAGCGTAAAGCAGCTGGGGGAATTGAGAGGTGGGCGTTGCCATCACTCCACTAACTGTATAAATATGCACATCTAGGACTAAGCTTTTGGCCAGCTGCTTCAGCTCCTGCTCCTGCTGCTGCTGCTGCTCCTGCTCCTGCTATCCGCAACAATGACGAGCGTTATTTGGGAGTCCTGGACGCTGCGCCAGCTCAGGTGCAGTCGCCGTCGTCCTTCTCGCATCATAACCCAAACGAAACGAGGTTAATTAATGAATTGTTAATATCATTTGCGACCACACGTCGCCACATACACATCAGGCTGTCCTTACCAGCTACGCTGCAGTCCTTGTGTCCCTCTGTCCCTCTGTCCCCCTGCACCAGTGCCACCCCGAGCAAACAGTTGCAGCAACGATCTCTCTGCGCCTTGGCAGCTGCAACATAATATTATTATGTTGGCTTGCGGGTGGAGCAGGGGGCAGCGAGGGGAGCTCTAGTTTTTGCACCCCCCGCCTCCACCACTTTGCCCCCTTTGCAAAGCGTCAGCTGCAATCCAATTTTTAGCTGAACAATGTGTGTGAGTGAGTGTGCGCGTGTGTGTGTGAGTGTGTGTAGACATGTGCTGCTAAAATAATAAAGCAACACACGCACACACAGCTGCTCTATGTGTGTGTGTGTGTGTGTGTGTGTGTTTTTGTGTGTGCGCTGCTCATTATTACTAAGCTGCATATAAATTCAGCTGCTTGCAGCTGTCTTTCTCTCTCTCTTGAAATTTTGCAACTGTTGTGTTAAAGGATGCCAGGCAGGCTGCTCCTGCTCCTGCTGCTGCATCCTGCTGCTGCTGCACCACCCACCTGCTGCAAGCTGCATAATTCAAAGCGCAACCGCAACTTGACAATTTGCAAGCGTGTGGCAAGCAGCTGCTGTCGCTGTTGCAACTACCCTGCAGCTGTAAACAATGCCAAGAACTACAATTTAACCCACTTTGCGCCCATAGACATAACTCTCTCTCTCTCTCTCTCTCTGTCTCTCTCTCTTTCTTCGGGTAACAACTCGAAGCGATTTGCCGAGATTATCGCTGCCATCTTCCAGCGCAAACTTCATATTTTAGAGAGAACTTTGTCCTCTATGCTGATTAATGTTGATGAATAATCTACTCTATTCTACTCTACTCAAGACTTTAAATTTACTAAAACTCAAATTTAATATTGCTGCAATACAGTTTCAAATGTTGCATTGTTGCAATTTCACAGCTTTTGTTTAGCTAAAATGTATTTAATAATGGATTTGGCCCTGGGGAGCGCTTACTGCAAATCAAAAATGAATATTATTACAATGTAGCTAGCATATTGTTACTAGCCTAAAAACAATTACATTCTGAGTGCTCTAAAATATATCAATGTGATGTTTTAGATAGTTTGTAAGCTGCAAATATGCTACAAAATGTAATATAAATTAGATTGTAAAGCAAACCAAAAATGTTAGAAAAATATAAGTGCAGAACTGCAGAGAATGCATAAAGTGACCATGGAGGACAGCTGAATGTTGAATTCGAATATTAACAGCAATCCTGCTCGTTTCTGATTGAATTTGATGCATTAGCGCCATCTGTTATTGAATTCACCAAACCGATTTCGATATTCAGTTTGAACTAGTTCCATGAACTTCGCTATACACGCTCATTTATGCAGTTTGTCAATCAAATTATGTTCTTCAACACAGATCCTTTATTAGCACGTGATCGAAATATATTCAGTTGTGAATCACGGGCAAGCAAATTGAATTGAGTACGTGTCACAAAAGCGGCCTTTAAGTTCCGGCCAAGCAAATAGTTTGGCCTTAAAGCAACAGCAACAACAACAACAACAACAGCAACAGCACCAGAACCAATACCAGTTCAGGCTCCGGCTTCGGCTGTGCACTATGGAGAGCCAAAGCTGAAAATCCATCAACCATAAAATTCGCAGTCAAGCGTACAAAGCGAGACGCTGCCGGCTGCCAGGCTGCCAGAGGGGGCGGGGGGCGGGGCATGGTGGGGGCGGTGGTTCGGATGGGGGCAGCGACTCACACACACAGTCCACAGCTGGGAGTCCGCAGCCTCTGCACAGAATGCGGCTGCTTTAAGGCCATTAATCTTCAATGAAAGGCGTTTAATTTATTTGGTTTTAATTTAAATTTTGGCGCTACGATTTATAGGCCAAACTTTGACGTGGCCATACGAGACGGGCCCAATGCAATTGCTGTTGTTATTGTTGTTATTGTTGCTGCCGCTGTTGTTGGCTAATTATAATGTGGAACACGCAACGCTCAGTTAAAGATACACACGGACTGTAGATAACTTATTAAACTTTTAATTGAAAGGGTGCGCCAGGTTTTGTACCCTAGACAAATATTATTATTTGAAGTTAACATACAATAAATAATCTATTTAAAAATGTAGACATTTTTTGTTATTGCCCATCAGAATGTTATGATTGTATAACACAAATTGCTGGAAAAACTAAAAAAATATATCAACCAAAAAAACTCGTAAGAAAAATATATATATACATATAGGTGAAAAGTATGTTTGATTTGTATATCATACAGTATTTATTACATATATAATAAACATATTATTATGTAAACGTGGCACAAACAATTCCAAGTTGCTAGGTAGAATAGGCCGAAAAAAAACTTTTTAAGCCACATACAATTTTAATCCACACAGTATGTTATTTGAGCTTTTGAGCTTGAGTTGTGATATTCAATACACGCCGCTCAAACTCGCTGCAGATCAAATATTAAAATAATTATATCCATTTTTTTTGCAGTCAATTCGAAAGTTTTTTGTTTAAGCATTAAATTTGTGCAAATAAATCTGTTCGACTTTAATAGGAAGTTTTTTTGGAAATACATATATCAAGCACAATGCGTTAAAGAGTTAATATGCCCCTTGCTACACTATGCGAATTCTGTATATAGTTAGCTCGCTACAATCGAGCCCGAATGCTGCACAAAAGGAAATCCGCCAGTCACTTGGCCACATTAAGCATACGCCCGGTATACATTTATGCATGTACATATATATATATATTGGTTTTTGCATGTATGTGTGTGTGTGTGTGTGTGTGTGTGTGTGTGTGTGTGTGTGTGTGGCCGGGCTTATTGTTAGCTTACGTTAAATATAAATATCAATTTCGCTTGGCTTGGCCTATCAAAACTAAATGTGAGCATTGTGCTTTGCTTCGATTGCCAGATCAATTGCCAAAATAAAACGACGTTAGCAACCAGTATGGGTGCGAGAGCGAGAGACTGGTTGAGAGACTGAGTGGGGGGGGCAGGTGAGTGGGGCTGGCAAGGAAGCCGGAAACAATTCGCCCCCAACCCGCAGTCCAATAATTGTGCCCCAAGCGCGCCACAACGCCCTCAAACAAAACACA
Source organism: Drosophila flavopinicola (assembly GCA_035042425.1). Classification (NCBI taxonomy): domain Eukaryota; kingdom Metazoa; phylum Arthropoda; class Insecta; order Diptera; family Drosophilidae; genus Drosophila; species Drosophila flavopinicola. The sequence continues at coordinate 367,157 of JAWNLL010000165.1, forward strand.
AGTTGGCGCTGCTTATCTGCAGGCTCGATTTGTGCCGTGGGGGCGGGGGCGGAGGAGTAGGTGGCGGCAGTACAGCAGTTGGCAGCCCCTTTGGCCCGGCTGCCAAGTTGTTGCATACCCACGGGGCCTGCCCCACCACCCGCACCACAATTCCCACCCCCACCACCAGCCCCAGCCCCACATCGTTGTGGTTATAATTTTGTGGTCTTTTCCATTTTGCGGTCAACTCCAATTGGGATTTAATTTGTACTTCTTTGTTGTCGTTCGTTCGTATTTTATTGTATGCCATGCCATGCCCCGTACCAGCAGCAACAACAACAACAATTACAGCAATAACAATACATGACAACAACAACAACAATGCGCCTTCGACGCTTGCCATCAGTTTGCACCCTGCCCCGCCCAAAATCTACCCCTAACAACGAGCGCGCGATTTTCAGTTTGAGCCTCGAACTGAAATTCAATTTTTGTTTTGCAAGCGCCCTCTGCATAAATGTCTGTGTGTGTGTGTGCGTGTGGGTGTTAGGCCCTATATATGCGGGCGTGTGTGTGTGTGTGTGTGTGTGTGTGTGTGTGTGTGGAAATGCAAACCGAGAGTTTATCCACTCGAACTGTTAATGGGCATTTTGTATTTTATTTAATGTGAAAAGTTTTTGTTGAATATTTTTGGCTCCAGCAGATTTAGGCATTCTGTTTGCTATCGCTGCTTCCAAATCTCAGAGAGAGAGAGAGTGGCCACAGAAAAAGTTTATATTGTAATATTTTAATATTGTTGGCTTGTAATTCAAGCGATTTAATTAGCCATTAGAGTGGGCATTGTGGCGCTAGCTCTCATTGCTCTGTTCAAGATTGCTGCACTTAGAAACAAATTAGAGCAATGTTTTTTTGTTTCACATTCCAAATGGGAGGAGATGTAATCGATGATAATTGATGTGCTTAAGCAAACTAATTTGCTTATAGCAAAGTATTAGCGTATACTTAATATGCACAGCTTAACTAATTATTTTAAAATATTGTTCATTGATTGGTTTTATTTATATTCATGTAATTCAGAAAAAAATAAAATTAGCATTTCTTTCATTTAAAATTTTAAAAAAATATACATTATGTAAATAAAATGGCCTGCAAAAGGTTGAAAAAAGAAGTAAGTTTTTTAAATGCTTGAATATATTTAAAATACAAACAATTTCAATCAATACTTTTGCAAAATATATGTATAATGTTTAAATTGCTCACACTCCGTTGCTTTTGCTTATCTAATTTTGGAAGTGCTAAATTATCAAAAATAATTGCAAATCCTCGAAAGTCATAAGTGCTTTTAATATATGACCACAGATTTTCAAGCTGTCAACCTGTGAAAGTTCGGCAGCAATTTTTGGCAGCTTAAGGCTGACAACACAGTTTAAGGGTAGTGAAAACTTGTGCAACAGGGGGCAAGGTATGATGGTGAGTGTTAAGGGTATGCCACTAAAATGCAGTCATGTGTGTCAGTCGGGCTGCCAGGGCAGGCAGGCAGGCAGGGCAGGCAGGCAGGCAGGCAGGCAAATCAAACATTAACTAGTTGTTGGGTAATCCCGAAAGTCACCTAGTTTACCCGCAGCCCCCACTGCCCACTCGCCCTCCTCTCGTCGCTAACTTACAGGCAAATGAACACGCTGAAATTTTAATAAGCCAGCCTAAAAGCAGGCAACGGCATTTGCCAGCCAATTTGCAAGTGCAGTTGACGAAGACGAAGCGCGGCGCGTCCGGATGAGAAAGAGGTTTAGGATGTGGCCACGTTGTCAACGCTGCTGCAGCTGGAGGGGCTTCCCAGCGACGGCAGAGGCTCAGCTCAGCTGCTGGGCGCTTTTAATAAGGTGGCAGCCACAAATTTTCGCGACGACGACTTCGTTGCATGTTGTGCAACACACACACACACAGAGAGAGAGAGAGAGAGAGAGAGTGAGTGAGTCCAAATTAGAAAAGTCGCAAAGAAAGGCAAAGCAAACACGCTGCACAGCACAGCACGGCACAGCAGGAGCAATGCCAGGGAGGCAGCAGGAGGATGAGGATGGGGAAGAGGAAGAGGAAGACGAAGAGTAGGCAAAAAGGAACTGGGAACTGCGCCGGAAATCAAGTGTCACGTGATACATGCAATGCAACAACCACGTGCGGCTATAAATTGCATGTGACGAGCCAGCAGCAGCAGCAACAAGAGTTGCCAGAAGGACTAGCTGTGTGTGTGTGTGTGTGTGTGTGTGTGTCTATGTGTGTGTGTGTGTGTTATGTTACTAATTATCTGACGGATTAGCTTAATTGGTAACAAGTGCACTTGCAGCCACACTTCACTGCGACTCTGCGGCCAACTACTCGAAAGTGGCATTAGCCTACTTTTTTTGGGGGCTGCTCCCTCGCTCTCTCTCTCCCTATAACCCCCATCTCTCCCTCTCGCTCTCCCTCACGCTCTGTCTGCTGCAATTTTTGGGCCCAGTGTGCGAGTATATATGAGCATGCATGGATAGCTTGTGTGCAGTATGTGGTTAGTTGGCGCTGCAAATTTCACTTCAGCTTAGCAACTGACTGCCAGTTATAATTTTCAAGTGAAATGGGCTTAAAAACTTTTGCGGTCAGGCCAACAAATCGGAACTGGTCAACGGAACTACGTTCCAAAGCGACAGCTAGTTTCAGTCCTAAAAAAAAAGGATTTACTTCAGCTATTTTTGGCAAAATTAAATATAATATTATACTATATGAATTGGCATTAACCGAATTACTTAACCAGAATATCTACTGACATATCTGCATTATCTGTATTTCTTAAAAGTTTAATTTTCAAAAAGTTAAATAGTTTTGTTTTGCAAGAAAGTCATTTAACTTATTCACTATAACATTTTTGCAGATTTTTTATTATTTTAAAAATTTACATGTAGAATTTGATATTTGAAATTGATTTAAAGAGCTAACTTTACAATCTAAAACAATCTATTACAAAATCTTTAATTACAGAACTTGTGAGTATTTTCAATCAAGCAAACAATAATATATAAGTTGTGTCTTATTGTCTTTTTGTTTTATTTATAATTTTCAATGTGATAAAAAATTATATGCAATTTTAAGAAGACAATTTGTATATTTTTCAAAACTTTCAACAGTCTTCTAAATCACAATTTGAATTGAAGCTTCCCCTTAACAGATCGTTTTAGAATAAGTGTAAAACTGTTTTTATTATTTCCTTAAAATATATAATACTATTTATTTCAAAAAAATAATATGGATTCCATATGGAATTGTATTCATTAATATATAATATCATAAAAACATGCACAGAAATTCACAATTGGTCTTAGCTACTTTATTTCTGTATCACACATAACCCACTCAAGCTTATTTCGAGTTTTCGCATTGAAAAGCAATTACTTATACACCGATTGTGTAGGCGGAGCAGAGCACAGTAATCACAAACAGGACTCATTTCAGTCACACACACACACACACACAAACACACATGCAAGTACTGAGTGAGAGAAAGTGTCTCCTAACACCATTTGGCAAAAACTTAATCAACCCGAGTCAACAACAAACACGAGCCGCTGCCTCTGCTTGAGTATTGTGTACTGGGCATATTTTGAGAAGCTGTTTTACCTGTTCTTCTGCTGCTGCTGCTGCTGCATACCTTTTGTTTTTGGCTTTTCTTTTGCCAAATTCGGTTATTGACACTTTGTTATGTGCTGCAAATGACAGCTGAGACACATGGACAGGCCAACTGGCTTCCAGTTAGTACTGCTACTGGTTGTTCGTCAGAGCTGAGTCGTGTATCGAATATTTCAAACACGAGCGTACGACTTTTCCAATTAAATATAGCTTTTAAAATTTTGATATCAAAACTACTGCACAATTATATTTAATTTTTACATCTTTGCTATGCTATATGTAATAAATTGTTTATACTCTTTTCGAAGAAAATAGTATATTAAGTTTGTGCTGCAGTTTGTAACTCATAGCGTCGGAGACCCGCAAAAGTTAGCCATATCCGTTTGTCTGTCTGTCTGTCTGTCTGTATGCAATCTAGTCCCTCGGTTTTTGAGCTATCGTGGTCAAACTTTGCACAGACACTTATTAATAAAATGTACAGCACATTGGTCGGAACCAGCCGGATCGGACCACTATATCTTATAGCTGCCATACAATTCGCAGTCGGTTTTGGCCATATATATTTCATTAAAGTTATTAAATATTTCGGTGGTGCAGTTGGCAGATTGCAAATTTCCTAAAGGCTCGAAAAGAATATAAAATCTTCGGCACGACAAAGATAATTCTTCCCAACTTGTTTTTTTTTTAGAAAATTTAAACTGTAAGGCAAATAGGTAATATAATTGATTGCTGCTGATATGTCAATTAAAATGAAAACAAATGAACACGTTTTTATTATTTCTGTCAGTCATTATGAATGTGCTATTTAGTGTTTTCAACTGGTGTTAAATCCCATAAAAATAAACTACTTTTCGTGTTGCATTGCTCAACTCATTTGCAAACACGTAAAGCTCGTATAAAGTGGTGTTCGTGTTCGTGTCACGAGAGCGCTCACGAGCACGCGGCCAGCTCAAGGGCTGGATAAATTTCCATTTAGCAGCCTTTTGGCAAATTGCTAACATCGCTAGCCGAGCTCACTTCCCTTCCATCCACACTCCACACACACTCGAGTAGAAAACATGGAAGCATTGCAATTGACTTGAACTGCATCCGAAATTGAAATGCAAAGGTCCTTTCGAGCGGGAGCGAGAGCCAGAGTCGTAGTTGCCTGCTCCTGTGTGTGGTAGTAGTTGTAGTTGCCTAGCAATAAGCCAAGGCCAAATTAATTGATTGCAATACTTATGATTGATGACATTTGGCAGACTGCGTTTTCATTTATCATTTATTAACGAATCTGTTGAAGCAGCTTAATGAAAGTTTGCCCAAACGGGCCAATTCTTGCTTGCTCCCTCTATCTCTCTCTCTCTCTCTCTCTCTCTGTCTCTGTTCCTATCACTCTCTCCAAATCTCAGTCGGGGCATTGCCTATAAGATGTATGTACATATGGCTATATATTCTCATGCCTGGAGCTAGCTTTTTCAGGGGCGCTGCTTCCTTTATTATTCATGCCCGCTGCTTGGACTGGCTTTCCATGTGCTTTGCTTTTCATTGTTTGCAGTTTTCTTTTGCACACGCCATGGCTTAGCATGAATAGTAAATAGCCCCCAAAGCAACCAGTCCTGGTCCTGGTCCTGGTCCTGGTCAATCTATGGCGCTGCTTCGACGGTTTAGACAGCGGTCCACAAAAAACTCAACTTCAAATTCTATACTGTTGTGCCGCTCTTTCTCTTTTTCGGCGCTTCTTCTTCTGCTACTACTTCTACTTCTTCTTTTTCCGCTTGTGCGCCATCTACTTCTTCTTCTTCGTCTTCTTATATTTTCTTTTTGCTTGGCAGCGCATTTGCTTTGATAAAATATTGATTGCGGTCTCGCTGCGCTTTGCCTCTAATGCTCAAAATGCGTGTCAGTCTACCCCACTCATCCACCCCCCTGCTTATCTCTCTCTCCCTCTCCCCCTCGCCATCTCCTCTTATCCTTTTACTCAACTATTCCGTTAGACTGGCTCGTATTTCGTCAGCTGCTTCATTCGGCTTATTGTTTGCGGTTTTTTACACCATCAGCAGACGCTGCAACTACAAATACAACTACAACTACAAATGCAACTGCAACAGCAGCTGCAGCTGCAACTTCAACTTCCACTTCCACTTCAAACTCAACTTCAGTTTCGATGGCAACTATCAAAAAACCGTCAAATTAACCCTACAGCAACCAAGATGCTTAAGATTGCCCATATGCTAATATTGCAGTTCATATCAAATTCTACTCAAGCTTGGAAATAAAACAATTTATAGTCAGATAATAAAGACTAAGCAAAACAATGAAAATCAAAGATAACCTTTTCTTTTTAATTATATTTCTGGAATATTTCATTCATTCTAAGTATAATCAATAAATTACCTATATAAAATAATCCTCCAATATATAAAAATATACTAAATATCATCACTTAAAAGTATATTTCTGGAAAATTTCATTCATTCGAAGTATAAACAATAAATTACCCACATAGTTTAGTCCTGCAATATCTAAAAATATACTAAATTTAAAAATGCTAAGCTTATAATTTTTCTCATTTATTAATAGAGTGTGAAATTCATTTTAATTTAAAACTTAAAATGTATAATATATTATGTTTTAAGAGCTTGTTGTACGTTTAAATGTAGAAACATGTTATTGACTAAAACATAAGTTAAAGTAAAGTGTGAAAATAGTCTATAATGCACTGCCCTACACAATACAAAACATCGCTGTTTATTTTAGAATATATTTATTTTTAAAAGTATGACTTATCACTGTCAGATCTCATTTACATTTTATGCCCATAGGGTGTGCGCCTAACCAGACAATATACATCAGTAAGTAGAGCTTAGGTAAATGTAATTAAATATTAAAATCACTTGTTAAATTGTACACGACTGGGTTAAAAGCACAGACAGCGCACAAATTGCTTACCTTTAAGCGCACACCACAAGCACACACACACATAGACACCGCAGAAACAATGAGAATGATGCGACGCACGCACGCAACGCAGCGTAAAACGCGTGGAACGCGTCGCTGCAAAAACAGCACCCGGGTGGATTTGGCTGCGAGGATGCGAAGCAAGGATGCTGCTGCTGCTGCTGCTGCTGTCAGCTACTGCTACTGTTGCTGCTGCTGCTGCAGTGGCTGGGCAGGCTTATGTTTTTGGTAGGAGAGCCAACGTCAATTTCATACATATTCAACTGCTGAGCTGCTGCGTCGACTGGGCCCGTTGACTGCTGCTGGGATTTTGCGGCAATTTCAAATACAAATTGCACTGTTTTTATGGCTACAAATGCCTTTTTGTCATTTTTGTTGTTTTGCCTCGTTTTTTATGACTGTTACTCTTGTTGTTGTTGCTGTAAGCAGCGACAGTTTGTACAAGGGTCTCAACGTTGTCGGCGACACACGAACGGATTTCATTTTAACAGTTTCAGGCAACGTTAATCCCCAATACCCAAATGCAATCGGTTCTCGCTGTCTCCCTCTCTCTCTCTCTCTGTCTCTATCTGTGTGTGTGTTTGTGTGCCGACCCCAAAGGCCAGAGCCATGGGCTGGGATTTATGGGTAAGCATTGACTCCACAAGCAACAAAAAAGAAACAACAACAAACATATGCAGGCAGCTCTATAACTGCTACACAGCCTGATTCCCAAACCTTAGTCCTGCACGAAATTCGGTTTGAGTTTAACGCTTAAGCCTCGACTTTCAATGAGCATTTTTGGTCATTAAAAGTTGGAATATAGTTGAGTACATTCATACATATATCGAAACAGATACAACTTTTTCAGCATACCCACTAGCGAGTAAATAAGGGCATATAACAATTGCAAAATGATAGACTGCGCTGTTTGTTTTTTTTGCTTGCTGCACTTTAATTGAGAGCGCATTTAAAACAGTCAGTTTAACGATTTTTGTAACCATTTAATGATCATTTGTAAGCCAAAAAGAACAAAAATTCTTTAGAGTAGTTCCCAAACTTGTTTTAGTTTTTGAAGTATGTACTTAATAGTAATAATTATATAACAGAAAACACACGACATGTAACTAAAATGTTCACCATCAAGATTTTTCTTTTCTTTATAAGTCATAAAACAATCCGCACCAAAATGTCCAGAAATTTTTATGAAAAATCTTCAGGCAGCAAATTTAATCAATTTTAAATGCAATTTTAATAACTACGCTTGTCTTATTTATTTATTTCATTTCTTCACTATGAGATTTGAAGCTCTTGTTTAAGTTGTTCAGTATAATATTATGTATATTATTTTATAAATTATATGGAATACTTCAGTCCTGATTAAAGGGCATTTACTAGTCGCTCACTCGCGATGAAAACAATATTAACAACCGTTGGCATATTCTATTATTTAACTGCATTGTAAAATTGAGACATTTTGCGGCGCTCAAATTGACTTTTAATTGCACAGAATTCGCACGAAATTTCTGCCGAAAATGTAATAGTCAGGCAATGTGTTTGCTGTTTTAGTTAGTGTTAGTGTTAGTGTTAGTATTAGTTTCGGTTGGCCAACACGTCAACAGCAAAATAGCCAACATACCATACCAAAATGATTGTCGGCCAAAAGTTCTACCGTCTCGATTAAGACGACAAACGAACCACAGCAGCCAGTTGGAAACCTTTCGCAATCATCATAATGATAATGTTCATAATGATTATAATAATGAAAACGATGCAGACATTGAATATGTTGAGTTTGCTTAACTGCAACGACTGTGATGATGATAATGATGATGATGATGATGATGATGACTGCTGGCACTGGTGATGACAATAAAGACATACGTTGTTAGGCATAGAGATGAGCTGCAAACTTTGATTCTACAGCTCTAATGGGATAGTGTCGCAGGAGCCAGGCATATGCAGGAATGACAGTAAAAACTTGGGTAGTCGCTGCTCAACATGCATAAAGATGCACACAGATTATGGCTATACTGGGTAAGAAACAGTATAAGAGAAGAGTTTGCTAAACTTTGCGGCAAGAGGCAGGAAAATAAAGGCAGGAAATGTGAGCTCTGAAGCCCGTGAAATGAAAATAATGTTTCTTAATGAAACAATTTTTTATAAATTCGAGGTTAATGAGGATTAACACTTTAAAGATTGTTATAAGGCAATTAAAATACTTAAAGAAGAACTTTGCTGAACATTTGGATTTTATTACGGAAACAAAAACCACAAGCGAGAATTTATTGTCGTTTTCTAATTATTATACTTACTTCAAAGTATTTTTTTATATATAAAATTTTTAAAAACAAAATTTCAATTAATTAATTAGTAAAACTTGTGTTTTTTATTTTAAATTTGTATATGTCCTCTTCGAATTCAATTTTTTAATAAATAAATATATAAGTAAATTAAAAGCTATTCATTTAACTGCATTTTTATTTATATATATTATTATATATACATATATTATACTTACTTCAAATTAATTTTTATAATTTTATAAGGTTTAAAAATAAAAAATTTGAGTTTTAATTTATTAATTTGTAGATCTTGTATGTATATTAAAGACAATTTTTATATTTCCACTTTGAATTGAATTTGTCATAAAATAAATATATAAATAAATTACAAGATATTCACAATAATTTCGATTAGTTAAAATCATCTGAGACAAATCTGAATGAATTGGATTTATTTCGAAAATTCAAGTGCATGCGAGTGATCTGTGTCACAGTTGACAACATCAAATCGCAGTGACTCAAAGCTGTCGCACATCTCTAAACTGTCACTCGCTCAATGCTGCACTCCCAACACACCCCTTTCCCCTTTCCTTTTTTGCCTTTCGCCTCCCCCCCCCCACATCCACCCCTCTAACATGCACCCTCTTGTGTGCATGTTGCTTGCATTTGCATATTCTCTAATTTGGCTAGTTTGGCAATTGCGGCCGATTTTGCAAAACGTTATTTGCCAGAGGCGACCAGTTTGGGTATGTGACTATGACCCCGCCCCCACATCCCCTTCTGCCCGCCCCCATTTGCGAATGGCCTCACAAGTATTTAGTCTATAACTAGTTGAGAGTGGTTTGAATTGTGTGCCCAGTGGCCCAGCCGCAGAGACCCATCATCAGCCCAGAGACTGTTACCCTCGACAGTTGCTCGGCCTCTGTGCTTCTATGTTTATGCGCTTCTGTGTGCTTCTGTGCTCTTCTGGTCCACTGCTCCCGCCTGTGACTTTGCCATGTCTCGTGTCGTGTGAATTTGTTTAGTTTTGAAGTGGTGGCAAATGGCAGAGGCTAAAGTTTATACATCTTGCTCTGCTCAGCTCTGCTCTGCTCTGCTCTCCAATTGCGACGACCAGTCGGTCGCTCACCTGCTCTGTCTATAAATCGCTCGACTTGGGCGTTGATTTGTGGCCCACTGTTCGTTTGATATATGGCATTTTATATTATAACGTTACGTTTGCGAAGCCCTATCGAGCGTTCTTCGTGTGCAGCCAGCCAGGCCAATCACATTATGAAAGCAACCAATTTTAATTACGACCATTACAACAAAACGCTCGAAAGAACCGCAACAACAACAGCAAGTTCGAGTAACTACAACAAACATTTAATGGGCAAAATGTCAGCTAATGCCTGAGCCAAAAACTCATTTAGCCGCGTTAAAGTAATTACAATTTATAGGCCACAAAAATCCGTAACACAACATAAATCCAAATGAACGCGCAATGCGACTACCTTCGCACTCTCCCTTACCCATTTGCCTCCATCCTGCAGCGATCCGCTTGGAGTTAAAAATTTTAACCACATACACAAAAGTCACAGAGCAAGCGACACCTGACAGCTGCCCTCTACCCCCCCTCCTCCACCCTTCCAACCCACCCTTCCCCTTCATATTGTGTCTTTATTACAGGGACAAAGGCAACGCGCGATAAATAAATAAATAAATGCCGCCTAACAAGCCGCAAGCAGGCGAAATTTGTTGCAATTCATTGACTTGGCGCACAGGCGCCAACATAAATTTCCTTTGCCAGCCTCCCTTCACCGCTCGCCCTCGTCCTACACTCTGCCCAGCAGAGCCTGTGAAATATCGACAGCAGCAACAACTTGTGCTGGCTCCAGGGGCTGACACGAGCAGAACAATGTTGCCAATGAGCTCAGCGAAATGGGCGCAACAAAATCCATTGCCTACATATGGGCGCAGCATTTGGCATTGCAAATAAGGAGCCAAAATAAGAAAAACACTAAAAATAATATAAAGCAACGAAGCATTGGTATATATGGTTTCGTTAGGGCTGAGCAATGCTCTGTCAGTAAAAAAATACGCTCACAACAACTAATGGCTTTTAATTGCCATACGCAGCATTATAAAATATATACTAGTAACATCAATAACTTATAGAAATTCTGTTTTTTTTTTAAGTGAATAAAACCGTAGAATAAAAATCAAACGTTTCTGGTTTTACAACAGGTCAATGGACTTAACTTCAATTCAAATCTATTTACAAATAATGATTTTTTTGTATAAATATGAGACCGTATACGTAATATTAACTATAGGCATTAAATAAAACATGCTTGAGCAACCGCTAAAAGTTATTTACAAACACAAATTTCAATAATAATAGAATATATGTATTTTGGTTGAACAATTTCAGTATATTTCATAAGGCTATACATTAATTTACTAAAAATATTACGCATACGCACCAGCAGCCCCATTTAAACAGTGCAATCTTTAAGAACAGAATGGACAAGCTCTAATTAGCTCTTATTAGAGTATGGTCAAGAGTTGTTCAAGCCCAAAAAAAGAAAAAACATGGCAAACAATTATTCGGGCTATGTTTGCTCCTTCTAACACTAAGGCTCACCTTTTTCAGGCTATTTATTTGATAGCCCCTAGATACGCACATTGCTAAGTCTTAGCCTACCACGCAGCTAATCTACCCACTTCAAGCGTTTTATGTGTGTACAGTGCATGGAGAAAAAGCAAGCCAACTGACAGCAGCTCAAGGGCAGCTGTCGGCTTTTTGTACGTTTGCTTGTTGTCGCCTCCGCGCGACAGACAAACACAAAGAGCGCGCGCGAGAGAGAGAGATAGATAGACAGAGCGAGATAGTGTTCAATTCAGTTGCCCTGTGAGGCCTTTGCGACCTTCTGTGTGGCGGCACTTTAACTATTTATCTGGCAGACGGCAACAAACGGCAAATTGGAGGACGCTTTGCTGCAGCGCCTCGGTCAACAAATCAGTCGCTTTAACTGTTTGTACCAGCAAGGATGCAAATTGAAAAATCTATCAGAGAGCTTAATCGACTGGCTACACGTTCAGCGCCTGCTTCTTGTAATTCGAACAGGACTCCAGTAGCTACACTGCTGCTGCTGCTGCTCGTTTATCAGCCACCCACACCTGACTGCTTGGCTGGTTGTTTTAACGCCTCGTTGCTTGGCGACGCCCCCTTGTGGAAGGACAAACAGAGCAGCAGGAGCAGCAGCAGGAGCAGCAGCAGGAGCAGCAGGACCACCCGCCGTCAAGCAAACTGCTGCTCGTTGTTCTTGCGCACAGTTGACATGCTCACCGACGACTAGTTTCTAAACTTTTCTTGCCCATTGTTCAAAGTTTTGCTGCCGCTGCCGCTGCTTGTGCTGCTTGTGCTGGCGAATTCAGAGATTAGTCTTCCACTTGGCTAAATCTGCAGCAGTGGGCAAAAGTTATGGCCATGGCAGGCCAGTTATGGCATAAAGCAAGCGACCAGTCCAGCAACAGCAGCGATACCTGCACAGCACCCTTAGTATCCTCCCTTTTCCCACCTTCCCCCTCGGACTCCTTTCTTCGGCAGTGCCTTTCGTTGCCTGCTGCATGTATTTGTGTCACTTTATTTGTATTAATGGCACTTGCGCATCCTGCGGCGCGGCTACAATAAGTAATTTGATCGAGTGCCGAATGGAGCATCACGCAATGCAGCCGTGTCCTGGCCATCCTGCCAGCCATCCTGCCAGGCAGCCAGCAGGGACTCCCGCCCCCGGCCCAGGTAGTTGGCCGTCGGTTTTATCAGTCGGCGATTGCCTTTGCATCGCCTTTCCATTGTGCAACGAGCTGCACCAGACAACGAAATGAATTTTTAGAAAATGCAAGAAAATCAGGGGCAGCACGACTAGCAAATACACTAACTGATCTAAATAATATTTAAAAAATATATATAATTTGACTATTAATATAAAATATTCTATTAAGTTACATTTAAATGTGTAGACCAAAATCTAAGTGATGTTTAAGTTCTTGTGAAGCATAGTAAAAAGTACTGTATGGTTTTTGCGGTCTGTGGTAGATGATAAATATAAATGTATGTGGAATATTTATAAAAAATATAATATGCCCATTATACACTTTTTCTGCATATCAAATTACTTTTATTCTGATAAGTTTCAGATTTGACGTTATCTGAGCCAGTTTCTCTATATTAAATGTTTAAGTTTGTTAAAAATTATTCTACAGTACAGTAGTTGCAAAATTAATATAGAAAATTCAAATACTTCATAATCTGCAACAAAAGTAAAATCACATTAGAAATATTATAAATATATTATTAAAAAATAATCTATGACTTAACTAGAAATTTAATTTCAGAAGCAAGACAAAATCGACTTAGCTGTTGTGCAAAGTGCATCTCATAGTTATCATGCTCCACTTTCGAAACAGACCACAAGCATCCCGAAAAGGCAAACGATGCAGAGAGTATTGCAATGGATTCAAAGCCCCAGCTGGTAACTGTGACTGCAACCTCGACTTCGACTGCTACTGCTACTGCTACTACGATTGCGATTGCGATTGCGACTGTGACTGCAACTGGAGCTGTGCAGCCAAAAGGATGCAGCAGCAGTTGTTGGGCAGATAATGGAGAACGGCAGTCGAGCGCAAAGGATTAAACACTCTAGATTTTATTAGATAAAACCCAGTGAACAGCAAACGAGACGCCATTGTTGTTGTTGTCGCCCTTATTGCACACAGCCTGCCACTGCCACTCCCACTAACGCCCCCTGGCACTTACATATATCATAAATTCGGTGACAAATGCAGGTAGAAAGTTTTGTTAGCCAGAGTTGAGAGGCCCGAAAAGCTCACTGGCTAATTGCAAACTTTAAGCCCGCTCATATGTCGCTTTAATGCTTTAATGCCAATTGATTCGAGACGGAAACATTTGCATTAAGCTGTCAGGCTTTGCCAGCACAGCTGATATGCTGTCATCATTATCTGGCTTTAATGCAGTCATGTTGCTGATAGAGCAGAGGAGCAGAGAGGAGCGGAGTGGAGGGGATGCGGTAATTTGGATGCGTAGTTTGCTCAATTTCCGCCTTGTTTGTCCCTGCATAATATTTTCAGTTAAGTGCGTCAGTTGTGAGAACAAGTGACTTGAGCTAGTTTTGTTATTGAAATGAGCGACACACACACACACACACTAACACTGAGTAAGGGACTTACATTCATAGATACAAGTGCAGATAGCAGAAAGACACACACACTCACACACATTCACGCACACACACAGATTCAAACGCGACCAACACTCGCACGCATGCATAAGTAAACAAACATAAACATTTGCTCCAACACGCTGGGTATAAAATTGCATAACAAGCAGCAACCACAAAAGCAACAACAAGGATCACAAGACTATAGAAACATTAGAGGGCATGCATGACTGGCAAATACCCAGCAAAACTCGATTAAAATATACACTAACTAGCCGATTGAGATTTGATAAGATTAGGTTTCGATTAACGCGAGTTTCCAATTTTATCCAGTTCCAAACAAAAACAGGCTGCTACTCCAATCGGACGATGGATAGAAACCTTTTACGAATCTTCTTTTAAAAATAGACCTTTAAGCTGAAAAATTAATACGATATTCTAAATACCTGAAATATTGCAATTTAATTTAAAGCAAACCTAATAAGTATACAGAAATAAAAGTATTAATATTGCCAATATTATAAAATCAAAAGAGGTCTTTGAAAAATTATAGACACTTTAAATGTATGTATGTTTATGTATATTATATATAATATTATAAAGAGTAAAATGCAGTTTTTACAATAATTATTTCAGTTTCCAAAGCTAAAGAAACTTTCATTAAATTGGAAAATTAAATCACCATATTATTTAGTAATTAAGTATGCTGATTACAGGCTTTTAAGCGTTAAAGTTTCTGGGTGAATCTCCCTCATGGCACACCGCAATCATTTACAGGGTATCAAAACCGCCACAAATTTTGCTGCTGCTGCTGCTGCGCTTTGCTAAAGCTGCTGTTGCGCGTTGCTGCTGATGCTGCTGCTGCGGCTGCGGCTGCCATCATCTTTGCCTTATTACCGCAGCTTCTCTTTTGTGAACCGTTGTTGGCGCCTTAACGAGCTGTTGCCAGGTGCAAGGAACTTAGCTGAAAAAAGAGGAAGCAGAACGTACTTCTTTCTGGCTGGCCATGCAATTAAATTGCAAGTTGCGCACTTCGACGTTGGCGTTAAGCAATTGACAGGCTGCCACTTGAAGGTTGACATGTAACACAAATACTAAATGCACACAAATAGTGGCACATATTCACTCACCCACAAACACACACACAGGCATGCACACACACACTCACAGTCGAGTGCACATGCAATCAATTAAATTCGTTGTAAATTCAACGGCTTATCTGCCGTAATCAATCTTAATTTTCCACTTGACATGCAGCGCCGAGGCGAAGGCTACAGCAAACGAACCACCCACATCCTCACCCCCAACCCCAACCCCATCCCCAACCCCACCGCCATCCTCTGCAGCACCTCAGCACTTCGGAGACGTTCAGTCACTCGTTCACTCACTCACTCACTTGCATATAGTACATATGTAACTGGGCTCACATTACGTATACGCAATGTGAACTCTTTACGCATTTTAAATCAAAATGCATTTCCGGCTGACCCACAAAGTAGGCAAAATACAATTTATTGGCAAAATAAAAGCGTCAAAGCACTTAAAGCCAACTCTTCTTGCAATTTGAATGCAGGACACAGGACGTGATTATATAATTGAAGGCGGCAAGGGTAGCCAGAATCTACTTTCCACAATCTGGCAGATACGAATAGCAATTTTCTTTTATCAAAGGACACTTTTGTGAGTGTTTAATTCGGCAACAAGTCTTATAAGTTATTAAAGCAAAGCAGCTTTTATTGTTTAGTTTTGATTCTGATTGAAAGTATACAGCATTTTCAACATTACATTTTTAATAATTTAAAATGTATAATATTATTTCATTAATTTTTTCCAACTATATTATGATTTTATTAAAAATATTACATAAATTTCTATAACTTTTCTGTGTCCACTTATTAGTCGGCATTGGAAAATCAAATATAAATACAAATAAGTATTTAAAGAGTTAAAATTTGTCAGATCAAACCTTTTCGCTTTTGCATTTGCATTGAGATTATTGTAGTTGTTGTTTTATAATTATTTTGTTTTTAACTATGTGCTATAATTAAAAACACTCAGCCAGGATTAAATTCAAATAATAATAATACTAGCAACAATAAAGTCTTTGAGCAGACATCACAATAAACAAACCCCAGGCAAGGATTTGAGCACAGGACATTATTATTATGTCAAAGCTCGTCTGTTAAATATATACAAATGTTTACCATATTTATACACATTTATAATTATGCTAAGTAAATATTTCGCAAATACAGCTGCTCCAGCAAGAATTTACTATGCCCAGATATCATTGCTTAAATGCATAAGTAGTTCACATATGACTTCATTCCTTTTACGGTGATGCGATTGCAATAATCGCTTATGCAAACGAGGCCATTGAATCCTTGGCTAGGCAAAGGGTATGTTGTTGCAATTTGTCTAGTTAGTGCTAGCGTTGACCGCTGAACACTTATCACACACGCACACACATCACACACACACACACACACACAGGCACACCCACATATCCTGCAGTAACCGGTAGTATTACTTAATATGTGTAAATTGTGTGGCATCAACTATTATGCATTGTATTTTATCTCAAGCTATCAGAACTGCTGCTCCATCTTCAACTAGCAACATGGTAATACGCACCCCGCCTCCTACACTGAGAGAACTGACTCATTTGAGTTGTATAAATGTAAATTTATATAAATATAAAACAAAATACTTGTAGCCCATTTGCTTGCTATTGTTTCATATCCATATTTAGAATATAAAAAAATTATATACTCTAAAATCGTAAAAAACAACTGAATTATTCAGTGGATTTTAGTACCTTAAATAATGATATTAAGATTGTAGAGCTATTAAAAACTATCCATAAATAATATTAATAAAAGACCTACGATACAAATAAAAAAATGCATTTTTTTAAAAACAAATTATTTTTATTTATTTAAATTATTATGTATATAAAATCTGTCTCATAGGGATAATTATTAAATGTTCTGATTTTCCTTGGCAGTATAATTATTGTATTGTATACTGAGAAGTTGCAGCTAAGGTTTGTTTTGGTTAATGCTTCTCTAGATGTGCTCAGGTTTGAATTCCATAATTAACATTACAACTGAAGCACACTCATTCCAAAAAATAATTTTGATAAGTAAAAGTCCACTCTTTGCAAACTTCCTAATACCAATTGTAAGGCTGAGGCATTTTGGATCAAGAGTAAACGTTTTGAAAAGAAAAACTACCAGGATTTATTGCCACTCAAGAAAGTTTTTCAAAAATATAGTTATAAAATTATATTAATAGATACATAATAATATAAACAAAACCAGATTCCATTACAATTTTGTCTACTATTTTCAATTTAATTCTAAAAATGTTTGTGCTTAAGTCTCTTTTATATAAATAAAAGTCTTAGCTGCAAAATTTGTGTTGCAACATGTGAAAAGTAAATCAGTGTATGGCAATTGTTAGAATGTTATTTTCTCAGTGTACAAGTCTGCTGCATACTTCAGCCACATTGCCTGCCCGCCAGGTCGTGCCTTGAACAATTTATCATTTGAGCATGACGCACGCACAACACACACACACACACAAGGCACACACACACGCACACATACTCAGGCAGACTGGTGCGTTTTGCCATTGAGCTCATCAGTGTGGGCCGCAGGCAAAGGCATTTAACATGCAGTTTATGTTTGCCACAAGATCTATTACAGGAAACTCACATATGCCGGCTACGCAATGCTATGTGCTATATGCTATATGCTGAGGCGTTGGCCAGCCACGCCCCCTGCCGCCACATCGCAGTAGGCGCACAAATTGCTGTTTGTGGGCATGGCCGCATGCGGCAAATCCAAATCGAGCAGCTAAACAAAACTTGATTATTTTGTGCGGTCCTTGCGGTCTGAGGTCGGAGGTTGGAGGTCGGAGTTCGGAGCGTTGACGGGTCTGAGGTTTTCTGCCCTCGAGGCCATGTAGGCTGGCTTTGCCTTGCATTAAATAGTGCAAGCCCGAAAGCCGCACACTTAACAAATATGACGCCTGCGAATTATGCATCCAGCATCTGGCATCCTGCGTCCTGCTGCACTCAGAGCTTAGTTTATTGATCGGCAGGGCTTAGTTTGATAGCTCGGCTCTGGAAATCCAATCAAGCGAAATACGTTTGCCATAACTTTAATTACGCAATCATAAATACTGTGCCCATATTAGTAAAGTCTCTTAAAGTAATTATTTAGTGCTGTCAAACAGAATGAGATGATTGAAAATGCATTTTATGCATCTGCAACTATTGCTGCAGCAATGCAGTATAAGTTAAATAAATAGAAAGTGCTATTTTCGAGGTAAGAAGTCAAAATTAACATCATTTTATATATCGTTATATTTGATTTGTATTTAATTCATTTTTTTATGAAATGAAAAATTCCACAAATATGCATTGATGATATGTCATATAAAACATAGTTGAATCGATTTGTTTATCAATTTAATACACTGCCAAATGAAAAACTGCAAATGTATCACTCCACTTAATATTTATGGTCAAATAACTAAATCATGTTGGATTTACAACTATATTTATAGTTGTCTGTCTGTATGTTTTTTTAATATAATATATTGCCATATTTGAAAGCAATTTGCTGGGGCGCTTCAGTTTATTGATTACGCGCTTTGCACAGCAATCTGCATATAAATTTCATTTGTAATAACTTTAATTACTATTAGTGCTGCCAAACTAAACACAAACAAGCGACAGAAAACAGCAGCAAAGCAACAACAGCAGCAATGTCACTTGGCAATCAAATGAGTAAAAGCGCGCTGGGTGGGGCTAAGTGGAGATGGGGATGAGGGCGTAAGGGTGTATGGCACCCTTAAAATCAGCTCTCAATATAATGCGGCGGAAGCTTTTGTGAAATCCTTACGTCCAACTTTTTAATACGAAAACTTTTGCCGAGTTTCGTATAAAGGCAACAGCAACAGCAACCGAGGACAACAACAACAAAAGCAATTGCAACAGTCACTTGGTGGACTTGTTGTGGCCAGACGACAGCCCAAGTCCAAGCGCCCCAGCATATTGCCGCATGTCCTTACGTCCTGGTCCAGAGCCGAAGCCAGAGCTGCAGCTGCAGTTGCCAACTCGGAGCGACCAAAGCCACTTGAGCAGCACAGAAAACTAACTTAATCTTGTTTACATTCTATGACGAGTTATGAAAATGAAAGGATTAAGCGAGCCACAAACAAACGCACCAACAAACCGACCAACCAACTAATGTACATATACACACGCACACACACACACACGCACACACAAACTGGCCTGCCACACATGCTTTAAGCGTGGCTTATACAAACAAAACTTACGCATGGAAAACCCAAAGAGCGCACACTGCCGACAACAACAACAACAACTACAACAACAACAACTGTTGAGGCCAAAGTGTAATTTGACAAGTGCCGAAGCCGAAGCCAACAATGCCCTAGGATAGGCTTTCAATCCTGGCTGTAGCCAACATAAACCAGTCTAATACAAGTACAAAAAAGAGTTTGCTTATTTACAAATCAACTAAAAATACAATATTTTAAGATGAAAAAAAAACCAATAACAGCAGAGAATGAACGTTTATTTTAAAGATTAAACTGCAAATCAATACCAAAAAAAATCACATGAAGCTGTTAACAAATTACAACAAATTCCATTTGAATATATATTTTCCAAATTCTTTTTTAAAAGATTGCACGATTAATTAATTAATAAATAGGCTTAAGAATAAAATCCTTACACTATACGATACTATGTTTTACCCACGACATTAAAGAAAAACATTAACGGGTTCTGGTAGTTTGATAAATGATAAACATTATTTATTATTGAAGATACAAATGAAAGATTTTGGTTATTAGCTGCGAAAATGCAAAAAAAAAACTTAATAAGTAAATAGAAATATCATCTTCGATATGCTTATTATACTTAAATCAAACAACACCTCGCCAAGTTTAAAATCAAATCCAATGGAATATTCTAATTAAAACATATATTTTTAATTTATTCTCTATAATAATTTATAAAACCAATACAATTTGAACTGATTTGAGCAAATGTGGTGCATTTTTCAGATAGAATTGTTCCAGTTTATAGTTGATCTGAGGACATACATCTAATTTTAGGAAGATTCAAGACTTGTACTCGCAATTCGTAGTCAAAATCTTAAAGAACTGTGCCCGTTTCAAGTCCAACAACTTTCGATCCAGTTTGCTGATGTATGAATGATGTTGTATAGCTTTCGAGCGAGCGGATACTCCATGCAAGGCAGACTTAGCCTGAACACGACTAAGTGACTTCGCTTTGGGCTTCACCATATTTCAAGTTGTATATAGAGTTGTTTTAAGCCGTAACTAAATGAATTTGAATTTATGAAGTAAGTAAAACCGATGCTAAATTCAAGGAACACTATGTGAACTCAAGTCAAATTTGAATGCACACATTGTTGGCTTTATGAGCGGGTTTTACGCACACCCTTTTTGCTAGAGTATAACCAACAACAACAAAAGCCACAACCAACTGTAACTGTAACTGTAAGAGTAGCCGTTGTTGCCCCATTTGCCACACCCAGTCGCACAGTTATTATCGCCCACTTTTGTCCTTGCAAATTAGTTGCATTTTGAGTTTTATTTCTGGCTTAAGTCGCTCAGTGTTCATTTCATAAAAAGCCAAACGAATATAACCACAAGCGCCGCAGTCGCTACTGTGCGCTAGGTGGCGCCACTGCTTTTACGTTTGTTTATAAATTTCTCATTTGCGTGTGTGCGTGTGTGTGTGTGTGTGTGTGTGCCAGCCACAATGTACCGTTAGTTCGGTTTGTTTATTTGTTTGCTGTCACACGGCCCGCCTGTTGTTGTTCCGTAATTTGGAGGTGTAAAAAATATATTTTGCATTGCGGTCGCCGACACGTGCGCCTCGCATCCATCAATGCTGCTGCTACTGTCCGGATGGAAAACAATGCCGCATGCAACACAACCAGCACCAGCACCAGCCCCAGCCCCAGCCCCACATGCCCCCACCTGCCCCCACCCCATCGCCTGCAGCGAGTCGACAGTTTTACTGCCAAGCCGCACTCGAAATTTAATTTACCCATCATCGATAAACAGTTGCAGGCGACTGCGTTTGTTGCATGTTTATGATACACTTGTGTGTGTGCGTGTGTGTGTGTTGGCCAAGTTCTAAAGTTCGCAAGCACTGCATATGAATATTGAATGCGCTTCAACGCACTTGTCAGCCAGTTAAGTTCATTCTTTGGCAGCTGACAACAAGCAACTATATATACATATAAGAAATTAGTTGGGCAACGTTAACAAACTATTCAATCAGTTATATCAAACTTTGAGGCAGTCTTGAGTGCTCTTTTGAGCTGATTGTTGCAACTATTTCAATATCGAAAGCACAACAGGTAAATATTTCTTGATATTTCGTTTTGAATTGAGCGTTCTCGATTACTTTAAAACTATTCTATATTCATATTTTTTATACTAGTCTGATGCTGAAAATATATACATTTTTTAAGGCTGTTATGCTAATTTAATAATATTTTCAGTTAGTCTACAGCTTAGCTTTAAGATATTTGAGAAATATATGCATTTTCGACTTAAGAACATTTTAAGTAGCTTATTCTTACAAACTCTCAGCTTAACTTAAAACTGAGCTCTGTGTTAATATAAATACGTATTAAATATATGAAAAAAGTGCCTTAAGCCATTTTGCTTTTCTCATTCACATAACATTGTTGAATTCGGGTTAAGTCTTTGAGCTACAATACAAGCTTTTCTTGTTTATTTGCTTAAAACCGAAATGCTCAACTTTTCTTTTAGTTGCAACAATGCGTATACATATTTTTGAGAGAGCAGATCTCTTAGCTTGAGTATGGTGTAACTGGTAATTGGGCCCATTCATATGTTGCATAAATTGTGGCGAGCATTTATTGTATTCCATGTAAACTTGCCACTTGGCAAGTGCAAATAGGCACGCAAGGACCACGTGTTGCATCTACGAGTTGGACACGAGTGTGCGGCTTGTTCTACCACTTGCCACATGCCACATGCCACATGCCACATGCCGCTTGCTGCTTGCCAATATAGTGGCTGTTGATGAGTTGGCCAACTTTGTGGTCAAAAAGTTGATGCAGTTTCAAGATAAGGTTGCAGTTCAAAGACGAAATTGGCTGAAAATTGGCAAACATTTGTAAATAAAAACCAATTCCATAAGAACTGCATACACAAAAGCTTTATTGAATATTCTGCATTATCATATACATATATTTAATTTTAAAGTAAAAGTTATGTTCTTGAAACTGGAAAAATTTAGCGGTATTTTAGTCTATCCAGAGGAACCTGTTTTGTAATCGATACTTAAGTTTGTTATCAGTTTACATAATATAATATAATAAATATATATATATGTATATATTTATTAAATAATAATGATAATCTTTCTTAGATCTGCTTCAATAAAACTGATCATTTTACTTGGAAATTAAAAAAAGCCAATACTATACAAATAGCATTAAAAAATCAAAAAAGTTCTACAAAATTTCGGGTAATGTAAAACATAACTTGTTTAGAATATTGTAGAACGGATAATAAACTTCAACTTTGTATATATTTTTTAAATATTATGGCTAAGAATAGGCATTATACCGTATTAATTTCTTACCTCAAACTCTTCACATACCATCTTTTATCTACTTTAAAATCATTCTATAGATAGAGCCAGGTAGATTCGTACAGATTTAACCAAAAGTTTACATTGACCGGAAAATGATTGTTGTCAAAATGGAAAACATTAAGTGCATATGAAAATCTGTCCATTAAATATAGATGTGCGGCCGTTATGCGAATTGTGAAGTTCGTTGCGAGGCAGCGCGGATGTAAATATATTGCCGATGTGCCACGCCCACATCGCTCACGCCCATGTTGGCCAGACTCGCACGCACATTTGCGGTTCATAATTTGCGTGCCATTTTTGTTTGTTGATGGACAAAATCAACACATGCGACAGCAACAAAAGCAACAAAAGCAACAATCAACTAGGCATTCTCAAGTCAAGCGTGCTTGACTGCAAGATGCCCTGTAGAAGGTCTAAGAGACTTGTGTATTTACTATATGATCTTTCGCATACAAAATACATATGCAAAGATTTTCCTCTTAGGGCTGTTTATTCAGTGTACAAATGAGAACACTTATCAAGTCAATCTCTGTTATTGATAGTTTCCACTCGCATCATATTTGTGTACCCCATTTTGGTAATTTTTTTTTAATGGGTGTAGGGTATAAAAAATGCAGTTTTCAACTTGAATTTAAATTGAAACGCAAACGCTAACGCGTCGCAGGCAAATTACAGGCAACCAACCAACTATAAATAAATATACAAATAAATACACATAGTCATACGTAAATGTATAATATATGTATAAATACTTATATAAAGTATGCATATATGAATATATGTATATATGCATTGGCCACTTTATATAGACGATAAATATTGATTGTATGGTCACGTTAATTTCAGCCAATTATGACTGCCTCACACACAAACAAACATTCTCCGGCATATATGGTCACACCTACTTATGCACACTTATGTATAAATAAGCATGTGTTTGTGTACATACATGTACATATGTAAATGGAATGGCCGTGTGACGCACATGTGGCCAGCTGTCTGTGGAGCGCTTTTATTATTATTTGTTATTATTATCATATATGTACATACATATGTCCCGATAATTATTATCGAACTCTGTTGCATTTGCCACCGTTCGAGCTGTTGCCAGCCAGATGTTTAAACGGCCCATGGGGGAAAATCTCAATCTGCTTACGGGCATATTTACCAGTCGGTAATGTAGCAAAAAAGTCAGCTTTTAATTATTTAAGAAACTTAAATTGTTCAACTCTCAGCCATTGTATATATAAAAAGCAAAGCAATAAACCTTACTAAAAGGTATTGGATTTACAGTTTATGAAATCAGCTGACAAATAATTGGAAAAATTCCCAAAAATCTAATTAGTAGCTCTATTTGTACAGACAATAAAAAATTAATACATTTTTTTGTTTTCTTCTTGTGATTAATGATCAAATAGACAATGTTTACCAACATTTTATCCACCTTCGTTAAATTCTGATTCAGAAATCTTAAATAAATCAAGATATTGGCTTCGATTTATAACCTTATTTAAAACTTTGTTTCAGAAGTTAACAAGATTTTTAATAATTTGATTAGAATTCCATTAACGATAAGAGTCACGTTCCAGTTCCAGTTCCAGCCACATTCTAACTGATAAATTTTAATTAATTTTGCAAAATTCCTGTGCTGTTTCATAGTATGGAACTGACAACTTCCCAAACGATTTGCAACTCTCTCCGCCTTTTTGCTCATCCACACACACACACTACTCTCTATTGTTTTTGTTTTTGTTTGTAGCACGCAGTTTGCCATCATCTTTTATATAGCATATGTGAGGTCGTCTCGCTCGGTATCTATATCTTATGTGCCAAACCGCTTGTATTCGTATCTGGGCTGCGTTTCCTTAAACTTTCCGTTCGCATCCGGCACTGGCTACAGGACTCTCTCTCTCTCCCTCTCTCTCTCTCTCTCTCCCCCTCTCTCTCTCTCCGTTTGCTTGGCTGGCTGGCTGGCAATTATGAAAAGGCAAAATAAAAATAGCATTTTTAGCGCTCTGCTGCAAGTTTTCTGCTCGCAGCTAACTTTGTCCAAAAAAATATTAAAAAAATTGTTTATATGTAAAAAAATAAGAACCGAACGAAATGTGAAAGGAGCGGCAAAGAGTGTCTATAGATTTTGTGCTGTGTAAGTTGGGTTACTTGGGGACGGCGACGCCGACGCCGACGCCGTTTTGCAAATGACAAAAAATTTTTAGTGTAATTATCTTTTGAATAATTAAAGAAAAACGTTGGCAAAGCTTAACAAGAAGCAGAGCGCAGCGAAAATAGCACAAAAACTGTGCCAGCAACAGGACCGACACCAGGACGACGACAAAAACAGCACACACACACACACACACAGCACACACACACACACATACACATAGAGACAGCTTCAAGAAAGGCAGCTGATAACTAAAGCTGGCGCTGCTTTCTACTTGGCCCTAACCCACGACCACGCCCACCGCCCACAGCCTGGACATATTTCGCCTTGGAGCCTTCGAGGCACCCGCAGTGGGCGTGGCCACGCCCCGCCGCCCAATCCGCCCAGCTGCTTGGCGTTCGGAGCACACGCGCTGTAATTTGCTTCAAGTTATGCTCATTATGCGCCAATTATTTATGTCAAATGAGAAGAAAGCGCTGCCAAATTTGAATGTACCACGAATAGCTGGCAATTTTTGTAGGTCGATTGCACAAGGAACCCTCCCTAAGTGCAGGTGCATTGGGAAAAGTGAAAACCAGCTGTACTGACTGCTGCTCGACAATGGATTCGTTAGCAATCTAATGAAATTACGAATTTTCATTGTGTTCTCAGCCAGTTAAGACATAAATATAAATAAAATATAAGCAAGTCGCTGTAGTTGGGAGTATCCGACTAGGTGATGCCCTGAACCCAGTCCTAGCATGCATTCATACTTAGTTATACACATACTGCAAGCAGTGCAAGCAGTTTAAGCAGTTAACTGGCTTATTCAATGAACTCCTCACCATTGCAAGTTAAGTCTTCAGAAACTTCTATGTTTATTGAGCGACGTTTGTGAAATTTGTTGGACATATAATTGGGCATAAAATATGTGATCAAACCGCATTACAAGGTCACACCTTTAAAAATACGTGTTTTTTTTTTCTTCTTTTGTGTGCCATTCGAGATTTTGTAGCTCTAGCTTTATAACATTCTATTTGTGGCCAAAAAATACTCGATTAAAATCGAAATATATCGATATCTATTGAACGGAACAAGCTATCGATAAAATGAAATAAACTTGAGACCATATATGAGGTCTAGCTTCTTAAGGACTGACAGGCAGAGGGATGTTGATACTGATCAATAATATATATATATATATGTTTTATATGGTCGGAGATGGTTCCAAATGACTGTTACAAACTTTTGCACAACCCTTTAACCAATTACAATGGGTTTATTGTTCAAAAAGTGAAGGCACTATTTAAAAAAGTCATACCTTAAATTGATTTGAACAATAATAATAGTCATGTAATATTTATATTTTATATGCAACATACTCTAACTTTTGTCTTGTATAAAAACTAATACTAATACTCCATACTTAACAACATTGATTTTAAATTTAATATAATTTTAAGTAGTGCTAAGCTTCTGCGAATAAAGAACAGAGGACTTAAAATAAATACTTTTGCGAAAATTGTTGTGAAGCACTTGATGGAATTTGTTGTATCTTATAACTGCGAATTGTTGTGAGTGGTGCGAAAGCAGCGAAAGGATGGAGAAACTTGGATGCTTGGAACTTAATACATATTTTGTTAAGAATGCTTTCGCCCACTGTTTATAGTTTGTGTTTAATTTCCTGAAGCGTTTTGCACTGAGTAAAATGGGTTAAGTGGGCCGCGCATATCACACCAGTCTGGCTGGATGCCATGGGGAACTGGCGACTGTCTCCAGTTACACTCCAGCAGCAGCTGCTGTCGTCGTCTTGGGGCCAAGCGGCAACTTGCAAGTTGATGCCGTCGCTCTGCCCTGTTGACATGCCATTACTGCAGCTAATTAGAGGAGCGACCCAGCCAGAGTGAGAGAAAGAGCGAGAGAGGCAGTGAGAGAGAGAGAGAGAGAGAGAGAGAGAGAGCGAGTGAAAGATCCAGTGTTGCGAACTGTAAATGTCTGGTGTTGCGTCGACCTGTCATGTGACATTGTTGACGCCTCGCACGTTACGTTACGTTTGCCACTGCCGTGCTTTGCCCTGCAGGGGCAGCGCCCGAGTCACCCCCTGTCAACTTCCTTCCACTTCCAGGTCTCATTTGTGCGGCATTTCCGGTACAATGGCGGAGGACACAATGGCAAGCGGCAAGCGCGCACTCGACTTGTTTGTTGGCGACGTTTCGCTTTCCGCCGCAACTAAATCATTTGTGGAGAAACTGTCGCCGTTGCCATCACCAGTAACCAGTCCCCAGTCCAGAGACCCACCCCCACCCCGGTTTGCCCCTGCTCCCTTCCAGACTGCTGCAATTGTCTTTCTTTTCAAATAGTTTCGTGTGCCAGCCAGCAGCCAAAAGTTGGCACAGTTAGTTCATGAGATTTCACGGTTTATCTCACCAAGCTACCAACTATTCCCTAGCTCTACACCTATTGCTCTCCACTCTCTCTCTCTCTCTGTCTCTTTCTCTCTTGCTGTCTCTGTCTCTGTTTTGCTGTGCGTCTTTTCAGTGCTGCGCATAGTTCACAGTTAATTAGAAAACTATTCCGCGTGCGGCGCTTTGCCAACTTTTGAGCTCTCCACTCGGCTCGGCTCGACTCGACTCCACTCGATAGAGGAGCATCGTTTAATTATAATTTCCGGCAAAGTTATGTTTATCCTTAATATATGCATAACCTTGGTCATTTTGTTGAGCTCGTGGTGTATGTTTTGCTTTTCTATGCGAACTTCGCTAGCTTTATTCTGTCTGCTTTTGTGCTGTGCTGTGCTTTTCGATTCGCATTTTCTTTTGGCAGATATAACTTTGATATAACTTCAAATAGAAACTGTTCTAATATTTTCTGTTCATTTTTGGCTAACAATTCGTGGGGAATTTATATAATATTTTATATGATGTATGGCATCAATGGAATAAAATCTGTTGCACTAAAAACTAAATTTTATATTTATTAAGAAATACATTCAGTTAAATGAATTTTTTGAAAATCTACTTAGTTTTAGGCATTTTGTTTTTATTTTATTTATTCGTGGGTAATTTATAGAATATTTTATATGATGTATGGCATCTATGGAATAAAAATCTGTTGCACTAAAAACAAAATTTTATATTTATTAAGAAGTACATTCAGTTAAAGTTATTTTTGAAAAACTACTTAGTTTTAGGCATTTTGTTTTTATTCTATTTATTTATTGTTTGTTTTTTTTCTCGCTGAGTGCAAAAATAATACATTCTGTACGAATTGCAGCTTGTGCTGTGAAAGCATAAAAGTGTTGCTATTTCATAAGACAAAACCTATTTTATTGCTTTAGTTGCTGCGCAAAGTTGAACAATTTGTAGTTGGCTACTTGAATTATTTACAAAACGCTTGAGAGTTTCATGATTTAAAATAATCATATTTACATGATAGGCTAAAAGTTGCTTTACAGCGAAGTCACGCCATTCCCATTCCCATTCCAATTCCCCCTTCCATGCTGTGGCTATTTTATAAAAGTTGAACAATTTGTAAACAAATTTTACACGCACTACACAAAAAGTCGCCCAATCAATTTTGTTGTTTGTCGCTTCAACCGCAAAGTGTTTTCTTTCGTTCTTTTTTTCAGCAGTTTGGAATTTATTGCATGCAGCAACTGATTTGATTAGAAACGCCCATTGCTAGTACGCAGCCCATTCACCCGATCCCCCTCCCCCTATGCTCCTGGTTCGCGTTCTCTCTGCTGGGCCCATTGGCTTAGCCTTCAGTTCAACGCTTTTGAGGGCCGCCTGCCCAAAAGCAATCTCTTAATTTGTTTACAAGCTTTGCTTTTGGCTTTCTTTGCTGTCCGCCCCAGCCCGCAGTCCCCCAGCACCCCCCAGTCCCCCAGTCCCGCAGCCCCACTCGGTAACCGCCCAGCTGTGTGCTAGTTTCGCCGCACTTCTGAAAAACCTCAAAAAATATGTAAAAAGCCAAAGACTCGACGTCGACTCGTTTGCAACATTTGCAGCCAACGTCGAGTCGAGGCTGGCTGCCTCTGATAGAGATATTGCTTTTATTTGTTACTTAGCATATTTTCACCTTGAGGGCAAACCATCTCCCACTAGACACAGCGCACCACACCTACACACACACACACACACATACACCTAGTGCCTAGCGCCTGGCAGAGTAATAAATATTTTTTGCAGCGCTCTGCTTGGGCGCCTTAGCTTAAAAACACTGCTTTTTCCCCCCTTTTTTTTGCAACCCGCAGCGACTCAGCTCAGATTTTGCCCTTTTGATGCACTCGCAGTGTGCGGCAGATACCATAACTTTAACAAGAGATTGGTAACAGTTTTCCAAAGTAGCACAGAGACAGCGAGAGAGAGAGAGAGAGAGGGAGACAGAGGAGGGGGTTTCTAGTATTTGTTAGATTAGTGCGTTGTCCCTAAGCGAGCTGATAATGAGCTCGCATTCCGGACTAAGTAGTTGCCAAAAGTTTCTATAAAAATTATATTGGGAGATAAACAAAAAAATATTGATTACATTTTTCACGCAACTGTTAAAAAAAGACTCAAAAGTCTATTTATAACACATTCTTTTTATAGAACAGCAAAGTACAGCGAAAATAAAACAAGAAATTTAATGAGCTTGCTATTGTAAAAATCATTTAAATAATAATAACATTAAATCACTTATTGAATAATAAAACAATAATATTATTAAGTTTGGGGATCGGATGAAATCTATTAGCCTCTAGCCACAAGAAAACTGTTTAAAGAAAAGACAAAACGTGTAAAAAATTAAGTAGAAATCAAATAATATAAATATTGTAAGAATTATACTACAAATATTACCAATTTCAATCGTGTAAACTAACTTTGATATAATATAAACTTGAATGTTTATCAGCTACCTCAAAAGGGAGACTATCTAGAAATGCCCGGAAAATTCGATGAAAATAAGCGAAACCGTAAAATTCAAGTTAAGTTATAAAAATAATAACAATATTGTGAAATAAATAATATCTAAGCTAGTTTCAAGCCCGAAACTAAATGCTGAAATTCATTTAATTTGCATAAGATGCTCTTCAAACTTTTCTAAAAAACCAATCTATTACAGAGCGCACATATTTAGCTGTCAAATCTAATATTTGTACACACCCACACACACACACACATATGCAAAGCGTTTTCGTAAGCTTTGCTCCTTAGGGTATTACAATCTTCTTTGCTTTAGAAAATGCTCATAGATAATATTTTCTTTATACAATCGTCGGCCGTTGACTTTGCCACACAATATACCACAAGTACCTTTATATATATATATATATGTATATTGTATTTTTATTTTCATTTTTATACTTTTCATATAAGCACATTTATGTGTATTTTTGAATTTAAATGATTGAATTGGCGTATGCTGCAGCAAGGATCTGGCGAATGGCAGACAGAGATAGATAGAGAATACTGCCAGGCAGCCATTTGCAAAAATATGAAAATTACCTTTAATATGAAAAGGCAGGCAGGCAGAGAGGCAAACATTTTCACATTGCCATCTAGATAGGCCGACTACCGACTGCCGACTGTCGACTAGGTGCCAAGGAGCGGAGGACGAAGAGACCCACAGACAGACAGACAGACAGAGAGACGGACAGGCGTTCTATTTTATTTTGCTTTATGCCTTTATATTCTGTTTTGTGTTTACATAAAAGTGAAGTGAGGCAGATTGCGCTCGAGTGCGTTAATCAGCGCTTCTGGGCAGGGATCCGGACCAGAGCACGGACACGGATAAGCACGACCAAGAGAGATGAAGACCAACCAGGCTGGAGGCTGGAGGCAGCAGGCAGGAGGCAGCAGGGCAAAGCCAGCAGGTGGGGCAGCGCGTTTTAAATCAACTTCAGCTGGCAACTTTGCGTTGACTTTTTCACTGTTGCTGCTTTTGGTGCTGCTGTTGGTCAGGGTACTGACAAAACAGATTATACTGATTTCATGCTGGCAAAATCAAAAAATGAACGTGCGGCAATTTACATACTTAAGTTTTTTTGCCATCCGCCCCTGCCAGAGCTGCCTGCGATGCTCACGAATTTATTGGCCACATGTTTTGTGCTACCTTCGTGAGTTGTACAATTTGCCTTTTGACAATATGTATACGCAATATACATACTTTGCTTTTCTTCTTCATTTTTTTTGTTGTTGTTGAGGGTTTTGGGATTACAAGGAATTTCCGGGGATTCCATTTTAATTGAATTTCTTTCGGCTGTTTGTTGTCATTGTTGTTATTGTAGCTGCTTTGCATTTTTGCTTGCGTATATTTTAGCCCACGTTAGATAATTAAAGTGACCGTAGGGCAGCACGAAAAAAGAAATATACGTAGCATACATTTTGGCGCTAGACGTGATCTTTTTTTACCCCGCATCGTTTGTTTTGATTGTTGAGCGAACAGCGAACTGGCTGTTTACACTCAATAATTTCCATAATAAGGCGCAAGCAGCACAACATTAATAATCACATTATAAGCAGCTGAGCCCGCTCCATTCAAGCAGCAGTAACTCAAGTGGCGCAAGAAAATGGAAACGAATGGCAGTTGCAGCAGAAGAGACAGACTTACATTAGAACACTTAAACACTTAGCTGCGCCCAATGCATTTTACCAGCCGGAGCAGCGCGGGAAATGATTGCTCCCACAATCCCCTTAGCCCCCCATCTATTTACTCCACTGTTGCTTTTTGCCCGACATGCTCGGCTGCTGGGCACGATCCAGAAATCAATTTCGCCACATTTTAAGCGCAATTTCCTTGTGCCCATAAATAAATCAATATTAATTTCATTTTCCTGCAATTTGAGCTAATTTCTACGAAATATATTCTGTGAGGCTTATTAATAAGCGTAATTCGAGGCAAACTCATTTACTTTTATCAACAACAACAAAAGTTTGGCATTGTATAAGTTCCTAAAATCTGTGTAACAAGATGGTCCAGCAACAAAAGAAACAAATACTTCAAATTTTGTAATTGAATCTTAAAGTTGTTGACAATTTAATGAATTTTATGCCATAATACTTATTTGTATATGTAAACCAAGATTTCAGCTTAAATTTTTTGTTGGAATTTCATTCAATTCATATGGAAAAAATAGAAAATTGCATAAATGTAAATAAATATATATGCACAACAATATTTTAAAGATACAAAATTAAAATTATTGCAGCTTTGATTGAGTTTGTTAAATTAAACATTAAAGATATTAGTTTATAGAGCTAGACAACTAGATTAAGTTTAGCAGAAGTTTCAAAAAAAAATAAATATAAATAATATGAGTGAGCAGAGATTTTTAAAATGTTTTCTGTTTCTCAAGAGCTGCTAATAAAAGTATATTGAACATTTCTTAACTTGCATGAAGTGTATAATATTTTCAAATATATTTTATAGAATTTTAAATTCAAATTCTACTCTTTCGCTTATTTCTGGAACTGCAGCAAAGCAGGATGCATATGCGAGTTGTGTGTGTGTGTGTGTGTGTGTGTGTGTGTATTGCAGATTTCTTGTATACTCAGCATGTCTGCTGACTTTGCCAGTGTGTGTGTGTGTGTGTTGTAGTTGCTCTTGTTATTTTTATTGTAGCTCTGATTCGCGCTTTATTGCATTATAATTGAATCTTGAAGCGCACAACTAACGCAGGAAACGTTGCCTGACTGCCTGTCTGCCTGCCTGCCTGCCTGCCTTTCCCGTTTCTCATTTTGCCACCCCTTCACCTACTCCTCCATCCTCCATCCTCCATCGTGCAGCCAACCCGCTGCTCATCCTGTGCTGTGCATCGATGCCTTGTGGCAGCTGCTACCCACCGCATCGCCTGCCCACAGCTGCTGCACTTAATGCCAAGTGTTTAAAAAGAAAAAAAAAAGAAAAAATAGGAAAGAAACGAAGTAATATTTACTTACAGCCCACACCACAGCCCACCCCACCACTTCTCACCCACCCGGCGCCAGCTAGCTGGCCATCTATCCTGGCAACGAGTCATTGCAACACCCACCGTTCAGCGTTCAGCATTCACTATTCACCATTCACCATTCACCAGCTCCTCCTCCTCCCGCTCCTGCTCCCGCTCCTGCTCCACCTCCGCCATTTTGCTCACCGCTCATTTTGCTCATTGCCAGCGAAATGCAATAAAAATTGTTTTCCCATAGACGGCGACGGCGACGAGCTGGCTAAGCAAATGTTGTTGGAAATGAGCTATAAAAACGGGAAATTGTATTTTACAGTAAATTTTTGCAACACACAAACTAGCTAAGGTCCTCGATGACACACCCCCAACCCACTACCGCCCACCCCCCCCCCCCATGGCTGATCCTGCCTCCGCATCTGGGCGTTCCACTTGCACGTCAACGCCTTTCATGGGGCTGTCGCAGATAATCCGTTGCTGAGTTGGCTTGTCTTGACTTGGCTTGACATTGGCTTTGGCTTTGGCTTTGGGTCGACGCTCTCTTCCGTTCCCGTTCCTGTTCCCATTCCCGCCGCCCTTCTGGCACGCCCTTGCTCTGGTCTCGGCTGCGTCTAACGTGGCTTATAAGCTGCCAATATTAAAATGATGACAAGTTTATGGCAAAAGAGGAGAAAAAAAAGGCATGGAAAGGCAGCAGCTACGCTAAAATGCAATTCATGGCAAAACTGATGTCTCAGACTGTGCGGCTTTATTTTGACTCCACTCACTGTACACCAAAATTTAAGCAATAAGTATACTAAAGTATTTGCTTGCGACGCTCCTCAAATGATAAAGGACGAGAGCTGGAGCGATGGAGAAATGAAGAAATGGAGAAATGCGAGAGGAATTGAGATTGAGAGAGCTGGCCACTACAAGTTGGCAACTGAGTACAACTGCATTCAGGGAGCAGTGAGTGAGTGAGTGGTCCATGCTCCAAATTGAATCAATAGATATCCTTGAGACCGTCTCGAAGTTGCAATATTTTATATTCTTTGCTAGCTACATATATATTTATATTGGACGCTTAAAATTCCTTCTTTTTTTGTTAGGCATATTTATGTATTGCGACTCCCAGCACAACAAGCTAAAGTGGACTATTTATGGCCGTAGTTACGTAATTGAATAAGTCAAAATTTGATAGTTATTTTTGCATACAAAGCAAATTTAGGAGACAAACTTCTTAGCTGCAGTTTTTTCTATGTATACAGTATATTTAATGTATCTTAAAAGCTCTTAAGCTAAGCAGACTTAATAGTTTTATAATAACATTACCATATATGTATTGGGGTCTTGGCATTGTTTATTATATTTAACATAATTAAATGTCTTCAAAATAGATGAACTCGTCTTCAGTTTTGGATAAGTGGAAAACAACTACTTTAGTATTTTATAGAGTTTTTTTTTTTGCCAGTCTGGCAAAACTTTTGTCCAGACAGTTTCATAAACAGGTTTTATTAACAGGTGTATGGTAAAGTTGTAAAGTTCGAAACAAAGTTGGAAAGTAAACAACACATTGAAATTTAAATATTCCCTAAAAACTTATTAGACATGTTAAATTGGCGCCTGTAAAAAAAAGTAAAACACGTAATAAAGTGTGAAACTAACTGCAGTAGAAATTAGCCACTTTGTGAGGTCCACTTTGACATTTAAGAGCTGTCAAAGAGCTCGCTGCAATGCATTCAATTGCCGCTCAAATTTGTTTAATTTCATTTGCAGCCGTATTTCTCATCCGTTTTGATTTGAAAATCAAAGTGTTCACAAATTGTTGTAGCTTTATTTGAATTCCGCAACGTCATCAAATACCTTTTTGCACCGCTTGCCCCACTTTGCAGCCCTGGACTGACTGAGTAGAAGAAAAGAAGGATAACAAAAAAAAAAACATAAATAACTGCGCAGTGTTTGTGCCATTTTGGTTGCCACATTTGAATAAAATATGAATAAAAACCGAAATGCATTTAGTTGGGCCGTGGGCTGAGGACTGTGGACTGAGGGGGGCGCCACATAGACAGGGGTAAGGCACATCAGTCGCTTTGCAACCACCGCACCACCGCACCACCTCTTCGGCCAGTTTGTCACCTTTTCGCTTTTGAAAGGGTCTCTTCCCTTTAGTCCTCGCACACAGATACGATAATATTTGCATTCAGTTGTGCCGTCAGCCTTGCTGCAGTAGCTCCTTTCTTCCTTCTATGCCCTTATACCCTTGCCGGGGCTATTCCAATTTTGTCATGAAATGTCTAGCGCATTGAAGAAGACATCTCTGAACCACATTAAATATATGTATGCACGTATATGTTATCAAAAGCTTAGCTCTTTGCATGGAGTCTCTCAGTTTTTAATCTAACTATATCTGTATATCCATATTTATACTATAGGCAGTAAGCATAAGCATATGTGTGGAAGGTGAACGGATCGAGCTACAATATATATCACATAGTTGCCATAGCTCGGAATATTATCTCTTGTATTAGATAGTTTTTGCTTTTGTAAGATATCTCATAAACAAAATTTAACAGCTTCACAATTATTTTGTTACTAAACTTTGCTGCTTACATTCTTGGAAAGTATTTTTAAGCTCAAACTTGAAATTGAATATAGTAAATGTTGATGATATCGTTTTTTTTTTGCTTTTAAAAATATTTTTAAAAATTTATTTAATAATAAGTTAAAAAAAATTATCAAAATTGAGTATCTTGAGAAATATATTTGTATTTCAAATAATTTAACAATAAATAGTTAAGTATTAAGGAACAAAAACTGCGTCTCTGACAACTTTGAACCGTTGGGACTATTTTAATGGCCAAAGAGCAGCTAGAATAATTTAAATAAGTTCTTGGATTAAATTCCACTGTCCTGGACTTATTAATTTTGATTATAAATATTGGTATATAATAAAAAAAGCGCTTAGATTAAAACTTTGAATGAAAACTACAGCAAAGGGCATCTTATATTCGCAGTGCCATAGCCAGCTGTTCTTTCTTATTTTCATTTTGTTGTCAAAGCGTCAGCGGCGTCGTCATCCTGGTTGTCCTGGTCGTCCCGGTTGTCCCGGTTGTCCTGGCTGTCCTGTTTGTGCCCGTCTGGAGTTCGTTCTGGCGCAGCGTTCGCTCGGCTTAATTTTGGCTAGGGAAAAGTGCATAAAAAATCTGCGGCGAATTTGCAATTTGAATTCGACTGTGTCTCCTGCTCCTGTCTCCTTGCCCTGCTCCTGCTCCTGCTTCCGTGTCTGCCCTGAGTTCTGAGTCCTGAGTCCTGTGTGTGTGTGTGTCTCTGTCGCCATTATTGGGCCCAGAACATGAATTGGGTTTTATGCTCGCTGCCTCCCTCTCGCTCGCTCTCTGTCTCTCTCGCTCGCTCTCTCTGCCATTTTGGCAGCGTCTTGACAGCCAGTCAGGCGGCTATTTAGGAAGTAATTTTCGCGCTTTCATCGCAACTTTTTTGGTTTGGCTGTGTCTTCTGTTGTTGTTGTTGTTGTTGTTGTTGTTGGGTCTGTCTGTGGCTGGTTGTGGGCACGTTATTCACGTTAGCCCCGTTAGTTGAGCTGCTTCCTGCTGCACGCGCCTTTAATGCATTTTTTAAAAAGCCAAATGCGCAAATTGAATGCGCCTCGCTCCCGACATTGCTGCGGTGTCCTGGCTCCTGGCTCATGGCTCATGGCTCATGGCGCACGTCCGCTCGCCAGGACATCCCCGTCCTGGCCGCAGAGCGACACGCAGGCATAATTTCTGCTCGCTGCACTCAGGCCTAATGAATATTTCAACAGTCATACTCTCGTCCATACATAAATACATAATACACATGCTATACCCATACACACACTCACACTCGCACTCACACTCATAGTCGCACTCACACTATGTAGCATCAGTTAAATGTCAAGCTAAATGAGCATCCAAGTTTTGCATTCGTTTCGCCCAAAAATTGGACGTGTTTGCAGCTGGCTTCCACTGCAATTTGGACAATGGCTTTGAGAAGGGTATTCCAAATGATTCAGCTAGCGATGCAGTGACACGAAAACTAAAAGCTCAAGCTAATGCAGGTCTTCATGCACCCAACGCAATTAGCATAAAACTACTATTCAAATCAGAGAGTTAAACTTTGCTTTTAATCCGTGGCTAAGAAGCTTAAATGCATTTCTAGACTTATATTTATTTTCCAAAATTATTCTTACTAATATTTTTGAAAGAAATCTAACCAATATTAGCGCAATAATCATATAGAAGAACCATATACTCGAAATAAATGTATATTAGTAAATTGTTAAATATAATATAAATAATTAAATATAGTTTGTTAAATTCAATTATATTTTCTGCAATATCGTAATTTTAACTGATGTTAATGTTGTCGACTGTCTATAATCGAAAATAAAGAAATAAATAAAAGCAATTCTGGATGCTTCTGCTTTTTATACCCTGAACCCATTAAAAATGGGTAAAAAGGGTATTATGGCTTTGTGCAAAAGTATGTAACAGGCATTAGGAAGCATCTCCGACCATATAAAGTATATATATTCTTGATCAGTATCAACAGTCGAGTCGATTTAGCCATGTCCGTCTGTCTGTCTGTCCGTCCGTCCGTCCGTCCGTCCGTCCGTCCGTCCGTCCGTCCGTCCGTCCGTCCGTCCGTCCGTCCGTCCGTCCGTCCGTCCGTCCGTCTGTCTGTATGAACACGCGGATATCAGAGACTACAAGAGCTAGAGACTTCATATTTGGAATATAAGTTCTCGTAATCCCGGGACAGATCAAGTTTATGTCATTTGATCGATAACTCGTCCCGTTTAAATGTTATCGATAAATTTCGATTTCAGACTAGCGTTTTTGGGCCTTAACTTAAAAGTTATAAGAGCTAGAGGACCCAAATTTGGGATGTATAATCTCGAATAGCATACACATGTAACAAATATTTCACTTTTTGGATACCACCCCCAATCCCCCAAAAGTTCAAAAAACTCATTTTTGAAGGTACGACCTTAGAATTTGGTTTGGTCACACATTTTATAGCCAATGTTATGTCCTACAAATCTTAGAAAGATCGGACAATAAACACAGAAGTTATTTAAGATTTTACTTTCCATTGTGTGGGGCTCAGTGAAAAAGCAAGCTAACTGCTTAAACCGCATGCACAGCTTGCAGTATGTGTGTGTCTGTATGTATGCACACTATTAGGCAAGTATGAATGGATGTCAGAACTGGGTTCAGGGTATCTCCTAGTCGGGCACTCCCGACTAGAGCACTCTTACTTGTTTTTCTCAAATATTATGACAAATATTAATAATATTTCAAAATACGATTGTAAAACTTCAAACTCTGAAACCTGCACCTATTTTCAATTTGATTTTTGTTTATATATTTTGAAAATACATTTAAATGTTTTATAAATTTATATAAATTCTTTTGTGTCGACTGTATAAAATAATTAAATAAATAGTTTGTTTAGGGTGTTTTTCTCATAGTGCGTTTCTATGTTGTTTGCTGGATGGCAACTTCTAATGAAAATTGCACCTCACATCAGATAAACCTGCTCGAGTGTGCGCTACGCAACTGACCCAAAATGAACTCTTTCGGCGCCACTCGATCAACGAACCCACCGCCCTTTTGCCCCAGCCCAGCTGCCAGCCCCACCGCTTTACGACTGCCAACCACAATTTAATCTCTGTGGCATTATGCAGACCGAGCCCCACTCCGGAGTTGCTCAATTCGCAGACCAACTGTATGTCTTGAAACATGCTCTCGGAGCTCGGAACACCCTCCGCCTCCTCCTCCGCCTCCTCCTCCTCCTCATTACCACTCCCCCGTCGCTTGTGTGTGTGTGTGTGTGTTTTTTTCTGTACTTCTTTGTATTTGTTAATAAACTCGCAGGCAGACTAAATTCAAATTACGCACACATCTTAGGAGCCGGAGTCGCAGACTGAGACGAAGACGTCGACTGCCATTTCGCTTATAGGTGGCTCATTATGTCAGGTCTATATTCATATACGCCCCACTCCCACTCCGAGTCCCACTCCCACTCCGACTCCCAATCCCAATCCCCACTCCCCCTTGGCCAGCGTTTGCGTGAGTGCGTTCGAGAAGCTGCTGCCACTGGATGACTGTGCCGCCTCTTGACTTGGCCCTGTCGTAACATTTCATCTTTATTTTGGCATTATTCCCAGGGCGGCGCTTATTGTTTTCCCGTGAAAATGGCAAACAGCAAACGGCAATGGCAACAAATTAGACGAGCGTGCCCAGCGCCCGAAACGAACGCTGCAACGCAGTTGGTCTAGTCTAATTGGGAACAGAGCAAGTTCTCGGGGACTTCCAGAGTGCCATACGAAAACTCCAATTAAGAAATGGACTTAAGATTAACGAAGCAGGCACCCATATGTGTACGTCTGATAATATGCAAATACTTAAGGTATTTGATATCTATAATAAAAGTAAAAGTTAATTCATGCAGTAAAACAAATAATTATATCTACAAACGTATGTAAAAGTGTTTTTATACCCTGAACCCATTAAAAATGGGTAAAAAGGGTATTATGGTTTTGTGCAAATGTATGTAACAGGCATAAGGAAGCATCTCCGACCATATAAAGTATATATATTATTGAT
The DNA here is from genome assembly GCA_035042425.1 of Drosophila flavopinicola. Taxonomy (NCBI): domain Eukaryota; kingdom Metazoa; phylum Arthropoda; class Insecta; order Diptera; family Drosophilidae; genus Drosophila; species Drosophila flavopinicola. Next base: position 406,613 of record JAWNLL010000165.1, read on the forward strand.
CAGTATCAATAGCCGAGTCGATCTGGCCATGTCCGTCTGTCTGTCCGTCTGTCCGTCTGTCCGTCTGTCCGTCTGTCCGTCTGTCCGTCTGTCTGTCTGTATGAACACACAGATATCAGAGACTACAAGAGCTAGAGACTTCATATTTGGAACATAAGTTCTCCTAATCCCGGGACAGATCAAGTTTATTAAAATTTATCGATAGCTCGTCCCGTTCAAAAGTTATCGATAAATTTCGATTTTAGACCAGCGTTTTTTGGATATAACTTACAAGTTATAAGAGCTAGAGGCCCCTAATTTGACATGTATAATCTCGAATAGCATACACATGTAACAAATATTTCACTTTTTGGATACCACCCCCAAACCCCCCAAAAGTTAAAAAAACCCATTTTTGAAGGTACGACCTTGCAATTTGGTTTGGTCACACATATTATTGACAATTGTTTGCCCCAAAAATTTCAATAAGATCGGACGATAAACACAGAAGTTATTTAAGATTTAACTTTCCATTATGTGGGGCTCAGCGAAAAGCAAGCTAACTGCTTAGACCGCTTGCACTGCTTGTACTGCTTGTACTGCAGCATGTGTGTGTTTAGATTAATATGAATGATTGTAAGGACTGGGTTCAGGGTATCTCGTAGTCGGGCACTCCCGACTAGAGCACTCTTACTTGTTTAAATTGTTTTACTTTATTATTTCAATATTTGTGTAGTCAAATTCGGATAGTTAAGCCTTTTTACCATTATACGAAGCAAGTTTATAAACAAAACGGACGAAAATAAAATATCGCCAATACAACCAGGAAAAATCTTTTACAACTATGGACTTTCGGAACAAGAAATCGTACAAAATGAATTTATGGCGAATCAGGTAAAAACAAACTATTTTTCAGTGTTAGGCAACGTCGCAATGGTAAAGATATGTTTTAGTGTTCACTTTCTAATTTGAAGCAGAACATTTGTAATGCAGAACAGTTTTCTTAAAACATTTTTGTGTTACATAGTTTTAAGTTATTACTTATTTATCAAATCATATTATCAAAACACGTGGAATGTATTTACCAAAGCCCACAACCACAACGAAACGGAATGAATTTAGAGGCATGGTGCGTGTCACAGCTAATTTGCGCGAAGAATTGTATGTGGAAGCCATTTACCAATGAACGCAACCAGTCGAGAAACAAACTGTTGGCTGCTGGGTAAATGGTGGGTGACACAGCTAACAGACACCAGAGCAGTGCTGCACAATGTTAGGAAATAAATTGTGCACAAACCATTTTTACGAGCACACTTTTGGTATTTTATTTGCTAAGAGCACAATTTTTTAAATGAAACACTTCCGTACTGGCAGAGCAACGAAGTGAATCGATCAACATAATCAAATACTATATTGTTTATGTATAACGCAATCCACGTCAAACGTATTCCCTTTGTATTTACAAGAATTTCGTTTACCGTCTTCTATTTAAAACATGTACATTTTTCATTGCTTCCTTGTTTGTTTATTATTCTGTATACGCAACGCAGTCAAAGGATTCAGCTTTACATAAATTCATCATACAACAGTTGATTAACAGTTTTTTCTTTTTTCTTTTAGTTATTGTATTTCGCTTCGTTTGCTCTACGTTCATTTTGGTTTGGTATATCCTTCATCCCATTTCTTAACATTGTGTGTGCAACCACTTCCAGTTCACATAATATTATTCAGTTATGTTTTAGGCGCATTTAGAGAAAAGGTAAATTATTCCCGCAAACGTTGCAAAATGGTCTATGTGTATTGTCAAGGATAAACAGATGAAATGTTGTGATTGCCTCCTGCTACTTCTTGAGGCTACTCCAGGCATTGTTGCTGGGCACGGGAACGCGCCGTTGACCGGATTCGCGTGCCAGGACCTCCATGATGCTAGTGGCGGGCAACCAGCACTGCAACAGATTAATAGAAATACATTAGAATTGATTTTAGTTACTGGTTAAGGAGAGCATTGCACTTACGCGTTCCTTGTGCGCCGTGGCCACCACATTGCGATTGGGCTCCTTGTCATAGGAGACGGACTCCATGCCAAACACCTCGCACAGCTCGTGCACCATCTGACGCTTCTCGCGATTCATGGTGGGAAACGAGTGGCTACGCGACTTCTGCTTGCTCTCCTTGGCCAGCTTGACCAGATCGGTGAGCGTTTCATAGACACTCTTGGTCAGCGCCGGATTGCGCTTGGCAAAGCCGCGTAAGAACTCCGAGTACTTGGTCAGTGACTTGAGCTGCGACTCCGGATTGCGCGACTGCAAACCGATCGCCAAGCGGCGATTGCGCTCCAACAGACGACACTCGTCATTGCAGTCCAAGCTGGAAGATTAGTGAAAGAATATCAGTAGAGGGATCGGACTAGCTGGTATTCTTGGTTATTAGTTATTTGGATATTTGCCCACTTACGTCTTGTTTGATTTGTTGTTTTTGTTGGGCGCGAGTATCTCGCTGAGCTCCATGTAGTTGCCGCGCGACATCTCCGCCATGGAGGAGGCCAGCTGAGCGGTGGCAATGCGACTGTGCTCCCGGGCGAGCTCCTGGCAGCTGCGACTCTGCTTGCGATTGCCGCATTCGCACTGCACCTCAACCAGCTCCTTGCAGGGCGTCTCCGGGCACGCGTCCTCGTGACAGGCAGCGCCACACTTGTGGCCACACAGCGGACGCGGCTTGGTGCAGCTCTGGCGGCACAGTTCGCCCGCCTGCTGCGGACAGTCGCCCTCGTGACAGGGCCGGATGCACTTGTGCCTGCCGCAGCTCAAAGGCTTGCCGCAGGCGAAGCCACAGCTGAAGCTGACCTGCGAGCACGGTATGGTCTTGCGCTGCTCGTGATTGCCATGACACCACTTGGTGGTGAACATCATGCAGGGCGGGCAGCTGGCCGCCGCATGGCAGTTGTGCTGCGGCGCATGCTCACAGCCGTGGGTGCGCGAACAGGGGCGCTTGCAGGGCGGCCGCTTGGTGCCGCACGGCACCGGCGGATAGATGACCTCGGCGCCGCACTCGCAGTACAGCTCCTCGAAGCTGCTGCGATAGCAGGGCGGACAGTTGCCGCGATGACACGGCTGGTCGCACTTGTGCCGGCCGCAGCTGAGCGTGCGATTGCAGGGCAGCGGGCAGGCGTGATCGATGTCGATGCAGCACTCCGCGTTGCACTTGTGCTTGCCGCAGCTGCGCTTCTTGGTGCAGCGGCGCTTGCAGCGCGCATCGTCCGCTCGCGTCGACAGCTGCCGGCACTTGATCAGCTGATCCATGTGACCGCAGCGGCACTTGACAGCCGTCTGCTTCGGGCACGGCGGACACTGTCCCAAGTGGCACTTGCTGGCGCACTGATGCGGATGCGCTGGCTTGCCGCAACGCAGCGTCTTGCCGCAGAGGCCCTCGCAGGTGGGCACGGGGTCTAGGCAGCTGGTGCGCTGCTCGGGCGGCACGGGCAGCTTGCCGCACGGACAGCTGGTGATCTGCTGCGGACTCAGCTTACAGATGCGACAGGCGCCGGCGTGGCACGAGTCCTTGCACTTGTGATTGCCGCAGGGCAACGGCTTGCCGCAGCACTCCTTGCACGAGTAGCAGCGCTTGTCCTGAGTCTCCCTGGTGCACAGCACCTCGCGCTGCTGCTTGCCGCAGTGGCAGTGCTGCTCCACCTGCTCCGCACAGGACTCACACTTGCCCGCATGGCAGGGCTGCACGCAGCGATGCTCGCCGCAGTTGAGCGCCTTCTGGCAGCTGGCCTCGCACTGCAGCGGCTGCTTCAAGGCGCACTGCATCAGCTTGGAGGTGCGTCCGCAGCCGCAGCTGCGACTCACGTTCGCCTGGCAGGGCGGACACGGCCCCGGATGGCACAACAGCGTGCAGGCGTGGGCGCAGTGCTCATGGCGACAGCACAGCTCGCCGCAGCTGTGGGCCAGCTCGTTGCGTGTGAGCGGCGGATTCTTGAGCTTGCCGCAGAAGCACAGATATTCGCGTGGCAGCTCTTGGAGTACATTCTGGCAGGCGGGACAGCGCCAGCCCTCGTTCGATTTGGAGCTGCTCGCCCAGGTGATGGTGCACTTGAGATGCAGCACATGGTAGCAGTTCTGGCAGGACCAGGTGCCGTGATGCGCCTTAATCTGCTCCACGCACACCAGACACTCCAGTCGTCGCTGCTCAATGTCGCGCATGAGCTTCTCACGCTGCGACAGCTTCTCATGGTCGGGCGCGCGTCTCGGCGAGATTTGCTGCGGTTGAGGTTGCTTCTCGGGTGAAGTCTGTGCGCTGTCGTTGCTGTTGCTCGTGTCCAGCTCATCGGCGGCGCGTGGATAGCCATTGATGCGATCGCGATTGCGATTCCAGTCGTCGCGTCGCTTGTTGCTGCGATGATTGTCGTAGCGCTGCTGCTTCTGCGGCTTCTTACCACGCTCATATCGATCCTCGTGTCGATCCTCGCTGTAGTCCTGGCGTCTCATCTGCTGGCGACTGTTGTTACTGCTGCTGCTGCTGCTGCCAGCCTGCTGCGGCTTTGGTTGCCTTTGCGACTGTTGTTGTTGCTGTTGTTGCTGCTGCTGCTGCTGCTGAGGATGGCTGCTGGCTGCCTCCGTGGACGACAGCGTTGTTGTGGCAGTGTTGTTGCTGTTGTTGTTATTGTTTTTGTTGGGCTGCGCCAGACTGAGCTTGGCAAAATTGGGCACAAATTCGGGCGCCGTCGCCTGCAGCTTTGAAGCACGAAAATCAAACCCGCCACCAGCGGCCGCAAACGGATTGTTGCCAAACGGCGAATACAAATTCTGAAAGGCAGTTCCCTCCTGATAATATGGGCCATCGCCATTCTGATGGCCGAATGCAGACGATGCGTATTGCTGTAAAACGCAGCGACATTTTATAAACCAGAAAAGTTAAATATTAATTATAAATTAGACAACTGCATAATTAATTATATTTGTCTGGCTAAAGTTTGAATATCAATACCAATAAATACTTTCTTAATATCTATGTAATGGTGCTAAAAGGGAACACAACCGGAACTGGTAACAGAAATGAACCGATTGAAATTTAGAACCAGAATTGAAATTCAAAATTGTTTACGTTCCGATAAGCGATATTATTGGAACGAAATGATCGGATCTGAACTTCTGTTTTAAGCACAAGAGCGCTGCCAGCAGCGACCAGCATAAAGGTCGATCCCGTTACTTGAGTTATGTATGTATGTATGTATGTATGTATGCATGTATGTATATATGTATGTATGTATGTATGTATGTATGTATATGTATGTGTGCATGCTGGTGGCTTCAAATATGTAAGAAACAAATCGAATTGTTCCCACTAAAACATAGTTTTCGACCGATTGTATGACCAGCAGCGATATAAAATCGTAGAAGACGTTTTTGAATCGAGTCATTTCTTCTTTAAAACTGAGAAACAGTCAGACGGTCATAGAAATATATACTCGTCTGTTCACTGCTGATCGACTACACTTCAATGCGTAAAACACTTCGGGACACAATTATAATAACCCCAGCAAGGTTACTGAATAAACAAATGAAAAGGTTTCACTTACGCCACTGCCGCCGCCAAAGCTGGCCGAGTTGCCACCGGTTGAGTTGCCGGAGCCAGAGCCGGAGCCGTTGGCCGCGCTGTCGCTGCTGGGCGTCAGGCCAAAGGCGCCGCCGCCGCCGCCAACGCTGTAGCCGAGGTTGGAGCTGTGCAGATTGTGCTGCGTGATGAACTGATTGAAGTTAACATAGTTGTTGTTGTTGGTGTGGTGGCCACTGGAAGCGTCAACGCCGGCGCCATTGCAGGCAGCGGCCGCGGCAGCAGCAGCAGCGACTGAATTACTATGCACTGCTGCTCCATTTGTTAGCTGCTGCGCTGGCTGTTGTTGTTGCTGCTGCTGCAGCTGCTGCGGCTGCTGTTGTTGCTGCTGCCAATATTCGGCCATGGCAAACGCTTGATTTGCTTTCGGCTCAGCAGCGCCTGGCAGCGTGTTTCTTTTTTTCGCTTTGCCCACGCTGGCGAAAAGTTGATCCGACTTGACGCGTTCTCTGTTGAGTGTGGCTCGTTCCTGCGCCTGAAAGCAGGATGCGAAATGAATGTTTGGCAGTGCGTTAGTTAAATGCAATACTCGGATTTCACAATGAATTGTAATATTTACACGAATTTTGTTAATTTGTGTCCGCTCGCAAAAAAAAAAGAAACAACTGAAAGGCACACTACGCGCGCGTGTGTGTGCAAATGCGATAGCTATATGTGGCGTGTGTGCGTGTTGCTGACGTGCACTGTTAACTTGCACGGGTATTATCAGCATGCGAACGAGTCATCGTCTGTTAAGTGAGGAGTAACTTAGGTTAACTGGGCGAGTGAAATATGTTAACTGGTGGAGCAGTGCTGTTAGAGTGATGTTATGGGCTGTTAACAGTAGTCTCATCGATATATCATACATTCAACATATATCGATGGTTACTGTGTCAATCGATATTTTGTACGCGCTCTTTGCAGCTGTCTTTTAATAATTGAATTTGAATAAACTAAAAGCAAATGTTTGAAGGTGTTTATTTGGTTATTAAAGTTGCCATGCATATAATATGCGTATTACTCTTAGCAAGTAATTAAAATCCGGATAGGATGAATGTAAGTTCGCCGGCTTGTCTTGAACGATTCGTTCGTTGTCTTCAAATGTGGTAATTTATGGAGATATTTATTTGATGTTTGCCGCATATAAACCTCCTTCGTTTTTGTATTTGTTGCTAATGTTTGTTGTTTGCTGCTAGGGGGTATTTATATAATGCTCTAAATTTCCTTCGTATACAGATAGATCGCCACAATCATGCCATACAGGCCCAGCACTTCGGCAAAGATGAGAATGAGAATCATGCCGATAAAGAGTCGCGGCTGCTGTGCCGTATTGCGAACGCCCACGTCGCCGACAATGCCGATCGCATAGCCGGATGCCAGTCCACACATGCCCACGGATAAGCCAGCCGCCAGATGCACATATCCCTTGGCCACCGGATACGTTTCAGCTGAGTCCAAGACGCCGGCGATTAGCACGGATACAACCAGTCCATAGATGGCTATAATGCCAGCCATGACAACGGGTATAATCGACTTCATGATCAGCTCCGGACGCATTACGGCAGTTGCCGCGATTCCTGTGCCCGCCACAGCCGTTCCATAGGCGGCTCCAATGGATGAAAAGACTATGGCGGCGACCACGCCCATTATGCCATAGAATGGGCCGTAAGGTGGATATAATATAAGCTCATTGGTTTCACTCTTTTTGGCGATTCGCTGCATCTTGACTATTTTATGGAATTTCTCTTTTCTTTTTCTTATAACTTAAATCACATGAGAATGCAAAGCTAACTCTGTAGTTATAAACTAACTAAGAATTTTATTTTAGACACTACGTTTTAATACACAGCAAGCACTGACAGCTGTGACAATGATTTAACCTGTGCTAGGTTGATTCTAATCATTTTTATCGAAATAACATGATTTACACAAATATTTTAAGTATTTTTTGGGTATTTTTTAAAAACACAAATTAAAATACCTTTGACCAATGTGGAATATGTTCTATAAATACTCTCTTTATTTTGGTTCAATAAAAAGATTTACGAGTTAAAAAAAAGCATAACTTTCATTAAATCGCAATAGCATTGGAAAAACATAAAATTGCTAAAGGCTTGGATTCTGCATTTGTTTTGAAATGTTGTAATAAAGTAAATGAATTCTTTACTTTGGATAAAACTGAATAAATATAAGCCACTTTAGAAGGCTTGGCTGAAAAAGAAACAGTTCATTTTGTTTTTGGACGTTGTGAATATCGCATATCAAATATCAATCCCGAATCTTTCTAACTCCCTTTTTTCAGAAACATTTCGTTGTTTTTTAGTAATACTAATATATTTCAACATCTCTCAAGTGTGGGATTTGGTATAACTTATGAATTGTTAACATTTTTACAGAGCTCGATAATTGGCCAAGACAAATTTAACTTAGTTGTAGGAAAATATAATTATGAAACTTCATGAAGAATGTGATTTGAATTAGCTTAGGACTAAATATAAAATTATGTAAAGCTTGTACAATGGGGCAAGAAAAATTGCACTTTATCTTAGGAGAATTATGATATATCTTAAATGACAAAATAAACGATTCTCTTTAGATGTTTTTTTTTTTCAATTTTAAACTCATGCTGATACTTTGTATAAACAGAACATACATCTTTCTTATCAATCGCTGGCTGATCTCACATTGCTTGAAACGTTCTCAAATTGCTGAGCAGCGTCTGCTGGGCCGGCGGGAAAGCGGCTCCAGCAGCGGCAAACGTGGGTGGGGGCATCGCGTAACTAGGAGCAGTTGCCATTGCCAGGGCCAGCGTTGTTGGCTGCTGTTGCTGCTGTTGCAGCGGTTGCAGCGGTTGCAGCGGTTGCAGCGGTTGTTGCTGCTGTTTGTGTGGCAGCGGATATGACTGGGCGCCATCTAGCGGTCGGTACTGGCACTTCTTGGCGTGGGTGCGCATATTGCTGGACTGGGTGAAGGCCTGATTGCAATTGGGATGCGGACACACGTACGGCTTGCAGCCGGTGTGATAGTTGAGATGCGTCTTGAGGTGATGCTTCTTGGTGAACGCCTTGGGGCAGAGCGGGCAGCTAAACGGCTTGATGCCCGAGTGCAGCCGATGGTGTAGCGTCATGTTGCTGCGATCCGCAAAGGACTTGCCACAGACCGAGCACTGATACGGCTTCTCGCCACTGTGGGTGCGCATGTGCTGCTTGAGCAGCATCTTGCGCGAGAATCGCTTGCCGCACTCGGCGCACTTGTGCGGCTTGACGCCCGTGTGGATGCGGACGTGCATGTTGAAGGCGACCCGCTGGTTGAAGGACTTGGGGCAGTAGGGGCACTCGTACTCCTTGCGATTGCGATGGATCTTCATGTGGCTGCTGAGGTAGCCCTTGTCGTTGAAGGTCTTGCCGCACTCCGGGCACTCGGCGGCGAACTCCTTCGTGCCGCGATGCACGGACAGATGATATTTGTAGTTGCGCAGCTGGGAGAAGCCTTTGCCGCAGTCGGAGCACTCGTAGCGCGGCGATTTGTGCGTCTTCTCGTGCGCCTAGAGAGCGAGAGAGAGAGAGAGAGAGATTGTGTGTGTGTGTGTGAGTGAGAGTGGGAGAAAGAGATGTGGAATGCTGCTGCTCATTGGCTGGCGGCCATTTTGTTCAACTGCGCTCAATTGCGCTCTCTTTCTAATGCTCGGCCTGTTGCTCTCTTTGAGCAGCTGCACCCATGCGTAAAACCAGTTCTCTGCTTTTTTTGTTGCCTTTGCTTCTGCTTCTGCTTTGGGCACCACCATTTTTAACGATCTTCAGCGGCTGCCTTATCAGCAACAATTTGCATAAGCAGCTCAGCTGGCCCCCTTCCTCTCTTTTCTGCTGCCTCTCTTTTCTCAGCTGTTGCTCCGCCTTTTGCCTCAGACCCCGCCCAATTATTGCCTTACAGAAAACGAGTTTGGGTTCAAATTTGTTGACTATATTTGTAATTGAAAAAAATACCAGAGATGCTCATCGAGTGATTTTGGGTATACTGTGTATGATTAAAGGATCTATAAGAGTTGCATAAGAACATTTGTTTTTATCGAAAAGATTGTCTATAAGATCATTGCTGGTTTCTAGCTTGTATTTCGCTATAATAGCATGTATTCTATTAACTACATTTATTAAACCGAATTTCGCTTTGATTACTTAAAAAATATTTAATACAATTGTAAATATGTTATAATTATAATACGCAAGATTTATTGCGAACTGTTTTTGAATTTGAAAATCATAAGCGTATTTGGGTGCATATCTTAGAAGAACATAATGCAAACAAAGCCGTTGGAATATATTCATTCAAAGCTTTCAGCTTTTCGGACAATTCAGTTTGAAATTTTCGGTGCAGAAACAAAACGTTTTGACAATCTGATATCTAAGCATCAAAATAATATATGTACGATTGTTTTACATAAAAATCCCTTTTTATTTTAAATTATTTGATTTTGTGAGATATGTACATAACTATACTTTATTTAAGCTGTTTTGCTTTCAGAAACGTAATACATGTTTTTGCCAATTAAGTTGGCATCCAACTACAGAGTCAAATGTATATGTTGAAAATATTCTCATGAAAATACTGAAAGCTCAGTAAACTAAAATCGAACACAATTTATATACCATTATACAGCATTATAACGTTGTAATGAAATATGTATGTCCCACATTTACAAAAAGATTAAAATAGATATATATATATATATATATATATATTTATATTTTGCCATAAGATCGAACTTGTGGCTCCATATAATAAAACGAACTCAGATTATTATTGGCTAAAAAAGACAATTTTCCTTGGTTTGCATACGCAGTTGTGCATTTTAACGATTCCTCGATCTATATGTTGCCCTTAACCTAGAAACCTATCCCTTTTTATTTACCTAAGTCATTACAACACTGCTAATATTGCTAAATTGCATAGCTTGATTCGCTCAATTCCATATTTTGAAACTATATCCCAGCACTTCTCTGAAATCTTTCGCTCAACTCACCTGCAATGTTTCGGAGCATCCGAAGACCTTATCGCAAATGCGACACTTGTAGCTAATCTCCTCGGCTGTCGTTGTGCTGTTGTTGTTGTTGTTGTTGTTTCTGTTGTTGGCCATCAACTTGGGCAACAAATTTGGTGTCGCTGATGTTGCTGTTGTTGTCGTTGTCGTTGTTGGCATTGCCGTGCTCAGATTCAGATTGGTCACCGTGGTGAATGAGATGTTTGTGTTGCTGCTGTGGGCCAGCCTTGAGCTGCTCGAGCTGCTCACCGAAGAAGCCGCCGGCGAAATCAAAGGCGTCGGCTTATAGCCCGCTCCGAATTGCTTGTAGTAGTCCAGGCATTCCAGGCAATCCGCTCGCGTGCAGGCGGCGGGCGCATTCGACTTGGGACGCGTTGGGATCACATAGGGGGCAAAGTAGCGTTTCTGCTGCTGCTGCTGCTGCTGTTGGTAGGGTGATGTGGGCGGTGTTGTCAAGCCGGCGGCTGCTGCTGCCGCCGCATAGGCGGGCAGCAAGTGCGGAAAGAACTGTGCATAGAATTTGGTAGCACTGGCCATGGCCAACAGATCCGGCGGCAGCATGGCGTAACCATAAGCGGCAGCTGGCGGCATATTGCTGGCGGGCACTGTAACGGCAACTGTTGCTGCTGCTGCGGCTACTGCTGCTGCTGCGGCTGCTGCTTGTTGACTGCTCTTGGAGAGATCGAGTATGTTGCCGGCGGTGGGCGGCTTATCCTTGCTGGCGCCGCCCAGAATGCGGCTTATGCTAAAGTCCGTTACTTGCGGACTGGGCGCCACTTGTGGTCCTGGCGAGGGAGCCAGCTCATAGCTGCGCTGCAGCATTGCATGCTTGAAGCCCATACTGCTCGCCTGTGCGCTCATAGACCTAGCTGATGTCGTTGGTGAACGGTGGACGCTGGACTGTGGACTGTGGGCCAACTGTCGCGCTACGCGTCGGAACACGAAATGTGCGGAGTCGAGTGCTGGCAGCGGGCCACAACGGCTTTTGGCCAGATACGGCTGACTCTCTGTCTCTGGCGTTTAATTGGTCAAGAAACTGGTTTCGAGCCGCGATCTCTGCCAAGCGCGCTCGCTCTCTCTCTCTATCTCTCTCTTTCTCTCTCTCTATCTCTCTCTCTTTGTTCTCTCTGCCAATTAAGCCAGAGTCGCGCCTCCAATTACCCAGAAGTTGGCCACGAGAACTATTTGGTAGTAGCATTTAACTAGTCACATCTATCATAACGTTTATCACACATCTTGCGCTCATTCTCTCTCGCTCTCTGCACTCTCTTTATCGCTCTCTCTCTCTCTCTCTCTCGCTTCTCTATGCGATCTCAGATTGCAGCCAGTTGTGATTTCTTTCTGCGCGTTGTTTTTGTAATTAATTGCGGCAATAAAAAGTGATTTAGATTTGAGATTCATAGTTCTGGATGGGACAGTTGCTCGCTCCTAATGAGTACAGAGTACATTATGCATACTGCGTATATCTTAACTATATATATATATACATATATGCACTTTCAGCCAAATACTGTTAAAACTGTTATTCCAAGTCTTATGTACTCAAAGTTATCTTTACTTTAAATCCTTTTGATACACATAGGTTCGATCAAATATATGAATCTTCTCTAAGCTTTGTTTATTAGGCATTATTTTTATAAACTGCACATTGAAAATTGTTTGATAGAACGGTTACGATACACAGTTAAGTCTAGATGTTGTTTCGCTTTAAGTGTTGTTGTTTCTCAGACCAGTGTTTTTTGGCCATAACTGAAAACTTATAAGAGCTAAAGGCACTAAATTTGGTATGTATAGTCTCGAATAGCATGCACATGTAAATTCACTTTTTAGATACCGTACCCCCATACCCACAAAGGTATGACATTGCAATTTGATTTGATCGCCCATTTTATAGGCAATTGTATGTCCTACAAATTTCACAAAGATCAGACACTAAACACACAAGTTATTTAAGATTTACCTTTCCATAGTGTGTGGCCTTGCGAAGAAGTTAGCCTGCTTAAACTGCTTGCACTGCTTGCTGTATGTGAGTGTGTTTGCATGCATGTACATTGATAGGTGAGTATAAAAGGGTGAGTAAGGACTGGGTTCAGGTATCTCCATTCTAAAATGTTCGTTATTTTTTTAACTACCAAGAGCTTTTCCTTATTTAAGCTAGTTTATAATGAGAATATTATTTGAGTTATATTTTACTTCAGAGCTGAAACTTAGCTGTGCTTCTGCTTGTGCAACTAGTATTTTAGACTAGTATTTCAAAGCAGCTCAACTGACTGAAGACATATGTATGTATAATTATGTATCGTATATACGTGCTTATATCCAGTTTGAAAGAGCCTGCATAGCATCAGTAGCGCCCATAAAAATGTGCAAGACAAAACGCCCAACTTGATTTGTATGAATCGAAAGGCACATAAATCTAAAGGACATAAGCACTGCAAAATGCTGACACAGATAATTCAAGGAACCGCTCGATATGTGTGTGTGTGTGTGTGTGTGAATGAAGTGGTATACATTTACAGCTACAAGGCGATGAGTCAACAGGAGGCCAGAGAGGCAAAGAGATAGATATATAGAGAGTAAGAGAGAGGGACAGTGCCAATTAACAGTACAGCTATCGAATGTAATCATAGCATCTTGTACACGATTTGTCTGGACTCACTTACAAAAGCGATCCATATCGGGGGGCCAAACGGTGGCAGATGAGCGTTAGCAATAGACAACCGATCTGTGGCTAGATCCTAGACTGATGGATGGGACGCGGCGCTGTCGACAATCGATTGCCCTGAACTGCATAAATTATAATTATAAACGAAAGAACTACAAACTACAAGCGTGCGCGTGGAAACAGAAAGAAAGAGTCGAAAAACTTAACTTGTTCATTTATTTCGTGGAATTCCGCACGATCATTTACATATGCGAGCGAAAGAAACTTTAAATTTTAATTACACTCACTAAATCATCGAGACGAGCCGAGCCGAGGCGACCGGAGTAAAGGTTCGCCAGCCCCTTACCGATTTTGTTATACGCTTTTGGTCGCATGACTAATGTTTATTAGCTGCTAATGGTTTGTTTTACAAAAGCTACGTGGCTCGCTCAGAGCCTGGACCCGAGCCTGGGAGTCGGCAGTCGGCAGTCGGGAGTCTGCAGTCGGGAGTCGGGAGTCTGCAGTCGCCTCAAACTGCAGAGAGACAAACAAACTGTTTCACCCGTTGACATTTTGACAAATTCCCGGCTGCTCACTACCGTCATTTGGAGTTGGGGCAGCTGGAGGGGGGGCAGGCAAGCAGGCAGGCAGCTCCAACGGGGCTCCAATGTAAGCTGATACCTATCTCAGATGCTGATATGCTCTCCTGTGTGTGTGTGTGTGTGTGCCTTACTGCTAAAGTATTGCTCCATCCCTCTTCCACCTGACCTTTGCCTCTCTCTCTCTCTCTTTCGCTCGCTTTTATACGCTTCTTGGCGATCTGCGTTCACACTATTAATTTTCCGCTCGTTTTTCGCCCCACCTGTTTTGGCTTGATGTGCTCATTGTCATCGTGTTGATCTTCTTCCCATTGTTGTTGTTGTTGTTGTTGTAGATCCATGGGGTGGTCGGCATTTATCACATTTTGTGTGCGTTTAAACTCTTTCACTTTGTTTGAACCTTTAATGTCATGTGTTATCGGTTAATGATCAGCCGTTGCCAAGTGATTTTCTGTCAGCGGGTGATCACCCATTCGCTCTTTTCTTCTTCTTTGTATTGTTGCTGTTCCCCATTCTCTCTCCTCTCCATCGGTTTCGGTTTAGCGGTTCGCTTTCGGCTTTTAATGTGTAGCTTGACAAATGTGTTGATTTGCGAATGGTTTTTATGAACGTGGTTGCCCTTTGTTTTAAATGAGCATCTTTCAACATAAGTGAGCAGTTTCTTTGTGATTTTTGTTTGCAGTGTAGTCTTGAAGAAATTTTTATTGATATTTAGTCGACACAAAAGAATTTATATAAAATTATAAAACATTTAAAAGTATATAAAACATTTAACTAGAATTAAAGTTAATTTTACGATATTAATAAAAATAATAAAACATTGGTCCAACATTTGTTGCAAGGATTGTGTAAAAGCCAGAAAAACCCAATCGAACCAAAAAACCATACAAATTTAGTAAATTGTAAATAAAGTTAAGAAAAGAAGTACAATATTAGGACTTATTTTATAAAATGAAGAGAGAAAATAAAGAAAAACAAGTGTGGAAGGATTATCTTCGGCGTGCCGAAGATTTTATACTCTTTTCGAACCTATAGGCAATTTTCACTCTGCCAACTGCACCACTGAAATTTCATAAGCTGTAAAAAATCGTTTTGTCGCGTAACATTTTTTTTTTTGTTCTAAAAATATTTAATTCATTGCCAGTTGTATAGCAGCTATAAGATATAGTGATCCGATCCGGCCGGCTCCAACCAATGTGATGTCTCTTTGAATAATAAGTATCTGTGCAATGTTTCATCACGATAGATTAAAAAACATGGGATATATGGCCAAAACCGACTTCGAGTTGTATGGCAGCTATAAGATATAGTGGTCCGATCTGGCCGGCTCCGACCAATGTTCTGTCCCCTGGAATAATAAGTGTCTGTGCAAAGTTTTATCGCGATAGCTCAAAAACTGAGGGACTAGTTTGCATACATACAGACAGACAGACAGACAGACAGACAGACAGACAGACAGACAGACAGACAGACAGACGGACATGGCTAGATCAATTTGTATTGTCATTCTAAGCATACTGGCAGTAACTTTTGGGGGTCTCCGACGCTTCCTTCTATGCGTTACAAACTTCAGGACAAACTTAATATACTATTTTCTTCGAAAAGAGTATAATAAAGCAGTAAATGCTATATGCTCAATATTTACGAATATAATATTTTAAAAAGTCTTATGTTTTTTATTTGTTGATCACATAAATATAGCTCGAAATGGTTCGATTTCTATAATACTTACAGAGTTGGAGAGTTGCCTTTTAGCATAACTATCGTCATAGCCCTTTTGTTTTACATCCATTCGCTAGAAATACATTGCAAGCCCCTAAAACTTCCATAACTTAATTTATATTCATCAGATTTCGTGAATTCGTGAAATATTCAATTAAACAGAATCTGTTGAATGTCAGCAGCGTGATATACGATCTTTATTTGATAGATAATAGAGTCTTCTCGATTAACATTCTAGCGGAAAACTTCAAATGCCTGCCACTGGCCCAAAACAGTAAAGCTGCATTCCTTAAAACCCATGCAAATTCCCCCAAAAAACGCCCACAACAGTCAAACTTAAAGACTTTAATGTTTTTGTCAACAAATAAAACATAAAAAAAAGAAAGATCGAAGTGTGTCTGGCAACGCTTGCGGAACCATTTAGGAGGTGTTATACTATTGTGTGTTGCCGTATAATTTATACGCATCTGAATAAGTTGGCCACAACAACAGACAAAGACACGTGAACATTAACATACAGGCCAACAAAGCGATATTCATAAATTATATATATATATATATATATATACTATACTATATATAGGTATATGTGTATTGTATGCTCGACGAGTCGTGTTGTAGATCACAATCATTTCAATTAATTCGAATATAAAATACGAAAATACGCTCGAAATGAGGCAGACGGGCGGCTTCGCAAAATCAACCGTGTGCTTAAATATATCAAATTTCAATATAAATGAGCCACAAGCATAAATCAACGACGAACCCCCAAAGACAGACACGATCAAGCGACGCAACGAAAGTGTATAAGACACACACACACACACACAAAGCACACTCAAATGGACCGAACACCAAACACGAAACACTCGAAATTGACTTTTAATGCATCCTAAAAGAAACACCCGAAATTTAACGATCTGATGAATAGCTGTCAATTCACCCCACCCTCCTCCTTTCAAATACTCGCAAGTCAACTTTCTTTGCTTGTAAAATGTAATTTATTTTATTTTTACAATTCGACACCGAAATAATACTAACTTTAATTCGACGTTAATTATGCTAATGAAAACACATTTCGAATGCAAGAATTAAAATCAAATTTTTCAATTTAAATTCGATCGCATCGCATGGACCATTTTTATTCGAAAAACACATTTCATTGGAATCACGTGCGAAAGAGCCAGCAACACTCAATGCCCCAAATGCGTGCAACAGAGCCAGCATGCGAGTTAGGATCTTGTTTGCTTATTGAGAACTTTTATGGAGCACCCCATAAATCCCCCACACACAAAGTAGTATGTGGAGTTGTCGGCAAACGTAGGCCAAGTTTAAGTATGGCAGTTGTTGTTGCTATTGTTGCTGTTGCTTGTGTGCCAGAAAATGAGCGATTAACTACAAATTTGTAGCTAGATAATAGCTTATGCAACACTGAAAACAATTGGTTTTGCTAGAGCAAAATTGTTGTTTAAATTGAAAGCTTTTAGAATTGGATTAATTTATTTATAGTATCTAGTATCTCAAATTCTTTAGTCTTTATCACATAATATAACCAAAAGCTTGCCTATCTAAATTTTTTCGCTGATATCGCATATGTTTGGTCTATATAAACTATCCATCAATATTGTTCGGTTTTTTGTGTTCCAAATAGTTATTAATTTTTTAACTACAAATTCAGAGTTTTTAAAAAATACAATATATTTTATCTTTAACTGTTTACTTAAACAGAGATCTTTCATTGCATTCCAGTAAACTTCAACTTTTGATAAATGTACATTATTATTCAGTTTGACAATTGTGCAATGCCCAAAATGTATTATTGAAATAGCTTTACTGGTAAATTAGTTTCTCATTTAACAGATTAATGCTAAAAAATATTTACTTGCATCATGGATTTTTCATATATTTCCATTTAAAATACCTTAACTGGTAAATTAGTTTCTCATTCAACATAAACAGTATTTATTTGCATCATGGACTTTTCATATATTTTAATTTCAAGATATTTTAAATGTTGAAAGTTTAAGTGAGCATCCCATAGCAAAAAAAAATTCAACTTTATGCTAGAATTGTGCTCAGTGTAGCCGCATATGAGATTCTGAGTCGACGCACCAGCTCTTGAATACCTTTGTAAAAAACGCTACCCGAAAACTTTTTCGCTTTGCGACACTTGAATCGGTTTAATGGTCGCCACATTTAAATGCGCTACATTCTCATTAAGATCTTGTGTGTATGAGCAGTGAGTTTGTTTGTTTATTCGGCTTCCTGCCGGCTGCCAAGCAAAATCAATCAAATTTAACGATGTGGCGGCTTAAGTTGCCCCTTCCACCCCCTCCCTCAACCTCCACCACTGCCACAGTCTTTGTCGCCTTCAATGGGGCTACACATTAAGCTTTGCTCTTGGTGTTGGCTTTATTGTCTTACGTGTCGTTTTTTGAAGATGCCGCCTGAGAGAGCGCGAATAATTTGCATAATTTAATTATGAGTTCTCTGTGTGTGTGTGTGTGTGTCAACTATTTGGGTGGCTCAATCGCGATAAGATGTACGGCCATTTCTTAGCGATTTATGGATTTCGTATTGCCATACATCAGGAAGTTGTCGCCCAGCATTTCTGAGTAATACGAGTCACGCCTATCCCAAAAAAAAATGAGATGCTCCCAGCCCGATAATAAACACAATTTTCACACAATTAAAGCCAAATTGTATTTTTCATTCATTCATAACAAGTTTTAACGATCGTAAAAGGATTCTCTGTGCTCTTGTGGGATCTTAATTTTCCCGATTTTTCACTTTTTCTTTCTGCAGCTAATCAGCGATCGTAAATCTTTAGAGCACCCCAGTTGCCTTTTTCATAACTTTTCGTTTAATCAACTCCAGCGACCGTCGGCCAAGTCACATACCAGCAAATCCCAAGCGGCCAGTTAACTAATTATCTAAATGACAATTATTATTAAAGTGCGAGTAAAAAAAAAGCAACAACAACACATTTCCTCAAGACATGACACAATGGCCCACAATTATCACAAATGACCATAATTATTATCAACAAATGATAAAGTAAGCGGCCGTAAAAGGATCATAAAAAAACCACAGTCTTCCCAGTAGCCAGCATCTACGGATATGTCTTTTATGATGCTCTCAGGAAGTGTTTTTGTCTAGATACTCGGGAAAATGAAAAGAAATCTCAGCCAAGTCGGGGATTGTCTTTAAAAAGTAGTTGAAATGTTAGCACAAACCACAAATTAATGGAAAATGCAGCAGTAATAAAAGATTTGTATTTAAATTAGTGGAGCTTTAATCAAATAAAATGTTTGGTTGAGCTTAGGAATTTATTTTGAGCAAGAAAACTCGGAAAATATGAGGCAAGTTGAAGTTTTTTTTTCCTAAATGCTTTATAGTGTATACATAATATATCTTTGATTAAATATCAAAATATCCGAGTGTAAATATTCCATTTATATTTTTATATTATTATTTATATTTGTATTTTTATATCAATTTCTCCCACAGATGTGATATATTTTTTGATATATTTGATTATATTCTAGTTGCTGCCTTTTAATGTACATGCTTATATGTACTTATATACATAATACCATTGTACAGGCCTAAAAAGAAACCCACTTTTAAAGCCATTATGTAGTTCCACTGTGATAAAACACGACAGCAGCTTAGCCTTCCCATGATTGACATGAAAATGCTTAAAGTTTACCTTAAAACAATGATAGAAATGTTGCTTGAATGCGAGTGTGAGTGTGTGTGTGTGTGTGTGTGTGTGTGTGTGTGTGCCTAGAGTCAGTGTGTGGACAGACAGTTGGGGTACAGAGAGACCCACTGTGGAGCGGAGCAACCAACACCTGTCGTCCATTGTGGCGGCCTTTTGCTGCGCTTGTCTGTCCGTCTGTTCGTTAAAAGACTCGGCTCGGCTTCTGTGTAAAACATTTTTTAATAAATATTATAAAATGGGAGCTGCAGAAAGACAAAAAAAACCAACACCAAATCGTTTACAAGAAAAACAATTAAACTAAACACAAAGGAAAAAACGTAGCTACGCAGTTAAAGACCCTCAAAAATGTCAACTGGCCGCTGAGTTGGGAGACTGTGCAACTAGCTGAGTTGGGAGGCTGTGATTTGGAGGCCTGTGTCGCCTCATGGGTGCCACATAGGCTACACCACAGGCCTAGAGATCTCGCATCGCATCTCGGGGCACACATTTTTCGCCAGCGCTGTCGCTTGGCGGTCCGCACTCTTGTCGGCTGTCATAAAACAATTAAGTTTAATTTTGTCACCGTGCCTATGCCCCAAACCTTGCCCCGTGCCCCAAGCCGCATGCCCCCATTGAGGCAGGCATCAGGCCCAGTGCTGCGCGTAATTAACGCATGCTTTGTAGTTGTTTTTGTTGTTGGTTGTTGGTTGTTGGTTAATTGTGCACCTGTTGCCGCCTTTTGTGTCCATTGCAGCCAAATAGCCAACAAATTGCATGCGACAGACGCTCTTTGGTGCAACACTGGTTGCTTGAGATCGGCTTGAAATCGGCTAATGGCCTTACTTCAATTTGTATTCAGTCGATTTTCATATATCTTCAACTTTAATTTGGAGGTTTTTTTCAAACTCAGCACATTATTTGATCTGTTTATAAAAACGTTTGGGCAAGCATAAAACGTATAAGTTTACAATTCACAACTTAACGTTATTGTCTGTTAAAAATGATATACACTAGATATATAACACTAAACACAAAGCTTTATATTTAAACAAAAACAGATAAGTTTTGACCAAGTTATGGGAGTTTTAGGTGTATTTGTATGGTTTATCTATATCTTATGTTTCATAACAAAAAAGAAAACTCTAAACTACTTGAAACTTAAATGCAGATTCATAAAGGAGCTTAGGCAACGATCAAAACTGCCTTAAGATCGAAAATCGGATAAGTTTGGATCAAGTTATGGAAGTTTTAACTGTTTTCAACGCATTTCTGTGGAATATCTATCTATTTACTAAATATTTGGCTATTTATCTACAAATTTGGAAATTCTTTAAGTTTTTCAATTAGATTTCAATTTTCTATTCCCAAATCTCAAAAGTTGTTACTTTAAATTTAAAAATGAATCATTAATCCGGTCTCCTTTCCACTGATCACCCTTAACCTATCTTAAGCTATCTGAGTCTTACATTTCCTACATTTAAATACAAAAAGCCTATATACTTTTATTTATGCCTTTGACTTTAACATTTTTCTTAACATTTTCTGAATTATACTTTTCATTCGACTTGCCATTAGCTTAGCTATAAACAATCTGAGCAATCGCCATTTCAATTACGAATGTGAGCTAATAGAAGTCACAAGTTTCGCTATAGTTTTTTATGGCTATGCTATGTCTATTGATATGCACAATTACAGCAATTCCACAGCATTTACAACTGCCCCCGAGCTATGCATAATTGACAGCTCAAATTTGATGGAATTTCGCCGGCATTCTGTTGGTAGCTTTAGTTCCGGCTACTCATGCGGCTCGTCTTAAATAACTAAATCAAATAAATGAAATCATAAAAGACAGCACTCGAATATGGTGTTAATTAGATGTCACTCGGGCGCCACAAAAGCTCAGCTCAACAATGAAAACGCCTTGTGCGCAAACAGACCATGGGCTATGTTTCTACCGAGCAAGAGAGATAGCGATAAGGAGTGAAAGAGAGAGAGGAGCACCCACAATAAACGGTAGCTTCTTCGATCAAATGAAATATTGCTACACAATATACGTTTTGTGGTTTTGTCTTCTGTTTATGGGCACGTTAATGAAAATGTCTGGCCAAGTGGATGGCATTGTTGTGTGTGTGTGTGTGTGTGGCTGTAAAACATAAATAAATAAATAAGTTTGAGACTCGTGACATTTGTGAATTGTTTTAGCAAATCAATAAACCCAATTTCACGGCTAGCACTGCCAATTGCCTTCTCGCCTCGCCTCGCCTCGCCACAAGTTATGTGATAATTGACAACTAATTGCGCCAGTCAGCTCCAACTCGAGAGACATCCCCAGGACAGCAGCAGAGCCGCAGAGCCGCAGACGTCATCGTCTTGTCCATCATCCAACATTTGCTGTGCCTTTATTTATTTATATGGTTTTTGCCTGTTCCGCATTTTTGCGCAGGCGCCCGCATTTTAGTTCGGATTTGGATTCGGATTCGGTTCTGGTTCTCTCTCCCCAGTTGCTGCTTGTCGCCTCTTTGATTGATGGCGCAAATGTAACCGTCACTGGTTACATGTGACTGCTGGCGAACTGGAACTACAACTGCAACTGCAACTGGGTACACCTGGCCACACTGGCCACAGAGCCAACGGTGGTCCGTCCATTCCGGATGTGCTGTGCCGTGCCGTGAGGATGTTGACGTTTAACTGTTTGCCGCTAATTGGCCGATTTTTGCTTTATGCCTGCCTGCCTGACAAATGACAAAGCGTCCATCCAATGAGATATTGTCGTACATTTAACTGGCATTTGTCGTAGCACTAGTAACAACTACAACTTGTGGGGCCAGTTGCACTTCCTATAATGCATAGCGGTAAAAGAGGCTCAACAGCATTACGGAAATTCCTCAAAACTCTTTAAGATATTATCGAAACGCTTAACACAAGAAATTGTAGGTCAAATTATGCAATGGAAGTTGGCTGTTGAAGAAATAAAAGAAATGTGTATGTGGATCTCTAAGCCAAACGTACCATAAGTACTATATGATTAATGTTTCTTGAGCTGATGTTTGACTAATTACATAAATTAATGAAAATGAAAGAACAATTTGTTTAAATTCTAAGATTTGAATTTGTATGTTTTCTTAATTACAATTAGTTCGCCAAAATTAAACATTTAATAAAAAAAAAATAAGTGGGGAAGGATTATCTTCGGCGTGCCGAAGATTTTATACTCTTTTCGAACCTATAGGCAATTTTCACTCTGCCAACTGCACCACTGAAATTTCATAAGCTGTACAAAATCGTTTTGTCGCGTAACATTTTTTGTTCTAAGAATATTTAATTCATTGCCAGTTGTATAGCAGTTATAACATATAGTGATCCGATCCGGCCGGCTCCAACCAATGTGATGTCTCTTTGAATAATAAGTATCTGTGCAAAGTTGTATCGCGATAGCTTTAAAAACATGGGATATATGGCCAAAACCGACTTCGAGTTGTATGGCAGCTAAAAGATATAGGGATCCGATCCGGCCGGCTCCGACAAATGTGCTGTCCCCTGGAATAATAAGTGTCTGTGCAAAGTTTTATCGCGATAGCTCAAAAACTGAGTGACTAGTTTGCATACACACAGACAGACAGACAGACAGACAGACAGACGGACATGGCTAGATCAATTTGTATTGTCATTCTAAGCATACTGGCAGTAACTTTTGGGGGTCTCCGACGCTTCCTTCTATGCGTTACAAACTTCAGGACAAACTTAATATACTATTTTCTTCGAAAAGAGTATAAATATACAGTTTAATCGCATTTCTGAAGTTTTTATACTTTGCATTACTTGCACTCAATCTTTTCTGCAAATTTCACGAAACAGAATATTTCACAGCCAAAAAACAGTTTAGGCACAGAATATTTAGCTTAATTTGAACAATTGAAGACTATCGATTTACATGCGATTAAAAGTATTTAAAAATTCTGCTTACTTACATATATTATTTGCCAAAAAACTTCAAATATATTCAAATGAGCTAACATTCAAAATGTTGTGCAAAAATTCCATTGCCAAATGACTGACAGCAAACATTTGTTTAAAGGCAAATCCAGATTGTACGCCAGCTTGTAAGCAAATAGGTATTTAGTATTATAGCATAAATAATCCACTGACAAAATAACCCCCCTTGCCAGTCTAACTGAAAACCACTTTTCAAATGCTGCGTGTAAAATGGAACTTGTTTGGCTTGAAGTCTAGAAGCGAGCGTCTAGAATGCTTTTATGTGTAATTAAAGTTAATTGAATTAAATAGCCACAAAAAGCGAACAAACAAACAAACAAACAGCTAGAGAAAAGGCAAATACGCGTCAAGTCAAGACCCGGTCCTAGTTATAAATCGTAGAACTCTCATCTAGCGACAATTTATGAGACACTTGTTGTTGTTTTCATATAGCTATAATAATACACTCGTATTATGGTACACGGTTTTTGTGTCAAAATATGTATTATGTTTTATAAGTCAAGAGTCAGACTGCTGAAGGATAATTTATTGGTTTTCTAAGCGAATTCGAGAGAAGACAACTTTGATTGTTGCCTTAATTATTTCTAAAAATATTTATCACACTCAATTCAATTTGGATTGCTGAATCGAAATTTTAAGAAACGATCAGTTGAGTTCGTAGGAATTGTGCAAAAAATACTTTACTTAGCAAATATAAGTTCTACTATAAAAATACCAGCATTCAGATGTTAAAATATAAACGAACTTGTTTATTGTTACTACTAGCACTATTTTGAATTAATTTATAAAATAGAGAACAATCAGTTGAAAAGTGAATTTTTTGATAACAGCTTTTTAATTAAATTCAACTATATTCATTTGATTAAAGATGGCATACGCTATGGCTATTGAAATGTCCTGAGGTTAAGTCCCAGTAGTCAGTGCTATTTAAATTTGTTAAAATGTGGCTTGATAGCTTATCAATACAAAAAAGGGAAACTTTGCATTAAATAATGAAAATTATTAATTAAATTATTATTATGGAATTAAGAATTATTAATGAATTAAGAGTATTGAATTAAGAGTATTTAATGTACGTCAGCTGCAAGCTAAAAGTAAGTGCTGGTTATTATTATTTGGTGTGGCATTCGTATAACCAAAACGTCAGTTTAGCTCAGTTAAGATCTTCATTTGAAACGCGCACGCTCAAAACTGTGAGCAATTTTGATGAAAATAATTGGCCAGCTGTGGCAACGTGGAAATGTGGAAATGTGGCGCTGTGGAAATGTGGATATGTGGAGCTGTGGGCGACGGCCCAATGTGGCGATGACGATCCAATTAAGGCGGCGACAAAATGCGTACGTGTTCATAAATATTGTCAATTAGCGGTGCTTGAGCCAACTGATGGCAGCCCAACGGCTAATTGCGAGCCTCGGCTAGCGTCGCAAGCCCAACAGGAACAAGTTACGCAACGATCGCAGCCAGATCGAAGCCAAACCAAACGACAGCGACTCATCAATGGAGGAGGCATCGACGATTGAGTTACATTTACGAGCTGAACGGAGCGGAGCTGAGCTGAACTGATCTGAGGACCAGTCCAGTTGTGGCATAGTTAGCCCCGTTGGCGGCAGTTTGATTGATCAAACGGTGACAATATGGCACTTACGGGTGCAATCAACCGGCAACAGCTGTGCTCCACTCTCCTGGTCTCTCTCCTGGCCAACCCCTCTTCCTGCCCCGCATCCAGCTCTCTCATTATTTTATAAAGCGTGCGGACTGCATAGCAAAGCGTTGCCATTGCCTGCATGCCGCTTGATTAGACCGGAGCACGTCTTCTTCTTCTGCCTCTTCCTCTTGCTCTTCACTGGGCTGTGCAATTTTGATGGTCTCCTTAATTCAGCGGCATTTTCATGTCGTTCCATTGGGTGTCGTTTTGCTGCTGCTGCTGCTGCTCTTGTCTGCTGTGTAATCCTTTAGTTAATTAAATTAATTAAATGAGCGCATTGGCGCTTCGGGGATTTCAAATTATGCCAGCGAGCGTGTGAGTTATGTGTGTGGAGAGTGCATAAAGTGGAGACTTCTTCTATCGTGGAGACTCCTTCTCTTGTTGTGGCACACTGAAGCTAAAGTTGAGAGATTTTCGTAGAGTCAGTTGCTTTTGATTTGGCAGAACTCAAGAAATATTTTATTCTTATTGCTATTGTTACTGAAGTGGCTGCTCGAGTTTGGCAAGTTTTCCGAATATAATAATGAGTTTGAGCAGCATCAACCAAACTTCTGTTGACAAACATAAAATAATAAAATTTAACAAATTTTTTTTGTAAGAAATTCAAATGAACATAAGTTTAGAGTTAAAGTTCCTGTTTGTACTTAAAAAGTAATTGTGGCAATAATTGCGGGAGTAACTAGACTTCAATAAAAAACATTATATTAATTAAGAAAATTCAAAAATATATAGAATGCATATGAAAGTTATTTTGAAATGAAACCAGAGTTAAACACTTTTTATATATATTTATACATGAATGATTCATATTTTCATAATATCTTTCATATACATTCCAGCTATTTTATAGACATTTTCGAAATATTATCTTGACTAATGCAAATTGCAAATCGTTTTAAAGTGCTTGGGTAGATTTAGTTCGCAGTTTATTGCGCATGGTATTTTGTATTTGGGTAATCAGTTTTGTAGATTTTTACCAGAGTGTAGTAACATCGCTTCAGGCATTTGTTTCTTGGCCTTCGGGCAAGCTTTGAAGCAGCGCGTGTTTAGTTTTATTTCTTCTTTTGAAAAGACCAAAAACCGATTAATACCAGTAGTTTATATGCTGCCTGACCTTAATTATGTGGCTCTGATAAAACGTGCTGGTTTCATTTGCCTGGCAAACACCCAATTGTTGTCTAATTGGAGCACACCCAAGATGCTAAAAGGTTTGCATCTCTAGGCCAAATCTTTTGGGGTGCGGCAACCAGTCGAAAGCAGTCAGAGCTTCCGTTTAATTTGCTTATAAGGCATCGATCTTGCTAGCCAACTCAGTGGCCTGAGAACGACGGCTGCTCTAAGTACATTTCGTTTGAAATTCAATTAAATGGTTTCATTTGACCTTTAAACGTTTCATTCTCAAACGAACGGTAGACAACAACAACAACAACAACAACAATCAACAGGTGGCACATTAAAGCGATTTCTCAGCTACTTTTCGACTACTGCATGGACAGGCATTCAGTTTCAGTTTTATGATCGCTGCGGATGAACGAAAATTTAAATTATAAAACAGTTAAAGAGTTAAAGAGACAAAAACAACAACAACAACACCGAGTGAGAGTGCGATGGAAGAGAGTACTCGACTTGAAGATGCGCTGTTTGTAGTTGCGATTTGTATCTTATTAAGCTATCAATTGTACGCAGATTCATTAATTCTCTTTGTTTCATTGGTTGTGGGATGATATATATAAGAATTTAGGTTTATTTATCATGTACAAGTAACTAATGATTTATATTTTATAATGCTACCAGTTTTTTTTTTTAAATAATTTAGTTAGGATTTAATCTTATGTATGATTATTTTCCGTAAGTACATGCCAAGTTTAGTGAAATTCGCTATTGTACTTAGAACAATATGTACATATACATAGATAGATAGAATATAGATCAAGAATTTAACTCAAAAGAGACACTTTCCAAACTTGAAATACCCTTTTAAGCACTTTTGTATGGTTCCAGGGTATTCGAGCAAAAAAACAAAGGCAACAATAGCCGTCGAAACGGCAAGTTGTATGGCCGAGAACGTGTTGGGTGGGGCGGTCGGTTGGGCGGTTAGCTAATTAAATGTAATTAATTTTCACATGCCTCAAAATTAAATGCATTTAAATCGGAGCTCAAATGTGGAGAGTGTGAGCTTTATAAATAGCGCATGGTTTAATAGCCCGACGTTTGTTAAAAGCGATTTAAAAACGTTTCATTAAGATAACAAAAAACACACAAGCCGTGTGTGAGCAATCAACAACAACAACAACAACAGCAACAGCAGCAATAAGAGTTATTGCAATTTTAATTTTTAATTTCAAGTCGACTAGTATGACGACAGGTGAATAAACCATGGGTCAGCAGTCCAGCAACTACAGATAAACATACATATATATATATATACAAATACACAGAAAAAAACACTTCAAAGGCAACATTTGGGCCATTTACCGTTGCGCCCTCGAGGCGTGGCCATGTTTCATTTTTGAGGGCAACATTAGTTTGAGCGGACAACAACAAAAGAGTCGCCTCTTTGCTGTTTGCTGTTTGCTGTTTTGCTACTGATGCTGCGCTGCATTTGCCATCTCGCTCGCACGCTTAACGACCACAAATTCAACGGAAAAATGGCGTTTAACTGTAACTGGGCAATGTGAAACATTTTCGGGTCAGGTGCTGATGCTGCCAACAACGAGATTTCACCAAACAGCCAACGCCCCACAGTTTTCATTATCTTACGGTAATATCGCCCATAAAGCTTTGACTTTTGTTGTATGCGGTTTCATCATCAGCATCATCATCAGCATCATCATCATGATCATGTGGTCAGCCTTCGGTCAACATGTGCTGATCTCTAGACACGACTACACATATAGCAACGTCAGCTCGTTATGGTTTCCTACATGGCATGTCTTCTCAGTGACTGCTTGGCAATATCTACACGGTTGCCTTTTGCTGTTTATACTCTTTTCGAAGAAAATATTATATTCAGTTTGTGCTGAAGTTTGTAACACATAGATGGAAGCTTCGGAGACCCCCAGAAGTTACTGCCACTATGATTAAATTGACAATACAAATTGATCTAGCCATGCCCGTCTGTCTGTCTGTCTGTCTGTATGTATGCAAACTAGTCCCTCAGTTTTTGAGCTATCGTTTTAAAACTTTGCACAGAGACTTGTTGTTTAAGGGGATAGCACATTGGTCGGAACCGGCCGAATCGGGCCGCTATATCTTATAGCTGTCATACAACTGGAAGTCGGTTTTGACCATAAATCCCATGTTTTCAAAACTTTCGCCATGAAACTTTGCACAGATACTTAATATTAAAAGAGCCAGAACATTAGTCGGAGCCGGCCTGATCGGTCCACTATATCTTATAGCTGTTATACAAGTGGAAGTCGGTTTGACCATATATCCGATCTTTTCAAAGCTATCGCCTCAAATTTCCTTGTACACTTGAACATCCTTATAACTCATCAATTTCAAATTGATTCAGTTATAAGTAGCAAAGATATGTGTCATTACTTATTTCGGTGGTGCAGCTGGCAGAGTGAAAGGTTCGAAAAGAGTATAAAATCTTCGGCACGCCAAAGATATTCCTTCCCCAATTGTCTTATTTTTATTTTTTGGTGTTACTTTTCGTTTGGTTATTGCGCAGATTTATCTTAGAGTTTGCTCTTTTGATTGGTCGTTGTTGTTTCCCTTTTCTTTTTATTGCCCGTCGTTTCTTTAGCTGGGTCAAGCATTTGCTGCAATTTCCGGTGAACAGGGCGCCGAAAAGAAGCTCAATTTAAGTTGCCATTTTGTGTCGGCTTAAATCAAAATAAAAGACAAAGAGAAAGAGGCGCTGGGAAGAACGTAAAGCATTTTACTACAAGCGTTCCACATTTTTCGAAAAGTAGTTGCAGCGAAGGTTCTTTTTATAGTAGAATTAAGATTTCACCTTTACAAATGATAGTTTTGTTTGAAAATTGTTTCGAAACGAATTGAATTTATATGTTTAAATACAATTTATATTTAAGGCAAATTGACAATCTCATTTGTACTATTTGTGGCCAAAATAATAAAATACTAATCATTTGAAATACTTTTGGCAGCGCTAAAAAAATTTCATTATTTATATTTTATTTACCAAATAGAGAATTTGCATATGAACAAGCTTTACGAATGAATAGCTATAGCCATAAAATTTGTTCATTCAAGTGCACTCCCATTATTGTGATGACTAACAATAGTAAGTATACGTATGCAAAACAAATGAGTGCCAGTGATGAGTACTACTCAAAAGAATGTATTCATATCACAGCGCACAGGCTCTATTAGACCTGCTGTAAAATTCCGATGCGATGCTGAAAGGGACAACTGTTTTTAATTACCAACTGAAGCGAAGAGAATTGTGAAGTGAATAATGCCAGCCTATTAAAATGACACATTGCATGTTGAAGCACCCGTGGGTCAAGGATAATGATTGGGTGGGTCAGTTGAAAGTTTTCCAGAGACAACAACGACAATTGATTACACACGCACTACGGCTACGGTTTAATCATTACGTTTAAATCTAATAGAGCAACCAGAGTACAGACAAGTGTTTATTTATTTGCTTATTTTTTGCAACAACATTTCTCATTTTGTTTTATAGCCACAGCGCACAGTGGGGCGAAGGGGAGCGGGTGTAGTATAATGGATACGACAGCACACTGGGGTCAAACTTGCACACACTCGGAGAGCTCTCATCAACAGCCAACAGCCAACACATGTCATTGTTACAGGTGAGCTGTCCGCTGTCCGCTGTCTGCTGATTTGAATGCGTTGATAACACACAGCTCGCGATCTCTGCTGCAGCCGTTGAGTGGCCGGCAATGCCCCCAGTTTCACTCACAGCCCCCAGTCCCCAGTACCCGGTACCCAGTGCCCAGTACCCCCAGGTCCATTCCATTTGGAGCGCCTGACAAAACGCACTCCGCACGTAGCGCTAATTAGCGCGCGTTTTAAGGCCCCCACCAGCCAGGTAAACAGGCAGGCAGGCAGGCAGGCAGGCAGGCATCCGCACGAGTCGACGGCCATTACGAATATATACATATATGTGTTTACCTGTACAGGTGAGGGTACACATACATACATACATTATGCACATTATGGGATGAGTTAGTGCGTCAGCTGAATGGCATGCTTGTTATATGACAATTACTTGCGATAGTTAGTTAATTTTGATCAATAACGTGTGTTGATTGGATTCCATTTACCTATAATTTGGCGATAATAATTCGGTTTTTATACTCTTTTCGAAGCAATTATTATATTAACTTTGTGCGGAAGTGTGTAATGCATAGAAGAAATCGTCGGAGAACCCCAAAATCAAATGAGACCCCCAGTATACTTAGAATGACAAAGAAAATTGATCTAGCCATGCCGTCTGTCTGTCTGTATGTATGCAAACTAGTCCTTCAGTTTTGTATCTATTGCGATGAAACTTTGCACAGACACTTATTATTCAAAGGGACAGCACATTGGTCGGAGCCAGCCAGCCACTATAACTTATAGCTGTCATGCAAGTCGAAGTCGGGTTTGGCCATATATCGCATGTTTCTATAGCTATCGCCTTGAATACTTGAACATCCTTATAGCTCATCAATGTTTAAAATTGCAAAATAAATAGCGATGATATGCGTCATTAAATATTTTCAATAAACAGGTGTCAACGGATAAAAGTAACAAACAAAAATTAAATTTTCAAAATTTAAATGTAAAATAAAAGTAGAGGAAAAACCATGAACAATTTGGCCTGGAACTTTAAAATCGGTTCAGTTTTGGCAAAGTTATGAGGCATTT
The DNA here is from genome assembly GCA_035042425.1 of Drosophila flavopinicola. Lineage (NCBI taxonomy): Eukaryota > Metazoa > Arthropoda > Insecta > Diptera > Drosophilidae > Drosophila > Drosophila flavopinicola. Next base: position 437,441 of record JAWNLL010000165.1, read on the forward strand.
TTAGGGTACCAAAAATTTAAATTGTTATTCTACTTTTGAGGAAGAAAATAAAATGTTGCTCCCACTGAAAATCACCTTTTATTGGCTCACGCCATCCATTGCGGTTTTCTTTTAATACTGCCTTCGATTTCATAGGCTATCACTTATACTTAAGTCTCGCAGGGTCAAAATCTTTTTTAAGCAGGCCCGCCTCAAACTCTGCTACAGTTTCTTGAGTTAATTTCGCTGGTCTACAAGATAAATAACAAGCCGAAAAGAACACCACATAAAAGAAGCCAGAAGACGTTGCGAATATTTTGCAAATAAATTACTTTACTTAACTCTTTCAATAATTTGTTTCGTTTCCAACACAAGAGCACATGTAATTATTTTGTATTTCGTGTAAATTTCTCGTTGACACTTAAATGCTAAATATTATGTACAAATATTTATCGGTAGAGTTTTGTGTGAGTGTGTTGTGTGTGTCTTTTTGTGTGTGGGTATATAGTCTAAATACTATGAATACTCATGATTTGCTCAAGCAAATAAATAAAGAAAAAAACATAGCTTAATAGCTTTTTTTGTTGCTGTATTCGAATACTTGTAAATAGATTTGTTTAAATTTGTGAAGCGAGTGCGGCGATTATTCCTTGTAATATATCCGACTGTTTCTCTCGATTCTCACTTTCGACTGTCTTTGTATACATGGAAGGAACAATGGACGACATTTGCGAACGCATCACAGTTGTGTCGTTGTATATAAGTATATGTAAGTATGTGTGTGTCTTAAGTACCAGTTAATTGCAATGAGTATCTATAAAGCGTATACGCAATGTGTATAACGCATATAACAATGAGTATTCTATCATATCAGCTTGTCTGTAATGAGTACATGTAAAATACAATCAAATGAGCAGCACGCAAAATAAACTTTCACTCATTGCAGTTAAGTACACAATTGTTATTAATATCAGCAATATTTTATCGCTTACTGGCAACATAAATGCAAAACGTAACATCAACTTTTAACAAATTGTTTGGTTTTTGTTTATTTTTTTTTGCTTTTTAGCTTTATGCTAACAACATTAACACTACTCCAAAAAACATTTAACGGCTAAAACGCTAAACAAAATTCGTTTTACATTTCATTTGATTAATATTTATGCGATTTGCGAGTGTGACAAATAAAACATTGCAAAGCGACTAACAAACACTTTCCGTAGTGATTTTTAGCCATATATAAATGGAATAGTTTAGTTGCATTAACTTTTCGTTAATTGTGTCAACCACTAAATATGTATAAGTTATTTAGTTGCTTTCAACTCTGGACAAGACACACATTCAGCAAATTGCTCATATCATCAATATGTTATGGTTTCCATAATTTTTGTTTTGGTTTTTGAAAGTTCGCTTAAAACTGGACCAGATGGGGTTTGTGCATAGAAAAAACTATTTACAATGTGCGCTGGGGTTAGCTAAACTGTAGTTTCTGTGAAATTAATTTTAGTTATCCGTGTGATAATGCTGCTGCTGCTGCTGCTGGTGATGATACATCGAAGAGCCAGCTTGCGTGGACGATGAGGTGGATGTTGTTGCTGCTGCTGCTGATGCAGCTGCTGCTGCTGCAGCCGCCTTCATTGCTGGCATGATATCCTCGATTTGTATTAGCTGCTCGATGGGTATTAGGGACAGTTCACCGCCCACAGGCTGAGGCATGGGCAGCTTGGCCAGAGCCTGCAAAATATGAGTGAAATATATTATATAAGCTTTATTTAATAGGGTTGTTCAACTATTGTCTACCTTGGCATGCTCTACGGCAATAGTTGCCGCCTTTTCAGCCTCGCGCTGTCGACGCTCCTTCAGCTTGAGTGAGAATATGGCCACGGAGCGAGCGCTTTTGACCAGCTTCTGTTTAAGCCGCGATTTCTTGGCCGCCAACTCGGCAGCTGTGGAGAAAATGGTTGAGAAAAGAAGTAAAGTCATTAAAAAACAATTTAATTCTCACACTTAGGGAAGAACGCCGCTCTTAATACAAGTGCAAGCGCTACATTGATGAGCTATAAGGATGGTCAAGTATACAATGAAATTGAAGGCGATAGCTTTGAAAAGATTGGATCTATCGCCAAAACGGACTTCTAGTTGTATGGCAGCTATAAGATATAGTGGTCCGATTCGGCCGATTCCGACCAATGTGCTGTACATTTGAATAATAAGTCTCTGTGCAAAGTTTCATCGCGATAGCTCAAAAACTGAAGGACTAGTTTGCATACATACTGACAGACGGACAGAGAGACAGACGGTCATGGCTAGATCAATTTGTTTTGTCATTCTAAGCATACTGGGGGGCAGCAGTTTTGTACTTAAAATAATATGTTTTTCAAATTGAGTTCTTAATTCAATGCATAGAATTGTCGGGAAATTAAAATTGCACCCCATGATCAAGTATTTTTGACTTTCAACTGATTTGAAACACGTTTGTACTTGTACTCAAAGCATAAAATTTGGTATTTTGTTTACTGAGTGTACAAACACTCTGTACTTTTGGCACAAATTGATCAATGTACAATATAGTTATAAAATAAAAAATATATATATTTTGAGCTCACCCTTCGTCTCGTCATCTACATTGCCCGCTGATGTGGATGCAGTGGCCGCTGCAGCAGCCGCTGCTTGTGCCTGCTCCTGTTCCCGCTCTCGCTCTCGCTCCCGTTCCTTCTCCTTTTCCTTCTCCCGCTCCCGCTCCTTCTCGCGCTCCTTCTCCCGTTCCTTCTCGCGCTCTCGCTCCTCCTTGGCCAGCTTCTGCTGCTGCTGTTGCTGCTGCTTGTGCGATGAGCTTGATGAGGAATTCGATAGAGCGCCCACACTGGGCCGTGACTGTGAATTGCTGATGCCGCTGCCGCTGGCCACTGGACCAGCGCCACTAGGACTAAAAACGCTGCCGCCGCCGCCGGAAGATGAGGATGAGGAAGCGACAATGTGATGTTGTTGTTGCTGATGTTGAGACACCAGGCTGCTGCTTGTTGCGCCTGATTTGAGCGCCACATTGCTCCACGAAGGCGCCGGCTTTAGGATGTCCGAGTTGTCTGCGCTGCCGACGAGTTCCTTGAGGTTAGGGTATAGGCAGGGTATACAGGATTAGTACAAGAACTGCGCTAGCTGCCTGCTGCATGCATACACACTACACACATTGAAAGCTTGGGTTGTCATGCAAGTTAGTGAGTTTGTGTTGGAAGCCAGCGTGAAACATTTGGTTATACAGTGTGTGATATCAAGCAGCGGCCATGCCAAGTTTAGAGCCATCGGAATGATATTTATTCATATTTTATACATATATTTCATTTGCTGCTCACAAATTGCCAACAGAACTTAAGTCTACACACAATGAAGCTTCAATTGCAATGCAAACATTTTAATTGAATACTTTGATAACATTAATATATATATATGTATATTTTGTATTGGTTATATCAGGCTGTATCACAATCGAACACACATCGATTAATTTATATTCAAGAGTCACATCTTTTCACTACCTTGGCAATACAATCTATGCTTCTATGCAGGGTCGCATTATCGTTGACTTTTAAACGGGACATCCACTCAGGTGCGTGATGTTTTAAATGTAGTTTGTCCTTTAAACAGGAGAATGATGTTAGAGTAACCTTTGATTGTCTTACTTTGTGCTGTGTGTATTATGTATTTGGCCTACACACATATATATATAATGATTTGAGGTCTGACTTAAATACCCGGTTATATATACCTATTATAAGACTAACTGTTTGTTGTACAAACTTACTCATATTGGCTTTGGGTTACTTTAATATAATGGATTTATCTGCCACAGTTGTAAAGTTTGAGTTATCATTATCTTTTTAATATAAGGTAAAAAAATAGATATATATTTTCCACTTCTTTCTATCAGAGAATAGTATTCAAAAAACAAATAAAAAATTTGTTCTATACTTTTAAAATACCTAAAAGAGGTTTACTGAAGGAAATGTATAATAATAATACTATAAGAGCTATATATATCCTCAAAATAGATGCTCGTATACCTCTCGCAGATCCAATTCATATCAAATGCTTTACAACTGCCAACCTTTTGTCTAAAATCACTCAATATTGATTGAGTAAACCTAGATTACTCTAAAAGTGAGAGACACCAGATTCTCCTTTCCTACAGTATACTTGCTTTAAACAAAAAACATAAAGCTTATACAGGTATAATTCCATCCTGTTGTAGGAGTGAAAAATGAATAATTTAACAAACTACTCACAAGGTGTGCCACAAATATTGTATTTGGTATTTTGTGGTTTGGGTGGCAATACTACTCTAAAATTGTAGGTATATAATCCAAGTAGCGAGGATTTTTGTTACGACAGTGTTAAACTATGGGTTAAGTTCAGTCTGTGAACCGACTTTTACAGATTGTGTGTATATAAATATCTAGAGAGAAGGGAAGGCATTTAAATTTCTTGCTCTATGTCTTACGCTCATCTGCAACTGGGCTGCGCTCTCTGTGGATATTTTACGCGCTTTGCTGTACGGCGGAATCTCTGAGATTCTGGATCCCGGCTGTTGTTGTTGTTGTTGCTGTTGTTGCTGTTGTTGTTGTTGTTGCAAGTGTCGCATCGAGGCGCGCTGTGGACTGCTAGCTGTACTGCTGCCAGTATGATCAGCCGAATCGCTGGATCGCTTACGGAACGGCGGTATATCTTGTATATGCATCGACTGCAGTCGCTGAGCGTAGCTGGCAGCGGCAGAGTTGAGGGCTAGCGTGCTAGCTGAAGCGCTGCAGAGTGCCAAAGATGGGACAAGCGAGAGAGATAAAAGAGATGAAAAGTAGAGTGTAGTAAATTGTTGAAATATTAGGAGGGGCGAAAAAACGGAGTAAGCATTTGAAGAAGTGAAGAAGGTATTCCAGTAACTATTATTTAATATCATTATTTAATTCTAAATTCTCTAATTTTAGTAATTAAATATTCTTTTTTAATCGATCTCAAACTAGTATACTCTAAGACTGAAAGTAGAGTATCAGACCCATAAAACAACACTTATTGTGTAAATCTCAATATGAAAACTCATAACTTTCATATCGAAAGGACAAGTTTTGCGACAGCTTTAAGTTTTCATTTGAACTTGAATTTAATTACACTAAAATAACAATTATTTATAATTTCCTTAAAGACTTTTTTAATTTAATTAAAATTTATTCAGAGACATTTATTTCAGCAAAACTAACTATACAAAATGTAGGCAAAGACTTTTCTTTATTTCTTCAGTCTTTGAGAGATAAAAAGATAAAAGTCCGTTTTTGTAAATCATGAAATTTCTGGAATACCCCTACTTCCTGGCAGCATTTGCTTTTCAAACATAAATATATATATTTACAAAAGTAGTACGTAATAAAAGCGGCTTGTAAAGTGAGGAGCTGTTGCCAATGGTAGAAAAGTTTTACACTACAAATTTTGAGTTTCGGAAAGCGAAAGGAACAACACACAGCAAAAATGAGAACACAGCACAGAGTATATCATGAGTCTGCTTAGATATACATTCTAGGTACTGCAACTATTGGATTTGAGACAATTTACCCGCTAAGCAGCTGTTGTTGTTGCATTCTTTGGCTGTGTGTTGATAGAGCGCTCAAATTACGCACCGAATATCCAAGAAATGGCGGTATTTCCGGTATGAAGAATACAGATTTTTGTCTACAACTTTTACAAGCGCTATAAAAGATTCAAGTCGTGGAAAATGCATTTCGGCGGGCCACAATAGAGTATATAATAATCAAAAAGTAGTGCCCATTATACAGGAAATTTAATAAATAAAATATTTAAATATATATAGGAAATTATTGTGAAATGTGTGTGCATGTGTGTGTAAGTGTGTGTGTGTGTGCGAGCTTTATTGTTCAGCCATTAAATGGACTTCATTAAGTTGGCGTGTGCAAAATACTTAGCTTAGAAGGCTGCCCCATATAGTTTATTAGCTTGCCACTTACCCATTGCCATCCAGATGCAAACTGCTCAGCGAGGAGCCACCGTGTGGTGGCGTCGATTCATGCAGCGGTCGTATGAGTATTGTGCTGGTCTATAAGCAGTGTATATAGTATATAAATATATGTATGCATAATATGGAAGCACAACCACTTCACACGCACCTGCGATGGCGGCGAATCCGGCGACGAGTCGCGATTCTCATAAATATTGACATCCGCCTCAATGCTGCGCCCATAGCTGGCAGCCAGTTCGTGGCCATAGAGCAGCATATCCTCGTCCAGCTGACTCTCCAAGGACTGATCATGTGCTGTCGCACTCCCACCGGCGCACTCCTGCTCCGGCTGTGTGGATGTGGTTGACGGCGGCGTCGGCGGCGTGGGACGTGGCGAGGTGCCCTTGCATTGCATCTCACGGCGGCAGTGCTCGGCCCGTGCTATCTCCGCCGCCAGCCAGGAGGGCAGCTCCGGCAGCAGCCAGGTCAGCGCCTGCCGCAATCCCAGCATTATGTGCTGCAGGTAAGAAATGAGAGCCACACAGAGAATAACATATTAATACAAATAATTTGAATAATAGAGAAGTGGGGAAGGATTATCTTCGGCGTGCCGTAGATTTTATACTCTTATCGAATCTTTGGATGGTTTCCACTAGTTTATAGCTTACGCTTATGCATATCTACGCTATTTATGATGAGTAATATGGATGTTCAAGTGTACAAGAATAGTACAAGCGATAGCTTTGAAAACATGGAAAATATAGCCAAAACTGACTTCCAGTTGTATGGCAACTTTATGATATAGTGATCCGATCCGGCCGATTCCGACCAATGTGCTGTCCCCTCGAATAATAAGTGTCTGTGCAAAGTTTTATCGCGATAGCTCAAAAACTGAGGGACTAGTTTGCATACATACAAGCAGACAGACATACATGGCCAGATATGTTTTGTACAACTTTGTACTAAAATCAACTTACCTCCAGTGTGACTATCAATATTATTGTCTGTGCGGTGGTCAGTCCGGGCCACAGGCGGGACACCTGACCGGACAGACCAATCAGTGCACAGTTCACAATCACAGCGGCCAGCGATAGAATGCTGAGTGCATTCTGCCAGGTGCCAATGTTGGCCACTCGCTGCCCAAAGGGCCGCTGATGCACATGGGCCAGCTTGAATGCATCCGAACGAATCTCCATCAGGTTGTTGATCAGCGCACAGATGCCAGCCAGCGGGAAGGCAGCCGAGAAGAGCACCACGTAGCCCATCTGCACCAGCATCTCCAAATGATCGGAGAATGTGCCATCGTACTGGAATTTGACAATAGGCAAAACCATTTTTAATCAACATAAATGCCAATATTTAACGAATCTTTGGGAAGAATAGGGCTTATATATAGGGCTTATACAGAAACTTTATTCTGTTTTGATTATCATGTTAAGATTATCATGACTAGTGCCAAAATGTGGAAGTTTTTCCTTGAAGTACTACGATTTTTTCAAGAAAAAGTAATAATAATAATACAAAATAAACAAAAAATTGTAAATCTGATGCAAATTAAAAATGCTTGCCGATATAATTGTGTTCACATTTTAATATGATTTTCCTAGTATATCAAAGAATTTAAAAAAAAAAAATACATTGCTAAATTTATTATATTTGTAAAATTAACCTGTAATCATTTCATAAGAATAACCATTTTGTTGAAAGTTTCTGTTCCTTTTTTTATTTTTTATAAACTGAATAGTTTTATTAATAATTTATTGTTTTGTTTTTATAAAATTGGTTCCCCCCTGTTTGATATACTATATCCAATAAAAATATTGAAAAAATGTCCTACCTTATACAATGAGCTCTCAATCTCGGCCTGTCCAATGTTACGTTTGCTTGTCGAATGCTGCTTCTGCTCCTGCTGCGGCTTCTGCTCCAGTTGTATCCCTGTCGCGGCTGCAGCTGCCTCAGCCTTGAGCTTCTGCTCGGCGGTGGCCAATTCGTCGGCCAGACTGCGATTCACATGTTGCGGTTGTGTGGGACTGAGGGCGCCCCACATATTGAAGCTCAGCTTGCAAGCTTCCATTGCTCGAGGAAATAGGGTATAGCCGATTCGCGCAAGTTGCCAATAATTTGGCGAGAGATGAGCAAGCCAGCCAGTTGCTCCTTCAGCTTATCCTCGTCGCGCAGATAGAATGCAATGTAGAAGAGCGATAGAAACGAGTTGACAAATTGAAAGAGCGCCACTTTTGCTATCAAATGGTTCTCATATTTCGATTGCAGTCGATAGTTTTCTATTAGGTGAAGAGAGTATTTAGGTGTTATGGGTTGTTAGGTGTTATGGCTAATTCTCACCTCTGTCGTTGAGCCAAACGGCCAGCTTGAAGTAGGCCTCATCCATCAAGGTAATCGCGCCAGCTAGCAGCACCTTGGGTATCACACTCAGGCAGCAGAGGACACTCTCCTCCGGCAGCTTGGAGTCCCACCAGTCCTAGCACACAACAAAAAACGCCAATAAAACTAATGAGTGCATATTTACACAAATTAACGGGAAACGAGAGGGGAGAGCCGGGCGAGCAGTTACTCAATTCGAGCAAATTAACAAACATCAATCAACAGTTTTACCGGTTGCCCCCACAAACACATTTAATATCATTTCATTTTGCCAGCAAGTCAATTATTACACGCCCACTTCATTTGCCATATTGCAGCTTAATTTCATTATATTAAGTTACTTCCGTTTGGCTAGAACTACTTATTAATCGCAGCTCTCACATTGGCTTACGTTCTGTGTTCAATTGTGGTTTTGGGTAAGGGATCAAAGCTGGGTAAGCTGGGAGCAATTAAAGGACACCTCAGTTGCAGAGATCATCAATCAGACTAGGAGATGCCCTCTCAATTGGGTAATAGTTTACATAAGGCAACCATAAACTTCAAATTGTAAACACAAAATTCTAAAAATAAATATTACAGATTTTACTTATCTTTTATTTTATATTTTATATATATATTATATTTATATATGCTTGGGCAGGTTAAAGGTTAAAGGAATTTTACTTGCAAATTATTGCCCATTAAATTTTTAAAAAAAATACAACTACATATTTAAAGCTTTCAATTGTTCTTGGTACACATTAATTTATGCACACATAATTTAAATGCATATTTTACTCACAAAGCGTTAGATGTGTGCATACACCCTGCAGGCTGCCACATTTGCTGGGTATTTATAACAAAAAAAAAATGATTGCCTACCAGCAGGCGCCAAAGAACAAAAGCAGTTTGCGCTTTTTAAACACCCAGTCAGTCTGTGTATAAGTGTGTGTGTGTGTGTGTGTGTGTGATTCCCTTTTGTGTTGTTGCATAATTTTCAACTTAATTAGCAAGCTTGTTGGGCCAAGGTAGTTAGTTGGCTCAACTGCCAGCTGAATTGCATAATTTACGCAGCTGGTTGTCAAAAGCAGCGCAGGACAAAGGACAGCACATAATGAATGACTATGAGTGCAATATGTTTTTGTTGTGTTTTAATTATATGGCATTATGGGAAAAGTTAACAATCGAGGCGAGAACAGCTGTTCTTTAGACATCCGTTTGTAAAATATAGATAGTAACAGAGAGCAGACAAAAAAAAATATATATATATTTTATACAAAATATGTGTCTCTAAAATAAATTATATAAAATATAAATACAATAAATATATATACATATATATCTATTTTAAAATACTTGCATATGCATATATAACTATATATTTAATACGAATTGTGTTATGACAACATCAACATTACTATAAATACAACTTTAAGTCTATGATGACAAGTTGTAAGTTTCTTTAAGTGTAATTGTGTTTAATGTGCTACTAGTGTATTAGTTGCCATTAAATTGTATGCCAACTATACACAAAGGTTAAGCTCGAACTTATCTCTTAAGCTCATTGAGCACAGCTCCGACCTAAGCACCTGCCACTTCCATTAGCAGCTCAAGAGCAGACCATTAAATCTGTTTCCACAATTTAGTTAGCTGCCACTTGACCACACTGGGACTAAGCTCTTTTGCAACACTGGCCAGCCTGTTGTACGTGACAGGCAAACACACACACGCACACACACAAACACACACACACACACACAGTTGCAGTTTGCTATGCCTCATTACTGTAACATTTAAGCTAAAATGCCATTGTTCGGTTGCAGTTTACATGCTCCTGTTTTTTAATACTTTGATACGGACGCTAGAATAGTGTATGATGTCATTCCGGCTGTCTGCCCACCAGCAGCAAATTCTGACAGTTTTTTTTTATTTCTTGAATATATAAGTATTCAAAATACAAATTTTTAAATGACTTAATTTGCTCAAAACATAAAATCCCTTTTTAATAAGTATTATTGGACTAGTCAACATGAAGTATTAGAAGAGTAATATTTATAAATATAAATATAACTGTTCCTGACAACTATCAATGTATTTCACACAATTGTTTTATTGGTAACATTCTTATATATCTAGAAAGGCCAACAACTAAAATCGAATCTGACAATTCAGTCTATCCACAAGCTGACCTTACAATTGACATGTTTCTGGTTGTTATCCTGTTTGTTATCCGAGTTGTTAGAGTCGATTCTAGTTGTTGACTATTCTAACATTTAGTTTTGGCTAAACACAGTGTTGAACATGTCCACAAAGCGCCAGCTCTTTAACACATTTTTGAAAGAAAATAAGTAAATATAATAAGTGCTTTGAAATGCCTTAATTTTGTCAAAACTAATCCGATTTTCAATCCCGATGTAGTTTTGATCATGATTTGAGTTCTATATTGAATCTGTATTTAAATTTTAGTTTTCTATGAAACAAAAACAAAGACAAGACTTTAGATAAGGATCCAAAGTTCCTAGATATGCCTTTCAAGCATCTAACACTCCCATAACGTTGTCAAAACTGATACGATTTTCAATCCCGAGGCAGTTTTGATCATCGTTTATTCACTTTATTTATTTTGCATTTAAGTTTAAAGCGTTTTTCATATTGGATTTTCTATTAAAACTCAAGACATAAAAACCATTTGAGAATAGTATGCCAACTTGCTTTAAACATGGCTAATGGCTAATAAACAGCTCAATAATTTGTTGTATGCAAAATCGTATATCCAAGAACTTATAACAATTATGCTTTCATACTGTTTATCCAATAAATTAAACTAAACTAAACTATACATATAACGATGTGTTAAATTTTCCGCTTTGGTGCAATCAATTTTCATCTGTCTTGGATGATTTCATTGTTGAGAAACTGCGCCTAAGTCAGGTCATTCAAAGGGGGTGTATAATAGGGTGTGGGAGTGCCCAAATGATTGCTATGCCACTTTGTTGTCATTATCTTTTGTTGTAGCTGTAGCTATTGTTGATTCTTGTTGCTTTTGCTTTTGTTCTTGTTGGGATTCAATTATGCGTAAAATATGGCAAGTGTCCAGCAAGGCGCTGTCCCTATTTTTCAATGTCCGCTTTTGGTTTCTATTTCGCTTTTCTTTCTTTCCGCCTCCTTAACGCTGCTGATTCTGTCAATTTGAACAATGAAATTGCCAAGGGCGATTTTCTTTTTCGCCAGTTGAGCGTTTTAATTAATACCAGCTGACAAGTTTTTTCTTTTCCAGTGAGTGTGTTTGCCTTTAAAAAATGCGTATGCAAATTGATGGCCAAAAGGCATTGCAAAAATGTACTGCGAATGCGTGTGGGAAAAGTTTTAATTAAAACTCGCCCAACCGAGGAGCACTTATCAAAAGTAACTAGACAACTTTTTTAACCCGCTCAAACTAAGAAGTGTCTAAGAACTTGCATATAGCGAATTTTCACCTTTTATTACATAATCTTATGCTGTTGCAGTTCGCATTAAAATAGTTCTCTAAACTCGCCCTTTATATGACAGGAGATTTAGTAACTAAGCAGTTTTCATAGCTTATTTAAAGTAAATTCAATAATTAGTCAACACTGGCTTTAAATCAAAAATGTTTGAATGGATTATAGCTAGTTCAAAAATTATTAAATATTGGCACACAATATTTGAAAATTTCCTTAAATTTGGATATTGGGGTACCGTAAGTTAAAAAGTATAAATAATTATTCAACCCTTACACTTACTTAACCCAATGATACACTCAGAAAAACCAACCGGTTCAGTTACATTTTAAATAATTATAAACTTTCTGTGCCTAAAATGATAGTAATACGATTTACTACTCATATCAATTCGAGTAGAGCGTGTAAGTATTGGATGACATGATATCAAGAGGTTCTACTAAAGGACATACACGTTGAAAATATAAAAGCCGAGGTGTGAGCACAACATATATAGTCTATAAGTAGAGTAATAATAATAAAAGGTAAAAAATGAATAAAAACCTTGTGCAAATTATACATGCATTGAGCAATTCCTTTATCGGGTATTTTATGATGATCCAGCCAATCCTGTGGAAAAGAACAACAAACAACAACGGAAAAAGAACGGAAAGAAAGAAAATAATTCAATGAGGCGTGATGTATGATAAATAACGTTCGGTTTCATTTCATTTGCTTCTACTGCATTTTTGTGTGTGTGTTTCTTGGCATGGCTAAAACGAAAATGAAAATACAAATAATAAAAGCCAACAAAAAAAAAACTAATAAACACAACCGACAACAAATGGTGCGCATAAAAAGTCAACTGCAGCAAACGGAAGCCGGAAAATGAGTGTGAATGCTAGGTGTGTTAGGTATGTGTGTGTGTGTGTATACGAGTGGGTGTGTATGTGTATGTGCGTGTGCGTGTGCTCATAAAAGAGTGAAGGGGAACAACAACAAGCGCGCTAACGAAATGCAAAAGGATACCGTTAAGCAAATTGTTACACACACACACATCGGCTTTAATAATAACACCATATCACACACACACACACACACACACACATATTCGACCTCATTACACACACAATGCCGGAGGTGTTTGGGGAGGGAAAGGATCGGATTGGATTGGATTGGGCTTGTCATAAAGTGTAAAACAATATTAATTATACGCACTGTGTGATAATCGTGCCAATTGCCCGAAATGAATATTTAATTTGTAATACCCTTGCAATAAGTTAAGCACATTAGCTACTACATTAAGTTCCTAATTGATATTTTAAGAAAGTTTCCTTGGTGCTATTAATTATTTGTTGTGTATATTTGTAAGTGAAAATAACGCAACATTTTTAATTATTTTGTTATATATGAGTAACTTTAATGATAACATGAGTATAACTGAAATTTGGATCTAGTGGTCGTTACTCTAAATGTGATTCAAAACTTCATATTTTCCTACCCCAAAAATATAAATCTAATAATACTAATATAATACATCTTTAAACTTCAACATTTCTATAGAAGATTTTTTATTTAAATATTCAAAGTCATTTAAAAAAAAAAATAATAGCAGAATAAATGCTAAATCTAGCATTATATATTATTTTATTTGGTCGTTTACGCTTTTACATTTAGCTAATAAAATTCTGCTTTCTAAAATAGTAGCTAGCTCGTTCTCTCTTCTTTTGCAAGGGCATACAGTAGCCGGTTAGCCGCAGTTAGAGAGCTTTAATTGTCACTCACCTGGAAACGCAGCATGAGGAACATCACAGCAAACACCACGCACAGACAGAGTCCAATCACCGGAAAGCTGACCAGATAGCGAAAGGCGCGTCGCTGCCAGGCAGGCGCCTCCTTCGGCTCCAGGCGACCCGTCACATTGTTCTCCTCCAGCGGACCCTGTCAATCGGGCAGTTAGCCAAGTGAAAGTACAGTAAACTCCAGTGTGGCAAACTCACCTTATAGAGCGGTCGCGGCGGCTCGAGCAGCTCCGGCGGCGTCGATAGCGTGCCCCAGCGAAAAGCCAGCTCCACGGAGTAGCGCTTCCAGGCCTCCAAGTACAGCGATGCCCAGGCGACATTGAACAGCGAGAAGAGCACATGGCCCATATCCTGAGCCGTCTGTCCCTTGCCCCACAGTATGCAGTAGAGTATGGTGCCGAAGACTGCGGGTACGCCCAGAGCGCAGGTATAGTGGCCCAGCCAGGCAAAGTACAGTGCGACCTTGACGCCAAAATAGGCGGCTATGTCATCTAGAAAGAAAAAAAACAGAATTAGGACTCGTTTCAAATTAAATAGAAATTTCTTCTGACTGACTAATGCACATCATAAAGGGTGAGAGCTATTTAGCTTTCTGTTATTTAGCCAGTCATATATATTTTGTATATATTTAAGTTTAACGGAAAGGTGGGGGCCAAATAACCAAAAACAACTTCCGTTGTATGGCAGCTATAAGATATAGTAGTCCGATCCGACCGAATCCGACCAATGTGCTGTCAATTTAAATAATAGGCGTATATGCAAAGTTTTAACTCAATATCTTTAAGAACATGGGATATATGGCCAAAACCGACTTCGAGGTGTATGGCAGCTATAAGATATAGTGCTCCGATCCGGCTGGTTCCGACCAATGTGCTGTACATTTGAATAATAAGTCTCTGTGCAAAGTATCATCGCGATAGTTCAAAAACTGAGGGACTAGTTTGCATACATACAGACAAACAGACAGACAGACAGACGGACGGACATGACTAGATCAATTTGTCTTGTCATTCTTAGCATACTAGAGGTAACTTTTATTTTATTTTCTTCGAAAAGAGAATAATAAGTAAATTAGTATATATAAATCAATGTAAACTTTAATTGTGGCATTAAGTCAGCTACTCACCGAGCGGCTGTGGGGCAAAGATCTGCTTGACCCAGTGCGTCTGCAGCTGCGTCAAGGAGCGCGTCTCGTGCAGCGGAAAGACCTGTGTGATTAGACCCGACTCCTGCCAGGCGGCCACAATGCTCTGCCCCTCGGCGACAGCGGCGCGTCCTTGCAGCGCATCAATGTCGCTGCAGCCGGCGCGTAATCCCTGCAGCACCTGCAGCACCAGCCACTGGCGCTCCTGTGAGGTGAACAGTGCCGTGCTGCCGACATCGCCACGCAGCTGCTGGAAGCAGTGACTCTCGCGGGTGGTGAACTCACGCAGTGCGCCACCCAAATCCGGACGGAGCCGTTTCGGCAGACGCGCCTCCTCAGCGGCTCTGAAGAGACTGCAAGAGGATTAATAGAAAAGCCCATAACGATATTATGATGATATAATCAAAACGTATAATAACATACTAATAATGTTAATGGGTAGTATTGAAAAATGTATTACATTCATTAAATAATGTATTCACCTCATTCACCTACTGAAAATTGACTATTTAACTTAATTTAGTTATTTCAAATATTTCAAAAAGAATCAATTAAATTAAAATGTACATGACTAGTCAGTGCCTATTTGGTTATTCTCTTAGGGGTGATTATACTATCTATAAACCTATCTTTCTTGTAGGTAAATACTCTCAACTTACACATTAACTGGGGCGCTGACATAGAAGGCATTGCGTCTGGAGCTCTCGTGTGCCTTCACTTGAACCAACAGTCCCAGGCCGGCTGGTGGCTGAGAGCGTATGCGGGCCAGTAGCCAGCGGAGCGCCTCATCTGGCGCATCCTCGGGAAACTCAATGACCACATCGCATTGTGTGGGTATTTTGTTGAGCCAAAGGCGACGCGGAGTCATCAAATGTCCGGCGTAGGGCACTTTGCGGCGTAAGTGGCGGGAAGCTACAACAAAGAAGGACACGAATAATAAGGGATTCAGATAGTCAATAAAACGCAACTTGAAGTCACTATTTAATGAGATGTGAGGTATAGTTTTGTAGAAAAAATATGTTTGAATAAGTTATGTGATGCTTATAGAGAGCAAAGTTATTAAGTAAAGATATTATCCTTTTTATAGATATTTTGGTTGCTAACAGCGTATAACCAGTTCCCAGTTAAATCAAACTGCTTTATGTAATATCATTTTTTCATGTTTTTGATCCGCTTTTCTCAAAAATCGTTAGCGAATGCAAATTTATAGTCTGCAGTCGACGAAGCATAAAAACAAGCAAAGCTCAGACCGAAATGTGAAATTGGCGCCAGCACAAACGGCTTTTAGTGCAGGTAACAAAAATATATCACAAGAGCATCAGATTCAGACTGACTGTCGAGTAACAGATACATACTATATACGAGAGGCGCAAGCAAACTTCTATAAAATTAGTAGTGTTAACAGTATGATGAATGCATTCAACAGCTACTGAACATATGTTAAGGTCACCTTAACAGCGCACTGTTAACAACAATGTTAGCGTTATATAAGTATTTGTTCCGCTTGCTAGCTAGTGCATAAACACTTGTGAGCAAACTAATGGTAAAATCGCGTTTTATTATTTATGGAAAAGCTCTCGAGCTTATGTGTCAGGTAGTCGCTACAAGCCACATCGCAATGTAGTTGAAAAGCCGCAAAGCCTGCACTTTTGTGTTGCATAACACTGCCAGTTGGGTACAGTTGACGGAAACGGGCCACTCAAACAAACAAACAAACAAACGAACAAAAAGGTAAATATAACAAACCGCAAAAATGTGCCCCAACTTTTAATTAGAGGAGGTGGCAGACCCGCAGCAAGGGACACAACAATGACAGCTGAGAATGCCACAAAATGTGAAATGTGGTGATAACAAAAACACGGGAAAGTATCGCAAAAAATTGACTAATGACAGCAAGCAAAGGCCAAAAAGTGTAACGCAGTAAGGACCTCTTGAGCTCTGATATCAGCAGCGCCATTTGCCAGACACGCGATGCCTTAATTAATTATGAGCGTAAGTCGGGGACTGCTTTGTAACTGATAGCACAAGCGAAACTTGCAGAAAAGTTTGGCTCTCCTGCATTTTGCTTATCAACAGCTTTTACTCGACAGTCAACTAATGAGAAATGCAAGTTGTTAGTTGGCTTCAAGTGGGAAGCAAATTAAAAAGTATATGTTAGCAGCTAAAAGCTTATTATGCGTATTAAAGAAAGAGAAAATTGCTTTTTTTTTTAACTAAAAGGTAATTTTACAGTACATAAATCCCACTAAGGCAAAGAGCTTTCATCCAAATCGATTTCTGATTAGAAATTTTCTCCCACACAATAAAACGCCAAAAATAATCTCTGCATCAGTCGCATAATGAGAATTTCTATTTCAGTTGCAGATATTTATATATATGTATATAAAATAATTTGCAACAGGACTTCATTAAGCCCAAGAGCCAAAAAATTATCTAAATATATAAAACTCATTAGGCAAGCCGAGAAAGTTTTCGCCCACTGGCTGCTATTTTCAGCAGCAAAGACTTAAATCACAAAATCAGTAGCTCGGTAATTAATTCCATAAATAAAACCAGAGCAGCAGGACACAAAACACAGAACACACAGATTAATAGATATGTAAGTGTGCATCTGTATATATCTGTATATATACACATATATATTTGCGCTTTAAATGTGTAATTCCGGTTTGTACATCCTAGATGGAAATTGTTTCGTTTTGTTGTTGCCCGCATAGCAAATGAGCTGTAAATTTGTAAAGCTGCCAACCGCCGAGCAAATTGTTAATGCAAATTTTAGCCAATAAACCCCAAAGCATGCGAAATGTGCGATTGCCATTTTAATATGCTGCTCGCACATGGACCCAGGACCCAGGATTTCATTGGCGCTGCGAACCGCACGCTTCGCTCATAAAACTCAGACAAGGAAGGGATCACACACACATGAACACTAACACACTAACACCCCGTCCCCCTTTCACCTCTGCTCCGGGCAGAGGACATACGCATAGTGAATGGTAAGGTAGCTAGTTTTATGCATGTCCTGCGGCGGCTTAAAATAGAGCTTCAGGCTTTATGCTGACAAAGCATATGGCAATGGGGTTAAGGCACATACAATGCTTAGCTGCTGATCAGATAAGTTGGGAAATGCATAAAATAAATGCAGCAAACTGAATGTGTGAATGTGGAATGAAGCAAATTGATTCTAGTCATTAAATTGATGAAGGTAGTTAAGATAGTTATCCCAATGTTGAAAAATGTATAGCATTTGGATCCTTTTGGATATTTGTACTCGATAGACGCTAAAGCCGTACATTAATCTAAATCTGTATGGTTAGAGAGAGAAAGAGAAAGAGAAAGAGAGAGAGAGGGAGAGGGATAGAGAGAGAGAGAGAGAGAGAGAGAGCGAGATAGAGAGAGATCGATATAGAGAGAGAGCTAGAGATACAGTAGCGAGACAGAAGGATGAATAAGAGAGAGAGACGTGAGAAAGAGATATAGTGAAGAAACAGAGAGAGAGATAGCGAGGCAGAATAAAAGAGATAGAATGAGAGAAGATAAATGGGAGGGAGGTCTCAGACAGAGAGAGAGAGATAGATAGAGTGAGGGAGAACATTGCCAAAGAGAGCGAGAGGATAGAGAGAGGATAGAGAGAGAATATAGAGAGAGAGAAGAGAGAGAGAGGAGAGAAGATAGAGAGAGAGAAGATAGAGAGAGAGAAGACAGAGAGAGAGAAGATAGAAAGAGAGAAGATAGAGAGAGAAGATATAGAGAGGAAATAAAAGAGAAGTTATAGATGGAGAGAGCAAAGTAAGAGACAAGTAACATAGAGGAATAGGGAAAAAGAAATAAAAAGAAAAATAAAGTAGAAGAGCGTATTTAGAGACAACTCGAAAATATAAGTAAATGAATTGAAAGAGGCAATAATTAGTAAGAGAGAGATAGAGACAGACTGCGAGAGACAGACTGTTGTAACATAGGAGTGAGAGAGGAACGAGAGAGAAGGTAGTACCAAAGAGATTAAAAGAGACTATAAGAGTGAAATAGTAGTAAGAGAGAGAGAGCGAGAGCAGAGAAACACTTAAATATACCAGAAACACACCACACTCACATATACAAACCACAAAACCTAGCAAACCGCAGACCTCACTTGAATTCTTGAGAATCACGTAGAAGGGCGTCGTTAATATACGTTATTTTTAAGCTACAGCGCTGCAGAGGTGTTATTAAAGGCGGTGTAAACATACAAGCTATTATTCAATTACTACAGATTATTTTCAATTCAACTATAAATTCAATACAAAAGACTCCCAACATATTTGTTTCTCTTGACTTTAAGAACTAATCACTACTTGCAGGTGATAATTGCTGTGCCATATGAAAGTACTTGAAAATGGTCTAAAAGAACTACAACTATCATCAACTAACTAAATCAATGAAAAACAAGTGGAGAAAGATTATCTTCGGCGTGCCGAAGATTAAATACTCTTTTCGAACCTTAATGCAATTTTTACTATTTTTCCGTGACTGCTTCTTTAATTCGCAGGTATTAATGTCGCATACATATACCCCTACATATAAAATAAAATATATAAAGGTATTCATGTAAACAGGGACGTTTCACTATCCGCAGCTCGTGGACGCGTCCCTTAGCATTCATAAGTGCTACCGAATTGAACAATAAACAAGTTTCAGTTTTTCCAAAAAGTCAAAACTACATTACATATGTATACTACAATATACATACCAAATTTTGTGCCTGTTTCTCTTATACCTTTCTTATACCTTATTGTCATAAAACTTAATCTGATCCATATTTTTTTTCGCGTGGCATTGGTTTTGCCAATGAATTTAAATTTTTCTTTTGAATTATTCTATTAAAGCTACTTTATGTATGAAAAAAAAAATTAGAAACAATTTAGGGAATTGAAAATAAATGAATTTGACTACAGCTATTATATATTTGAAAAGAAGAATAAGAAAAAATGAAAATAAATGACCAGCCGCCGCTGGTCTTGAACCCAGGTCCTCTCGCTCACCAGTTCGCAACTTTACCCACTACGCCACAAGCCGTTTTGATGATCGCTGACAAAATTGCTTGAAGAGCCGACTGTTACAAATTTCCTTGTTTTGTTTTCCTGCAACCTGCAACTCGCGTTTGACAGCATTTGTTTTTTCGCGTGGCATTGTTTTTGTTCTAAGCCATTGGAAGCAAATTAATTTGATTACAGTTATATATTTGAAAGGAAGAAAAAGAAAAAAGTATTAAATTAATAATCAGTCGCCGGCTAGATTCGAACTTGCGAGACCTTGCGAAACTTGCGTTCGTTAGCGCGGCTCTTTACGCCCTACGCCACAAACCGTTTTGATGATCGGTGACAAAATACCTTGAAGAGCAGACTATCAAAAGCTTTCTTGCGCTTGACTTTGTTTGCTCATATGCACCTGTTTTTTCAAAATATTTAATGACGCATATCTTCGCTGTTTATGACTCAATCGATTTGCGATTTTACCCATTGATGAGTTATAAGGATGTTCAAGTGTACAAGGAAATTTAAGGCAATTGCTTTGAAAACATCGGATTTATGGCCAAAACCGACTTTGAGGTGTATGGCAGCTATAAGATATAGTGGTCCGATCCGGCCGGCTCCGACCAATGTGCTGTCCCCTTGAATAATAAGTGTCTGTGCAAAGTTGCATCGCGATAGCTCAAAAACTGAGGGACTAGTTTGCATACATACAGACAGACAGACAGACAGACAGACAGACAGACAGACAGACGGACATGGCTAGATCAATTTGTTTTGTTTTTATAAGCATATTGGCAGTAACTTTTGGGGGTCTCAGACGCTTCCTTCTATGCGTTACAAACTTCAGGACAAACTTAATATACTATTTTCTTCGAAAAGAGTATAACAATGTATACCAATCAAGTAAGACATAACCAGTATCAAAATGAAACAATTAATTGAACTACAGTGAACGCACGCTACAACTTATATTCGCTGCTGCTGTGTTAAATCAGCAGCAGATGGAGCTGTCTGATATTGGAAAGGAAAGGAAAAGAGCAAGCTTGAAGCTGTGAGACTGTGTACTGAATAATTAAAGAAATCGCCTTGGCGCTGGCGTTGAAAACGCATTGAAGCAGTGAAGAGAGACCTTGGGTGCTTTTCGGCTCCCGATTCCCGGCCAATTGGAAGTGAGTGGCGTAATTTGTAAGCGTTGCGTAAGCCCGAAAGCCCGAAAGCCCGATAGCACCACCCAACCACCCCATCCAGCAAATGGCTCAAATTTAATCAGTTGCTGGCAACAACGATAAGTTCGTGTAATTGCGTGAGTCGTGACAAGAAAAAGAAGAAGAAGAAGAACATGCTCGCGACACTGTGCAAAAGCGTTTATGTTTCAATTAGCCCCTCACTGGTGACATTGATGAGCGTATCGAACGGGCGAAATAAGCTCATTAGCAATCGTGCATTTAACTAGAACGAAGAGCGTTTAATTGAAATTAAATTATGTTATTTTCAAAGCGTGTCGACTAACAGCGCGTGCCGTGACACGAAACTTAATCATTAAGTACTTAAACAAAATATATAATATAACATGTTATTTATTTCAGCGGGCCATATATTATCAGCCTTTAAATAAGGATTAATATTTTCTCTTCTAAAAAAAGTTATAAAAACATTTATTTTTAAAAGAATTATTGTTACATTTTTTTTAATTGTTTATTTTTTATGTAAAATTCCAAGTTTAGCTCTAAATATCGCCCAAACGAATATTAAAAACTGATATATGACAAATTTATAGGGTATTCTATACGGTTTTCATAATGCAAAATACTTAATTCGAAGATATGGACATTCTAAGGGTACAACAGAACCGAGCAATTTTAAGATTTTGCTACTATATAATGCACGACTAATAATATTGAGTTATAGAATGAAAAATCAGAGTAAGAACGGCTACATTAAAGTGAGAGTAAGAAAATGGGAAAGCGAGACAAATACATATAGAGCGAAAAGGAAACAATAACTGGAATTTATGAGAATCGCATGGAAAGGCGATCGGCATTTAATGTGGCATAAGTAAGTTTCAAAATCGAACGAACTTTTAATTGATATTAGTTGCAAAAAATCGGATTATAATCATTTTAACTGATAATGTTTTGTATTGCAAGGTATACAAGTGAAAAATTGCTTTAAAGTTGTTATTTGACAGTTAATACAGACTGAAAATGCGTTATGAAGCTCAACACTTGACATTCTACGCCTTAACTACTGTCATCCTACTATTCTGCCTGTGTACTGTTCCGCACACAAATGTAATTAATTTATGCTGACCAAGCGTTAGTCCTTGCTGGTCTGGGCAGCACACACTCTCACACACACACTCACACACACACACTCACACACACACAACGAGTTCAGTGCATCAATAAAAATGTGCCACAAATGCCATTAAAGGACAAGCATGCTGAAGTGGGTAGGTCAGAGGCGCAGGACTCCTCTTGACTGGACAACCGACATCAATTTGCCAAACGGCTTTATGGTGCCCATGTGTAAAATTCAGTAGGATATTGGGAAACAAAAAACAAGCATAATATTGTAAAAGATTGTCGCGTCATCTACTGAATATTTTATAACGATAAGCATTAAAACGATGCAGGGCAATGAGCGAGCAGTTAAGCTTCTGTTACGGATAGTTAAGACCTGTAAGCTTAATAGTGAAATGCATTTATAATGAGAAATTTTTAGTTGAAAGCAGCGGACAGAAAATAATGCATTTAATAAAGGAATATTTGATGAAGAAGATTAAAAAGCTTAACGATTCAAAGCTAGAAAACTTTATGATTGGTAACTTTCTCAATTCAGTTATTGAAGTTAGGATAATGTTTAGATTTTCTACATATCTTTTCAAATATATGAAGTCTTAAGTATGACTTGACGGCATATCCATTTTGATTCTTTAATGTAATAGCCGTCTATATATATCTTTCACTTGCCACTGCTCAATGTTCTATCACTATGGTAGCATTAGTGCGCATCAGTCTCGCTTTCAACCGAATCATTCCAATCTTTTGGACATCGCAGTCAACTCACTTGCCAATAAGATTTGCTGGCTTCGCTTTAACCCTTCCCCAAACCCTTTAGTGCACATAGTTTATGCAAAGAATTTTCATAGCCCCGCCGCTTTTTTCACACTTTCAGCTATCTGACAACCAAAACCACTCAAAGTGTCAAAACGCCCAGCCATTAGACAGTCGATATACCCAAGAGAGTGGAGCGAAAGGGGCAGGCTGGAGGGTGGAGGGAAGGTCATCATCATATAAAAGAGACGAGTGCTGTCTATATATCGATTGGATCTGCATATATAATTGAAGCGCACAATTGAAAAGCAAAGTGAAAGCAATGATGATGGCTAAGTGACAGCGCATAGAATAGAAAGTGGACCTAAACTGATATTCGATTTGAGCGTGGGCCAAAAACTAAATCTATGCAAACTATGCAAATATTTAGGGCACATGTAAATATTATACAAATATTTAAAAAAAAAAAAAAATGTAAGCTTTTAGGTTGGCACAGGTTGAAATTATGGGCAAGCACAATCTGAATAGTTTAAAAATAATTTAAGAAGAGTTCTGCAAAACCCTAAAAATAACTGAAATGCTAATGCTTTCTTTTTGGTATTTTTTCTATACCCAAATGCTTAAACATTTTGTAAACAGTATTTTTGCAATGTGGATGCTTATATAAATTGAAAGTTTAGTTAAAGGTGCTAAAGTAAGAGCCTCAAACAAATTTATTAAAAAATTGTAGATACATACAATACATAAATAACATCTAAAATCTAAAAAATCAATGATTTAATTATATGCTTAATTGCGAAAATATTGAAAAGAACGTACATCATTTTTATTCATAAGAATTTGGCCAGCAAATTTGGTTTTCTACATATTATTCTTCACACTTTCCTTGATTTTTCTATGATAAACCTGAGATTCTATATCGTAAAATAGTATTATAGCAATACTATCTCGTAAATCTGATTCATTAGCCGGCTAAGATAGATAAAACCCGCTGAACAGAAAGGTCAACTACAGCTAACAGCAATTTTGCTGCGCGCTTGAAAAGCTTAATGAGCGCTGACGGCGGCAAGTTGTAGAAAGTTTTTACAATAAGCACACAGGGGGCAAGGAGCAAGGAGCAAGGGGCAAGGGGCAAGGGGCAAATGTGGGGTAAAAGGGATGCCAGCTAGGGCCAGGCTCAAAGAGCATGCCGTTTGCGAAAAAAAAAACAGAAAAACGTTGACTTGTGCAAAATGCAGCATTTTATTTCAATTTCCATAAGCGAAATTATGCAGCTGCAAGCAATATCAAAAGGATTCAGGAGAAAGCAGAGGTAGACGAAAATTGTAAATTCTTTATAAGGACACTTGAGCGACTTGAACTTGACCCTCAAATCGAAAAAATTACAAAAGATTTTAATTAACCTTGGGTTTTATTTAAGTCTTAAAACTTTGGCAAGCAGAATTTTAATTAAAGTTATAAGTTTTTAATTGGATAAATGGCAAATGAATTTATTAGAATATTTTAACATATAATGTTTTTTTTTTTAAAACGTATGTTTTAAAGAGAGTTTATAGGAATGTTGCCTTTTGTGGGAATATATATTTCCTTTCCAATTTCGAAAGCAAATCATTAGTTAGCGGCTATATAGTAAATAATATATGTAGCTCACTGTCATATCTACAAATGCTATAATAAGCGCACAGTTGATTGGCTTATCAAATAATTGGTTTGAATTGGTAACTTGTTAGGCATGCATAAGCATAGTTATATCTGTCAACTGCTTGCAATGTTGACTTTTTTTTTTGGTTATAACAAACGCAAAAAGCTGTCAAGCGTCAGTTATAAAAACCTAACAGCCACTTAACTGTCAGCTGGCATTGAGTTGCGTACATAGTCGCCTATAAAAAAACACAACAACAACAAGCAAAGCTCTTGAGTGACATGGAAAGCGCTGCTTGTGCCACACATAGCTGTCACATTACGTATACGTACAACGTACAACGTTACGTATACGCCGCAGGGGCGCACTGTATGTATGTGTGTGTGTGTGTGTGTTGCTTGAACCCACAAGTCTGTGTTGCAGGCCTTAAATCATAATTACTTAACACTAAATTGATGTTAACATCATTTGCTTAACTTTAAAGCAATTAAAATATTAAAGCCAAAAGCTGACAATGTTGATTTAGTTTCAGATGCCAACGCTCACAACTAAATAATCCTCGGCACGCACATCCTTCTCTGTCTACTGTCTGCCTCTCTCGTTAATCATGTCCTTGAGCCGACTCGTTTGCTGTCTGTTCTTTTACCTTCGTGCTAAGTGGATTTTCATTATACATAGATATCGGGCGAGATTTATTATTTAATTTGCGCGCATAATTTGTAATTATGTCTTAACATTTACCTAACCTGACAACTGCCAGCAGGATGGAGCGTCGTCCTGGCTGGCTGGCACCAGCACACCATGGCATTAAGCCTCATTAACGCATCAGCGTGTTTAAACAGCGTTAAGATTGGCAAAAAAACGAAAGAAACAAGTTTAGGTGCGTTGTGTTTGCATTTAATATGGCCTAAATTTGGTGCGAGTTGAAGCGATAAGAGTAATAAGAGTGACAGCAGGATGTACCTAAATTGATTGAAATGGTAAATAATACTTAAGCTAAAAACTAAATTATGTATCACAAGTCCTTAATATATATTATACATTATTAATTAAGTTACATTATATATATTTACCAATTTAATAAAAACTAAAATTGAATTATTGTAAAAGCAAATCAATATTCCGATTGAATCTGTTATTTAAAACACTTCAGTCTCAACAACAATTTTCTGAATTCAAGGAAAATGTTATTAGCCCTTTTTCATGCCGTTTTTCTAAGCTCAAGGTAAATTTATATAAATCACAAATTAAAACGATGTGTTTCAACACATAAAAACCACAATATTAAAAAGATATTGAATAGGGAAGGATTATCTCGGCGTGCCGAAGATTTTATACTCTTTTCGAACCTTTTTCTTTTGAAATATTAAATTTATTTCCAGTTATACGGCAGCTATAAGATATAAGGGTCCGATCCGGCCGGCTTCGATCCATGTACTGTCATTTTGAATATTAAGCATCTGTGCAAAGTTTTATCACGATTGCTTTGAAAACATGAGATTTGTGGCCAAGGCCGACTTCCAGTTGTACGGCAGCTATAAGATATAGGGGTCCGTTCCGGGTGGCTCCGACCAATGTGCTGTCCCTTTGAATAACAAGTTTCTGTGCAAAGTTTTATGACGATAGCTCAAAAACTGAGAAACTAGTTTGCATACATACAGACGGACAGACGAACGGACATGACTAGATCAACTTGTTTTGTCACTCTAAGCATACTGGCAGTAACTTTTCGGTGTCTCCGACGCTTCCTTCTATGCGTTACACACTTCAGCACAAACTTAATATACTATTTTCTTCGAAAAGAGTATAAATATGCAAAGAAATAATATAATAAGTCTGAGATATATTTGTATGATTTGTCCTTGAACAGTATCTTCATAAATATTATTTATATCAATTGATTTTTGTATTCATCTGCCTGCAATCATCTTGCTACTCTTTCACCATTTATCTATTAGCCAACTCAATTACAAAAGCCCCAAAATGTCTGATTAATTGCTTTCACAAGCCATTGAATACAGCGTCCCTTCTATTGAGCTGTTGTTAGGCTCTCAGTTATGAGCTTGTAAGCAACGCCCACACAACAGACGAGATAAACAACAACAAACAACAACAATCACATGATTGATTGCCGCTTTTAATGGCCAAAGTACAACAAGAACAACATTAGTTGACCGGATAGTTGGGGAAAGTTATGCTCTGACAAAAATTGAGGCCTCGACCACAAAACTGTGGCACGCAAATCACATTTGAGGGCTCATTAGACTGGCACCCGTACAACATGAGAGGATGTGCCACAAAAAGAGGACATTTGGGCATCTACATAGTCGAAGCTCACAATTTGCGGCCTTTTTGTGGCAGTGACGATAAAGGATGCTGCAGATTGGAAAATTTGTTGCTAGTTTCAGGCACGCACTGGTATTTAAGGTGTGTGTACACACACACATATTTATATATATATATATATGTATGCACACAAAAAGGATGTCCGCAATTGATTTGCTCACACTAGGACATGTGTCCTACACCAAAATGGGGTCGGCGGCAAAAGGGCTAAGAAGTCACAGGAGAACACGCAACAGCAAACAGCACTTAAAGACCAGCACACTGAAACGTTAACTATGTATATTCGTGTGCACATTGGGGCAAGTCTACAGTGGCAAACATGTGCAAAGTATATTGCATTTATTTAAGAAGATTTATGTGATTCTTTTCAGTATGTTCTAGTGACTAAATCGCAGATGATTGAGTAAATTAGAATAGGAATCAGAACAAAGCTAACTGTTAAACAAATTATGATATATCATTTTATAATAGTAACAAGTGGTAAAGGATTATCTTTGGCGTGCCGAAGATTAAATACTCTTTTCGAGTCAATGGATCGATTTCACTAGCTTATATTTGTTTTGCCAACAGTAGGTAATTTTTAGGGATTTTCGACGATTCCTTATATGCACTACACACTTCAGCATATCATAAATAAAATATTTTCTTTGTCAAAAGTATAATAACAATTTCGGCTTCAAAAATTTTAAACTGTCATAACTTTGCCAAAACTGAACCGATATTGAAGTTCCAGGTCAATTTCTTTATGTTTTTTCCTTTACTTTAACTCTAGTTTTAGCCATTTGAGAAAACCTTATTTTCTTAACATTTTCTTAAACTTAAGAGTATACAAATTAGATATGAGCTAAGATAATGCTTAGGCAAACAGCGGAAAACTGCTGCTTTGTTTACTCTCCCCATTCTCATAAGTTCCACATTCTTTAGCACATTCTGCCCACTGTTTGGAGAGCAGCCATCAACGGTTTGTATTAACATTGTGACATGTTTGTTTCCAGCCCGTACCGCTGTAATTGATTTCACGCAAAATGCATATTAAATAATTCAATGAGCGCAAGGATCGGTAAAACGCAAACGTGGCCACATTTTCATTTCGATTTAAAAATGGGCAAATATCAGCTGCAATCCAACTGCAGGCAACTGACAAACTGCATGCACAATTTGAAATTTATCAGGAAAAGCGGCAAAAATTCAATTGAATTAATGGTAAAAAGCGCAAGGACATCGCTGACGCTGTCACATGGGGCGTATGATGAATGTCAAAACGGTCTGCTGTTCATGGAAGCGTTGCGAGTGTTTTCATATTTCATATTTATTTCATGTTCAAGGCGAGCAAAAATAGCACACATTGAATTCATAGCATACGTTTAAGAGCAAAGGGAAGTAAGACTTGTGATAAATTTGAATTTTCAGCATAAATATGCAGAGATAATAATTTAATGCAAAGGAAATTTGCATCGTCATTTACGAATGGGAAGCTTTCGGTGTATTCAGTTATATTATACTCTTCTCGAACCATAAGACAATTTTCACTCTGCCAACTGCAGCACTTTCATTAGCTGTAAAAATTGATATCATATGAATTTCAATTTTCTATTGAAATATTACATTTATTTCCAGTTGTATGTTAGCTATAAGATATAGTAGACCGATCCGGTCGGCTCCGATCAATGTGATGTATGTTTGAATAACAAGTATCTGTGCAAAGCTTCATAGCGATAGCTTTCAAAACATGGGATTAATGGCCAAAACCGACTTCCAGTTGTATGGCAGCTATAAGATATAGTGGCCCGATCCGGCCAGTTC
The DNA here is from genome assembly GCA_035042425.1 of Drosophila flavopinicola. Lineage (NCBI taxonomy): Eukaryota > Metazoa > Arthropoda > Insecta > Diptera > Drosophilidae > Drosophila > Drosophila flavopinicola. The sequence continues at coordinate 466,036 of JAWNLL010000165.1, forward strand.
CGACCAATGTGCTGTCCCTTTGAATAATAAGTCTCTATGCAAAGTTTTATCACGATAGCTCAAAAACTGAGGGACTAGTTTGCATACATACATACAGACAGACAGACAGACGGACATGGCTATATCAATTTGTTTTGTCATTCTAAGCATACTGGCAGTAACTTTCGGTGGTCTCCGACGCTTCCTTCTATGCGGTACAAACTTCAGCACAAACTTAATATACTATTTTCTTCGAAAAGAGTATAAATATCAACTAACAAAAAATAAAACAAGTGGAGAAGGATTATCTTCGGCGTGCCGAAGATTAAATACTCTTTTCGAACCTTTAAGCCATTTTCACTATTTTTCCGTGACTGCTTATTTAATTCGCAGATATTAATGTCGCATACATATACCCCTACATATAAAATAAAAGATATAAAGGTATTCATGTAAACAGGGACGTTTCACTATCCGCAGCTCGTGGACGCGTCCCTTAGCATTCATAAGTGCTACCGAATTGAACAATAAACAAGTTTCAGTTTTTCCAAAAAGTCAAAACTACATTACATATGTATACTACAATATACATACCAAATTTTGTGCCTGTTGCTCTTATACCTTTCAAGGCCGCTGTCGGAAATGGAATTGTCATAAAACTTAATCTGAACATACGAGAGCTAATATACAGAATTTGCGATCCATATTTTTTTTCGCGTTGCATTTGTTTTGCCAATGAAATTAAATTTTTCTTTTGAATTATTCTATTAAAGCTACTTTATGTATGAAAAAAAAAATTAGAAACAATTTAGGATATTGAAAATAAATGAATTTGATTACAGCTATTATATATTTGAAAAGAAGAATAAGAAAAAATTAAAATAAATGACCAGTCGCCGCTGGTCTTGAACCCAGGACCTCTCGCTCCCCAGTTCGCAACTTTACCCCTTACGCCACAAGCCGTTTTGATGATCGCTGACAAAATCCCTTGAAGAGCAGACTGTCAAAAGCTTTCTTGTTTTGCTTTTTACTGCTTACACCAAGCAGTTTTAAAAATCGCTAACAAGCTCGATTTATACTGAGCTTTTGTTTTTTCGCGTGGCATTGTTTTTGTTCTAAGCCATTGAAAGCAAATGAATTTGATTACAGTTATTATATATTTGAAAAGAAGAACAAGAAAAAATGAAAATAAATGACCAGTCGCCGCTGGTCTTGAACCCAGGACCTCTCGCTCACTAGTTCGCAACTTTACGCCTTACGCCACAAACCGTTTTGATGATCGATGACAAAATACCTTGAAGAGCAGACTATCCAAAGCTTTCTTGCGCTTGACTTTGTTTGCTCATATGCACCTGTTTTTTCAAAATATTTAATGACGCATATCTTCGCTGTTTATGACTCAATGGATTTGCGATTTTACCCATTGATGAGTTATAAGGATGTTCAAGTGTACAAGGAAATTTAAGGCAATTGCTTTGAAAACATCGGATTTATGGCCAAAACCGACTTTGAGGTGTATGGCAGCTATAAGATATAGTGGTCCGATCCGGCCGGCTCCGACCAATGTGCTGTCCCCTTGAATAATAAGTGTCTGTGCAAAGTTGCATCGCGATAGCTCAAAAACTGAGGGTCTAGTTTGCATACATACAGACAGACAGACAGACAGACAGACAGACGGACATGGCTAGATCAATTTGTTTTGTTTTTCTAAGCATACTGGCAGTAACTTTTGGGGGTCTCAGACGCTTCCATCTATGCGGTACAAACTTCAGCACAAACTTAATATACTATTTTCTTCGAAAAGAGTATAAATATCAACTAACAAGAAATAAAAATACAAACTTTCAACAAAAATGTATAAGAAAATATCTACAAAATTTCTACAACTTGAAATATGATATGCTACACAGCTCTCGACACTTGATATCTTTAAAGCTTTTCACGTTCGCATTCAACATTTCATTTCACTCGCTCGCATTGATTTTTCCATCTTGGCCTCAAGTATTTTGGGACTTGGAAGAGGGACTTGGCAAAGAGGAGCAAGGAAACGAGTTTGCCAGCTCCTTTGGCTGGCTGCCAGGACGGAAGACGACGGCACATGCCTAGTATTCATTTATAAATACAGACAACCGAGTGCTTCGGTACACTTCTAGGTGTACTTTCTTTCTATTTCATTTCACTTCATACTTTCTATCTTGTTTTTTTTTTGGCAATTTTGCGCTCAGCTGCAGCTGGTCAGGTGGGGGGCAAATGTGCTGGGCTACTTCCTCCGGTAGTTTCTTTTGTTTCCATCTTGCGGTTGTCCGCCGGACATGGGCATAAAAGTACAACAATGTGAATATGCGCATGGAAAATGCAGATTGATCGGCGCAGATTGGCTTACAACAACTAAAAGATGTTTGCTGGACTCTAGTTGAAATACAATGGGGGCCGAGTGGATTTCAGTTTAGAAGTGGTTTACGTGCCCCACATGCCCAAATAGTTCGAGTGCAGGAAATTGTTGCACACAGTTAACACATAGAATAGATTCAATAGATAGCTGGGATCTGATGTGAAAACTGGGGCGCTCAAGGAAACCGAAATAGTTACCAACAGTACAGTATACCCTGTTAAAGTACGAGTTTAAGTATAAGATCAACGCTATGGCAAATAGGGCAAATTTTAAAAGAATAAATGAAAACTAAAAACTAAAATTAAATTAGAAATAAAAAAAAGTATTAGCATTTTAATTTACAAATATAAATTAGCTAACCTGTGAAACTATGAAAATGTCAATACCCAACGCATGCAGGTATAGATCAGCTGTAATGCTGATTACATTACAGTGTGAGCACATAACATTAAGCACACCCGAAGAATAACATTATGTTATAATCATGTTAGCTAACAGCGTTAATTCAGTCGCGTATAAATACTCCGAGAATGAACACGTAGTATAAAGCGGTATTTGCGTTCTACTCTGTAATATTAGCTTCAACATAACAAATAAATAAATAAATAAAATAATTGGTAGTTTCAAGGCTTAAGATCAATTTATGACATTTATTTAGCAAATTATGTAAATCGCAGTATTCTAAGAAAAAGAAAATAAGTATATATATAAATATATATATATTAATACAAGTTTAATATATCTGAGTACACAACAAAATAAAGCGTGTTATATATATATATATATAAATATAAATAATTTTGGATTAAATTTTAAATTTAATTGAAACACAATTTCATTTAGTTCAAATTTATGTGTATTAGCTCAAATGTGCTCTCAAAACCAAATTTATCTAAATAAATAAAATCCATACCCGTCCATAATCTGCTTATACAGTAGAATTCCCTTGAGATTTAGTTCAAATTGAATTACATGCACAGGTTGCCAAATGCAACAAAGTAAAACGGAGGAGAACAGCTGTGGATTGCGGATTGCATTTGTGATGCTAATCAATGCGGAATTAAAACATGACAGAGACACACACATACACACACACATACACACACACACATAAGCACTGGGAAAGCGTTGACAGAAGCCAATCGCATTAGCAGCCAATCAAAGGTGTAAGCCCGCACACACACACACAAAGCACATACACACAAAACACACACACACATATATTCAGCATGCTATTTATCATAAGCTTAACGGAAATTAAGCTGCTCTCAATGTCACAAGCTGCTGCTTGCTGCTGCTTGCTGCTGATGATGAAGCTGATCCGATGATGATGATGATGTTGATGATGACTTCAACTGGAAACACACATTTGAGCTGGGGTTGATTGGCACGTGGGTGTAGGGTTATAGAAACCATATTGCACCTGACTGAACAGCTTGCTACAGAGACGGCGGCTGGCAGTTGAAAAGTTTTCGTCTTGCATCCAGCTGAACTGCAAAAGGATATGCCACACAGTTACAGGACAAGCTGTAGGCAACTACTACTACTACTATATGCCTGAGCAGCATATTTGATTTGCTTACGCATTTGCATATCGGGCATTTTATACCAGTTGCTGCGTAGCAAAAACTTTTTATTGCCTACACAGTTTCTATACCCTGATCCCATTAAAAATGGCTAAAAAGGGTATTATGGTTTTGTGCTAAAGTATGTAACAGGCATAAGGAAGCATCTCCGACCATATAAAGTATATTATTCTTGATCAGTATCAACAGCCGAGTCGATCTAGCCATGTCCGTCTGTCTGTCTGTGCGTCTGTCTGTCTGTCTGTCTGTCTGTCTGTCTGTCCGTCTGTCCGTCTGTATGAACACGCGGATATCAGAGACTATAAGAGCTAGAGACTTCATATTTGGAATATAAGTTCTCGTAGTCCCGGGACAGTACAAGTTTATTTCATTTTATCGATAACTCGTCCCGTTCAAAAGTTATCGATAAATTTCGATTCAGACTAGCGTTTTTGGGACATAACTTCAAAGTTATAAGAGCTAGAGGCCCCAAATTTGGCATTTATATTCTCGATGCAATTTGGTTTGGTCACACATTTTATAGCCAATGTTGTGTTCTAAGAATTTCAGAACAATCGTACAATAAACACAGAAGTTATTTAAGATTTTACTTTCCATTACATGTATGTATACACACTGATAGATTAGTATGAATGTAAGGACTGGGTTCAGGGTATCTCCTAGTCGGGCACTCCCGACTAGAGCACTCTTACTTCTTTTGTTATTTGCTTGAACAATGCTCAAGTTTGTCAGCTAGGTGAACTAAAGCGCTACCTGTGTGCATATAATATATACAATAAACTAGCTACAGAGTTGCACAAACAAAATTGTTGCTAGCATTAGTTTTCCAGCATTTTGCTTGGAATTTTAGTGACAACACTTTTGGCTAGTTAGCAAAGACATTTTTGCTATACATATATATTTAAATTTTGTTCAATGCTTTAAGCTTAAGCATGTGATAGCATCTCAAGTTTATCTGATACACGAAAATCGTTCAGCTTTTCATAAAGCCATTGGCTTTTCTTTCTTTGCTTGCTTTTTACATATTTTGCATATGAATTTGCACTGCTTGAAAATAAAACTGCGAAAAGTCGATTATATTGGCTTGATAATGCGGGAATGCCTGCAAGTTATTTATGTATGTGCGCAGTGAACCTGAAACATCAACTTGAAATAATATTTGCATACAAATGCGAACTGCCATTTGCCGCATGAGTGGCAGAGGGCAAAACATTTTGCTATGGCAGTTTTTCAAATATAAATATAATTGACCTTATGCTTGTTTTTTGCTGTGTAACTTGACTACAAGTAGCACAGGGCTGCGGCAAAACACATCCAATCGACGTAATCAGAAAGTATTCATATATGAAATACAGAAGTTTGAGGAGAGCAAAAAAAAATATATGGAATATATATTTAAGTTCTGTGGAATTCAAAAATACGTTAAAGTAGAACAGCTGCTAAACAACAAGAGCAAATGTAAAATGTCTTAATTTATATATTATATTAACTAAAGATAATGAGCTATACTATATAAGCATAAATATATTAATATACTATTACTCTGAATGGAATTTAAGATCAAGTTTCAGTTTCAAAACCCACTTTCTATTATTTAAAGCTAACGAAATTATGTGCACAAGAGAACAATTTCAAAGTACTTGAGTTTATATCGACGAATATAGCAGAATCAAGTATACTCAATAATAAACAAGCAAATTTCAACTCATATATATTAATGCAAATTAAATTTCTCATATTTTCTTATTTGCAGCGAAAGAAAATTATGCAAATATTTCAAAGCCGCCATAGAGCTAAAAACAATGGAAAAGCCATTAAAGCGACATTTGCCAAAGCAGCTGCAGTGAAAAGCGACTAATGTGGGATCAACTAATGGATATATAATGCCCGCGCATCTGGAAAACCCCAAAAAGGATAAACATGAGTAAGACGCCAATTTCCAGGATTTTCTATGCAGCTGCTGAAAAATAAATCGCAACAGCAAATTTTGCTACGGTCTTCAGTCAAGTATCAAGCAAGCAGTTTTGTAGCAGCTCGTAAAAAGGGGCAACAAATACGAGAGAGCACTAGAAAAAACTATATAGCACACATGTATGGGATGTGTGTGTGTGTGTGTGTGTGTGTGTGTGTGTGTGTGTGTGTGTGTGTGAATAACTCCTTGAGCCAAAAGCGCCTTAGACAAAGCCATTATTATACTAAAGAAAAGGCGGCTAGGCTGATTTGCCCCCAGCTCAGACGAGTGAAAGTGGCCCAAAGAAAGTGAAAAAGAAAGCTACATACATGAGTTGCCTAAAAGCAGGCAATGAATATTTAACTAGTTCAATGAGCCAAAAGTCGGAACTGTGAAAATAACATGACAATAACTATGTCAATATTCTTAGTTAAATTTATGCTCGACTGGCCTTTTACGATCTTATAAATTATATATATATTGTTTGGTTATAGTTTTCAATTTCCTCGAAACATATTTAATAAAAATAACAGTTTGACAAACTGATATAAATATACAATTAAGTAGTAAAGGAAATTATGAGCTATACTATAATATTAAATAGAAATAGTAGTAGTAGGCAAACGCAATCAGACAAGCGACAATAGGAAATAGGGCCAATGGGTTTAATAATGCAGTAGCCAAAGCCAATCTATAGAACTACTACCAATACCAGTTGCCCAACCAATGTCTGTGGCTGACGCCTCGATTGATGGCTATAGCTCTATATATATATATATATACAAAAACCAAAACAATCATGAAAAAGGGCAAACACAAACAACAACGAGTTGGACAATCAAGCCGAGGGCAGCTATGTGACAGTGATGGCACATGGAGTGGAGTGGAGTGGAGTATACGATAATAAGGACGAGCGCAGAGGGAAGAGTAACGCTTCCTTTAATGGACGCAGACATCATGGCAGCTAGAAAATCGATAGGGCAGCTCAAAACAAAAAAAAACAACAACAACATTCACACCCATGTTTTTTTACCCAATTCCCCCAGCTAAGCTGCGAATATTTCACGCCAGAATAGCGCACGCGATGCAGTCACTTCAGCTCTCAGCTCCCTCAGACGCGTAAAGTTTAAAAGTCATGTCCGCTGGTTTTAAATCCGCAACCCAAGCGAGTGTCTGTCTGTCTGTCTCTATCTACATGCAAAGGTGTGAGTTAGAAATACGCCAAAAACTAGCAGTGCAATTGCTAACAAACTAACGAAAGCCTTGGAATTTGATTGGAGTACTAAAGAAGCCACAGCGTATAAATTCCCATATAGAATTTGATGTGTTTAAAAGAACTCTGGCGCGCCAGTGTTGTGTGGAATTTACGACAAGTCATCTGGACTGAATTGAGAATATACTTAGAAAGAAAGAGACAAGATATGTATGTAGTTGTAGAATGTTTCTCTTTTGATTTACACTTTTTCAGCAATTAAATTGAATCAGATCGTATAAAAACTTTAGTTTTCACGTCTTTTCCACCCTGTGCGGTGGATTCTCTGATCGAGGTGAGTTTCATATACCCACAAAAAATATTATCAAATTTGTAAATGTACTAAAAATATGCATGTTCTAAATTTTAAATCTAAATATTTTCATTTAATAGCTTAATCGACATAAAAATCCAACCGCAAAGATTTTTGTCTGTCCAAAAACAAGACATGTAAAGTCTTAAAAAGCTATAAAAAAATTTCCTTTAGACTAATTGCACATTAAGTATGCATATTTAGGATCTAATCTTTTACTTTTTAATTTAAATAAAAAAAAACTAAACCATTATCGAAATTTTTCGGCACCAATGCAAAACATGCTTAAAGCTATTCCTTCCAAGCGATAATCGCTTTTACTTCCGCTTTGAATATTTAAATTGCTGTACACTCGATCATTAGTGAATGTTTACCAAAGCCTACCAACTATTTGAACAGCTAGATGACTATGTAAATGGCCTATAACGACGCCTATCTGACACGCAAAGCGTCTAGGAACAACACAAAAACACCCTTCTAGTTTCCAGCACTCAATTGCTGAGAACGTAGCAATATGATAATATGGCCAACCCTTAAGCAGGCACCCTTGAGGCAACTCGTAAATTTCATATTTACTATTCATTGTATTCACATGACATGCAAAGAGCCCACAACCTTGACCCATAAAAGAGCTAATCAAATTAATTAACTACCGAAAGTAAACGGGAGTAAATGATTAAAGCATTTATCAAAAGAAAACAAAAAAAGGAAACTAATCAAGTGGCTCTGACGATCGATAAATCGCATCAGGAGCCAGTTTAATGGGGCATCAGCCCCAATCAATTAAAAGCAGAGCCTGTCGCTTGGAAAAAAATGCATTTTGCAATGCATCCATTGGATGCCACGCGAAGCGACGCACATAAATTATTCAAAGGCTTTCAACGGCAGCTTTCAGTGGCAAGTTTTCCAAGAGTGAGCGGCGCCAAGAGGGAGACAGAGAGAGAGGGAGAGCGACGCTGCAACACAATGGGGCCAGTCAGCAATGACACAAAAGCTGCTGACTAGCAACTGACTTATTCTGCTGCCACAAGAGCCAAAGAAAGAATAGCTAGGAACACAGTTGGCTTTATTTGTCCAAAGTTGACAGCAACAACTGCAATCAATGGACAGGATAAGGAAAGTAAAGGTGGGAAGGGGCAGGCAAAACAGCAACAGGAAGCACGTCAATCTGCAAGTCATTTTAGGTTAATTTGTTGCAGCAAACGAATAGAAATATGTAAGAGAGACCAACGATAGTAATCCAATGTTGTTAATTTTTAATAAACTGTAAGAGGTTTTGGCTAAGATAAAGGCAACTATAGATCGATAGGGAGCTATACGATATAGTTGTAACGGCAAAGTTGAGACTGTCATTTATTTTGTAGTTATATTTTGTTGTTAACTTAAACCATTTACTATATTCAATGCAATTTTTAACCGCGCAACTTAACATTTCGTGCTTGTTAGTTTGGATAGGCGATAACACTTTTTATTCATCGATAGTCGGAATACATTTTAACATAGTTATCGAACTGGTAAATTCATACTGTTCGATAATAAAATAATTAAGAATGATAAAAGACTTTGCATATTTGATTTGATATCGAACAAATTTCATCAAGATATAAATAAGATAAATATAAATAAACAATATAGAAAATGTCTGTATGTAACTATATTAGTTTACCAACTGATTTAAATTATGATTGATATTTTAGAAAACTTTTCAATGATTTAAGCTTTTGAGAAACTAAGAGTTGGAGATATAAAAAAAACACACACAAGCTTAATCTTAACGGCATTTATAATTAAATGATATATTATACTATCCTAACTTAGAGTCTGATAAAACTAAAACAACACAAGGCCAATATTTCAATTAGAAATATTATTATATACTATCCTAAGTTAAAGTCAGATAAAACTAAAACATTACATGGACAATATTTTAATTAGATAAATCAGCACAAAATGAGTTCAAAAATGTTTCCAAAATAGGATGGGGCAATACTTAAGCTTGGATATATATTTATAATACATAGAGAGGTATTATTACAAGCTTATAAAATATTGTAACTGAAAAATAAAACAAAGTAAAAAGCTTCAACTGAACAGTTAGTAAAATATGCACATTCTTGACTGCTTTAGCCTCGTTAAAAGTTAAATAAAGTTCGCCCATTCTATTTTTTTTGCTAAATGACAAACGTTAAATGTGATTGCTTCAATGTTGTTGACAATGTGTCCCAGCCCCAATCAACTGGAAGAACTCCGCCCAATCATTGTGGATTCCTATGAGTTGCTTTTGGCAATTGAATGCCTGCAATGCGATATGGCAAAATGTCGTTTTGTTTACAGCGTGTAGACAAACAAATTTCATCTACTTAGAAGACAACACACACACACACACATGGAGTATGATATATGCATGTATGTATGTATATTTCGCTTACCGTTCTCAATTGTCTCCTTGGCACAGGATATTATTTTGCCTTTGCGTCGTCGCAAATTCGATTCGAAATTGTTATCCTCGCTGAAGTCTTCGTGCCGCGTCCCAGTTCCTGCTCCTGCTCCTGCTCCTGCGCCCACAGGAGTGCCAGCTCCTCCTCCGCCAGCATCGCCGGCTGTTGTTGTCGTTGTCATTGCTGTTGTTGCTGTTGTTGCTGTTCCTGTTGTTGACTCCGGCCCATCCTCGGAGGACTGACGCTCCTCGTAGCCTCTGCCGTGCATTAAACTATCGAAACTTTGGCTCATTGTGTGGCCAGCAGAATGAAAACTACTTTTGTTTTTCTTTTCGTTTTATATTTTCTTTTTATTTTTATATTTATATGTTTTGTTCTCTGTTTGTTTTGCGTTCACTTCTGTTATTAGCTTTTCTTGATAGATTCTTTTTCGCCAAAAATTCTACCAAAATTTGGAGTTTATTGATTTCAAAAACTTTGTTGCGTGTTTATCAAGTGAAAATGGAATCCGGTGAAATTAATCATTTCCACAGTTGCCAATATATTATGTACTTTGTTCGCTTGTTAACAATCGTTGGTTTTAAGAACTTTACTAATTCTGAAAGCCCGAATGTTATGCAGAAAATAATCAAATACAAATGTATTGATAAAAATCTTATGCTATGAGTTATAATTTCCCACCGACGACTGTAACGCAAAAATATAAAAATAAAGCAGCACGCACGCAACGCATAAGAAAATTATTGTAAAAAAAAACCAAAAACTTGGATCTTGCACCCCCAACCCTTTACAGCCCCCACCCCTAACAAAGGGTTCAATGTGCGTGGGCGCGTCACGTATTTTGTTTTTTATTCTTCGCTAGTTGCTGGCTTTGTTGTTGTTGCTGTTTGTCTGCAGCGCTAAGCCGCCGTTTTAAAACAGTAGAAACAAGAAGAAGAAGAACAACAACAACAGCAACAACGGCAACAACAGCGAACGGCACTTGAAACTGTCGACTTATTTCATAATCGCTAAGAAGCGATTTAGGTTAAGCCAATCCAACAACAACAACAACAATATCGCGCGACACACACTTGATACATGTGTTGCATACTTCTGAGCGCGTCACAGTTAAATAAATAATGGTCAGTAGTTTGAAATTCAATTCAATTATAATATACCACAAAAGTTTGTAACAATAATTTATTGCGCACGCGATTTGTACGTTTGCACGTTGGAAAATGCCGTCAGAGACTGAAATGACACGCAAATAGTGTTCTCAACGGCGCTCACAAGTTGGAACAGCATTAAGAGAGCGTGGTGAGTTTCTCATTTATTGATTTTGTTGTGTGCGTGTGCGTGCGTGTGTGTGTGCGCACAAAGACAAAAACAGAGAAACGCAAAAATTGGTGTTGGCTTTTGTTGTTTTTGTACGCGACTTTCGAAAGTCGTTGCGAGGCAGGGCTGAGTGCCGTTAAGGGAGCCCTGCAGCAGCAGGCAGGCATGCAAAAAGCCGGCAAATAACAAAGCAGAGCGCAAAGAGAAGAGCAGCACAAGACACCACACACACACACACACACACACACGCACGCACGCACTTACAACAAAAATGGCAAGCATTTCAAATGCAGACGTCAGTTAAAAATGAGCAAGCATATGATTTTGTTTTGCAGGTCATTCGTATCTTTCTCTCTCACTCCACTAAAGGTTCTTTGGCGACGTTTAAAAAAACTAACAATTATAAGTTGTAACTGCTAAACAGATTGATAAAATTCCACAAAAACAATAAGACTTTGTTACACTATCGGAAACCAAAAGATTTGTGGGAATATGATTAATTAGGCGTTTTTCAATCTATAAAGTAAAACAGTTTTACAAATTGAAGTTGTCAAAAGGTTTGTGCTTTTATTTTGAGATATATCAACTGATATTTATTAAACGAAATTCGTTTACGTTTATGGAAATGATTTGTTTAAATGCATTATTCATCTGCATTTGGAATGTTTTTTGTGATATGAAGATAAGATAATACAAGTCGTCTATTCGGTACCGTCGATTGTTGTATTGTATTGTATTGTTGTTGTAGTCGAGCACTGATCGAATGTTGTTGTGTGAGCTAGCTAGGCTGGTCTTAGTGCTTCTAAAATATAAAATATATATTATTAAAGCTAGACTAATCCCAATCCTGCTCTTCCTCCAAGTTGACAGCAGCTGCTACCTATAAAGTGAGTTAACAAAGTGAGTAAAACTTATCATGAATGAACTTCAATAAATGAAACTTACACCGCCGCGAACATCAATGCCGCCAAACTGGGAGTCGGTATAGCAGCCGCCGCCGCCCATTTCCTGCAGAAACCCGGGCACCACTTGGCCGGAACCCTTCAAGATCCTGATCAAGTCATCGGCCAGGCCGCGATCCTGTTCGGGATCAAAGAATGAGGTGGCACGTCCACTATTGCCCACACGACCGGTGCGTCCAATGCGATGCACATAATCATCAACACTTTTGGGCATGTCATAGTTGATCACATGCTTCACATTCTTAATATCTGGTGGGGTATAGAGCAAATTAGTATATCTGCAAATGTGCGAGAGGATTAGGCGACAACTAACCGAGGCCACGCGAAGCAACCGATGTGGCAATGAGCACCTTCATGGCGCCAGTCTTAAAGTCGCGCAAGGCCTGCTCACGCTGGCTCTGCAGGCGATCGCCGTGTATCGAGGTGGTTGGGAACTCCGTTTCCGAGAAGAACGAGGCCAGAAAATCGGCGCCACGCTTCGTCTCTACGAAGACAATGGTGCCATCGGCGCTCTCACGTAATATTTCCTGAAAAAACGAAGCAAATACATGAGACTGGAGGAGATAATCTAAGATAATCTGTATATACTGCTAGTATATGGTAAATAGTTGCTTATATAACATGTATGTTTATAATTATACTCTTTTCGAAGAAAATGGTATATTAAGTTTGTTCTGAAGTTTGTAATGCATAGAAGGAAGCGTCGGAGACCCCCAAAAGTTACTGTCAGTATGCTTGTCTGTCTGTATGTATGCAAACTAGTCCCTCAGTTTTTTAGCTATCGTGATAAAACTTTGCACAGAGACTTATTGTTCAAAGGGACAGCACATTGGTCGGAACCAGCCGGATCGGACCACTATATCTTATAGCTGCCATACAGCATATGAAAGTGCTGCAGTTGGCAGAGTAAACATTGTCTAAAAGTTCGAAAAGAGTATAAAATCTTCGGCACACCGAAGATAATCCTTTCGCACTGGTTTTACTATGTTTTTGTACTTTAAACATTATGAAATATGTTGTAATAAATATTCAAAAAGTTTGCAGACAACTAAATGAGAACAAGCTATAAGAAGTAAGCAAATAAATCGACCACCTACCATCAGCTTGGAGCGCTTGTTAAACTTGTTGACCTCGTGAATGGTCTGCTGCACATCGGCGCAGGCGCCGCCAACAACGCCAATGGTGACGAACACATAATCCTTGAGGAATTCACCCGCCATGCGCTGTATCTCCTCGGGGAATGTGGCGGAGAACATCAAAGTCTGATGCTCCGGACGCATCGTCTGATGCCGAATAATCTTGCGCATGCTTTCCGAAAAGCCCATGTCCAGCATGCGATCGGCCTCGTCGAGGACGACAAAGCGCGTGTCGACGAACGTGACGAATGTGCGATCAACGAAATCGAGCAGACGGCCCGGTGTGGCAATCAGGATGTGGCAGCCCTTGGTGATGCACTCGTTCTGATATTTGAACGAGGTGCCGCCGTAGACAATGCTGATCTTCAGATACGCCGAGAAGGCAAACTTGCGAGCCTCGTTGAAGATCTGAACGGCGAGCTCGCGTGTCGGCGACATAATCACCGCCTGCGGCTGGCCAATCACCAGATCCTGCACGTTGTCCATCAGGTTGCAGATGATGGGCAGCAGAAAGGCGGCCGTTTTGCCAGAGCCCGTCTGGGCGCAGGCCATCAAATCGCGTCCAGCGGTAATCACAGGCATCGCCACCTTCTGAATGGGCGTGGGCACATTGTAGCCCGACTTCTTCACATTGGCCAGCATCAGGCTGCTCAACCTGGCGCTATCAAAGTTCTTGATAGGCGCCGGCACATTCTCACCAGTCACCTGCAAATCAATTTGTATCAGTATTTATCAATTGAATTGAATATCACCATCTAAATATGAAATATATCATATCATTGGCACACCACCACTCACCTTGACTGGAATATTGTCGTATTTCGAGAAGTTAATGCCCGATGAGATGCCAGTGCTGAACATCTGAGTCTCGTCGTTGGTCGGCTCGGGCGGTATATAGAACTCCCTGGCCTTCTTCTCGCCCTCCTCGCCGCCATCGTCGTTGTTGTTGTTGTTCATGTCGCCATCGTCGCGACGGCGACGTTCGCCACCATCGCGGCCTCCACTGCCGCGTTCTCCTCCGCCACGGCGTTCCTCGCCTGTTGAATTTGCAATCGAAACAATTTCATTTTATATATGATATGAGAATTTGCAGACTTAAGCACACATACTCTTTATATAGTCCTTAGGCTTCTAAGAAGTAACAAAATCCCACACATACAATTTGACAGCCTTTTTCAAATTACTATTTACATAATACACACTTAAGGACGAAACAAAACAAGCATATATACGAATATACGAAAGTCTAATATATATAAACAAAAAATACATATTTATTTATAAAAGCCTGAATTCAGATCAGATAATTTTAAACATAAGAATTCATTAAATTATAAAATATAAGAAATATAAAAATTTTAAAAATAAAATATTTGATTATAATCAAATAAAAATAACGCATAGAAATCAAATTCATATAAACATTTCAAATGTTTTCTTCTCCAATAAATACTAAAATTCTTTAAATCACTATACTATATATGAAACATAAAATGCTGACCAAATATTTAATAATTCTTACAGAAATAAGGAACGATTTGAAATGAGTTTCATAAACATTTCAATTGTTTGAGATTAATGTTTTCCACAAATTCTATAAAGAAACCAACTCTAATAGTAAGAGAAATTGATACAAATTAAAGCAATACTAAAATTATGATTTAGTTTAGTTGAATAAAAATAAAAATGGTTTTTCAGCCATTGCAAATAAATCGCTTAAATTATAAGCTTCAAAGTTGACACACAACACAAGACTGGTCGGGCCTTAAGAATATAAACCGGTTAAAAACCATGTGGAACTCGGTATTCCAAACATATTTCAAAACTTTAAGAAAAAGCTAAGGAACACGAAAATAAAAGGATATAACGTTTTAGTTCTGACGTTTAAATCGATTAAAAGTATGTTTGAAATTGAGAAACTGAGTCATATAGAACTCGGTATTCTAAATATGCATATTTCAGGGCTTTAAAGAAGCGCCGCAAAACGCGCATCGTCACTGAGACTAACAATATTGGCCGCTTTCAGATCCAGGAGCACACGAAATGCAATCGCCGCCTCCATGCGCGTTTTGATAAAATCATTTGAACGCAGATCCACTTTGGGCAGCATGATGAGTGCTCCCATCAGTTGATGGATGACGCGTCGCTTCACCTCGGGCATATCCAACACGATTTTCGCATCGTACGTATACTCGGCGGGCATTGAGACATATCGAGTGCCTTCTTCTGCATTGCTATCATTCGAGGCGCACTCCATGTAGTCTGCGAAGGAATTGCTGTTAATGCTGTTTGATGGGCGCGGGCGATCCTCTTGCTCCTCCTGCATATCGCTCAGCTGCTTCTGGCGGTCGACCATGAGACGCAGCATGTCCTTGTGCTCCATGATGAAGCCGATATCTTCGGCTAAGCGCTCTGAGCGCCGTTCTGATCGTTCAGTAGGCTGCGGCGGCGGCGGCTGCGGCACCTGCTCCAATTGCATTGATTTCTGCTGCACAACCACGTTTGTGGCTATTGAGTATTGGGACAGTTCAACGGTATCAATTAAACGCCGTGTCGCAGTCATATTTAACGCTGATCCCAAGCTGATTTCCATCAAATTGTTGGGCTGCCCGCTATTGTTCTGTTGCTGGCATATCACTTCAACGGACGTCACTATGGGCCTCTCCGGCAACTCATCCAGATTCATGGACACTGCTTCTAATGGTATTTCGATCTCTTGCATTATTGCCGGCTCCATTTCCACAAGTTCTGTTGCCTGCTCAATTATTGTTGTTGGCTGTTGTTGCGGCGTTGGTGGTGCCTCCGCCTCCGCCTCCTGTTGTTGCCACACCGTCTGAAAGAGGTTGGCCAGAAACTGAACTGTATCCTCATCGTTTCTTGGCGGCCGTGCGGCCTGCGATTCAGTATTCCGCCCTGCTGCATCTGCATCAGCTTCTTCTACAGCAGCAGCAGCAGCAGCAGCACGTCTGCGTCGACCTCGGCGCGTTTGTCTTGGCAAATTGGAAGCTTGACTTTCGGCGTAGTTACGCAGAGCTTGACGTGGTCGAAAAATAGAGGCCCAGTCGCGCGGCGTTGTGATTTCCAAAGGATCATTAATAGCAGCGGCTGCGGCTGCTTCGCCAGCTCTCTCTATTGGCGACTCCTCGCTCAGTTCATGCACACGTCCTATCGTTGGCCTATGATGACTTTGCCGCTGCAGTTGCTCCTCATCGATGGCCGGCATTTGGCTGCGGTATGTTTTCAGCGGCGTCGATCCATGCGCCGCACGTAATCGCCACGTCCGTGAGACTGAAGCATTACTCTCCCCTCCACTTCGTTCCTCCAAAGGGGTCAGTGCAGGTGGAGGAGGCATACTCTCAATATCAGTATGCATGTCCAGGGGCAAAGATGGTGCCATCATTGGCAGTAGCAAATCATCATCGGTTAAATTGCCGACAGTCGTTAATTGCATGGGCGGTAAGCTGTGAATTGTGTGAGTAGTGTTTTGTGAGTGAGTGTTGTTCACATCAGGAAATGTCAGCACGAAGTGCCAAGTGATCGAAATAGTGAGAAGAAAAGCTCTTAGATGGGAGTGGAAGATATGCATGCTGATAAGAATAGTGCAGGATGACAAAAATTGTTAATTTCTACTAACAAATACAAAATCAACATGATATACTTTTAGTATTTAGATTTTCCAGCCTCAACAGCTAATATTCGAATGTTTAACCTAGCTTTAAGACATTATACTCATCTCTGGAAAAATCGTTTATGTGATCAAAGAACTTTATGAGCAAAAGGGGAACTTTATGACAAAGTCAGAGGGTATTTTGCTTACTATTTACTTAGTGTTATATATCTTGCAGACAAATCATATATATGTAAGCTGTTATTAAATTAAAGCTGGAGTTTAAACATGCTAGTCATAAGGAAATAACTCAAATATTTGACAATTTGGGCTCGAAATCTGCTTTGACATACGATTTTCAGATCCTACTGCGATATAAATGAAAGTTCAACTATATTTTGTAAAATCTCGTATCTAGTAGTCAGCACGCATTTCATTCAATTGCCTATTTCAGTTTGTCTCAAACGTGTTTCCCATTGTGTGTTTCAAATTGTTAGTACTCCCGAAAAAGTTGAAAATTATCGTGTGTGTGTTAAATCTCATCTTAAATTGATTGTGCGGCTGCAGGCGAAATAAAGCCAACAAGGTAAGCGACAGCAGAAGTTAAAGATGGTAAGGTATAGCAGGATAGTAGAGGATAGGTTAGTTAACTTGCGTATACCCTTGATTAGAGTTGGGCTGGGTGGTTTCCTCCATTGGCGTTGCATTTGTGCCACCCGATGCTTCATTATCGTGCGAATCCAGCAGCAATCTGACCCGATCTGGCGTGTCCATATTCTGTGATTGCTGCTGCTGTCGCAGTTGATCAAGCAAACTGCTTTATGAGCAAAAGGGTTACTTTATGACAAAGTCAGAGGGTATTTTGCTTACTATTTACTTAGTGTTATATATCTTGCAGACAAATCATATATATTTAAGCTGTTATTAAGTTAAAGCTGGAGCTTAAACATGCTAGTCATAAGGAAATAACTCAAATATTTGACAATTTGGGCTCGAAATCTGCTTTGACATACGATTTTCAGATCCTACTGCGATATAAATGAAAGTTCAACTATATTTTGTAAAATCTCGTATCTAGTAGTCAGCACGCATTTCATTCAATTGCCTATTTCAGTTTGTCTCAAACGTGTTTCCCATTGTGTGTTTCAAATTGTTAGTACTCCCGAAAAAGTTGAAAATTATCGTGTGTGTGTTAAATCTCATCTTAAATTGATTGTGCGGCTGCAGGCGAAATAAAGCCAACAAGGTAAGCGACAGCAGAAGTTAAAGATGGTAAGGTATAGCAGGATAGTAGAGGATAGGTTAGTTAACTTGCGTATACCCTTGATTAGAGTTGGGCTGGGTGGTTTCCTCCATTGGCGTTGCATTTGTGCCACCCGATGCTTCATTATCGTGCGAATCCAGCAGCAATCTGACCCGATCTGGCGTGTCCATATTCTGTGATTGCTGCTGCTGTCGCAGTTGATCAAGCAAACTGCTTTATGAGCAAAAGGGTTACTTTATGACAAAGTCAGAGGGTATTTTGCTTACTATTTACTTAGTGTTATATATCTTGCAGACAAATCATATATATTTAAGCTGTTATTAAGTTAAAGCTGGAGCTTAAACATGCTAGTCATAAGGAAATAACTCAAATATTTGACAATTTGGGCTCGAAATCTGCTTTGACATACGATTTTCAGATCCTACTGCGATATAAATGAAAGTTCAACTATATTTTGTAAAATCTCGTATCTAGTAGTCAGCACGCATTTCATTCAATTGCCTATTTCAGTTTGTCTCAAACGTGTTTCCCATTGTGTGTTTCAAATTGTTAGTACTCCCGAAAAAGTTGAAAATTATCGTGTGTGTGTTAAATCTCATCTTAAATTGATTGTGCGGCTGCAGGCGAAATAAAGCCAACAAGGTAAGCGACAGCAGAAGTTAAAGATGGTAAGGTATAGCAGGATAGTAGAGGATAGGTTAGTTAACTTGCGTATACCCTTGATTAGAGTTGGGCTGGGTGGTTTCCTCCATTGGCGTTGCATTTGTGCCACCCGATGCTTCATTATCGTGCGAATCCAGCAGCAATCTGACCCGATCTGGCGTGTCCATATTCTGTGATTGCTGCTGCTGTCGCAGTTGATCAAGCAAACTGCTTGCCTGATGCGACTGCTGCTGCTGCTGTTGGACCATTGTCACAAAGGATACTGATGATGCCACAGGCTGCCGGCAGCACAGCCAGACATCTCGAGGCGACGACGCCATTTGCGGCCAGGGCAGCTCCTTGTGCAGCACGCTTGGCATACAAAAGCGCAGCTTACGCATTTCGCGCAATCGCATAAAGTCCTCCGTTAGCCAGCGGTGTCCCTGCAACGCTGGTGACTCGCCGGCAGCTGCCAATCCTTCCCCAGCATGTTTATGCTGCGTTAACGGCTCCACAATGCCGCCATTGCGCACATACTTGTCTGCAGCCGCCTTGATCTGACTTCGAATGCGTTCAATTAGCGGCATCAATTCAGTTGTTGCTTCCGTTCTTGTTGACCTTGTTGCTGCTCTTGCTCTTGCAGTGCCTGGCACCACAAATGTACCTTCGGGCGGCTGTTGCTGCTCGCTTCTTGGTGCCACATTGCTGCTGCACCTCGACTCGACTCTCTGCATATCCGCAAACAATTGCCGATGCGTCTGCTGCATTTCACCTTCGCTGGCAGCCAACAATTGATTCACATCCGCCAACAGACGATCCGTGCTAGCGCCAGCTGCCTTGCTCAGCTGCGGCAACTGTTGTTGGCGCTCCACGCGCTCCGTTTCCTGCAGCGTCCGCCATTCGCTGTTCACCAGGCATCGAAAGGAGCTCATCAGATAGTCGCGCTGCTCCCGCAGTCTGATCAGCGGCTGGTCGGCATTGGGTGGCAAGTAATTAGTCTCGAGCTGTTCAATGAATGCGGCTACCGTTTCCATGTCGTGGCCAGATGGCACTAGCAATCCGCATCGCAGCTGCTCCACCACTGTTGTTAGTTGACAAATTGTTGTTGAGACGACACGAAAACAAACATACGCACATAGATATAGTAGTAATACATGCACACCTCTATACTTAAGCTTTAGTTACACATGACATAATCAACAATATTAAACCTTATTAGCCACAATATACAATACCCTTTTAGGTCAGGCGAGTTTTGTCGCTCGGTAGCCCCGAACCTTTTATAACAAACGTTTATTTGCTATTTGAAATTAAGCTTTGCGTATCTGTTAATAATAGTTTAGAGCAGCTATTGAGCCAGGCTGCTGAAAACGCAATATTATAAATAACAATTTTAGATTCAAGTTAGAAATTAAAGCCAAAAGTAATGCTCACATTTGAAAGATCAAAAATACTTGGAATTTTTTTAATATAAGATAATAAGAAAATAAATGACAATGTTTAAAGTTATTGCTAATTTGATAGAAGATTTAACTATTTAGCAATTAGAGCTAACTCTGAAACCAAACGATTTTACAGTTATAACACAGATACGCCCAGCAAACTTAAAAACAAGTTTAAACTTTAAATCTCTGATAAATTTTTTCTACTGTGATGAAATATATTGAAAGGTACACATTTTGGAAAATATGTATGTATGTGTATTTTGTAAACTTACCGTCATCGTCATCATTACGTCCACGATAGCCTCCTCCGCCCCTGCCTCCTCCCTCGCCATCCTCACGACGTCCGCGATAACCGCGACCGGCACCGCCACCGGTGCCGCCATCCTCACGACGTCCGCGATAACCGCCACCGCCACCGGTGCCGCCATCCTCGCGACGTCCGCGATATCCTCCGCCGCCGCCATCTTCGCCATCACCGCGTCCACCGTAGCCGCCATTACGCTTGTCTGGCTCTTCGTCGCCCCATTCGATGGAGCGCTTTTCTTTCGAATAGTTTTTGGGCGCTGCCACTGGCTAAAGAATTACGTCGATTCAATGTTTTGGTTTACCGCTTTCATTGTCGACTCCTCTTCACTTACCTCATCATCCCCCCAGTCGGACATGGTTTGAACGCTGTCGTTTGTTAAACTGCACAATGAAAGAGAAATAGAAAATGCAAGATTTAAAAGAATGCAATTGGTTTAGTCAGCACTAAACACAGCTCAATATTTAACAGTCGCATTTATTTCAAATGTAACGTTCAACAGCAACGCTAACAGCGTACTAAACGCAGCACACATGTGCTTGCCATTCACCGTCCAAGGCGACAGCATACGCGAAACGAGCGCATGTTAACGCCTGCGGCGCAACTCTGTTAAAGCGAAAAACGTGAGTTGCTCTGTTCTGTGTATGTATACGCAGCATGCTTGCTTCTTTTTTTTCGCCTTGCCTTCTGGTCGTAGAACACATGTGCGCTTGAGTAGTATATGTATATGTGCACGTTTGTGTGTAGCAGCCAAAGCAGAAACGCAGAAAATTAAGGTTAGAGAGCAGCCAGGCAACCACACGACGACGAAGAAAAGAATAAAATAGCAAAAAGCAAGACTAAAAAAACGAATTACTTCTATTCCCACTCACACACACGCACACACCAACATACATACACAAACATACAGGCGCAGCAGCAGCGACCAAACACACACGAGTTTTTTTCCGTCAGAAACTCTTGAAATTCTGTGTGTGATTATTGCATAAAAATCAGAAGTGTGTGGAAAAATCAATTTGGAGGATAAATTGCCGTAAAACACAACAGTAGCAGCAGCAGCAGCAGCCACCAACAACAACAACAACAATATGGATAACACCGTTAAAAATCGTTATGAACTTTTGTTCATGGACGATGATGTTAACGATGCCATAGATAATCTTGTCGCTGCCAAGAAGAAGCAGCCAGCGACGACGGCCGCAGCAGCAGCGGCGACCACAAAAACGGCGCCAACGGCAAAGGCACCCAAAGCCGCGGGCGCATCCGCGGCGGCAGTCAACAAGAAGCCAAATCAGGCCGAAAAGGAAAACAAACCAGGTGCACTCAACAAGAATGATGGCAAGAAAACGGCAACAACTGGCGGCGCTGGCAACAACGACAAATTCAACAACAACAACAAGCAAGGTGGGGCTGCTGTCGCTGCGCGCAGCGCTGGCGGCGCTGCCGCTGCGGGCAAAACACGTGAAGCTGGTCAAGGGCAACTGCAGCAGCCGCAGCAACAACAGCGCAATGTCAATTTTCGTCAACAGAACGGCGGCGAAGTAACGCGCGAGCAGCGCAACAATCGCCGCAACGTGCGCGAAAATGGCGCTCCCGGCGGTGGCAACCCTAGCGGCAACGATGGCGGCAATCCTCGACCATATCGCAATACCGGCGGCAACGGCGGCGGCGGCTTTGGCAATAACGGTGATCGTCCGCCACGCCAGAATCGCAACTTTGAGGGCGGCAATCGCAAACGTGAATTTGATCGTCAATCGGGCTCAGACAAAACTGGTGAGTAGCGCGTAGAGCTTATACAAACATCATATACATAAATACAGCGATAAGCCCTAACCCCAAAAACAAACAGGTAACAAAAAAAAAAAAAACACCTCTCAATACACACAGTCGAACTTCTACAAGTCGTCGAATTTTCTGGAACTCGAACAAAATTTTGGCATAATTATTCCATAAGTCGAAATTACAACTGATAAATGTGTGTACAATATGACTGAGAACTATTTTAAATGGAATGTATCGCAATTTTGCGAATTTGATGAAACATGAAGGTGCGAGTAACAGAAACTCGACTGTAACAACTATCTATATATTCGTATACAATTTATGTTGCACGTTAATCTCGAAAAGAACTCTCGCGAGAACAACTCGCACAAACAAAATGAAATTGTTGAGCACATTTCAGTTCTTCTCAATCATGTTGTATAGAAAATAATGTTTAAAAATAGTCTGCTTCTTCTTCATGCCTGCCTCCGTTCCCCGTTAGTGAGTGGAGGAGGCCCACACAGTTTTCCACGCCATGGAACATCATTATGATGATGACGGGGGCACACCACACCATATGATATCAATGGGTTATGGGGGACACAGTGTGGGCCGTTGAATTCTTATCTGTAATTCCCATGCGCCCACTAAGCCACAAAGTTGCATGTTACTCGGATAAAACCGTTGAAATATAAATATATATATATATGTATATTCTAAAACCGGTTTCTTCAACCTCAACTTTTGCAATCTAAATTGAAAGCATTCACAGTAACGTACAAAATAGTTCTAAAAATAAAAGACCAATGGATCTCAACCAACATAGAAAAAAGCCCTTATCGAAAGCATTTCTACCACATAAAATAGGTTTACTTTTTCTACTCACCGGTTGGCTAAAATAAAGTCAAGTCTTTCAAATAGCTAACTTCTTTCGTTGCTGTAAATAAGAAAAACACATGTTTAGAATCAGATTACAGATTTCAAAAACAGTTCAAACTTACATGCAGAGAAACCAGCACTCAAAGTTCTCGTCTTCTTCAATTTCAAAGAGTGTGACTGCAAAAGATAGATGAAACAAGTGCATATTAGATTTAAGATGCATATATTACGATTTTTTCAATGAAATTCTAATTGATTTTTGCCCAAACACAGGTGTTAAGGCTGTTGATAAACGCGACGGCGCTGGCGCCCACAACTGGGGATCGGTTAAGGAGGCCATTGATGATGTGAACAAGACCAATACTGAGGGCGGCGAGACCAGTGCGACCACCAACAACAATGTCGAGGGCGCCAAGGCCGACGAGTCCGGCAACGAGCAGTCGGCAGAGCAGCAGCCACCGGCCGAGGAGGAGACCAAAGAGCTGACCCTGGACGAATGGAAGGCGCAGCAGCAGCAGCGCATTAAGCCCAAATTCAACATACGCAAGGCAGGCGAAGGTGCGTAAAAAACAAACACTTAATTTTAAACAGCTTGGAACTATTTGTAAAATTAAGTTTTCATTTGAAAATTTAAGTGGATTCGATTCTGTCTTGACATGAGAAAATACTTTCGAAAGTCTAAGAAAAGACATGCCTAGAATCTGTATTCTTACGCTATATCATAAGCATTAGCATAGCATTGTTCTATTTATTAACAAATGGCAAACAATTTGCCAATTTAAAGTTCCAATCGATTAAATCTAACTAAAATGCTTTCGTGCTTTCCAAACGCTTTCAGGTGAGGACACCTCGCAATGGAAGAAAATGATTGTGCTGAACAATACCAAGAAGAAGGAGAACGAAAGCGAAGAAGAACTTGAATACGATCCTGCCATGTATCCGCAGCGCGTGGGCCGCCAGCAGCGTGTCCTTGACATCCAGTTCAATTTCAATGACGGTCGTCGCGGCGGCGGTGGCGGTTTCGGTGGTCGCGGCCGTGGCGGACCACGTCCAGGCGGACCACGCAACGAGGGCAATCGCGGACCCCAGGATCGCCCACAAGGCGAGCGTGGTGAACGTGGCGAGCGTGGAGAACGTGGCGAGCGCGGCGAGCGTGGCGCTGGCGGTGCTGCTTCTGGCGCCCCTGGTGCTCATGCCAATGCCGAGGGCGGCAACGCTGGCGGCGGCGGCGGCGGTGGTCCATCTGTTCGTCCCGAGGGCGGCAACCGGCCGCCAATTGAGCGTCGCGGCCTGGGCGGCGGCATTGGCGGCGGACATGCTGGCAAGCGTTTTGGCAATGAGCGGCAACAGAATGCTGTACCCAAGGTCAACGATGAGCGCCAGTTCCCAACGCTCGCCTAAGCGGCGACATTGCGAATGGGGGAGGAGAGAGGGAAGGGCGCTCGCTGCTGCTGCTGCTGCTGTTGCAGGCGCCGGGAGTGCATTCAATTTTAGCGTTTGGTGTCTGTATTAGAAGCAGGAACAGCATACCAATATCATATATATACACACACATACACTCTCACAAACACACACACACATCCATAAAAGCGGGAGTTAAATTTTCAATTCAAGGCGGCCGCAGCGCAGCCAGAGCCAAAAGCAACAAAAACAAAACAAAAAACAATATGTCAACACAAACATCAAATGAGAGAAATTAATTATATGCATATAATAAATAATTCAATAAATATGAATTGAGAAAGAAAACAAAACAACAACAAAAAAAAACACCCCAAACTGTAAATCTACGTAAAAGCAATTTAAAGCAAAAACTGAAGAGCAAAGTTTCTATTTCTATTATACATTGTAAATTTGTTGTTTTCCCTTTATTTTCCTAATTTTACGATCTTAACAAGTCATGCAAAATCAATCGCCTACATAAAAGCACACATACATATATAAAAGATAAAAAGTACAGTCCTCTATCCAGTGACATGAGAAACCAGAAATGAAAAACTAAAATCTAACAAAAAAAAGAAAACATCACGAACTCTTGGAGGCAGTTTTTAAACATAGCGCATTTTCATAATTCACACACACACACGCATACTAAACTTACATATATTTTTGTTAAACATTTTTATATGCATGCCCTCATATAAAAATGCATTTTTTTAATTTTTACTGTGTTACAATTGTATTTTAAAAATTAATAAATGAACAATACAAAAGAAAACTAAAAAATTACACGAAATGCAAAAAACTCAGTAGTCCAGAAATTAGAAGAAAAAGAAAACAAAAGGAATATTAAGTGTTGAAATCTTGTAACTGCGTTTCTTACAACAACAAAAAAAAACAACAAAATACTATATATATAAATATATATATATACGTATACAGCTATGATGCAAACTCTATTATATTTATTATAAAGCAAATTATGAGCGTCATTAATAATAAATTTAATCACAACACACATACACACACAATGAAAAAGAAACAATTTAATATTAAGAATTATTACAAAAAATCTACAATTTAAACTAACTATTGGAGCAAATATATAAAAACCTTAATAAGTAGAGTTATACACACACACAACAATGATAAAATCAGTTGAGAAAATCGCTTACAAATACAAACAAGAGAAATTCAGCAGATATGAGAAAGGAAACCAAATCCTGCAATCCCTGTAAAATTGTTTGCTTTTACAATTCGAAATTGTATAAATTATATATATATATATAAATATATATATAATGTATGCATGCACACATATGTACATGTATTAATAATATGTATGGGTAAAAACTTGGTAATGAACCAAAAACAAAACTTTAATGAAAGAGATGGCAACAAAATTTTATGACTAAACCACTTAGAGATGAACAAATCCAAAAACAAACAAACAAAAAATACAACATACATTTTTGACTAATATTGTATTGTATTTTGACCCCAAAGAATGAAACAAAACAAAACAAAACCCAATTCAACAAATGTTGAGAAACTCGTTTAAAACAACAAGAAAAAAATATTTAAAAAACCATAAAAATTATTTGATAAAAATAAAGAAAAAAAACACAAACTTTCAAATGGTGTTTCCCTTGAAGAATAAGTGTCTGGCTTTCGAAACTGGAAATATAAATAATTAAACTTTAAATTTATTAAGTTTCATATATACAAATGTGATCTTGTTAGTTTCCCACTGACCTATTAAATATTTTATACATTGATAAAAGTACAAAGTTCTAGAAGCTTCGTTCGGCACACAGCTTATTTTGATATAGGGATGCCCTTTAATATGAGATTAAGACATTAAAAATATAAATGCAGTTTTTTAGAGCAGTCTGTGAATATTATATTTATAAGGGAACTTCATTAAAATATCAGCTGCGAAATACGCTGTGAGCCAATGTAAAAAACAGCCATGTTGATTTTTTTTAAATGAACCAAAAGGAACGCATGCGTCCCAGCATCATATTATTGCTGCACATTTTCCATGCTACGACAAACACAAGAATTACCGTTAAAAGCTGATAGAATAGAAAAAAGTAAATTTTGTAGTGTTCTACATTTAACAGGCGCGGTCAGAAAAGGACAAATGCACGATATACAGTGCAACTAGAACACAAAAGCAAAGCGCAAAAAACACAAAAGAATAGACAAAAAATGCATGTAAAAGCGACAAGAAAAAAACGGCGAAAAAATACGCGAATACCGCGGCGAATTGTAAAACGAAGGAAGGACTGAAAATTGTATTAGATGACAACACAAATTTTTACCAATGTTTTATGCTTTCTGAGCTGTCAGCAGCTGGCAATACTGCAAAGAAACAGGAAAGTGCTGTCTATTGCCAACGCTTAAATGTATAACGGTGAAATACAAACGGTTGGGACTAAAAGGAAATAAGAAAGCGCTCTTCGTATAAGTGTATGTAACATTGTTCATGAATGATTTAGGTTTTATTTTCTTTGTTGTTGTAGAGTAACGCAACACAATTTGTGTTTTCACCAAATGACCTGCCATAAACACACACAAACACAGGATAATTGCTAACAAATACTAATTTTACCGTTTGTTCGAAACGACAATGCTAACGAATTATGGCGCATAGCAGAATGTGCCAAAGTGACCGTACGAGGGAAGTACAAAAATAACAGATAATATACCAAAATGTTATACATATATTTTCAAGTGCAGTTAAACTCAAATTGATCAAATAAACTTTATCACCAACTGTTTTTTACTTCGATGGCAAGAAATTAAAAACTCCAACAAAAATCACGTGTGAAGCAAAATTAATACAAACTTTTTGATAAAACTGAAGTAAATACACACACAAGCTAACAAGCAGTAAACAAAGTGGCCGACAATGCACAAGACAAAAATAAACGATTTTTTTCAATTATTAGGTTTTTGCTGCTGTCAAAACGAAGTAAATGACGGTGCACAAGAATGACGATACAAAATTATCAGACACAAGTAAACGTCAAGCCCGAGCATATGCGAATGCCAAATTGAAAAACCAAAACGAAGACAGCAACAAATCGCATAAAGAACGTTCCTCAAAATAAGCTAGAAAGCACCATGAGAGTTATTTGCGCACATATTCACATGCTAGTTCATTATATTCTTATTTCCATAAATTTTTTTTTTATAGAAAACACTAACCTTAAAAAACGTTTTTTTCTCTTAATAAAAAAATCACACTTTTTACACTAGAACCCGCAAACTTCCGAGCCGGATGACGGATAAATCGGAATGAAAGCGTTCGAAGAATACGAAGGCATAGATCAGAGAGAAATCGGATATTTGTCCTTTTCTTCGATTCCAGGGTTGTCATCAGCGGTCGGCTTACGCAAAACTGTAATACTGCAAAGAAAGACGGGCAATTACGCCTTCTATTGACAGCCCTAACATATATAACGGTGAAAATACGAGCGAGACACGAAAACAACCGGCTGGAAAAAAATGTACTGAAAGGGAGATCCGCAAGTCAATTGCGAAATTAATTTTATGACGTCTACCTATGTATATATTAATGAATGTACTTCAAATAAAAGTTAATTATTAGCTATCTCTAATTGCAAGCTATTTTATGGCTAATTTTAATGCATATTTAGCTCGGAATTACCAATTGAAATGATTTCAGCACAAACGTTTAAAATTAACCAAATTGGATAACAGTTTAGTTTTTTTTATATGCGGGACCACAATTTATACAATTTATAAACTCACCAAAAGCTTTAAACTGTTAAAATTCCAAAAATGCACACGAAGTTAAGAAAATTAATTTGACCGCTTCGCGTTCGAAAAATCTTCACGTTGCCGATGACCGTCGGCGACTAACGGAGCTTGCCAATGTGACCGTAGGCAGTAAGCACGAAAATACCTTTAAGGCTCAAGGTGTCGTTAAACTCAAAATGGCACTGTTAAGTTCTTGCAACATGAGCACGGTGAGAACCACCGTGACCGCCTACAGCTTTTGGTATATTCAGACGCAAATATTAGCTTAGTTTTATATGTTTAGAAGATTAGATTTAAAGCACTTAAAATAGATGGTGCTTGTTAGTCTTGCAAGAAATTGGCCAGGTGTCTGTTGATTCATTTAGTATGGTCACACTGTTTGTAACATTCCATCTTTTTGTTCACTGGGTAGTTTCTTCAAGTGTGGACACACTGACTTTAACAGAAACTTTACAGACATCTGTATCAGTTAGAACATCACCAATTTGAGTATAACCGCACTCGACCGGCACAATTTTTGGTATATCTCATGTAGCAATTGGCATATTGTTGCTTTCAAGATTCGGTCACTCTGCTGCTGAGAATACATAAAAGAAAATTTAGTAAACAACGATTATTGGAGGGAAATAATGTAATTGTCCATATATGCCGATTTATTGCAGCCAAACAAACGTCAAAAAAGCCTAAGCCTACGCTCAGACAAAACACTTAACATAACCTCTGTTCTGTCATTGTCAATCAAAACAGAGTCAACCCATAGCCGCTATCAAAATGAGCGTCGAGGACGAAGTGTTCCGAATCCAGAAGAAAATTGGCAAAATTTCGACGGCCAGCGATGGTGCAGTGAGTAAAATTGAATTGAAGTAATATCAATAAGCAGAACACATGTTTTGTTTCTCTTTGCCGCAGGGCCAGGACCAAGCGCTGGATCTACTGAAGACGCTGCAAACGCTGAACATCAATCTGGAGATATTGACAAAGACGCGCATCGGCATGACGGTGAATGAGCTGCGCAAGAGCAGCAAGGACGACGAGGTGATTGCGCTGGCCAAGACACTGATCAAGAATTGGAAGCGCTTTCTCGCCAGCCCCGCGCCGCCCTCCACGCCCAAAGACAGCAAGGATGGCAAGGATAGCAAGGACAGCAATAGCTCAACAAAATCGTCCAATGCTAGCAAATCACATCAGTCATCGGGCAACAAGGAAAAGACAACCAGCAGCAGCAATTCATCCAAGGATAAACGCGAGGATAAGAAATCATCATCGTCGTCATCGTCAGCACAAACATCGTTCCCGGCGGGCGGCATGACGGATGCCGTTCGACTCAAATGCCGCGAGATGCTGGCGAATGCCTTGAAGATCGGCGAGGTGCCGGAAGGATGCGCCGAACCAGATGAGCTGGCCAGCGAACTTGAGGATGCCATCTACATGGAGTTCAAGAACACCGACATGAAGTACAAGAATCGTATACGATCGCGTGTCGCCAATTTGAAGGATTTGAAGAATCCGGGACTGCGTGGCAATTTCATGTGCGGCGCCGTTTCGGCCAAGCAGCTGGCAAAAATGACACCCGAGGAAATGGCCAGCGATGAGATGAAGAAACTGCGCGAGAAGTTCGTCAAGGAGGCGATCAACGATGCCCAGCTGGCCACCGTGCAGGGCACCAAAACCGATCTGCTCAAGTGCGGCAAGTGCAAAAAGCGCAACTGCACCTACAACCAGCTGCAGACGCGATCCGCTGACGAGCCGATGACCACGTTCGTCATGTGCAACGAGTGCGGCAATCGCTGGAAGTTCTGCTAAAAACAAACGATTCCCGTTTTAAAATTAATTCAAGCTATTGCATGTAAACACACACACACACAGACCTACACAACCAAGACATTTGTACTTGTCCACATTCACCGACCACCTAAACAACAAATTTCAATAATAAATACCAAAATGCTATTGAATTGGAATCTCTCGCTTTAATTTCTGATAATGCTGTTACTGCAAACTGGGTACAGTTTGCACGCAATTCAGTGTTGCCAACTCCTTTTTGGTTAACGTGCAAATTAGCGCACAGGTGCTGCCGAATTGCAAGCAATTTGAACTTTGTTCATTACTCTTTTTCTATACATTTAGCCATTTGTAAGTGCACAGAAAGCATAGGCATTAAATACTCGGTTTTCTTACAAGTGAATATTTTCAAAATTATCTTTCTATTTTTTGCATTAGTTAGTTTTTAGTACAGCTAATTTGCTGCTGGAGATTAGAGATGTACAGAATCGTTCATGCTAGGTACGATTGAACTAATCTTTAAGCTGAACGACTGAACTAACTCATTTCACCTCAAATCGCTCAGTCGCTTATGACTCCAATTATCGTATAATTAAAGTGTCAATAGCTACAGCTAATGGCATTGAATTCAAACCAATATTTTAAAAATACTATCTATAATGGGCAGAGCGGATAACAGAATAAATGAACATCTGAACATATGACTCAAATGACCTACTGAACTATTATTGAAAAGGTAGGTTTGCTCGTTCAGTAAAAAGTTTAGCTGCTGTACTAATTCACAAAATTTAACTCCAGTAGACATAACTAATTTTTGTTGTGAGATCAAACTTTCAAGAAGTTGGCAGCACCCTCAAAGAAAATCCCAACAATTGCATGACGTCAGCAATGAGCGCATTTTACTATGCAAGAGCTCGGTCACATTGTGCAGCGCTTTTATGCGTTAGCCGCGAGCGGTCACACTCGCCGGCAGTTCACAATTTTTGTTTGCGACGATCGGTTGTGTTCGGTTTTTGTGCTCGGCTGCTTATTTTTGTTGTTGAGGTAACTACCGTTAAGAGAGAAATAAAAAGAAAAAAAAATCACCCAAGCTAAATAACAAATTAGCTAAACGTATGTGCGAACGCGAATGTGTACTTAACGGGTTACGTGTGTCGCCAGTGGCAATAATTAAAGTTCAAGTTAAAGTCCAAACTGCCATTGTTAACCTGTTGCGCTGCTGCTGTTGCACTCGATGGTGCGTGACCTATTTATGTAACCTGTTTTTAAAGAATCTACCGCTTTAACTTTGGCTCCCAAGCTACAAGTTTCGGCTGCGACAGGAACTGGAACTGGAACTGGGACTTGTAGTGACCAAAGTGTTAATTAAATACCATCAGTTTGGTGCCGCAAAAAAATTTGTATTTATTATCGAGCGATGTGTTTCATAGTTAACAGCAATGCTCTAACAGTGCTAGAGGAAAAAAAAATGAGTGCATTCACCCTGCAGGCCATGTGCCTGTGTGTGTGTGTGTGTGTGTGTGAAACTAGAAAAGTGCGCTGAAAATCTAATAAGAGAATCATAGATAGCCAAGGGCGTAGTTATTTGTGTGTGTTTTAAGGGTCAGAAGTGAAACTGACACCCAACATGTATTTATTGCTCGACTATTGTGTGTATGTGTGTTGTGTCAACAGATGAGCTGAGACGTGGCTGCATTATGGCTAAGCCTCTGTCTGACCAAATTATGGTTAGCTACGCTTCAGGTTTCGTTGTCTAGAACGGTACTAACACACACACACACACACACACACACACACGCATACTTGCGCACCTGTTAAAGAGCTGAGAGAGGGAGAGCGCGAGAGCGAGAGAGAGCGCGCGAAAGAGCGGCTCACATTGCAGTCTAACATGGGTGCCTCTGCCCCTCGCACTGCCGCTGGCGTTTTTTCTCTCGCTTGCGCGCACACACATTTAATTCATAGAAGAAACAACAAAATAGTCAGCCAACTCGCTCGCAAGCCTTGAGCTTGAATTCTGTGCAACAACAATCACACTTGTTTGGCCGGTTTGTTGCACAACGGGATATTATTATTGTATGTAGCTTGCAGCCACAGAACCCTTTCAATAAAAACGCTTAAAAAGCTTCAATTCGTATATACACATATGTACATATGTATGTATACAAATAAAAATGTTTTTTTTTTTGTTGCGTCTCTGCTAACATAGTTTTTGCTGTTGCTGTTGCTGTTGTTATTGTTGTTGTAGTGTAGCTTTCGCACACGCAGCCAGCGACTGCGACTTTCTGTTTGTTTGGTGAAACTTTTTTTAAGGTCGGCATCGGCATCGGCATAATAATAATAAAAAAAACAACAAAAAACTGAAAACTAATAGATGATTTCAAAAGATCAGCTGTAAATGCACTGCAACTTAACAGTTGAACTTACACACACACACACACACACACATACACAAGCGCTGTTAATGTCAAAGTGAAAAAATAAAACCAAATCATTATGAAGTATGCAGATAGATACTATTATGCTTTAAGCGTAATGTACGTGGCAGCGCCGCACGAACTTTCACTAATGACTCTTGGTGAACTCTCACACACACACACGCACACACAAACGCGCACGCACACTTGCACGTGCGTTTCCCATACGTGCTAAAATGCGTCGATTCATTCCAATCAGATTTGTGCAGATTTTACTGCTGTTGCATTTCATTTTAACAGACATCTGTTTCTTGCACTGTTAAAATGTCTTTTTCCGCCAGTGACAATTTTAGCTGTCTGCTGTTACGCAAAATCTCCAATTGGAACGTGCCTAAAACGAAAAAAATGTCGACCAATGATAATGATAATGTAAATTTTGTATTGTTTGTTTATTTTTGAGTATGCTCAGTGTTGCCTTGCAGCCGTCGCTGCTTATCAGTGTTGTTTTTAGTGATAACATTATTAGGCAATACATTTTTTGAATACAGTCGAGGAGCAGCCCAATTAATTCATCGGACACATACTGCTCTCTCACTCTATTATGTATGGGTGTGCGTGTGTGTGTGTGTGTGTGTGTGTGCGTGTGCTAGTGTTGGGCAAGGGGAACAGGGTGTTGTTGGGTGCATTGTATTTTGATCGCCAGAGCGTAACCAGACTGGCAAATGTACCTATGTACATCTATGTATATATGCACATATGTATGTACATATGTACTTATGTACATGCCGCCCGAGTTTTGTGTGCCACAAACAAAAAAAAGTGCTGCTTTTGTTATTTCGTCTGTCTGCAATTACACACTCCTGTGTGTGTGTGTGTGTGTGTGTGTGTGTGTGTGTGTGTGTGTGTTTCTGCTATATCAGTTGCAACTTGCCAGAGACATCTCGGACAAAACAAAACTTAGAACAGGTGAAACAATATTTTGGTACATTGCAATTGATATTCCCTTTTAAATGCTTACTTATATTCTAGACATTCTGAAGTAGAGGAAATCATTATCTTCTTTTGGGCTTAATTAGATAATCCAGCGGAAGATACTGCATAATATATATATATATATTTATGTTTAAGCATACAGTTACCTTTTGGAGCTTATCAAGTTAAACGCTCTTCGCCCTAGCTCATTTTTCTTGATTTAACATTTGTTTTCTGATTAGTAAATATAACCTACTGACTCATCGTACCGAATCGATTAAAGCAAATTATACAAATATATAGTATACAGGGTTTGTTGAAATTGATGAAATTGTAATCTATCATACAGTTTTTTGTTAGAAACTTAGGAAGTCGTGAAATACAAATTAGTAAATACTAAACAAAAAGCTGGTTTAGTTCAAATTCTTAGTAAAGGAAACTAGTTTTCGCTTGTTCGCTTGCGATAAAGATTCAGACTCAGCTTTAATCAGCCTATAGTCTTATATATATAGGCCACATAGCTGCGAATAGAATAAAGAAAGCATTACATTTTCTTAAGTACATCATATCTTATCTTTATTATTTCAAAAGGTTTGCTTTTCAGCATGACTAACTTAAGCAATGGATAAATGTAAATATTATAAAGTACCACGCGAAACAGAATATCTTGACAATACTTTACAACTTAGTTTAAATATATATAAAATATCGCAATATACTAAAAGACAACCTTCCCGCCACATCTGGAATTGGTAATGCTTTGCATATGCCTTTCATTTGGGCCGAAAGTTTCTATGGCCCAAACGCAGCGATCAAACGTAGCCTTATAAGCAATGAAAGTAAATTTTTTTAATGAAAACAAATCGGAAATCTGCTGAATGAAAAAAGAAATATTATTTGCATAACAAACGCAATGCCGAACGATGTTCTAATTGGGAACCAAAGCACAACAACAACAAAACAATAGTTATTAAAAGTGAAATTGTGCGTTAGCCTTTTTTGCATATCTAAAGGTTTTTGGCATTGTTGTCTTTCGTTTTTGTTTTTTATTTTTATTATTGGTTTTTGGATTTGGCTTTGGCTTTGGATTGTCGTCGAATCAATGGAGGTTTTAGCTTTGCATATTGGTTTCCCTTTAAAAGCAACGAAAGTATCAAACGAGACAATGACGAGTTTGTCGAAGAGTGTTAAATGGTTGCCAAAAAAGAAATGAGGAAATGGGGAAGCGAGCAGCCGCAGAAGACAACAAATAAACGAAGACGGCGACAACTTGTAAATTCTTTCAATTTACCGTAAACTTCACCTTAATTTGTTGTCCACCTCTTCGTTTTATTTTTCTCAGCAGTTTTCTACCAGCCGGTTTTAAGCGCCTGCAGCAACTTGTGGTTGTTGTTGCTGTTGTGCTTGTTTGTTTGACTGTTGTCTGATTTGTTGTGACTTACAAAGAGCCAATGCTCTTCTTGTTCTTCTCGTTCTCTTTCAACAGCTAAACGGGCTTTGCATTGGATGCCAGAGAGCCAGGAACAGTAAATGAAGGACGACGAATATGGTGATTGTAACACGTGTAAGTTAAGAGCACATCTCTGATAAGAGACAGAGAGAGAGAGAGAGAGAGCTGTAACTGTTTATATCTTTATACATACATACATATGTACATATATGATCTCTTGGCAGAGCCATGAAAACTTTGCGGCGCACAAAAAGCCCAAACGGAAGTTCACATACATATAAATGTAGATACAAATGTTATTTTCCATACCCTGTTCCCATAATAATGATGTAAAAAGAGAGTTTAATTAAGTTATGTAAAAGAAGATATTTTCTGGAATAAGGCTCTTTTTGATTTTGAATTCTTTTCAAGCTAATGGAAACCAAATTATTAAAGTATAGCTCTTATCATGCTAAAATGCTAATATTTATACTCTTTTCGAAGAAAATAGTATATTAAGTTTGTCCTGAAGTTTGTAACGCATAGAAGGAAGCGTCTGAGACCCCCAAAAGTTACTGCCAATATGCTTATAAAAAAAAAACAAATTGATCTAGCCATGTCCGTCTGTCTGTCTGTCTGTCTGTCTGTCTGTCTGTCTGTCTGTCTGTCTGTATGTATGCAAACTAGTCCCTCAGTTTTTGAGCTATCGCGATGCAACTTTGCACAGACACTTATTATTCAAGGGGACAGCACATTGGTCGGAGCCGGCCGGATCGGACCACTATATCTTATAGCTGCCATACACCTCAAAGTCGGTTTTGGCCATAAATCCGATGTTTTCAAAGCAATTGCCTTAAATTTCCTTGTACACTTGAACATCCATATAACTCATCGATGGGTAAAATCGCAAATCGATTGAGTCATAAACAGCGAAGATATGCGTCATTAAATATTTTGAAAAAACAGGTGCATATGAGCAAACAAAGTCAAGCGCAAGAAAGCTTTTGATAGTCTGAGCAAACAAAGTCAAGCGCAAGAAAGCTTTTGATAGTCTGCTCTTCAAGGTATTTTGCCACCGATCATCAAAACGGTTTGTGGCGTATGGCGTAAAGAGCCGCGCTAACGAACGCATGTTTCGCAAGTTCAAGTTCGAGCCTCGGCGGCGACTGATTGTTAATTTAATACTTTTTCTTTTTCTTCCTTCCAAATATATAACTGTAATCAAATTAATTTGCTTCCAATAGCTTAGAACAAAAACAATGCCACGCGAAAAAACAAATGCTGACAAACGCGAGTTGCAGGTTGCAGGAAAACAAAAGAAGGAAATTTGTAACAGTCGGCTCTTCAAGCAATTTTGTCAGCGATCATCGAAACGGCTTGTGGCGTAGTGGGTAAAGTTGCGAACTGGTGAGCGAGAGGACCCGGGTTCGAAACCAGCGGCGACTGGTCATTTATTTTCATTTTTTCTTATTCTTCTTTTCAAATATATAATAACTGTAATCAAATTCATTTGCTTTCAATGGCTTAGAACAAAAACAATGCCACGCGAAAAAACAAAAGCTCAGTATAAATCGAGTTTGTTAGCGATTCTTAAAACTGCTTGGTGTAAGCAGTACAAAGCAAAACAAGAAAGCTTTTGACAGTCTGCTCTTCAAGGGATTTTGTCAGCGATCATCAAAACGGCTTGTGGCGTAGTGGGTAAAGTTGCGAACTGGTGAGCGAGAGGACCCGGGTTCGAAACCAGCGGCGACTGGTCATTTATTTTCATTTTTTCTTATTCTTCTTTTCAAATATATAATAGCTGTAGTCAAATTCATTTATTTTCAATTTCCTAAATTGTTTCTAATTTTTTTTTCATACATAAAGTAGCTTTAATAGAATAATTCAAAAGAAAAATTTAAATTCATTGGCAAAACCAATGACACGCGAAAAAAAATATGGATCTCAAATTCTGAATATAAGCTCTCGTATGTTCAGATTAAGTTTTATGACAATTCAATTTCCGACAGCGGCCTTGAAAGGTATAAGAGCAACAGGCACAAAATTTGGTATGTATATTGTAGTATACATATGTAATGTAGTTTTGACTTTTTGGAAAAACTGAAACTTGTATATTGTTCAATTCGGTAGCACTTATGAATGCTAAAGGACGCGTCCACGAGCTGCGGATAGTGAAACGTCCCTGTTTACATGAATACCTTTATATATTTTATTTTATATGTAGGGGTATATGTATGCGACATTAATATCTGCGAATTAAATAAGCAGTCACGGAAAAATAGTAAAAATTGCTTTAAGGTTCGAAAAGAGTATTTAATCTTCGGCACGCCGAAGATAATCCTTCTCCACTTGTTTTATTATATTTAGACAAATTTCGATTATTTCCGAATTTTCTCCTTGCTTTGGAAACAGTTTTTTTTTATGCTTTAAAAATTTTAGACAGAAATTATTCAAAAATAATTATTTAATTCAATATAAGCGGGTATCTCCTAGTCGAGCTGTCTTACTTGTTTTACTTTTCTATATGTATGGGTGGTTAGCTCCCATGAGTCGTATACCTATCAAGTCTGTCCCTGGTTGGCTTTTTGTGTTACGCTCAAGTGATTCTGACAAAAACAAAAAAAAATTTAAACAACAAAAACACTGCGCAAAGTTTTATGGCCCTGGTGAAAACGTCCATGGCAACCCCATGGCTCGTAAACTGGAATGTCAAATTGTAACCACTTGTATTCCCACACACACACACACACACACACACATATGCACACGTGCATATAACAGGGTGACTACATCTGGATAGAACCCGCATCGGGGCGGGAATTCGATGTGGCCATTGGAGCACGTGTCATCTCCGCGGAGGGTCGTCGCATCCAGGTGCGAGACGATGATGGCGACGAGGTCTGGCTGGCGCCGGAGCGTCGCATCAAGGCGATGCACGCCTCATCCGTTCAAGGAGTGGAGGACATGATATCACTGGGTGATCTACACGAGGCGGGCATATTGCGTAATCTGCTCATACGCTACAAGGAGAATCTGATATATGTGAGTAAACGAAGTTACGAAATACTGAACTTTTTATAATTCACCTTTTGTTTGATATTTAAATTTTATGAATATTTCTTTACCTGAATTCAATTTAATATCGAAATAGTTTTATTTTAATATATGTCATTGATCGGGAAAAATATATATATGTTTTATATGTTTAGTCAACGATCCTAAACTGTTTAGCTTCAAACTTATACTAAAATTGGAAAGCAAGTATTTTTACTAATGGTTTATAGTAATTTTGTTTTAAAATAACAAACATAAAGCAGCTTTCTATAATATATCGAATTGCATGATTTTCGACTGAGTTGCTCTTTATTAAAATGTAATAAAATTAAATCTAAATTAAAGCATTAATGAGTCTTGAGTTAAGCCTATATATTTATACATACCCACAAACTAACTAACAACGATTGCGTTCTGTTTGCTCCTTTAGACGTACACCGGCTCCATATTGGTCGCCGTGAATCCATATCAGATACTGCCCATCTATACGGGTGATCAGATCAAACTGTACAAGGAGCGCAAAATCGGTGAGCTCCCACCACACATCTTTGCGATTGGCGACAATGCGTATGCGCATATGAAACGCTATCGCCAGGATCAGTGCATTGTCATATCTGGCGAATCGGGCGCGGGCAAAACGGAGAGCACAAAACTGATCTTACAATATTTGGCTGCCATCAGCGGCAAGCACTCGTGGATCGAGCAGCAAATCCTGGAGGCGAATCCCATATTGGAGGCCTTCGGCAATGCCAAAACGATACGCAACGATAACTCATCGCGGTAAATAACACAGCTTGACCACTCGATTGAATTGTTTTTGTCTTATCATTCATGATTTGTCTCTTTCAGGTTTGGCAAATACATTGATATACACTTTAGCGCCAACGGTGTGATCGAGGGCGCCAAGATCGAGCAGTATCTGTTGGAGAAGTCGCGCATTGTGTCGCAGAATCACAGCGAGCGCAATTACCATGTCTTCTATTGCATACTGGCCGGTCTCTCTGCCGACGAGAAGAGTCGTCTGGATCTGGGCGCGGCGGCTGATTACAAGTGAGCTCCAGCACAATCAATCATTCTATTTGCCGACAAATCGAAGTAGTTTATACGGATAAACTGATTAGGTTTTCGTGTCTGAGTCAGTTTGGCATCTATATTATTTCTGGATTTAAATCTAAAGCACTTACGAACTATCCATTTTCTAATAGAAACACGCCAATACAAGGATCCCAAGTCCAAAGAAATGCCTTTCAAGCACTTATAACTCTTTTAACTCTGTCAAAAATGATTAGATTTTTGTTCTCGAGGCAGTTTTGATCATTTTTTGGCATCTATATTAAAAAACTATACTTCAAAAAGAAAATATTTGAAGTCCAGTGTCTGAAATATCGACACCGCATGTTAAATCATAAAGCATATAGAAATTTATTTATACTTTTACAAATGAAACACGTATATTCAATAGCTTACATTTTACTTGCAAAATATTCTTGAAAACTCATTGTTATCGAATCTAATAATGCTATAGTTTATGCAAAAACAAGTGGTGAAGGATTATCTTCGAAGTACCGTAGATTTTATACTATTTAATTTAATAACGCATATCTTTGTTTATTATAACTCAATCTATTTGAAATTTTAGACATATAGATATAGACATAGACGATAGCTTTGAAAAGATAGGATATATGGCCAAACCCGACTTCGAGTTGTATGACAGCTATAAGATATAGTGGTCCGATCCGGCTGGTTGCGACCAATGTGCTGTACATTTGAATAATAGGTGTCTGTGCCAAGTTTGATCACGATAGCTCAAAAACTGAGGGACTAGTTTGCATACATACAGACAGACAGACAGACGGACATGGCTAGATCAATTAGTATTGTCATTCTAAGCATACTGGCAGTAACTTTTGGGGGTCTCCGACGCTTCCTTCTATGCGTTACAAACTTCAGCACAAACTTAATATACCATTTTCTTCGAAAAGAGTATACAAATAACGATATTTTCTTTGTCTCTTATTTCGCTGGGCAGATACTTGACTGGCGGCAATAGCATAACGTGCGAGGGACGCGACGATGCAGCCGAATTCTCGGACATACGGTCGGCGATGAAGGTGCTGCTATTCTCGGATCAGGAGATCTGGGAGATAATCAAGCTGCTGGCGGCGCTGCTGCACTGTGGCAACATTAAGTACAAGGCCACCGTGGTGGATAATCTGGATGCCACCGAAATACCGGAGCACATCAATGTGGAGCGTGTGGCCGGGCTGCTTGGCCTGCCGATTCAGCCGTTAATCGATGCCCTGACCCGGCGTACACTGTTTGCGCATGGCGAGACTGTCGTCTCGACGCTGTCCCGGGATCAGTCGGTCGATGTGCGCGACGCGTTCGTCAAGGGCATCTATGGCCGGATGTTTGTGCATATTGTGCGTAAGATCAATACGGCCATATTCAAGCCGAGGGCGACGTCACGCAATGCGATCGGTGTGCTGGATATCTTTGGCTTTGAGAACTTCGATCAGAATAGCTTTGAGCAGTTTTGCATCAACTATGCCAACGAGAATCTGCAGCAGTTCTTTGTGCAGCACATTTTCAAGCTGGAGCAGGAGGAATACAATCACGAGGCCATCAACTGGCAGCACATTGAGTTTGTGGACAATCAGGATGCGCTCGATTTGATTGCCATCAAGCAGCTAAATATAATGGCACTGATCGATGAGGAGGCCCGCTTTCCCAAGGGCACCGATCAAACGATGCTCGCTAAGCTGCATAAAACGCACGGTGCGCACAAAAACTATCTAAAGCCCAAATCGGACATCAATACCAGTTTTGGTCTCAATCATTTCGCCGGCGTTGTCTTCTACGATACACGCGGCTTCCTGGACAAGAATCGTGACACCTTCAGTCCGGATCTATTGCATTTGGTTAGCCAGAGCGGCAATAAGTTTCTGCGCCAAATCTTTGCCCAGGACATCGAGATGGGCGCCGAGACGCGCAAACGCACCCCGACGCTATCCACGCAGTTCCGCAAGAGTCTCGATGCGCTGATGAAAACGCTGAGCAGCTGCCAGCCGTTCTTCATACGCTGCATCAAGCCCAACGAGATGAAGAAGCCAATGATGTTCGATCGCGGCCTCTGCTGTCGCCAGCTGCGCTACTCGGGCATGATGGAAACGATACGCATCCGACGCGCCGGCTATCCCATACGCCATGGCTTCCGTGAGTTTGTCGAGCGCTATCGTTTTCTGATTGCCGGCGTGCCGCCAGCACATCGCACCGATTGCCTGGCCGCCACCACACGCATCTGCGCCATGGTGCTGGGCAAGTCGGACTATCAGCTGGGCCACACCAAGGTCTTCCTCAAGGACGCGCACGACCTGTACTTGGAGCAGGAGCGCGATCGTGTCCTCACGCGCAAAATACTCATACTGCAGCGCAGCATCCGTGGCTGGGTCTACAGACGCCGCTATCTGCGACTCCGTGCCGCCGCCATCAGTGTGCAGCGTGTGTGGAAGGGCTATGCGCAGCGGCAGCGCTATCGGCGCATGCGTGTCGGCTATATGCGTGTCCAGGCGCTGATCCGTTCGCGGGTCCTCTCGCATCGCTTTCGCCATTTGCGCGGCCACATTGTCGGACTGCAGGCGCATGCGCGTGGCTATCTGGTGCGCCGTGAATATGGCCACAAGATGTGGGCGGTCATCAAGATACAGTCGCATGTGCGCCGCATGATCGCGGTGCGCCGTTATCGCAAGCTGCGCCTGGAGCACAAGCAGTTTGCCGAGGTGCTGCAGCTGCGCAAGCTGGAGGAGCAGGAGCTCTTGCATCGCGGCAATAAGCATGCGCGCGAGATAGCCGAACAGCATTATCGGGATCGATTGCATGAGCTGGAGCGGCGCGAGCTGCAGGAGCAGCTGGAGGATCGGCGGCGTGTTGAGGTCAAAATGAATATTATCAATGATGCGGCGCGCAAACAGGAGGAGCCCGTCGACGATGGCAAACTGGTGGAGGCCATGTTCGATTTTCTGCCCGACTCCAGCAGCGATGCACCCACACCGCATGGCGGACATCGGGAGACATCGGTCTTTAATGATCTGCCGCATGCGCAGGCGATCAATCAGGAGGACATCATTGCGCCCATGCACATCTCGGAGGACGAGGAGGATCTGTCCGAGTATAAATTTCAGAAATTCGCTGCCACCTATTTCCAGGGCAATGTGAACCATCAGTATGCCAAGAAGGCGCTGAAGCATCCGCTGTTGCCACTTCACACGCAAGGCGATCAGCTGGCCGCCCAGGCGCTCTGGATAACCATACTGCGCTTCACTGGCGACATGCAGGAGCCCAAGTATCACACCATGGATCGCATGGACACCACATCCGTTATGTCCAAGGTGACGGCAACGCTCGGACGCAATTTCATCAGGAGTAAGGTGAGTGTGTAAAGAGGAAGTTTCATACAACAAATCGAATATCCAACGTTTTTTTTTTGGCGCACAGGAATTCCAGGAGGCTCAACTGATGGGCCTCGATCCGGAGGCATTCCTCAAGCAAAAGCCGCGCTCGATACGCCACAAGCTCGTCTCGCTGACGCTGAAGCGCAAGAACAAGCTGGGTGAGGATGTGCGCCGGCGGCTGCAGGACGATGAATATACGGCTGATAGCTATCAATCGTGGCTGCAATCGCGACCGACATCCAATCTGGAGAAGCTGCACTTCATCATTGGCCATGGCATATTGCGGGCAGAGCTGCGCGACGAGATCTATTGCCAGATATGCAAGCAGCTGACCAATAATCCATTGAAATCTTCGCATGCACGCGGCTGGATATTGTTGTCGCTGTGCGTCGGCTGCTTCGCACCATCGGAGAAGTTTGTCAACTATTTGAGGGCCTTCATACGGGAGGGACCGCCCGGCTATGCGCCGTACTGTGAGGAGCGTCTGAAGCGTACATTCAACAACGGGACGCGCAATCAGCCGCCGTCGTGGCTCGAGTTGCAGGCGACCAAATCGAAGAAGCCAATTATGCTGCCGATCACATTTATGGATGGCAATACGAAAACATTGCTGGCGGATTCGGCGACAACGGCGCGCGAGTTATGCAATCAGCTGTCGGATAAGATAACGCTCA
The DNA here is from genome assembly GCA_035042425.1 of Drosophila flavopinicola. Lineage (NCBI taxonomy): Eukaryota > Metazoa > Arthropoda > Insecta > Diptera > Drosophilidae > Drosophila > Drosophila flavopinicola. Next base: position 509,275 of record JAWNLL010000165.1, read on the forward strand.
AGGATCAATTTGGCTTCTCGCTATATATTGCGCTGTTCGATAAGGTCAGCTCGCTGGGCAGCGGCGGTGATCATGTGATGGACGCCATATCGCAGTGCGAACAGTATGCCAAGGAGCAGGGCGCTCAGGAGCGCAATGCGCCGTGGCGTCTGTTCTTTCGCAAGGAGATCTTTGCGCCCTGGCATGAGCCAACCAACGATCAGGTGGCCACAAATCTCATCTATCAGCAGGTGGTGCGTGGCGTTAAATTCGGCGAGTATCGCTGCGACAAGGAGGAGGATCTGGCAATGATAGCCGCTCAGCAGTATTTTATCGAATACGGCACGGATATGTCCATGGAGCGTTTGTTTACGCTCCTGCCCAACTTTATACCCGATTTCTGTCTGAGCGGCATCGACAAGGCCATCGAGCGCTGGGCGGCCCTGGTGCTGCAGGCGTACAAGAAGTCCTACTATGTCAAGGATAAGATAGCGGCGCTCAAGATCAAAGAGGACATCGTCAGCTATGCCAAGTACAAGTGGCCGCTGCTCTTCTCACGCTTCTATGAGGCCTATCGCAATTCGGGTCCCAATTTGCCCAAGAACGATGTCATCATAGCGGTCAACTGGACGGGCGTTTACGTTGTGGACGATCAGGAGCAGGTGCTGTTGGAGCTCAGCTTTCCCGAGATCACAGCCGTTTCCAGCCAAAAGACGAACAAGGTCTTCACCCAGACATTTAGCCTGTCCACGGTACGCGGCGAGGAGTTCACATTCCAGAGTCCCAATGCGGAGGATATACGTGACCTGGTCGTCTACTTTTTGGACGGCCTCAAGAAGCGGTAAGCCAATAGCATTAGCATTAGCAATAGCATAGAATAACTCAAACATGTAATATTCTCAGGTCGAAATATGTGATTGCGCTACAGGATTATCGTGCGCCGTCGGACGGCACCAGTTTCCTGTCGTTCTTCAAGGGCGATCTGATCATACTGGAGGATGAGTCGTGCGGCGAATCTGTGCTGAACAATGGCTGGTGCATTGGGCGGTGCGATCGGTCGCAGGAACGCGGCGATTTCCCCGCCGAGACGGTCTATGTGCTGCCAACGTTGAGTAAACCGCCGCAGGACATACTGGCCCTGTTCAACATCGAGGAGGCGCATCATGGCCGCCGTCTCAGCATGGCATCGAATGGCGGCGCTGTGGAGCCGCGCGATCGCCCCCACACACTAATGGAGTATGCCATGGATCATTTCCGTTTGCCGCCCAAGCGCACCATGTCCAAGACTCTGACGCTCGGCTCGAAGCGCAGCGAGGAGCTGTGGCGCTATGCGCGAGATCCGATCAAGGCGCCGCTGCTGCGCAAGCTGCAGAGCAAGGAGGAGCTGGTCGAGGAGGCGTGCTTTGCATTTGCTGCCATACTCAAATATATGGGCGATCTGCCATCGAAGCGGCCGCGCATGGGCAACGAGATAACCGATCACATCTTCGACGGTCCGCTCAAGCATGAGATATTGCGCGACGAGATCTATTGCCAGCTGATGAAGCAGCTAACGGACAATCGCAATCGCTTGTCCGAGGAGCGCGGCTGGGAGCTGATGTGGCTGGCCACTGGCCTGTTCGCCTGCTCGCAGGGCTTGCTCAAGGAGCTGCTGATGTTTTTGCGCACGCGCCGTCATCCCATATCGCAGGACTCGATGCATCGCCTGCAGAAGACCATACGCCATGGACAGCGCAAATATCCGCCGCATCAGGTGGAGGTCGAGGCCATACAGCACAAGACAACGCAAATCTTTCACAAGGTCTACTTTCCGGACGACACCGACGAGGCCTTCGAAGTGGACTCGTCCACGCGCGCCAAAGACTTTTGCAACAACATCTCGCAGCGCCTGTCGCTGCGCACCAGCGAGGGCTTCTCGCTGTTTGTGAAGATCGCCGATAAGGTCATCTCCGTGCCGGAGGGCGATTTCTTTTTCGACTTTGTCCGCCATCTGACCGACTGGATAAAAAAGGCGCGACCCATACGCGACGGCGCCAATCCGCAGTTCACCTATCAGGTGTTCTTCATGAAGAAACTGTGGACGAACACGGTGCCGGGCAAGGATCGCAATGCCGATCTCATCTTTCACTATCACCAGGAGCTGCCCAAACTATTACGCGGCTATCACAAGTGTTCGCGCGAGGAGGCCGCCAAATTGGCCGCTCTCGTCTTTCGCGTCCGCTTCGGCGAAAACAAACAGGAACTGCAGGCCATACCGTAAGTGCCTTTATTGAGTTAACTCCTTACTTGACTTCTCTTCCTTGGCCTTCCTGTGCTTGTCGTAATATTTGTAGTTAATTTACTAAACGCTAGAATTGATTCTTCTCGGTTGTTGAGCCAAATGAGCTTTTCTATTCCTTTGCTAGACGTAACCGTAACTTTACACTGCCTAATCTAAGCTGGTGGACTACTAAGCCTATCTTGAATGAACCTTTTCGGGCATTCTGCTGATTACAATAGACTTTGCCGCTCTAATTGATAAGCTCTAATTTATAAGTTGACATGGAATAAATTATCAATTCATTATGAATTTTAGACAAATGCTGCGCGAACTGATACCGTCTGATATTATGAAGATGCAGAGCACAAGCGAATGGAAGCGTTCCATTGTTGCATCGTATAATCAGGATGGCGGCATGAGCTCCGAGGATGCCAAAGTTGCATTTCTGAAGATCGTCTACAGGTGAGTGAACGTGTGCGTAATTAAACATCATTGCATTTATCCATTTGTATGTTCATGTTCATGTGTAGATGGCCCACCTTTGGCTCGGCGTTCTTTGAGGTGAAGCAAACCACCGAGCCAAACTATCCCGAAATGCTGCTCATTGCAATTAACAAGCATGGCGTGAGTCTCATACATCCAGTAACAAAGGTAAGTGAAACGAGCACATTGAGTCGATCTCGTCGTCTTGATAAAAACAATTAATTTGTTTACGCAGGATATACTGGTTACGCATCCGTTTACGCGCATCTCGAACTGGTCATCGGGCAATACGTACTTCCACATGACCATTGGGAATCTGGTTCGTGGCTCCAAGCTGCTCTGCGAGACATCTCTGGGCTATAAGATGGACGATCTGCTGACATCATATATATCGTTGATGCTGACCAATATGAACAAGAATCGAACCATACGCGCCAACTAGTAAACATATCTACTATATATATATATATATATATATATACATATAAACAGACAGACACACACACATATTTATAATTATTATAAATTATAAATGCAATAAATTATATAACTAGTACTCTTAGTTAATTACCTATTGTGCATTACCCTAGCCCCCCCACCACCAACATACTTAACTTTTGGCTTGCTTAGCTAAACATTATACCAAACCACTTTTCATATTTATATAATGCCTTTCTGTTGTAAAAATCCACAAACTTTTGTTTTTTTAGTATTTTATGGCACATTCCGTTTACTTAAATTATTGATTACAAATGTCAATTTAGAAAGTCTTACGCATGAGTATCTATAGATAAGCCATTGTATCTATGCATTTTGCACTCTGTATAACTTTCTGTATATCTCAACTGCATATCTGTACTGATGACGTTTTGTATCAAATACATAGAAATGTTCAATTATTTAATAAATTATATACATACATATTGTAACATAAGGATTATTGGTTCTGCATGGGCATTACAAATTTCTTTATTTTGTGTGTATCATTTTTCAAAAACTGATAGTATACATGAAGTATGAATAGTATTTTTGAAATGGGAGTTTGATAATTCTCGATATTTTCCATAAGCTTTTTCTACGTATGACATAATTAAGTCGGATTGAAGATGTCTCAATTTTTGTTATTTATCTAATGGCTTCAATAGGTGTTTTTGAACACAAAGTTGAATTGTTTCGACAGCGGGTCGCTCTTCGGGTTTTGGGTCCCAACATTTAGTTATCAATGTTTGCAACTGCTCGCACTGTGGAATGCATATATCACTAAGTTCTGGTCGATTACCCATTGCGGTTAGATTTATTAGTGTTATTGGCGGATGATTTTTGAAGTGATAGAAAGGCTTTCGGCGTGACATAACCTCCCACAGGATAATGCCAAAGCTGTAAATGTCGCACTTCTCCGTATACTTTTTTCCCAGTGCAACCTGCGAGTAAATAGAATCACTTATCGTTAAGCTCTATTTCGATTCGGTAAGCGATATAATATATACCTCTGGCGCTATGTAAGCAGCCGTGCCACACTGAGCCGTCATTGAAGTCGCCAGATCTGTCACTGTGCCAAAATCGCCAATCTTTAGGTTTTTAAACTTGTCAGTTAGTAATAAATTGTGAGGTTTCAAATCGCGATGAATCATCGGCTTTGGTTTCATGCCATGCAAGTGAGCAATACCCTGTAAACGGGAATGGAAAATGAATCAAGTCAATAAATACATGGGAATGAACGAACCTTAACACACTGAAGCATCCAATCGATCCCCATTGCCATTGTATACTCTCGTTTTGGCTCACCATGCAAGTAGCTGTGGAGCGATCCACATTCTGCATATTCCATGAGTAAATATGCCAACTCCTTGTCAAACGTAATGCCATATAGTTTCACAATATTCTGATGCTTCACGCGGGAGAGCTGTCTGACCTCCTTCTCAAACTTCTCCATGGCAAAGCTAATCCCAATGCATTCTTTCACTGCAATCTCCTTATCAAGCCAAGCAGCTCTGTAGACAACGCCATAAGTGCCTCGTCCAACAACCTGCAGGGTTATACATTTAACAAGTTGGCATTTTCAAGACAAGAACAAACAATAGAACGCTCTAGTCGGGAGTGTCCAACTAGGAGATGCTCGAATTCAGTCCGAACATGCATTCATACTTCCTCATACATACAAGCATACTGCAAGCAGTGAAAGCAGTTAGCTTCTTCACTCTGAGGTTAAACCTTAAACAGTGTGACCAAAATAAATTGCAAGGTCATACCTTCACAAATGCCTTTCATGCGCTTTTGTCAGGATGGGGGCATGGTATCCAAAATGTGCAATATTTGTTACATGTGTATGCTATTCGGGAATATACATACAAAATTTGGTGCCTCTAATTCTTATCACTCATAAGCTATGGCCCAAAAACGCTGGCCTGAAATCGAAATTTATCGATAACTTTTAAACGGGACAAAATGTCAATAAAATGCAAAAAAAATTGATCAGACTGTCATGTAGACGGAAGAACAAACAGACATGGTACGGGATATTGATGATATAGGGTGGAGAGGCAACTTATATATATATATATATACAGTACAAAATAATACCTCCGATAGTTTTATATCCAGAAAGTTTACAGTTGTGTAAGTTGTGGAAGATTCTATCAAAGCATATCTTTTATCTGTAGACCTATTAAACAAAAAATTAATGCAAATTAGTTAGAAGCTGAAACAGTATAATAATATTTGTATTCAAAGGATAGAAAACGTGTTTCACTTACTCGGGATCAGCAAGTAAATCGCGTAACTCTTTTATTTTAGGACGCTTTGCCGGATGTTCACTCCAACAATCTGTAATCATTTCTTTTATAAAATTGTACTGCGATTTCCTTATATCACTCAAGTCTGGACGCCCACCTGCAAGAATGAAAACAAATGGTAAAAATTCTTTTGGTAGCGTTATATCGTCCGCACCTTCTTGGATTTTGTTGATAGCCATGGATGGATGCAAAGGTTCAAAGTGATTGAAAGGCTTCTTGCGAGACATCAGCTCCCAGAAGACAATTCCAAAGCTGAATACGTCGTTCGCTTCTGTATGTTTGCCTTCTCTGAAAACCTGAGCGTTAATCAAAATATATGTTAAAACTGTTCAAAGCTTGTTTCGTGGAAATATAAACCTCCGGTGCCATATAGGCTATATCTGATTTGTTTTCAAACAAAGTTGGATCGTCGACCGGAGAGCAATAATCACTGATTTTCAAGCATTTAAAATTTTCAAAGAACAACATATTTCGAGGAGTTATTTTGTAATGGAGAATGATATTTAGTGCCTTCCCGCGTATAAGGTAGTCAATACCCTACAAATAAAATTAGAAACGAGATCAGTTGATTATTCGAAAGAAAAACAAGTGGGGAAGGATTATCTTCGTCGTGCCGAAGATTTAATACTCTTTTCGAATCTTTAGCCAATTTTCACTCTGCCAACTGCACCACCGAAGTAATTAATGACGCATATCTTTGTTTACTATAACTCAATCCATTTGAAATTTTAAACATTGATGAGTTATAAGGATGTTCAAGTGTACAACAAAATTTAAGGCGATAGCTTTGAAAATATCGGATATATGGCCAAAACCGACTTCGAGTTGTATGACAGCTATAAGATATAGTGGTCCAATCCCGCTGGTTCCGACCAATGTGCTCTACATTTAAATAATAAGTGTCTGTGCAAAGTTTTATCGCGATAGTTCAAAAACTGAGGGACTAGATCCCATACATACAGACAGACAGACAGACGGACATGACTAGATCAATTTCTTTCGTCATTCTAAGCATACTGGCAGTAATTTTGGAGGTATGTGACACTTCCGTCTATGCGTTACAAACTTCAGCACAAACTTAATATTCTATTTTCTTCGAAAAGAGTATAATTAAAGCAACATACCGCGACAGCCTGCCATATCCAGTCTAAGGCATCATCTACTGAATACTCTCGACGTTCCTCACCATGCAAGAAGTTGTCCAGGGTTCCACAGTCCGAGTAATCCGACAGTAAATATGTTGAGTCACTATCTATAGCGATTCCATATATGTTCACAATATGGTTAAGTCCTCTTAATAAATCGGGCATCATTAGTTTCCTCACTTGCCTTTTGAATGGCGCAAATTGTTTGGTGATTTGCTTAACTTTCTTCACACTTACATCTTTAGAAAGCCACTGTGCTCTGTAAGCGACGCCATAGACACCTCTGATTTCCTGTGGGACGCACAATCATTATATTAGAACGAATATGGGATTATTCAGTTTTGGAAAGCACCTCGCATAACTTTATATTGCCGAAGTCGACAATGGCTCCAATATCAGCAGTTAAGGTTTTTAGGAATGTTGTAGGGTGCTCACCGCTGTAAATCAATAATTCTTGTTAAATCGATCGAATAAATGTTTATATTAGTTTTAACCTACAAAATAATATCCGTGAGTGCCAGAATGATATCTGAAATTGCTGCCCTCTGAGCTGGATTGGAATGCCAACAATTTTCAATTATTGTCTTGATGAAATCGTTGTCCATTATTTTGATATCACTCAGTGGCGGGCGTTCACCTACGGAAATAATATATGAATCAAAATAGCATTGTTTATAGCACTGTTTGCTGCCCCATTTACCCCTTAAGATCGCATCACCTATGGTTGCAATCGTATATCCAGAATGATAGTAAGGTTTCTTGCGGGTCATCAGCTCCCAAAAGATAATGCCAAAGCTGTAAACATCACACTTTCCCGTGGGATCTTCCTCTCCTTTCATGCCCTTCATGAATATGCAAATCAGTTGGTTAATTGGTATTGAACCACTATTTCAGGATGATTACCTCTGGCGATACATATCCGTCCTGCATTAATGGGAGGCCAATACTTAGTGGAAACCCACTGATCTTCAAGGAGCGAAAGTTGTTTGCTAGCAGTAAGCTTCCGGGCTTTAGTCGGCGATACCCCATGTCTGGAAAGGCACCCCGCATGTAGCTAAGACCCTAAAAGATGGAGTACAGAAACGATGCCAGTGAATATTGTGAGCAGAGTTAGCTACTACTACGCACCTGGGCGACCTGGTACATCCAGTGAAGGACATTCATCACTGTATACTCTCGCTGCTCATCATCATGCAAGTATTTGTCCAGGGATCCACAGTCCGCATATTCAATTAGGTGATACTGATCGGCTGATCCGTATATTTGAATTATATTCATGTGCTTAATACGCAGTAAGGGAGAGCTGTCAACTTCAGACATTTTTACATATTCCAATAGTTTTGCCACGATTTCCAGATCGCGCCATTTAGCCTTATGTACCTCGCCATAGCCACCATATTCGATGATCTGAAAGACGAACTATTTACCTTGAACTAATTTTAATTCACTAGCATATTACCTCTCCCAATTGTATTTCTTTAAAGTCTATTTTACCAGCCATTCCGATTTGTTACTCCCTTTTGCGTGAGTAATGAGTTAACCGGAAACAGATATGAATGTACTTTTAAATGTTTACATTTAATACTTCATAATGCCAACCTTTCGCTCTGGCACTCAGCAAAGTACTGAGCGAGTTTTTGGATTCTCGTCGATTGCAATTCGCTGATAACGACGGCAGTTAATATACAAAGAAGAAGAGATTTCACGTCATAAAGCACGTTATCAAATAACTTGCTTGTCAATGCTTTTATCTACGATTTTTTCAATGTTCCGATAGTTTTAAGTGCTTCTGATCCAAATACAGATAGAGATCCAAACATGATTAAAATGATATCGGGAAGGAAAATCTGATAAGAATTTGCAAAGTTATGTTCGTTTTAAATGTTGGTAAGACATTTGTAGCCTTTTTATTTTTATTGGGAGCCTTAACATGTCTTATAGAGTAAACGAGCAGAAAATCCACTCTAGAACAAACGAACGTAAGATTTAAATAATTGCGCCACTTGAATATTATTCTTGTAAAAACTGTTAATCGTTACTTTTACAACACTGATAAGTACTTGTGCATTGTCATCCCTAGTTACAGCTGTTTTCTATAAACAACTCCTAGCAAATACGCATATGGTCGAGTTGTAAACGAAAGCTGAAATGGAACAAACTATAGATGTAAGCAGTATTAAAAAGGAGTACGAGGCTGATGAATTTGTCTTAACCGAGCAATGGGATAGCGTCCGTGTAAAATTGGAAAAGAATGATGGTATCGAGGAGGCAGGAGACAACCACTTGGCGACAACTGAAATCGACATAGGACCCATCAAAATAGAGCAGTCTGCAAGCAGAGATCTGGAGAAGGAAGATAAGACAGGTAACAGATTAGTTTTTGAAATCAAAGAATGCTTAACATATACAAACATGTATTTCAGATGAAAGTAGAAAGTTGTTACAGTCCGTAACCAAATCGAATAATCCTCGCATAATCATGAGAAAACTCCATCAGCGTCTGCTGAATATAGAGAAGGTTAAAAGCAACCAAAGTGCATCCTTGTCTACAAGGACTCCATCCAATTCAAATGCACAGCGTATGCGGGATCTTCGACAGCGTCTCATGAAACTCGAGACTTGCATCGACAATAATACAACGCAGAAAACGCAATTACAGCCGTCAGTGAATAATACTAAGAATACGAAAAATACCCAGAGGGAATCCTTGTTCGCCAGGACTCCAGCCAAGTCAAGTGCACAGCGTATGCGAGAGCTGAGGCAGCGACGTCGCGATCTCAGGAATAATCCTCATCATCCTGCCGATAACAACAACAGCAACAACAACAACTCGCGTCCACCGACGCCGCCGGAAATAAGTGTTAGGCGTATGCGTGATTTCCGGCAGCGACTCCTGCAACTGGACACAAATAGCCATAGGCAAAGCCAAAGCTGATAGAAGCTTCTATACGCCAATCAGTCATTTTTAAAAATTTTATTAACTATAAAATAAGCGCTTTAGTAAAATCTTTTAGCACATTTATTTAATAAATTCTATAGAAAAAATATGACAATATTTGTATATAGCCTTACAAACGAATAAAGCATTAAATCATGATTATGATTATAAGTTTTTAAACGTAATAAATGTAACATTTAAAATATATATCTTTATTATGTTAGCAAATTTTCTCTTAACTACTTCACACAGCTGTTCTTTCTTATAAAATACCCCCATCATTTTGTCACACATTGAACATATATATAAATATATTTATACTACGTATTCTTGATAAGCAGGAACTGATAAACAAATAGTTTTTAAATGAATAACTTCAATAAATTACATTTTTGGCGTTTAATATTTGGTTTATAGAAAAAAAAAGTGCTCAATTTTTGTTTTATGGAAATTTGACTTATAGAAATGCAAGCTATGGACCCAAATTCTATTTAATATTTTACACAAAATACGCTTAGGTAAGTTCATCTGTATTCGCAGTAGATCATTTGATGTATTATACTACCGAAATTATAATTTCTTTCAGGGAATATTCGAAGTTCTGAATAGTTTTTAATTCGAATTCGTTTTCGGACCTGCTTATTTTTGAATAAAAAAAACTTATGAAAGTTTTCAACATTTGTAATGCTATTCACATGGTTTTCTATTATCAAAACAATAGTCGATATTTTTGTAGTTTCTTAACATAAAACTGTTTAAAAATATATTGAAACAACAAGTTTTTGCTCTAGTTTCTGAAAGTTGTTATCCACTGTACATACATATACTAGTTTGATTCATCATTGAATTGAATTATAAGATTGATACAACACATTTAACAAGCTCATGACCTTTGACCTTTCCCGTCTTCTTCACATCAATGGTAATCTGCCAAGATCCGGTTGCCTAGTCACTCTAGCTAGAAGTATACCCTCGCCGGGCTGATCGATCAGCTCCCATATATACTCAATGGATTCCACACACACCTTCAATTCCTTGAGCAGTGAACCATTCGTTCTCATCCACTCACGTGTTGGCTCCGGAATGGGATCGTTGGTTATGTTCAGACAGGTTAGATGCAGACTCTTCAGATTTGGCAATCCTTTCGCCAGTTCTATGATCTGACTATCAGTGACCCGGGGCACATAGAGTTTGAGATGTTGGAGCTGCTGCAATCGCAGCAGGTTCTTTACAAATATGCCCGGCTTACCAACTTCAGTGAGTAGTACATCCAGTTTCGTAATGCTGTCAACGCCGCAGATTTTCTCCAGCTCATCGATATGCAGCATGGATCTCCAGAGTATCAAAGTCTCCAATGGTGCGCCCGGCTTCTTGGTCAACGTACTCAAAAACTCCGCACGCAGCAGCGGATCGTAGCCAAATCTCAAATGCTTGAGCTTGGGCAACTGCAGTATGATCTCATAGTTCATTTGTGTGCTCAGCTTGAGTTCGTCATAGTTAAAGTATTCCAAGTGGGGGCAGTACTGTACAACCGATTCGAAATGGCGCTTATACAGCTTTCGCTGCAGTCGTGCCTGAGTGCTCAGGCCGAAGAACTTGCGTGTACGCATTTTACCCGCCGCATAATTGTAGCGAAAGGTATCGGTTTTTGGAGTCGTATAGCTGAGGACATGATCACCGATCAGGTAGAGCAGCTGCTTCAGCTCCTCATCGCTTAGCGTCTGTGTGATCCTGTAGCCGACGTGCTTGTAGTTTATTTTCGCATAGTCCTGGAAGATGCCGCAGAGACGGTCACAGGTCTGGGCCAAGGACAACTGGCTGGCCACATCTAGATACGACATGATCTGCATCCAACAGTCGGCATTCAACTGTGAAAAGACGTCCGTGCAGCTGCTGCTGTTGCTGTTCCTGTTCCTGTTACTGTTCTCGACAATTTTGTCCTTGGCCGCCGCTGTCTCCAGCGCATTGCCCATTTCTTTGTTCTGCTCAATGCGAACGTGCTGGAAGAACTGAAAGCTTTCCATCAGCACTCTACTCGTCGCCGAAAAAAAAACACAAAAGGCTTTCATTATGTGCGTCGAGCTTTAGTGACCGTTATTAAGCTTATTTTGTAAACAAATCAACACGGAGTCCTTCAAGTAAGGCAAAAAAGCTTCAACGATTTAGTTACATGCAGGGGATTTCCCTCATTTAAGTGAGCTAACATAATATATAGGTCAACAATGCTTTCGCATTGCATTTTACTTTATTGTTGTCCTTTTATTGAAAGCACACGCAATGCTGCATTTTAGTGTTGAGCAGAGCTTAAAGCTCTCGAATGATGCAACAGATGCTGCAGACGAAATGCAGACGAATTTACGCACTTATGCAAATTCAAGAAAATATTAACCAAAATTAACTATTAAAAGCTGCAATTAACCAAAAGCTGCAGTATTATTATTATTATGAATATAAACTATTATTTTTATTTAATTAAATACAAGAAAAAAGCTTTTCACATTCACAAATATGATATCCTTTTTAAGCTACAATTTTTTTATTTCATTCATAGATTTATTCATTTGTCTATGCATTTTCTTTGCCATATCGAATTGACTTTTATTTGTAATCCTGCTTGTGATTACAAGCAGAGCTTAAAGCACTAAAAGCACAGCTGCAATGAGTGCAACTCCTGGAGCTTACCAATGCTAAGAGAGAGAGAGAGAGAGTGAGGGAGGGAGAACTACTGAATTTCATTCTCCGGCATGCTAAAATAACATTTGTTTCACTTACAAAACACTTATGCTTTCAAAAACTTCAAAGGATGCTCAGGAGTTTCGCATAAGGAGAATATCATGTAAAAGCTGGCAAATGCAACACTGCTGCAGGAAAAGCTCTCGAAAGAGGCTGAGAGCTTGCGAGGCCAAGGCGAAAAACAACCCTCAATAAGGACACGACTGCATAGCCGATGGATGTCAAACTTTGGCCGTGCCAAATTACTCCGTCGAAGTCAACAACAGAAAGGTTTTTCAGTCAGCTTTGCAGTCACGGATTGAGTGGTGGAAAATGCGTAGTCGCACCGAGCTGGTGACCACCACGTTCGACTTGGACTCCGACGAGGAGGACTACAGCCCCGACGACGATGACTCCGAGGAGGACTGGCGACCCAACAAGAAGCGCCAGCAGAAGCACAAGTACAACAACAACACCAACAACAGCGGCAGCGACGCAGCTCCTGGCAGCAGCGGACGCAAGCGCAGAGGAGGCGCCTCAGCAGTGGCAGCCAAGAGCAAGCGACGAGCACTGGCCGCCACCAAAGTGAGCGACGAGGACTTCGAGTCCACAGCCGACGACGAGGACGACGATGAGCTGGACACGGAGCCGAGTGACGATGATTTCGATAGTACCCCAACGGCCAGCAGCTCCACAGCGAAGCGGAGCCTGCCGCCCAAGAAGCAGTTCGTCAAGTGCAGCCAGCTGGATTTGCTGCTGAACAAGCGGCATCTGTTGGACAAGGATTGGCTGCAGAGCAGTCGCCTGTGCCTGTGGCACAAGGACGAGCAGACGAATCTATTGCAAAAGTATTTGCGCGTTAAGACGCCACAGGATGCGGCCAAGCCGCAGGAGCAGCAGCTGCTCTTCACATCCAGCTCAGTGGTAAGCACTTGAAAGCAAATATAGTTATTAAACCTAATACTACAGATTTTCTAATGTTAAATTTTAATTTATAATTTTTATTTAAATTTTCCTTTAATTTTTATTAGTTCTATTATCTATATTGAAAAATCATGATTTTAAACAAGTATTTGTGTAATCAAGCTATTTAAATTTAAAATCTATCTTACATGATTTGAGCTTTTAATAATGCGACTCAAAATGTGACCATATATTATGCGGACTGCAAATAACTGTTATTTTTCGATTTGCAACTGAATTTCGATACATTTATTTCAAATAAATTCAGATATCGCAATTGTTTGAAATTATATCTCCCTTTTTCAGTATTCCAGTTGGGATGAGCAGCACATTAGCGATTTCATTGATGTCAGAGTCAACTGTTTGGATCCAAACAATAGACGCATCCAGCTAGACGATTTAGAGGCTATTAAGAAACTATCCGTTGAGCTGCAAGCGGCCAATGAGCAAAATCAAAGTTCAGAGGACAACGATGGGGAGGACATTAACGATGAGACAGCCGATCAGGATCAAGATCAAGATCAAGAGCCAACTGCTGAGCTGGATGAAAATGTGGATGATGTGGAGGAGGAGCCAGTCGCAACATAAACTATAAACACTATTAATTAATTAATTATATATGTGAAAAGTAGAGTTCTAAACGTATTTCGTAGATGTAAAGTTAGTATTAGAGTTCGAATTAAAATTGCTGCATTGTGAAAACGACTTTAAATTTAATTTAGTAAAATCAACTTCAAATATCAAATTAATTCGCAACAAAGTTACATGGGTATTAATTACAACTTCATACTTTGGTAATTTGATTGCAATACAAATTGTGTATATATATATATATGTAAATATATATACTCTACATATGCTGACTGAATTCATGGAGCTGTTTTGCGTCTCTGAGAGACAACAGAGCGCTGGAATTGCTGTAATCTACGGGCGGTTTGTGTGTTTTGGCTGGTTACCGGCGACGCTCGCCTTTAACGGTTTTGCGCTTCTCCTTCTTCTCCTCGCGCAGCTGCTTCTGCTTTTCGCGATCCTCCTTGTCCTTTAGCTTCTTGGCCGCACTCTCCTGGCGCGCTTGCTCGCGCTTCTCCTTGGCCAGGTTAGCCACATCGGACTTGTTGGTATTGGGCGCCATGACACTCGAACCGCTGGGCTCAGCGATTTCGCCATCTGTATCCTCGTCCTCCTCCTCGCTGACGGCGCTCTAAAGGGTTAAAGGTGGTTCAGAAGCGTTTTGATTTCATTTGGTCTAAGGACCAAACCTGTGAATATTGAGCCAGTATTTGCTGCTTGATGCGCAGCTCCTCCTCGGTGTATTCGCGCTCCTTGGCAGCGGGTTGCAGCTTCTGTTGCTCCAGCAACTTGGCCAGCTGAGCATTCACATCGATGTCCAGACCCTTTTTGGGCGGCTCATCTGCGCTGGGATGGCTCTGGAGCCACTTTTGCATTATGCTGGCCACCAGCTCCTCGGTGTTGGAAGCCTGCACATAATAGTATCGATATTAAAAAGATGCCCACGTGTGTACGATACGGAGATGCGAAGCTTACGCCCGTTCCACTGAGTATGCCCTCGAGTGCCTCGATTTTTTCATCGTGCGTCTCCTCCTCGCCCTCGAGTATGCCAATTATGTACGCTCCAAATACACTTTCGTCTGTGTTGAGCAGGCGCAGCTGATCGCTGAGCCACGTTTGAAATCCGCTCATTTTAAATGCAATGCGGCAGCAAACTGTGTTTCAGCTCCGTGCAAATAAAAGCCGCAAAAGGCAACTAAATTCCGCACAGCATGTGTTGCAGTGCTGTGAAACGCTAAATAACAGCTGGGCGAACGATGCACAGTTGGGATATTGAAAATATGAAAAGTTAATTGATCTTAACTATATACATTAACAAGTTTCAGTCTGATCGTAGATATAAGTATTATAGATATGGTAAGAACCATTTGGCTTTATTAATAACAATAAAATGTATGGCAGCTGCACCATAAGCTGTTATCGCTGCTTGCGATATATCGATGAATTACCTACCGCCACACAGCTGTGCGCAACAGTTGTGAACGCATCGACTGCCTACAAGTGTTAGTTAAGTGTTATAAAGCGCTGAACTTGCTATTGTTATTTATTTTTGTGCTCTTGCTTTTGCTTGAAAAGTGATAGATATGGCATATTAAATGCTTTAAGTTGGCAATACAAGCGTATTAATGCGTTAACAATGAATTGTGTGCAATGTTTTCGAGATGCGCAAACTCACCATACCGCCAAGCAGAAAGAGTGTGCAGCTGTTTGTTTTTGTTGCTGCTCTGCTCGCCAGCAACAACAACAAAAACAATAACAACAACAACAACTGAGTTTCATAAACAAATTCCAAGTGCAATCCAAGCTCGTGTTTGACATGAAGTTTATACAATTGTTACGCTTAGTGCGTAATTGAAAGTGTGCCTGTAGTTGTGTCCATATATACATATGTGTGTTTCTCTTTTTTTTTTGTACGTATTCTGCGTCTTCGTCGCGCTGTAATAATTTACCAACAACAACAACAACAACAGCCTCACACACGACACCTGCGTTTTGTTTATTTGTTGTTGCGGCGTCATAAACAAAATCTATACAGCGACAACACACGCGCAGCTGCCAGTCGGCAGTTAGCAACAAGTGGATATCTGTATATATATATATATATGTATATATACGTATATAGCAACTCAACTCAAACTCGCGACCCGGACTCGGACGCGCACCAAATACCATCCGAGTAACCAAATCGCCAACCTTATTTACCGTTGCTTTTTCTGCTGAGGCACGCAAGTGAGTTTGTTTTTTATCATATGCATGCATTCATATATATGTACATACATACATATGGCAATGCATACATATACATACATACATATACATTTGATCTTTCTTCTTTTTGAATTCTTATGAATATTCAATTGGGTGAGAGTTCAATGGGAACTCAAACTATTCGATTTGTCTGTTAAATGTCTGGGCTAATCAGAACTTGCATATAAAATGTTATCAATATCTATGCAAAATTAAAGTGACTAGTGCTATAATTTATAAGGTTTTACTCATAGCACTAGGCTGTCTATATTCAATAAATAAATAAATTCAATACATTATTTTTTGGATTTTATTTAATTGTAATGAATCAGTTATGGATGCTTAAATATACATAGCAGTAAGTCAATTCATTTAATGTCTTTTATTTATTTTATACTTCGTAACGCTTAAACGAATTGAAGTTTAGTTATATTCTATAGATAGCATAGATAAGTATGATATACAATAAAGTATGTATATTCTTGATATACTCTTGTCTGTCTGTCCGTCACACGGATATCAGAGACTATAAAAGCTAAGCACTTCATATTTGGAATATAAGTGCTCGTAGTCCCTGTTTAGATGAAGTTTGTTTCATTTACTCGATAACCCATCCCGGTCAAAGGTTATCGATACATATCGATTTCAGTCCAGTGGTCGTATGATATACAAAAAAATTATATACTTGATCTACTTTTGTCTGTCTGTCCGTCACACGGATATCAGAGACTATAAGAGCTAGACACTTCATATTTGGAATATAAGTGCTCGTAGTCCCTGGTTAGATGAAGTTTGTTTCATTTGCTCGATAACCCATCTCGGTCAAAAGTTATCGATACATATCGATTTCAGTCCAGTGGTCGTTGGCAATAACTTAAAAGATGTAAGAGTTAGAGTCATATAGCAGTTCAGGGTATACTCCAGTCGGGCACTCCCCACTAGGGCACTTTTGTATTATATCTTGTTGCGAATAGCTTGTTCTTTATGTCCAGCCGTTGATATTGTTTTCACGGCTTCTGAGGCTTTTCCAGCCTTGACGTCATTGACTATTATTTTGTTTTTAATATGCGTGTAGGTGTGTGTGTGTGTGTGTAAGCTTACGCTTTACAGTTTCGCGTGTGTGCGAGAGTCATAAAAGCCATTAAAATTAAGTAATTGATGCATGGAGTCGTCGACACCTGGCGCATTTTGCAGGCAAAAACCGGAAAATGCCGCACAAAGGATATTGTCATAAAGCATTGAACAATAAATAAAGCCGTGTCTTCTTCTTTTCCAATCTGTATTCTGTGTTCTTTCCTTTGGCTGCATGCATTTCGGAAATTCAGCAATTTATTTTAGCTTGTCGGGTGTTTTTTTTCTTGAGCCCCATTAAATTGAAAGCCTCTTTAAATTTCGGTCATCCCATAAAATTCACACGTTTAGTCATTTACTGCCTGGCAAGGAGATATTAACCTGATTTCTTGACTTTAAATGTAGGAGGTATCTTTATATTTTGTGTGTGCACGGTCCGTCTACCCTGTACTCAAAAGGCAAAGGGTTGTAACCGTCAATCCTATTCGTTTGGTATTATTCGTTTAACTACATTATTATAAACGGTGGAAATAAAATATATATATATTTATATATAATCTATATTCCATGAAACATTAATAAAACTAAATATTTTCAATTATATGCTTATATATTTCAAATTGTTTTATTTTCTTTGTTTTTAAGCATCATTTTAGTTTGTAAATTCTGTTAATAGTAAATAAAACTTGCAATTCAAATATGTTTCTCAAGAAAAACCTATTTAAAAAGAAATGTAAAAAGGTTTTTCTTTTGTTCTAGAGTTGCCAACACAAATATAAAAGATAATGATTATTACCAAAAACAAAAACAACTCTTTTTCTAGTTATAGGGTATTTGCTAAGTAAACACACTGAGTATTGCATTTGTTTTACTAAATATTCAATTGTTCTTTTTATGGCTGAATGGTTGAGAAGCTCCCATGTGGGAAGCTATGAGCCAGGCATATGAATTGATTTTATTATTTATATATTTATTGATCAATTGCGGCCGCAAAATCCCAACTCCAAAAATCAACTGCAAACGCAACAAGTCAAAAACAGAAACCGAAAACACATCAAAGTGAAACAATTTCACTGCAAATACGCAGTATATAGAAATTCTAGGGGGGTTGCTGCAACAAAAAAGTGGGGGTTGTGTTTGGCGGTGGGGGTGGGGATAAGGGGTACACATTATATTACAGCGCATCCGTGGAGCACAATGGGTGGCATAGGCGACTTGTCAAGGATGCCATCGAGCGCTTATTCTGTAAAGTATTTTGTGTTATTGTTACTGATGGAGTCCCCCCCATTGAGCTGAAGAGGGCAACAGAGGCGGTGCGGGCGTAGGGGGCCTTCTGTGTCATTAGGGTGACTCTTTGTGCGTTTTTTTTCCCCCAATGGTAGAAAACATATGTTGCTTGTTAGGGGCAGCAGGTTGGCTAGTTAAGAGCTCTGTTACTTGGCAACGAGTAATGAGAAATGAGTGAGGAATTACAGATAATTAGATGAAAGTTGAAGTTGCAAGAAAGACAGTTGAATTAGTTGTTGCATAAGTCCGACAGAAGGATATTATATTTTATTTACAACTGAGCACACATTTGAGATAGTTTAGTGATAGAAAAACGTTCTCAACTTTTTTTCAAAGCATACACTAAACTCGGCGATATTAAAATTGTTCTAAGCGTACCTTTTTTTAAAATTTAAATTTAGCTCAACAGCGGACACTGGATTAATTGATTTTTTTTGTCGGTACATAAGATATTTCCATCAAATGTTTGGAATACCATTTTATTTTTTTTTTAATTGTCGCATGGTTTTTTTTTATTTATTTCGTCCAATTTGTTATCATACTCCATTTTATTGTATATTTATTTGCTTAATATAATCATCCTACTAATAAATTATAGCTATAAAGATTACAAGTAAACACAATTAATTAAGTAGAAACTTTAAAAAATTCTATAAAATATATAAACCACCTCGAAATTAAAGGCATTAATTTTTATTTAATCTATTAAATATTATAAAAAAAATATATATATATTTTTTTACTTTCTAATGACGCTCTGCTAAAAACTAGTAAGTTACTGCATTAGATACCATTTTTTAAAAATTAATTAGAATTATAATAGAAAGTAGTCAATCATATATTATATATAAAACACAACTAGAAATCGAAGTCGTCAATTTATAATTAAATATAAATATTTGTCATATTTATTATTGCTTATTATTGCTTCCAAAAAATTTGTTCATCAAATTCTTACAAATTCAAAAGAATCAATTTGAAAGGAAATTCTGTTCTTTTTTAAAGGAAAGTTAAGTCTTAAACTAGCCTTAGCTTAAGATCGCAGCCAATCAATGCTTGTAGCTAACTGATGAGTTTTAAAGTTAAAATCAGATGCTTTAACACATGACGCAAATGAATGAGAGGCTCATGTCTTGTGTCTTAACCAAGATACCAGCTTATTTTAGAAATGATCATATCATATGGCGTATGTCAGCCCATGCGAAAACCCCCACCCCCCGAGGCCCCAATTGCCCCGCCTTTCAGAAATATGCGTCGCATTTGAAAACTGATTGAATACGCTGCTTGACAACTCTGCCAGCTGGAAGCCTTTTGCGCCATGGGTGGTTGATGGATTCCATTCATGGTGGGCCCCCCACAAAACAGCATACAAATACATGTACATATATATATTCCATTCTATGCGGTGTCCTGTCCTCAACTTGTTGTTGTTGTTGTTGCTGTTATTGTTGTTAAGCCGGCTTTGACATTTTAATTTTACAACTGGCAACAATTTGTGCTGCTATCATTGTCCATGTCGTTGACAAATTGTCCGTAAAGTCGCTCGCAGGAGTAGAAAAAGTACACAAAAATAATGTATGTCAATAACGAAGTGTGCGTATATGTGTGCTAAAAATACCGTTAAGCATGACAGTCGAGAGCCATAGAGCACTCAGATGGCTCACAGTGATATATGAGAGTCAAGTCGCAAAGACATCGCAACTAAGAACTTCCCAACTTGCCAACTTGCCAACTGGCCAACTGGCAGCGATTCCTGTTGCGCTCTCAAGTAGCCGCATCATGTGCGGCCTTTCAAACAATTTTCAATTAAGCGCACAATCACGATAAATAAATCTCATTGTGCACTGAACTTCATCTTGGCCAGCTTACCCGTTCCGGTTCCCGTTCCCGCACCCGTTCCCGCACCCGTTCCCGCACCCGTTCCCCTCTTCCCTCCTTTTTCTAACTGTATAGCATTTTCTGCGGTTTTTCCTCTCTCTCGACTATTACCAGGCGGAGCAGGGGTCGGCGGGTAAACATATATTGAGAAGGCAGCGTGTAGCTTGTAGCGGCATCTATGGGCTCCACCTTGGTAGCTCTGCTTCTATACGCTTCCATGCTGTGACTTTATTGCAATCTTCAAGCTTCCTCTGTGCTGCTAACACGCTTTTGCTTCTAGCCAGCTGATTGCTTCTAATACTCTATGTCTCAGGCATCAACGACTTGCACAATCGTTTAGTAACTCAACTAATTGTTTAATTCATAATCAAACGATCAATCAAAAAACGATTGCCACATGTAACCTAACTATAAATATAGAAAAAATATATGTTAGAAATTCAAGAATCAGTTGGTTTCTAATTTTTTGTAAATTTGTTGCAGGCATTTTCACCAATCCTGGAAAAAAAACTCAATCAGACCTATAAAATAAGTATTAGTAAATTTTTATTAATTTAGTAAAGGTTAAATTAGACTTAATCAATAAAAACTAAAGCTGAGATTGAATAAAGTGAGTAAATTAAAGATTAGAAATAATAGTAGAATTATTACAAGAATAAATATGCAAAAACTAACAAATTATAAGCATAGCAATAAATATTTATATTTTATTATTATAGTTTATAATTTTACAATTTATTGTACATTTGTTAAGGATAAATCATAGTGAAGTTTTACAAAACTTAAAAGCTATTTGATTTAAAAAAACTCACGTAAATTCTTTCCAACTAATTTTCTGAATCACTCATAATTTACAATAAATAATAATAAATACAAATATGATATAATTAATTTCAAAACTGTTACATAGCTTATATTAAGATCAAGTTATTTACTCTCACGAGATAAATCAGCTTTAATAAATTGCAGAATAGCTTTTTCCTTTTCCATCCAAAAGAAATTCGCTGAATGAATGCGATCTTTATTTATTTTTATTTTTTAAAATTACCAATTTAGAAAATTAAGCTTTCGTCAAGTACTAGCTGTTCGCATTTGATATTTTCTTTTTTTTTTAGCTTTACAACTCTTTCGTTAGAGTATTGCGTTGGCGTTCTTAAACAATTGACATCAATTGCTTCTAACTTGTTTATGTTTCATTTCCATGCCATAAATTGTGCGGTTAGAGAGCTATGTGTGTGTTTCTATAATGTTGATATATGTGTTTGTATTGCAATTTATGAGTTACATAAGAAACATTTCACCAGCTCTCAGCTATGGCTTCTCAAGCTGGGATGCTGTGCGTGTGTGTGGTCAGTTTGAGGCGCTTGACAAATACTAAAAAAAAAAAGAAATAAAAAGAAATAAAGAAAGAAACCGCCAAGTGCAGGCAAATTCAATCAAGCGAAATTTAACAAGATTTCCGTGAAGAAGCGTCCTCCCTCTATCTCTCTCTCCCTCTCTTTCTCTCTAATGGATAGAAGCTTGTTCCCCTGCAAAACACAAATTAAGCAAAAGTCGCCAAAAAAAAAGAAGAAAAAAAGAGAAGAAGCAAATAAAACGATGAGAAAAAGATTCGCTAAGGCTAAAACCAAAGCTGAGGCTCAGGCATTTTTGATAAAGTAAATAATAAATCAGCGACGAGACGATATTTGAAAACCAAGGCACAACAACAGGCAAACACACACACACACACACACAAAAGCATCTGAAAAACTACCTATAAAAGATTTAGTGGCTTCGTCTTCTTCTGCTGGTTTGCTTAGGTAGCTCAAAAGGAAGTAAACAGGATTTGAGCTTTACCAGGAATTTGGTGCTTCTTCTTGTTGTTCTTGTTGTTATTATTATTATTAAGGCATGCCTTTAACCTACGCATTAGATACACACAGAACAAACAAAAACAAGTAAGAGTGCTCTAGTCGGGAGTGCCCGACTACGAGATACCCTGAACCCAGTCCTTACAATCATTCATATTAATCTAAACACACACATGCTGCAGTACAAGCAGTACAAGCAGTGCAAGCGGTCTAAGCAGTTAGCTTGCTTTTCGCTGAGCCCCACATAATGGAAAGTTAAATCTTAAATAACTTCTGTGTTTATCGTCCGATCTTATTGAAATTTTTGGGGCAAACAATTGTCAATAATATGTGTGACCAAACCAAATTGCAAGGTCGTACCTTCAAAAATGCGTTTTTTTAACTTTTGGGGGGTTTGGGGGGTGGTATCCAAAAAGTGAAAAATTTGTTCATGTGTATGCTATTCGAAATTATACATGTCAAATTAGGGGCCTCTAGCTCTTATAACTTGTAAGTTATATCCAAAAAACGATGGTCTGAAATCGAAATTTATCGATAACTTTTGAACGGGACGAGCTATCGATAAATTTTAATAAACTTGATCTGTCCCGGGATTAGGAGAACTTATGTTCCAAATATGAAGTCTCTAGCTCTTGTAGTCTCTGATATCTGTGTGTTCATACAGACAGACAGACGGACAGACGGACAGACGGTCAGACGGACAGACGGACAGACGGACAGACGGACAGACAGACGGACATGGCTAGATCGACTCGACTGTTGATACTGATCAATAATATATATACTTTATATGGTCGGAGATGCTTCCTTATGCCTGTTACATACTTTTGCACAACTTCATTATACCCTTTTTACCCATTTTTAATGGGTTCAGGGTATAAAAAATAGTTCGCTTGGCTTTCGTTTATTTACTTTTTGGAAATTCGATATATTTAAATATGTAGTTTTGTTGTTGTTGTTGTACGTTGTTCGTTCGTTCTTTAATGAATTCTCTGAATTGTATTAAATGATAAGCTGTGTAACTTGAAGACATTGTACATAATCGGATGTTTTTGTGTGAAATTAATAAAAAAGCAGCAGTATACATAATATAGATATGCTTTTATATATACATATATAGCTAAAAGTCACTTGATGCCAGGAATACGCGGAATTCTGGGCTGGGCCAAGTTGAGTTCATCAAATCCATCAGCTGTGTATCAAATTATTTTGTTTATATGCGAAAGTATTGAAACTTTAGCTGTGGCTTATTTTAAAAGCAATTACAAAATTCAGGCTGACCATAACTTTGCTCCATAACTTAAAATATGGTCACTCTATGCATTTAGCCATAGCTTTGGATGCATACACTCAGGGTGACCAAAGTTTTGATGTATCACTTAAAATATGGTCACCCATTTTTGACAATAAGCCATCGCTTTAGCTCAAATAGGCTTAATAACCAGTTCTACTCTTCTTTTACTTGTTGTCTGGCACACGAATTTTAATTAAAATGCATACAAAATGATCATGCGTTCAATTATTCAAATTGCAACTCTGCTGTTGCCCATTAGCATTTACAGTTATTGTTTGCTGCATGTTGATGTTGCTGCCGCTGCTGCTGCTGTTGCAGCAGCTTATTCGCTTTTGACGGCGAAAAGTGCGCAATTATTTGTGCAACATAATTAAAATTTTATTAATTCATAAACAAATGCAGCTTTTCAGCACTTCATCAGCGCTGCTGTTTGCAGTTGTTGTTGTTGTTGTTGTTGCTGCTGCTGCTGCTGCTGCTGCATCATTCATCAAAAATTCCATAAGCGCAGACAAGCAACAAGAAGAAGTAGAAGTAGAAGCAGTGGCAACATTGCCCCTCTGCCTGCCTGTGCACATTCCATTTTCACACTGGCTTACAACACTTCAGACACACACACACTCCCTCTCTCTCTCTCGCTCTCTCTTGTTGCATTTCGTTGTAAGCACGTGTCGCTGCTCGTGTGCTGCTTGCTGCCAAGTTTTTGGCACTGCCAAGCGACAAGACCACAAAACTTCCATCACTTGGTGTCTAATTGGCTGGAAGGGGTGGTTGTTGCGGGGGTGGGATTGTAGAGGGGGCGGGGGGTGTGCTCTGTTGCTGTGGCAGCTGTACAACTGTAGAATTTGACTGGCCGAGAAAGCAACTTCCGCAAACACAACACACAACAGACTTGGCAATGAACAGCAGAAGACAGCAAAACAGCTAAGCGACAAGTAAGACAACTCTAGCAGAGAGTGCATCGCACACGCAGATACCCTGTAAAGAGCATATGTTGCTTTTTTTATGTTTTGCATAAAATATTCCTCCATCTTAGCAATTCGAAATTTGTATGCCAAAAGAAAATAAATATAAATTTAGATATTTAAATAAAAGTTTATGAAATGTTTATCATTTTAAAATAATATTTTAAATAAAATAATAAAAACATAAATTTGTAATTTAAAAAAAATTTATAAAATGTTTATAACTTTAACATAAAATTTTAGAATGTTTCGAATGTATCAAATGTTTATAAATTTGACATGAATAATTTGTTTTCAATGGTTTATTTTCAGTTTAAAGGCTGCATGTTAAAAATTAATATTTTCTTAATGGATAATTTGTTTTTAATATTTAATTTTGATTCTTAAGGCTTCGCATATTTTTTTGTATTATGTTTTATTTCAAAATGCAAATTTGTAAGTTGGTTTGTTCGGATTTTTATCAAATAAACTGTTAACTCGGCCAGACATTAGATTTAGGGAAAGAAATGCAGTATTGGTTTCTTTTTATTCAATATATTTTCTTTTATTTTATTAAAATACTTTAATACTGTTTTTTAAATAATATAAAAAACTTATAATTGTTAGTATTTTTTTAATTTGTTAAATTATAATTGAGCTATTAAATTTGAACTTTTGAATAAAATAAATTCAAGAATAACAATCTCTATATAGCCACAAAAAAATTAAACCAAGGGTACAAAATAGTGCGATAGAAATCCAAAAATAGGTGTAAAATCAAAAATCATCGCTTTTCGGCGTCTTCTTCTTTGTTATTGGCTTCCATGGTTGCAACACCTGTCGAATTGTGGCATCAGCATTAAATATGATAAAATAAAATTAAATGATGTTAAATTAAATAAATACGCTAAAGCTCAAAGCGAAAGCAGGCAACAATGCAAAACTCAAATAAATGCCAATGCAGACAGTATTAAGTAAATATGATGAATTTGAAAGCAGCTCATACAATGCTTTTGTATTCGAGAGTTAAGCAAAAGAAGTCTGCGCTTCAACTTGAGCAAATAGCAAAATAAGTAAATATTCTATTAGAATAGACAACACAAATAATAATACTAATATGAAACACGAGCAACGTTTGAGTAATCACTAACAAATTATTGGAATTTTCAAAACACAACAAACAAACAAAAAAGTTCGACTTTCTATCTAAAAGAAGCTTTGAAAAGGTGTCCAATTCCCTCAAACATCCAAAACTGCCATAACTTTGTCAAAACTAATCAGATTTTCGAACGCGAGGCAGTTTTTTTATCATGGTTTGGTTTCTATAATAGATCTGCATTTAAATCTGCAGCAATTTCCATAAGATAAGGCTCTAAATAAGATTTCCAAGTCCTTTCAAACAGCCAAAACTCCCATAACTTTGTCAAAACAGATCCGAAGCTCATTCCGCAGTCATTTAAATCTGAGTTTTGATTTTTCGAATGAAATATGAATAGAAGAAGCTAATGCAAAAATATAAAATAATGCACATTAAATATTTTAATAGCAACTTATGCGCCATTCCTAATAGCAAAAAAAAGAGATTAACTCAGCAATTTTTGCAACACAAAACAAAAGTAAAAAAAAACTCCCCAAAAAAAAACAGCAACAACAAAAAGCCTTTAAGGTCTTCACTGCGAAACAACAAAAAAGGGCAAACACCAAAAAAGTTGAGTATAATAGTTTTCAACACAAAAAACAAAAAATATCATAAATAAATTGCTAACAATGCGTAGCAAAGGCCAAGACAAAAACAAAAACAAAATGCTGCCAAAGTACAGTCAGCAAGAAGTCTCAAATATAATCGAAAACAAGTGGAGAAGCTTTGTCTTCGGTGTGCCGAAGATTTTATACTCTTTTCGAGTCTGCGGATATATACCCTAAAATGCCCTTTGAAGACTTAGAACTTGCATAACTTTGCCAAAACTGAACCGATTTTGAAGATCTAAAGCAACTTGTTCATGGTTTTTACTTTACTTTTATTCTACATTTAAGTTTTACCCATTTTATTTTACCCCCTTACTGTTTTTCCGAAAATTTTTTTTTTTTAAATGGATTCGCGATATTAATATATTAAATCCACTTGAAACCCGATTCTGGGATGGTTAATTTTTTTGGCCGAAAAACAGGCCAAAATTAACAAAATTTTAGCTTGTAAAATTAATTTGTATCACTATGAAAACTTTAAACTGTCATAACTATGTCAAAACTTAACCGATTTAAAAGTTCCAGGACAATTTGTTAATGGTTTTTACTCTACTTTTGAAAATTTCATTTTTTTCTTGTTACAATAACAATTTTTAAAATTAACAAAAATTAAACAATGTTTATTTTCCACTTTTTTTATATATTCTGCTTATGTTTGTTAAATATCGCAGTTTAAAACTCTTCGTTAGCCCTTTCTTCGACACTGAAAGAGAACCTTCACTCAAAGCATCATTTTTTGTTTAGTAAAATCCACTCAAGGTAATTCTTTGGCAAAACTCATTTTCGCTTCAACTTTACAGCAACGATTTGGTTTCGTTTTTGCTCTTCTACCTGTAAGCCACGTTTTTTATTTGGTTTTGTTTGTTTGTCTGTACATTGATTTTGATATTCGTTTAGCCGTGGGCTTTGGTGGGTTGTCCATAGAAGCTGCCATAAACAACACACACAAATTGATGGCAACACTTTGGAAGCTACCGGTTTTTTTTCCAACAAAATTTGGCTATTTGTAAGCCTAAAAAAAGCCAAAAGGGCTTCTTAAGATAATATATTTCTCATTTCATTTTAATTGGAAATTTTACGTCTCTATTCTTTCTCCTTGCATTCATATAATATTTGTTATCAGCTTTATGTATATTTCATATTAGTACAGGGTATTTACCAGTCTCGCCTAGATATTTGCATAGTTTTTTGCCGCTTGGATCAGGTAACAATAACTCGAAACTTCTCAATGCCAACAAATAGTTTTTCCAGCGAAAGCTTTGGGAAATTGTGTATCTGCTGTCGGTAGTTTTGAGTTTTCTTGTGTGTCATCATGTTTTTTTTGTTTTTTTTTTGTCTTAAGCATTCTCTCTCGTCATTTGGCTTCTAATTGTTTGTAATATTAGCAAAAAAAAAAAACTACTTATAGAAAAGAACGAAGCCCAAGAAGACAAAGGCAAATAGCGAAAAAAGAATAAAGTTTACAAACTGTCAGCAATTAAAGTAGCACATTTGCCATTTGCCTTCTATAGTTGGCAGTTTGGTAAGTGTTTTAGTTGTTGTTGTTGTTGTTGTAGTTGTTGTTGTAGTTGTTGTCTTGTGCGGTAATTATGTGCATACAATCAGCAGCTTAACTTAACTGCATTTGTCATGCATAATTAAGGCTGACAAAAACGAATCTCAACCAAAATCTAAAGTGTCCACAAAAAGAGTTGCAAATTGAGTAGTTTTATGAAAATTGTTGGTTCTTGCTTGCCAAATAAATATCTGTCGGAGATGACGTCATATTATTGCTTAAAGGGCATATATCCTACACATATTTAACATTAATAAAACAGGATAAATATATATGACTATTCAATCACAATAATAAAATTATTACAAATATATTGAACTATTAAATAACCATACTAAAATATTTAAAAATATATTGAACTATTAAATAACCATAATATAATATTCATAAAATTATTATATAACTATAATAAAATATTAAGAAATATATTTAACCATTAAATAACAATAATAAAATATTGACAAATATGTATGTTTGACTATTAAATAACAATTATAAAATATAAACAAATATATTTAAATTTTAAATAAATTATTTGACTATTAAAAAACAATACAACATTTTTTGAATCAAAAATAAATAGATTTCTCTTTCATATTTGTAAACTCTATTTTTAACTTTTTTCCTTTTTGCCTAAACTTTAAATAAATATATTAAAGCTTAAGTATATTCTGATTCTATTAAGAAAAAGCTTCCACCATATTAAAGCTTTCGACTTTGTTTTTCTTGTAGGAGGATCAGTTTGTGATTCGCTTAAAAGGAGTTTTTAAAGGCTTAAAAAGATAATTGGTAAGTTCAGTAAGTAAATAAAAGTATATTAAGCCTATTTTGGCATAATTATATATAATTATAATTATAATTTTTTAAACAAGACTTCACTTGATCTAATCGAAATCAAAAGATTACATATCTTTTTCTTTTTTGACCATAAAACGAACTTGCCATATTTCTTATCAATAATAGGCAACTTACACAAAGTTTGCAATTGAAATTTACCAATTATCAATTGAACTGCTATAAACGTTTTGAAATTGATATCCAGTTGCTGTGAAGCTTTTAGAGTAGCTTGACTTTGACTTGAAAGCTTTCAAGAGCTTTATCATACATAATTCATTTAAATAAGACAAAATGAAAACTTCAAGAAATGGCAGCAGACATTTTTTATGTACAAAATTACTTTGATTTATTATAAATATATGCATGTATGTATGTATGTATGTATGTGTATAATGTGTAGTAGTACCCGGTTTTTGATCTACCAGAAGAATTGGCCACAATTCTTAGTCAAAGCTATTAACATTTCATATTTTTTGACATAAAACAAAAATTCATGCCGCATTGCTTGAAAAAATGGCCATAAAAAGCAGCAAAATAGCTGCCAATAAAACTAAACTGTGTACATACATATATGTATGTATGCTTGTATTTGTGAAGTCTAGCTATATGTACATATGTATGTATGTTGTAGGAACAGCTAGTCGCTCTGAGTGCTATTGAAATTGAAGGCGACAGTGACGAAGACGACGTTGAGAGCTTTTCCATTTTGTTTATTTTTTTTGACATGCTTAATTTTTTTGTCGTTGCGTTCAAAGCGCGACAAAGCTGCAAAAGAGCGCGCGCCTAGGCGAGAGAGAAACCCAATTGCACTCTCTCGCGCTCTCTCGCTCTCTGTGAGTGCATGTGTGTGTGTGTGTGTGTGCAGTCATCACAAACACAACATGTGTTTCGTCATCAAAATTTGTTTTTGTTGCATTCGCTGGTGACAGTTTTTGTTTTTTTGTTTTTGCTTTTGATCAACTGTTTATTATGTTTTGGCAAAATAGCAACGCTTGGCAAGCATTTATTTTTAATTTACATACATATTTATGCATTTTATTGATAAATAAAAATATAAAATTCTAAAAGCTAAAAATTTAGTTATTCTCGTTTTGTGCAAAACTAAAAGACGCCATTAAATTTCTGCAAAAGCACAACAAACACAATTGTTGTTGTTGCTGTTTTTTGATTTTGCGTACCGTTCTTGACGTAGTCGTCGTCGCTGTCGTTAAGCGCCTAGCCGCGTATCTCTCCGATACGCTAATTGTGGGGCCAGCACGCAAAATGAAAATGCCGGCACTGGCCTCCAAAGAGAGCGCGAGAGCGGCCGTAAGTCAGAGAGAGAGCGCAGTCTCTGTCTCTGTCTGTTTGCACAGCGGCCAGTTTGTGAGTGCGAGTGCAAGCGGAGGCGCACTATGCGCAGCCATTGCTCGGCGTTGCCAACAGGCAAAATAGTCTCGCGACACTTGACACACGAAACAAGAGAGCGCGAGTGAGAGAGAGAGAGAGCGACTGCGAGTGAGAGCGGAACGAAGTGAGACACAGCTGGTGTATCTCTTGGATGCGTTGCAGTTCAGTTCGAGTTTGTATTTCGTTTGGTGAGGTTGTTTGGCCCAGCCACGCACAAGGCGCAGCCAGTAAAACACACAAAAAAAGTGCCAACCTCTGCACTGTTCCCACTGTCGACGTGTCTCTCTCGTCTCTCACTTGCGTGCGCCGCGCGTGTTTTCTATCATATATATTCAATTCACAGCTAACTGGCTAACAACAATTGTGAATTGTAAAGAATAATACCGAAAATCTATCTAAAAGTGCGCAAAATGCAAAAATCACTTGGCGCAGCCGAAAAATAAGAAGAAAGAAGCAAGAAGCAAAGTGCGTGTGTTTCACTCTGTGTGTGTGTGTGTGTGTGTGTTTTTGTGTGCGTTTAGTGTTTGCTTTTGCAATTAAGCAACTGTTTGTGTTTGCTGCCAATAGCATATTTACAATCTAGCAACTGAAACTGCAAAGTCAATACACAATTGTTTTGCATAATTTCTTTAACACAACGTTTTTAACTTGCTTACGGAATTTTTGTGTCGCGTTTCATTGCCAGCACGTTTCAGAGCGCGCGCTCGTTCTCGTAACTGCCTTTTACTCTCTCTCTCTCTCGCGCGCGCTCGC
Organism: Drosophila flavopinicola; assembly: GCA_035042425.1. Taxonomy (NCBI): domain Eukaryota; kingdom Metazoa; phylum Arthropoda; class Insecta; order Diptera; family Drosophilidae; genus Drosophila; species Drosophila flavopinicola. Next base: position 539,968 of record JAWNLL010000165.1, read on the forward strand.
TCTCTCTCTCTCTCTCTCTTCTGTCGCTTTGCCGCCGTCGGCCGTCGTTTCATAATCGAATTGCCATCGCTCGCTTTGTGGTCGTCTTCGTACGTCGCGACGTATCTTTATTTATATTTTGTTTCGTTTCCATTTCGTTTCGCACTCGCGTCTTGTCATATCTGCTAGAGCACTACCCGCCGCCCCGTTGCCCCGTTCCGCCCCCCTAGCCTTTACCAACACTACCACCGCTAACAATTCGAAAAGTTAAAGTTCTTCTTTTTCTAATTGTCTATGCACAATTTTGTTTGCCTTTTTCTATAGTTCTGACTTCTACGACAAGTACTATATAATTTCTTGAAGAAATCAATAAATACACTATATACACATATATCCAAAACTAAATAATATTGTGAAATATATAAAAAGAAATAATAATAAAAGAAAAACAAAACAAAACAAATATACATACATATATATATCAAGTTTGCCTTGGGAAATCTTAAAAGAGACGAAATTGAATCAATAGAAAGCAAATTTATAGCTACATATAGAGTAATACTTATATATATATACATATATACATATATTTATACACGCGACGGTTTCACTTTGCAAATTGTATACAACAACAGCAACAAATTTACAATCAAGCATATTAATTGTCGGGCCAGTGTTGCCAAGTGCCGCAAATAAGTGCAAATAAATGTGCAAATAATTAATTAATTATATAAATTACATACATATATATATAAATAATATATAATGAAGTAAATGATCTGAAAAATGCAGCGAAACAAACTGGATTACAACGCATTTAAATATTGATTTGACAAGCTTTTGGAGCTACAAACAAAAAGCTTTGAGTAAAAAAGGTATATATACATATATATATAAATTGCGAATATTACAGACATTTATGAGAAATATAAATTATATGTTTATTTTATAGCAATATTATTGTATTTGAAATAACTAAAGCCAAGCACAAAAATAGATTGCTGCAAATTGTTGGAAAGTGTTTTAAAAACTGGGCATATTACAATTCAAATGAATTCGATAAATAACAAAATACGCTTTGCGCAATTCGCAATAATATTTTGAGTGGATTTGTTTATTAAAGTGAAGATTGTTTCAACGCAATTGAAATTCACAAGAAATAATTAAAGAGCTGCATAAAAATGAAAATGATTTTAATGGGAAAATAACACTTTTTATATAGAATATAGCCACAGAAGTTGTTATCAGTTTTGATTTGGAATATAAGCTTTAGTAATTTGCAATAAATTGGCAAATTTTGGTTAGTTAAAAAAAAACATTTATTAACTTAATAAGCAAAAAAGTAAGAAAACAAAATGGAAAAAAACAAACAAAAGTGTAATAAAGTTACAATAAATATATATAAGATAATAGAAAGTATTAGAATATAATTAAGTTGGACACAATATTATATTGAAAATAACTTATTTATATTCTTATATTTTCTATTAACATAATATTTAGCATTTAGACCAAACTATTTATACAAATACCAATTTGCTTCTGCATCTTATCAGTTATTTGCAAGGCGCTTATCAATTGTCCATAAGATTGAGTAAATAACTACATTGTACACTGAGCGAAAACCATTTTTTAAATTGATACAAACTATAATTGTTGATACTACAACTGATAAACGATAAGAAAGTTACAACTTTTAGGCACCGACTTTTTGCTCAGTGTACTAACATTTCTACTGCTATTACATAAGACACAACGAGTCAGTGTTACGTTTCGCTACGGTTCAGTTATAACGCCCCAACTGATCCTAACTTAACTGATCTTCAAAACAAACAAAACACTGAAAACTAAGCTAACTGAATTGGCAAACTGATAAACTGCCAAACTGATATATTGAGTGTTTTATTTAGTCTGTCTGAATCTCAACTGTGCTTTGGAGGCGCGCGCTTCGCGTCATGTGAAGTGCGAGTATCTCACAGATACATCGCCAGTATCTTACAGATACAGATACATTTGCACCTTAAGGCCGTATCAGACGAGCGTGTCGGCCAATTTGCTCTGTTATCTCGCACATTTTGCATATGCTATTGAATTTTATATATAACTAAATATATATATATATACATATATATATCAACATTTTTTTGAACATTTTATTTATAATTTTCAATGAACATTTTCTAGAGCTATTTTTATGTGCACTTCTCTCGCTCTCTTGCTCTCTCGCTCTCTTGTACTGTTGTGCGTACTTTTGCGACGTATTTTGATTTGATTTAATTAGTTTATTGTTAGATGGTGATTTCTGTTCGTTTTGGCCCAAAGCATTTGGCCAACTGGTTAAACCAGTTTTGAGCCACAGAAACAATTTCTTTATAAATAGTTTTGTTCGTTTTTGGCTCCCTCAACTTAATTGCCGCTGCTCATAATTTAATAAAAATAAATAAACACTGCGCTTAGTCTTATCGCCAAGGCAAGTGCGCTCTCTCACACACACACACACACACACACACACACACACACACACACACACACACACACACACGCTCCGAGGCGATTAGATAATAGCATTTTGAATGTTGTCTCTACTGTACGCTGAAAATATTGACCAACAATAACAAATGGACTTTGTTTTGAAACTGCAAAAGACTGACAGAGAGAGAGGCAGAGAGAGAGAATGGGAGAAAGAGAGATAGAGCTCTGCTGATAAGGCATTCGCAGAGAGAGAGAGAAAGCGAGAGCGATTGCTAAGATTTCACAAAGAATGTTTTTAGACGTCATACAGCAAAATAAAACCAAAGAAAATAGCAATGTGGACACAAACCAGAAAATGTTTTTCAAATAATATTAAAATACGAATATGCAACAGAAACGTTACAGTTAATAGATTGAATTAAAGAAATTAATTAAAAGCATTAGAAACAAATTTATTTTAAGATTAAAAATGTTAAACAAATATTCTAGAATTATAGATATTTTAAAACAATTAAAACTTATAGATATTTATGATATATATTTATTTATATATAAACGTATTTTGTTTAGCAAAGATTTGTCAGATTACATATTTTCGCACAAATATGCTAAATTTAACTCGTTTTTAATTTGTAGATATTTATTAATTTTTTTTTTTTTGTATAAAATATATTTAAATTAATTCCTAGCTGAATTGTGAATATTCCTTGAGACACTTTATAGTTCCTCAAATTATACGCATTATAAAAAGGCTAAATCTTGACTCAAGTAATAAAAGTAATAAATATATGTATCTGTATCTATATGCATTGAAAACTTGTTGTCGAGCCTCTCTCTCCTTCTCTCTCTCTCCTTCTCTCTATCCTCTCTCTCTTCCTCTGACCTTTGCGTCAATGTCCTCAAAACCTTGAATATCGTTGTATTTTCTTCTTCATTATTTGAGTAATTTTTCTGTTATTGCGGGAAAATGCAAAGCGCACGTTTTTCGACTTATATTTGAAGATTGAGAAGCTTTACCCCAACTGAATATTGCACAATTTGATGCGAAGCGCAAATGAGTTTTTGTTGTCCATGTTAATTGGGAAATTAAGCGTAGCCTTTTGCAGTTGAGAGTCGGTTTCAGTACTCAGTTACATTCTGGCATAACCCTCTGAGTATGCCCTAACCAGAGGGTATTATCATTTGTAAGCCGAACTTAAGATATCCTTGCAATATCTTATCATTGCTGTCTAGTATATGTTTAGGGTATTGAAACTTCGGCATCATTTGTTTCTCTCTTTTTTATTTCTTACCACTTTGTTCTTGTTGCGGTCCACGTTTATAATTACGTTAACTTCAATTACTGCTTACGTACAATATCATACCAATTTTTTGTGTTGTTCTCGTCGTCGTCGTTTTTTTTATTGTTTTCCAGCTAAAACTGGTTTTTAGGTTTTTTGTGCTCCACGAGTTTTGCTATAATTTTAATTTCTTCTTGAAGTTTTTTGTGAAGGTCTCGTCAGCGTTTTGCCTGCCTCTTTAGATAGTAGTTAAGTAATTTCTGAAACGTCTCAAATTGCTCAAGTGCTAAGCTCAATGGGCTAAAAGCTCATAAAAGACACGTCGCTATATATAATGATCGATTGGCATCTGGAGTAAAGTGCCTAAATAGCCAAATAGTGCTTTCAAGCCAATTCCTTGGAGTTGATAAGTGTTCTGATATGCATTTTAGTCGAAATAGTGTACGTGTTTAATTACAATCATAAGTCTAATAACCGAACTACTTGACAATATAAAATCATTTGCAATTTCTTTTAAAAGATACTCAAAAAAGTCACAAAAGAAAATATTTAGAAAATGGTCTTCAAATGCCTTGTTTATCTTAAAGTTCTGAAGGCTTAGCAATATGTATATTTTCAAATTATTTTCATATTTATATACATATCAACAAAATACTGCAGCAATCATAGATATGTTAAACTTTTTAGCTTGGCATTTATTCAGAGAATATTAATTACAAAAAATACTTTATAAATACTACTTTCAAAATGCTATAAAAATACTTTACAAATAATTAATGATTAGCTTTCAACCTTATAGCTTTGATGATTATAATACTATATCATCATTCAGTATATTTTTTTTTGGTATTTTTATATATTTAATATCAAATTTAACTTCAATTGAATATAGATACATTTTCTAAAGAAACTATATTTAAATAGGTAAACACAAGAAGTACTTAGAATTAATAATGAAAAAAAGAGAGCTACAAACTGATCTAATCGAATTTTAATAAATGCGTTTCAATAATCATCGAAAAACACACACAAAGAACTTACTCAAATCGAGTTTTCTTCCTCTTGTCTTTTTTCTACTATTTTAATCTTGAGCCCGCGTTTCTACACACACACACACACACATGTGTAATTTGTTGCATTTTGTTTTGCTTACATTTCACTCATCGCACATCTTCGTATCAACAAATGTCAAGAGAGAAGTGCGATTGTCATTTATCGGTTCGGCTACACTATTTCCTCCAGCACACACACACACACACACACACACACACACACACACACACACACACAAACACACACGCACGCACATCACATATTTGTTTTGTTTTGTTTGCTTTGCGTTTGTTTTTATTTTTATTTTTTTTGGGTTTGCCGCATTTGAAATTCATTTTTAGATTTCAATTTATTTTCGGCGTAGTTTATGCCAATTTGGTTTTTTGGGTGCGATTTCTTTTAATATTATGTATGCCATATATAAATATATATGTATGTACATATGTATGTGTGTGTGTGTGTGTGTGTGTGCTGCTTCAAACGAATTTGATTTGATACTCATTTTATTTATTTGTTTGTTGTTGTATAATAGCTAAAACCCAATTGCAAGCCGTACTGTACGCCCCATTTATAAAGTCATGTGCTCAACTATATACAATATATATATATATATATCTGATTCCATCTGCATATATGCCTTTGAAAGCATATTAACTAATTGACGTCTGTGTTTATCCTATATTTGAAAAACTGACATTTTGGACAAGCCGCAAATGTTAAAAGACAAATGTTTCAACTCATGATGTTAGGAAAAGCTCATGAATTAAATGATTCACTTTTGTTATGTTTTACCCTTTAGAAAAAGCTTACAAATGGGTATAAATGGTAATAAAGATTGAGCTTAGTAATGAAATTAATTACAAATTTGAGATACTGCCTCAAATCGAGTTATAACTTCAAAAAACAAAACTAAAAACTAACTCAACATAGAAAACTAAGCGAAATTATAAAAGACAGAAAATGAAAACTTATTAAATGGAAAATGAAGTTAAAAAATAGAAATTAAGATTTGTTGCTATAATATTTTACAAAAAAATCTAGAAAATTGTATCGACTGAACAGTTCATCGGCTAGTCGAGCATGCCCAACTAGAGCACTCACTGGGCACTGCTAACTGACATTTGTTACTTTTGTGGCTTACTACAATTATCTTAATTAAAAATCTCAAGTCAAAGTTGGCCAGCAGCAACAACAATAACAACTTAAGATTAGCTCATCTCTTTTCTGTTGAATTAAATAATCAACATCGCTCAAATGGCCAACAAGTCGTTTAAGCAGGGCTTAAACTCGCTCTTGGCCAAAAAGTCTCTTTGGAACTCACTCTATAAACCTATTATGTATTATATAATATAGGCTTTTTCTTTGATGTACGTATTTTAATATAATATAATACTAGAAAAAATAATAATTGTTATTATGCCAATTAATTTTTATCCAATTATAAAGTTACTATCAAATGAAAACCAAATTTATAAAGATACTTATGTTTGTATAGTATAAAAGCAACCACATACCAAATTTACGATCTGTAGCTCTTCTAATCTCAGAGATTGTTTAACCCAAAATCCTCAATCCTTTCGCAAACTCAGTCCCAACTTACGAATACCCCATCTGTAGGCATTGGTAGGCTGCAGGGTGTTTAAATAAATTTATTTTATATATATTTATATGTATATATCTACAAATTTATTTGTCTTTTTGGCTGAAATAATGTTGATGTCATAGGTTCGTTAGCTGGCGTTAAAACAACAAATGTTTATGGCACGCACTCGGTTGAAAACTGTATGATCTAATGCAGGCATCCCAATCGAAGGAATGCCCATCTTTAATGCCTTATAAATAATCGTCACAGGCCTTTGAGCTGTGCTTAATAATAAAAGTAAGGAACTTGCTGCAGAAGAAAAGAAAAAACCTTTTGGAATTGAGTTGATTAGAGTGTATTTATTGTCTTAAGCTTTAACTAAATAGAATGACAGTCAATTTACATCAAATAAATATTTTTTAAATTAATTTTTTTATTGTTATTTATAACTTGAAAATATTATTATATATATTGAATAAACATATAGACAAATTAATATTTCAAGATGCGCAAAGCTTATTTTTGATCATTAACTAAGCAACTAATCATTTCCTTAACTAGCTGTGAACTATTTCGATTTGTATTTGATTATAATCAAATCAAGAAAACACAGGTAATGAAAGCCCTTTAAATTAGCTTTCCTCTGCTCCTGTTTCACACATACTTAAAAAGCTACATTGCACATACAATTCTAACGTTTCTAATGTAGATTTGCACACAGATCATTAAATGGCTGCTCAAAGCTCGCTTGTCAGCTTAAATTGCGTTTGAGAGCGGCTCTCTTGCAAATTTTGTTTTGTTATCTGAGTTCAAACGGTGAGTGGACGACCATTTTGGTTTTGTTTCTGTTTTTGTTTTTGTTTTTGGTTTCTGCACAAACACAAAAGTTTGACTGAGATGTTTTGGAAGTGCTTTTGTGGCTACCTGTTGCCCGAGTTGTGTTTGGTTATTTGGGTTGTTTTTGCGGTCGGTTAAACGCCGCTAAACTCTATTATTACCGCCGTGCAAGCAGACAGACGAAAAGAGACACAAGACAAGAGATAAGCGCAGAGAGCAGCAGCAGCAGCAGCAGCAGCAACTGACCAAAGAACCCAAACACAACTAACACAAGAACCAATCTAGAATAATTATTATATGCGGCAACAACAAAACAAACACACAAACATGCACAGCAAGAGAGTGTGAGAGAGATGGCGGCATATTGGGGCTTCGCGACTTTACCTAACGTTCTGCATGCGTTTATGTGTGTGTGTGTGTAAGAAATGTAGGGGAAATATTAATGAGCATGTGTGTGGCTCTCAGCATTTGGTGTTGTTTGCCAGTGTGTGTGTGTGAGTGTTTATAAAGTTGATTGCACTCGATTTTTAGATACAGCTTTTTCAAGGTCATCAACGAAAAAACCGACAAGCTAACCGAAAACACAGCAAAGCAAAGCGCTCGCTGCTTAGTTGCTGCTTCTAACGCAAGCGAGAGAGAGAGAGAGTGGGCGAGAGGGCGAGGGGGAGACAGAGAGCAACAGCAGCAGCAGCAGCAGCCGAAGCCGAAGGCGCCCTTTGCCGAAATTTGAGCCGCTCTTCGGTTCTGCTTTTGCTTGACCGTCGCTCTCTTTGCGTCTATTGCTTATTATTAGAGCGACGCGCGCATTTATTATTTGCCCACCAAGCTTTGAATTGAACTCAAAGCAATCGCTGCTCTCTCGCTCAGTCGCGCTCTCTCTCTCTCTCTCTCTCTGCCGCTCTTTACTGACGTCGCTGTCGCTTCTGTTGAAAATTCACAAATAAATAAATCAAAACAAGATTTATGTATGTATGTATGTATGTCTGCCGCTGCGTATTCAAATCTGACAGACAAAATAAGGCTATGCCCAACAACAACAGTAACAACAACAACAACACAACATCTCAAATCGCAGACAATGAGAGCCGGGCAGCATCTTTAGAAATTATTAGACGACTCTTTTTCTTTTTTGCTTTTTGGCGTCAGCAAACATTTTTGTTGTGATTTTGTTTGGTTGTTTGCAGCTGTTGAAAATAAGCCGGTTTTTATACCCTGAACCCATTAAAAATGGGTAAAAAGGGTATAATGAAGTTGTGCAAAAGTATGTAACAGGCATAAGGAAGCATCTCCGACCATATAAAGTATATATATTATTGATCAGTATCAACAGCCGAGTCGATCTAGCCATGTCCGTCTGTCTGTCCGTCTGTCCGTCTGTCCGTCTGTCTGTCTGTATGAACACACAGATATCAGAGACTACAAGAGCTAGAGACTTCATATTTGGAACATAAGTTCTCCTAATCCCGGGACAGATCAAGTTTATTAAAATTTATCGATAGCTCGTCCCGTTCAAAAGTTATCGATAAATTTCGATTTCAGACCAGCGTTTTTTGGATATAACTTACAAGTTATAAGAGCTAGAGGCCCCTAATTTGACATGTATAATCTCGAATAGCATACACATGAACAAATTTTTCACTTTTTGGATACCACCCCCCAAACCCCCCAAAAGTTAAAAAACGCATTTTTGAAGGTACGACCTTGCAATTTGGTTTGGTAACACATATTATTGACAATTGTTTGCCCCAAAAATTTCAATAAGATCGGACGATAAACACAGAAGTTATTTAAGATTTAACTTTCCATTATGTGGGGCTCAGCGAAAAGCAAGCTAACTGCTTAGACCGCTTGCACTGCTTGTACTGCTTGTACTGCAGCATGTGTGTGTTTAGATTAATATGAATGATTGTAAGGACTGGGTTCAGGGTATCTCGTAGTCGGGCACTCCCGACTAGAGCACTCTTACTTGTTTGTTTTCTGTTGTGTGAAAAACTTAAACAAGGATAGGTTTTTTTTCTTCTATTTTTTCAGGACTTTCAAGATACAAAAAAAAATGTATATGCAAATTCACATATGTATAAATATTTATTGCTTAAGCTTGTTCAAAAAAATATATGAAATATATTTGAACTGACTAAAGACTTTGTTATATTAATGTGTGTATAGATGAGTGAAAAATATCCGTTTAAAAAATACTTTAGCTGTCCTAATAAGAAATAAAAATAAAACAGAATAAAAGAAAATACTTCACGCTAACTAACATATTTATTATTGTAAATGCTTAAATTATTCACATATCCACTCATCTTTTATGCACTGATTCAATTTAATTTCATATTCTTAAAGCAAAGAAGAGATTGACTTTTCTCTTGAGTTTTTTTCTCTTCTATTGTTACAACTCATAAATTTGAATCAAACAACCTGTTCATATTGGTCTGACATCAGTTTTTCCTCAAGTGCCAGCATTAAAAATCCATTTGTTCATTGTTTTCTCGTTTTTTCCTTCCCATAAACCATAAACAACTTGTTAAGGCCCTCAATAAAAAAGGCGCTTTCAAGTGCTAAATGTCAAATTTAGCCTTTATTTATGGCTAGCGAAAAGTTCTAAAGCAATTTGAAGTGAATTTGCATAAAAGCCAAATAAATAAAGTAAACGCAGATAGAGATATATAGATAGAGAGATGTGTGTATATATATATATATATATATATATATGTGTGTGTGTGTGTGTGTGTATGAAATAACTCATGCTATTACTACTTGACTCAAAATATTGTGTAATACCCTCTATGAGTAATTATGATAAAAATAAAAACATAAAAAAACCAAGCAGCAATATCTAAAAGATTGCTAAAGTTTTAATACCCTTGCAAAAAGTATGCTAGATGAATAATTATTTATTATTTATTTATTGGTTTCGTGTCGACTATTGACAGTCGACACAAAAGAATTTATATAAATTTATAAAAAATTTAAAAGTACATAAAATATTTACATCAAATTAAAAATATTAAATTAAAGATATAAAGTTTAAATTACGTTAGTACTAAAATTAATATTCATGATATTCAGTTGGAAGCTAGAACATATAGTTAACAGCAGTAGAAGTTTAGTTGGAAGCTAGAATATCTAGAAATCAGTTGTTGCAGCTATAGTTTGGATCTTTTAAAAATATTTTTAAAAATTGTTATATATTTTATAATTAATAAAATTATTTTATAAAATTTATTTAATGTTGCCATAATATCTGATGCAATATTTCATTATTTTTGCTAAAAAAATATGTTTACAGCAATGTGTTACATCTTGCATCACAAAAAGTGGAATACCCTTGTTTGGGGGCGCTTTAAAAATGAGCGAATGACAATTTCGAAAAATTTCGAAGATTTTCCCCAAAGAAAATTGTATATATCTATATGTACTATATGTACAATATGATTGATTGTGAAGTTTATTGACAGGCCGCTCTCGCATAAATCATGCCAAAATCTTTAGCAGTTAATTAGCGTGACGCATGAGTGCAAAAGGGGCGTGGTTGGGGTTGGGCGGGCGAGGGGGCGTGGCTAGTCTGTTTTGTATATATGGTGAAAATGTATCTTGTGTCTTGTGTATCTGCTGGATGCTTTGTTTACAACGCCACCGAATGCAAATTCAGCTGAGCTGCAAATGGGGGCAGAAAATTCCATTGTTGCATATTTTATACAATCGAAATTCAATCGGCAATCGGAAGCCAATTCAAATGCAATGCAATGCGTAAGTGTCGATTATTTTATGGGGCCAGCGGAGCGCTTTTGCCTTCCTTCTCAAGTGGGTCTGCCAAAAATGGCCAGACCATCATCCCAAAAACAATCCGAAACAATAACTTGTACATTGCGGTTTTGTGCCTGCTTCTAATGATGTCTTCAAATGTTATTGTTCATTGTTGTTGTTGTTGTTGCTTTTGGCATATGGTAATATATAGACGAGAGCAAATTTCTGAGTGCTCTACTCTATTTGTTTTCGCTTTTGGCTAGACTCTTTAGCATAGTGTATGCAAATTTATATGAAATCTATTGTGTATATACCCTGTAATCTACTCTATTTGGACAGCAGGGTGTGTTGGAAGTTTTCTATTTGATATAGCAAATTAATATTGAATATAAGTCATATGTTTTAGTCATTTTAGTCAAAAGACCTTTTTTTTCTTTTTTTTTCAATCAAATAAACTTATGTATTCATAATTTTCAAATAATCTCTTTCGTGTATTTTTGTTAATAAAATATAGTATATTAGTATTTATTAAAATTCTTTAATAGACAATAATCCTAAATATAAATTTTTTTTTTATATTTACTCAAACATTTATTGTTATTTCATTTATATAACTTTCGATTATGAAAAAAGAAAAATTCACTCGGCATTTCTTGAGTCGATCAGCAAAAACTTTCGCTATTGCGCGTTATAAATTTTTAATTAAATTTGTTTTGGTCATGGAATTCCAATATGAATCAAAGTCCAGAAATGAAGTGAACATTCCCAACTGACAACTGATATAACATGTATTATATTATATTATAACATGTATTATATATTATATACAAATTACCATGACAACTTTTGAGCTATTCTTGGTCAGCTCAATTGAATGCTCTCTCGACCAAGTTAACATATTGCTGCAACTACTTAGCCAGGTGATATTTGGTTTTGGTTTCTGTGGGGGTTGGGAGGACTTATAAGAGCAATTAATTGCCTACTTGGGTGTAACATAAAAATCAATAAATTGCTCTCATTGGCTGGGCCAAGTCATGTTGAAAACTGATTTGTCTGCAGAAAAAACAAAATCATGGCATAATATAAGCATCAGTATATATATATATATATATATATATATATATTCTAATGACTTGGCAACAAATTACAAAGCTCTAGAGAAATTATGATGAAATTATTGCATGGCAAGTAAATAAGTTAAATTTCATTTAAAAGTTTGTGTTCAAAGTTTGTAAAGTATTGAGAATTTGACAAACTTGTGAGAAACCATTACTTTAAACAATTTATATGGCAAGTAATATTATTTTCCAATCAAACAGAACTTATATACATTTTATATTTGAAGTATTTGAATTATTTAATGATGTATATATATAAATTAATAAATAATATGTATTTTATATTTAAGTTAATATATTGACTTAAGTATTACAATATTTATAGTCATACCCAAATAAATAAAAAAAAATATAGAATAAAATATGAATTTGCAAAATAAAAACAAAAAATAGTCAATTACATCAAATGAAAAAATTCGGACAATTAGGTTAGTTTAAAAAAAGAACAACTATTGAAGGTATTCTTAAGACTGAAACTGTTATTGGTCTTAAATAGTAAACAGGAACAACTGAGATAATTAGTATATGTATATGACAGCATACTAATGACATATATACTCCTTTTGCCTTTGGCAACAGTGTACAAATCCAACAAGCAAAAACCATCTGTAGAAATGCTCTCTCCGCCAAATTGCCATAAGTAGAAGAAGTTCGCTTGTAAAACGCTTTTTATGACATGGCACATTTTTTTTTGTGAGAACTGTCGCCAAGCATTTTTATTTGGCGGTCATTAAATTTGTGAGCCGAGTTGTACATTGTAAATTTTGGAATAGAGTTCTGCGCTGCATAAGCAAGTTGTAAAAGAATATACAAGGTATATAAAACTTAATTGGCTAGAAAACATATGCTTTGATTGTGTGTTTAGTGAGTGTTGAGATCTGCCAGAATATTATCTATATATATATATATACATATGTATTTACGCTAGCAACAAATGTTTTTGCTTTTTGTCGCACAACTCTAAATTTAAAAGAAAGATTTTCACACCAGCGCTTTTGACAGTTTGTCGGAGACTTTTCCGTGGCGCTGGAAAATGCCAAAAAAAGAAACGAAAACAAACAAGTCAATTGACGAGTTGTTGTAAAAGTGGGGCTGGTGGGGTTGGGGGTGGGGCAGGGGTTAGTTTGCTTCTATAAACAAAACAGGAAGCAGCGTTCACAATGAATAATGGAAAATTAGCCGCACTTTGTGCAAATATTTGCAGCCCTCGCTCTCCCTTTCTCTCTCTTCTCTCTCTCTCTCTCGCACAAACACTTGCCGTCTCTGTTGGATTTGATTAATTACTTAAATTTGACATAAACACGTTTTGGCACAAATGAAGCAGAACGCAGATAAAAACCGTCCAATTGCCTCTTTTAAAGACTTGGTCAGCTTCATCAGCTTCCTTTTTGGAGTGATTAATGAATTAACTGACTGGAAGCCTTTTGTTCTTATTGTTGTTGCTATTATCAGCTAAACACTTGCCAATCAATACTATTTGTAGGCACTGTCCGTTCCTGGGAGCTAAAACTGCTTCCGGGCATTTGAGCATATTTTTGTTTTGGGTTTATTGTCTTGTAAAATGTTTTGGTGGCTATTAATAAAAATGAACAGGTTAGCTGCGATTTAGATAGCTGAAAGTTATAACAAATTCAAACTCCAGTAACTAAAATAAAAGTTTTGTGTATTAAGTAGTATTTACTAAATCAAATTGCCATAAATAATAATCATAAGTAATTTGTATATTTGAAATTAATCAAAAAAAATCAGCTTTTATTATTATTGAAGTGTATATCATATTAGGAAACTAAATAATAATTCATAGTAACTTCAATATATTTTGTTATTGAGAAACATTTGGATTTAAACCTTCTTTATTTATATCTGATATTTTAGCATTTTAGCATTTTAGCATTTACAATTATAATAATAATTTAATGTAATTTAATGTTTGATTAATTTAATGTTTATCATAAAGCAAGCAATTTAAAATGCAATCAATATAAAATATTATGATAATATTTAAATAGTATTATATTTAAATGCAGATAATTCCAACATATTTAATCGATTAACGGTTTCAAAATGTTTCTCAATTTATCTTCTCTGGTTATACTTTTGTTTTCAAGCAGCTAATGGCTGCTTTGATTATTCGGCTCGCATGTTAATAGGCAGTTAGTTAGTCATTGGAGCCCTGAATCAAGTATACGTAAATAAATGCCTTCATTTTGTTTTAATACATATAAGAGTTTGGAGAGACTTAAGCAAATTACTTCCATTGATTTATGTATGGGTTTTGTGTACGAGTCTTTTGTGCAAACTAACCCATTTTTTGTTTGTGCTTTGGCTTTGGAAATACCAAACATTTGTATTTACTCAACATTTAATGCTAAAATTCATTTGCGCAAGTACAAAAGACCTTTGCGTACACCTCAAGCAACCGAAACTTGCCTCTGTGCCAGTTTTTGAAACAGTTATCGAATGGAATTTGTCTACCATATTTATTTGTATACCCTAGCCTAGAAGGGTCTATCTATAATATTGCTAAGATATAATTTAGCTAGTCATTTTTCGATCACTTACGTATTTATTTTATTTATTGTGTGTTGAATCTTTTACATTTTTCAGTTTTGTCTGTTTTTTTAGTTGACAGCTAATAAATAAAAAATGAATAGTTAAATTTTAACTCGTATTGAAAGAAATTCTCATGTAAAAATCTCCTTATTTGACATCAAATAAATATTAAATAAAAAAATTAAAATCATTTATTTTCTTTGTCTAAAAAACTGCTTTGCTTTACTCCTGCAAGGGTATTAGAGCTTCGGTGCTGCAAAGTTAGTTTTTGAGCTGTTGCTTTTTTTATTGTTGTTGTTCACGTTGGCTTATCAGTAACAACAAATTTAAACAGCTGCCGCGAACGCGCTGCAAACAATTAAAGAAAAAGAAACATTCAAATAAGTTTTTATTTTTTATTTTTACTTTTTTTTTTTCTTAGTTGTAATTCGTATTTCGTCAATTATTCCAGACACGTAAACCCGAGCACACCTCCCACCTTATTTTTTACTTACTTGTTCAAAGAGCTCTTCTGATATGCTAAACATGTGCCCCTATCTATCTCCACTCTTTCTATTCCTATTACTACTACTATTTCACTTTGGCCATTTTCCATTTTCCATTTCCATGGCCCTTTTCATGGCCTATGCCCGCAGCTTGAAAACTTAATAGCTCTACGTCTATATAATTTGTTCTTCTTCTGCTGCTGCTTCTTGTGCGCTATGCGGAAATAAGTTGGTAGCTGATAAAGCCCGGCCTTTTGGATTAGAGCCACAATCCACAGTTGGCAATTGTTATGCGGCCGAGGTAAAAGGCCATTAAAATGATCGTGAAGTTGTCGCTTGAGCTGAGTGTCTCTTGTGCAATTTTAATGTCTTTTTAAGTACTTGAACTAAGAGCGAGACAACATATCCTGTTCAGAACAGAACATAAAAGAACAGACCAGACCAGAAAAGATAGAAAAAGCTGTACAAGAAAAATCACACAAGAACAGCAAAATAATTTATGTTTGGAAAAATATTTACTATTATAAATTTGAGATTTTCTTAGAATTTTTTAAATTTTATATTAAGAAACGTATTGTTTCAATGAGCAACATCATTTATTTATTTTAAAATAATTACTATTATTAATGTTTGATTTCCTTAAAATTTTCAATAAATATTTTGGTGTATAATTTAATTGTTATATTTTAAAAAAAATTTATTTCAACATCTAACATAATTTGTGATTTTTAAAATAAATTTTGGATTTTAAAATGCATATTTTGTTATATTTATTATTTTTTTGTGTTCCTTTTTGAATATTATCCTTTATTTGCTGTATGGCTTTTGAGCTTTTCATGACTTGTGTTTTATTATAATCCAAAAAACTCCTTAGTCTTAGATAAAAGAAAAATCTAAAAGAAAACAACCTAATATTTTATAATTTTACTATTTAAACAGGAATTGTTTTAATTTATTTAAAAAATTAGCTATTTTAATGTTGTGTTTCTCTTTTATAAAAATAATATTAAAAATATTCCTATATTATCCCTTAACTATTAAAAGCTTCTCGTGAATTGTGTTTCATTATAATCCCTTTAAGTAAATCTTTAAAAAAACAAACTTCCCTCGGTAAATAAGCTAACAATTATTCTAACCATGAGCTTTGAAATACAGATATTTATTAAAGATTTTTAGATTGATGAATACTTCAGTTTCTTCACGATTTTTAATATTTCCACATAAAGTTAGATAAAAACTCATTGATAAAATCTCGTTTTTAATCAAATTTGTTCACTTCTAATAAATTTGATGAGTTTATTTCATTGAAAACTTCCAACGTTTCCTTCCCACCCAAAAAAGCTTTACAAAACAAAAAAGTTACGTGACATTTTTACCAAACGCCTTAAATCCAAAATAAAATAAACAATTACTTATATAAGCAATTCCACAGAGCGGAAAAGAGCTGTACCGTAAATTATGCGTAAATTATTATGAAAAAATACATTATATATATAATTTGTATACGCTTGATTAATTGGCTTTTAGTTTTGAGTTACGAGACAAGTATAGAAATTCAAAGACCTTGACTCAATAAAATGTACACCTGTACAGTTTTGTTTCTTCTTCTTTAACTACAGTAAATGCCCATTGGAGTGCTTTTTTTACAGCTGATATAATAATAATGGCCACAGATAAGAACAGTTGGCAGTTGGTGGTTCCATTTTGGCTTATCAGCCACTTAACATTGGTGTTTCTCGTTTTTTTTTCTTTTGTAGTTACAGTTTGTATCTTCTAAATAGAACATAAATTACACATGCAGCAATACCAATAGCAATTTATTAGTGTTAACATGCCCCGAAGGCTTCTATACTTTAACAACTAGAAGTTGGTGCCTAAGTACTGGCTTAAAATGCTGGATGAATCTTCAACTTCATTTGTCACAGCTCGTAATGAGGTCAGTTTAAAATACATAAACTCATTTATTTTCGCTTTTTGCACAAACAGATAAAAACGTTTTAAAAAATGTTTTATTGTCGCGTACGCAAGAAAACGTACAAAAATTCGTAGCGACTCTTGCTGTGCCCCAAATAAGGAATACAAATACCACAAAGCAACAACAACAACAATAAGTGATATTAATAATGCTAAGTAAATAAGCGAAATTGTACAACAAACGAAACGAAATGCTATCTCTGAAGGCAACAGCGCACTCAAATGTATCTCAAGAATCCATAAGTATCTCAAATAAAAGCAACCTACTTTTATAAAATATATTGCATGTATTCATTTAGTTTTAGCAGGTGTAATTTATTTAAATAAATAAAAATACTTGCTCATTTTTAAATGACAAGAAAGTTTGAAAAGAAATTATTATGTTTTTTGTTTTAAATTCCATTATTAATACAACTTTGAATACATAAATACCTCTCTAGTATTTTCTTCATATTGTTTCATGCATATAGATGACATATCTAATTCAACAAGAATAAAGAAATATTTCATAGAAATTAGTATGGTTTATTTTTAAACATTTTATAAGTATCGTTTTAATCCCTTATAAAATATGTTTATGATGACTTTAATGCTTTTTCTATATGGTATATATGATAAAAAATATGCAATTTGGAAATATACTATTTCAAGGCTAGTACAATAAAGAAAACGTAAAAAACAATGTAATAAAAAATTGTAAAAATTATATATTTATATTTAATATTATTATATATCTATGCTGCGAAGTGAGCTCAAAATATAAAGAAAACACAAGGTGTTATAAAGATAATAAAGAAATGCTATTTTCTCATAAACATAAGTATGTAAAGACGAACTTTGATAAGAACCAAAAGATATGATGATTACTGCTCCGTCATTTGGGCATACTCAATGATTTGACTCAAGACATAGAGCATTAAATATATATGTACATATGTATATATACAGTTAGCTCACGCACATGTCACACAGACACCAAAGCTGGCAAGCTGAAAGCACTGCACTCAAAGCTGCGCACTAATACTTGTACATTTACAAACGCACACACACAAAAGCAGTTGAGGTTATGTAGCACAGAGTTGCCAACACGGTTGCCTCTAAGCTATTAGTTCCAAGCGACTGCTGCTCCATAATCAACAACTGCTTATTAAGATAAGGCTTCAACTCAGCTAGTATATAGACGCTATGGATCTGGATCTGTAGATCTGTGGATCTGTGGGTACTGCCAATTAACACGCCACTTCATCAAATGAAATTCACTAAATTTTCACAAAGCCATGTTAATTAAAAGCGCCGTTCGCAGCACATCTCTCTCTCTCTCTATCTCTACTCTTTCTTCTTTTGCCTTTTTGCGCTTGAGATATTTTCCACAAGTCTGGAAGTTGTTTGTTTTATTGTCGTCGCTTCAAATGTTGTTTGTGGTTTTATTTTTATCAGCGACTGACTGAAAATACATACGCAAGAAAGAAAGAAAGAAGGAGAAGAAAAAACTGCATTGAGGCATCGAGTGGCAGGCGAAACGTAAACAAAACGCATTTTGATAGTCGCACGTTCTCTCTCTCTCTCACTCTGTCGCTCTCGCTCTCGCTCACTCTTCGTATGCGCTTCGTATTTATTTATTGCGTGTAAATTTCGGGAGTAAACAAACAGACATACATACATACATACTTAATACTCGCTGCTGCGCTTATTTGTATTTCCGTGACTGGAGCGCATGACGAATTGACAAATTGTTAGATTGTCGCTTGACTGAAATTTGTTTGGTTGGAATGTGCATTTTGCCTTATCTGCTGTTGCTGTTGCCGTTGCTGTTGCTGTTGCTGTCTGTATTCTTGTTGCTCTTTGCTTACATAACGCGCAGACGCAGCCACGCACACAGCTAACACGAAAAAAATTAGCCGGCTGTCTGCCGCTTAGAACCTGATCATTGAGCATCAGTGCGAGCGCGAGCCAGACCATCGAGCATAATTGCCACGTGAGCGCAAGTTCAGCTCTGTCTGTTGTTGCCAGCTCAATGCAACAACAACAGCAAGTGAGAGAGCTCGCTCAGAGAGCAGCCAGCATATGCCAGTTATGCAACGGCAGAAGAGCAGAGCAGAGCAGAGCAGAGAACGAGCCAATCAACGTTGCCTACCTGAGTGCCTCGCTCTCTCTCTCCCCCTCTCTCTGTGACTGCGCGCTAAGATTCTGCACATTTCACCGTTAACTTAATGGCTAAATCACCGTTTAGAAACGCAGCAAGAAGCTGTTATTGTTTTGCCATACTGCTCTGTCTGCTCATACTGATTGTTGTTGTTTCTTTCCAGCGAAAATTCTCATGTCGAAACGTAATTATAGTATTTCTTATATTTCACAGACGTGCTTAGATTTTAATTAATTTCAAATTACAGTCAAGAGTTGATGCCATGATGGATTTTGTGGGGATCAAGCAAAGCATCAAACTTTGCGGATACCCAGTAAATATTGTAGTGCGACAGCAAAGCAGTGTGGATTTTTCAAATACATATGTACATATGTATGGATTAGTGAATAATCCAGCATGTATTGGCATAGTAAAGTACGAAAAGCTAATCTGATCTTTGGACTTGATAGCTTTAGATACTATAAGGCATACTTACATATGCTTAAGAAACCGCAGGCTGTTTTATTTCTATGAAAAACAAGCTCCGTTAAAGTTCTTAAGCCTTTCAAACATCTAAAACTCATTGTTTGGTTATTATATTAGATCTACATTTTAATCTTAAGCATTTACGATGAAACACAAGCAAGTTTTCAAAATAATCCCTTTTAAGGCAACTATTTCATCAGATATTCCTTCATCTTCGTTCCTGATGAAACTTTTGCTTCCATCTTTTAAGTTTTCGCCCCTCAACTTGTTTATTACTTGTCAGCTAGTAATCTCTTTGAAATTCTCAAGCTCTCCCTCTCTGTCTCTCTGTTTGCCATCCACGCCCACATCTGGGCATATAGTGGGAAATATATTGTGAGTTTATGCGATGTTGACAAGAAGAAAACAATGCACTTGTTGGGCTTTGTTTTAATCAATCAAAATGCAGGAAAACATGTACATATACATATATATTAAATACAATTTACGCAGTTCATACATACATATGTATATAATACATGTGTCGGATATGATATACATATATATATATATATATATATATATATACATAAAATGTATCTATGTAACTGAAAGGCGCCCACACAACGCAACAATTATAAACAATGACAAGCAACAGCAACAACAACAACAACAACAAATGCATTATTATTATCAGCAAAAATACATGACAAAAGAATGACCAGAGAGTGAGAAGAGAGAGAGAGAGAGAGAGAGAGCGAGAGATTATGCTTTTGCTTCTGCTTTTGTGCCACGCGTACAGGAAATTATATAAAACATGTTTCTGCTGCTTGGGCAAAGGGGAGATAGAAGGTAGAAGGGTGAAGAAGGCAGCGCCAAAGGCAAAAACAATAAGAGCGAAACAAAATATGAAAACAGAAACAAAAACGCAATGCAGTTGCATTTGATGTGCGTGTGTGTGTGTGTGTGTGTGGCTACAGCAAATGTTGTTGTTTGTTTATAAAGCAAATACAATAAAGCAGCATTCTCTGCCTCTCTCGCTCTCGCTCTCTCTCTCACACACACACACAGTGCGAAAATATGTATGTATATAAAGGCAACAAGAATGCAGCAGCAAAATAAAAAAGCAGAAGAACTTTTTGTTTTGTTGGGTGGTGGCTGCATTGAGTATACGACACGTTGCCAACAAGGGAATAAAACACGCACACACATCAACAAAACTGAATACGTTGTCTCACATGCGGATTATGCAGCTGATGAGCTTACGAGAGTGAAGTGCCAGCAAAGCAGATAAAGAAAAAGCCTCAGCAGCAGCTTCTCAAGCTCAAAGCACACACATTTGCACGCATTTGCTGCACAGGGGGTCATATAGGGTTAACATTTGGACGAGTTGTGCTATTGTCTTTAAATAAAAGCAGCTAAGAACTTACTAAATGCAACTAATATGTATAAAACGCATGTGGTTTGGATACAAGAAGAAACGAACCGTTTAAGTTAAATGCTTTTAAGATTAGCTCAAAATTGTTTGCATTCAATATTGTTGAAAAATAAAATGATTTATTAAGAGGCAATAAAACTATTCAGCTAAAAATGTATTCAGCATATTATAATGATTACAAATAAAAGACTTATAGACAAAATGTATAATTTACAAAGAATATATTTGCTAATTTGAACCAAAAAAAAGAAAACATAGTCAACTAGTAAAAACGAAAAAAAAAACAGACAATAAATATCATTTGAATTGGTTTTAACTAAAATTAGAATAATGCTATGCCAATCATTCAAAAATCTTATATAAAACCACAAACAAATTGTTAAACTAATATTAAAATAAATGAACTAGTAAAATGGTATTCACAAAGCTGAGCTTAATATTTGCATAAAATATTCCAGTCTACTATTTACTGTGCCATTTTCAATTAACTGTATTTTTTGTTGGCCACGTTTGCCAGACCTTTTCTTACCTCTTACGAAATATCATTTAAACGTTATTTGCCAGCCATTTTTGACCACTGTGCCCACATTTAGGCCTAAAACCCTAACCCAACCGTTAACCCTTGCTTTGCCCAAAAAGCAAGAAAAACTTGCACTTTGCCAGCGGCAAGACATAAAGAGCCCCTACATAATGTACCCCGATCCCCACTTTCTTATATGTATATATGGAGGAGATTCACACTTGTCGCCTTTTACTCATTTTGCTTGGTTTTGTAGGGTTTTTTTTGGGTAGGTTGGGCTGGGGGGATGACCCTAAGTGTTTCTTGTAACTTGAGTCTTCAAGTGGCCAGCTGGCATTTGCTTTTGCTTTTGCTTTTGCCAGTTTTTCTTGTTTTCCCGGGGCACAAACGCTGCGAGTGTGTGTGCGTGTGTGCGTGTGTGAATGTCGAGTGTGGCAACTTGTGTCAAGCCCAACAACGTTTTGTTCAGCCAAATAATAATAATATAATGCCATAAAAGTATTAAAAAAAAATGCTAATAAAATGTGCTCATCTCTTTTTCTTTGCAGTGTTTCATTTACGTTTCGTAGCGCGTTTTTATGTGTAGCCCTCACAGTTAGACATCAAATCAACGGCTACAACAACAACAACGACACAGGGCACATCTAACGCTGCAGCTAACAGATGAGCCCCAACAACAGATGTCAATTGCTGCAGCCGAAAATGCAGGGTAAGTCTGAAAAAAAAAAGAAAAAAAAAATAACTTGAGATACAATGGGGCAAAAGTAGCATTAAGTTGAATGAGAAGTTGACCAAATCAGCCAGCTTTAAGCTAAACACATATGTAAAATTATTTGTAAGAGTTCCGTAAATATCTATTTGAAAAGCATATTTTCAGTTAATAAGTTTAATATTATTTACATTATTTATTTATTTATCTTTTTTTTATTCAGTATTTTAATGCAAATTTAAGACAACACTTGAGCATAGTTATGTTAAATATAAATATGTTATGCATCACTAATCATTCATAGCCGTAACATTCACTTAACATTGAATGTTAATAACATTAAAAGGCATCATCTGTTTAGCATAAAACGAAAAATGTTAAAGAAAACATCATAAAAGGAAATTAAACGAAATATTAATAGTTTTCAGTCTGATAATCTAGTTATCAGTTTGTTCTGTAATTAAGTTAATAGTGTATATCAAAAATGACAAATTTCTTGCAAATTCTTTACAAATTAAACATAAGCTTCGTTATTTTATAATCAGACAAGCATTTGACTCAAATACAGCATTTCTTAAATAATTTCAAACTTGCCAACAAAAAAATGTGCCTTTTCGTTAAAATTCTTCAAGAAACTGCGTAAATGGAAAAATACAAGTCAGCACATGTGAACAAAAAGCACACAGCCTCACAATTTAGTTAGTTTACCTGGTCTAGACTACAACCCAAAAACCAAAAGAAAAAAACAGCAACTTGAGCGAAAACTTAACTGTATTTGCTGACAGGCAGAAACACATTCCGCAATGCTCATGTGCGAGTCATTAGAAGATCATTGAATATTGCGACATCACGCCTGGCAGCAAATCAGCAAATCAGCAATCATTAGTTGCCATGCGTATCTCGCAGATACAAATGTAGCGACAAGCTAACGAAATGCTCGACAAAAGATACAAATGTATCTACAGCTCACACGGGTCACGACACCTTGCCACCAAATTGAAGAGTGATAGAGAGAGAGAGAGAGCGAGAGAGAGCGAGACAGAGAGAGAGAGAGGCAGAGAGTGCTCGTTGAGATTCTCTGCATTCTCTGTCTGTGGCTCAAGCTTCTCAATGTTTTTGCGCATATTTCGGCCTTTGATTTATAGCTTCCAATTTGCTTTTTGTGGTATTTGATGTTTTTTGTTTATACTCTTTTCGAAGAAAATAGTATATTAAGTTTGTGCTGAAGTTTGTAACGCATAGAAGGAAGCGTCTGAGACCCCCAAAAGTTACTGCCAGTATGCTTAGAAAAACAAAACAAATTGATCTAGCCATGTCCGTCTGTCTGTCTGTCTGTATGTATGCAAACTAGTCTCTCAGTTTTTGAGCTATCGCGATAAAACTTTGCACGAGACACTTAATATTCCAGGGGACAGCACATTGGTCGGAGCCGGCCGGATCGGACCACTATATCTTATAGCTGCCATACAACTCGAAGTCGGTTTTGGCCACTGATACTTATTATTCAAAGAGACATCACATTGGTTGGAGCCGGCCGGGTCGGATCACTATATCTTATAGCTGCTATACAACTGGCAATGAATTAAATATCTTAGAACAAAAAAAATGTTACGCGACAAAACGATTTTGTACAGCTTATGAAATTTTAGTGGTGCAGCTGGCAGAGTGAAAATTGCCTATAGGTTCGAAAAGAGTATAAAATCTTCGGCACGCCGAAGATAATCCTTTCCCACTTGTTTTTGTTTTTTTTTTTGTTATTGCCTACCATATTTTTCTTCTCTGCTTTTGTTTCTTCGCTTGTGAATTTTCTTTGTCTTTTGATTGAATATGATTTTTATGACTTTTTCATTTCATATTAGTTATTGTGGCGCATTTTATGATTTGATTTGATTACCACCAAATATTTGTGGGCGTTTTATATATTTCTACTGCCACGTGAGTTATTCGGCTGCATCATGTGATTGAAGTTACATAAACAGAACATTTAACTTGTGGAAGAAATTCATTGAGTTTAATATTAAAAGATAACTTTACTCTGCAGGCATAGAAAATGGGTAGAATTTATGCAAATGTATTTAACACATTATTTTCCCAATCGTTGCAGCAAATGTTGGACTAATTTTTCACATAAAATAAAATCAAAGCAGATATTTATTTTTTTTAAATCTTTAATTCATTTTTATAAATTTATATACATTTTTTTAATATGTTAAATTCATTTTTGATATGCTTTATATATTTTTAATAAACATTACATTTACTTTTTACTTTTATTTATTTTCATATTTTGACTGTTTTTTAGTCGGCATTAAATTAATAAATTTATATTATCAATTGCAAGTTATGTTTTTAGCAATGAAAAATAGAACAATTTCTTGGTCTAACTATTTTTAAAAATTTGTTATTCAGGGAAACGAATCTAAGACTGAAACAGCAAATTTGTTCTATTCTAATCATTATTTTCCTAGCTTGTTGTTTTCCACATTAAGTTTTCTCTGCCCAATAATAACTATTCATTATCAAACAAATAGTTTTCGCTTTAATGACAAGTAATAGGCAATAATTTTCATATCGATTGTATAAATAGCTAAATAAAATAGATGTGTGTGTGTATTCAAATCTACTTTTTGTTAGTCATGTGCAACTTGTTTTACACAAAAAAAAAACACCTGTAAGTCAAATCAAGTTGAGATACAAAATGTATCTGAAAGTAACTAGCACAACTTTTAGTTTTAAGGCAGTGCACAAACACAAACAATTAAAAGTTTTAACGCTATTTGTTGTTTTGTTGTTTGTTGTTTGTTGTTATTATATTCGCTGCTTAATTTGACAACGAATTGTTGCAATAGCAATTAAATTGCTGTTTGCCTTTTGCTTTTGTTGTAGGCTCATTTCAAGACGAGCGCAATTAAAATGAGAAACTTTATTCATTTTCGTTGTTGGCCACACTAATTGCGATTGACAAAAAGTGAAAGTGAGAGAGCAAAGTGAGCGAAAATGTTGAACACAAATTAATAGATATTTTACGTTTTATTTTTTTTTTTGTACTGTCAGTTATTACGTGGGTGCTAACACACAATGGCTCGACTTGTTTGTTTGCTATTGATAAGGTAGCCAAAACTATGTTTTCTATTCGTTGTTGTTGTAGACCCGCACAAAGCCGCTGGTTTGTCTAACGCTGATGAGTAATTTACAGGCATTTTTCTATGCCAACTTTTGAGGCGTTACTTTTTGTTTTTCTGTTCAGTTTTCAGTTTTGTTTTTCAGCTTGCCATGAAATATGAAACAACTTTATTTCATTGTCAGTGGGTCTGTGTGGTTGGAAAAACCGGCTGTGGCCCGAAAAAAAGGCACTGCGAGCTAGAAAAACAAAGCAACAACAACAACAACAACAACAACAGCAACAAAATTGGTAACGAAACGAGACCAAACGAAAGTGAAAGTAGGTTAAACTCATCAGCGTGGCACAGAGTCGCTCAGTGCTGAGGCTTCACTGTACGTATGTGTTTGTAGGCCTAAGCCTCAAATCGTTTGCACTCGTAACTCTAACTCAAATGCTGTCGCTCTTTATACACATACATACACATGTATATATTTCAGTGTCTTGCGTTTATTTCACTTTCGTTTTCTGTGTTGCCGCATCGAAAGAAAAGTGAAAATTATGCAGTGAAAATTTTCAAAGCAGCCGTTGCGTTGATTTAGTCATTAAATGTTGTGTTGTGGGAAAGTAGCGTTAAATCCAAATGGACTTCAGTGTGCACTGAAAATTGAGCGAAACACACTTTATATAACTGTCTTTATATATTTCAGAGTGCACTGAAACTTTTTTTTAATTTTGTATATAACAGTCTTGATTTACTTTTAATATATGAAATAGCTGCGTAATTGCACTTATTAGCGTACCTTCTAGCTACATACCGAATTTCAGCTTAATATCTTAATTCATTTCGGACTTATGAACTCTAAAACCCTTTCGAAATATTTTAGAAGACTTAAATTAAATTCTTTGAGCTGACAACTTTTAAAATCGATTTTAATCTGTGTTAGCTTTCTAAACTTTTAGCCTTATCAAAAACACATGTGTTAAAGTACTGAGTTTAATCAAATATATAATTGCAGCTTAACTAACTGAAAATAGTCATCAGTTTATTTTTCATTTTAAGCAATTTATTATTTTATTTGCCTGCCCAAATCCATTGAAAAGCTTTTTTTCGTACCATTTTTCTTTCCGCTTCATTTCTTAAATAATTGAAATTAGTAGCTTGAATTGAAGTTGACAGACTAACAGATATTCTGTACCCAGTTTTAAATTCCGTAATTATTTATATGCACAAATACACAAAAAAATAACAACAAAATGTGTGAAAATATATATAAAAAACTGTTTTTCGATAACCTACTGAATTTGACATTGAAACCTCAGCTAGAATAAAGTTTCCAACATTTCCATTTGGCCATTTGGAATGGTTAGAGGGCTTATAAAAAGCATCTATAATTTTGCGCTCTAAGTGCCGGGCAAAAAACACATATTTTCCATTTAGCAACAGCCTCGTTGTAAATTTCATATAATTTCTAAAGCAATAACAACAAAAGCAACAACAACCGGAAAAACAACAAACAACAACGCCCACGCAAGCTTACAAAAACGCCCAACAACAAAAACCAAATCAGTTTTCAACAAAAAGCGAAAAAAGTGTATTTAAGCCGCTTACATCAGAATCAATGACTGATTTTCTTTTTTTTTGTATTTTATATCTGAAGTGCGCCCTAATTGTCAATGGGGGCGTGGCAGCATCAATCAAACAGCTTCTTATTTTTATTTCTTTTAGAATAAATGTAGCTGTGAATTTATCTACAAAAAAGTATGTACATATATGTAGCCAGCTTTCAGGCGTCTGTTGCTGCTCTTTTTCAAATGTCCTGCATAGAAAACTTTTGCTTTGTTTTAGCCCCCCCAAGGCTTCTCTACCACTAATGCACAAACAGTGTTCTCGAGCAATGGAGAATAGAGAAATAAAATTATTGCATTTCTGTTTTGTATCCTTATCAGACGCATTTCTCTGTAAGACTTTGGCTGACTATTAAGTTGTTTGGGTTCTGGAATTGTGGGGCCACCCCTTCATAATTTATATGCAGACAGCACAATTGCAGTTTTCTTCTTTCTTTGGGAGCCCTCCCCCCCCTGGCTAAAAAAAATCATTTGCAGCTCTGTTATTACATACGCTCATTTATTTATCCTTCTTGCTAGTCCCTTTCGGTATGCATGGCAAATTGCTTTCAATATTTTATAGTTTTCTCTTTTGCTATTACTTTGTTTTGGTTCAGCATTAAGCAGAGAGCATACAAGAAAGATAAAGTTATGGTTTTTTATACTCTTTTCGAAGAAAATAGTATATTAAGTTTGTCCTGAAGTTTGTAACGCATAGAAGGAAGCGTCGGAGACCCCAAAAGTTACTGCCAGTATGCTTAGAATGACAATACAAATTGATCTAGCCATGTCCGTCTGTCTGTCTGTCTGTCTGTCTGTCTGTCTGTCTGTCTGTCTGTCTGTCTGTATGTATGCAAACTAGTCCCTCAGTTTTTGAGCTATCGCGATAAAACTTTGCACAGACACTTATTATTCCAGGGGACAGCACATTGGTCGGAGCCGGCCGGATCGGACCACTATATCTTATAGCTGCCATACAACTCGAAGTCGGTTTTGGCCATATATCCCATGTTTTTAAAGCTATTGCGATACAACTTTGCACAGATACTTATTATTCAAAGAGACATCACATTGATTGGAGCCGGCCGGATCGGATCACTATATCTTATAGCTGCCATACAACTGGCAATAAATTAAATATTCTTAGAACAAAAAAAAATAAAATTTTGCGCGACAAAACGATTTGGTGCAGCTTATGAAATTTCAGTGGTGCAGTTGGCAGAGTAAAAATTGTCTATAGGCTCGAAAAGAGTATAAAATCTTCGGCACGCCGAAGATAGTCCTTCCCCACTTGTTTTCATATATTTTCTATCATACTTTTATTTAGTTTTCCAGTAATTGAGTTATTTGTAAAGCTAACAATCAGCTCTGTCTAAGAAAATATTTATGGGATTGCTAAGAAAGGTATACAAATATAAATGTTATATTATGTATTTGTTACAAGTATACGTTATTCCAAATTATACATATCAAATTTGAAGCCGCTATCTCTTATACATTTAAAATTATGGCCGAAAAACACTGATCTGAAATCGAAATTGATCGATAACTTTTGAACGGATATAGTTATCGTTATATGAAGCAAACTTGATCGGACCAGGGACTACGAGAACTTCTATTCCAAGTATGAAGTCTCTAGCTCTTATAGCCTCTGATATTCGAGTGATGGGCAGACAGACAGAAATGGCCAGATCGTCTTGTCTGTTCATACTGATCAGGAATATATAGACTTCATATGCTCGGTGATGTTTACTTATACCTAATACATACTTTGACGCAGCTTCAGGCTATAAAAACGTTTAGACTTTAAATAAGAATTCCGTTCTGGTTTGCGCTTACCATTTAATAAGTTGACTACAAATTCGTGGAATATCTTTGAAGTTATCTTGTCTGTCAGTTTGGAAGCCCACACACAGCATTGCGAATAGAGAACGTGCCACAGACTTAATCGCGCCCACAACTCAACACATGCCTCAATATGTCAGTCACCCCAAAGAACAACAACAACAATTGTTTATCACAAACAAAATTTGATATTTGATACGTCTACAGTCATGTTGAATACTGTTTTGTCTTTGGAAAATCCTAATTGAAAGGGCAACCTTTTTAGTTGAAACTCTTTTGGGTATAAGCCATACATAAAAAAAGATTACTTACATGTCATTGACATAAAGAGCTGACAAAATGCATTATCGATAACTATCGATAAACTGTTTTCCTTTGCAATTTTAGATTTTCTCTTTGTGACAAAGTTTGAATATCTCTGGATTTGATGTATTATTAAATAATATTAAATATAGCATAAGGTTTTTACTTTGCTTATAGCTCCAATCGATAAATATCGCTTCGCCAAACGACACTTTTGGTTGCATATCTTAAATATTTATTCTAAAATTTTGTCAAAGGATATCTGCTAGTCGTGTCGCCTTGACTAAAGCATTCTGACATCTGTTTATTATTAGCACTGTTAGACTTGTAATGTGAACCCGCTGACAGCTGGTGTAGCCCCAATTATCCACAGGCAGTACGCAACCGGACAACCTGACAACCAGACTTTCATACTATATAGTTTGGTAACTTTGGCTGGCACCTTTTAAATAATCTTATATGAGGTTCTGGACATTTGCTGGGCTTCCCACATGCATCAGACCTGACGCATTAACTATTAGTAACTGGCCTATTTTGGCACTCAAAATGAATATTCGTACACTCGAATTGGCCGTTTCTTATTCGCTATTCGTTATTTATAGTTATTGCCGTTGTCAGTTCATGTATCAAATATTTATGCCTGTCAACACTCTAGTCACCTCAGTTGGGAGGAGTTATACTATATAGTTTCCACAGTAGGACAATAGTGCATACATATTTTAGTGGACAGTGTCAGCACAGTGGGCTAAAGTTGTTGGTCTGCTGCTAAAATTTAGTTTTTATACTCTGATACCGAAGGTACTCATAGTATATTGGTTTTGTCGAATGTCCGTCAGGCCGTCCGTCTGTCCGTCTGTCCGTCTGTCCGTCTGGCCGTCTGTCCGTCTGTCCGTCTGTCCGTCTGTCCGTCTGTCTGTCTGGATGAACGCACGTATTTCCGAAACGATATTAGATAGACTCTTGAAATCTTTTGCGTTATGATTATAGCTATCTGCTTCAGATCAAGTTTATTCCAAATTTATGCCACGCCCACTGGGAGGCTGGCAAATCGATAACATGTCGATACACCTCAAATCACAAATCGATTAAACGTGAATAACTCCCACAATTTTGAAGCTAGAGTAATCAAATTTGGTAGGTATATTGCTGGTGACCTCCCGAAAAATTGGATCCTAGGTTAATCGGCCACGCCCATTATTACGCCCACCAGCCCCCCCTCCAAAATTAATTTGAAATGCTTATATCTCCCGCAGTTTTAGAGCTAAAGTCACCATATTTGGAATATATATTACTGGTGACGTCCTCTACAGATTACAGAAACAAAATTTCGACCACGCCCACTCCCGCCCCCGTAATCGCGAAAATCGATATACATGAATGCACAATTCGATAACACGTGTATATTTCCCGCAATTTTGAAGCTAGAGTCCCCAAATTTGGAATTTAGACTAGGGCTGACCAGCCCAAAAGATTGCGTCCTGGATTTTCCGGCCACGCCCACTAGAACGCCCCCCAGCCACCCCGCCCCCACGAAACACGGAAGCCTATATCTCGCACAGTTTAAGAGCTAGGGCCACCAAACTTTGAGGGTAGACTTCTGGCCAAGTCCTCTAAAGATCGGACAAAAAATTTTGGGGCCACGCCCCCTCCCGCCCCCAAAAATCGCGAAAATGTATATCTTCCACAGTTTTAGAGCTAGAGTCACCAAAATTGGAGGATAGACTTATTGTCAGCCCCCCTAAATATCGTCAAAAAATTTTTTGATTGTTTTATTACATTTTTAAATTAATTTGCAAGCTTTTTACAAGCATGCTTATAGTGCATGTTATTTTTACAATGAACTTGTAAAATTTACCAGAATAGTGAGTGTAAAGATGCTTAATATGTTTAAAGTGAATGTTTGATATGAAAATATGATAAATGCATTTAAAATAGCATACTTTTGTAATTTGTGTCTCCAATTCTCAGCTTCTCAACGGATTGTAAACTTTAGAGAGACTTCACCCTTTCCCTTTCGCTCCCCCAAGTCATGAGTAATACTTCTGGTTTCATTGCTGCCCCATTTTCAAGGTCTTTTGTAGCTCGTTTACATTTTTGTTGTTGTTGTTTGTTGGTTTGTTGGTTTGTTCGCTCACTTGAGTCTTCTTTGAGTCGGAGTTGCTCATTCATTACAGCCTCAAAAGTTGGCTAATTAGCCATCAGCTGCCTTCGGCTTCATCTTTTGGCTTGTTTTTGTTTGCCATTTTTGCTTCATGTGCTCAACACTGACTCAACTGACAACAACTGACTACCTCAATAACAAGACGACTTCACCTTCAACGCAAATTTTGTGCAAATCAAGTTTAACAATCAAAATGCCTAAACAAGAAACGAGAGATCTGCGCAACTTTTGTTTTTAGGTTTTATTCCTTTTTCAGTATTTTTTTTTGGTGGTTTTACGTTTTTAGTTTCGCTTCTTTTTTTTGTACAATTTTTTTCTGCTACGTTTGATGTCTATAAATGTTGGTTAAGGTTGGTTTAACTTTGAAATCAAGTTAGGTTTTTTTCTGTGTTTTGTTTTTGGCGTAGTAGTAGCAGCCATTAAGTTGATATTGTGTATACTGACTGTAATTTAATGCCTTTGTCTTTATGCTTTGTATCCGCAAGTACGCTTTCAGTTTTCCAGTAAGTTTGTATCTCTTTTTTCAGTATCATTGCTGGGCATTAGACACGGTCTGATTATTTGATAAATTTATAGATATGTGACCGGTATATTAAAATAATGGCAATTTATGTTTAACTGCACTGCATGGCATGCAGTTTTGTTTTATGTTTTTAGACTTCATCTGCTGAACGGTAGCTGATTTACAATGGTGTACATAATGCTAGGTCGGCTCTTATCTTAACTGTATCACAGGGCACTTAAATTATGATTTATGTTCAGCGCTTTTATTGTTTTTAGGTGTTTTACAATGTTTTCCAATGCGGATATTAGCATTTGATTTATTCATTCGGATTTAGGATATTCTGTGCTATTAGGTATTGTATAGTTGAATTGTTTCAATAGCACTCAGATTGATATAGTTTAGCGTATATATTATAAATAATTTGATTGACAAAGCTAAATTTAAGAATTAATATTTTAATAAACTTGTTTTACTTTTGAAATTTTAGCGAACTACAATAGTTAAAGATTTGGGCATATGTATTGCTCAATGTAAGCCCAAAACATATTTTCCTATATACAAAACGTATCTTTATAGAAATTGCCAATCAACAAATAATCCAAATCATAAGAGTTTGATTTTGGTATTGGGAAACATGCAATCAAAAAATTCTTAAATATTAAAAAAAATCGCTAAATGAAACTCTTTGTTTTTCATGATATTTAATGCATAAACCTATATGGAAATTGAACAAATTTTCTTTTAGAAATCTTAAGTGCACTGCTTACGCAAACAGGGAACAAAACTGCATGGGCTAAAGCTGAATTTCTTTTTTACTGATATTTGTACAATACATTTGCATACATTGCAAACGAATGTGACAAACAGCGCAATACTCTGCTATCAGTGTAATAAAAGCTGGAAAAACCTCAAATAGCAAATAGCTTTTTTTATGCACAAAACCAATCTGCTCAGCACCCAAAAAAGAAAGAAGTATAAATACATTTTGCACATTAACTTCAACTGCTGCTATAAAAGTGTGTATATATATATATGAGTGTGCTACGATATGCTCTATACTATATACTTATATGTATTATCATTTAGCAAGCTTTCAGTGCACTGCAAACATAATCAATTGCCTCTGGGATGGGAGCATTGTGCAAACTTTGGTTTTAATGCCATATTACTCATTTTATTGCCTTTTGCAGTTTTTTTTTTTTTGTTGAAACAATGAAAAGCCAAAGAGAGGTTTCAGCATGCGTATATAATTTTACTGCGTTCATTTCCAAGTGTGTGTGTGTGTCTGCAAATATGCCAAAACGACAATAAAAGAAGATATAATAATAATTTTTGCCTTGGGGTAGGTCAAATGCGCATTCTTAACTTTACACAACTCGAGTTGTTGCCTTTGTCTGGGCTCCAAGCTAAGAAATATCTGGCACAATGATGCATACCAGTCTGCTCTGTGCTGTATATACATATATATATATATACTTTGTATATTGTATATATACATATATAGATACTGTGTGTCTGGCCCATCAACTCATCTGTCGCTTCGTTTCATGTCTCATCAGCGCCGTCTTCAGACTTTTCGGTATGCATCAGACTCAAGTCGGAGATACTCAGTGTATTGGATGCTGGATGCCTTTAATAGCAGCCACTGTATATATTTCATTCTCGTTTACAATGCAGCCAATGTGTGAAGATAACTTTTCTGTGCCTTCTAGGCGTATACGTAACTTTATTCCTTGTACTACTAGCAAATCCTTTTGAGTACTCTCTGCTGATTGTAACCGACTTTGTCGGGTATTTTATTCAGAGTGCTCTCTTCCTATAACAAAGAATAGCTCGTTTATTTTTGGAATTTTTTTTTTTGGTATTTTTTCTGTTTTTTTCACAATTCTATTATTTAAATTTTTTAATATTAAATTTAATTTTCTGTAATTAATAATTTATAAATATTTTCTTATATCAACTGTTTTTAGTTGACATCAAATAATATAATTAAAATATCTGTTAACAAACACAAGTTTCATTTTATAATTTAGCTTTCACCTATTTAAATTGGCATTTATACTAAAAATGTTGTACTGACAATTAGCAACTGGTCATCAATTAAGTTAACAACTGCAACAATGACTTTTTTATTGCGGCATAAATTATTATTAAGTTAATATTGGCAGTCGTCTGCCAATTGTCATATTTCAGAAATACATTTTGTCTCTTTGTAAAATGTTTCCAAACTGCCAAATGTGAATGTTGAACTATTGCATTCTAAATCATTTTTGTACATATTTTTGCACATTGCCCAAAAGTAACAAAAACCACTGAGTTATTCTATAGATTTTGAAGGCACTAAACTTGCCATTCTGAGATTCATATGCGCCTAAGAAACGTTTGCAATAATAATTCATTATTTTGATTTATTTCCTAATTACTTACACGTGAAAGTTTTCCGACTTTTTAGAAAAATCCCTCAAAAATATTTAAATTACACTAAGCTGCTCAATAATTAACATGGCCTTACTAAACAAAAAACCGCAAGCTGTCGATCGATCGATGGTCAATGGCATTAAACTAAACCAACCGATCAGAACTCACATGATTCACATTATTTATTATTCTGAGGTCTTTCAAGTCATTCAGCAATTAAAAGTATGGCACAAAAAAGGCTTATGAATTGATTGCAGCTCTTTTTTAATTAAAAATCAGCAAAACTAAACTGAGAGCCTAAACGCAAGCAAATTACATTTAATAATTGTAGTCTTTTTTCCTGCCATTTAAATTAATTACTGCAATTTCCGCACAGAAGTCTTTTCAAAAAAAATATGCTAACCGTTTTAATATTATTTTTATTTAGTTTTTTTTTGTTCAAAGAGTGGCTCATTAAATCTACATTAAACTAGGTGCATTATTTATTGGCCTTTAGCATGTCAAGCAGCAAGTAGAAGGCTTATGCTTATGGTAGTTATACCCTGTAATAAACATTAACTTTGAGGGGTTTTCTTTATTAGCAAAAATGATTTGTTATTGATAGCTTTGATTTTTTGATTATTTATACAATTTTAAATGCATTATTCCAATTGTTACAAATTTAATATATTATATATTGTTTTCTTTTCAAGTTTAATATTTATTTGAATGATTATATTATCATATATTAATTGTATTTTAATTTACAATCATCACAAAAAATAAAAAATAGGAAAGATTCAAATGTGCTTCAAAAATGCCTGAAAACAAATTCATAATTACTAAAATATATCAAAAGTGCTTCTAAAATGCCTGAATACAAATTCATAATGACTTATATATATCAACAAGAACAAAAGAAAACCTTCTACAGCATATCTTTTGGTCAAGCACACAAGTTTTATGTGCTTCTCATGTATTTTTTGTTTTGGGCGTGGCAAGCATTGCCAAATTGCCGGCTCTTCTTCTTCTTCATCATCTTCTTCTTCTTCTTCTTCTTCTTCTTCTGGTTGCACCACATGTGTTCTCCGTTACAGTCGCATTCGCATTCAGCTGCCCAACTTTTATACCACATTTGTTTTGTATCTCCACAATCTTTCTCCCCACATTGTGTGTAATTTGTTTTCCCCTCTTCGCCCATTTTCATTTCAATTTTCCTTGGCTGTTGCAACTGCTGCTGCTGCTGCTACTGCAGCTGTTTTGTGTCTTTCAGTTGTGCGAAAATTTAATGAAAATGCTTCGCTGCCTTCTGCGTTTGCGTTTGCGTTTTTCTTTTCTTTTCATTTTTTTTTTGGGCGTGGGCGTTTGCTTGTTTTTATTGCAATTAAACATGCAGTTTGGGGCCAGTCATAAAGCATACACTATACACTAGGTGCAGTCCTTGCTAATGTCTAATTGCTAGATAGTCAGCCAAAGTTGTGCATCCATAAGATACACACACTCCAACAAAGTGTGTGTGTGTGTGTGAGTCACTAATTTGACTTTCCACTGTGTGTGAAATTTTGCAACATTTCAAACAACTCTTTCAGGTACGAGTTGCAAGTTTTAAACAACTGAGTTTCTTTAATAATATTAAATTATATTTACTTAACTTTCAATATATATAATAAATATTTAGGTATGATTCCAAAATATGCAGTCGGATTAACAAACGACTTTTAAAATACAACCAAAGATCTTAAAATATAGCTTTTAATATAAATTATAGTTGGTTTTACAGAATAATTTTGCCAATTACTTTTCAATTCACTTCACTTTGTATGGCCAAGTGAATTAAATTCACATACACATATATTTGTAGTAAGAGTGAATTATTTTTGCTTATTTTTCAAGATATGTATACTATTTATAAAAATATTATATAATTTGTTGCCTTGTCGATTCATTTCAATAAGACACTTGGAATTATAATTATATCATCAGCTACCTCACCTATTTTAGTATAACATTTTGTTATTTCAGTTATTTGAAGATAGCATAAAACAAAAAAGATTTACTTTTTCGATTTGATATCAAAATTTTATTAATTTAATTTTTTTTTAATAAATTTTATAAAAAAAGCAATTTTGTTATTTACTACTTTATAATTTAAACTAAGTTTTCAGTGTCGACAAAAAATACATATAAGATCGACTAAGAGCACAGCAAATTATTAAAGAACAAACATCAATTAACCATAAAAAAAATATAAATTTTTACTAAAAAAAAAAATGATAAAAAAGAGTAGTGCAAAAACATATTTAAAGTTAAAGTTAGAATTAAGCTAAGGTCTTAATATTTTTGTTCAGCAATAGTTCGTTGTGGAATTTTCGAACCAAAAAACGGGTTGTTGCTCTTGTAAGGCAGCAGGCTTCTCAATTTGTTGGCAGATTTTATGATGAAATGGCATTTGCGATGATTTATGATTCTATTGGAAAGATTACGAAAGACGCCAAACAAAATGACGACAGCAGCTGCAATTTAGAAATTAAATTCGCCATGCAACATTAAAAAAAAAAAACGCAGCAGCAAAAACAAATGAAAGAGTGCTGTGATTCAGAAGAGAGAACAGCAGACAGTAAGCCTGTTGGAGCACCCCTTTAGAGCCCCACCCAGCCCCCAGCCCCACTTGTGATGACTTCTGGGGAACTGGGAGGACTCCATGACGCGACACATGTTGTCGCTCTAGTTGTTTGTCGTTTGTGTTTGTGTTTGTGTTTGTGCTAATATCCGGCAGATACTTTTGCCCCTGCGCTACTAGTAATTCATTATCCGTATCTGTATCTGTGTCTGTATCTGCAGCTGGTAGGTGTTGTATCTGTAGCTTTAGAATGCCAGCGAGAGCAGTTCGTGTTGCCTTCTCTGCTGCTCATCTGTTTTATTTCGTTTCGTTTTGTTTTTGTTAATTAAGTGCAATAAACTGTGCAGCTAAGACAATGAACCTTTTGTTGTTGTTGTTGTTAACACACATGTATGTATTTAGTCATCGTCAGGCTTTGTGCACGTCAATTTAATGACGTCATAGCCATAATCATCATAATTTTCCAGCTAATTTTGTATTTCAAAAGCTAATTGGCCTGCCGAAGCGGAATCTCCCAAAGTTTTGTCAAACTGACCAAAGTGCGGCAAATTTCAGCAGCAAATGAAATTGAAAAGTTCAAAAGTAATAAACTAATGAAAATGAAAGATCTCTAGCTAAATAGAAATCAAATTTTATTCAGACTATGTCCTTTACATTCTACATTTATGATAGTACATTTTAGTACATTTAGAATATTTAAAATGCAGTTTATATTCTATGTATATGAATATTTTAAAAAGAAAAATTCCAAGTCAATCCATTATTATTATATATTATTATATACTATTAAATTCCATTCTTGGAAATCTTAAAAACATATATCTGTTTCTGAATGATTAATAATACAAAGCTTCAATACAAGGATTATTTGTTTGAAAAATAATAATTTAAAAATCTTAGCTTTTTTATATCCAAATTAAAAAATATACAAAAATTCTGTTAAATAGAAAAACGAGGAAAACAAATTCAAAGAAATGATTTGTTTCTTATCAACAATTATTTAAAAAAAAAAACAAATTTAATTGTCTAGCTTGAAATGTTTTATATTGTTTCTATAAAATTTAAAAAAATGATATATCAAGAATTGCAATTTCGTTGTCGCAATTAAAATGTAGCTTATCAAAATAATTATATTAAGACGCATTTACATTCTCACTTTATACCTGCTCTTTGTTTTAGAAGGCATATAAAGAGGTCTTTGTTTCCCCAACTGTAATATAATCATATATATGCATATGTAGCTCCCAACTGCTAATTACGTTTAGCGATTTCTCGAAACCTCAACTCTAATAATTACTAGACTTCAAGGATGTCCAAAGCGAAATTTTCCACTGCTTGCCAATTGGCAGGAGTCGAGCAATATATTCTTGCAAATAAACCAGCAAATCAAATGGGAAAACGGCGTGCAAATCTGTCGCATTAGCAAAACATCATGTTTCACTGGAAATGACACGCACCACTGTAAAATATGCTAACTAGGTGGTTGCTCCTCCTCCTACTCCTTCTCCTACTCCTCCTCCTCCTCTTTCAGGGAGGGCTGAGGGGGGTGTAGAGTGGGTGATTGGGGCCTGGCAACATTGAGAGCGAAGCCAAAGCAAGGACATCATCAAATTGACACAGCAAAGCGCACAGTGGTGCAAGAGCTAATACATTATTTTGTTTTTTTTTTAAAGTACAAAAAAAATGATAATAATAATTGTATGTTACGGGAGCTTTACTTAGAAATTATATAAATGTATATATGTATATCAAACATCATAGCAAATTTCACTATTTTCAGCAAGTATGAAAAATGAAATCAATCAGGAATCAACTCTTTTTTTTTTAAGTTATATTTATTACAATCTTAATTCCAATTTGAAAACCTTTGGTTAAGGCCTAAATTTGTGAACGATTTTTTAAAATACCAATTAATTAAGTATAACAGTATTTAGATCAATGCTTTCATCTTGTACTGTAAATACAGCATTCGATTAAATATTTGCTGAAATTTAATTAATACCGAAATATAGAAATATTTCTTGAATTTAACCAGAAAATTATATTAAATTTTAGTGGAATTTATTAAGTATTTAAGAAAATTGGAAATTTTTAAACAAAGACTTTTACGAATTTACTAAAGTAAAAAAATATTTAAAAATTGTAAATTACTGTTGGCCCAATGCGCTCGTGTTGCATGCACTTGAGCCCACTGTGCACTGTGTATCGACACTTGTAGATTTTGTTATCGTCGCTGTTGTTGTTGTTTTATTGGTTTGGTACACAACATGTTGAGCCGGAGTCTTAATTTATGCCACTCGCCGTCGCCCATTGTCCTCCTCCTCCTCCTCCTACTCCTCCTCCTACTCCTCCTCCTCCTCCTCCTCCTCCTCCTCCTCATCCTTCTCGTCCTGCTTCTCGTCTGTGTGTGCCAAAGGATTTTGGGGTCTCACCTTTTGCCGTGCCGTTGCCAGGCGGCTCTTCTTCTTCTTCTTTCTTGTTGTTCTGTTTGCCATTTTTTATTTTTTTTATTGCTCATTGTCACTTTATAAATACATATATTTATTTTTGCAATTTTCCACTCCGTCTTTCTATTAGCTTTTTATGCAGCGCCTCGCTTTATGATAATTTTTTATGGCTTATTGTATTGTGTTTGATTACACGTGTAGAGACCAAAGCAACAACAACAACATCAACAACAACAACAACAAGTTGGTCTGGCCATTTGTTGGTTTCTTTTTGTGCTTTCTTTCGTTAGAGTTTCGCTTTTATTTCTTTGCCATTTATTTTTTTTGTTTGTTGGTATTTTTAGGTTTCCTTTTCTCTAGCTTGGCTATAAGAAGTTTGTTGTAAACAAACCATATATAGAAAATGCTACAGAATTATATATATATTTTGGAGCTAGTCATGAGATTAGTTCATAACTTGTCAGCACCTATAAATATAGATATAATATAATATAGATATTGTTAAAGACATATTTTCGATGACTTCTAAGTGCTCTAAAATAGAGTTATATAAGGCCTTACTTAATAATAAACAAACACAAATCAGTTATTTAAAAACAATTTAGGGTTGATGGCTACAGGGTATGTACTAGTCGAGCATACAAGTCTAAATTTATATAAAACATTAATATATTGTTTCTCAAGCTAATTGAACTTTTAATACTCTCTTTCTTTGCAGGTATGTATTATATACAATTGGATACAATTTTATACAAATTTTGAGTAAGTTCTTAAAAAAATAAATAAAAAAAGCAGCAATTAAAAAAAAAATAAAAAAATATAAATATTCAATAATTTGAAAATGGAATATTATTGTTTTTAAAAGGTCTTAAGATGATTAAAAGTTTGATGTCTAATTCAGATTTATATTTATTATTGTTGATTCTATTCCTCCGTAGAATAACTTAAAAGAGGTGCTTGAATTTAAAACGAGACACTTTGTTAAAAGATATTATGAATTATGATATACTATTTACACTTCAATCTTGAATACAAAGAAAATCAAAAGAAATGCTAGTTTTCCAATGGGAATGTTACTTTCATAATGGATTTTAATTCCATTTAACCGTTACAGTTATGCATATGAATTATGAATATGATGCATTGGAAAACTGCGCAGAAATTTGCATTAAATACTTTGGAACTGGTTATAGTAGAACAGTTAGTAGTTAAAGCCAAAGCAACTTCTTAGTTGTTATCAAGCGATAAATCTAATATGGCATTTCCGTTTTGTCATTAAATTATTGGCAACAAAAACTGCGTATTTGTATTTGTGTTCCTTTCTTTTGCTGTTAGCCACAATGGCGCTTATTACAAAAACTTGCTCTTGTCCAATGCAAAAAACCAATAACAGAACTGAACGACATTTGTATTTGTATTTGTATTTGTGTGTTTGCTGTGGATTTATTATGGCTATATTTGTTGTTGCTGCTGGCGGGGGGATCTCGACAAACTTTTCAACTATACGCGTAGTACACACATACATATATACATATGCAAGCGGCGCCCTGCCTCTCTCTCTCTCTCTAACTCTGACGCTCTTATGGCACTTCACTCCACTCCACACCATTCCACTCGACGACTTTTGCTTACGTTTACGTTACGTACGCTTTTGCAAAGGCAGCGCGAGAGCGAGCGAGCGAGCGCGCGAGCGTGTGAGCGGCCTGTCGCCGTTCCAATTGCCACAACGTTCCGCGCGAACATCAGAACAGAACGTTTCTTGGAGCTGCTGCCGCTACGAAAAAACTGCGACGCAATTGTGGCGCTGAACTGTACAGTGGAGGACATTGACATTTTGCATTTTCGTTTCGTTAGCATTTTTCGTTCGTTTCGCCGCAGCCAAAGAGAGCGGCAGCAGCCACAACGTGTTGAAAAGAAACAACTTTTAGCCACTGCTGGCTGCTTCCTACATATGTATGTACATATGTATGTATGTACATATGTATGTTTGTTGTTGTTAGTTCTTACGTTTTGCGCTATTGGCGCTCATTAAAGTTGTGATAATGAGCGACGTTGCTGCAGCTATACTAGCTCTCATGTTGTTTTTCATGTTCTCACTTCAAAAATCTTGACAGTTTTATGATGTAGCATTTTGCTGGCAACTCATGTGTGTGGAGCTGTTAAAACTAAGCCGCTGCAAACCTTACCAAAAAACAACAAAAACAACATACCATGTGGCCACATTCGGATACTAAAAAAAACAAAT
The DNA here is from genome assembly GCA_035042425.1 of Drosophila flavopinicola. NCBI lineage: Eukaryota > Metazoa > Arthropoda > Insecta > Diptera > Drosophilidae > Drosophila > Drosophila flavopinicola. The sequence goes on from JAWNLL010000165.1 coordinate 581,536, forward strand.
AACCTTATAGCCTAGGATCATGTTTTATGGCCATAAATGTGAAAAGTGCGCCAGCAATTCAAATGAATTTCACAATTTCATAGTTTTCAAAGCACATTTGTTCTTAATTGTTTAATTTTTATTTCACAAACTCAACTCAATTGGTTGGTGTGAAAATTCGACACACAAATTGTTGCAAATTATATGTGAAACTATTTTTATTTTTATTTTTTTATATTTTTTTTTCATCTTTTTGCGCATAAATCTTAAGAAATTCATTAAAAGTTCTGCGATTTGATAGCCATATTGAAAGATTTATGCACAGATTGTGGAATTGAATGTTTTCTAAGTGGTTTTTTAATTAGTTTGATCTATTTATTGTCTTTTGATGTCTGCCAATAAAAAAACAAGAAGAAGAAGAAGAAAAAATGAAATGAACTGGTGTCATAAGACATGTATATTTTGATTAAAATTTGCGTGATAAGCTTATCATAGAAGTCAGTCAGTGCAATTCGTTTTTGGTTTCTCATATTTGCTTAGAATATAGAATATGAATCCATAGAGCTTTTAGGTTAGGAACTATAAAATGATAAATGTACAAAATGTTTTAAAATCAATTTATTTTTATTTCCATTTTTGATATTTATTATTTATTAAATTAAAAGAATTGCATTTATTAATTATTTATTATTCCCAATTATTATTATTATTATTTTCTAAGATTTGTGTAATCTTAAATTTTCAGCCTTTTGTACTTATAAATGAGCAAAAGGCACTTCAAATGTATCTTTCAAAATCATTACAATTAACTTTTGGTTTTTAAAAGCATATATTTTCATATTTATAGCTTTTCTGATTATCATTGTGATTTGAAAAATTTCAATTTATTCAACAACTCCCTTTCAGCTTTCTTTATTAGCATATTACTGTTGAAACTTTAGCTTTCTACCCAAACGAATTTATAGTTTTTCGAAACGACCTTCAGTTAACCGTTAGAAACGCACAAACCATCCAATATTCCAAATCGAAAATCAGCTCAATATCTTCATTTCCGCCAAGCAGTCGCAACCCTAAAACGTGACCCACTATTTCCGCTTTGCCACCAACAACAAATTCTAATTTCGCAAAAGGGAAATTTCCATTTCGTGTTTAACTTACGTTTTTGTGGTTTGCTACCAGCAACAACAAAAACGGCAGCAAGGATATTTCCTTGAAATTATTTTGGCGGTCAGCAAAATAATTTGCATTTGCCAGTTATATTTTAGTGCGGAAAAGGTGAAAAGAAAAGTAAAATACAAACGCAAAACTGATGACTTAACTAACAACGATAACGTTTCTACGTAAGAAAGAGCGAGACAGCGCGATAATTAAAAGATAATACTAAAGAAAAAGGTGGCGCATCTTTGCAGGCACAAGATATTTTTGGTTTGGGGAAGTTTGGAACCCTATCCCAACCGGCGTTTTATCATGAATGGGGCGGCTGACAATGAAACACACTCACACACACACACGCACACGCATACGACACGGCGACAAAGCGACAAGCAGCTGTTTGGATTCCCAAGTACTGTTGAAGTATAGCTTTCACCGCCGCCCTGCTTAGTGCAAAAGCAAAAGTTGCACTGTGCTCAACAACAAATTTCTTTTGTCTTTGCAAACACAATATGACGCAAGCGACAGCGCCACAAGAGAGCGGCAGCAGCAGCGCTGCATTTCTTACACTCGCTCTCTCTCTCTCTGGCACTCTCGCAGCTGCCTTGCTAATTGGAGCAAAACAAACACAAACAAAATGGCAATGGGTCGACGTTGTGCTGTTCCAAAATGCCACAGCGTTCCACTGTAAAGCCTACGCGCGCTGCTTGCGTTGCTGCTCTCTCGCTGCTGCTGCTGCTGCGTGTGTGTGTGTGTGTTGGTGACGCTTTTATGCTGCTGCCCGCTGCGTGTCCTTACACAACTGTAAATGTAATGTGTCAGGATTTTATGCTGCACTTTTGCTTAGTGTCTTTGCAGTTTTATGTCTTTTGCATAGTTATGCATTGTTGCCATCTCGCTCGCACTCGGCGCTTATCTGTACGTATTGATCTTGTTACAATTTGTAATTTGTTTGATGCTGACGTCGACGCTGACGCTGGCAGAGACGGCGGCAGGCGCGCTGTTGTTGTTGTTCTCTTTTACGTTATTGCTTTTGCATGTTTGCTGCTGTTTGGCTGCTGTTGCGGCTTTTTGTCATTGCGTTTGTTGTTGCTGTTTGTTGCGCTTCTCTGCTGCCTCTTACGTCACGTGGCTTTTGTTTGTGTGTGTTTTTGCTAATTGTTGTTGTTGTTGTTGTTCTTGTCGTGCGCTTTTTGGGTTGCTCTTCGCATTGTGTGCATTGTTTTGATGCCTGTGTATTTGTTGTTGTTGCTGTTGTTGTTGTTTCTGTTTGTAGGCTTATTATTTGGTTGATTTGTGTGTGCTGCTTTGTTTCCGCTGTGAAAGAAAGAGCATTGAAAAAGAATATTCAGTAAACTACAGTATGCCAGTATTTTAAGCGCCTAAGCTTTAACAATTGAAAACGGAAACTGCCTAAAAATGCCCTTGCAAAACTTCAAAACTTGGCATAACTTGGTCGAAACTGGTCAGATTTTGGCTGCCGGGACAATTTTGATAATTTTTTGGGTACCAAATTAGATCTGCATTAAAATCTGAAGAAATTTTGAGCTTTCGTTTCTCTATGAAACAGTCTCTATGAAAAGTCTCCTTGAATAGTAGTACTAAAATTGTAATTAATGTAAATTTTTGTCTTGAGAAAAGCTTTTAAAGTTCTTCCGCTTTGTATAAGGCTCCAGCCTGGAGTAAAGAACGCCTTAAAGAGCGTTATATACATAGATAGAGTTACACAAATACGTCTATACGTATGTATGTATGTGTATGTGTATGTGTGTGTGTATATGTCTGAATAACATCAACTACTTCATTCTACTCGCCAAAAAACAACTCCCAGCGCTCAAGGCAACGTAATATACACAATTTCCTGCCTATATAATAGCTTCAGCTGCCAACAACAACAAATTGGACAAGTGCAGAAACAAGCAGCAACAACAACAACAACAATTGAAATAACTGGCCCAAAAAGCCATTAAAGCCCACCTTAAACTTTGGCACTCACACACTAACACACACACACACACACACATAGACACATAATAGTAGAGGCCCAACTTGGCCAGCTTTTGAAGTTGAACTTTATCGACAGGAAACTTCATTATAAACGACATTGGCACACAGACACGAAATGCACACGCAAACACACACACACACACACACACAGGCACACAGAGCCAGACACACGAGCAAACACAATCAAAAGCACGACAAGCTTTCGTCTAACGGCAAATGCAGCGACAGTGGGACGAAACTGTGCGGTAATATGCCGCACACCAAAAATAACTGTATGAAACAAATTATGGATCTAGGCGCGTGAAGTTCGCGGCGCGGCACAAACATAACCAGCAAAAGAGTGGGAGAGAGCGAGAGCGTGTGAGAGAGGGAGAAAGAGCTGGATGTAAAAGAAAAGAAACAAATGTCTAACATTGCAACGTGACCATCGGCGTTGCCTGTGTGCACTTGTAACGTGTTGTAATGCTGATGTTGCTGCTGCTATTGTTGTTGTTGTTGCCAGCTAGCTGTAAACTCGTTCAAGTTGCATGCAGCCAACAAACGAAAGAGAGAGCGAGAGAGCGCGTGAGCGTGAGCAAGAGAGAGATACAAAGAGGTGGCTTATTGGAAAACATGAGCTATGAAAAAATAACGCCTCACAAAACTGGATTAGTTGCAAATATAGAGAAATAGAGAAACAAGCCGACAGTGGAGCAAGTTCGCCTAAAAAAATAATAAAAATAAATAGCAATTGTGTTGGTTATAGAATGTTAAATAAACATTAAATGCATCTGTTTCACAAGTTAGTTTAAAATGCTTGACTTCATCAGATATTTGGCATTAGAAAATTTAATGATCAATCTAGCGGCTTGGAAACACGGTAAGCATCTTATGTAGCTTGCCTGTGAATTTTAAAACCTTTCATTATCAAAAAAATTCCAGAAATTTTAATGAAATAAAATTAGATTTTCCTCCAAACCCTGTTTATGTTTACTATATGTCATTTAAAAATATTAAATAAAACAAATTATTTAAAACATCTGTCTATGGGCAGTCGAGCTTCTCTGACTCGAAGCAGCATCGGTCATAAATGCGAGTTAAAGCGAACTTCCAGCTGCTAAAGAAATACAAATAATTCACAATAACTAAAAATGTAAATGCATCTGCATAAATTAGTTCAATTCGTTGATTCGGCAAATATAAATAGCAACAAGTCCACTGTGCGCACGTCATCAGCCGCAACGCAGACGCCCAATGCGCAACAACAAATATGCAACGCATTGTTTTTGTTTTTGTTTTTGCCTTGCTGCTTCTCTGCATGTTCGCTTCGTCTGCTTTAACGGCGTTGTTGTTTTTGCTTTGTTATTGGCACGTTTTCGTTACTGCAGTTGTTGTTGTTATTGTGAAATAGGCAAAAGTAGTGAAAACTCGTTTTTTTTTCTACATGGCTCATTGTGAGTTGTTGTTGCTGTTGCTGTTGTTGTTGCAGTTGCTGTTGCAGTTGCAGTTGTTGCTATTGTCGGCTTTGAAGTTTAACTACTTTTGGAGGCAAGCGATTTTTGTTGTTGTTGTTGCAGACATATTTTGCTATTGCTCTTGCCATATCCTTAAGCCAATGACGCGCAGTTGTTGTTGTTGTGTGTTGTTGTTGTATGTGTGTGTGCCCCACCTGCTGCCTGTGCACCCCCACCGTCTCTTCCTCTTCTCCCGTGCCAGTCCGTTGTCTCGCTGAAGTTGCGGAGTAGGTCAGGAATGCAACAAAAGTTGCTGCTGCTTGTTGCTGCCTTGTTCAACAAGGCTAAAAGCAGCAGCAAACAACAACAACAACAACAACAACAACAGCGTCGCGCCCACTTAGCAACTGCAACTTGCTTGTTGTTGCTGTTGTTGTTGCTTCTTCTTATACGGTATTTTCATTTTTTTCAAGTATTTTTTTGTTTACCGTTAGAAGCCGCTGACCAAGTTTTTTTTTTAGTGAATTCAGACTTTAATCTGAGGGCCTCCAAATCGACTAACTGACTTGACTGTCCGTGTTGTTGTTGCTTGTTGCTGTCATGTTGCTTGTCATAAAATTGAATTAACATTTAGTTTGCTTCCTTTTCATTTCGAGTTGAGCTCACTTTGTTTTGTTTTTGCTGCATTTATCCTTATGTTTGCCTGCCCATGTCCTTTCTTAAAAATTGCATGTTGCTGCATTGACAGCCCAGTTGACAGTCTGACATTTGAAATGACAGTATAAACATGATGTCTAGTGCGAAATCGAAACTGCAGCAACTTGCGTGTTTGTGCGTCAAGGAGAGAAGCTTATAAATAATTGAGAAGTGGCTTAATTAAATTGCAATTATTTTGAGATTCTTTTAGTAATAGAATTAAATATGACTTAAAAGAAAATACAATTATAAGTCAAATATTTAAACTTGTTAGAGTTTAGTAAAGAATCTAAAGAAATTTGTAGCAAGTGTAAGTGCAATAATTGAAATATTTTAAAAGAATTTAACAAATTTATAAATGAATTGGATTATATCTAAACTATGAGGAATGAAAGAAATTTTTAGATCTAAATGATCGGAAAATGGCGATCAAATTTATAATCATCTAAGTATATTTTGCGTATGTAAATATATTCCAAAAGTAAAAACTGTCCTGTAAAAAAGAAATGCAATTACATTATGGAAGAAATTTTAAATCTAAATGATCGTAAAATGGCAAAAATTTATAATCATCCAAAAGTAAAAATTATCATATAAAAAAGGATGCAATTACTTTTATTTTTGATATTGATATTTTGAAGACAGTTTAATATGACTATTACATAACATTGCCAAGTGAAATCTAAAAAGATTCTACAAAATAGTTCACAAATACCTTCTATAAGGCAAGAACTTGTAATAAAACAAATGGGAAACGATTATGTTCGGTGTGCCGAAGATTTTATACTCTTTTCGAACCTTTAGGAAATTTTCACTCTGCCAACTGCACCACTGAAATTTCATAAGCTGTACAAAATCGTTTTGTCGAGTAAAATTTTTTTTTTTTTGTTCTAAGAATATTTAATTCATTGCCAGTTGTATAGCAGCTATGAGATATAGTGATCCGATCCGGTCGGCTCCGATCAATGTGATGTATGTTTGAATAATAAGTATATGTGGAAAGTTTCATCGCGATAGCTTTGAAAACATGGGATATATGGCCAAAACCGACTTCGAGTTGTATGGCAGCTATAAGATATAGTGGTCCGATCGGGCCGGCTCCGACCAATGTGCTGTCCCTTTGAATAATAAGTGTCTGTGCAAAGTTGCATCGCGATAGCTCAAAAACCGAGGAACTAGTTTGCATACATACAGACAGACAGACAGACAGACAGGCATATAATCTCAACGCCAAGCATAAAGCTTCCACATTTCAATTTGCAGATCTCTCTCTCTCTCTCTCTACCTTTCTCTATCCATCTCAATTGTCGGTTAAGAAGCTCAATCGTCGATTTAACTGTCAGCATAAGACTCTTGTGTCACACAGACACAGACTGACAGCTAATTAGAGAACCAGTTTTCATTAAGTTTTTCCACTGGCAGCTTTTCATTTGCCCAGCTGACTGACTGGCTAACAGTAAGCCACAATCATCATTATCATTGTGATTATCAGCTAGTTGCTTTCAACAGCAATTCTTGGGCGACAATTGTGAAAATACAGTTGTTGCTTTAATAATCATCTAACTCAACTATATCTACATAATTGAAACATGTAATATTTGTAACTGTGTAATCTGTCAGTTAGCTGCAACTAAGATTGTCTACATGCTTGTAATTAGCAAAACTAATTAATGTTGCTAAATCGTGTATCTTATATGCATCTACAGCTTGTATCTACCTGCAACATGTAGTATCTCATATTAGCAACAACAACAACAACAACAACAACTACAACATTGCAGGCATCAGAGGTGCCGTTAAGCTTCTATAGAAGTAGTTTGAGTTTCAGTTTGCCAGTTTGAAGCATTCATTTTAAAGCAGCTTTGAGCTGCGCTCAAATGGCCGGAAATTAGTCACAGTACACAGTGCGAAAAAAGTCCGAAATAAATGAGGTTTTTACAACTTATTTTTCTACTGATCTATTTTATTTTCTAAAAATAAATTATATGTTTTTTAGCAAATAAATTTTCGTTTTATCAGAGATTGCTTATAAGCACGAATTTCGTTTGTTTTCAGTGTACACTCAAGTAATTGAGCTATAAATCTATAATTGTAGCTATAACTGTATGTACCTGCCATAATGTGATATGTGTGTCGGGATGTGCCCGACTAGGAGATACCCTGAACCCAGTCCTTACATTCACTCAATCTAACCCTGTAGTCAGATTAGGCAAAGTTTTTGGAGTTTTTGATATTTTAAACGAATTTATATAGTCTTGAGTGAATAAAATGTCTTTTATTTCTTACATGTATGTTATTTGAGATTATACAAACCAAATTTGGTGCCTCTAGCTCTTATAACTTTTAAGTGATGGCCCAAAAAAGCTGGTCTGAAATCGAAATTGATCGATAACTCTTGAACGGGACGAGTTATCGATAAAATGAAATAAACTTCATCTGTCCTGAGACTTCGAGAGCTTATATTTCAAGAAGAAGAAGTCTCTAGCTCTTGTAGTCTCAAATATTCTAGTGACGGACAGACAGACAGAAACTGCTAGATCGACTCGGCTGTTGATACTCAAGAATATATATACTTTATATGCTCGGAGATGCTTCCTCATGCCTTTTACGTACTTTTGTACAACTTCATTATGCCCTTTTTACACATTTTTTATGGTTGTAGGGCATAAACATATGAAATATAAAAATATTTCACTCTTGTTTCATTCTAGAGTGAATTTAAAAGTCTTGCATTTCCCGTACACATACATATCGACTAAAAATAATATCGAAACACTCTAGACACACTTAATTTAAGTATATATTTTATGTAATATTTATTAAGAACCAAGAGTCAGTTTAGAAAGCACGTTCAGCTGCGTTTTGAGGTTAAGTGCACCCCAAGACTAGACTGCAATACTGTAAATTTCGTTTAAATATTTAAATATATGCAGCAATATTGCTCAGCTGCTGTTCAATTGCTATGTAATATTTGCCATTATCAAATTATTCAAGTACGTGCGTAATTTGCTGCTGCAAAAAAAAACAAATGAAATTTGCTGCAAAATCATAAACCATAAACTCCCACATGCTCTCTATCGCCCTCTCTATCTCTATCTCTATCTCTCTCTCGCTCTCTCTGTCTGCTTCTCGCTCAAACTTTGCATAAGTTGCACAGTGGTGCGAATAGGGAGGTGGAACAAATCTTCGGCTGTTGTGCAAAACATCATTTTTGTTTTCTCTTTTCTTTACGCCTTTCCTTTTTGGCAATGTCGCGGCCTTAAGTTCAAGGTTGTCTCTGCTGCTCTCTCTCTCTCTCTCTCTCGCTCTCGCTCTCGCTCTGTCTCGCTCTTGTTACGCTGCTGCCTTTTGGTCTCGAGTTATGGGCGTGAATTTCTTTCGGAGGATGTCATATGGCCTTTTGTTGTTGCTGCTGTTGTTAGCTATTGTTGTTGTTGCTGTTGTTGTCACAGCAGCATTTTCGGGGTGTTGTCGCCAACGTCGACTGCGACGCCGACTGCGACGCCGACTACATTAGCCCGAACCGAACGAACTCACTCAGGTTATTTACCCAGAGCGTAGAATTCGTTGAACTTGAATTTTTATAGCTGGCAAGTTTTTTGTACCCCGAATTGTAATGTCATGTGGGTGGCTCTGTGGGTGGCTCTGTGGGTGGTTCTGTGGGTGGCTGCTGCTTTTCCAATTGCTTGGCTCTTAACTGAAAGGCATGCAAGCATTTGCTTGAATAACTTTTGATTATAGGCAATAGTACAGTTTTAGTTATTTGTGTGCTTAGTTTTTAGTTTTTTAGTTAGCTTATGCTTTAATCGATTTGTCTAGAATTAACAGAATTGTATATTAATAATCATAAAGAATTCAGCTTTATTTATTAAGTATAATTATATGATTATCTTTTTTTAACGCACTCTGAAATTTTAGCTCATGCTTCAATTCAGTTAAATTCTTTTAGCTTATCTTTTGAAAGTTGTAATCGCAATTCGTTAACTTTATTATGCCGCTAGATAATCTGACGGATAGTACCAATTTAGCCATAATTCATAAATTTAAAGTAATCATAATTTTCACAGTACTCTTATCAAATTCAAATGAATATTAATAGTGATGCGCATTCTTTTGCAATTTAATTAATCAAAAAGCTGCAAGCATTTAAAAGTTTAAATATAATAAATACAATTTAACAGCAAATATTAAATCAATTACAAAGAGTTTTTCAAAGTTGCGCGCCTAAAAGGAGACCACAATTTTTAATTTAGGCGAAACAAAAAACAACGATAAAGAAAATATCAAATTATGATGCAGAGTTAGACAGGCCGCAGTCTCACTAACAGCAACAACAACAGCAACAACAACCGCAACAACAACATGAGTAGATGAAAAACAACAGCAAATTGCCAAGCGAAAAGAACAGTTAAAAACGAGTGCGAAAAAGCGAAAAGACAGCAGCAACAACAATAACAATGAGTACATAAAAGTGTTACGCATGCGGCGATAACAAAGCGACAAAAGCAATAGAAACAGCAGCGTATAAAGAACAGTAGCAATAACAACAACAACAGCAACAACAACAACAAGAGAGAGAGAAAATAAAGCGCTTTTTGACGGTTGAATGTCCGCAGGTCCTGAGTTCATTCACCGTTGAAACCAAAATCAAGATACAAAAAAAACAAAAAACAACAACAACAACAACAGCAACAGCGACGCCAGCGGCAATGCATACGTAAGACGTAAGAAGTCAGACGTAAGACGTAAGAGAAGGCGACAACGACGCAAAGCTGAAAAGACGCGAGCACAAAATAATAAAACACAAAATAATAAGAACAAATGAAACAAAATGCAAAAACAACAATACGACGAGAGCTTTCAACGCACTTTCGCAGCGAGCGAGCAAAAGACAGAGACAGAGACAGAGAGAGAGAGAGAGAGCGTGTTCAAGTGGGTTGAGAGCGCTGCCTCTCTGTGTCTATGTGTTTGTGTTTGTGTTTGTGTGTGTCACTGTGAAAATGTATGCAAATAAAATGCGTATGCGAGGCTGAAGTGGGTTAATATTAATACAACAACAATGCAAAAGCCGCACAGCGAGGCAAAAATACACACACTCGAAAAGGAAGACAGCGAAGGACAAAAGTGCATTGACCGAGGCTGAATTCTCGCAACAACAAAAAAATAAATAAATACAACAAACAAACGGCACTAATAGTTATTTAAATTCACACAAATGCCACTCGACGCCCACGAAACGCGCCTAAAAGCTGGCAACGAACTTTGTCACACACACGCACAGCTGATTTATTGAATTGATTTGGTCAACGTTTCTGTCTGTGTAAAGTGTGTGTGGGTTTCAAAAGGGCTAATACTAATACGTAGGCGTAGCCACATATTATTTGGCATTAACCCGAAATTGCTTGGAGTATGAATCAGGGAATATACAAAAAGACACATGTGTCAAAAGATTGGAAGGTTTTTATTTAAAACTGTTTGGTAGCCAGTGCAAAAGTAATACATGGTTTTTACTGAAAAATAAGAATATAATTCTTTATGTCCTTATCATACTTAAAACTGAAGCACCTAGCACCATGAATGAGTGTCAAGTTAGTTAGTCAAGCTGGATAAAAAGCTATATCAATGTAGTAAGTATTAAGCTCTTTCAAATGCAACAAAAGCATGAACAGCATGAAAATGCAGAGAACAACTAATAAAATTAGAAAACATTTTACATTTTCATATGCATCAGTCAATAATTTACAGAAATGTTATAGCAAAAAGTTGATGTTAGTTAACAGCAGTCACAAATGTTAAGCAAACATAATCATAAGGTAGAAAACTTCTTTATTATACCCTGAACCCATTAAAAATGGGTAAAAAGGGTATTATGGTTTTGTGCAAAAGTATGTAACAGGCATAAGGAAGCATCTCCGACCATATATCAGTATCAACAGTCGAGTCGGTCTAGCCATGTGTCTGTCTGTCCATCTGTCCGTCTGTATGAACACACAGATATCAGAGACTACAAGAGCTAGAGACTTCATATTTGGAACATAAGTTCTCCTAATCCCGGGACAGATCAAGTTTATTTCATTTGATCGATAACTCGTCGCATTCAAAAGTTATCGATAAATTTTGATTTTAGACTAGCGTTTTTGGGACATAACTTCAAAGTTATAAGAGCTAGAGACCCCAAATTTTGCATGTATAATCTCGAATAGCATACAAATGTAACAAATATTCCTTTTTGAACCGCCACCCCAAACCTAACGTTAAAAAGTGGAAAGTACGACTTGCAATTTAGTTTGGTAACACATATTATCGACAATTGCTTGCCCCAAAAATTTCAATAAGATCGGACAATAAACACGTGAAGTTATTTAAGATTTAACTTTCCATTGTGTGGGGCTCAGCGAAAGAGCAAGCTAACTGCTTAAACCGCTTGCACTGCTTGTACTGCTTGTACTGCAGCATGTGTGTGTTTAGAGTAGTACGAATGATTGTAAGGACTGGGTTCAGGGTATCTCCTAGTCGGGCACTCCCGACTAGAGCACTCTTACTTGTTTTATTATGTAAATTGTAATGAAATTTACTTGTAAGCTATACAGTGTAAATTAAATATATATATGTTTTTTTTATAATATTTAAATATTATTTAAATTGTTAAATTTTTTTATAAAATAAAAACTAAATAAAAATGAGCATAAATCCAAAAAAAAAATTAAAAACTAATTGCAAACATAATTATTATTATAATGGCAATTTAGAAAAAACAATATTAACACATAAAAGATAAACTTACTTCTCTTAAGTTGAATATTAAGTATACGTCTACCACAGTTGGGCAGCTTTTGCTGTTTGCCTAATTTCCAACGCTGCTGCCCATTTGCTCAGTTATCCAACACAAGTTGGGGACACGTTTGTTAGCTGTTCCTGTATTTAAAGGACACGCGCAATCATAATTACACAAGAGTCGAATAGTCCGAGTAACAACGAGTACAGTCGAACAAATGGACAAAGGGGCTGTCAATAGAAGAACTGTGAACAAACGTGGCAGGACAGCAAGGATAGCGATAGAAAGAGAGAGAGAGAGAGAGAGAGAGAGTGACTGATAACTGAAAGGAGAGTGTGCAATGAAAAGCCGCTCACATGTCAGTGATAAATGAACGATTTATTAAATTACCACGCAGCCAAATAGAAATCGTCGTAAGTAGGCAAAGGACTACGTATTAAAAGGATGTGGGCAGCAGGCAGAGCGAGAGGAGACATTGTTTGCCGAGGCGTTGATTTATTGTCAAGGGAAAGTGCCATAAGTGGGCGACAAATGAGCTCATGTGCATGGAAATCCCGACTGGTGAATGATTGCTGCTGCGATTAAATGTACCGGTAAACAGGACCAGTGTTGACAAATGTGGGTAGAACAACGCTTAGAACACTTAAATATATTTAAATATCAACAGCAATTAGTTAAAAATGCTTTAAGCTGTTTAATTCATATTTTAAGAATTTTAAAGCTTAGTTCTGATTCGAAAACATATAAATTGAAGTTAGAAATTGTATTTAAATATATTTTAAATAAAGAAATCTAATATTAATTTTAATTTTTCAGAATTTTGAACAAATATTTTGATTGAAATTATAGAATGTACTTAAGTGTTTTTAGATTGAACTTATGGCTAATGAAAAAATGTTATTTTTTATGATATATTTACTGAAATTGTTTCTGAACCTAAAACATATAGATTAAAATTATAAAAAAATTGTATACTTAAGGCTAAGTCAAACCTAAACTAATAAAATTTTCTTTTGTTAGATTTCATAGAGAAAACAGTTAACAGTTTTGAATTGAGTTATTGAAAATGTTTCATTATCTTTTATATAATTTTAAAATTTCCAAAGCAACTAGTTTTATAAAATTAATGTTATTTAATATTTAAACAAAATATAAAACAACACATAAAATGATAAACTATATATCAAACATAACTACTAAGTCTTATAAAGTACATTAATACACTTATAGAAATGATATATACTTAAACAATGCTAAAAAACAGTACATTTTAAATCAATCAAAGACCAAATTTATTGTAACTTGCCAGCAGAGTCAAAATTCTGTTTAGAATGTCTAGCATGTTCACAATATTATGTGAGGCAATGCGCTTAACGGTTTCGCTTGGTTTAAGCCACCAAAAACAGCTTCTGAAACGCAGCAAAACTTGTCGCGTCACGCAATCAAATTAAGAATGAAGGCAGAGGAGCTGCTTTGCGGGGATAATAACAATAGCAGTCACAGTTTAACAGGCAGTGAATGATGACTTCCCCAAAACTTGGCCAATATCGGGCATTGGCAAGGTGTCAAAGCCAATGAACGCGCCACAGAACAGAACAGAACAGAACAGAACAGATTGAGTTATCAAAGGCACGTGTTGAGTTCTGAATTCTTAGTTTCTGAGTTGATTGGCGATTCTCTTGATTAGATAAGCTCAGGTCGCGTTGTATAAGAAGCTAATGTCCTGTGTGCAGGTTCAGTGAACCCAGCGACTACTACTTAATGAAGTGTGCGCCACAAAAGTCAATTCGCTGCCTTCCAAATAAAACAATATTTGGACATTTGCTGCCGTCTCACTCGCACTTTTGGCGCCCACCAAAACAAATGCCTGCAAAGCATGGTACAATTTTTTGGTACGTATACAAATAGTTATATTTACGCGTTGACGTCATCCCGAAAGAGAGAGAAAGGCCGCCTGCCTAGGAAGCAATCGAGTATACGACTATACACCGAACGAAAACTGTGAAAAGACGTCGAAACGGACTTGGACTGGTTTCGTTTGCCAGTTGGCTGGCTGCCTTCGCTTTTGGTTTTCAGCTCTGCCTACATTAAGTTTTATTTATTCTCGCTCTCTTTACTTTACTTACGCTACTATACCGCGTGGCCATTAAAAATGCGTAAAAAGGGTAGCATGAAGTTGTCCAGAATATACATACATATAAATGATTGAACCAGAAGAGTGTATATGTACATATAAACATATTTATTATTATTATCAGGTCGACAAGCTGAGTTTCTATATTTCTAATAACCCTTCTTACAAGTTGTTTATAGTTTTAAGCTTTGTTGTTGATTAATTCAATAGATAAATACAAATAAAAAATAAATCAATAAGAAATAAATGAAACAATAAATAACAAATTTATAAAAAAAATACTACAGATTTAATAAAAAAATAAATAATAACAAATGATTAAAAAAATTAATTGAAATTAAAGAAAAAATAAAAAATGAGGAAAAAATAATAAATAAATAAAAAATAAAGAAAAACTAAATAATAAGTAAAACTAAATAATAAGTAATAAATATTAGATAATAAAAAACAAATAAATAATAAATAAATGTCCTTATAGCTTTTTTTAGTAGCTCGTTTCGATAAAAAAAATGTTATCTAGGATTTCCTTGGCGAAATTTGTTGAGAATTGTGCTTGGTATCATAAAGTCCGGCAGCCTTCACTTTAACTTGTTTCTTTTATTATTATTCTTATTTTTGTGTTTGCTTATTTTGATGGGCCCACGTCAATGGCTTATAGCAGTTTCTTGAGTTCCTGTTTGATTGCTTTAATTATGACCACGTCATTTTTGTTAACGTTGAACTCAGACAGCGATTCTGTCTGGGCTGGGAAAAGTGTAAACGAAAGCGTATTTTATTTTGATATAACTCAATATCAAGTGGATGATATAATTCTGAAAATACTAAAAAAAATACTAGAAAGAAAAACGTTTTCTTTTGCTGCACTAATTAATAAGAGAATTGAAATATATACTAAAATTGGATATGAGAACTAGTCGACAATAAAAATTGATAAATAAAAACATAAAAATGATGTCAAAGCTAAATAAATAATATAATACGCTTGCTATTGTCAACCAATTCTTCTACAAATCATACACTGAACTGATCTGATTAAACTAATATTTAACATGTAAAATTACATTCAAAAGCAATTCAAACTTCTAATAGTTCGCTGATTAGGCACAGTGGCTGATAACGCCAAACCCATCATATCAATAGGCTTATCAACAAACACACACTAAATACTCTTTTGCCTTGTCGATTAGCTCACAGCTGTTTAACCCTGAAAACCTAACGAAAAGAGAGGGAAGCACTTAAACATACAGAAACAAACGAACACACAGCAAACAAAACGAAATCTATTTTTAAACTGTTTGAAATGATTTGGCTTTGGGCTTAAGTTGCCATTCACGCATAATAAAAATAAAAATTACTCATACGCCTCGTTGCATTGCGTTGAGTATTGTTTGGTTTGTTTGTTAGCTTTCTGCAGCAGCAGCAGCAGCAGCCGCTTGAATTTGCCAGCATTCTCAATTGACGTCTCCTCAGAGCTAAAACTCGCTGATTGCCAAAAGTAAATCATTGAGAAATCAACTTGAACAAATCTCCACCCACTTCAGGGGCAAATGGTTCATTTGACTTTTGTTTGTTAGTCATTGATAGACGCGTCTCTTCAGTCGCTTGAATGTTTTTCAATTGATGTACTCATAGTTTCCAAGCATTTCTCGCATATATTTGAGTGACCTTAAGCTAATGACGGAATTTTTGAGTAGTTTCGTGCAGAAATCAAATATTTTTGGCACATATTATGTAATTTTTTTGTTTGTTTATATTTTGAGTCGCTAATTTTGCAAACTATGCTGTTGAATTTTGTCAGCGAGAATATATATATATTTAATATTAAATATAAGTCTATATTTACAAACTAAGTTATATTTTTTATATGTCATTAAAATGCAATTAGCTAAATAAGCCACTGGTAAAACTTTTCTAATTTCCATATGTGTTTTTCTTTTCTCCTTGCAGGTAAGCAATCTTAACTCAATCTTAGCAAGTTCAACCAGAGATCTGCACGTAAGTCTTGCTTTATCCCCCTTGCCAAACATTTGATCAAACTTTCCACACACTCAACTAAACGGCGAATACAAATCAGAATTAGGCTTCTTATAAATTGTTAATGTCAACACGTTGCGACCATCTAAAACTTCTGCCATTCTTTCTGTGTGTCTCTCTTGTTTTATTTATCTATTTTTTGTGGTTGCTACTTGATTCGTGTTTAATTTTGCTTATTGCCTTGTAATGAAAATTAATTGCGGTCCAAAAGCGACGACAATTGCCCACATTTCTTTTTCTGTTTTTTTTTTTTGTTGGTTTTTGTTTGTGGCATTAAGAAATTATTTGCTGCAATATGTCGCCAGTAAGCTGACTTGGGGTCCATTTTGGGGTTCAAACACGAAATCTGTGTGGGTGAAATACGTGCAGCATATTTACACAGCAGATTAATCTGTTTGAATTGGCTTCTAATGGACAGCAGAGAGAACAGAAGTGGGCAGCAGCTTCGAATATTTGCCAGATGGGAGAAATTGTTAGAGTATTTAAGTCTGCTGGTTATTTAATATATTTAATTTAAATACAAATTAAATAAAACTACTAAAAACTCATGAAAATAATTTATCATATTTTGCTGTTATACAAAAATTTTTAAATCAAATATATTAATTTGGCCATTAAACTAAGCAATATGCTGTAATTTGTACAGAGAATATGTATATATATATATACTTATATTTAATACAATTTAATTGGCAAATATAAGTAGTTAGTGCCAGAGGAAGCCTTAAATGAACTCTGAGCTTTGAGCTATAAGTAATTTCATTGTAATACTTAATGCAATTAGGCAACTGAAAAGCTTTCAAAGGAACTTCTTTGACTTTTATGACTGTACACTAGCTGCATTTGTATAAGTTTTCCAACGCCGTCTATTTGAGCAAGAGACAGATTGAGTCTTAGACTCTGCTCTTAACCGAATTTAATCACCTAATGCAATTCCATTAAATTTAAAGCACTTTCTTCAGCTTCTGCTGCTTTTTTTTATGACGCTATTTTCTCGCTTGTTGGTTAACAACTTTTTTATGGCCCATTTAGGCAAGATGCAATTCGTTTACTTCCAAAAACGAAAAATACAACAATAAATCTCTGGCATTTCCCGCTAACCACAACAATTTAATTACCTGACCACAAAAGCGACAGACATGTCTCTAATCCTAATCAAATGCCTTCCAAATGGAGTCGCATTCCTTGTAGCACATTTTATGTAGTCGTATGTCAGTTTTATTTGTACTTTTATGATAAGTTTAAGAATCATATTTTGCCATACATATAAATCGGAACACAAATATTCCTTGCGAATTTGGCACAAAGTAATCAAGGCAGCTTTAACACACTTCCATTAACTGTTTGCTTGTGCCCGAATTTCCTTATTGCATTTCTTTAAAGTTTTTGTGCTTTGATACCCTGTAAAATGGGCATGGAAGGGTTTAAATGCTGTTTAAGCAGGCAACTCTTGGTTAAAATATACAAATTACTATACAGAGATGAAGTTTATTTTATATACATGTTTGAAAATATATTAAATTGTAAATTACAGAATACACTAAAATTAATATTATAAAAATTATTATAAATTTAAATTATCTGAAAATTTCTTTTTCTGCATAGAATCTGTATATTCCAAAGTTGTGAAAACAATCATTTTCATTCAGAAGAAGTAGATCAAATACTTAAATTGTATTTTTTTGCTTGTGTTTTAGGTCTGCCCTGCCAACAGAGTATCTGCTGGTCGGCTATGCTTTTAATATTTATTTTCGTTTTTTTTTTGTTTCTTTGTCGTGCGCCTCAAATGCAAATATTTGCGAATGAGGCAGTTTTGCTCGTATTTGCGGCCCAGTTTATTACTCATAGAGTCAACTACTTATACACTTTTTATAAGTCAATTGCAGGGTTCAATGCCCTCCCCAACAACCAAAAAATGACGCATAATTATGAAATGATATATAGTTAATTTTCGAAAAGAAAACGCTTGTACAGTTTTGTTCGTTTAAAATATGGTTGCTCATACGAAATTAGCAACTGAAATTTGTGTTGTTTAAGCAGCGTTTTAAAAATAGCTTAGTAGACCTCTGCTGACTTCGACTTGTTGGCCTTTACTTTTTTTGTTGTTTTATTCTTATTTATTTTGTTTTTTGATAAGGCAATGAGTCGCAGTTGTAGCAACTGTCGACTGCTGCTTGTACATACACATTTAATTATTGCAATTTTATAAGCTAGTGATTTTGTATATCTATTATACTGAAAAGTTTCTTTTTTTTATATTATTATTATTCTGAACACATAAATAGTATAAAATGAAATTTAAATATTTTGATTTCGGTTTTCTTTAAACTATCGATAACTTTGTCAAAACTGATCCGATTTTCGATCCCAACGTAGTTTTGATCATGGTTTGGGCTCTATATTATATCTGCGCTCGGTAATAAATGAATTTCGAATTCTCAATTTCCCATGAAACACAAGTCTAGATAAGGCTCTGAAATCCCCTGAAATACTTTTTAAACATCTAAGACTATCGATAACTTTATCAAAACTGATCCGATTTTCGATTCGGATTATATATTCAATTTCCAATGAAGCACAATTCAAGATAAGGCTCCAAAGTGCCTAGAAATGTCTTTCAAACATCTAAAATTCCCATAAATTGTATTATTATTATACAATGCTCATATCTGATTATCTGCACAATGTTCTTCAGTGCCAAAAATGAAATTTTTGTTTGCAGAACGAATCATCGTTTATTCATTTCAAATTGACGAAGTTGTTTTTCTTACTACTGTTTACCTTACAATTCAGCATAATTTACGAACTGCCGTTAAATTTGCTGCAATTTCGCATGGCGACAAATTATGCCAGCTTTTCAATTGGTTTTCTTTGCCATTGTTTTGTGCTTGGCTCATGTTTATTTTTCATCATTATGATAACTGTACCTGCCTGTCGAGCGAGGGGTGGTTGACAAATTTGCATGCACGTTACGGGTGTGTGCGATTATGTACGATTGTTTTCAGTGGTTGGTGGAGCCGCAGAGTCGGTCATAAGAATGCCTATAAGTAACGCAGTGCTATTATTACTTTTATTGTTTTACTGTACATGCCTTACGTGTTTACAACTCTCATTCGTCGAGTTGTTCCCAGGGCCCCCACACAGGTTCTCACGCTTTGGGAGCCCGCTTTTGTCGCTACTCCAGTTTATTATTTGGCCAAACTGTTACTTGATGGCAGCCCACGATAAGTTTAACATGTAGTTAAGTCGTTTCACTGCCAATTTGCATAATGCTTGGGGGTCTTGGGGGGGGGGGGCTTGGGGGCTTTGGGTGTACGTTAGGCGTGGTGCTGCCCAACTGTTGTAAATTTTACACCGCATTCATTCAGTTTTATGCGCTGTCAAGCGATTTTCTGTGCGGCTTCTGTGCGCTTTCAACAGCCGATTTGCGTTTAGATTAATGAATGGCTCTAATTCGAGAGGGCATTTTGCGGTTTTGTCGTTGTGGTGTTATGCTTTGTTATGCTTCGTTGAGTTTTGGCTTTATCTCTATTCTATTGCTTATTGGTGTTAAAGTCATAAGGTAGCTGCTGACAGTGTGCTAAGAAGCTTTTATTGCTTCGTTAAGTTTTGTTGAGTGGTAGTTTATGCGTGAAGAGTGCATAAAATATATAAAGACTGTCTTAAATGCATAGCTAAGCAAATCAGCTACTTTCGTTAAGTTTCGTTAAGTATTATTTTATGCGTTCCAAAGGCAGAAAAGGTATAAAGACAGTCCAAAGTGTATAGCTAAGCAAGTTAATTACTTTCGTTAAGTGTCGTTAAGTTTCGTTAAGATGCAAATTGTCGAATTCGCTCTTAGCATGCCTCATGTGTTTGTATCAAAGTAATTTTCATGTCTTCAGGGCGTTTGTCTGGCTGCTTTAAGTTTCGTCAAGTTAAAGCTTATGGCTTCTGTTTTATTTGAATTGAAAAGAGTGATGAATTTGAATTTTACAGTATTTTGTTTTCCTTAAGTAATTAATATTCAATGCTATTCGCTACCAGCAAAAAATCCTTTGAGTTTCGTTAAGCAGTTGAGCATGTGATTTACGCTTTTAGTCAGTCAAAACATGCATCTCTGCTTATGCTGGCTGACAGCTGGAGTTGCTTCATTAAGTTTTGCTACCCTCTGGATGTGCAAAATGTGCTTCAGCACTGGCTCATCAATTTCAAAAGACTCAAAGGACTCAAACCCCTAGCGATTCGAAAAGAAAAACTTCATCTGGCCTGCCTGCCTGCCTGCCAGCCTGGTGGTACTTAAAGTGAATGCAAGCAAGCGCTTTTAATCTGCGTCAGTTTTAACATATTTTTGCATTTACGTCACATGAAATTCCACTATGCGTGACATGCTTTTATGTCCGCTGCACATGTGTGTGTGTGTGCGTGTGTGTGTGTGAATGTGAACATAACCTCACCTAACCCAACGGGGCAGCAAGATGATGCAAACTTCAACTTCACAACACAACAGAAGCAGCAAATACAAAACAAACAGCAAGAACAACAACAACGATAACTGCAGCAGCAGCAGCAGCAACAGCGTTGACATATTTCCGCAATATGGCCGCAGGGCGAAGCAGCAGCACAAAGAGCAGAGAGTGAAAGAGAGCGGGAGCGAGAGCGAGAAAGATGCTGTTGCATTCTGGTTTGCACAATTAAGAATTTGTTATGCAAGTCTTTTGGTCTTCGAGTGCAACTGCAGCAGCAGCAGCAGCAGCTGCCCTGCGGCAATGTTACCCGGCTGCATTATGCGTCGACTACAGTTACATTGGGGTAGGGCCAACAAAAACAAACAGTAAAGGCAGCAAAGAGTAGAGAGAGAGAGAAAGAGAAAGAGAGAGCGTGGCAAGCAGAGCTTTGAAGTTACCCAAAATCAGGCATGATTGACCAGCTCTAAGCGTAATTAATGCAGTGCCAGTCGAAAAAATAAATGTTCTTGTTGCTCTGCTTGCACTTTGTTCTTCTGATTCCATGGCAAAACGTGTATGAGGAAAGAAAGAAAGAAAACGAAATCGAAAATCCATCAGCAGCGAACTTAACGAAGCGTAAAATTGCGTAATTTACTGCGCATTTAATTTCAAGTTGCGTTGCAAAAGAATGAAACTTAACAAACAAAGAGAAAACAAAGCAAGTAAAAGTGCTCTAGTCGAGAGTAGATCGACTCGTAGATACCCTGTTTGCCTGCTCATATGATTCGCACACACAATTTGTATTTAAAGTTTTTGGAATAGGCTAAAAACGGTTTCGAAAATCGGAGCTTATAAGTTTTTATAAAATATGTATATCGATAAATAGATCCAACAATTATCGATATATTCTCTAGGTATTTAAGTGCTTAGTTACGAACAGACAGATATGCAAATGGATATGTCTAGATCGACTCGTCTGTTCATACTGATCAGGAATATGTACTTATATATATATATCGATACATATATATATGTATTTATCTTAATGGGATCGCAAGTCCTGCTGCTTGTTACATACTTTTGCACAACTTCATGACACCCTTCGCACAAATTTTGTCTAGGTAAACTAGCGAGAACAAGCTCAAAAGAACTGAGCTCAACTTAGCTGAGATTCCGATACGCTTCGCTCACAAAATCTGAACCAGAAACACACTAAAAAAAACACTCACAAATTTATGATGGCGGTGGTTAACTTTTTTAAATGAGCACCGAATTGGGAAGGTGTGAAGCTCAAGCAGCGAATGGAAGTGTGAGAAGTGGTGTAGAAGGCAGAGGAAGAGGGAGAAGAGAGGAGAGGAGAGGAGAGGAGAGCAGAGTTTAGTGTTAGGGATAAGTTCTTATGGTCGGGTGGGTGCTCAGTCGTTAACTGAGCACAAATCCGATTAACAGCATTCGAGTAAATTACGTATTAACATAAATGCGCTCAAATTGTGTACAAGATTTGTTCTCTTTTGCTAGATAATGAGAGCGCTCAATTTATTTATATTTAAACAGTGATAGTTAAGGCTTATTTGGTATGTTTCTATAAATTATAAAACTCATAGTGGGGAAGAATTATCTGAGGCGATATATGGCCAAAAACGACTTCCAGTTATATGGCAGTTATAAGATAAGCTATAAGATTCTTCGAAAAGAGTGTAATAACAAAAATATTACTTTTTCAAAGTGATTTTTTTTGGTACGCCAAAAACTTAACCGATTTTGAAGTTCCAGGGCAATTTTTCCCTCTAAATTCATTCAACAATTAAGATTTTTCCAATTTTTAAAATTACATTTGGTTTTTGTTACTTTTTTCCGTATACACCTTTATTTTAAATATTTCAAGACGCTCATCTACGCTATTATTATTCAATCGTTTTGCAATTTTGAACATTGATGAGTTATAAGGATGTTCATTAAAATTAGGCCTATCATTTCTATTAATTTCTAAGAATTGCTTGCTAAGCAAAATATTCAATAAACCGAAATCCCATAGTAAACAAGTGGGGAAGGATTATCTTCGGCGTGCCGAAGATTTTTATACTCTTTCGAACCTTTAGGCAATTTTCACTCTGCCAACTGCACCACCGAAATATTTAATGACGCATATCTTTGCTCATAATAACTGAATCGATTTAAAATTTGAAAAATTGATGAGTTATAAGAATGTTCAAGTGTACAAGGAAATTTATGGCGATAACTTTAAAAACATGGGGTATATGGCCAAAACCGAGTTTGAGTTGTATGGCAGCTGTAAGATATAGTGGTCCGATCCGGCTGGTTACGACCAATGTGCTGTACATTTTAATAATAAGTGTCTGTGCAAAGTTGCATCGCGATAGCTCAAAAACTGAGGGACTAGTTTGCATACATACAGACAGACAGACGGACATGGCTAGATCCATTTGTATTGTCATTCTAAGCATACTGGCAGTAACTTTTGGGGGCCTCCGACGCTTCCTTCTATGCGTTACAAACTTCAGCACGAACTGAATATACTATTTTCTTCGAAAAGAGTATAAATATCCTACTTCTATAGACATAATAAGACATAATATGTATGTATGTGTAATCATTCACGTGCGAGCGTCGCCTTCTACTCATTTTGCTTCTCAACCAACCGCACAATTCCTTTTTCATTGTCATCGCCTGGTGATCGACAGACTTTAAGAGCGACTGGAGGCAGACAAAAGCTATGTAGCTGAGACAAAGGACGCTGCAGCTGAACAAGAGCCGACAAGAACAACAACAAAGACAGCAATCTTCACAGAGCACCGTAATACTCGCAGAGACCTACAAACCTACAACATTCCTATATACTTACCTTATATAGATATGTATATGTATGTATATGTATATAAAAGCAATGCAAAAAGAACTCAGACCGAGAACTTGCCGCTGTTTGTTTTTGCCGAATCAAGTTTGTAAATGCCGGAGAGCCCGTTTTAAAGCTGCATTCCGTCTCGTTGCCTGCCCCTTCTACCCCCTCTACCCTGCCTCCTCTCTCCCCTCCTCTGCCATTCCACAAGCTTCGCCCTTTTTGTGGACTGGCAAGCCGGCAACAGGGCGTTGCTTGTTGCCGCCTCTGCCTATGCCTCTCTGCCACAACCTACGTTTGCTGCCTCTGCCTCTGATTGTGGCTTCAGCTTCAGCTTTTGTGTGCTGCTGCAAAATCTCAGCCATCGCGTTTGTTGGTTTGTTTCGCTGCCCCTTCTTGTCTCTCCGTCCCACCGTCTCCATCAATCCGTTCATCCGTTTGGTGCAGCGCTCTGTAATTAATTTGGCAGCTCCACAGCGCGGCAAAGAGAATATTTAAAGCGGCATAATATCGAATTACCATTGACAGACGTGTTGACGAACAGGCCAAGCAGATCCCCATTTAAACAGGGTGTTCCACTAGGCAGGCACAAGTGAACCACAAAATCGGAATCGAAACCGGAATGAGAAAAGCAAATTAAATCGAATCGAATCGAATCAATTTAGACAAATCGATAATACAGGGTGTTTCAGGAAACAAATAAATTAACTAGCTGTGAAAGCGATTCAACAAAGTACAGGTAATCTTATCAAAACTCAATATCAATGCGATTTAGAAGAACTGTAAACACTAACTGGATATATTATAAATCTCCATTAATCGGAGAAATCTCAGATTTCTTGATCAAAATATATTATAAATCTCCATTAATCGGAGAAATCTCAGATTTCTTGATCAAAATATGTATTTATTTGCCAAACTATTTAGAACAAGCATTCTAAATTCGCTTAAGTAACAACAACACTTAACCTACTTATAAAATAAGTTTTAAATGATGTATTTAGATTTAAGTATTGTTCTGAGCAGAACAATTGGAATAAATTACAATTCAATATCACATTTAATTGTCAAATTAAAACTGAAACTCTATCTAAATGATTGCGCTAAAGTCTTAAACAATCAAATATGTATATCGATTTTTAGAGTCTGTGCCAATAACAGGCATCTAAACTTAAACTATAATACGAATGACATATCTAATGGACAGCTAAGCTAATCATAATTCAATTAATTATAGTAAACAGTTGACGACAGTTTTAAGTTCAGCTGGTCAACCCTTTTCTGACCCTTCGGACCCTTCGTTAAGTTTTGCATTCTGCGTTGGCTCAACTTAATTAACTTTGTGCCTCTGTTGCATGCCCCTGTTGCTGGCAGCATCGACTCGGCTTACAAAGAAAACAGCAATGTAGAATGAAAAAAAACATCAATTTAATTAAATTTGCATGATAAATAAACAAACACAACAACATCAGCTGAGGCGGCAGCAATTGGATTCGAGACGACATTCCCAATGTTTCTCAAACTGTGGCAATATATACATATATGATATAGAAAGTGAGGGACAGGAAGTGCTTAGCGGTATATTGTACAGAAACTACCACTGATGTTTTTAACAGTGTATTTGACTTAGGTTAAAGGCTGAGCAAAACTTGTTGCTTCGTTGAGTGTGAAGAATAAAATGTGATATATTGAATGTCTACTCAAACATTATGAATTTGAGAGAAACTTTGGATATTTGTCAGAGCGCACTAAAAGAATAGATATATTCACATAACCCCATGTCATTTGTAAACCTTTTCATATAAACTATCCAACAAACTCAATCTTAAAGTCAAAAAAAGTATGTTTTCAATCTGAGATAAAACTTAAACCTAGAATAAATGAACAAATTATCCTTGAGTTTAAAATTTGGTTTATTTTTGAAAAAAGTATGTCTCACCTTTTTTATAGCTGCTCAAAAACCACTATCCAATGTATAAATTAATTATTTATAATTACCAATACAATTTTTTGCTAATATGACAAGTGTCTACAAATTAGCTAACCTGTTGGGAATTACAATGAAAAGACTGTGAATATATGTCTTATTTTCCTCTTTGTTCTCTTAGCCAAATGTGAGACGCTTAAATTGTTCGTATACCATATAATTTGTAACTGAAACTTTTTAATCTTGCCACACAACATACTACCTTCCATTGGCACACTATTGAAATGGGTTCTCAATATATACAGTAGGTTATTGATTTAACCGCAATGCACCTGTCGAAACAAACAAAATTTCAGCGAGTAGTTTTTGCAGCTCAACTGATAATGGGGAAATCCCCTTAAAGCGAGGCAAACAAAACAACTACCAACATCAGAGCAGGAAGCCACATGAGCGGAAAATTGGAAAAACTCTGCGAGAAAATACAACACAAAAAAAGAGAAGCAAAATAAAAAGCTGTGACTGGCAAATGTAAAGTGAAAAGCATACAAAGTGCTGGGCAATTGCGTTTGGTCAGGGGTGAAAGGGGATAGAAGGTGGAATATAAAGTGAAATGTTAGACAAAGTGACAGCCACACACACACACACGCACACACACACATACACACAGGACATGTGTATATGTATGCAAAGCGCTTGTTGTAAACTTATACTTTGAGCAAACAAAAAATGAAGGCAGCCAACAGGAGTCGCACACATGAAGACGCACAATTACATCTGTGTGTGTGTGAGTGTGTGTGTGTGGGAGTGTGTGTGTGTGTGGCAGGCTTAAAAGGATATGTGAAAGAGTGAAAAGGGGCGCTACTGACTACAATTGCAAGCGCCGTGAAAACTGTGACAATGTGCAGTCGTGTGTGTAAACAATTGTAATCCGGTAGAAAAATCACAGACAGAACAAAGTCCTGAACCAAAAACCGAACCTAACCTAACAAAAAAGCTGGCAGAGAAAAGCCTACGAGTAACGAGTAGACATATAGACATATAGGCCCATGAGGCTTAGCTGGTAACACAATATTGAACATCAAATCGAAAAAGTATAAAGGACGAGCACTCAACAAATAGAATATTAGAACATAGAGAACAGAGCACAGGATAGACTCTGCCTTAAAGCAAATATCGATTAACTGTACAAGCAGAGCAGAGCTGCATTTTGCATAAGAATCGCTAGCGGAACTAGTTCAAATATACTTGGCATTAAATCCTCAGTTCTTCTGAGTTGAAAACATTTTTAAATATTCTTAAGCAGTCATTCATTTCAATATTTGTAGAAAGAGATGGCGAGAGGGCATATTGGATAGATATCTTATCAGCAACTCTTTAAAACTATATCCCTTAAATCTTTTACAAATTACTTATTTAAACATCAATTCAGATTATAAACTGCTTTATACATATATTAACTACCTAAATGCATATTTATATTAATCATCACTTTTCTTTTGTTCTCTCTCTCTCTCCCTTTCTTCTTTCTTTGCAGGTGAGTAATGCACGAAAAATTTCCATTGAAAATTGTGTGCGATAAGCAAGACGAATAAAAAGCACGCAATAAAATCACATGGAAAACACACAATCTGTAAAATATCAACAAAAAAAGTATATATAAATATATAAATTTGCACATTTACCTCAGTCGTCGTCACCTTTATGGCTTGTAAACAAAATGCAAAACAACAATAACAACAGCATAAGCAAAAACAACAACAACAACAACAACTGTGAAGGTTAGCTTATAAATTTTATTTACTCATAAATTACAATTTTTGCAATGTGCGTTTTCATTGAAACGAAAAAAAAATTGTATTTTCATAAATTTAACTTAATTGTTTAAACTGCAGAAAAAAAATAAATTAAAATCATTTTTTGCTTGTTTTCAATGTTTTTAGGTCTTTAGATTTATTCGCCATTTATATCGTTTATATATGCAGCACGTGCAATAATGCTCATACGCCCCTTACGCCCAGTAGTTGCAATATTGTTGATAAACACAAATTAGCCTTAGCCTAGTTACGAAACTGGCAGCCTACTTAGTTCAGTGTGACCGTATATTGTGCAGCGCCATACAAAACAGCTGTTTCGCGCTAGCGTCTAACCTTAGCTAAAGCAACAGCAACAACAGCTAAAAATGCTAAATCGACTCTGACCCACTGACATTATTTCGCTATAGCGGCGATGACGACGACTGCAACTACTTAGACAACAACAACAGCAACAGCTACAACAACTACAACAACAAACAGCAATAGCTAAGCAAAGTGCAGTTGGATTTCTGGGGCCGGTTATACAATGTCACACTGATATATATACATATATATATATATATAATTTGAGAGAGTGATAGAGACTGAGAGAGCGTCATTCAGATGCCGGAAAGAGAACGACCCTGTTAGTCTATTACATTGTTTGCATAGTTGTTAGGCATTACAGATCTTGCGTATACCCTATATATAAATTATAAATTATGAGCAATTTTTTTTTGGAATTTTTTAATAACTATCAAAAATTAATTTAGAAATTGTAAGAAATTCATATGTGCAGCTATAAAAACTTAATCTTTAGTGCAATAGTCACAGAAATTAAAGACATAGATTAAAATACTAGTACAATTTCTGATTTACTTTTTTTTTTAGTAAGACTGATATAAAAACGTGACAGTGTTAAATAATTATTTATGATTTACTGCAAAAATATAATAGGGTTTCTTTATATATTTATTTGTATAACTATAGTTGACTAACAGGTCTTTAAATATTCCTTAAATATATTTATATATATAATTCAAATTATATTTTATTTATGTTATTTTAAACATATTTTTTCTTTGTTTGTTGTTATATTATATTAATAATGTATACCTAATAAATTATTTAAGTCAGATTTCAATTAAATTTCAGTTAATTGTATAGTTAATAAGACTTTAAACCTTTCTTAAATATATATTATTATATAACTATATGTATATTATATTTTCTTATTATATTTTATTTCAGTTATTTTTAATATTATTTATACTCTTTTCGAAGAAAATAGTATATTAAGTTTGTCCTGAAGTTTGTAACGCATAGAAGGAAGCGTCGGAGACCCCCAAAAGTTACTGCCAGTATGCTTAGAATGACAATACAAATTGATCTAGCCATGTCCGTCTGTCTGTCTGTCTGTCTGTCTGTCTGTCTGTCTGTCTGTCTGTCTGTCTGTCTGTCTGTCTGTCTGTCTGTATGTATGCAAACTAGTCCCTCAGTTTTTGAGCTATTGCGATAAAACTTTGCACAGACACTTATTATTCCAGGGGACAGCACATTGGTCGGAGCTGGCCGGATCGGAATACTATATCTTATAGCTGCCATACAACTCGAAGTCGGTTGTGGCCATATATCCCATGTTTTTTTAATCTATCGCGATGAAACTTTGCATAGATACTTATTATTCAAAGAGACATCACATTGGTTGGAGCCGGCCGGATCGGATCACTATATCTTATAGCTGCTATACAACTGGCAATGAATTAAATATTCTTAGAACAAAAAAAAATGTTACGCGACAAAACGATTTTGTACAGCTTATGAAATTTCAGTGGTGCAGTTGGCAGAGTGAAAATTGCCTATAGGTTCGAAAAGAGTATAAAATCTTCGGCACGCCGAAGATAATCCTTCCCCACTTGTTTTATTTTTTCTTTGTTTGTTTTAATATTATATTAATAATGTATACCCAATAAATCTAAATCAGATTTCAATTAAATTTTAGTTTTAATTAACCAATTAACCTTTCAACCAATTAGATTAAACATGATATAATCAGCAAATGAATAATTTAATAAGCTAAGATTTGAAACAAAGGGTGATATATTATTCTTAAATATGACAGTTAATGATTACTTAAGCTAAGTGTATTTTTAAGTACTTGATTTGATGGGAAGCTTAGATAAAGTACAGTAATCACAAAGGGCATAAATGCATATTTAACAACAATTTGAGTAATTAATATAGATAATATGGAAATAATACACATTTTTTTCACACTCTCAACTTTTAGTTGCTTAAATTGATATTTCAATATTATTTTAAGACTCTTTTTTCTACTAATTAGTTGCTCTCTTAGCAAATTGCTTGCCATTTGTTGATATTTCACATTTGTTTATTTGAGTCACTTTTTGGTCGGGTTTCATTTATTATTTTGTGCGCTAAATGAAAAGTGAAAACTGTCAACGCATGGCCCAGCAATTAGTCAGTGAAAGTGAAGCAAAAGCAAAAGCACTTTACCCCTGCCCCGCCCACTCTTTACCGCCCTCATTCGTCTCTGTTTTTTTTCTGCTATTCGAATTGTGGCAATTAAAATGACAATACGCACATAATAAGTGCAAATTTATGTGAAACATAAATCAATGTCAATTAATTGAGTTGCCCAATTGAAACTGATTCATGATGAACAAAACAAAACAATATATGCATTTAATAAGATTCGTTTGATGTACTTGATAGGCTTAAAACAATTTTAATTTATTAACTTAAAGTAAATTTCCATACTTAAAGCACATTTTTGGCGCACCTGTTTTTTTTTCTAAAAAATGTTCAAAGTCAGCACGCATCAAGAAATAAATAAACAAATAATAGACAAAGCTGAATCATGCCACAATGTGATATAAATGTATATGTATATATATTTTATGCGTTTTTTTGCAAAAACAAAAAAGTTATATATATTTAAAAGACGACAATAAACAAACAACATTCAGCAATCAGCAACAATAACAACAACAACAACAAGCGGCAATCGAAATACACTTGAACGTGAGTGAAACAAAATTCATGACCCACTTTATAAAACGCTTTTTCTTTCATCCATGACCCACTTTATTATTTGTAGCAATGATTGAGCGCCAAAACGCGCGACAGCGAGAGCGAAAGAGAGGGGGGGAGAGAGAGCGAGAGGGAGAGAGAGAGCGCACTAAGCGCTCTGCTGAGCGGCGAAGCATATGTTTTATATTCAGACAATTAGTTGCTAAACTGCAGGCTTACAACAACAACAACAATAACAACAGCTGGGCAAATGAGGTGAGACCAGACGCAGTTGTGGGTGGGTGGGTGATGGGAGGCTGGAGGGGAGATAGAGGAGGCTGCAGCAAGCACAGCTGAGAGCCGAGAGAGAAAGAGAGAGGGAGAGGAAGGCGGCTTAGTTAGCTCAGCTTTTTATGCCCTGAACCCATTAAAAATGGGTAAAAAGGGTATAATGAAGTTGTGCAAAAGTATGTAACAGGCATAAGGAAGCATCTCCGACCATATAAAGTATATATATTATTGATCAGTATCAACAGCCGAGTCGATCTAGCCATGTCCGTCTGTCTGTCCGTCTGTCCGTCTGTCTGTCTGTATGAACACACAGATATCAGAGACTACAAGAGCTAGAGACTTCATATTTGGAACATAAGTTCTCCTAATCCCGGGACAGATCAAGTTTATTAAAATTTATCGATAGCTCGTGCCGTTCAAAAGTTATCGATAAATTTCGATTTTAGACCAGCGTTTTTTGGATATAACTTACAAGTTATAAGAGCTAGAGGCCCCTAATTTGACATGTATAATCTCGAATAGCATACACATGAACAAATTTTTCACTTTTTGGATACCACCCCCCAAACCCCCCAAAAGTTAAAAAAACGCATTTTTGAAGGTACGACCTTGCAATTTGGTTTGGTCACACATATTATTGACAATTATTTGCCCCAAAAATTTCAATAAGATCGGACGATAAACACAGAAGTTATTTAAGATTTAACTTTCCATTGTGTGGGGCTCAGCGAAAAAGCAAGCTAACTGCTTAAGCCGCTTGCACTGCTTGAACTGCTTGTACTGCAGCATGTGTGTGTTTAGATTAATATGAATGATTGTAAGGACTGGGTTCAGGGTATCTCGTAGTCGGGCACTCCCGACTAGAGCACTCTTACTTGTTTAGTTAGGGGCCAGACAAGTGCCGACTACATGTGTGTGTGTGTGTGTGTGTGTGTGTGATTATGTCTGTCTGTCTGTCAGTCAGTTGCTTGTAGCGGCAAACAAACAGACAGGCAAACACACACTCAAAAAACCGCACAACAACTGAATTATGTGCATAAAAAGCGATGCAAAAAGATTTGTCGTGAAGGTTAAGTGCAGACAAATGTATAAGTATTTGGTAT
This sequence comes from Drosophila flavopinicola, assembly GCA_035042425.1. Classification (NCBI taxonomy): domain Eukaryota; kingdom Metazoa; phylum Arthropoda; class Insecta; order Diptera; family Drosophilidae; genus Drosophila; species Drosophila flavopinicola. Next base: position 613,177 of record JAWNLL010000165.1, read on the forward strand.
AGAATTATGCAAATTATACATTTTGTATGCGTATAAATAAACAATAAAAATTTATAAATATACGTTAAACATAATTTTTTTTATTACAGAATATATAATTATTTTACATATGTCGTATACTTAATACTCAAACTTTTAATAATGCCTAGATTGATATAAATATCATTTCAATTGCTTAAAACTATTACAAATAAAGTTATTATTAGTTTTTTATATTTATTTCTGTATTTCTTATGACTACTTTTATTAATATTAATTTCATATTATAGCTCTTCTAGTTTTGTTGCCTGAACCCATCCACTTAATTAGTCAGCCAGTTGCCAATTGACTTTTTTTTGCGTCATAAAAAGTACCTTACATAAAACGTGTTATCAATAAAACGTATCTATAGTTTATAGCTTATTTCGCACTCAGCCCCTCCTTTCTGTTTCTACAATGTGAGTCACCAGTTGATTAGCCAGTCATACAAATTCTAAGGAATTACAAACTTATTTCAACAAGATGTATATCAGCAAGCTAAAACCATAATATTTAAAGAAATGTTTTTGAATAGTTTTTTTGTTGAATTTAATTACTTATTAATCTTTTAATATTTATTTTATTATTTTTATTTCGGCTATTGAATTCAATCATATTTAATGGTTTCAGGCTATTCAAATGTCATTTATATTAATCAACAAAATTATATCAAAAGGCATGATACAATTTTTGTTGAGACATTAAATTTAAATATTAAGTATACGACTTATGTTTGCGTATACAACTTTCTAGATTATGTAATAATACCAACATTGCAGCAGCGGTAAGCAAAATTAAGATTTGTTAAATGAAATATTTAAGACGTATTTCGTTTTTATACTCACAGCACTTATCATTGCCCATAACAAGCTTTTGTTCAGGGTGTATATATATAGGTATGCAACAAACAGCAGTTGCATTTGTGTGGCTTGTTGTTGTTGCTGTTGCTGTTGCTATTTGTCCGCCACATTGTCGCGCACTTCGCCAACGTTGACATTGTGGTCATTACAGTAGTTTCAGTTTCAGTTGTTGTTGCTGTTGTTTCACATGTTTCGTTGTTGTCGTTGTTCTGCTGCAGTTTGTCCATTTTGTATTACATTTTCATTGCGCTTGTCATCGTTTGCGTTTGCATCGATGTTGCTGTTGTTGCTGTTGTCGTTGTTGTTGTCACTGCCATTGTTGTTGTCGCAGTTGTTGTTGTTGTTACTCTCACTCGCTTGCAATTAATTGTGACTGGCAGCATTCGACAACATGTTTGTTTGTCCGTCGGCCAAATTGGTTGCTGTCTGAAAATGCCATCAGCTGCAAACACGACTATCAAATTGGATCAGTGTTGTTGTTTTTCGTGTTTTAGCACTGCACTTAAGCTACACTGTTATGTGTGGGAAAACGACAGTGCTAAAGTTTAAGTAACAAGAGGGGCGGGGTTTCGTTTTCAACTTAAGACTTGTAGTACAATATATTATTTTATGAATTTTCTGAAATTGTGGAAAATAAATTTCAGCTTTTTTGTTTAATTCAAGAAATTAATTTATAGATCTAAGCGGAACTCTTAGCTTTCACTTAAAAGCTGAGCCACATACTTATAATAACAATAAATATGCTACTACAAGTAATCAAGTTCTGCACTTAAGAAATTAAGTGAAATATCATATGATATTTGTCTTATTTAAATTTGCGTTAAATAGTAATACAATTGTTCACTGTTTTAATCTTCGTAGGGTGTACTAGTTTTGAGTTATACATAAATGTATTGGTACATAGTTTGGCTTAAAAGCTCTTACCTTAACTTGAGCTTTAAGCTTACATAACTCTATCGTGCGTGTTTCTATCTTTACTATTGTCGAATCACAAACTTTAATCAATTGCACGAAATTTCATATGTATACATATGAATCATGGCTCACCTTACTCAAAAGCTCACACGTGCATAATTCCGGTTTTATTTCAACAATCACAGCATAATTTACGTTGTCGTGAAATCTCTTTTGGGAAATCGTCATTTGGGGCTCGCTGCTACCGAATTACTTCCCAGCGGCGACTTTGCCTACAAGTCCAACATCACGTAGACAAAAAACCCAAATGAAGAAATCACAACAACAAGACACCAAATGTTTAAGCTTGGCCCCAAGCAACAGCGGCGTTTTCTTCAGCCAAAGAAGAACGCGTGCGAATACGCTGCGTATGAGTAATGTGCTGTTGATTGCACTGTTAACAGATTGTGCAGCATCAGCATCATCATCATAATCATTATCAATTTGTCTTAGGTGTTTAAGCTGGGAATGCTCGGTGAGCACTTATAATCTGTATTAAATGTAATCTAGAATTTGAGCACATATTCTTATGATATTCTTTTTGTTTTTTGTGTGTAGAAGATTGAATTTGGATTTTGCAATGAAAAATTGAGAGTGAGCATAAGTTAGCGGAAGTGTAGTGAGATTTTAGTTTTATTTCATTTTGCTTAATGTGAAAGCATTTTAAACACACACGAATATAATAACTTGATGGGTTGCATACAATTTATATATTTAAATGAAAATAAACAACAGTTTGCTTGGTAGCTTATTGTTATTTGTTTTGTTTCCTCTAAAAGACTTTAACTTCAGCCACACTTCTATGCAATCGCTTCTCAGCAGTCATCATCAGTTCATCTCAGCTCGACTCTTGAAAGACAACAACTCCAGTGTTGCAGTTTTGGTTTCTGTTTCTGTTTCTGGTATCTGTTAATCTGGGACCACCCGGCAAATAGCGCCTAGTGTCCAGCGACTCTGTTCTCGGCTCTGTTTTATTTATTTATATATATATATTTTTTTTAATTACATTATGTACATAATGAGAAGGCCTCGCCAGCAGCAGCGGCAGAGTCCCAAAGAGATTGCGACTACAAATGCGAATGCAGGCAAAAATAATTACAGACACTGGACGCTGCGAGTCAGCGGTGTAATCAGCATAAAGCAGAGCAAAATAGCAGGAATAAAAGCTTTACTAGACAATGATAGACACACTGAAGTGTGCCCTGTAAAAATCGAAAAGCTCACTTTTCTATTTAAAAGTAGTTTTCATATGGTAAAACTAGTTTGCAAATGTTTTCAAAGTTTAAAATCGAGCTCAAAATATGGTTAATATATTTAAATAATATGAAATTAAACTGAAAATATAGTAAATCTATTTGAATAATATAAAATATGCATAGCTTGTTGAATTTGCTAATCAAAATCGAACAAAGGAGTAAAACAAAACAATACAAATCAAATGAAGAGTGTGATAAATATATATTACCCCATTGGTTTGCTTTTAGCAGCTTAGCTGTTTAGTCAAGCTTACCCTCTTTGCGCCTACACTACAGGGCATTCAAAGAATCCACAAAAAAGTGCGCTCTACGCGAGTCAAGGGAGCTAAAAACAAAGGTGGAGGTGACGGGCAGCTGGCCAAAAAACAACAAAAAAATGGAAAAAAGAGAAGGAAAAAATTCTGAATTGCCCGCCCTATGCAATGAGCGCGAAAATGAGTGACGTACAAGCAACACTGTACCCCGGTACACCCGGCCAGTGAACACTGTAGCCCGTACCCCTTTGAGCAACCGGATGGTTCCCTTGACAGGCGTAATAATTGTGCAGATTCTTTAGCGTTCTGTGGCTGACTTTATTTCTTTTTTGCTTCATGCTTGCTTTGACAGGGTGACACATTAATGTGCCCAGCTAGCTGATCATCATCATCCACGTCATCATCATCATCATCATCATCATTTGGGGCATTTTATTTGGGCGTTTGATTGACGCGCTTAATTAAAAGCAGCAGCAAGCAAGCACCTAAAGCACAGCGTTAATTAATTGAATTACAATTAATGCAGTTACTGTTTTAGTTTAGCTTATCACTTTACTCACATACATGCATATATTTATTTCAATTTATATTTATATTTCACAACTTATCAATCGTTGGCTGTTGAGGGCCGTCATATTTATAGCCATTCCAATCTCTCGGCAGAGATTCTCTCTTTCGTCTCAATTAGCGCGACTTTCGCCTCATTTCAAACATGACAAACATTTGGCATTCATTTATATTTATATTGACAACGTCTTGTCTGCTTTTATATATTTGTGCTGAGAGAGGGAAATACAATACCTGTTTCAGCTGTAATCACTTGTGAAATTTATATGCATATAGTATATTTATGTTATTTTCCCGTAATTGACTTTCATGCTCGTCATCAATAGTAATGTGTGTGTATTTGTGGGTTTTCCTAGAGTTTTAGGAAAAGTAACTCAATTTGACTTAATATATAGATAAATGCAGAAAAGTTGACTATCTGTTGCCTATTACTTTTAATTTTAACAATCTAGGTGCTCTTTATATTCATAGTAAATATATTTATATGTAAGAACTAATAGGGATTGATTTAAAGAATGAATTCGGTTTGTTTGGATAATGATTAGGGATTGATTTAAAAATTAATCGGGACTATTTTGAGAATGATTGATCAGAATTGATATATAATGCGAATGGGGATTGTTTCAGTTAAGAACGTTTTGATCTTATATCAATCTAATGTTGTTCTTATTTTGAGTACAAATCGGGATTGTTTTGATAGCGAATCAGGATTGCTTAAAAACGAATCGAAATTGTTTTGAGAATGAGTCGGGATTGTTTTCAGAATGAATCGAGATTATAATACATTACATTATTATGTTACTTATCATACTTCGTACTTATTTTGAGTACAGTCGTTCTTAATTTAGGAATTCAAAGGGCTTGCAGTAAGCAGAAAACGTTCCTAAGGTACGGGCTAAGATCAAGTATTTTGGTTAAAAAAAACATAAAGAACATAAGGAATACTTAATTTGGCACATAATTGCAAGAATATTTTACTATTGCCATAGTTATCCAGCAGCAATCGTGTGGGTCACCCTACTACGAAATTATCAAATTAAAAACCATAGAGACATATATTTTTCTGGGCAATAGCCAAGTAGTACTTTCATACTCGTTTCACAAATGTGGAAAGATATTTGTGCATTAGCAATCATCGGGCAATAATTCGCCACTGTTGCCAGGCAACAAGAATTTCGCCACCCGCTGACTTGGCAGAAATATAAGCAAATTGCTTGGCCCTGCTGTGCCCCAATCCCCCAGCCTGGTCAGCCCCACCTCCTCTCAGAGGAGCCCCTGCCCCACCTAAGCGTGAGTCAAATGAATGTTGTCTGTTTTTTTTATACTCTTTTCGAAGAAAATAGTATATTAAGTTTGTGCTGAAGTTTGTAATGCATAGAAGGAAGCGTCGGAGACTCCCAAAAGTTACTGCCACTATGCTTATAATGACAAAACAAATTGATCTAGCCATGTCTGTCTGTCTGTCTGTCTGTCTGCCTGTATGTATGCAAACTAGTCCCTCAGTTTTTGAGCTATCGCGATAAAACTTCGTACAGACACTTATTATTCCAGGGGACAGCACATTGGTCGGAGCCGGCCGGATCGGATCACTATATCTTATAGCTGCCATACAACTGGAAGTCGGGTTTGGCCATAAATCCCATGTTTTCAAAGCTATCGCGATGAAACTTTGCACAGATACATATTATTCAAACATACATCACATTGATCGGAGCCGGCCGGATCGGATCGCTATATCTTAAAGCTGCCATACAACTGGAAATAAATTTAATATTTCAATTCAAATTGATATCATATGATATCAATTTTTACAGATGAAAGTGCTGCAGTTAGCAGAGTGAAAATTGTCTAAAGGTTCGAAAAGAGTATAAAATCTTCGGCACGCCGAAGATAATCCTTTCCCACTTGTTTTTTTTTGGTTTGGGTTGCTTCCTCGTTGTTTTGGCCCCCAGTCAGAATCTGGAAGCTGGAACCTGAATCCCAGTCCCGTTGCAGGCGTGGTCCGTGGGATTCAAGTGGTCATCATCATCCTCGTTATAAGCATTTGCTGTTCTTGCTGTCGTTGTTGTTGTTGTCGTTGTCATGGCAGCTTTTTGTCTTAAAAATTCTTTTTTTTTATTTTGAGTTGTTCGCATGTATTTGGTTACGTGATTAATTGTTTACTTTGTATGGCATTTTATTTGCCTTTTTATTTACATAAGGACCACTCGAGAAATTCGCTTGTGTTTGTCTTTATAATTTTGTATTTTCTTTTTTGGCATAGGACATTTTTTAATTAGGCATAACATTTTGTATTTATATTGAATGGAATGGAAAATAATTGAGTCAACAAACAATATGAAAGTGTGAAGTGATTTTATTTCTTGTATATCATAAATAACAGATATATTTAAATTTAATACAAATATATATAATAAATAAATTAAAAAATAAATAAATATATATCATGCCCAATCAGCTCTCAATTTTATATTTATAAAGTTTTTGTATTGTGACGGCTTGTTAATTACAGAATTTGCCATGATTACTAATACAAAAGTAATAAAGCAATGCTTTAAACCTAGAAAACTTAGAAATTTTAACAGAAAACAAATAATAACTTTAAATATTGGAATCAAAAAAATATAAAAATCAAATTTAATATGTTTTATAATAATAAGATAATCAAACACTGATTGCTATTGAATACCAAATTTGATTTATTATCCAATTGTTTGCATAAGGAAATAGATTTATACAAAATACATCAAATACATAGATATGTATATATGCTTATATTGAGCACTTAGTTTAGTCTTTCACTTTGCTTGGCAAATGCTAATCAATTGGTTAATACAAGCCTGTAATTGAGTCAACACATTAGCGCCAAGTGAGGCCTATTTGCAAAGCATTTGCATTTTGTTTGAAGGCCGCATTTAATGAGTAGCGCAAACAGAAAGCCAGCCACTAATTTGAAAAACAATTTGGTTTTGATTCTTTGCAGGCTTAGCCCAGGTGAATTACCAGATCATTGGGCCTCAGGTGCAACAACAGCAGCAGCAGCAGCAACAGCAGCTAATAGCAGCAGCAACATCAACAACTACAACAACTCCGTTTGCAATCTGCCGCGCTCCTCGCCGGCCGCTGCGACCGCAGCCGTTACAATCGCAGCCAGTGGCGGCAGCCTGCTAACTGGACAGCTGGGAAGCCTTCCAGCACAGGTACAGGTACAGGTGCAGGCACCCGCACTCACGCAGCTGCAGCACGGACTGGCGCCCAGCACGCCGCTGCAGCGAGCGACGGCAGCGAGCGGCGGAGGCGCCGCTAATCTTGCTGCAGGCGCCCCCTCGCCCTCGAACTCAGCCACAGGCACAGCAACAGGCTCAGCTGCTGCCAGCAATCTGCAGCAACAGCAGCAGCTTCTCTACCAACAGCAGCAGCAGCAGCAGCAGCAACTGCATCAGCAGCTCAACTCGCATCAACGCAAAGCAGCCGCTGCTGCAGCAACAGCACACATTGCAGCTGCACTGCAGCGTTCGGCAGCCATTATGAATGCGGTGGCATCGCCGATTCCAGCCAACTCAGCCACGTCGGCCAGGAAGATACGGCGCAAAACTGATACGAAACTCAATTTGGTAAGTCAAATCTACTCCTTTCGCAGAAATAGTAACGCTAGTAGGCTTGGCACAACAAAACAAATGGTTCCAGCTATTACCGTCCGTCTGTCTGTCTGCATGTATGCAAACTAGTTACTCACTTTTTGAGCTAACGCATTGAAACTTGGCACAGTGACTTACTATTCAAAGGGACAGCACATTTGTCGGAATCGGCCAGATCGGACCACTATATCTTATAGCTGCCAAACAACTAGAACACTCTAACTCAGAAATGCCATTAGAAGACTTAAAACTCACATAACTTTGGCAAAACTGAAGCGATTTTCAAGTTTCAGGCCAATTTGTTCATGGTTTTTCCTCTATATTTCTATATTCAATCAATGTAAAGTGATTTTTGGTACCCCAGAAATGATGATGATCATAATCGACACGTTAAGTTTATTTATTTTCAAACTAATTTAACTTATACCTAATTTAACATATATTTATACAATCTTTACAGCCCCAATCGCAAATAAACAAATGCAACAATGAGAAACGACGACGTGAAATGGAAAATAATTATATTGAGCAGCTCTCTGAATTTCTGCAGCTCAATAAGCGTGGAGATATGACCTCAACGAAACCGGATAAGGCGGCAATATTAAATCAAGTGGTTCGAACGGTAAGTCAATCTATCTATGTAAACTATAAAAGAGAAACCCCCAGCAAAAGAAAAACGAACTAGTTTTGCTTTGACGAAAACTCATCAAAGAAAACTAATAAGCAAAATGTCAAACCCGAGGGAACACACAGAGAGCGAGATAGAGAGAGAGAGAGGGAGAGAGAGATTCTCTGCCTGGCATAACTAATGATCAATTAAGTGAGACAAATCCCCAATGTAATTTGCCTGCACTTTGTTCTATTCGCATTTCAATTAAAAAGCAATTATTTTCAAATTGAAAGCGTACCGAAAAGGGATTAAAATAATACGCATAAGACCCGAGGACCTTTCCCCATTCCGAACCGACTTTTTGACTGACGTAATTTCGCCTGCAAGAATTTAATTAATATTTTTCTACAATTTACATAAATTTATTTATGTTTCCAATGGCTGCGAGGTTAATTCTCGTCATGTTTTTTTTAGCATATTTCCTTCTTTTATACCCTGAACCCATTAAAAATGGGTAAAAAGGGTATAATGAGTTGTGCAAAAGTATGTAACAGGCATAAGGAAGCATCTCCGACCATATAAAGTATATATATTATTGATCAGTATCAACAGCCGAGTCGATCTAGCCATGTCCGTCTGTCTGTCCGTCTGTCCGTCTGTCCGTCTGACCGTCTGTCCGTCTGTCCGTCTGTCCGTCTGTCTGTCTGTATGAGCACACACAGATATCAGAGACTACAAGAGCTAGAGACTTCATATTTGGAACATAAGTTCTCCTAATCCCGGGACAGATCAAGTTTATTAAAATTTATCGATAGCTCGTCCCGTTCAAAAGTTATCGATAAATTTCGATTTCAGACCATCGTTTTTTGGATATAACTTACAAGTTATAAGAGCTAGAGGCTAATTTGACATGTATAATCTCGAATAGCATACACATGAACCAATTTTCACTTTTTGGATACCACCCCCAAACCCCCCAAAAGTTAAAAAAACGCATTTTTGAAAGGTACGACCTTGCAATTTGGTTTGGTCACATATTATTGACAATTGTTTGCCCAAAATTTCAATAAGATCGGACGATAAACACAGAAGTTATTTAAGATTTAACTTTCCATTATGTGGGCTCAGCGAAAAGCAAGCTAACTGCTTAGACCGCTTGCACTGCTTGTACTGCTTGTACTGCAGCATGTGTGTGTTTAGATTAATATGAATGATTGTAAGGACTGGGTTCAGGGTATCTCGTAGTCGGGCACTCGACTAGAGCACTCTTACTTGTTTTTATTGGTTTCAGGTAGCCTAACACTTATTATGCAAATTATAAGCGCCACGCTTTGGCGAACTTCAAAAACAGAATTAAATAAAATGCGGCAGCGACAAAACACACAACAAAATATAAAAACAACCACAACAAAGACAAAAAGCAAAGAATTTGGAAAAAAACTAAAAACCCAACATCCAGGCCAAAATAATTGTATTTAAATATTCAGCGGACGTAAAACTAAACACATGTTAATGCAATTAAGAGCGGTAAGAACAGCTCTATTAGGGCTATACATATACATTAGGGGTATTCATAAATAATAAACAAAATTTAATCATTTGCGTTGATTTATCACTAATGTGCTGTGGCTCATAATCGAATTTTTAGTGCCAAATGGGAGACTGCTCAATTTGTGATTTATTAGCTAGCCAATGCAAATATGAGTCAAAATTTAATGTAGTTAATTTTACATAATTAACTGATAGACTGGGTGCTAAAACAGTGGAAGATAGTTTCGAAAACAAATCAATTTGAATATACCACAAACAATTAATTTAATTCGTCAAGAATATGAACAGTATTTAGCCGGTAAAGTGAACTTTAAGCTTTGGATAAGAAGAGATGAATATAGTGAACTTTAAGCTTTCCATAAGCACAATTTCATTTGTGGGCCATCAAACAAAAAAGCTATAAAACAAAAATTGTTCATCAATTTGTTATTTGTATTACAGTTTTGAAAGATCGTCAAGAGTTCTTAAAATCATTTATTCAGCTTCCGGTTAATCTAACTATAGTCTAACACGGGCTAAACACGTTTCTTTATTTTTATACCCTGTACCCATTAAAAATGGGTAAAAAGGGAGAATTATGGAGTTGTGCAAAAGTATGTAACAGGCATAAGGAAGCATCTCCGACCATATAAAGTATATATATTCTTGATCAGTATCAACAGCCGAGTCGATCCAGCCATGTCCGTCTGTCTGTATGAACACGCAGATATCAGAGACTACATTCAAAAGTTATCGATAAATTTAGATTTCAGACTAGCGTTTTTGGGCCTCAACTTAAAAGTTATAAGAGCTAGAGGCCCCAAATTTGGCATGTATAATCTCGAATAGCATTCACATGTAACAAATATTAATCTTTTTGGATACCACCCCCCAATCCCCCTAAAAGCTCAAAAAACTCATTTTTGAAGGTATGACCTTGCAATTTGGTTTGCTGAAACATTTTATAGCCAATGTTATGTCCTACAAATTTTAGAAAGATCAGACAATAAGTATTAATTGAAGTCAGAACTGGGTTCAGGGTATCTCCTAGTCGGGCACTCCCGACTACAGCACTCTTACTTGTTTATATTTATTTTTAATCAAAATAAGCTCATAAATCTAAAGTTTAGTGATGATTTTCTGCTTCTTTCTTTCACACATACACAATTCAAGCATTCATATGTTAGTTATCTATGTATATGTTGTATTTTGATCTTCTCTTTTCTGCAATCGTCTATGTATGTATGTATGTACATACATATGTATGTATGTGTATATCTATATAAACCGAAGCTTTGCTTACCTGGCAACACATTTCCACTCAACATCGTGTGAGCTTGAATATTTAACAGTGAGAATCGATGGCAATTTATACTTGACAGTAATTCAAACTAATTCTGAAGAATTTATGTAAAACGATCTAAGATTTAAACATAAGATTCGCTATATTGGGAATCCATATTTGTATGTTTTCACAAGTCCATCATTAGCGCAAAGTAGTCTGTTCATTAATTTTGAGTTCGCAACCGCTTTGACACCTCATCCCCACTCTTTTCTATTACGAATGCAAGCTCACATTTATTGTTCCAAAAACACAGATGGCACTTACCCCTTTTTGTGTGTGTGTGTGTGTGTGTGTATTGTGCGGGGATCTGTTTCAGTTGTCGTGTTCTTTGATTGTCTGCTGCGTGTGACTTTGCATCTGCGTGTTTTTGAAAGCTCTCTCAAAATTTGCTCATTACCTGATGCGATCAATTGAAGCTACACATACGTACATACATACATACATACATATGTATGTAAATACATTTAAAGAACAAAAAGACCAGACACGTTTTAGACATATTCGTCATTGCAAGCTCCGGTTCGTAATGTTGTTGTTGTTGTTGTTGTTTATTTTATCATTTGACTGATATTTTCGGAGTGCCTTCACCCCAAAACCAAATACAAAATTTGTGTGCCCGTTGCTTGAGCAACTTTTCCTGGTTAGCAGTCGTACATACATATGTGCATACATACATACATACATACATACATGTCTACACACTGACACAGATGTGAGCTTCTTTCCAAACAAAAAAGAAGTAAAAGCTCGCTCTCGCATTCGCTCTCTCTCGCTCTCACAATTGCACTGGCAGATCAACGAACTGCGTTCGCTTTTCGGCGATGACGTCGCACTTCGCAATTTCATATTTTGTTGTTATTATTTGTGCAGCAGAAGCAACAGCAACAGCAACAGCAGCAACGGCAGCTTCTTTCACGCCCGCCTCACACAAGGTGCAAAGGCAAATGGGTGATAACAAAGCACACACACACACACACACACGCACATATCACACGTGAGCCGGTAAACAAAACGGCAGGAGAGCAACAGCAACAACAACAGCAGCAGCAGCAGCAGCGCTGAGCGCAGCGTGAGAGAGCGAGAGAGAGAGAGAGAGAGCAGCGGGCTTCGTCAGCTTGCGCCGTCTTTGTTGTTATATTCGCAATTTTCGTCGTGTTTTCGGGTTTCTTTTTTTTTGCTGTGTTTTTTAATACAATAATACAATTGCATCAAAAAATGTGTGTTTAGTATTTCGGCAACTTTGTGACAGTGCTGAGTGTGCGCAACGTTTCTGTGATTTTATACATTATTTATTTTTCGCCAGCATTTTAAAAGTGAGTAATGCTGTTCTGTAAATCTAACATAGCGCGTACTTTCAAACATACATAATTGCGTGTTAGAGCCATTGACACGCGCGCTCAAGTTGATTGACCTTGAGAATGCTGTGCAAATTGTATGTAATTTGTGTATGTGCGTGAACTACATACATACATACATAAGTCTTCTTAAAACTTTGTCCAATGCAACAATAATATTGAATACAGTTGTGTGGAGTCTGTTATGCTTTCATTGAAGTGCTTTTTGCTCCGTTTTGTTGTGCTTCGGCTGTGCGTGCACTCGTGTGTGTGTGTGTGTGTGTGTGTGTGTATTCTGGCCTGTGTCAATGACTCAAAGCTCAAACGCGCGCGCCAAAATTTGCTTTGGCGGAGTAAAAATATAACACAAAAACAAAACCAATATACTATGAGTACCTTCGGTATCAGAGTATAAACACACACACACACACACACACACACAGAATGAGATGAAATGCGGTTTATTGCACTTCATTGTGTAAACACAGTGAGCGAAACGCCGACGCATGATGACCAGCGCGAGCTTTTCTCTCTCACTCTCTCTCTCGCTCTCTCTCTCTCTGTTTTCTTCGCACTGAGACGCGCAAAAGCTTAGCCGAGAGCAACAACAAGAACAATAACGCAACGGCATATGTTGTCGATCACTTTGCAAGCTATATTAATTATTATGAGTGGAGAAGCTTCGTGTTCTTCTTCTTGTTGTTGTTGTTGTTGTTGCTCTGCGCTGTTCCGTTTTGTTATTGTTGTACATAAAGGGGGCACAGAATTTTGTGCATACAGCAAACACTTCCGCATTTCGCAATGTTTGTGATACAGATAGTGTTGCATTTGTGATTTCTGAATATGTGCCATATAAATATATGAATATATATACATATGTATGTATGTATATACCTATAATATACATAAACGGATGCATTCATTTCAATATTATTTGAATTTTCTTTTGATGACTGCTAAAAAAAGACAGAAAATTTAAATGAACATTGCAATTAAGTAATAAAATATAATATATTATTGAAAAATTAACAATTCATTACAAAATGATAATAATAAAATGTATGCAAGTCAATATGGGTTTTTTTATCATCTCAAATCATATATTTAAAGAAATTGTATTGCATAACCTAAAAAAAATAATATAATTTGCTATTATTTCTTATTTGCAGTATCGTGATATTTGTGACAAGGGCCAAAGCCGTGATATATCCTCAACATCTACCAATAACAACAATAATAACAACAACAACAACTCCACAACAACGACCAACAACAATAATAACAACAACAATACCAGCAACAACAATAACAATAACAACAACAACAATAGCCACAAACCACAACAACAACAACAACAAGCAACCTCAACACGGTGCACACGCTGTGCGACAGACAACTGCTCGATACACCCTGTGCAACAGGGCGAAGTCTCGTCGACGGAGCCGCCATTGCCGGAGCCATCGCTGCTGAACGGACAGGTGCCGGAGATATCGGCGTACTTTGAGGCACTCGAGCATTATATCAGCTCGGTGGGTTGGGTCCTGCTGCAGGTGAACGCTAACGGCATCATTGAGTCCTGCACGCAGAACATACGCGAACTGATCGGCTATGAGAAGCACGAGCTCTTCCATCAGCCCCTCTACATGTACCTCTATGCGGGGGATCACGCCAAACTGGAGCCGATCATAAACAATATGTACAGCGCAGGAGTTGGAGCAGGAGCTGGAGGAGCGGGAGGAGGAGGCAGCAGTTCAGCGGGAGCCAGCTCAGCTGCCGGCTGGGGTGATCTCGATGAGCTGAACAACGGCAATGTCTCACAGCACTCGGCTGGCTCCAATTCCAGCTCCAGTGCGGGCAATGGAGCAGGAACTGGAGCAGGCGGGGCAGGAAGTGGCGTCAATGCCAGCAAATCGAAGCGCAGCATTTCGACCAAGGTGCGCATGCTAGTCAAGGACACGCGACCGGCCACGCAGACCTCCTCCAACTGCGATGCCATGGACCAGAAGCCGCTCCGGCCAACCGGACATCAGGACAAGTATGAAGAGGTCGTGTTGATAGCGGCGCCAGTCAAGGGTGAGTCCACCACGAGCTGTTGCAATCTCATTTTGGGTGTTGTGTTATTGAAGGCGAATTTCAAGCGAAGTGTAGGTGTCTAAATCAAAATCAAAATATATCTCGATTGAGGTGTTTTTCTTAAGTAAAAATAGGTGTTTTATTATATAAATCTAAATATACATAAAAGAGAGTTCATTCCGTTATTTCAGTGATCTGAAAAACATCCTTTTGAAATACGATTATATAGAACATAAAGTATTAAATCCTGTCAGTATATGGTTTGTACTTTAGTTTTTGGATTACAAAGGAAAAACCAAAAGAAAGTAAATGTCAAATTTATTAAACTAAAACTGAGTCAACAATGATATATAGAATACAAATAGCAAAAACTCGTTGATTTTACTATATTTTTATACATTCATACTTAGTATCTGCAAATATATATGTTTCGAAAAGAAGTCTTAAAGATCTGCTAGATTTGTCAATATTTATAACTACTCGCAAACAATCGATGATTTTATATAGCAGTCTAATAAATAAAGTATAAACGTAGTATATAACAGTCTAATAGAATATAAACGTAGTATATAACAGTCTAATAGAGTATGAAGATAGTATATAACAGTCTAATAGAGTATAAACGTAGTATATAACAGTCTAATAGAGTATGAAGATAGTATATAACAGTCTAATAGAGTATAAACATAGTGTATAACAGTCTAATAGAGTATACACATATTATATAACAGTCTAATAGAGTACAAACGTAGTATATAACAGTCTAATTGAGTATTAACATCGTGTATAACAGTTTAGTAGTTGGAATATAAACGTAGTACACATATATGACAGTATATTAACAATTCAATACATTACGCATGGCATATTTTCGAAATGCAAAGCAAAAAGAACTGCTTCTACAAATAATATTCCAACTGACAAAACACGCTATTTGTCTCAAAGCTGCTAGTTGAGCAAAGCATAAACAAGTGCTTTGTAGGAGTAAAAACTGCTGAATCCTTTCAATAAACCACCAGCAAAAAGAAAATGTAATGTCCTTCGGTTTGATAAATTGTCATCCCACTCGGATCAAGCCATCTTACTGAACTTTTGTCTTACTCCCACAGACGATGCGGATGCGAGCAGCTCGGTCCTGTGCCTGATCACACGGCCGGAGGACGAGTCACCGCTGGAGATCAACATGCAGCAGCATGTACAGCAGCAGCCCATCGAGCAGATGACCTTCAAGCTGGACGTGCATGGCAAAATACTCAGCCTGGATGCGACGGCGCTGCGTGATCCGTTCAAGCAGCATCTGCTGACGTGGGTGGGTCGCCTCTGGCAGGATCTCTGCCATCCGCACGATCTGTCCACACTCAAATCGCATCTACGCGACATTCAAGACTCGGCGGTGGTGCATTCGCCGGGTGGAACGACCATTCCTGGTGCTCCGCCCGGTGGTTGCTCCATCTCGAATGTAATATCACGTCCATTTCGTTTGCGCTTGGGCGCACCCGATGTCTATGTGCATGTGAAGGCCAATTCGAGACTGTTCCTCAATCAGACGCCCGGCGAGACGGACTTCATCATGTCCGTGCAGACGCTGCTCAACTCCGAGAACGACATGAACAGCAACAACACAGGAGCCGGCAGCCAGATGAGCCTCAGTCAAATGTGCGCCATGTCGCCGGGCTCGTCGCTGGCCAGCAGTCTGGTCAATACGCTCTCCATGGAGGCGCTGGGGCACAGCAGCTCCTCCTCCTCGTCCACGACGCCGGTTCAGGCGCTGCCCACGCATCTCCTGGGCGGCCTAGTCGGAGGCGGGCAGCACAACAACAGCAACAACAACAGCAGCAGCAACAACAACAACAGTGGCTCGGGCACACAAACAACCAATGTGGGCGGACCACTGATGAGCTCGGCCATCATCAATGGCAGTGGGATGCAGCAGCGCTTGGGGAATGCCTCATCGGCTGCCAACTCATCGGCGGCAACGCTGGTGAACGCATTCACCGCATCGCCTGCGCCCGGGGAGCATTCGTTTTACGGCAGCGATGGCTACGAGTTCGAGATTGCACATTCCTCGTTCGACATGGATCCCAGCGGTGGCGTGGGCGCCTGGTCGGATTCGCGGCCCAATTCGCGCGCCTCTGTGGCGACGCCGGTGAGCACGCCACGTCCGCCATCCGGACACGGCTTCAGTCCGGCGGTATGCGCCTCCCCAGCCACGCCCTATCAGCTGTCCTCCCACTCGGCGGCCAGTTTGCCCTCGCCGCAGTCCAATGCGAGCGCCGGCGCCGGCGGCAGCAGCAGCTACGGTTTCAACTTTCACTCCTACGAGCCGGCCGACAGCAAGTCGGATAAGGAGCAGCAGCAGCAGCAGCAGCAGCAGAGCAACAGCAACAATGCCCAGAGCAACAGCAGCAGCGCTCTAATGGGCGGCGGTCTGCCAAATGGCGTCGCTGGTTTGCTGCTCACCCAGCAGCAACAGCAACAGCAACAACAACGACAACAACAGACGCCACCACTGCAGGAGTCGTCGGAGCGACTGCGTCATCTGCTCACCAAATCGCAAATGGGCGATGAGGAGAAGGTAAACGAGATTTGCTGTTTAAACAGTCTACTATTTGACTGATATTTTAGTTGATAACATAAATGCTTGACTAAAAAACTAGCTAAGCAAAAAGTAATCGATATCGGAACTAGACACTTGTCATTTCGTTATCGATTGCCATTTTTGTTTTGCTAGTTTTTTTAGTCAACTCAAAATGATTGGATTCAGAAATGGGAATAGCTCTGATTTTCAAGTAAATCTAAGATCATTTAAAAGCTTTACGTTTCGAAAAAGCTTGTCTAGCTATGAACTAGTTCATTAACTTTAATTTTCGAAATATATTTTATTTAAGCATAAATAATACGCTTTCACCTAGAATTCAATATTATTTAATTATAAAATTAAACTAAACTGCTTTCCGTATTGAATTTTCGAATATTTGATAGTGAATTTAAAAGCAACTCCGATAATGTTCCTTTATTTGACAGCAGTTCATTAAACTAGTTCGCCAAAAAATCCAATTTATTTAAAAACAATAAGGATTACAAATGTTTTGGCTCTTTTGCTTGCAGTACTTCAAGCAGGAGTGCAGCGAGGATGAGAAGCTCAATGTGGGACCCACAGGCGGTCCAGCAGCCAGCTTCAAGATGGGCGGCCAGCCCGGAGGTCCAATGGGCATGTTTGGACCCCTTGGACCCCGCGCTGCGGCAAATGCATCCCTGCTGCAAAAGGTGGGCAACTCGCAGAATCCGATGCTGCTCAAGGTGAGTAGATTAAATATACATAGAAGTTTAATCAAAATTATGGTGATACTTAAATTTGTTAAAGTTACAGAAAGTTCGGGAATTTCCATTTTATGTTGAAACTATTATTAATATTTAGTGAAGGTTTTTTCTTAAGCTTATTTAAAAGCAATAAATAAATAAATACTATAAATTTATTATGCTAAATCGGCAGCAAAGTCCATAATCACAATTTTTTCCAAATTTTTCAACTTATTTTTAAAATAAATTAAAAAAATCTAGTTTTTCGGTTTCGCACAAAGGTATCCTTAGAAAATGGTCAGTATCTTCGGGTTCAGATTGTTGATATTAGGGACTTTTACAGCTTTGAAAACAGCATAAAAAAGCATTATTCAATACTTATTTTTAACAATTTCAATTGAATTTGAATATTCAAAGATAGTATATCAAAATCGATTACAGATAATATTTTTTAAATATTATTACATTACATTATATACTAATTTAATTATTTTTAGATTTATTTTGTCTACATTTCTTATTAAATATTTAGTTTTATTTTAAATAACACGGGAGCAACGTATTAATTGAATTGCTTACCCATTTACAGCTGCTGAACGAGAAGAGCGAGGAGGACGATGGCAGTGGTGGCCCTGGATCAGGTCCTGGCGGACCCGGAGTGCCCAACAATGCGCGCCAGAGCGAACTGATGCGTCAGCTGCAGAAGGACGATGGTGGCAGCCATGGACCCGCACATGGAATGCTCGGCGGCAGCGGTGGCGGAGGCGGGGGCAACTCTGGCGCCAACATGAGCAACGAGGATCTCAAGCGCATGCTGAAAATCCAAAGTGATCCGGCAATGAGTCGCAAGCGTTCGCTCAACGAGCCCGACGACGACATCTCGGCCAAGCGGTCCGAGGATAAGCCCAGCAAGCTATGCTCCCAGAACAAGATGCTCGCGAAGCTGCTCCAAAATCCCATCAAGCTGCCCAAGGCGCCCAATCCGGAGCAGCCGCTGCAGGTGAAAACGCTGCCGGATATCACCAGCTCCACGGTGAACAATGTGAGCAGCTCGCTGTCGGCGCCGGGCAATCTCATCAGTGCCACCAGCGGACCCAAAGCAGCAGCGGCAGCAGCCAGCAATCGCGCACGCAAGCAGCAGCAGCAATTGCAGCAACAACAGCAGCAGCAACAACAGCAGCAACAACAGCAGCAGCTGCAACAACAGCAACAACAACAGCAGCAGCAGCAGCAACAACAGTCAACGCCGCAGCAAAACGATATCTACCTCAGCCAGCAGCAGCTGGCATACCAGCAGCAACAGCAGCAGCAACAACAACAGCAACAGCTGGCAACAACAGCAACTACCTCAATTACCATAGCGGCCTCAACGTCAGCGGCTGCAGCAGCGGCAGCAGCAGCAGCAGCAGCAGCTGCCTCAACATCCGCCGGCGCCGACACGGAGCTGTCCAAGCTGCTGGACAGCGTTATGGATTATTATACGGATGATACGCCCATTGTCACAGCAGCAATTAGCGATATACAAAAGTCGCTGATGCTCGATGTGGAGACAGCTTCTTTTGGCGTGATGAACGCTATGAATCCGCATCTGCTCATGTCACAGCAGCAGCATCAACAGTTGCTGGCACAGCAGCAGCAGCAACAGCAGCAGCAACAACAACAGCAGCAGCAGCAGCAACAATTGCAGCAACGCCAGCAACATTTGCAGCCGCCTGCCTATCCAGGCATGCTGGGATTGCAGCAGCAGCAGCATCAACCGCAGCAGCAACAGCAGCAGCAGCAGCAACAGAATCAACAGCAGCAACAGCAGCATCTAATGCGCCAGCAACAGTTGCTGGAGGCAATGCGCAATCATGGCAACTTTCAGCGACCACCGCCCATGTATGCGGCACGTGGGCGTGGCCCAACGAACGCCGTGGCCACACCCGGAGGCGGCGTTGTGCTGCCCACGCAACAAATGCGCAACATGCGACAGCAGCAACAGCAGCAGCAAAAGGAGCGACTGCTGCAGCAGCAGCAGAAGCAACAGTTGCTGGTGCCCGAGAATGCCAGTGAGTTGCGAAAAGAAATAACTAAATCTGTAATATTACTATAACTAATTGTCAATTCGTTCCCTTTCAGCTGGCATCAATGCGGGAGGCATTAACAACATTGGCTCACTGCTGAACACAACCGTCGCACCGAATGTCTCGCTCTCCAGGACCAATCTGCCGGCAGATGCACAGCTGAGCCCCAACTTTGCGCAAACGTTGATGCAGCAGCAGCTCAGCCCCGGCCGCAGTGCCCCCTACAGTCCGCAGCCCAATCAAGGTAAATATCTGGAGACAACTAGCCAGAATGTAATAATGCTCACAAAATTGGCTCTTCACAGGTTATGCGCCGCAGTTTGCACAAAATGCGCAGCGATTGTCGCCGCAGCAGCAGCAGCAACAGCAGACGCCACAGCAGCAACAGTTGGCGTATCTGCAGCAGCAGCAGCAACAGCAGCAGCAGCAACAGGCTGGCGATGGAGTACGCTCCAATACGCCCTTTGGCAGTGGCTCCGGCCTGCAGTCGCCGGGCATGCAGAGCAGTCCGCAGCAGTGGCCAACAGCCGGGGGTGCAGCTGGTGTTGCAGGCGGGACGAGTGCTGTTGGCGGACCGCTGCCAGCCGGCAATGCCGGACGCTCACTGCAGCAGCACAATAATCCCTTGCTCATTGCGCAGCTGCAGGTGAGTGGCAAAGAATACGCACTGCCCAATGAAGCACAACTAATCTCCTTCCACGATGTCCAGAGCAACTACAATGCGCGCCAGTACCAGCAGCAGCAACAGCAGCAGCAGCAACAACAGCAGCAGCAGCGACGCGGCCTCAACTCGCCCGGCGCCGTTGGAGCCGTTGGCAATGTGGCTGCTGCACTGCAGCGTCAGAACTCCTTCCAGGCACAGGGCGGCAGCGGCGCCACCACGCCCGACGGCAGCACCGGCGGACCAGGAGTCGTCGGCCTCGGCGTCGGCTTCGGCGCTGGTCCACAGTCACCCTACGGCGGCGGCGCAGCATCGAATGCGTTCCAGCAGCAGCAACTGCAGCGACTCCAGCGACAGGGCAGCGTGCCACAGGCGACGCAACACTTGCCAGGTGAGTGACGCACGGAGGAGGAGGCGCGTGTCGCGTGTCGCCTAACAGCCCGAATCTGCGATTAGTCGCTTAGTCTTAGCGACCCCAGTCCACATTACAAGATACAAGGGGTATCCACAAGAGTTTAGTGAATCTTATGTATTTTATTAGTTGGAGACTACTAGACTACTGTAGCTGCAGCTCCAAATGGAACTGGCGGCTTGACGAGTGTAATAAAACGCGTTTCGTTTTTGCTGCTGGAACTAGTTTCAAATATAAGTGTTACTAGCTTAAACAAAAACTAATATTATTAAGTAGGTTTTTCGGCTGGAACTTATTTTAAATCGAAAACAAATACATGCATTTACTGTCTCCAACAAAGCTGCAAAAATATTTGAACTAGTTCATGTACTAAACAAAGCTGGAACTAGTTTAAGCTTAACAGTAGTTCACAGCTCTAAACAGCATAATATAAACAGTGAGCCATCAATTTATATATAAAACTAGTTCCTCTTAAATAATGAACTAGTTCCAACTATACAAAACTAGTTGCACTAATTATTAGTTATATAGTCTCACTCAAACTATGAACTGACTTCAAGTATGCAGATCTAGTTTTAACAATAAAAAAAATTAAATCGATCAAGTTCCAACTACAATTAGCTTTACTTAAATTTAAAACTAGTTCCAACTGTAAAAACTAGCTCGACTTGAACAACAACACTAGTTTATTTGTACTTAAGCCCTAAACAAGTTCCAAATGTACACAACTAGTTCCACTTGAATGCAACACTAGTTCCGGTATCACAAGGATTTCGAATGCAGCGTGAGCTAGTTCACAACTTGCCGCTTGCTATAAATGAGTGTACTAAATATCAATACATAAACAGCTTCACATACACACTCACACATGCCAACACCGTTTCACACACACACACACACACCAACACACACACACATTGTTAATATTTGACTAGTTTTTAACCAAAGCCAAACAAATCAAACGCTTAACCGAAACAGGCTCAACGCGTTTCGGGTTGTCACCTGGCAACAGCAGCAGCAGCAACAACAACAGCAGCAGCAGCAGCAGCAGCAGCAACCACAATAGCCACAATGATAATGCAGCTGCCGCCACCAGTCAACAGCAGCAGCAGCAGCAACACCACCAACATCAGCAACATCAGCAACAACAGCAGCAGCATCAGCAACAGCTGATGAATGGAATGAGCATGTCCCCACATCCTGGCATGATGGGCGTGGGCGGCATGGGCAGTGCCAGTGGCGGCGGCAATGGCATCATTGGGCTGGGCGGTGGCGGTGTCGGCGGCGCCAGCAGCGGTTATGCAGCCCTGGGTGGCTATGGTCAGGCGCAGCAGTCGAATGATTTCTATGCTCGAGCGCAGACCGGTAAGCCGTGTGCTCACACTCAAATCTCTCTCTCTCTCTCTCTCTCTCTCTCTTTCTACCTCTCTCTGTATCTATACCTTTACCTCTCTCTCGCTCTCGCTCTCTGCTCGCTCACGCGCTCGCTGTAATCACATGTCATTCCCCACATCAAAATATATATCTATATGTATATATATAATCCAAAAAACAAACTTCAGCTAATCATTGTGTATATATTATATAAGCAAGAAACAAGAAAAACTAAATACCCTGAAACAATCCACACATTTTTGTACATATGAACTAATAAAAATTCTTGGGCCCCAAAACTATAATACACACACAAACACATTCACACACACAAACACACACACATCTATTGCCTAACAACATTTGCAAGTTTTGTATTATCGTATAATTGTACTACATCCACATACAAATATATGTATATATGATATCTTGTATATAACCTAGGTCTATTTGCATTTAAGTATTTAACGGTTAGTTCTTAGGCGCTGCACCCCACTGTATTAACCCATGTAAAGACTTTAGACATATATATATATATATATATATATATAGCAAGAGAACCCAAGAACCGAGTACTGAGTCAAACAAAAAACGTATATAATATAACTATAATAATTGGGGATCGCATATCTGTATATTATTATATATTGTATGTGTTTAGTTTTAGTTTTAGTTTGTATATTTTAAATGACATATTCATTTGGATTGAAAACAGCTTGGGAGTGTTTTGAATGTACAATTATATCAATATATATATATGAATCTACACAAATATGTTTTGATTTTCTAAAATATTTTCAATTTACAAAGAAATTTTTTAAATTTCAATTTGATTTGCAAATAACGCTTGAAATTTATCACGCTTTCTATTCGGATCTTATTCTAATCCACGAACTCTTCTAATTCTGTAAAAAAAACTTTAATTTTTGAAAACACAATACATTTTCAATTTTATCATATCATCAGCAAAAGCGTCTGAAAAATATGAGAAATTTGTTTTATATAGTATGTGGACTTTGAATTGAAAGGCTTACATGAGAATTGCCTATTCTGATTTCATGAATTTTATTTATTTTTTTAAGATTTGAAGTATTGCTCATTTAAATAGTTGTATCAAAGCACTCACAAACAAATAAGCCAAGCCAAACTGAATATGTTGTATATTATTTACACAATTATAAGTTTATTATTTATATTATTATATGTTAATTATAAAAGAGTAAACACATGCCTATATATCTTACCCTCAAACCAATCCGCTCAGCCTCAACATTTATGTGTGTGTGTCATATATATTTATTATTTATATATTTTTAGAAATATTATTATTTATGTTTATGTTTTGTATATGTTGTATTCTGTTGTCTGTTGTGTATTTATTTACATGTTATCTGTCTAGCTAAGTTCAACATTAATTGTGACTAAAAATCATTTTTTGTCGTGGGTCCAAATTCCGCATCCAAAGTGCATAGCAAAAACACAACTAATCCGGCCATCTTCTTCAATTCTTGCAGCTGGAAATAGCAGCGGAGGCGTCACTGGCGGCAATGCCAACTCGGACTTTGTCAAGCAGGAGCTGAGAGCGGTGGTCAGTGTACGGGCCCAGCAGGCGGCGGCAGCAGCGACTGGCGGGGGCGGCGGCATTGGGGGCGTGGCACAGCGGGGCCAGACGCCACAGAGTCCGCTGCAGCAGGGACCAATGATTGGCGGTGGCAATAGTACAAATTCCATGGGCAATGCCACGCCCACTGGCAGCGGCAATCCAATGCTCAATACACCGCCAGATCCAACGCTGGGCTTTAGCTTCGAGACGCGTGAGTAGAAAACAATCAAATATACTATATAACAAAAAAATGAACCCTAGCTGAACTCTCTGTCTTCTTCAATTTAGCGGACTTTTTTACAAGCAGCGCTACGAGGTGACCCTAAGGTGACTCCACAACTCAACAACAACAACAACAACAACTGCTAAACAACAACAACAACAGCAACAACAACAAGAAACACAACCTATTCATGTTCTTCAAACGCATTTAAGGCTCTCAGAACGTTTACCCTATAGAGAAATATGGATATGGAAGTCGCAGCATTTTTGTTAACCAAAACAAAACCAAGTTTAAGCAACAAAGCGATCGAACCTCTAGAAATGTGTAAAATGTATATGTAAAATTTAAATTTAACAAAAAATTAGCAGCACTCTACAATAAGCCAAAACGTTAAAAAAAAAACACAAACAGATATATATATATATATATAAATATATTTATTATTAACACTAGCAAATATTAATTGTAATGCATAAAAAAAAGTGGGAACCTCGTCTAAAAAAAAACAACAAAAAAAGAACATTTTAAAAATAAGAGACACGCTATAGTTAAATATTTTGAAAAGTTGCTAAAAAATATACAAAAAAAAAAAAACGAAAAAAATAACATATTTATTACGTTTAAACGTAAAGTTTAGGCTAAGATGCTATATATATATATATATATATATATGTATATGTATATGTATATGCATTCATACATTTATATATATATATATGTATAACTACATGTTTATAATGCGGCTGGCGCAACGTTTCAAGCTGTTGTTTATTATGGATATATGTATGTATAACACTAAACATCGATAAACAAATAGAAAGAATGATTAGAGAAGAGAAGGTGGAGATGAGCAGCAGTTTGCTAGGCTTTAAATTATAACGGCATTAATTAAAATAAATAAAAAACACGTATACAATTTGAACGAACTATGTAAGCATATATAACACACACTTTTACATATATATATATATATATATATGTATACATATTTAAAATTAGTGTTGAATTTTTTCAGTGTGATAATTTGTTAAATTTTATAATATACTAATGTTGCTTATTTGTTGCTATAGAGCGTGTCCTCTGGACAACAATCTATTTCCAAACGTTTACGTTTCTATCCTTTACATACATTTTAAGCATTTTCTTTATGAACAACAACAACTATTCGGCATACTAAATCAATTTCAACAACAACAACAACTTAAACTTAAACAACAACTTTAATTGTTTGTATATTTGTTATGGTATTTGATTATTGAGCTGCATTAACTCTTCAACTGTAATTGTATATATAATTTTCACTATTACATCTATTATTATTATTATTATTATTATTATTATTATTTACAAAATTGTAATTCATAATTTAGTTAATGCTTTAAACTTAATTAATTAATTTGTAATTTTTAAAAAAAGCAGAAAGAAAAGCTCGGCGCTTTGCACAAAAGTCGACGTTGCAATTTCAATGTGAAGGCTATTTTACAGGTTTTTGTTTAAACTAATATTTTACAACGTTTTATTGATAACATACAATTATATTTCTTTTATACACACACACTTTTTATGTAGCATATCACAATTATTTCAATTTCATCGAGAAATCTTCCAAATGTTTCTCGTTTTTTATTATGTAATTATTTTTATTATTGATTTTTGATTTTGTTCACGCATCTGTAATCTGTAGTTGGGTTCAATCGTTATAAATATTATTTTAAAAATATATAGAATATACACATATACTATATATATATATATACATACATATATATATTAAATATAGTTTTTTAATTTTATTAAATATGTTTAAAATGCAACAAAACCTAAATAAAAATTTATATACAATATATAAAAATACATTTATGCTTTAGCCGTTTTTTATTTCAACCTTTTCATATGACTTAACAAATTATGATGCTGAGAAAACAATAATAACAACAACAACAACGATAAATAATACACAATTATATAGTAAATAAAATAGAAGTGTATACAAATGGCGATATTAACACTTGGGAAAATAGAAATACCTCTCGTTAAGTTCAAAAGAAACCTAATATAATAAACATACAAATTTATATATAAACTCTTAAAAACAAAATAATTAAATACAAGTTACCACACAGAAAATAAAATATAAACACAATACGCATATGTTTATGTATTATATATATATATACATATATATATATATATATATATATTTCAATGCTAGTTGCAAGTTTCACACATACATTAATTTAGTAAGTCGTTTAAGTGAATACATTTTGTAGACTCCACTAGTTAAATTTCGATTATTTAAGAGGCTACATTTAATACAATTAAATTAAAACCATTAAATCTATATTATCTTCGGCATTCCGAAGTTTTCAGACCTTTGCAGAACAGTCTGATCGAATTACTTCTGTATTGATCATTATTATAATCCTTTTTGCATGGGTATTATTATTATTTGGTACTACATACATATTATCGAAAGCCAGGATTCAGCTTTTCCCTTTGGTTATCACATAGACTTTATTTATACTGAATAAAACCTCAACCAGAACGATAAATGAATATACACAAGTATACTGCATTTAGAATAGGTTTGAATAATGCAAATTATTTAAAGATATATGGTAGTATATATATATATAATCATATATATATATATATATATATATATATATATATATTTATATAGTTAAGTGACTTGGCAAAAGATTATAGCAAATTTCACACACACAGCAACACAAAAAGTACATATAAAGTGCATTAATGAATTTAAGCATTTAATGAAATTAATTAATTTATAAGCATACAAAATTATTTATTAAATTAATAAATAGTTATAAATGCATAAATATATAAATATATATATATTTAACAAATAAATATTTACAAAAACAAATGAAAAACAACAACAACAAAAATACCACAAATTAACATAAACTTTCATATATGCAAAACAAAAAATTAATTTCTTAAATTTATTACAACACTAAAGGTAGCTACGAATTATACAGCAAGAAAACATAAACAAAATTAAACAAATTTAACAATGCAGTTTCCATTTTGATAAATACATATATTGAAAGTAAGTAAGTTACAAGCACATCTACAAATAAGTTATAAATAATTAATTGTATATAGTATGCAGCATTCAAACTTTTTCGAATAATTCCATTCAGTTCAGTTTTCACATGCATATATGTATATTTTTACTGTATATATAGTCACAATCTTTTTATGCAACCTAGTACCATAAATTTGTACCAAAATAAAAATGAAAATAAATATATATAAAACCATTAAACAAAATGCAACGCCCTGTACCCGTGCATATGCCTACAAAACAAACAAACAACCACAAATTGTTACAACAAATAATACAAAAACACACAACAAATTGAACAAATACTATTTACTAATTACAAACAAGCCCTGAACCGTAATAAGTAGTGCCCAAAGGAACTAATACAAAACAAATATATATATACATATATATATATACATAATTAGCATTTAAATCAGTTATAACGAATTCTAAAACAACAGCCTAAGCAAATAGTTATAAACAAAATAGTAAAAAAATAGCACAATTTTGTATAAAAACAAATTCATAATAACCATAAATACTTTCAATACAAACATTAGAAATTTACACACACACACACACACAACATACACACACAGGAATACTTAGAAACTATTCAGACATTTGTAGCAAACAAGTTAAAACTAAATTCCGCATATTATTTAACAGATCTCAATTCTGCTTCTGTACATACATATATAGATTTATAGATTTTGCATTGAAATGCTGTATCGGAAAAGCTGGGAGGATTCTATTGTTGATTGGCTGTGTTAAAAAGAACAAAAAAAGTGAGCGGAACGAAGACCGACAAAACTTATAACGAAATAGGCAAACAGGAAAGGAAAGATAACCAAAATTAAATCGTAGAAGCTTTCGAGTTGGTTGAGAATGGAGATTGGATTTAGCGTAGTTAGATGCCTAGTTAACTGATTTACGGTAGGTTAGAGCTGGATATGGGAAATACATACGTACATGGGAAAGAAATCAATATATATTATTTCGAGGCAAACTTCAGTTCAAATCGTCACATATGCATATATACATATATTTTCTAAGTATTAACGTTTTGCGTATCACTAAGGCACATATTTATACGATATTATTTCCGGTTTTACCCTATGTTGTCAATCCTCAACGGAACCAAATTGATATGGGGTCGAAACCAAATTGAAATTGAACATGTATGTATATTGAAAGACTTATTTTGTTAACAGCATAATTAATTACACATTAAGATTCGATTAGGCGCATACTTATGTGTTTGAATGTATCAAATTTGATGTACTTAAGATATTCTTAAAGATAAATATGTACACAGTATGCAAGCCACAAAAATGTTAAAAAACAAAAACAAAACCAAAAACTAAATGTTATATTGTGTTGTTGTCACTGTCACAGTCACTGTTCGTTCACTGTCACTGTTTATATGTTGTCTTTGTCTCACTCTCTATATGATAATTCAAACAAAGTTTATGTAAGTACCTATGTACCTTTCTGCTATGTATTCCCTGTCTCTCTCTTACACACACACACACACACACACACACAAAGTTGCATATTAAATAAAGATTCACGAGAGAACAATTCAACTAAATCGCAACATAAATTTGTTACATGAAACCAAACAAACACACAGTACATACATACATAATTAATGAGATGCCTAATTTTTAAAGTAATTACCTTCTAATGTAAATGTGTAAATGTAATTTTCGTGTAAGAACTTGAATTTGTGAAATTCATAAAGAAAAAACAAAAACACCCTTCAATTGAATTTACATTAAACAAAAGAAAAGACACTTAAAATTCTGTGCGCTATGTTTATGTTTGTACTTGCAACTCTATTAATAATAATTAATTTTATTAATTAATTATAAATTAAATATACAGCAACAGCAACACACTTAATGTTTGACAACAGCAAATGAAAACAACATTGAAAATGAGAAAATGAAAAAGACTAAATAAAATATTAACGAAATAAGAGTAAGTTGGTCTTTTAGTGATTTGCATGTCTTTTGCCATCTTAGTTCTTGCGAAACGTGCTGGCCAAATCGATAATAACGTGCAGATTGGAGTTCAATGTTTTGATCTGGTTCAAAGTGGCCGGATCCAGTTGCCTGAGCACCTCGCGCTTCACCTCCGACAGCTTCTCCGGCTGCAGCTTCAGCACACCCGCCTTGGTTGGAATGTAAACGTTGGCACAACGTCCTGGAAAACTGCAAGACAAGTGATTAGAGTGTATTCATTATAATAAATAGCCGATTAGCCCGAAGACTATACCGCTATGGTCATACAAATTAAAGAAAACTACAATTATGGAATGTGAACTTATGCAAACACTTATTTGCCAGCCAACAAAGAAGAAGCCTACAACAAATACCAAAAAGAATTCGTCCTTAATCATATAGAAGTTTCAAATCCAAGCTAAGAATCACATTTACGGACAAAGGTCCAAAAAGTTCACAGTTCGTGGAATATCAGTTATAGAAGTCTAGACGTTATCAACAATAATGCATTAAGTATAAAGTCTTTAGTTGCAATGTGTTAAAACCAAATCTTTGTGAGTTTGCATATTACTTTTGTTCATTGCACCTAAATCAAATGAGCTAAGATACTCAACTCAAGTGACTTGTGAATAAGCGCATCAATCTACTTGCTGTTAATTGCACTTGCGCTATTCGTATGACCAGAGCTGTATGCCAGTGTGTACACATATATATTTACGTTTGCACGGCCAGTGGACTGCCGGCATTGGAGAGGGCCATCTCGCCCGGCTTGGGCCAGCGCAGCAGCGTCATGGACGGCATATTGGCGCGCCTGGGCCTAGCTCTGTCCACCGATTGGATTTGGGGGCGTGGCAGCAGAGGGGGCTGCGGGGTGCGCAGGCGTCCGATGCGAGTGCTGACGGATTGGCAGCGTGGCCTGAGCGGCTCGGGCGCTAAAGGAAAGGAGCACACCATTAGCGATTGCTGGTTGAAATGGGGATTGTTGGCACAACGCACCCAACCATTTATAGTCCTCAAAGTGATCCAGATTGAGCTTGAGAAAGTCGCTCCACTTCATCTGCAGCACTTTATTGGGCGTGCTTGCGAGCAGTATTAGCAGATGATTGCTTATCTGCTCAGTGCTTCTTTTGCACAGATCATCGATCCTGTCCAGCGCCGAGCTCATCTTCATTTCGGCCATGAGACGCTGCGCCTCGCTGACCTCTTCCTCTTTCAATAGCTTGCGATTGCGTTTGCCTGATTTGGTGCGAGTCATTTTGAAATCGAGTGAAGCAAATATTCTCAACGAACTGAACCTGCTGGGATCCTGAACTGTACTGAACTGAGCTCCAATCGAATTCCTAATCTTATATCATGGCACACCACGAGTAACTTAAAGATCTTCAACACTGGAAAACTGAACCTAACCTAAGCAAATCGAATATATCAGGCAGGTATTTTCTTAGGAAGTTGCAGTTAAAATAAGTTCTTTAAATCAAAAAGAAAATAACGATTTATGTTACTTCAAAAGTAAACTTTTACCCCCCAAATAATTTTGATGAAATACATTTTCACCTTATTCAACACTTGAATTCTGAAACTGGCAGGATTCTGTTAGGATGGACGTTTAAATGTATTCGCTTCAACCGTATTTAATTTATTAACTTGCGTTATGGCAAACTAAGATTATCTTAAAAGCAAGTACATTTTGACATTATTCAACACTTGAAAACTGAACAAATATAATATATACAGTGAACGCTCGGCAGTGAGAACTTCCAGAAATAAGAACGTCCATATTTCAGAATTAAATAATTCAAATGTTTTAAAACATTTTAAAGCAGTGATGCTTCGGAAAACTTCATGGAAACTATGATAAGTAGTTTTTTTTTTTAATCAGAAGGTAAAACTCTTCAGAAATTAGAGCCACTGCTTAAGTCCAGAGTTTATATTTTGCCGAGCTTTCACTGTAAGACTTATGAGCCGTATTAACTTCAATTGAATTTAATTTATTAACTCGTAACATGGCAAACTAACTTAATTTTAAACAAATACATTTTGAAATTGAACTTAAACGAAACGTTCTAAGATGAATAGAATATATATTGTATGTGTATATGTATTTATAAGACGCTTGCGAGAATTGGCTATTTGAAGGCCTTGTTAGCCGTATTCACAATCATTTCCAGGTTCTGATGCAATGTCCTTATTTGGTTTAAAGTGTCCAGATCCAAATTTTCGAGTAGATCCGCCTTCACCTCCGCCAGCTTCTTGGGCCGCAGTGACAATACGCCATTCCGTATGGGTATATTAACATTCGCAAATTTGTCGGGCATGCTGGAAAATGGAAAAGAGGCAGAGTATTTCGTAAGTACAGTACCAGACAGACAAGAGTGTCATCAAGAATATACAGTCGAACCTCCCTACCCTAACTCGGAGTAGTTTCTTTAAGACATTTCTGTAGTAGTAAGTATTTTAACTGAATATTTAGATTGTGTATAAACGAAGTTTCGCTCAAAATTTAACTTATTCAAATTTAAAGAGTTTGCTTAATATATTTGAGAAAAACTAAAGGAGTTTTTCTCAGAATAACACAATAGCATGATGGCACTTTTTATGCCCTATGCATATCATAACAATATTGCACAATACGTGCTGTAAAAGGTATAGGAGCAACATTTATATTTTTCTCTAACTTGTTGACTCTATAAATGAACTTTGTGGTTGAGAAGTTCGACTGTAGACTGTTAGCTCTACTTACACCTGCGACACAATGGGGCTGCCGAATTTGGAGAGCGCTATCTCGCCGGGCTTGGGCCAGCGCAGAAAGGAGAGGGGCGGCGAGCCGGGCGACATGGAGCGCTGCTTGCCCATCATGCGGGGCGTGCGGTCTGCGCTGAATGCCTTCGGACGCGCTGCCATCGGAGTGCGCAGTTTGTTGCGCGAGCTGCGATGCGCATTCGAGTTGTTGTTGCTGCTGCTGCTGCTGGCGGCAGCAGCGCCTGGTGCGCCGCTCGCGCTGACTCCCAGCAGCTTGGAGCCGTCGCAGGCGGAGCGACTGCGTCGTTCGCGACGAGCACGCGCCGAGTGCAGTGGTCCCGGCGTACGCATTGCCTTCGCCGAGCGCAGCATTGAGCCGCCGTACGCTGACATTGTGCAGGCACTGTTGCTGCTGATTCTGCTGATGGCGCCCATGCTGCTTTCCTCTGTAAGGTAGCCTGAATAGAGTGTGACCAGACCACAGTGTGTATGTGCATGTGCATGTGCATGTGTGTGAGTGTGCATGTATGCAGATGATGCGTTAATGTGCGAGGATTAAAAGAAGTAAGCAGAGTGAGTGAGTTAGAGACCGCGCCACCGAAAAGCGAAATAAAAACCAAACACAAGTATTGCAGTCGGCATAAGCCGACTGCGCAATGCTCTGTTCCCGCCGCCTCTTCAAATAGCTGAAGTTAGCAATGCTTGCTGACTTTGAAGTTGCAGATCGATTATTTACTTGTATAAAGCGCTCACCTTGTTAGCAGCGGTAGTAGTAGTAGTAGGGAACAGAGTAAATGGAAATAAAAGTGAGCATATGCAAATTACCTTCATCATTGCGACTGCTGCTGATCGCTGCAGTTGCGCAGTTGACGCTGCCGCCGCCGTTAGTCGTATTGCTGCACAGCGAATTCGAGCCGAAATGCTGCGTCTGGTCGCTAGCCTTGAAGTCGCTGAAGTGCTCCAGGTTGGGCAGCAGATCGAGAAAGTCGCACATTTTCATCTGGCTCAGCTCGGTCTGCAGGCGGGAGGTAATCAGTTGGATCTGCGTCTCGACCTGTGTCTTGTAGCGCAGCTCCATGTCGTCAATGCTCGTTAGGACGGACTCCACTTTCAATTCGTATATGCGCAACTTATCTTCGCGGTCTGCAACCTCGCGATTGCGCTTCGAGTTTTTGGTTATCTTTGTGCGCGGCATTTTAGCAGCGAGTTCTTAGTTAGTTGCGATATCGAAATTGGGCTTACTTAATATAAATATATATAATTCTACGTTTTGCTTTGTCACACACTGAGCAAGCGTCGTTTATTCCTTTTTTCCGCCTTTGCTTTGAGCAGGCGTCGATAGATAACTTCGTTCGAATTGCTGTCATGCGATATATCTATCGATTTATTCGATAGCATACACAACACTGTTAACTTTAACAGATCATTTTGAGTATAACATAGATGCAGCGACATAAAGAAATAGTCAGACTTACTCTTGCCTATAATTTGCTCAAGATTTGTATTAAGCTTAGAGAATATTGCTAAAATACAAAATGCTAAGCTAATCTTTAACATCTCCCTAAAATTAAATGTGTAGCCCATGTGTCAGCTGCAATCTCTGCTCCACATTAATGTTAACAGATACTCCACGCAACACTTTTTCTTAACCTGTGACGTCACATTTTTCTGTCTGTGTCCGTGTGAAAAAAACCAATTTTGTGGACAAGAACCATTTTCGATTTTCGAGTAAGTCGCGATTAGGCTCCCAAATTCCTAGAAAGGTCTGGCAAGCATTTGAAACTACCATATCTTTGTCAAAACTGATCAGATTTGTGATACCGAGACAGCTTTGATCATGGTTTGGTATCTTTAATCTGCACTTAAACTTAAAGCATATTCAATTTTAAAGATAAAGTTAGCTCCTTTGCTCATAATTTCTTTGTGTATCTAGGTCCGTTGGGTGACATTAGCTGCATTAGCCCAAATGTGGCACACATTTCAAGATTGCAAAACTAGAGCTCCGAAAATCGCAACCACAATCATATTTGGCAACCTATTCCCCTACTCCCCATTCTCCCATTGCCCACTCTTTGTTGTGCAACAGAAGCTTAAATTGCATTCTGCGGCAGGCGTTGTTTGTGCCACACTAGTGTGTAGCATATAGTAGATATGAATGTATCTCAGGGAGTCTGTATGACGAGTATATAATGTATATGTATCTAAAATTGCAACTAGTAAGCGTACTCAAGTGCTCGACTAGGAAATACCCAGTAAATTAGCGTAGCTAATAATCGCATTATATTGTGACTAGTGTGCTTAATCTAATAAATGAATGAGCTCTCAGTTAAGAAAATTACTTCATAGCTGCTGTGTTTCGATCGTTTTACAATTTAAGGCCCATAGAGATGATATTCGATATGTATATATAAGACCTGGGATTCCGATAGAAACTGAAACGTGTTCTCCCACAAAATCGTACACTTAACATTTGAAATAATTAGTTCTTATAGAAACAAACAAACATACCGATCGAATTCGACTATATATACAACTAGTTGATGTTAGATGCCTTCTCCTGCCTGTTCACACAACTCCATTATACCCTGTTTAGCACATCTAATGGCTGGAGAGTGTAACTGGCTAATAGCACTTGACAGCTTTGGTCACTGGGCTGACTTTCTGCAAGGCTGTGTGCGGCCCTTTTATGACAATCGCATCATTTTGGCCAGCCAGCCATTGATTAGATTGTGCTAATTAAATTGCCAGACGAGCGGACAGCGGAGGGAAAATGGAGAGTGTCAAAGTTTATAATTGGCACTTGGCAGCAACAGTTAGTCCGCTTGGCTGGGCTCAAAGCCAATGACAAAGCCAACGCAAAAGCCAAATGCAAACCCAAAGCCGAAGCCAAAGCCACAAATGTGTATGTGGGCATGTCAAAGGCATAGTATATCCAATCAGCGGTAACGTCAACATTTTCGCAACACTTTATTTGTGTGAGAGCAAATGCAACAAAAGCAGCTGCCACAGCAACAACAACAACAGCAACAAGGATAACAACAGTGAAACTCAATTTGCGCGACCAAACGATGCGTTAAGCATATAACATGCAAAACGGAAGCGACTTTCATGGATAGATTACACAACGACTTACACACACACACACACACACTAACACACACACACGCGTACACATCAAATGTGCGTTTTTACCAGGGCTGCATTCGAGTTCCTGCCACAGCGGCAGCCGCAGCAGCTCGCCTGTCTGCGTATTTGCAACTGTTGCAACTGTTGCATTTTGCATATTGCAGTGCGTGCGACGCTTTTATTGTGCTCCTGTCTGTCGCCCTGGCCAGGACATGCACACACTGCAATATGTGCATACATGTACACCCAGCGGCATCCTTACATTTTATGCGCAGGAGCAGGACGAAGCACAGCGACAGCCACACAAAGACCAGGATGCACAATCCAGACTGAATGGCAGACATGAACAATAATGCTAGCGTTTCGTTAAATGACTACAATCCAGATAGCACGAATCTGAAATATCCTGCAAGCTATAACTAAATTAATGCTTCCCTTTCGTTAATATATTTTTAGAAATTTTCTTTAGTAAATAATTAACGTTTGTTCATATAGCTTTAGAAATTGTCTTTAGTAAATAGTTCACTTTTGTTTAACATCATTTTAGTACTTTTCTAGAACAGAATTTTTTTTAAATAAATTGTTTGCTTTTGTATACATATTTTTATTTTTTAATTATATATTTTATTTTATATTAAAATTGTGGTCTATTTTGCTTATTATTCCATGTTAAATATTAATATTGGTAAATTTGTGAATATGATTTAAAACTATGATTATTTCTTCCACGTGAATGCAACCTTCTAATGCATTATAAGCTAAGCTAATAGAAGTGATTTTTAAGAAAGAACCATACCCGATATTTTGGATACCAGCAATGCAGATAGATATTAATACCTATTTTTTATTTATTTATTATTATTTTGTTTTATTTTCTATCATTTTCCCTTTCAAAATAAGTTGTAAATAATTTAACTTTATAAACCTATTGCTCAAACGCTTTTTTGATTACAGAATATTTGTTCTAAAATTAAGATGGATTTTTGGCAGCCAAAATAAGTAAGGAATATATGTATACATATATTTAGTTTAAAATATACAAACATAATATATAATACTAGACCATCGTACGTACATTTGCAATTAATTTAAGTTGATATTGCTTCAGTTTGTGTATTTTCATTCCACGCAAATTCTGAACTGGGTCAAAGTCGCTTTAGCCTTATTAAATGCGAATCAATTAATCCTCGTTCCTGGTTATATTCCTTCTATCAATTATATATTTTTAATTTTTACCGAGCTCGATCTTTTGCTTGTTTTGCTTAATATTAGTTTTTGGAGTTAAGTATCTGTGCTTGATTCTGACCTTCGAAACTTTGTTTGACTGCAAACTCCTGGAAGATCAAGAGTCTGCAAATGCACCACAAATGACTGCAAGCATTTCCAATTAGAAGCAGTTGGTCGTGTGTTTCACTTTGTTCATGTTATTTACTATCTCAGCTCTTGTACATTACAATACAAATGGGCTTTGTAGCCACACTTCAAGTGTACAAGAGTACGTACACACACGCACATTCGATGTAGTTACTAGTTAGATGGTAAATGGGTGTTCCCAAAAAAGCAATCATTACAATGTTATGGCTTTTTGATGCGAGCAAGCAACCCCAACTAGGGGACACAACCACCCCGACATTAATGAGCCAAATATTGAATTGTGTGGTGCTTTAAGTAGTGAGTATATCGTAAACTCAATTAAAATTCCGTTTAGCTTACTTGTGCGACATGGAGTAAAAGTAACCCCCCTGTGCAGACACAGGTGTGAGCTTGGACTGCTTTCAGTCGTTCCTTGGCACTCAAAAAGTGCAGGTTGCACTCAATGGCAGTCGGTCGCACTCGGTCTGTGTTCCGTTGCCACACGTTCCGCTCGTGAGTCGCCTTGGCGTATGCAACACAGCTTTGCCGAACAGTCGCTTTCAGCAGGCAGCGGCAGCAGTTGCATTCGATTGCCAGCCAACAGCCAGCAGTTGGAAGTTAGCAGTTAGCAGTTAGCAAGTTCTTATCAAAGAAGCAGGCAAGCAGCCAGAGCCAGAGTTCTGCAATCTGCATTCTGCATTCAGCATTCGCATTCGCATCTCGTTGCTGCACTCCTTCGCATTCATTCCGCATTCATTCGCCATTCATTCGACATTCGACATTCGCGCGCTCGCTTTGGCTATTCTATCGTCGGTCGAACGAGCTCTGACCCGCTAAAACCCCCCAGCCACTCGGTGTCCAGCTACTGTTCTGTTTTCTGTTATTGTTGCCTTTGTTTATTAGTGCGTGTCTTCAGTTTGCGCTCATTCACTTTGAGCCGCTTTTTTCGTAATTGAAGAGCGACAGAGCGGCAGAGAACAACGTCCACAACGACGCAGACGACGACGACGACGACATAATTAAATTAAAATTTACTCACAACACACTCACACACACACACACACACAAGCAACACACACGACGACGGCCAACTAATCACATTACCAGCCATCAGCTCATCGACATCGACATCGACGGCGGCAGTCGGCCAACAACGCAGCCAGAAGACATTCATAGTTTGTGTTGCATAGTTTTTGGCGCGCGACCTCTTAACGCAAATTGAAAACGCTGCGCGGCGCTGTACCTTCCACAACGTCCGACGTCCACTTCCCAAGCGAGGCGAACAATTCAACAACTTTGCTGTCTGGTAAGCTAGTTACCCCTCGAAAAACAATTATTTCTCTAAACACTAGATCCACAAAAAGTGTACTTTTAGAGAACGTACTTATTTTATTATAATTAATTAAAGCCGTTGAGTGAAGGCTCTTGTATGGATTCTAAAGATGGCATATTTCATTGCATATTATATGGGAAAAGCTTTGCAAACTGGTCGGGTAAGCGAGCAATATCAAGAATGAGCTTCTAAAAAATCTCTATTCTTTTTTGATTGAGTGCATTCTAAATGTGGTACATTTATTGTTAAAGCCTTTGCAAATTTTGTAAATAAATCAGATTAGATAAGCTCGCATGAAAGGTTTTCAAATGCAAGTATTTACATATGTGATAGCATCGATTGCAAATAAAACATAACATGGGGTACAATCTATGATGAGTGGTATTCATTCGATGATACTCATAGAAAAGTGTATATTTTAGTAATTTTATTATACATTGAATATTTATAAGCAAGTGATTTCAATTTAGAAAATGTAATTGATTGTTTTCACTTCAGTTTATCACAAATGTATACAAATTTAGTTTTTTGCCTCTCGAGTCCATTTTATATTAAAATAAACCTAATAATTAATTGCAAATTAAAAGATGTCATTTAGATTCAAGTTGGGCATATAAGCAAATTCTAATGTATGATGAAATCCCGCCCAAAGGCAACTTTCTTGATTGCAATATTCTAAATGTTTGCCCTGTTAAGTGTTGCTATTGTGGTTAGAGTTCTCAGCCCAGTCTAAAAGACAAATAGTGCTTGTTGTTTGGGAATAGAGAATAGTTAAAATTTGAACTACGCAGAAATACGTAATTTTGGATTGTCAGCAGTTATAAAATGTAGATCGCAATGGTATATCTTTATTGCATTGTATGTTAAGGCATAACTTAAATATGTCCATAAAAAGTCCTATTAACTCACACTTAATCGAGCTGAATGGTTGTGTTTCCTGTGTAATATCATTAAAAAAAGGAGCCCCCAAAGCATTCTCATTATATACTATTGCTGTCCATGGCAGTTTCAATTTCCTGCTGTCCTCATAGACTGTCTGGCTATATATTTAAGAACCAGCAGCAGCAATAATATTATTACAGTTCCAAATTATGTGATGATTAAATGCCCCCCTCCCTTGCACCCACAATTGAAAACTGTTGGCTCCTTTGTCTGCTTTATGCATTTTTTTAATGTGTCGCCCAAATGCGTGCAATAAAAGTGTCATTTACTCATGCAAGCAACTTTTCAATAACGAGTCCTGGCTTCCAGCTTCCAGCTTGCTGCGACTTGCTCCATTGTCCTTGGTCCTTCGTCCTGGCGCATCTGCGGTTAATGTGCGTGAATTGTCCAACTGCAATTTACTGTTATTTTACACATATACTAGTATACACCATTTTTTCTACATGCTTCATTTGCCACGCCTCCATTTACGCCCACGAGCAATTATTATGCAAACCAATATTTTGTATTGTATTTTATAAATTAAAAAAACATTGTGCACGTAAAGCAGACGTTTATTTTGTTTCTATACCCAGCATAAAAGCTTTCGCATGGGGTATTTTCCATTCTACAATTATAAGTTATTAATTTGCTGCTGGTTATATTTTGTTTATTGTGCGACTTCCATTCAATTGAATTCGATTTAAAAATTGCTTTTATTTTTGTTTTATTTTGATTTGCAATAAGGAATTAATTGAATTGCAGTTTTGCTTGCTTGTATGTTTATTTGCTTGGCGGTTGACCGATTGATGATTGAATTACATTCGCATGCCCAATCAGATTCATTCCATATTCACTATTCAGCATTCAGCATTCGCCATTCACCATTCACGTTTGCCCCTTTTGCATTTGTCGTGCTTCAATTACAGTGCAAAATATTTCCATTCGAATGCATAGCACACGGCAGGGGGGGTGATGGGGGAGGGGGCAAACAGGTGTACCAGGGGGGTTGTATAGGGAGGGGGTTTACACTACGTGCCATTTGCTGAATTTTCATGAACCTTTAACTGGCTTTAGGTGCCCGTTGTTCACAGTGCACATAACCGAATGGGATTAAGCATGTTTCAATTAATATTTAATTAAATGCGCTGTTTTTCGCTTTTTCAATAAACAATAATTGATAGACGAGTGCGGGCAGCGAGGGAATTGCTTTTTTTTTTATTATACTCTTTTCGAAGAAAATAGTGTATTAAGTTTGTCCTGAAGTTTGTAACGCATAGAAGGAAGCGTCGGAGACCCCCAAAAGATACTGCCAGTATGCTTAGAATGACAATACAAATTGATCTAGCCATGTCCGTCTGTCTGTCTGCCTGTATGTATGCAAACTAGTCCCTCAGTTTTTGAGCTATCGCGATAAAACTTTGCACAGACACTTATTATTCCAGGGGACAGCACATTGGTCGGAGCCGGCCGGATCGGACCACTATATCTTATAGCGGCCATACAACTCGAAGTCGGTTTTGGCCATATATCCCATGTCTTTTAATCTATCGCGATGAAACTTTGCACAGATACTTATTATTCAAAGAGACATCACATTGGTTGGAGCCGGCATTATCGGATCACTATATCTTATAGCTGCTATACAACTGGCAATGAATTAAATATTCTTAGAACAAAAAAAACAAAATGTTACGCGACAAAACGATATTGTACAGCTTATGAAATTTCAGTGGTGCAGTTGGCAGAGTGAAAATTGCCTATAATTTCGAAAAGAGTATAAAATCTTCGGCACGCCGAAGATAATCCTTCCCCACTTGTTTTTTTTTATCTATATGCGTATTCAAATGGCAATTGGCATTTTGTTTGCACTTAATGCAATTGCATTTCTTTTGTCTTTGGATTTTAAATAGTTTCGGTATCAAATAAATTGTTAATTAAAGCGTACTTAATATGCAAGATATTATATTTATTGTTGGAGTTTCAATTATGCGCAAAGCTTTCAAGTGAATTGATATTGTGTATATATACATATATATATATCAACTATTAAAACACAATACTTCTTAGCTTATCGAGCAATTTATGTAATCAGCGTTCAACAAGCTCACTTTAGAGACCCTAAACATTTTGGTATTACCCATGTTCTCTATGCTAATTCTTTTATTACTTTTCGCTACTTATTCTGCATTTTCTATCGCCTGCTTATTACAAAATCTACTCAGATCGTATGCATAATTTAATAACGCGAAATCGCATTTTTGCTGTCCCTGCCGCGTTCACTGGACCTTCCTGAATAACAATGTTATTTTGCTGCTGGCAGCATTGCAACTGCCCCCCACTCCCCCCCCCCTTTAACTTAACCCAACTTCACTCTACTAGAAACTGCAATGGGCGAAGAATACCCTTCAGACTCTGGAAAAAAAACCAACTCTGTCACTGAGCAAGCAATTCTTTTTATGCTTTAGCTGCCGCGTCAACAAATTATAATTGTAGTGGCTGCCAACGGCGGACTGAGGTGTACAGGACCAGGGTCCAGCATTTGCGTACGCCTTCGTCCTAGCCATAAAAAGTGCTTGCCCAGTAATTGTACCCCTGCCAGGGCGGCACTGCACCATAGGGCAAATCATGCCAAAATCCAACTTTCAACAGTGCTCCAAAGAAGCCAGTTTTACTCTTATTACAACAGAAGCTTTACATAAACTGTTAAGTAACACAAATCTTAACAGCAGCCCCTACTGCTAAGATAACATTGCTTTTAGCAAATAGACTTAATTGCTTTTGGGAACAAATAAATGAAGAAAGCTGAGATATTGTGTGCAATTGTAAATTGTTATTTGCGATAATACCCAAAATATATTGCAGTCTTACTGATAACATAACTGGTGAATTTGATCGCAATATTTTGGAAAACAAAAACTTAACTTCTGATTGATTTTTGATCAATCTGTCATTTTTCTAAAAAATATTTTAATTTATTAATTTTTGCCACAAAAATGTCTAATTTGCTCTACTGTACAATGGAAGGGCAAGCGTCAAGTGCTGGGCAAGTTCTTTTTTTGCGAAAGTATGTTAATAACAATTTAAATTTATCGTTAAGCATAAAAAGTGGTAAAGTGCTGGACGCTTCCAAGTCCCGTTAAGTATGCAACGTTATTATCGTTTTCATTTTCGTTTTCGTTTTCATATTTTGCTCTGTGCTTTTAGCACGCACAAAACGCATTCGTTGCCGGCGACAGCTCAATGGAGCAGCGCCCCCAGCTCCAGTTCCAGTTCCAGTTCCAGCTCCAATTCGAGTTTCAGCTGCTGGTGTCAGTGAGCTGCCCCTTGTCTCATTTCCCCTTCACCCCTGCTGTCTACGCCTCTGTTCCCAGCTCATCGCGCGTGTTCATCAATAATAGTTTCAAGTGGGTTTCAAATAGAAATGCAGCAGCCCAGCAGCCGCCGCTGCTGCGTTGCAAGCAAAGTTCAGCAATGCACCACCGAAAGGACCCCCCGCGAAGGACTTTAGTCCTCCAAATAGTGCGCGTCGCGTCGGCGCCCACTTCAAAGTTCGATTTTCTGTATTGGAAATTGGCGAGCTTTGGTTTCAGGCCAAGTTGCCTCGAAAAAAAACAGTTTGTAACGAGAAGGAAGAGAGAAAGAGCATGTGGGGAGTGTGTGTGGGTGTGTGTGTGTGTATGCGTGTGTGTGTATCTTGTAGCAGCATTTTTATGTGTTGCATACCTTTTGGCTTTAATTTAATTGGGAGCAAGTTATGCATGTTATATCTTAAGAGTAAATATATATATGATTTTTCAATCAATATCTAAAACATGATTTCTACAAAAATATCATTTAGATAAGTTGAAATTACAAGTCATGCAGATTTCAACTTCACTATCTTTTGCAATGTCAATAGTCAGTTTGAATCATGATCTCTAGTCAATCTTACATTGGTTATTAAGGTGCATCGGTTAATATATTATAACAGTCTTGGCTCCATCCTTGTCTCTTTTAGTTCCCAAACAAATAATAGATTTGAGTTACAATTACAATACATTGGAACTTTCTTTATATACCAAATATTTTAACAGCTTTACAACAGTATTTTTAGGTGACTCTTCATATTTGCAGT
Source organism: Drosophila flavopinicola (assembly GCA_035042425.1). Taxonomy (NCBI): domain Eukaryota; kingdom Metazoa; phylum Arthropoda; class Insecta; order Diptera; family Drosophilidae; genus Drosophila; species Drosophila flavopinicola. Next base: position 655,929 of record JAWNLL010000165.1, read on the forward strand.
GTACTAGAAGCCAAAACACAATTTGACTACTAAATGTTGATAAAAGTACAAATTATAAATGAAATAGAATCGCGTTTAGCAGCATCATTCGCATTAAATGCTTGTCACGTACATTTATTCAATTTCGTTGATTAATGCATTGTATTTATGTGCAATGTGCAATGTGCAATATGCGCCTAAAAGCAGGCAATAAAATGCGCAGCACATAAATCTCGCTTTTGAATGCAATTTTTGGGCATAGTTCATTTCGCATTTCATTGCGCCAGTTGCATTATAAATAACACCGAGCATACACATAAGTATCTGGGCTACGCAGTAGTTGTGGGTGGACGACAGCTGTGAAACCGGAGAGTTGAACCCGGAGCCCCACTAAACGGAAGTGCATTCACAAAATTTGCGCTCTACTTCCGGTTTCCGTGTGGTGTCTCTTTCTGCGGCTCTATGGCCGTATCTGTATGCCTCTCTGTATGTGTGTGTGTGTGTGTGTGTGTGCTTGTTTGCTTGCTTGCTTGCTGTGCAACGGCGCAGAAGTTTGATAAATTAAATTTAACAAGCAAGTCTTATGTCGAATTTTATATTAGTTGAAACTGCTTTATTTTTGGGTTAAGTATTTGTTCAACAATGAAATAATGCAATATTTAGTGAGTATGACACGAGTAGCGGAAACTTCAGTGAATAACGTTCTCAATAGCTGCTTTATTTTCGCTCTATTGCATTTTACTATCTGCACTTGTCTATAGAATTCATAAAAAAAGGACATCTCTCAGTGCAGAGTTCGACTGACAGGAGAACATTATTTATTAAGTAATTTATTGAATTATTTATAGAAGAATACTCTTGTTAGTCAGATAACTCAGATTCTAGTTAACAATATTTTGGTTTATTGGCTTGAGCTAAGAAACTTACAAAGATCGTTCGCATGATATCAACTTATTCAAATGATGATATATCTGTTGAGATAAAATTGAATTATATATAGAATAGCATATTTACTTTTTTATATTTACAAAAATTGAATTGCTTTACTTATTTTTTTAAAATCTGATAGTTTTAAGTCCACTTTAAATTTAATAAAATACATTAGATATTCTCAGCTTTAAAGTTTTACTGATATAGCTTGAATCTGTGTGAATTTACCAACTTTTCAAGGTTATAAATCTGTTTAATTCCACTCTTAAGCCAATCTATTTGTTACTCTCTGCTAACCACACTTAGCTTGTCCATATAAACAAAATCAGCTCTTTTTAAGCTAAATAAATACCCTAGAGAAAACATGGAGAAAAATAACCATAGAACCTGCGGAGTCTAATTAAAACTATAAATGACGCTGTTCTCTGTTGATGCAGCACTTTTAATTGCTATTTGTGCAACATATTAAAAAGGTTTCAACAACTGCAGGAACAAAAGCAACGATAACAATAATTGCAAGGCCTCTCTCTCTCTCTCCTCTCTCTCTCTCTCTCTCTCTATCTCTGTAGGTGAGAAAAGCGGGCGATGCATAATTTAGCACCTAAACGCCCAAAAACCAGGCCAAAATATAATCAGTGGGCGGGGCAGAAAATGCAGAAAAATAAAAAAAGAAAACTGCATAATAAAAGAAAGAAAACATGTGGGAAAGGAATATCTTCGGGTTGCCGAAGATTTCACACTCTTTTCGAGTCTGTGGATAGACTTCAATAGCTTCTGTTTTACGCTTATCCATATGATATATTCGCAGATATCCCTCTGCACATGCTTCTTCTCCGGGAATTGAACTCGGACCTCAGAGCCATTCGGTTTCCCAGCCATTACTTTTTCCCGGAACTCTATCACCAAACCCTAGAACTGCCCTATGACAAATTCAAACTCACATATCTTTCTTAAAACTGAACCGATTTGGAAGCTCCAGACGAATTTGCTCATGGTTTTTCCTCTACTTTTATTCCACATTTAAGTTCAATCCATTTATTAAATTTTCACATTTTTACCCTTACTATTTTTCGAAAAAAGTTTTTTTCAAAAAATAGAATCGCGAATTGTTATTTTTAATCGGTTGTAATCGATAATTGGTATTAAAATCGATTTGAAAACCGATACTGGGATGGTTAATTTTTTGGACTAAAAATTAGGCCAAAATTAACAAAAACTTTAAATTAAAAAAGTTATTTTTGGTATCATAAAATGGCCTTTGAAGGCTTTAAACTGTCATAACTTAGCCAAAGTTGAACCCATTTTGTAGCTTTGTTCCCCCAATTTAGTCTACATTTAAGTTTTGTTTAATTTTAATTTTTAACTACACATTACATACTTTAGCATAAAATGAATATACTATTTTCATCGAAAAGAGTATAAAAAGCGAAAAACTGAGCAGCACATGCCACCACTTTTTTGTAGCCCACAGGGCAGGTGGCACATATAGTGTATAGTATTGGGGGCGTGGCACCTGCCAGCTACTGGCTACAGATAATTTCTTTGCCTTTTACATTGCAACGAGCATTTTCCAAATGTATTTTTCGCAAAGTTTCCGCTACGCTCGGCAGCAAATTTATTGAACCATGAAATGTTTGTGTACGTGTCGGAGCCGAGCCAGTCGAACGGATGGGCAAAACGGAACAGGGATGATGGTGGGGATGATGGTGGGGCTGGGGGTCACTAAGGGGGGGGGGGACGTTTACACAGATGATGCTACAGCAGCAGGCTGCAACGCAAGAGCAGGAGTGCAGAAAGAAGCGCCACGACAAATGCCTGTTGGTTCTTGTTTCAATTGATACTCTCGAAAAGGCAGAGTGTGGGGTATGTTGATGCTGCTCCCTCCAACTGATCCTCATATGTCTGACTAACAAGCAGCAGCTTTTGTATACAATATTCATTTATATTATATTATTTTCCTAACTCTTCCCTGGTCGAGTAGTAGTAGGCTTCCACCAGATAGCAGTCAAAGAATTTTGACTAGTGCCATAAATATAAGTAAATATAAGCTTGTATGCATAACTATAAATAAATTGAAATAAATAAAAATAAATTGAATTAAATGCAATTTTGTTAAGTGTATAAAACGTGACAAAATTGCAATTCATTTGCCGACCAATTATTTATATTATATGTATTTCAATTCCAAAGATAAATATACATATAATATAATAATATAAACTAACAAATATATATAAACTTATAAACTAATTAAATATATAATATATGTGATACTTTAAATTAAAAAAATATATAAATTAATAAAAATATATATTTGCTCAATATTATCACGAACAAATTTCGGGATAATCAGCTTTACCATATATTTAAAATTTTATTTGTAATTATGTTGCTTTTTAAGTTAAGCAAGTCAGACTGCTCTAGTCGGGAGTGCCTGACTAGAAGATACCCTGTAGCTAGGTCTTAGGAAATGTGATTTACTTATACGACAGCATATAATCCAAATAAATATTAAGCAACACTATTTCAACAGAAGTGTAAATAAAATGGCTAAAGTGGCATCACTGCTCAAGTTTCTTACAACGCCTCTTTTCATCTCACTTTACTATTATAATAATATTTATATTATAAAAACAGTCCAGTTTTTTTTGCCTCTAATTCTAGGGCATAATCCAGTAGTTTACTTTCGACTTTGACTTTTTCTCTCACGTGTTTGTTGTTGGCTTTGACTTGGCTAACTTGGCTTACCACTTCTCCTCCTCTCTACTCCCCGTTCCTCCCTCCTCTTCCCTCTTCTCCTCCTCCGCTTTGTTGTCTTCCTTTGCCTTTTATGTGTGCAAACTTTGCATCACTTTGCCTGGCTGTGGAAATTCGCTTGTTTTTGCTTTGCGAAACATTTAGTTGAAGTTTTTATCTAACGCATCAATGGCCACTTGGCTATTGGTTCGTCCTGGTCCTGGTCCTGCTCGATTGCCGAGCCAAAGGGTTCGCCACAACCTTGTTTGTTATTGTTATAGTCGCCAGCTAGCTCAATTGTTGTTGCCACATGGCTCATAATTTTTCATTGCGATTCCCGTTTTCTTTTACAGTTTTTTACGCCATGAAAAATTGATGCCGGTTTCAATTTGATTGGATTTTGAATTGCCATCGAAGTATATTAAATTGCATTGCAAGAGAGCGTACAACTTGGAAGCTGAAAGCATACGGACTTGTAATTGCTCTTAGGCTTACCTGTTACCTGCGGCTTAAGGTTCAGCCATTCAGGTGATTTATCTTGTGGCTGACAAATTGACAAATTAATGTGCCTTGAAGGGGGCAGCGCGAAATTCCTGGCGACTGCTTTGTTCACCCAAAATTGTGTAATAAGTTAAGCTTCAAATGGATGCAATTATTTGTTATTGCATAATGAATGGGAATGGGATACTGCGAATTGTATTCCAAGGCTTCAAGCCATTTTGAGTGACTATCAATTGTTTATTTGATATTGAGTTAAACAATTGATTGCCTGAATCAGTGTTTGTATTACTAGTCACTTTTTTGAATGTAACTGCAAAGTATGGGAATTTTAGTAAAGATAAATATAAACGCTGTGATAGCATTGGAAAATAAACCTTTAGCCGTTTTTTCATTGTCCCAATAAAGTCATACACAGAATTAGTTCACATTAAGTTATTTGTCGTAAAAGCAATTTCACAAAATGTGAGATAAAGTTTTATGATGGCATTTTCTCATTACTGAGTTTATTTCACACATGTCGTTTATTGAGAAAGACATGGACAGATTAATTTTTTAATAATGAATCAATTAGGCAAGTTCCAATCTCGCATATATTCAGGGAATTTGGATTGCGTATAAAAAGTGGATTGAAAAGTAATTGGCAATATTATACTGCAAAACCAACTTTATTCACATCAAAAGAAAATTTCTTGTATATTTTGTGAAATATTATAAAATGGTTTTCCCCTACTTAGTCTTACGAAATCTGCTCTGACCCAGATTTGTGCATACGGAAATGGCAGCACAACTGACTGAATCAAAAAAGGCATCAAATTCAAATAATTTCTAAGGTTCTAAGACATTGTGGGTTGCCCAAGAGTTGCATACTTACATACATACACACACATATGTATGTACATACATCCATTGTCAGTTGAGCTTGAGGCTCGTCACTTGGCCAAAAAAGCAATTATGCTGACCAACCACTGAAAACAGCAGCAGCAGCAGCAGCAGCCACAAACAATGGCCGAAAAAGCTGCAGACATTCTCAGCCAGCAAGGAGCAAGGAGCAAGGAGCAAGGAGCAAGGATTCAAGAGTAGCTGGGGGGGGGGGGTTCACTTTCCCGTCGCTATTGACCCGTGTGTTCGGGCGCCGGCTAATTCAATTAAACTGTTTTTCAGTTTTTGCCAGTTTTTGCGAGCAATGAATTTGGAAGGCCTTGGAACTTGTTCACCTATTGATCGCTTATTCAATTATTTGCGCCGTCATTCATAGAGAGCAGCGACAGCAATTTGCCTGCGCCTTCGCCTTCGCCTTTTGCCGCTCTGCCCCCTAACCGAAATCGCAGACAAAAGGCGACAGCTGAACACCCCTACCCTACTACCTGCTCACCCCCTCCCGTTCGAATGATGCAACTCGGCATTTCTATGGCTGCTGCTCAGCAACGTTTCTGTTCGCACTGCTTTATGTTCCCCCCAGATGCCACGCCCCCTTCGACAGTGCGTTGCGCTTTTCCGTGCTTCAATTATGTGTTCGCAGAGAAATTTGTTGGCTGGTCAAGGACCAAACAAAAAAAAGCGGCCGTAAACTAAATTCAATTAGAGTCGCTTCGCTTTTTTCTGGCTCAGCTTTTCGCTGTCACAATGCATTTGCATAGAGCAATGTTCAAGGGCGAAAGGCAGATAGACAGTGAGAGAGAGAGAGAGAGAGAGAGAGAGAGAGAGAGATAGAGAGAGAGAGAGAGAGAGCGAAGGTATACGGATTGCATTGAATTGTGTCCTGGCTTTGGATTTGCAAATAGTTCGAACATTTGTAACATGTGTAAAAGAGGAAAAAACGTTGATTTGATTAAACGTCGCCGCGCTGGCAACAAGTGCTCCCAAATGGATGAGGACACTGTATACGGGACACTGGATCCGGGGGGTACGCTAAGTGATTGGGTGTGGCAGCTGCTGCCCCAGTCTCAGATGATACAGACACTGATTCACAGCCTCATTCCGAATCCGATTCCGAATCCGAATCCGATGCAGATGCAGATTGATTGTGCGTAAAGTGCAGTTGCAAATTGCGATAAGTGCTGCGAGCATTTGCAGCGGTCAACGCTGATGTCGGAAGGAATTTGTTAAATGGGCTAAATTGGATTGTGGATAGTTGATACGGGAGCGGAGGGGGGTAAGACACAGAAGAGAGAGAGAAAGAGAGAGAGTGAGAGAGAGAGAGAGAGAGAGTGGGGGCACGAGTACTTATCTGCAAATCAAGATACAGCATTGCAATCAGCACAATTTGGAAATCTTAGATTTTATTTACGAGCAATTATATTATGCTTCTGGAGCAGATTCATTGGTAAAAAGGAAAAACATACAAAAAGCATATAGTTTATTATTGTTTAATGTTGTTTTAACTATTGCAGACTGTTATTTATTTAAATAAAAATGGAATCGATAATATTAATATTGATTTAAGTTTCATTATTGATTTAAAAAAATAAAAAATTACATTTTTTAAAATGAAAATCAAAAATAATTGAAAAAATTACTTTTCTTTAAATTACAAATTAAATAAAAAATCTTTTTAAATGATTTTTGTAATAATAACTCAAACCCTTTACTCAAAAAACTCAATGAAAATACGAAACAGCAACATTTCTTGTTTAAATAAACAATGCAAATGAAATTGATGTATTTTTGTGTCTAAAATCCAGTCACATGTATTAGGTAAATAAATATTCCCAGAGCACATGCAAAATAAATACACTTTTCATATTGTACAATATCGCAAGCACTTAGAATGCTTTTCGTTTCATTAGAAGCAGAGCAAACAGCATTTTAATAAAATAGAATAACATTTTTGCAGAGGCTTCTAAAGTTGGTCCTTGCGAATTGTTGAGCAGATAGAAAGGCGGCTAAGCTTTTTTGCGATACACACATAAATACTCGAATTCACTGACACTCAATTAAAAAATATACGGACAACTGTAATCAAGAGTCAGTGTGGGAGTGTGTGTGTGTGTGTGTGTGTGTGTGTGTGTGCTTGTGTGTGTATCACACACACACAGAGTGTATGCTGTGCTCTGATATGGAGAATTTATGGGCCTTGCTTAAAGTAAATTGTATCGGATTTAAAACTAAGCACTCGACAGCAGCCACTAACTAAATGGCTCTAACTCTCTGTCTGTGTGTGTGTGTGTGCGTGTGTGTGTGTTGTCTTTTTCACTTTGAGTTGTGTGTGTGTGGGTGTGTGTGTATTTGTTGGCAAGAACAACATAAGTAAATCTGTAGACCAAGCAGTAAGCATGCAGCTGTTAAACTTTGCTGCATACTTTGCGGCGCTCTCAAATATGCAGACACTCATACACACGCACACACACACACCCACACTCACACACACTCTCAAACGAACACACCAGCCAGTGCTGCCAAATACTTATATAATTTAGCTTGTTTTTAACTCAATGTGACACGATTGTTGTTAGAGATTTGCCGGCTCGAAAGATACCTTCTAAAAGTAGAAGAAGGAAATATAATTATTTATGTACTTAACTTCATCTGCACAATTTACAAACAATATAATATAATAGTATTTAATCTATTTGCATTAGCCCCATCTTTTCTTTTTTACATGTGTTTTTAAAGTCTGACTACGCATTTCAGTTTAATTAAAAGAATATTAACAAAATATGAAAAATGTAAGAAGCTTAAATCAAAATTGTCTAGATTGTTGCTAAAGTCGTCGCATTTATATCACGGATTCAAATATTTGACTTTCTTAGCACAAATCTTTGATCTATACATTTATATTTATATATTTTTTGAATTGTTGCTCTTTCAAATAACCAATATTGACGTAATAAATAAAAAGACTTACGTATACAAAAACAAAAGCTCATGTGCTGCTTTAAGCTCTTTCAAATTGAAAATTAATCCTTTCAGCTTTCAAAATAGCCATTTTTTTGCTTTTGGCAGCACTGAACACACACACACACACACACACACACACACACACATACTGAAATGTAATTCATTTTTGACACACGCACACACATTAATAGAGATGCGAGGCTAAAGGGGTGGGCAGAGGGTAGGGTGTAAATGTGCAGCAGCTGGCAGCTGTGAGCTGCAGCGCCTTTTACATATTTACAACTTAATACCTTGCCCAGTGCGAGTGTGTGTGTGTGTGTGTGTGTGTGTGTGTGTGTGTGTGTGTGTGTGTGTGTGCAAGGGCTTAACTTTTCCTGCTACAAATAATTAAAGCATAAAAGAAGGCGCCACAGACTGAGGCAGACTGAGAAAGAGCGCGAGTGAGAAAGAGAGAGAGAGAGAGAGAGAGAGGGAGACAGACATAGCCAGCTAGCTGAGCAGCAGGATGCAGGATGCAGTAGGATGTGTCATCGCCAACGTCATCGTCCTTCCATAATAGTCCTACGCTGCCTTTGATGCACCAAAGCCAAAGCCACAGATGCAGCTGCAGCTGCAGCTGTACAAGTCCTGTTTGTCCTGTTCGTCCTGTCTGTGTGCTCTCTCTCTAAATTGAATATTTTAATGCAAATTTAATGGGCTGGGCTTTTGTGTCAGTGCTTACATTTAATTTTCGTACCCAACTTTTGAGGTACCTTCTCCTCCTGTCTCCCTCTCTTCACTGCCTGCTGTAAGTTAGAGCACACACATCCCATCATGTGTTCTTAGCTCATTCGCTTTGAGTTTAAGTGCTTGTCATTTGCCGTATAATAACTGGCAACTTTATGACGAGAGCTGCCACTGCGAACTAAATACTCACTTATCTCTTTAAGTTGTTAAGCTAGTCAGGCATGTGCCATAAGTTTTGTATACTATAAGCTTTTCATTTAATGTTATTTACTATATTTATATTTTATATTATATTTTATTTAACGACTCTAATCGTTTATTTTGTTTTTTTTCCAAATTACTTAAATTTTGTGGGTCTCAGTCTCTTTTAAAATTATTTTATGATCAAATTTCCTAGAAAAACTCATCAGATTGCGATTCCATTTGAAGCTGGACTTAAAGTTATTTTGTGCACACAAAATCGCAAGGTTAAGTTAAAGTTTCGACTTATGGAAAACTTCTACTAATATTTGTTGCAGCTCTAAAGAAATGTTATGTTATAAACACAAAAGGGTCGACAAAATAGAAATTATTGTTGATACTCAATAAATATTTTACTTTCAAAATATATAGACTTCTAAACTTGGATAGTTATGTTTGCTCTTGCTGTAGAATTGATGACTGCAACTGTCGTTTGGCACTTTTATTGCCTGCAGCTTGAACACATAAATTGACGTCTTCGTTCCGGTCTTTAGCATTAAGGTGCGCCCATTTGCTGCTTTGCCCACTAACAACAATTATCGTATTTCTACTCTCAACCAATCTATCCATCAATACGGCACTTTGGCCCACTCTTTGCCCCCATTTGCCCCCCTTTGCCCCCCATTTGCCACGCCTCTTTGCTCTCTTTACGCCTGATACGCCCAGCACCTGCAGTACGCGATGTAACTGATGCTTCCATTATGCAATAACCCCAATAACCCCCCTCCGGCTTGTCAAACAAATGCCATATGCACAGCGCTGGAGGAGGACGAGGAGGAGAAGGAGAGGGAGTAATGGGTGGGTTGGAAAGCAACTGAAGTGTCACATGAAACGCTTTTAATTGCATTTTTTGCAGCCTCGCTTTTTGCTGCTGCTGCTTCTGCTGCTGCTCCCATGAACGGTAAACAAACGGACAACAAACGGACAACAAACAAACAAACAGACAACAAACAGATAAACAAACTCAGGCGCAATGAAACGGTTCCATCTTCCTTCTCCAATAGCCCCAGCACCAGCCCCACTTTCCACCATTGCATTGGTTAGGTCAGGTCGTAAATTTAATAGCCATTGGGCTCTCGCTTCGGATCGTTTGATTTATGCGACCCGCCACAGACAAAGTTGGCAAAGTTCTTTAAATGCTATAACTTACGTAAGCTTCGCTTCTCCCATTCCATTCCCTTCCCTTCCCACTGTGCCATATTTCTATGACAAGTAAATTGAGCAAAGTTGAAGGCGGCTCCATGTTGAAGATACTCTGGAAAGGCTATTGAGTTTGACTATCACAGTTGCTTGGATTGAAAAGTGCTTACAAATATTCAATGACAATTAGCATTGAATAATAACAGATTAAATGTGTGTGAATTAAACAAACAAATCACATATTAAATGGCCTTCAGCTTCCGCTCTGTTGTCATAAGTATTCGATTCGATTTTAAGCGCGGTTTAATCAAATAACATATTTACACACTCTGAATGCGTGAATCGCAAGCTGTTTATGCTGTCTAGGGTATTACAAATTAATTTGCAATTAGGCAACACATGTCTTGTATATAAATCACACATACGCCGCGTGGTGCGCGGCTGCGTGGCACAGGAAGTGCGGTCCGTTTTCTGTGCAAGCTGCATAAGTAAATTAGTATTGTTTGGCGGGCAATAATTTAACGCATTTCACGGCTGCCGGGCACGCTATTAACGCCGGCTCCGGAACTACCAAATGTGCCAAGCGAAGCTGAACTCATTTTGTGTTTTAATTATTTAACTGTGCAAATTGATTCAGCGAGTGTGCCACCAAAACTACTTGATTGTACATTGTTGTAGCGCCATTTTGTGGTTCCGGGCTTCCCAAAGTTTTCGCATTTTCGCGTTTTAAGCTTAAGAGGCGCACAACTAAGTTCTGAAGTTTTTGAAGTGCAGCCAAAGGTAGCGTTGCAATTTTCTTAATGACTCTATAAATATTTGTCACACCACGTTGGATACTTTCAGCAAGTGTTGCGTGCTGCAAAACTACTTTAAATTGCCAAATGGGTAGTCACAAGATTACGAAATAATTGTGTACACTAATTACATAAGTTGCAAGTGCTATATACAGAGAAATATATAGAGCTTTATACTTTGCATTAGATTCGATTTAAATTTGATTAAATATATATATATAATTTTCATTTTTTGCATAATTTTTCTATCTATACTTAAAGTTGTATTTAATTAAATTTAATTGTATAGCTTGAGACATTTTGATAAAGGCTACTATCAATTTGACAATTTGCCCACATTTATGCCTCACAAATTTGACAGGCACCTTTCGGCATCTTTGAGAGCCTTGTCAAACTCGTTTCACAATAAAAAAAAGAAAATGGAAATGGAAAATATGCTCCAATGGCTTGTGGCAATTATGTGGAAGCTAACAAGCTGAAATTGTTGCTCAAAGCAACATGGAAAATGCACAGGACACTGTTGGACACATTTAGGCTAATGCCAATTAAACTAACAACAGCAGGACAAAAAGAAAAAAAAGAAAAAAGAAAAAGAAAACAGAAAACCTCAAAGTGATGTTGAAAGTGGCGGCACAAAATTAATTTTCAAGTGCTGGAACAATTTTGGTGATATTTGCACTCGCTACTCGATAGCAAATATATAAACATTTATGTTTGTATGCCAGTCTAGAGTACATAAATGCCATATATATATACATATGTATATATATGTGTTGATACTTGTTTTTGCTGGCTGACTAACTGGCTGATGGGAGTCGGCTGTCATTTGACAATTTGTTTTTGTCGGAGCGGCGACAACAACAGCAACAGGATGCCTGCAACAATCAAAAAAGAAAATCACTTGACTTTTCCTAGTTGTCCTTGTCGCTTGCAGGGCGTGCGAGACAGAATGTTACAAGGGTGGGGCAGTGAGTGGGGGTGTTGGGTGGGGGTGTTGGGTGGGGGGCACGAGTGTCAAAAACTTGAGCGCCTGTTGACACACACGCGAAACACTCGACGATGTGTGTGTGTGTGTGTGTGTGTGTGCGGGTGTGTGTGTGTGCGGGTGTGTGTGTGCGGGTGTGTGGGAGGGCTTAGAAGAAATGCCGCTTGTAACCGCCAAAACCATTTTGCTAACGATTTATGTCCGTTGCATGTTCTCCATTCGGGGACTGTAAGATAAATTTCAGCTACTTTTTCAGTTGCAGTTTCGCATCCTTGGCTCCTGCTGTGTCTGTGTGTTTGTGTGTGTGTGTGCTTAATGGCGCATCCTATTCTCTGGCATACATGTCAGCCGTTGGCGTCTCCAACCAGCAATTGCTCCCAGCAATTAGTTTTGAACTCTTCTGAGCTCAGCTTCAACTAGGCTGCAATGGGTACGCAAGGCTCTGAAGTAGTTTGAGCGATGTTTCAGAAAAACTTTGCAACTTTTGCTAACATTGTTCTTGTTTTTCCTATAATTTATGAAATGTATGCACAATATTTTATTTTAATAAAATATCTTGTTACACATACAATTAAAAGAAAATATTTGAGCCCATTTATTTCAAATATTTAATGGATTTCACTCTCAAATTGCACAATCAATTTTCAAGAATACATTTTCAGCACTTCTCAAATAATCCAATTTAAGCTTAACATATTTTGAACTATTTTTTTGCTGCCCAGTTTTGAACATCTTGTTTGCTAGCTCAATTTAAAGCTTTGTGATGTTTTTGGCAACATGCTCAGTTTGTCATACATCAAAGTGCTTTATGGGCAAAACAATGATTTGCACACTTAGCTGGCCAAAAAGGAAACGAAGTGGGAAACTTTGAATACAACTTTTAATTAAGGCAACTTTAAGCTTTTGGTGCTGCTGTTCAAGGCTGTCGACATGTGATCACAGAGCAGAGCATGTTTTAGGCATAAGTACAGGCCCACATTAGATCTGGGCTTATACAACATATGTCGCCATTAGCACATTGGCCAACGCTTAAAGCCGACATGGCAAAAAAGCTGCCCGCAGGCAACCCGACTTGGGTTGAAGCCTAAAATCCTTTGGCAGTCCGACAGCTGCTCCAGTCAGAGTGTGGAGAGGAGAGTAACCGCTGTCAGTTGACCAGCGAAGCGACCCAAAATGATGTGCATACTAGACTGGCCAACTGTCCAAGTGAACAACTAGCCTGGTTCGTCCTTTTTGTATTTTAAGTTACACCTACAAAAGCGACAGCTGTGCAGCGGATAGAGAGAGAGGGAGAGAGAGAGTGTGAGTGAGAGAGAGAGAGCTTGCCTCACGCTTCACTTGGTGTCAGGTTGTCTTTTTTCTTGTCGTTGAGTCTGGGAGTCAGCTTTTGCCTATGACTGAGCCTTGGGCACCTTATGGGCAAACATTTTGGGGGGAGGACAGCAGACAGCAGACAGCGTTTGCTGCCTGCGGTTTTTGCAGCTGTCAGGCCCGCAGCAGCCAGCCGAGAGACCCCCAGCATCCTGCTAGACCCTCAATAGTGGGGCAGCAACATGCCCCATGTTGTGGCTTTTTTATTTGAGTTCGATATTAGTTCTTCATGAAGTGACAGGACAGTTTCGGTTTCGGTCTCTATCGTTTTACAGTTTTGTTGCATGCGACACAAGGTGTGATAACATTTGGTTTGTGTCTGTGCTAATACAAACAGTGGCTGTTAATGCTGGCTGTGCTCTGTTCTGTTGCCTAACAGCGCTCTGTTAAGTGCAAAGTGAGAAATTTCATTAGTTGAGTTAAAAATATCTCATAAATAAGTATATCATAAAAACAAACTTAAATAGTCATTATTTTAAGTAATATGTTTTAATTATTTTTAGAGGGGGCATAGCTAAAAAGATATTATTATAATTAAAAGTTAAGGAAAATGTTATAGATATTTTTGTAGAAATGGAAAAACGTGCATTTTGGATTATAGGTTTATAGTTTTTATACAGAGACTTAATTAATTTTGAATAAATTTACATAAGCAAAATTTAAGATTATATACACTCATGATCGGTTATGGTAGCTATATACTGATGGAAAAATATAATACAAACTGAAGCTCAATTTTTGTATAAAATTTGTAGTAAATTGTAATATATTCTCTTATAATTCAGCATACATATTTTGAGCTTTCAACTATAGCTATGGAAATATTTAAAAATTTGTTTGAAGCGGGTAATATTGTTTTTTCTTCTTCAAAATTTGAATAATATTCACTATAGATCATTGCTTTATTCTTTTAAAAAAAAACTTTTATTAATTTCTCTGCAAACTCAAATATACTAAAGATAAGTGGCTTTGTTTTGCGCAATTTAATTTATACACCAAAAGCGGCAATAAATACGCTAAGTTAAACAATTCGCTGCTAACAAAAATTAATTGTCTCACAACACGCAGCATTTTCTAACTGCATTCATACAATTTTCACACCCCCACCCCTCTATCCGAATTTTCCGAGGCTTAGAAAAAAGAAATTTTGACACGCTGCTTTTATTTATGACATTGCCAAAAGAATATAATAAAATCCGTTTTGACAAAACAAACAAAGCAGCAGAAGTTTCATAAATAACGAACTGAAAGCCGGCAGCAGGAGGAAAGTGACGGATAGAAAGAGAGAGAGAGAGAGAGAGAGTGAGAGAGAGAGAGGGAGAGAGGCAGCTGCGTGCTTGGCTCAGCTGTTTTCTTTTTTTGTTAAGTTTGCTTTTTGGGTTTTGCGATTTCTGGTTCTGAAGCTGTCGGGCGCGCCCTTTTATTTTTGGCTGCATTTTTATTCTGCTCTCCCACCAGACGAAAGTAAACAAATATGCTTTTGGGCACGCTGTTAGCAGCGCGTTTTATAGCAGCCTTTTAGGCGGCGCTGTTAACGCGCTCTCCCACTCTGCCGCTCTCCCACTCTCCCACTCTCTCCCTCTCTCTCTCTCTCTGTATTGATTTGTTGTGTTTGCTGTGCGCAGGCGTCGACTGAGGCTGCAAACGGCAGACACCGGCCAGCAGCATACAGGGTGCCCAGCGACACAGAGTCAACCCCCCAAAAGCCACCCCGTTCGAATAACAAACCCAAAAACAATAGCAAACTAAGGGCGCAGAGCGAGAGAGAAAGTGCAGGTTGCAGTGTGAGAGAGAGAGAGAGAGAGCGAGAGCGAGAGAGAGTGTGTTTTTGCAGCTTTTTATAGCATCTCATAACATTTGGCTGACTGTTGTTCTCTGCTGGCTTTGCAGGGGTGGTATGTGGATAAATTTTAGCCGCCATGGATCCCAGTGCTCTACAAAACATGGATCGGGACGCATTAAAGAAGCAAATCGAGAATATGAAATATCAGGCCTCCATGGAGCGCTGGCCGTTGTCTAAAAGCATTGCTGAGTGAGTATTCTCAATTATGCTATATATATAATATTATTAAATATCTATAACCATAAATAGATATATATATGAACAAAAGCCTGTGTTTACACCCAAGTGCAAAAGTTAGCAACTCCAACAAACACAAACGATTTTCAAACTAACGCGTGTGCCAAGTGTGTGTGTGTGTGTGTGTGTGTGTGTGTGTGTGTGTGTGTGTGTGTGTGTGTATGCGTGTGTGTTTGCTTGTGTGTGTCTTACGAGTTGTGTGAGCTCAAGTTCGTCTAGACGCGCTGTTAGATGCTGCTCTACTCCGTTGACAGCGGCACAGTGCCTGCCTAAAATATTCATACAGACCCAACCAAAGAGCCAACACCTGCGCTGAGCTAAACTGAGCTGAGTGCTCGTCCGGCGGTTTGCTGTTTGCCTTTGCTAAATATTTACATAAATATAAAGTTGTTCTTGTTCTTGCTCAGCCTGCCTTCAGTTAATGCCCCTTTTATATTTATAGCAGTGTGTGTGTGTGTGTGTGTGTGTGTGTGTATGTGTGTGTAGACAACGACTAGACAAAGTTCCGTTGAGCAGCAACAAATATAGCACGACAACTTTTGCCATAGCAATAAGGCTTGAATACTGCCAAAATTGAGCAAGTGCTGAAATCTGGGAATAATTTTAACCGTCGGTAAATTCATTTTGTGTGTGTGTGTGTGTGTGTGTGATATTTCTGCTGTGAGTGTAAGGATTGCTTGCGCGCTCAGTACTTCAGGTTTTTTCTTCAATTCAGACTTGTACATGTTTTTGCAACCTAAGACCAATTTTAAACATAAGGAATATTTGAAAAAATAGTTTTGAAATACGTTTATTTGAAAGTTTTAATAGTAAAGATTGTCTCTAGTAATATACATGCAAGGTGTATAAAAGATATTTTATTTTATAATCGAGCATTGCAGTTTTGAATAGCTCAATTCTAAATAAAATTGTAAAAAAAAGTTGTGTTCAGCCCTCCGCTTTAAGTTTTTTCTGGAATGAAAACGTTTTTCTAACCAACATTGTCTTATTAGAAAAATATTTATATATGTATAGAAAAGCACTTTATTATATTTGTATAAATATGAATACAAAATGTGATGAGCTCATTCGAGTTTTTGCAGCGTCGACTTTTATAAAATATACATACATATACAGTGCTGGAAGGAACAATAGAAATGACTGACTTATTGAAAATAATATTTATGGTTATATAAAGTATAAGAAATTTCAGAACTTAATACTATTTTGAAATATTATTCAATGAATATTAAATCAAAATTAAAACATCATGCAAAAATAGTTCATTCTTGTTGGACTATTTAACTATATGTTAACTATATGTTGTTCCCATTGTTCGACTTAGAGTTACTAGTTAAAACAGAGTGGTATTTCTATGACCTGATTTCTCTCAGCATTCCCAAAGTGTATTACTTGCTAGAAGGCCTATTTTCATAAATCAAAATAAATGCGTTTGATCCCCAGATGACCGAGTTTATAGACACAGTTTTCAGATAAACACGCAGTTGAGGCTCGAAGCGAAGGATTTAGTTAAGCATTTAGTCAGCTGCTAATTATGCATAATTAATTGGACAACATTCGTGCGGCTTTATTTGTAAGCCTCGCTCCTTGATGTGGTCCACATGTGCGTTGAGTTGAGTTTCATAAATTATTTAACCCATGCCAGACTCTCTTCTCCCTTTTCCTTCTCCTTCTCCCTTCTACTCCTTTAGCAGCTGCAGTTTTGCTTGCTAAACTGCTGTTTACCAATTAACAACACGCAGCTGAGAAGATTTTGTGTGTTTATTTAGCGTCTCTTTTTTATCGCTCGCTTTTTAAGCGCGTTCATTTCCAGCGATTTGCGTCGTTTAGAAGCTTTAGCTTCTCAGTTTCCAGTTTCCAGTTTCAGGTGTTAATTGCTAAAAGCAAAACCATTTATCATAATTATGTTGATAAACAGTCGCAACTTTGTGTGTCTACGTTTGTGTCACTTAAACCAACATTAATTTAGTTACTCTGGTTGCTTTTGCTTTCCTTCTCAATTCGTGTCACTTTTCTTATATTCTTGCTTTCATTTTTGTGCAGTATATTTCTCTTTTGCAGCTAATCCCTTCTATATATTTCTTGCAATTTGCACTTTGAGTGTTTGATTTATATAGAATTTATTCTTTGTCTACTGCTATTCATATTTAAAATTGAAAATATATTTATTATTAGTTACTGGTGAAGTTTACAGCAAAAGTGCAAACAGTTATATTTAATTTTGCCATTTTGCTTGTTTGCATGGTACAAATACTTGATAGAAGGATTACAATTTAAAGTACAATTTATCATGGTTTTTTTCTTTGAGAAATGGATTTTTAGTTTGCCAATTTGTAAATACAATTGGGAGTGTGAGAATGCAAGTTTGCTCGGCAAACAGATACTCTACCATCTGTAATCTGTAAGGATTATAAATCGGAATTTGTAAATATTGGAGCACGTTCTCTTGCAGTTTGAAATGTAAATTGCAGAATTTCTTTTGATTCCCTAAATGTGAGCACGACTGCTGATAATGCTGATAATTTAATAAATTGCTACAAAAATGTTCAAAAGTCTTCAATTTAATGCTGTAAATTAGATTGGTACAATTTAATTGTATTAAATCGTACTCTAAAGCTTATAATTTATAGCCTGAGATAAATGTTAAAAAATCTTTAATTTTCTGAAAAGAAGATTTCTTTTATTGCTACTAACATTCGCAATGCAAAATATAAACAAAAGTTTAACAAATACATTTGAAATACACGTATTTGAACTGTTTTTAGCAATCGAAGTAAACCCAACTCAAATATGCTCAATAAAACTTTTAACAACATTTATAGCCGCAAATTAACAGCAGCAAATAGGAACTAAATTGAGTGTAAGATGAGCATGACGAATGCAATTTTACAAAACGATTTTGTAGTCCATACTCGTAGCACTTAATAAGGGGGATCAACTCAATTTGAGAACAACAAAACATCAAACATTTGTCAGCAAAATGAACCAAATTAGACACACGCAGAGCTCTCAACTCTACGAAATCAAAGTCAATTAGATTTTGAGAGGCAAAATTGAGGCGCATGATTGATTGACAAATTGCACAGAGTGTGTGTGTGTGTGTGTGAGTGTGTGTGTGTGGCAGACACGTTGTTAAGTGCAGCAAACACCGCACATTACGTTGCCGTAATGGTGCAACCGAGCGGCAGGAGGCAGGAACAGGGCCACATCGAAATGGAACCCAAGCCCCAAACCTCAATCCTGCGTTGCCCCTTCCTGCAATCATGATTGATTGACACCCAGTGCTGTGTGGTCGCAACCACACGTAGACCAAACTGCGTGATAGCTCCGGCTACGCACTCTCTCTCTCACACACACACACACACACACATATCACATACTTCCCGGGCATATACTATATATAATTTTCAGCGTAATGATAAGTCCAAGTTTGGCCGGGGCTGCCTTTTGTTTTCGCCTCTACTCAACTTTGTGTGGGCGCCAAAAACTTTCGCCGTGGACGCCAGGTGGCGAAAACTTTCACGTGGAAGCCCCCCCAACACAAAAAACTCGACTCAAGTCTCAACTGCTTGCTTTGCAGGGGGAAGGTTTGGGAAGGTTGAAGTGTTTGGCAGGTTGGAAGCGTGCTGTGGCTTGCCATGTGCATATAAATCTGGTGTGCATTTTAATTTACCATCAGCAAACAAGTGCTACATTTATTTTCTGCAAAATACAAAAACTGTATGATCGAATAGTAGATGCTCTGCAAGTGGGACGTAAAATGCAGTTGGCTCAGCTATCAATTAGCATTTTAAATGAACAAAACTGCTTCTAAGCTGCTGACTGACTAACTTACTGACAGAGTAAACCGAACATTAACTTTACATCAAGTGAAGATATGTCTACTATATACTCTGCCAATTCAAGAATTTTAGGTTTTGAAAGCATATTTGATCTCATCGTCAAAAATATTTGCAATTTATATAGACACAAATCAGAGAAATGTTCACAATGCCCAAATATACACAATACCAGCTATATCTATAGGCAAACTCGACTAAATCATATATAATAGGCTTCTAGAGATTATATTCTCAAGCGGAAAGTTCTTGGTTCGAATTCCCACGAGAGAATATTCTTAGTTTTATTTAGTTTTTAGTAAGTAAATAAGGTTTTTCTTATTAATAAACTAATGCATATGTTTGTTATGTGACCCTTATCATTATTTTAGTAATAGACAGACTATTAAATGCTTCTCTTTGTAATTAGCATATATATTTAATCAGAATAGAGACTGATTATATTTATAATACAGAAAGTAAAGTAAAGTACATTTCAAATCCATTTGGAAGAAATACTACTAATGCACTAGTTCTATTATTACTGAAGCACTTAAATAATACAGCAGATATGCATATATAGGTAAAGGGCACTTAAATGAATATAATTTGAAAAAGAAATCCATTTAATTTGTTAGTATTAATATATATTATTTATATATAAAAAAGCAAGCTATTTTATACACCCGTTTAAAGTGTTTTGTCGAGGGTAATTTATGTGAATTACTTTGGTATTTCAAGCAGCAAATTATGTTACTTTTGTCGCCACATTGTGGAGAGATTCAGAGAGAAAAAAAGGAGATAGAGAGGGGGAGAGAGAGAGAGAGAAGGGGTTGAGCAGGAGCAGTAGCAATGAAGATGGGTCCCATTTTTGGCATTTCATTGCAGATTTTTGCTTTCTCCTTTTTTGCGCTTTAATATTTTTATGACATATTACACTGCTGGGGCAAACAAACCAAAAACAAGAAAAATAACAATGAATAAGGCTGCAGTTTATGGCTGCTGCTGTTGTTGTTGTTGTTGCTTTTGTTGTTGCGGTTTATTGTGGTTATAAATTGGGAAATGTGAGTGCGACTCACAGAATGCATCTAAAAGGACTCAACTGCAACCGTAAATTTAATGCGCCCTATAAAAAAACATTGCATAAAACAATAAATTAATCCATATGATTCTCATATTCAACCTTTTTCATCGCATAAAATAACAGAGATTTTCTTTTGTTACATGTTTTGATCTGAGGTGTTTGAGCAAATAAGTAAAAATATCTGATACACAAGTGGCTATCAAAATTGATAAAATTTGATTTCCAAAAACCTGTTCAGGCATGAATAGAACATTTGTATAAGGTTCTATCAACAGACAGGACGATCGATTTAACTAAAGGTCAATTGGGTCGTCTCCTTTGCCAAATGTTGTTTGATTTTCAATATTGTTTGCACAATCAATTTGTGCAGTGCCAACAAAATTTGGCCATTGTTTGCAGAAAAATTTCCGTGAGCCTTAAATGTTCATTGAAATGATGATTGAGCAATTTGATATTGTAACTATTGATAGTAGAGAATATTCAAACTCTGACCTTTCTTATATACATTCGAGAATCAGTGTTAAAAATGATGTAATTAAATTAAATCACAAAAAAAACCTATACAAAAAGTATTTTGCATATTTTGTTATGTTGTTATATTATGTTTATAGCTATAGCAATATATTATTATATATAGCAATATAACAGTCTTATTTTTTGTAGTGTATGACTGCATATGATTTATGCACAGTATTTCTTAGTTTTCCAGCATTTGATGGCTATTGTCGAAAGATACACAAAAAGCATAATTTTTTAAAATAGCACAATAAAAAAATACTAAGCCTATTTTTATATATAATATATTAATGTTATTGTCTATCATTTGTTGGGCAAAGTGCATATTAGTAATCCGATTTTGGTTACACAAACAATGGATTATTATTTACATTTACATTTTGCTTAATGCTACAAATGAAATAAACTTACAAAAAGCAGCATTTGTTAATTATTTAATATAATCACAAACGTGTGAATATTTGATAGACAGGAGGAATGGGATTTTGGGTGTGTTCTGTGCAAACTCCACCGACTATCCTCTATCTATAAACTCTGCTAAGTACTCATCATTTCGGAGTAGATTCTTCTAACTAACATGTCTCTCTAATCAGAGTCTAAATATATCGTCGATTCAATCGAAACTAACAGAAATACTTAAAGCGCTTTTTGCGAATTGTTCTAGCAGCTATTTTGCTGACTCGGCAGTTTGATAACTGTGAGTCAGCACTCTGAGCTAAAGCCGGACAAACTTCAATAACAATATTAACAATAGCAACATTGTATTGCTTCCAAGTGTGTTGTTTGCCAAAGAGAAGCAAAGTGTATAAGCTGCGGTCAGCTGTGCCAAAAGTCGCAACTGGAAATGGAACTGGAAGCCAATCAGCTGTCTTGTTATTGTTGTTGTTCATGTTGTTGTTGTTGTTGTTGGCTTCCATTGTCGCGGCACATTAAGCACACGTGCTGACAGAAGCAGCCACAGACAGAGGGGATAGTCCTCTGCCTTCGTCCTGCAATTGTCCTTGTTGTGCGCTGAGTTGGGTCAGCTAATTGGCGTTGTCTTTAAACTGCCTGTCTAACGGCACTCACGATGGCTGCTAAACTTTAAAATGGCCACGCCCCCAAAACATGCAAATTAATTGGTAAAACAGTTCATACAATGGCATCGGAAGGATATGGAAATTGTTTGTGTTCTTTGGCACTTCCCATTCCCACTCCCATTCGCATTCGCATTCCCTTTCCCATTCCCATTCGCATTCCCTTGCCATTGTCCTTGTGGGGCAGCAGTGGGGGGTGTGGCCAGCGAATTGGATTAGCGGTTTATTCAATTTCATTTAAATGCAAAACATTTTGTAAACCGCTGACTTTGTGCCAAAGGTCGAGAAGAAGAAGCAATGTGCGTATTACAATCGAAAAGTTTGTTCCTGCAAAGGCTTTTCAATGGAAAGGATAACATGAAGTTTAATATTAACTATTGGCAAATACAAGTTCGCTTGTAGTTCCAAAAGTCCTTGAGTAGCTAAACTACCAGCAGACTCTGATCAGTCTCATATTTAAGCTGGCACCAGAACCAATTGGGAATTATAATCAAATTAAATGTTATTGTATTATGTACAGTTGAGCATTGGTTACTCTGTCATGAAAACTTCCAATGCAATCTAATATTTCTCTAGATCTTGATCTATAGCAACCATTAGATTGCAAATAAAGCATGTACTTGTCATGATAAGCCTCCTTAGTACCTCAAAATGCCTTTCAAGCATCTAAAACTTCCAAAACTTTGTCAAAACTGATCCGATTGTCGATCCCGAGGCAGTTTTGATCATAATTTGGGTTCCATATTAGATATTGATTTCCTATGAAACACAAGCTATTATAAAGCTCCCAAGTCCCTAGAAATGCCTTTCAAACATCTAAAACTCCCAATACCATGCAGAGAATTTCTTTTCGCAAAACGCATTCGAAACATTACCAAAAATCAGCTACCAACAAAAGCTTTTACTATGAAAACATAACCGGAACAATAGCGACTACTATGCTTGGAAAATTGAACAACTAGAAGGAGTATTATCAACTTGCCAGGGGCAAATAAATGACTTGAGGAATATGAGAAACACCTGCTGATTGCTTTACGTCTCTACCCAGTTTTCTTTATCCACTTCTCGCACACTTTTCCGACCTTTTCCGCCCCCTTTTTTTTTGTCAGCTATTTATGAGCGCTTTTCACATTATATTTTGCATGCAGCCAGGCGATGGCTCGGCATTTTCCTTTCTCTCCTTGATGCTGCTGTTGTTCTTCTTGTTGTTGCTGTTGTTATTGTTGTTGTTGACACTTTTAATGTTGATTAATGGCAGCACAGCAAAGTATGCCATAAAACATGCCACACATATATATAAATGAATTGGAATGGAGAGAACGCCAGCGAACTCCAGAGAACTTGAGCTCCCAGCTAAATGCTTCTTACATCTCTGCAGTTTATATACACTTGCAGGTATTCTCAAAACCGGTTGCTTGTTGTATACATAATGCATAGGACTACACACTCTTACACACACAGATATCATTAATCTTGGCCTGTGTATTCCGGAGTTTCCTCTATGAATTATGATACCTGTGCCTAAATGTATGCTTAGGAGTTTGACTGTTGTGAAAAGGATCGAAATTTCGTTACTGAACACGTTTTGCAAACAGCAGTAAGCATTAAGCTTGATTTAGCATGAGAATATTAAGAATAAAGAACTGCAATCAATATCATAGTGACTAAAGAGCATATGGAAACAGCTAAAGAGAGAGATACAGACTGATATGGCTGAAACATGCTTATTCCTGTTAGCTTGTGCTACACAAGCGAGAATATCCAATGATTTCAGGCATTTCATAAAAGATGCATTCCCTGGTTGAAAGAAGCTGTCCAATTGATTGCAGGAATTCTCGATTGCACGTTTGCCAGGAATTCGAGAATGGCACAAAGAAAGAAGCAAACAAGCAAAATAAAAGTTATCAGCAACAAATAAGAGTTATTCTCAGCTCTCATTGTATTTATTGTGCTATTTGGAGCAGTATTCCCCGAGTGCAGCCGGAGCCAATTAAGTGCTTGTCTATTGGAAAAGCGCGCCACGTTTAAAATCCAATGCAACGCATACTGTGCCACGCCCACTGACCCCGCCCCCGGTAGTGCATCGTCGCCTTGTCAATTAGCTGAATGATTGAGCAATTGGCTCGAGGGTAGAAAGGATATGAAGGAGAAGAAGGAGAGGAAGGAGGAGGAGGAGCACAAGCTGAAGATGCCAGTAAATATAGCAAGTGCGACTGCTTGCAGCATAAACTATTAAGATTGCAACATTATGAGAAGAGCTTTAATTTAATAGAGGATAGTCTGAGAAGGGGTCTGGGTGAGGGATATACTAGAGTGTTGTTCTAATGGCCATTAAACGCCAGCTCATTAGGCTCATTGGCGCGCATTTTTATTTTTATCACGTCATTTATTTAAACAAATAACGCACGAAATTTCGGGCTATAATGAAATCAAGAGCCAATTAGCATGGCAATTGAAGGATGCTTAATGCCACACAGGCAACTCAGTAATGAAATATCAGTTAATTAACTGATGGATTTCATTTCATGCTGCCAGGGATGGGGCAGGATGGGGCAGGGATGGGGCAGGGATGGAGGCAGGATGGAGGCAGCGTATCCTGGCATGGTCAACATTACATGTGGTTAATTAAAAAGTTATGACTACTAAGCTGGATAAGCTTCGGCATTGAATCAAGTAACTGCGGCTGATACTTCTCATTAAAGTAGTTGAGTGCCATAAATCGGATATAATTCAACAACTTATAACAATTTAATGGGCTGCCACATATCCCAGTAGTATATAGGATATTTCGTATTATAGCTCATTCGACTAATTAGGAACCATACGGTTTGATGGATTTGTTGGGAATGATACCATATAAAGTATATTTGATATATACAATAACTGTTTTCAGTGAAGAGTGTATAACAACCACAATTTTAACTCGTAAAATACATTTTTGGTAGCATAGAAATGCCCTTTGAAGAATTTAAACTCAAAACTGAACCGATTTTGAAGTTCCAGGCCATTTGTAATGATTTTTCCTCTACTTTTATTCTATATTTAATTTTTCAATTTCAATTTCATCATAATTAGTTCTGACTTGCATACAATTAGGCAATAAGTAAATTCTATGGACACTAAATTGACAGAAATGTTGATTAACTAACTGTATTTATATATACATAAATATTTTAAACTAACCTTAACCAATTTAAAAAATTTACTTTAATTTGTGTGGCGCTTAAATTATTTGCTTTAAATCATATTCAGTTGTCCTTTTGTTTGTGTTTTTATTCAGTCGACACTCGCCAGTTTAACTTATTATGCAGTTATTTATGAACTGACCTCTATTGAATTCATTTTGCTGGATTTTATATATTAATGTGATTATTTGCGCACTTTTATTGCTTTTATTTTATGGCTTCGCTTTTTCTCGTTTAGCTGCCATTTGTTTTAAGTTCTGCTGTCACTTGCACTGTTAATAAAAATCAAAAGTTATGAGCACATGTGCAAAAACTGGGATGCTTTGGCGCTTAAATTGTTATACCCTGTAACTATTACGATTCCAAACAAAGTTTGAACGACGAGCTGAGTTTACATTAGCGAAAGAGACTTCAAATTTGTAATAAAGCTTCTCATTTAACACACGCAGTACAATCAGCTTGTTATCGATAACAATCGATAAGTGTTAATTTGAAGTTGCCAGTATTCGGGCATATTGGATGTTATAAGAGCTAATAGTTGAGGTCTAGTGCTTGGAACAGGGCATCATCTAGAGTAGCACTCTCGACTAGAGTACATTTGTGTTTTTTGCGATTACTCGCATTTTTTCCCATTGACACATGAGAGAAATGGCAGCAGCTGTGGGTGAGCGGAAAGGGGGATGATGGAGGGTACACACAACCATATTTATATGTATACGTATGTGTGGATGTGTGTAATGCACACACGTATGTACATTATGAGCATTGGCATAACTACAAACAACGGTTACGTCTCGTTACATCCTCAACTGGCGCACTTCCCGCTCAACCAGTCACCCCTTTACCCCTTTAGCCCCCCGCCCATGCCCATGCCCTTACCCTATCCCTTTCCGTTTCCCTTTCTCTTTCCCTTGGCTTGTTGACTGCCATAGTAGTAATTGAATTTCGCTGCATGCGCTACCCATTTTTCTTATTTCTGCTTTTTCTGTGTTTTATGTTTGTTTTTGTGTTGGCTTTGCTTTTGGTTTCTTTTGGCGATTGCATTTTTGACAGCCAACGCAAGCGAATTGTGCCAGGGCTTAAATAATAAATGAAATGACTTAATACCATATTAAAGCAGCCAGTAACAGGTCCCCAGAACTCTTCAATAATTCACGGCTACGTACCGGATCGTAAATCCCATGTTGTCTATGCCGTGAATGCTTACCAGCTCAAAAATAAAAGGGTTGCAAGCTTTGTTAGTGTTTGAATATATTAGCACATCTGGGGAATACGTGTTTGTTGCCTGATTCTTTTGCCTAACCAGTTTTTTTGCTTGTGAAAAAGTATGGATAGCATTTATTTTGCAGAAGAGATCAAAATATTAGGGTTTTTAGCTCAGGGCAGTTTAGCTTTAACTCTAAATATAAATACAAATTAGAATTGATAGAAAAACCACAGGTTTTCTTCTGTAATTGTTGTCTGTAGTGGGATAGTGAAAATGTTGTTAATGTGTTTGGAAAAACACAATAAACACTACTACATAAGTATACAAAAAATATTACATGAATTTATATGAATAAATGAATGCATTTTAATATTGCAGAAAAAGAACAAATATAAATTAAATGCCCTCAATTCAAAATAAATTCAAAGCAGAAAATAGAAGTTAAGTTTTAAGTTACGTGAGTTAATATAGTAAATCTAATTGTAAGCAGTATTATTATTCTCTTTTCTAAATGCATTTCTTTTCTCTTTTTCTAGGTGAGTATGCCAAAAATAACAATTGATGATTTGACTAAACGTAGATGTAATGTAAAGTACGTAAGTATGTAGTGTGTGTGATGAAAACATGATGCACACATAAGTGAAGTATTTATAATTGCTTTTTAGCTTCAATTCAGCTGACTTTCCCAAAGTTGCACTTTTGGGATACATTATTTGCAGTCTCGTCTATCTGATATTTCTAGCTTCAAGAGGAATTGCAATTGTTTTCATAAAACAGTTAGTAAATGAAATGCTACCAACAGTTAGTTGAGCTCGCAATGCCCTTGGGTTGTCACAGTCAGGATATGTACAAGCCCCAAAACCCCAAACCCAACCCCAACCCCAACCCCAACCCCACCCACCCACTCCCACTTCCAACAGCATTCAGTTTGGCCCACATTCAGTTAGCGGGCGAGCGAAATTTTGCATATTTCTCGCCTCCATTTGGAAAACTCTTGGTCATGGTCATATTCCGTTTCGTACGCTTCCGTCCGGTTTGCTCCTCTTCCTGTCATTCTTCTTCTATTTGCTGCGCCCTTTATTTTTTGTAATTTGTTTAATTGTATATGGTCGCAAAATATGCGCAAATAGTGACAAAGACAAAGAGAGGCAGACAGAGTCAGCTAGAATTATCTCTAGTGTGATTGCAGTAAGAATCAGAAACGTTTCTCATTTGTGGAATTACAATTTGCATTCGCTTTTTTCGTTTGCAAGCAGCTTTTGCTTTTGTGCTGACTGTACCTCTTCACACACGCACACACATACGCATGTGACAGGTGTTATAATTAAAACAACTTCTTCTCAGGAAAAATGCCAACATGAAAATCTTATTCTGCGTGTTTTTGTCTGTCTCCCTCTCTCTCTCTCTCTCTCTCTCTTTCTGTCTCTCTGCACATCATTGTCCATAACAATGAGACCCGTAAACCTTTATAGCCCACAACGAATATATACACACACATACACATATGCACATGTGTGTGTGTGTGTGTGTGTGTGTGTGTGTGTGTGTGTGCTTGAAGTACCCCACATTTGGCATTCATGAACCGCTGCGTTGTGCTTTCAGACACAGGTGCGGGCTTTAAATGAAATTATTGGTTTATTTATGAAACGAACGAAATGGTCAACAAATTGCGATTTCAGATTGCAGCGACGAAGGCAACGTGGAAAATGCCATTAAATAAAATATACGAGATTCCTGCTTAAGGCAGCAAACAGAAACAATAACCTTTAAGGCCAAGGAGATTTTATATATTTTTGATAGAGATTCAGATAACTTTTAGGTTTCTACGTTTACTTGCTTGCATCAAGTATGTCTGTATAAAAGGCCGATTATTCTCGATAGTTTTGTATCCTATCACATAAAGAGTTTAATATAGCTAAAACAAGTCAAGAATACTTTAATGATTCAAGAAAACAAAACATATCAGAAGTGAACCAGAATATATATGTAGATTATATCCATTTATTCTAGAATTAACAAGAATTAACAATTAAGATTGAGGTGGCAACAATATCAAAAACAACGACAATAGCTTATAGTTTTGTTTTCTTAATCCAAACAAGAGATTTATTTATAGAAAATGCTCATCAAATCTGTGGAATATATTTCTTAAATATTTATAGCGTATCTAAAGCAATATCCTTAAGAAATTCGTTAGACTTATGTATGTTTTCAAATGAAGGGCAAATCCAATCCAACTTATTCTATTTCCACTTCACACCGACTCAAATCGAAAAGCAGAGCAACAACACAGCTGCTGCTGCTTTTCTTTTCAAGTTTTCGCACTCAATTTACACAATAAGGAATTTCAACTGGTAGTTTCTACTGTTTTCAGTATATCAGCAATGATGCGCCATCATCAGTTTGAGAAGCAATTTGTGCGGTTTCAAAACCATTTTAAACACTTTGTTGCTCGAGTCGAGTCGAGTTGAGTTGGAAAACTTTTCGCTTGTCACTCATTAATTTACCGCAACCGAACTAAAGACGTGGCCATTTACCAACACTGGCAAAGCCGCAAAAAGTATCGACTACACGGGCAACAACAACAACAATAAACTACGCTAAATGGGCTACGAAAAAAAGCGAGAGGAGAGAAAGTTTTGCAGCAAATGTCCAAAAGCCACTTAACGGCGAATTAGAGCGCAAACATTCACAGTAACAACATCGACAACAACAGCAACAACATAAAATAGAAATAGCAATAGCAAAAGGAAGGACAACTAGTGCAAGAGCAGCCCACAAAACCAAACTAACAAGTACAGTTAACGCTAAAAGGATACACAAAACTTTTCAAGCGACACGACTCGACTCGCTGCGTTGCATCAATTAGAAGGACACGCCCCGCCCCTACTCCCGCCTCCTTAACCTAAAGAGTATCAAGCCACCTAATACCCTGTATCATAGACACAACAAACTGATTGAGTTTGGGTACCAATTCGGCATTTCTTTCTATATATTACAGCTGATCAGAAAGTATCCTTGACTACAGTTGAATTTCACACTTACTCTGTTCTCTATAGTTGCTTGTTGAAGTGAAATTGAAAACATGATCAAATGTTTTGCGTTCATTCAAAACCAGCTGTTGCCGTATTTTGCCAGCTTATATCCTTATATACTTTACGCAATCGCATTTGTAACTGAGTCTTAATATATTCTTGCATACGTGACTCAATTTCTACAAGCTTATTGAGCGTTTACTTTTGCTCGCAATATCATATAATATATGCATTGAAATATAAATTGCAAATATTTACTACATTTCAATTGGTACTGTTCTAAATTGCACACAAAAAACAAAACATTTTAAGCTTTTTCCAATATTATGCAAGTGAAATCCAAAACTATCTTTAAAGTCCTGTACTTGTTTTTAATCATTGAAGTGAGAAAGTGCAGCTTGAATATCTATGTGAAATATATTTTAAATTAGGAAGATATTCTAGATGACAATACTGTACACAGTAACAATTTATAGCTTAATTTTAATGGTATTAGCATTTTATGGTTTAAATTTAAAATGAGCTCAGAAATAGTTTAATTTTTATGCCTTATGACAACAGAAATTTCTATTTCCGTTCCATTTCTATAAATTTTGAATTAAATTTAAGTCAAAATGGCTTTCATAGGAGTATAACAGTTTATTTTGTCAAACTACTATATCTTCCATAGGAACATTTAGTTTCAGATGTGCAACAAAAACTAATCCAATTCCCAAAAAGGTCTGCCTGTTGTAATAAGTATTCTAGGTCACTTTATGCCACTGATTTATAGCTATGGCGCCTGTTGCTATATATAACATCTGCCTTTTGTTCTTGTTTTTCTGTTTGGCCATTACGCTGTACAGTTGCGTTCGGTTGAACTAGTTGGTTAGTGGTCGGATAATCAACTGTCTGTCATCCATTTTGTGCACTCCAATTGTATGTGTGTGTGTGTGTGGGTGTGCGCTAACAAAGTGTAGCATATTTTGGGGCGTGCCACGAAAATTAATCGCTGCAGCTGTGGGCTGTGTGTTGCGAGAGTTGATGCCGCAAAAATGTTGACGTCTTTTTGGGAGTGGGGCAAATAACGAGCGGAATTTACATGTTGTCAACTTGTTGTTGTTGTTGTTTGCCTGATCACATCATTTAATTTGCTAGCAAATTGCTTTGCTGGGCTTTCAGCTCATCAACAGCTTTGTGCCGTTATCTATCGAAAGAAGAAGCGCCAACTTTTGCTTTATTAACAGCAACGAATACAACAATTTGTGGGGCCAACAAACTTTAATTAAACGCCAGGTGAAGCTGCCGCAGCAATTAGCTATGTAAATATGAGACAGACAGAGACAGAGAGAGAGAGAGAGAGAGAGAGAGAGAGAGAGCGTATCCCTATCCTGGTGCCTTGTGCTTGTCAAGTGTTTGGTAAACTCATTAAAGCCAAAGAGCAGTCGCCAAAGTTGGCCTGCGGGCTCATTAGGCCCGGCTTAAACTATCAATCATACTCGTTCTTGCTTGGCCAGCAATTTTCCACTTCAATTAATCAACCGCAGGCCAAAAGCAAAAGAAATATGCTTAGCCTACTTTTTGGCAAGTCAACTGGGTGTGTGTGTGTGTGTGTGTGTGTGTGTGTGTGTGTGTGTGTGTGTGTGTGTGTGTGTGTCAACAAAGACAAAGCCAAGTCTTGTTGTGTGCTGCCTAAATCGATTTCCCTCAATTACATTCGAGTGCTATTTTTTGCTTAGATTAATTGACTTATAGCATGCTGTAAATATTAGCCTTATATCAAATAACTTCATAAGTTTGCTTAACATACAAATATAAACAGCTCATTCTGATAGTTTTGTTACCAACTATATAGAAATAGGTTCTATGAGTTCTTGTATAAATACAAACTATTACATCATATGATAAATGTATAGTTTTCTTATATTATTACTTGAATTTAAATATGAGCGTATGATTTGTGATCAAACTTGACAAATAAATAAATGTTCGCTATAATTGCACTACAGTCGAACTTCTCTGACACCAACTTCTGAGCCTCAACAGCTTTTGGCAGTTGCAGCTTCGAGTTAGAAAGTTTTTTATTAGATTAATTTTGCATTAACTTTTGTTGTTTCTCTCTCTCTTAAAAAGGTTGTTTGTGCATCAGTATCTAGTCGACCAGCGAAGATATAATGTAACTGAATTTGTATAAGTTTCCATTAGATTAAATATGCAAAGTTATATTAATTATAAACATATATATAATACTTATTATTCTATTTGGCAATTAGTGTTGTGAATGGAAGCTGACTTCGTAGATAAGCTATACTTTCTATGCACTTAAGCACTTGCCTCGAAATGCATATTAAATATAGCCGCGAGGCTGGGCATTTACAATTACAGCACACAGGAATATTGTTTGGACCACAGCTTGCGGCTATTAGTGAAAAGCATTCCGTATCACTAATTAAATCCCAGAACAATGCTGAGCCCAAGACAATTTCAGGTATTTGTGCAGCTGACTTCGATTCACTCTCACTCTCTCTCTCTCTCTGTGTGTGGGTGTGTGTGTGTGTGTGTGTTGCATGCCTTTGGGGCAAACCGCTGCTGCATGTACCCCTGTATAATGAGCCAACCATACACACACACACAACCAGGCAAATTCGCATCACATGCTTGTGTGTGCTAGAAACACGCATACGCCGCGTGCACAGCGGCACAGGAAGAAAGCGAGAGCGAGGGAGAGCGAGCGCAACATAACTTTGCTGCCAGCTGCAAATGAAATATGCAAATAAACCGGGCTCAGAGTACAGGGAACACAGGGCACAGGGCACATGAAGGCTGGGTCGACAAACCGTTTTTAGGTGGCACATCCTGCCATCCTTCTGCTGCCTGCCTTCGCTTCTTGAGCTGAGGCTCGACAAGTTTTTGATAACAGGAAATTTGCAATTTCTGGCATTAAATTTCCGCTCGGCGTTTATTTATCAATATGCATGCATTTGCACTACACTCAAGCTCTGATATCTGCAGATACATATCTCTCTCTCTCTCTCTCTCTCTTTCACCTCTAACTATCAATGGTGTCTAGAAATTATGTGCTTAAGTCGCTTCCGAGAGAAGCGAGAATTAAGCAAACGGCGCTCTAATGTATGCTAAGCTTTGCTCTGCCGCTTGTATTTTATATGCTTATGCACACACACAAGCACACTCAAATAATTGGCATTTGTGTATTGGTTATAGATGTTTCTAAATTGAATTGTTTGCATATCCATTTCGGAGAATCATTGAAATAAACATCAATTGCTCTTATTTTAATAAAGCATACACACAATTTAAAGCCAATGTTGCCTTTTATAGCAATCGATATCATAATTCTTTACTGAAATGCACTGAAGAATTCATTTGTATACTTAATTTCCGTAATAAAAATAATACATTTTTCATATTTATATACAAGATCTAGATTAATTCTCATTTTAAGGAATATGCTCTTGAATTGAGATTGTAGATCTTAACTTGACTCTAAATTGTCAACTTTTTTCATTCACAAGCAACAACATTAGCAATAAACTACGATTATTTCTCATATCAAAGAAAACTTTCTTGATTTCAGATTGTAGATCTTGATTTGATGACAACTTAAGATTTAGCTTGTTTTCTTAATACCTAAATTAAACCACAAATTATTGTTTTTCCAAAGTTGAATTCCTTATGGTTTTTACATTTCTAGAGCAGATTTTCTCCAGCAGATTCATGCTCCAGCTCTATCTCTCTCCCTCTCTCTGTCTCTCTCTACCTCTCAATCTTTTGTGGCCTTGTGTCAAAATAATTCAGCATCGTCTTCTGTATTCTATAGTTGTATAGTTGTTTAGTTCGTTTTTTACATGCTATTCTGGCTGCTCGCACTTGTCGCACGTCATTTGATTTGCTACTTTTGAAATGGCAGCTGGGGGGCAAATAGAACAAAATTTCAATGGCCCAACCTGAGGCAAACTTTGACAAACACTTGAAAGGACGCCAAGGAAGATGATGAGTATGTTGATGATGATGATCATCATCGTGTGGCAGGCTCGGCTCAAGTGTTTTTTGCACAATTTCTTTTCAATTCAACAAAAGTGGACCAGAAAGCCTGCAAAACATTTCTAGTGCAGTTATACAGCACCCACTATCCCCCCCCTGGCCCCATCTGCCCCCCACTGGCAAACTATTACCCCTGTGCTGCCATTGCTAAACACAGTTTTTTATATATTTTGTGTGCCGTTTCTTGTTTTTCGGATTTTCGTTGTCGCCTTCGTCGTCGTCGTCGTCGTCGTCATCGTTTTGTATGCATAGAATTGAGAACTGAGAACCGAGAACTAAGAACTTGCGGCTTTTGGCCGTCCAGGCCATAGAGCGTACCCCCTTCTCGACCTGGCCGGGATTGTCTTTCAGCCTGATTTGTTATTCATGAAAAGGCAGAGAGAGAAAGAGTGAGAGAGAGAGAGGGGAGCAGCCACAAGTATCCGTCGCTGTCTCCGTCGCAGTCTGTGGCCTGCAGCCCCACCCACAACATTTCGAGGGCCCCAACGGAAAGTGGTTGAGAAAATGCCAAGCACTCTTGTGCGGCGGTTGAGCTGCCGGATTGTGGCAACTCTGACAACTCTGGTGCTGCTGCTGCTGCTGCTGCATAATAAAGCTGACGAGCAGAAAGAAAGCTGACGAAACTTTGCATTGAGTGGGTCAGCAGGTGAGCTCAATTACTGCCATGTCCTTTTTGGTTGGTCGTTGTCTAAGGCGTGGCCAGCGATTAGCGTTCGAGATGTGAAGCTGCGAGCTGTAAGAGAAACTGGCTGCGGCAGATTGTTCACTGATTCCCAATTGAAATGCAAACAAAATCAGTGAGCAGCCAACAGCTGCCACCATACCCTGTAGCAGCCAGCAAATGGAGTATATATAGTCTCTCAAATGTGCCACAAACTATTTGATTTAGTATTCAATGAGTACTTTACAGGGTAGCTTTGAGCAGTGTTGCCCCCTTCTCTTCAACTGTTTAGTCTTGCTTTATTTTTTTGCGTATTGCTGATTGCAGTCGCACAAATCAGTTACAGTCGCATTTGCTTTCCGGTTTCGGGTTATGCAACGTGCAACGTGCAACTTGGAACTTGCAACTTGCAACGTTGAGCATCTTAATCTATGCAGCGAAGCAAACACAAATGTCACATCGCAAGGCACTCGACTCTAGATAAAGTATATATAAATGCCAGTGTTGCATTTAAGAATCACAATTGTTGGCTGACTTGAGTGAGCACTCGGTTAGTTTAAGACCACAAATTCGCAAAGATTTCTGAGGCTGAGCCATAACGAAATGTAAATAAATCGTTAGGACTTTGGTCTGTGAATGAATTTGACGCAGACTTCAACAATTAGTGTATTATTGAGGCTTTTTGCTGCCACTAAGAGTTAGGATTGGAAGTATACTATAAGCCAGCTAAGCAGTTCGATTTCTAACGACTTGGCAACGAATTCTATCAGCATACATTTACAAGTCGATTATCCTGGGTTAAAAGAGTCGAGAAAAATGTACAATATTCATACTTAAGTTATGTATATTTCTATTACAAATTAAGATATTTAAAACTCCCATAACTAAGTAAAAGCTGATCCGATTTTTGATCCCGAGGCAGTTTTGATCATGATCAACGAATTTTCGATTTTCTATCAAATCCAATAAAATGTCTTAAGCTAAAAGAACATAAAAGAGGTTTACATTAATATATTTGTATTTATATATTGTATATCTCACATTTAGTTGGATAGCGCAAATGTTATAAAAATAGAAAGTACACAATGGGCATCTTCTTAGATTTGGTTTTCTCAGCACCTGTATTTACAGCCGTCGCATAATGCGCATTAAAATGCAATTAGCTGGCAACATTCTGCCACACACACACACACATACACACACACATGCAACACACTCATATACATATACACATATGTAAATTCTGCGCATATTTAGCATGAAAACAAAATGATGCAGCTTGGCGGGCTTCTTACTGGTCTTTAAGTGCCTGCTTTGCCTTGTTTTGCTGCGCCTGAAAGTATGCTAAATTTAGCGAAGGCCGAGACACACACACACACACACACTAACACACAGAGAGAGAGAGAGAGAGAGGGATGTGAAATGAGCCAGAAATTAATTTATGGCGAAGGTCAGCCAAGGCGCTCAAAAGTATAATATACGAATTTTACAGCCAACTGCGAAAATTAGGGGTTTTGGGTTTAGGCATGGGGTAGCTTTAAAACCAGTCCTGGCAATTATGCGTAAGCAATTTAAGGTACAATTTTAAGCATTTCATTTGTGTCACAAAGCAGAAGAGAAGGGGGGGGGACAGAGATAGAGGGAGAGGTAGAGAGTGAGAGTGAGAGTGAGAGAGAGTGGGGGTAAGATTAATATAATGATGGGTATAAAATATATACACACACACACACACACACACACTCACACACACACACACACACAGATGCGAGTTGACATATGGTCTTCGCATTTCGATTATACAAACTGAATATGAAATTGATGTTTGGAGGCTGTCGTAATGTTGAAGGAAGGGGAGGGGGTGGGGAGGATAGATGGATCAGGAGGGAGGGGGGAGGGGGAGGGGGTGGGGCTGTGACTCTATGTTAAGCTGCTGTAGATTATGTGAAAGAGCGCGTTCCGGGCTTTGTGGTTATTGTAGTCGATAGATGCCTTGAATGTTGCCGCTATCGATAAATAATGCTTGCTGTAGCATGCTTTCAGGTGCTAAGCTCATGTGCGTGTGTGTGTGTGTGTGTGCTTGTCATAAATCAACATTCAAATCGTGCTCAGGTTTTTTGTTACAAAGAAACCACAATGTAAGCAGAGACAATGATGAATGGGGGGGCAGTTGGTTGGATGTTAGGATGGAAGGTAAACGAGTGCTTAAATGTAGGCTCGGAGGGTGGATTTTGTGTTTTGTGTGTGTGTGTGTGTGTGTGTGTGTGTGTGTGTGTTGGAAAGGGAACTTTTATTTAATTAATAGCTTTGCTGTATTTGCCTATGTTATTGTGTTTCATTTGTGGTATAGAGAAAAAATGCAATGCATAGATACATTTTTGCTATTGAGTTTTTGTTTGATAATCATTTGCTTTGCGAATAATAGTCTTTTGTATTATGACATTAAAGTAAAGCTACAAATGAATAGCTCACTGTGATATACACATTTTTCAGCTGTAGAATCGATTTTGTTTAATTTTAAGATGACCCCATTAACTTTAAACGCATAGCAGTAAAGTCCTTTGGGACTCCGAGTGAATTCTTCTTTGCGGAAAATGCTATTCGGTTTTCAAGCAATGCTTAGATTTGATCCTTTAGGACCACGAATATTTGGCTTTCAAATCTTCACAGAAATCTACCGAAAATTGCATCTTATCAGAAAGTTATAAGTAATGAGCTCAAGTCACAAATCGTCTGCCACAAGGCCAACAAATAGTCCTTGACATCCCGAGTCGCAACTCAAAGGACACAAGACCTTTAATAAAAAGTTGGTCAGCTTCCGAGTGTCAACTTGTAACTGTCAATATTAAACTAGCTCAAGCAGATCCTATTTCAAGCGAGCAGCCCATTCACATAATTTATAACCTGTTTTATATAATTAATAGCCTAACCCTAAAAGCAAAATGTTGTCAGGCCCATTTCGCAGCTGGCAGGAAATACATTCATCTGATGCCATTTCGCAAATGTTCGACACACACACACACACACACACACATACTATGTCACTCGTTAGAACGGAAGTGCTTTTAATTAGACCATAAAAGCAGAGGGAGACTGGGCAAATGTGCACATATTTAATTAAAGCTTTTGAATCCGTTTTCAATGCAAGCGCTTCAGAAAAATCTTATCGCCAACTTTCTGTCGCGAAACTTGCCTCAATTTGTTGCAGATGCCGCACTTTGCCAGGCTAAACTTTTTTATGCTTCTCTCTTGTATTCCATCAACTTTTTTTGGCCATTGCTTATTAAATGCGTCCTAAAGTTATGAGCAAAGTTTGCGACAGCCAATTTTCTATTTTCTGTGTGTACATCTGCTGATGACATCATGCTTAAAAGCTTCCTTACACCTTCTGCTTTTAACTCGCTCTAGGCGAAAACAGCCCAAACGTGACAGATTTGAGTCGCATTGACAGCTCAAATACCTGAATTCCCCAGAAGCCAGTTCGAAGAGTTGGCAAACTCAGTAGGCTTATAAAAAGGCAAATAGAAAGCAAAATCCTACACAATAAGTGCAGCTCTAGCTTCCTCCTCCTCTCTCTCTCTCTCTCTCGCTCTCTCTCTGTGTGTCTTTGCTTTAATAAAATACTTTGGCAAACCTTTTCTGGACATTTCTTGCTAATGCGCTCATTATAAATACATGATAAGCAGCGCTACACACACAAAATGAAATGTCATGGCGCCTAAAAGAGGGCTGCAAGAGTTTGCTTTTTGCTTTCGCTTTCACTTGCTCGCCGCAAAAACGTCATCATAACAACTTTGTCGACGGGCCCCCCAAATTGCCTTGACTGTCCTGTCAGAGAAAAAAACAACAAAAACCTGGAACCCTTGGCCTTTTGTTTAGAACGCCTAAAATACTTTCGCTGTCGCTCTCTCGCTTGTGGCTTTGGTTATGCTTTTAGGTTGTTGGTCCGCCCACAGGCGGATTTTCCCCTAAGCAGCAGCACAGGCCAAAAACCGCAGAGTCATAAGCCCATTAGCCTTGCTGGGCATTGTTTTATGTATCTAGCGAGTCCCATTCCAAACAGCCCACCTCGCCTCCCATGACGCGTTGCCTTTTGCTCTGCTGATGCGGAAAATGAGCAAGGAAATAGAAACACCCATACATACGCCCACACACACTCACACACGCACACACGCACACACAGCAAGGACAACGAAGTCGACAAGGTCTTGTTAGTTAAATTATGCATAAATGCGGCAACATGAGTGGGCGTTCCCTGCGCCTACACCTGCCAAACACAATAGTTTGCGACATGCACACGTATTGCACTAAACGAAATTGCGTATACGCCTCGTATGCCACAATTGTAGACAGCCAGATAGCAAGCGAGCGATGGAGAGGGACAGAAATCTGGCGTGCAAACAAAACTAATGAGAGGAAAACATGTGCCAAGGAAATCCCTGATAAATGTAAATACTCTTGCACGCAAATCAGTAAATGTCCTCCATTGAAAAGAAAAGCTAAAGACCACAATTTTGTGGCCATATGAAAATACACAAACGGCTGCTAAACTGCAACAATGGAATTGGGAAACAAAGATGATAACCATCAAGGCAAACAAATAAACAATAACAATTATTTCTATTCGCCCATAAATAAAGCCAACGGCTAAGCCAAAGCAATTGAATTCGAGCTGGCCACACATAATACATCAAACATAAACAATAAATAAGTACAGCTTTTCCAGGAAGTAACATTATTTGATTGGCAATCCAAACTCTAATTACAATTACTACTTAGAATTGTGAATTGTTGCTTTACAATCAATTTAAACCGATTTTCTAAGAAGCGAAGTAATTTTTTGATAATCCCAATTCAAATTACTTAGAATTGTAAAACAATAAATGATTCTCAAATTCTCAGTCGTAATAAATTTATTATATGTCAATAAGTGCCAAGTAATACATTAAATATTTCAATTGATTTTTTGACATTTACTAGGAATTATTATTCTATAAGTATAATTTCTGAAAATTCAAGCTCAATTTTGGTCAATATTTAATTTAATTTGAACTTATTCAATATTTTACCTCTTGGACTTCTCTGCTCCTTTCAGTGCTTTTCATATTTTAAATCGCCGAATTGTGCGTAAATTGTTTTGAAATAAGCATCTTTATCGGACTGAAGCATTCCATGTATGCATTGGGAATGTCAGGCAAATGGAAAGCAAACAATTCACGCACTAAATTGAAATGCAAAGCGTGTGTCACGAATATACTCTTATCTGCGGACTGTTACGAACGACTCTGCCATTTCTTTCCTTATCGCCTCCTCTTAATAAATAAATTCTTGCAAATTTGCCACAAAAAAGCGAAGGAAGGAAAAGCAAACGAAAACGTGCCAAGGAAAAGTGCAGAAAATGTAACGAAAACAAATGGGCAGACAGACGGTGCGACTGAAAGACTGAAAGAGAGACAGGCAGCCATTTTTATGGCGCTAAAGGATAAGTGTATTACAACAGCAACAACAACAACAACAACAAATAAACCAAATGACAAGAACAACACTTGTATGCAAACATCTCTGAGTTGATACGCGAGTAAGGGAGTAAGAGAGTAAGAGTGGACGTTTATCTGCGTCCCTTTTTAGTTTGCCAAGTAAAGCATTGGACATTTTTAATGTCCATCTGCGTGCAGATTAGCATAAAAGCTGCTGCTGACTGCCACAACTTGGGCTTCCCCTGCTCAATCGTCTTTCACTGCCTGTCGCTCTGTGCCTGACCCGCCCAATTTGGATTTTGTCTTGTTTTTTACGGGTGTCCCCCCGCGTCCGGACTTCCGAGTCCTCTCGACTCGCTCATCCTTCGATACGGTGTCGTTTTATGTCTGCTTAGCTTTAAGTATGCAGCCATTATGCAATTTTTGAAATGGCTTGATTTTTGTTATAGTCCATAGAGAGCTTACAGCTTTTATGTTCTTAAGCGCAGGGATTAGCTGAGGTGTGCCAGATATGCAACTATGTGAGCGGACATAACTAAAGATTTTATGCAGGACACAAAGGATTTGTATTATTGTCTAAGACCCAATGCAAGTTTAGTGCTTTACATTCGATTTGTTCAGTTTTATTCAGAATAAAGTAGTGTTTAAAGTGAAGTAACAGAAATATGGGATAGATTTGAAGTAGAATTGAAATAATTTCCACTCTTTTAATATTAATAAAATAATAATAATACGACTTATAATTAAAGGAAAGCTCGGGCATTTGAAGGGGATATTTAGTTAAATTTGAATTTCCAATAAGCAACAATTTCAAATCTCGTATTAATATATGTAGAAAGTATTTTTTCGATGAAAATATTCCGAATAGTAATTGATTTTGAGTTTGATAATAGGGCAAATAAGATATTCTTATTTTAAAAAATAATATATTTAAAAATTACATTTGAAAGAGCTTTGTTGGCATAATTAGAATATCCGAATATCTCCCAACTGCTAAGCACAATAAAATAATTAAAATAAGATATAACGACTTTCCTACTTCTTAATAAACAATGTTACTAATCAAAAGTCTCATGCCTATTTTCTCGTCCAAACAGAATGCGCTCCTTTATCGAGGAGAATGAGAAGAATGATCCATTGATCAATGCGCCGGATAAAAAGAACAATCCGTGGGCTGAAAAAGGCAAATGTATCATCATGTAATATTATCGTAAACCACAGAAATACCGTAATGATGAGCATCCAAGCATCAACAACAACAATAATAATAAAAACTTAAACAATTTAAAAGCCAACATCACAACAACAGAAGCAACAACAACAACAACAACAGCAACTGCAAATCAATTCCAAGATAATGATAATGATAATGATGACTACTTAGAGAGCAATCGATTTAGCGGGCAAGCGAGCCATTCCTTAGGTCTAGTCGAGCTGCAGCAGGAACAACAGCAGCACTACAACAACAACTACTACTACTATTACAACTACAATTTGAGCTATGCACCACCGCCGGCAGCACCACACGAGTGCCTCCTCACTGGTCCCAAGGGGCGACTCCAGCAACTGAAGCGTCGCACACGCCACGAACTACAACAATGGCCACTGTTGATGCAGCTCCTCGTCCTGATCCTTTGGCTGCACGGCAAATTCTGGCAGATCGTACACGAGCAGATCCTGATGCGCCGCCGGCGCTGGCATTGAGTGCAGCTGGAGAAGGAGGTGGACATGCAGATGGAGGTGGAGGTGGAGTTGGAGTTGGAGTTGGGGCAGCTTGTTTCGGTATGCCGTGAGATCATATGCTTAAGTTAATCACAATAATTATGCCACTCTTTCGAACTAAACAACTCAATAAATATATAATCGAAAATATGCTGCTTAAATGCTACAGCCCCCGAAAATAAAAGACAACACAATCGTTCTGTGCAACAAAAACTTCTTTGACAAACTACAACAACAACAACAACATGCAGAACAACAGCAACCACAACAACAACAACAACATTAATGGGTACTCGATACTCGTTATTCGATACTCGATACTCGTTTCATCGCACATACTCGTACATAATCGTACGCTCTCATCGTTGTCGCTGTCGTCTCGCTACTATCTCTCTCTCTCTCTCTCTTTCTCTATTTCTCGCTCTCTTTGTCTCTCTAGTTATTTGTTAAACTATCGCTCGCTCTCGCCGTTAATCTCCTCGTAGCTGTTAGTTCGCTCGCTCTCGTTCTCATTCTCTACGTTTCTTTCTAGCTATCGTCTGTAGTCGTTATTTACAGCATGCATCCATTACATTACTTGTTCTTCTGTTCTTTTTGCTTTATTTTCATATCTTCTTTTTGGCATCATCATCATCATCAAGCAACATCAAAATCCCAGCCCACACGACAGCGCTAACAATATCGTATCATATGAAAGCCAGAAATGAGTATATTTCCTACACATTTGAAGCCTCGATAAATGTAACCCACCCATCATACTTTCTAGACAAGAACGAAAAAAACTGTTTGCAACAATTTTTGGTAACCCTAGAAGCATACTATTTCAAATGATTTTTATTTTAGCTAACAATGCTAACAATTTTGTGGCCAGCAAATTTACACAAGGTTTCCGTTTGGCTGGCCCAAGAAATCTCGCGCAATCGTGGAACGTGGGCATGAAACAAACGATCTTGCTGTCTCATTCCCGCTGTTCCCAATCGCTAGTTCTTCGGCTGGCCAATCGAAACGAGCAAATTTTGTAATAAGTTTTTGACTTAAATGAACTGCTAACTGCAATTACAAACAAAACCAGGCTGGAACGTGGGCATGAAACAAACGATCTTGCTGTTTCATTCCCAACGTTACAGTGCTGCACGTGAATTTGCAGTGCTTAAAGTTTGCCAAACAACAAAAATTTACAAACAATTCTAACATAAGTTTTTGACTTAAACAAGCTGCTAAATAAACCAAAGAGATATTGATATAGACCATACTTATATAGTTCCGATCTAGTGTACCGCATTATACTTGAATATTTCATGTACTTAGTGGAAGAGAAACAAAACGAACACGTATTTTGTGTAGCGCTTTCTTTTTAGCAAAATGCAAAAGGCAAAAGGCAAACGCAAACCGATAGACAATTTTATGTATGGTTTTCTATTAAAGATATACTTACATATATTATAATACATTACGTACATATATATACCATATATATGGATATGATTTTATATACAATATAAAAATATATATGTTTAGGCAAACGAACTATTTAAACGAAAGGCAGACGCTGTAGCTACTCGATGATAATATATATTTATTTAGTTTTAAATGCTATGTTTATCATTAACTAGTGAGATATTATTATTATTATATACGCAGAACACAAACAACAACAACAAAAAACACAAAATACACTTGAGGAACACACGATAACGATAACGATAACGATTAAAGTAGTGCGATAAAACCATATATATGGCAAATAGTTGAACCCCACTTAGTGAAAACAAAACGAATATTTTAGAGAAGCAGTTAAAGCAGCAAAAAGCAAAAAGCAGCCAAGCTTCAACTTTATATATGTAAAACTGCTAAATGAACATGAGAAGCTGATATAGGGGAAACCAAAGAAGGCTACTCACAATACATACATATATTAACAGTTATGTGTAGAGTATACTATATTGAAAAGGCGCTGTTCAGCTGTTTGAGAGAACAACAAAGAAGAATAAGTATATATATTATATACAGAATCTTGCAATGGGTTTACGTTTAATCAAATGCTAAGTTATATGCCATATGATTTCGATAAAAAACATATAGTTAGTGTTATAATTTTAGCAGAACGTTAAAAGACAACAACAGAATACACAAACACAACACAATACAAAACACTCGTCAGAATTGAGGTTACCAAAAAAGAAAACAAAACAAAACACACACAAAAACACACTTCATAAAAATAAATACAAATAAACTATAACAGTAAGATGAAAACAACAAAAGTAGCAAATTGACAAAAATTATAAATAAGTCGCGCAAAAATACAACAGCTAAGAAGGTTAAGCCTTAATATTAAGAGCAAAGGGAAGAGGAAGCTGAAGCAGAAGCAGAAGCAGCAGAACAACAGCAATGTAATTTGAAAAGCATAAAAATAAGCAACAGCCTGCCCAACAGCAAGGAACGCTAGAAAACGGAACAACGGAATGGAGCAAAATCATAAAAAACAAACCGAGAACCCACAAAAAACGTAGATGCAGAAAACCAACCAACGTAGCAGTAAGCAGTAAGCAACAACAACAACAACAACAACACAAAAATTGGAGTAAATGTAGTGCAGTAAACTATTAAAACATGATCTAGGGAATTACATAGAAACCAAAACATTTTGGGAATGGAACGCGTTCAGCGTCAATAGCACAAAGTGGCAGCCAGCTACAATCGGCTCAAGGCTGCACTTTAAATCTACAAATACAGAAATACAAACACACACATAAATATAAATTAAGGTATTGGTGGTTAAAACAACAATTATATAAACTTATTGATGGAATAGTATAATCAAAAGATGAAGAAGAAGAGATTAGTCAAGATTGCAACAACATGTAGTATTGCCTCACTCTCACGGACGTGGAAACGATTGGCATGTGGAACAGACACAGTTGTGTGTTCCACATGCCAGAACGTTGCGTGTCTGGCTAGCAGTTGAAATCAAAGCATAAAGTTCAAGCTAAATTAAATAAATGTATTGTAAGTAGGCGTCACTTGCTTTAAGCTAACTTCAATTGCGCCACAAAGTTAGCCCAGACAATTGAGTTTCCCGAAGTTTTCCCGATTTCCGGTTTCAATGAGTCCAACTGGGAGCCTTCGTTCAAGAGCGCATTAAGCACGCCGAGTAGTCTGGCATTGAGTCCAAATGAAACGGGTGTGAGGGTGCCACGAAAATTGAGCATGGCCAACAAATTGGACCCCGAGAGAAGTTTTGAGAAGTTACCCAAACACGATGACATACTTTTTAGTTGTGTGGGCTTTCGTTGTGGCACAAAGTTTGCTCAAAGTAAACGCATTCTCAAAAGATATATTCAATCGAAACAAAAATATGTTTATTCA
Source organism: Drosophila flavopinicola (assembly GCA_035042425.1). Taxonomy (NCBI): domain Eukaryota; kingdom Metazoa; phylum Arthropoda; class Insecta; order Diptera; family Drosophilidae; genus Drosophila; species Drosophila flavopinicola. The sequence continues at coordinate 700,436 of JAWNLL010000165.1, forward strand.
AATTCGTTTTGCAAATTAGTCAAACTACAAAACAAGCTAAATCCACAAAAAAATTAATGTTGAGGGTCATATGAGATGTGGAAAGTTAATGAACAGTTAAATAACAAAATATATATATATATATATATATTAAATATACATTTTAGTGATTTTTCCAAAGTTCTAACAATAAAATATACAACAATTATAAATGTTACAATTAAAATATATATTTAATAATTAAACATATGTATATATATATGTATATATATATAAATATATATATCATACAGATATATATCTATATATACATATATAGATATATATATATAATCATATATTTATTCAGATTATTAACATTACATAACTACTCATGAATTGATGAAGAAATGTGCATGTTATAATACAAATAAAAGAAGAAGAAATCAATTAACCTAGTTGCTAAGTGATGACCGTTGGCAGTGGTGCAAAACGACACGGCAAAAAGTACAGCATGTGCCAAAAGTTGGTACGCCATAGTCAAAGCGAAGAAAAACTTATATACCGATATATAGAAATCAATTCTCTAGCCTGTAAGTTGGTGTTAATGTTCATTCCAAGCGTTTAAACTCAATATAAGTACATATACTATATGAACATAACAATTATACTATATAACGAGATATTACTACGTGTATTGCTTAAATGTGTGTAAAAGTTACCATACAGAAAAAAATATACAAAACTTATTGTTACAATTTAGGTTATTAAGTCACGTTTACTATTAAGATATATGGACATATAGATTAATACATAATTTTAGAAAAATGATTGATTCTTAAACTTGTCGAGATGCGAACTCTAAAGACAAAAACAAAACAACACGGTGCCAGACAACAACCAGGGCTAAACCAGAAACCAAAAACAACAAAACAATTATAATTTAGAAGAAAGAAAAACAAACAAAATGAAAGTCTAGCTAGTAAGTGAATTTTAACGCAACAAAACCAAATAACATAACTACACCAAAGGTCAAAAACATTACCAGAAAGAACAGAAAACCAAAAAAAAAAAAAACAAAATACAAACAACAAACATACAAAAGAAAAAAAACGATCGTAAAAATCGAAAGCAAAAAAAAACTCAAATATTATGATATAACAACATGTATTTAGCTGTTAAACAAACAACTATTTAACAAGAAACTTTTAAACACGAAAGGCAAACAAAGCATAAGTATGATTATCATTAAAGGAACTTCTCTAAATAAAAGTAAACTTTGAAAATCCTTAGCGGAGAAAAACTACCCTCTCTATAAAAAAAACAAAACTAAAAAACCAAAAACAATTGCGCTTGTGTTTTATTTTGATCCCAACGTCTCAAAAACGATTCCCAAAGTATTAAATCAGGTGTTGCATTGAATCTCCCTTCACTCCCCGTAAAGTATGATGATGATGCTGCTGCTAAGTTTTGCTTTTATTTCGACTCTGCTGACGCTTTTGCTTAATAGTATTTTGGTATTTCATTTCAGTATTTTTGAATATACTTATTTATTTTCAGTTTTCTTTTCGCTTTTAATTTATTTTTTGAATATTTTCACTCTGGCTGTATATTGCGATGCTTACAAATGTAAATGTACACACACATAAATGATGATGATGGCATATGAACTTTGAGCTATGCATTTGGTTGACAGTTTATCTTGAGCCTGCTTTGTCGACAACTCATCAGGCAGCTAATGTCAGGGAAAATGCGTCTGTTGTTGCAAAACTTTTAGTTGAAAAGGAGGCGGGCAACAAGCAACAAACAGGAAACTTTGCAACAGGACAAGTTTGCATTTGATGTCTGCGATAATGTGCCATTGCAAGCTCTGGTGCAAACTTTTTTTTGCGAGAGCAAGTTTCATGTAATTAGCAAACGGTGCGTATGCGTAATGCAATCAATTATGTTCAAATAAGTGCATAAAAGCTGCAGCACGCAAAATTCAACTCAATTTACAGACAATGCCAGAGCGATGCATAATAAACATTTTGGGGCGTGGTTTCCCATTCTGGACAACAGCAATTCAATTGGGTCCATTGCATTATGAAAGACCGAATGTTTAAATACAGCAGCGAGAATGGTATTTTTTAATTTATATAGAATGGAACAATGGACACTTGTCGCTGGCAAATCAATTGAAAGTCAGTGGACTGAACAAATGCCTGGCTGTCAATGGAAAGCGATTAGAAAATCGTAATGGAAAAACGCACGAATAAATCAAAAAATCGTATATAAAAGAAATTGCTTAAAATTAGCTCATGTATAAGGTTAAAGCATATTGTTTAAGTTTGGTAAGTATTTTCACTTTAATATTTAGGTAACAGCTTGCGAAATTGCGCTTTAGCCAATTTAAAATATGCGGGCAAACACGAAACGCAAAAAATATTACACATTTTAAAAAAATATTTTGTTCATGTGCCGCTGGAAATTTGCATACTTAGACACATTTCATATGCAAATTGTGCCATGAAGGCACAGCACAAACAATTTTACGAACAAGCACGACAGCACGACTATCAAATACCCTGGAGACAAAGTAGACAACAAATACACATTATGATTAAAATACTTTGTTTTAATATAAATATTTATTTATTATGAAAGTAAAAATAAAAGACAAAAATTTGCAATAGGCGCAAAATACCGCATGTGCCTAAGCTGCAGGGTACAGAATGGCAATTGTGCCAAAAATTTATATGCCAATTGCCACAGCGCGAAATTAATGGTACCCTGGTGACCGATCCTACGGCAGAGGCAGAGGCAGAGTCAAAAGGAACTCAAGTACTCGACAGGACGTTAGAGGGTCCTGTTTACCGAGGCGTGTGTGTTTACGAGTATGTGAGCCAGCGGAAGTATCTAAATTACCATGAGGCGAGGCAATAAAAAAACGTAACTCTAGGCCAAAAGCAAGCACTCATGACATGTAAACCAAGGAAAGCCAATCCGAGATCATTTTGCGTTTGCTGTTGTTGTTGTTGTTTGTTGTTCCTTGCTGCTCATCATTGTCAACAGTGCCTGCATTAAGTAATCATTCACTCGTTCAATACTTTGCTGCTGGCCCCAGAATTGGCCATCGATTGAGTTCAAATCCCCAAGTTATCACTGGCTTAGTTGCCCAGCTGGTGGCGCCCAAGGGGGGACACTCGAGTCACTTTGCGGTCTGACGGATGAGCAGGAAGTGCGTAAGTCAAAATTTAAATCAACTACTGAATGTGAAGGAAATTAACAGATCAGGTTTATCAAACGGAAAACTGAAGAGACTAATCTTGGAAAAAAAGCAATAATCATTTTCAAATTAACTGGCAATCAGTTTATTATTGAAAGGAATAGACAAAGATATATGCAAACGAAAAATGAATTAAGTCATTTGCACATTAGTTTTCGTTCTATTTTATAATCTCAAATAATATTCAATTTAAGTTGCAATTAATATTCATTATAATCAATTCGAAATGCATTTGATTAAATCATAATGCATTAAGTAGTGCAAATATTTGGTTACAATTCGACAGCGTTATGCACACATTACATAACAATGACGATATACACAAAAGCAAAAGCGCATTAAATTTATTGTCGCTTTTATGCAAATCAATGCAAATTGAGTACGCGTGTGGAATTGTGTTGGTGAAATGAACATGAAACATGTTTTGTCAAAAGGTAAATGGATAATGAATTGCAAGTGCAATTATAATTGACAACTGTGTAGAAGGGTGACGACGACGCTTGGCTCTAATGCCAGCTAAGCTTGCCTTCTATCTGCTTATGCCTTTCATATTATACATAATATACAGCATCAGCAGTGCATTCAAATCTTTAGTCAACTGTCGGCGGCGACTCAGAGTCGCCATTTTCAACATCATTTGGCATTTGGCATTCAAGTGACTCAGGCAGCTCAGCAGTTAGAGCTGGACTTGCTCGTTCATTTCTGTGAACCAGCTCAGTAGTTCACTTCCTGCTGAGTGAACTAGTCTGCAGTTGTTTATTAATTAATAATAGCTCGATATATGCGACAGAATGAAAAGGATTGAACAGGAATTGAAGTCATGAACGATTTGAGAGTCAAATGAACGACAATCAGAATAACAGCCTTCAGTCATTCGGCTTAAAGATAAGTTCAATCGAAACGAATCTGAACGATTCTGTACACCACTGGCCACTATTGCTGCCTGTCTCTCATTAAATGCAATTCCTAATGCAATTGACGTGACTGCCTCTGTGGAACCCCCACCACCAACACCACCCACACCACCCCCAGCCCCTTTCGCTCAGAGTCCATCTCAGACATCTCCCACACAAGGACGTGCTCTCTGTTTTCTGCTGTGCTATTTGCAGTTGGTTTGATTATGAAAATGACTACGTCGTGAGCTGGCGCTTTTTGTGCGCTCTGATTTTTAATGAGTCGACAATATGCCGAGCACAAAAGCCACTGGGAGTTGTTCGGATTGCTTGTCAAGGCTGCCGCCGAAGAACCCTAACTGTGATCTCAAACTTACGTGACCGCAAAAGTCACACTAATTAACACGTCAACGTTGAGCTCCACTCATATATTTTATATATTTTTTATCAAGCATACGCAGCGTGGCTCGGACTTAAAATTTATAAGAGTTCGTGTTGGGACAGGTGTGCAATTTAAATGCCCACCGATAAAAGGCACAGCAGCTAACAGTCAGTTGACTGACTGACTGACTGCCCGAATGCCTGACTTACTGCTTGACAAGCCGTAAACCGTAAACCGTAAACGAGTATCCGCCGTACCCCAGTCTACGATTTCACTGCTCGTTTTTCGTGGCAGCACGTGGCTTGATTTATATTTTATTTAAAAAAGGAAGGCAAATTATCAGCTTCCATTTTCGTCTGTTTTTCCCCGTTTTTCGTTTGGTTTGCGTTGCATAAAGTTTGTTTAACGTTTATCTTGCGCCATGACCAGCAAAGTTTCTTTGAGAAGGCATCGCAGGAACTGGCTGCGAAGGCAGCCTCAATAGAGAGTATGGGTGAGGAGTAGTGGACTTTTGCAATTTAAATGAAATTTAAGCATGAATAATTAAAGCTACTGTGCGAAATTGGATGCATGATTGCAAAAAGAAGTCAGTGCCTCGAAAGGGCTAATGAGATTGCAAAATATTGGAAATTATAATCTACGCATGACAAACAGTTAATGGATTTGAAATCTGTTGTCTCACTAATCTTTTAAGTAGTTATATTTATTAAAATTTCATATCAGTGTTACAAGCTAAAGATTATTTTATAATATTTATATATTTAGGTAGTTTTTCCACATTTTGAGAATATTTCTGTTATTATTTTATACATTAATCATTTTACATTTCGATTTATATTTGGCCTTCGTTTTTAATTTCCAAAGCTGCAGCTTATACTTTTCTCAATTCCGTTTTGTGCGCTAAGCCTAAAAGTTCAAAGAGCAAACATGAAAGGCATCTGGACAGCAGACTAATACTTGTTGTTGCGGACCTTAAGAACTTGAACTCTTCAAATAATATACAAATTTTAATAATATCTACAACGAGTTTAAAGTTCTTGACAGATGACCCGTATTAGCCACAGGCAACTGACTTTCAATTCCAAGAAAAATGTCAAAAATCTTACAAACATTAATTCTCATTAGAGTTAATTGCAGCTGATTCGGGTCGTGCTAAAAATTATGCAAATGACTTCAGTTCTAGGTGTGCTTAAAACCCTTTTGTGAATCCTTCCGCACCCAATTAACCAGCGGAATACTCACCTGCCTGCAAAGATAACAAGCGGAATGAAAAACAAAACATAGCAAATTACTTAACACTCAATAGTGCGGCAAAGTGCCAAAAAAAAAATTAAGCAAAAATAAGAAAAAAATAGAATTTGCTTAGCAAATTTCAAATGAATTTGTTGGCAGCAAATTAATTTGAGCGCCAAATGGCAGCAGACCCACTCCTGCCCCCTGCTTCCATGCTCCTTGTATCTGGCAACATCTGGAGCATTTCAATTAATTTCCCTTCTACAAGTTCGTAAATATCATGAGCGATAAGCGCCAGACTCCAAAGGGGCGGACAGAAGACAGAAAGGGGGCGTAACTACTCACACTCGGATGTAGGTTATAGAAGTTGTGTGTGTGCTGTGTGTGTGTGCTGTGTGTATTTGCTTTTTGCGGTTGTGCTTGCCAGCAATTTGGCGAGGGTTTTTGGCAATTGATTTCCCTTGTTTAAATGTTGCCCTTTGCGGCGGCAACGAAAGTTAAGAATAGCATTAGAAACAAGCATCTAATGGCTGCCATTCAGCGAACTTGTCTAATGATGTCTTGCTAGCTGACTGCAATGTAAACGAATACCCATTAAGAGTTGATTATTTTGATATAAACAGATTGGTGTAGAGCATCTTAATACAAAAGAAAATATTACCTAAGATACATGGGAAAACACTTGTATAGTATTTAAAAGAAATTTTAATGTATTTTCAGATATCAAGTTGTTTTATATGCAAAATAACTTATTTTGAAGTAATAACTGAAATTCACTTAATATTTAAGATCCTATTAAGGCATTAAATTCCTTCGTAAGAAATTCGTTACTTTAAATAAATTACAAAAATTATTCTGTGTTTTATTTATTTAAAGAAAATATAATTAAATCTATTTGAGTGCAAAAAGAGGGGATTTGAACCAGATGCTCCCGTTTCGAGCTAAGCTAAGATGTTATAACACTAGTAAGTAACTGTAACTGTACCACAAGTTGAACATTAAAGCTGATTTAAAAGCATGTCACAGTCTAGATATAGTTATTTCCTCAAAAACATTGCTTAATCTCTTCGCTTTGCTATAGACTCCCTTTGATTAACTGATAGCTGTCTATGTTGTGCCGCAAGCCAGTTAACTTCCTTTTAGGTCCTGTTTTAACAGCTGGAGTCAGCTCAGATTACATAAAAAACGCAGGCAGCAGTCTCAGCTAGATAAGTTTACCATATTCCACAAATGGCTTATAAATACCGGGCGCATAACTCCCACGATCATCCCTTCTCAGTCTCTCCCCTGTTGACTTAATAGACGTCCGGTATGCACCCCTCCCCACCCCTCTCTCTCACTCTCTTCCTCTTCCTGTCCACATCCTGCCAGCTTTGTTTACAGCCATGCCGGCAAGCAGGCAGTATTTTTTATGAAAGCTCTGATCTATGGAGACTGTTGAGTTGGTGCTCTGTGCCTGCGGCGCGTTTTGCGACTTAAAGTGTATTCCACAACGTTCAACAGGCGCTTGAGTGCCGCTAATGCGATTTACTTAGCACTCGCTCACGAGCCCAGTTGTTGCCCAGTTTAAAATATGGGCTGTCCAAAAAGTTTTGCTCGTTGCCAAAACGCCACAAATGAAATTCAACAATGGCACGTGACTCGCACACCCACACACACACACCACACACACTCACTTGAATTATGCGAATCCCAGACAAACATGAGCAGGAGGCGAGTCTCTCTATGTGGGCGCTGCTCAGAGTGATATCAGACACATATACCCTTTCTCTCTCTGTGGTCCTGTGCATCGTGCTTGCCTTTGTTAGTTTGCTTCCATTTTATTTTTCGCAGCACACAACGGTCAACGTGTCTGTCATACGCTGCGTATACGTAATCGCATTTGTAGCACAGTGTTGCACACTTGTTACGGACACCAAGGCGCACCCGGAACGGCAACCGGAGCAGCGTCCGCATTTTATTTGCCCATAACCGTTGACTTTTACACGACCGCAACAATGGCAGCAGCATCAACAGCAACAACAGCAACAACAGCAGCAACAGCAGCAACAACTACAACAATAATCAAAAATGTGTCAAGAATTTTGCGCAATTGTTCGCCGCATCCAAAAAGAAGCAACAAGATGAGCTGAGAAGCTATACAAAAACGAGTGAAACGTGGGCTGCTCATAAAATCTAGTTGGCCCGATGCTACGCGTCATGCATACACAATGTAGTGTTGTTCGGGATCGGGATTCGGGATTGACTTTTGCAAATCGCATTCCCATCTAAATTACAAGGTTTTTGCAATTGCAGTTGGCACTAGCTTTAAAATGTGGATTTTGAGGCAACAAACGTGGCTAAAATGAAACTGCAACTAATATTACTTAAAGTGTAAATGGAACAAGTAAAAGTGCTCTAGTTGGGAGTGCCCGACTAGGAGATATCCTGAACCCAGTCCTTACGTCCATTCATACTTACCTCTCAATGCACATCCATACATACACACACATACGGTATACGGAGACTATACATACCAAATTTGGTGCCTTTAGCTCTTATAAATTTGAAGTTATGGCTGAAAAACACAGGTCTGAAATCTAAATTTATCGATACATTTTAAAATGGACGAATTTTCGAAAAAATTAAACAAATCTGTTCCGGACTAAAAGAACTTATATTTTCAAGTATGAAGTCTTTAGCTCTTGTAGTCTCTGATAGTCTCTGATAGTCATGATCAAAACGGCCTCGGGATCGAAAATTGCATAATTTTTGACCAAATTATAGGAGTTTTAGGTGTTTTCAACGTTTTTCTGTGAACTATCTATACCTTATATTGGCTTGTCTTTCATAAAAAAAACCAAAAATGCTATATTTACATGTGTATGCTTTTTGAAACTATACATAACAAACTTTTGTTAAAATAGTCCAATAAAATACCCCTCTATCATGTTTTAAATGATCTTTATACAGTGGCTCACAGCTTATTTCAACCAGCACCTCAAAAAATTTTTAGGCATGTATAAAATCTAAACTAAACGAGATATCAAAATAATTTAAACGCAGTTTGTTAGTCTGATGCCTTAACTTATAAAATATGACTTCATTTATTTTTCAAATATTTTTAAATCATTTCATATTAATTAAAAACTAAAAAGTCAACCAAAATCAATGTCACAGCTTATTTCAACCACTTTAGAAATTATATTGTTAAAACTATGTTTTTCATCAAACAACAAAAATTAATACTTGCTATGACCACCCATTTGGTCAACCACCATTTTGAGCCTTTTTGGCATGGATTCGACCAACTTTTGTGTAACTTGTGGTGTAATCTTGGCCCTTTCGTCAAGCAATGCAGCTTTAAGGTCAGATTTGTTAGAAATATTGCGTTTTCGGATATTTGTATCCAAAATGGCCCACAAATTTTCAATAACATTCATGTCTGGTGACTGGGCTGGTGGTTTCATAACATGCGGACAGTTGCAGATCAGCCAGGTCTTCCCAATGTCTGCCGTATGTTTCGGGGCATTGTCCTGGTATAATCTGTTGACGTCCCTAAAGCTCAGTTTCCCAGCACTTTCAATCAAATTGGACTTAAAAATTTCAAGATGTTTAGTTTTGTCCATTGTCGTCTCAATAAACTTCAAGTTTCCGACACCGGTTGCCGACATACAGGCCCACACCATAACGTTACCACTGCCATGCTTAACTGTAGCCCATAAATTTGTTGCTTCCAGTTCTGTGTTTGGCTTATGCCACAGATATGAGGCTCCATCTGACCCAAAAATATTAAATTTAGACTCGTCACAGAATAACACTGTATTCCAGAAACCAATATCCTTGTGCAAGTGCTCCTGGGCAAACTTTAGGCGACACATCTTATTTTTGTCGCTTTTAAAAAACTTCTTGCTCGCTATTCTGGCCTTGAAGTCATGCTCCCGAAGCACACGGCGAATCGTTTCTGGGTGGCATGACTTGCCCAACTCTGCCTCAACATCACTGGCCAGTTTTGGAGCCGATAGCCTGGGATTATCCCGTATTTTCCGGACAATATAGCGCTCGTCCGTAGAATTGAAAATTTTGTTCGGAGCAATTCTACCCTTATCATTGGTTCTATTTTCTCGGACAAATCGGTAAATGATGCTCTGGACTGTGGAATCACTAAGTCCAACCATCTCACCAATTTTCCTGCGCGAGCAGCCCGTTTTAAAATGCCTGAGAACAAGTTCTCGCTGCTCATTAGTTGTGCGTGGTCCCATTTCGATAAATACACTTTTCTGCAAGATCCACTGTCAAAATTCAGCAGAAATATATTTCACCATACTCCGAAAACAATGACTAAAGCATAGAAAAAGATACTACCGTTGCATTGTAAAATAACGGATCTTTGCTCAGCTGCAAAGTATGTGGTTGAAATAAGCTGTGGCATTGATTTTGGTTGATTTTTTAGTTTTTAATTAATATAAAATGTTTTAAAAATATTTGAAAAATAAATGATGTAATATTTTATAAGTTAAAGCATCAGACTAACAAATAGCTCTTAAATTATTTTGATATCTCTTTTAGTTTAGATTCGATACATGCCTAAAATTGTTTTGAGTTGCTGGTTGAAATAAGCTGTGAGCCACTGTATATTCGCTTAAATATGACAATGATGAACCAAGTTTGATTGGCTGCCCAAAATATCATCACTTGATACGTACAAAAGATATTGAAAACATCTCTCCAACAATACTTGGAGTAACTATAAGAAATTGGTAACTTATGGCACAGCCAGGCATCAAAAACTGGAATCAACTTATCAAGAGCCTTTAAGTCAATTCCATAATTTTGCAGTGAAAGCACAAGCGCTCTCTCTGTATTCAATTGTTGAGCAAAGAAAAACGAAGGATACTCGTCGCAGGACCTAACTGCTAACAAAGAGCGCCAAAAACTCGAGCCAAATCAACGCCAACAATGGAGCACGTTGTCTGAATGCGGCTAGTTAGCGCCTTTTCAAGTTTCATGAACAGTTTGGCCAGAACGGCTTTGATTTTGATTTTGATTGGAAAAGTGTGCAGATAGCTAAAGCCTGTGTGCAGGTGTGCAGATGTGCTGATGTGTAGATGTTGTAGGTGGACAGGTGTGCAATGTGCCGGCTACTCGGCTACTTTTGGCATTGCTACACTACTCGGCAAAAGTTATGCCGTTTGCTCGCAACTTTGTGCCTCGAGTGCAATGGCAAATTGAACTTTGCCTCGGAAAAGTATGCAAACAAAAGCCGAGCCGCTGTCCGCAGTCCACACAGAATGCAGCTTGGAAGCCTGACAGCTGCCAGAACGTGCAGGACTTGCTTTTCATAGCCTGTGAGTGGACAGGCTGTGGTCGGTCTCTGCTGGCTTTGCAGTCATTCGTGATATGCTTTTTGGGGCACGCGGCACGCGCCACGCACCAAAGGACGAAAAAAGAAGCAAGCAAACATTGGTCGATGAATGTGCAACGGATAAGCGATAGAAGACAGAACGGATCAAAGATAAAAATTCAACGGCCAAGGACGTCGTTTCAGGCTTCTCCTTTTTTTTGTGTATTTGGGCTTGTCCACTCCCTGCGGCTTTCGCGCTGAGCTGACAGTTTATGAATAGAGTCGTTAAAAGAGGACTTGCGAAATGGAAGCACAAAAGTGTCTTTTTGGCTGGTGCGAAAATATGGTAATTGTCTTCGCGAATAGCAAACGGGAAAAGCGATGTTTTAATCTTGAATGTTTGGGAATTTAAATGCTCCATAAATATGAAATTATATATTATGCATATATTTAAAATTTACATTAATTTAAAAGTTATATATTATTAGTTATAGTTTTCTGTGTATGTAATTGACTATCCTTGTAAATTTTTAAAATTTTATTATTAATATTTATCTGCGATTCAGAAGCTGAAAACACAAATGATAGCATCGATTCGTCCTCGCTTGTCCCACACTCCCAACTATATTTATCAAACGCAAGCAGACAATCATATTTTTTAAGAGACATCGTGCGGGGATTATAAATAAAATGCTGACTGGGCGTCACTCAATCAGAGCGAAAACAAACATAATCAAGTTGATATCAGGCTGACATCATTCTGACGCCAGCAGTTGACGGATATCCGCAAAATGCAACTAAGGCTAACAGTGCGGCTGTGTGATATCAGGACATAGTCATTGCAAGCAATCAGTAATCGCAATCAGCAGCAGATGCCAAAGTAGAGCGTACGCATGACTACTCCAGCTCGAACTACTCTCCAGGTTAGTTTAGTTACTGTTCTGGCAAACAAAGTGCTGGCGTTACACGTGTCTCGATAATGTGCGCCTCTGCCCCTTTTTCTGTTTACAGACACAACTGCATTATAACATATGCAATCACAATTGTCAATTGCACAAATGGCAGCCAGCAAAAAGAAAAAGAAAGCAAGAACGAAAGAACGAAAGACACGCAGACATATTCAACAATTACGGTTAGTGCCACAGTTTGACTGCGGATACCCTCCCAACTATGATTGTTGCAGTGTATGTGAATATGTGTCTGTGTGTGTGTGTGTGTGTGTGTATGTGTGTCTTAATGCCATTGTGCACAGGGTGGGGTGTGGGGGTAGACAGCCAGAGCCAAGTGACAGTGTATACGTTGGTTCCTCGGAACGAGTGCATAATGGGCATGAATGAGGCAGACATCAGGCACACTGACATGTGGCAGGTGAGCAGAAAAAAGACACACACACACACACACACACAGAAACTATTGCATGTCGACAGGCGTTTGACAGGCGCAACATTTCCAAAAGAGAGAAAGACACCGAAAGACAGAGAGATAGAGAGGGGCTTGGCAAAGGGCAACAATAGCCTGTCCAAGCGGCGTTGTCAATGCAAATTGTATGAATGCTAAGCTCCTTTCCTGTGCCGGCAAACTAAAAAGCTGAATCCAAGCTCTGTCCTGCACAAGAAAGGCAAAAAGCTTTTAAAATAATGTTTAAGCCAAATGAGAATCAAATGCAGCCAGCACTTTTAGTCAAATTGCGAAAAACTCTTACGCTCAATGTGCGCCTTGTAACATGATGATAGATATATATATATATATATATATACATATATATATTCCATCTCGCAAAATCAAGCAATTTAATTTGCTTGCCAAGCCTGAAACTATGCCACGATAAATTTTAATTAAAAGCAAGTGCCATCAATCAGGCTTCACACAGCATAGCAGTCTACACTCGAAATAATCGGGTGTACAAAACATGTGAATATAAAAGAAAAGAGCTTTTAAACGGCATTTTTATGAATTAAAGATGATTTTTTATTAGCTAGTGATAACACCAAGGATGATGGTGCAAAAGTTTGTTGCTTAGCTTATAGGAGCAAAACTAATATAGTATTTTCTGGATATTACCAAATATATACAGTATTATAAATTTGCAAATAGTAAAGTAGACAAATTTTGAATATATATATATATTCATAACTATACATTTTGTGAGTCTCCTAAATTGATTAGGATTCGAATTTCAAAATGACACTCATTGAAATTTAAATAATAAAAATCAATTCCATTTCAGATCAACATACAAATCTTGAACAAGAACGTTGTTTCAATCTTTTATTCGATTTTTGACTGCCTTGAGTATGATATTTGAAATTGTTTGGATAAATATGACAAATACACCTGGGGAACAAGTTTCTTATCGAAAAAAATCCTTTGTAGTTATAAGTTTTGTATAACATAGTACTCTCCTTCTATTTTTATGTAAATACTTTTGCCTATCCATATTGCTTGAATCTGCTGACAAATTTGTAAATTTGCATAATCATTTTTCCGAGTGCAAACACATTTTCCACTTCAATTAATCAGGCCTGAGTCGCTGACGATGATGCCGCACATGTCAAAAAGCTTAGAATACTTTTAGGCACTTCTATCGCATTACGTAGGAGGGGGAAGAGGAAAGAGGGCGGGGTAGTCGGTACATGTGTGTTATGAGACATGCGAAGCACTCGATTGATAAAAAAGAGACAATGGCATCTTAGCTATAACCACATCAACCGCCCAGCCATAATTATATAGGCGCCCATTAAGTGGGCTAAGCGAATTTCTTTCGTTTCTTTCGTTTTTTATGGCAAGTGACCCCCAAGTTAAGCTGGCAGGCAAAAAGCCAAGTCGCAAGCAAGGAGAAAGCAGCTGAGGCCGCAAAGTGAAATGTAAGTAGACTTGAGACTTAAAGACAGAGCAGGAGAAGGAGGAGGGGGAGGGGCGTGGCCAGTCTGCCTGTGCGCCGCAATGTATGCTATGCTAATGAACTGAACTGCTTCCCTGCAAATAGTTTCGACAGTCGCCCCCAACTTTTATGATGAGTCTCGGCCAGAGTGCAGTTATGTTAAGTCATGGGTAATATTTAATATTATATTATGTAACTGCTCTTTGTGCTAATTACATTCATTTGCATATCAAAGCAGCATCCTTTTAAGCAGAATCTAAAGAATGAACCTATTATAACTAGAGAGTCAACTGCTTATTTGACTCAGCATTTAATAGCATTATCTGCTGCTCGTCTACATTTACCTGTTTTATCTGCTTATCCATATTATCCTTGTCTTTTGTAAGTCAGCCTGCCAGCAATAACAAAAGCCAAAGTAAAATACAGCACAAAAAAAATCAAAAAGAAAAACTTGTGAGAAAAAATAATTTGAAAAAGTTTCCATTACACACAAAACTTTTTGCAAATATATGAAAATGTGCGCATAGTTAAAACTATCTACAGCAAAAACAAAATGAACAAAGCTAAAAAAAGGCGCACAAAATAGGCGCCAGTTGTGCTGGCCCAGAAAGTTTTGACCGTGTCGAAAAATGTAATAAGTGGGAGAAAGTAAAACTAATATAAAAGCAAAAAAAAGAGAACAGATTTCTTTGGCACACCGAAGATTAGATGCTCTTGTGCATGCTAACTTGCATTTAAGTACCTTATCTGAATCACTGCATATATACACACAGATATACATACATATATCATATCATTATAATAATTTAATTATACAATTATGCTACATATTTCAAATTCAATATAAATTAAGATGTAATCTTTTATACATATATGTTTTCATTTTAGTAAGCACCTTCTTAAATCTCTATTGTATACATACATATTGCACCATGGCAGCTTTAAACTCTAAAGAACTTTCGAACTGGAGCCCAAAGCCCTAATTGATTTACCTTTCTGCCGGCTCTACAAATTTACGCAAATTTATTATGCGCAAATTGCCGATATGGCAGTTACAGGGTAGACTCATACCAAACCAAAAACAAAACAAGCGGGGAAGGATTATCTTCGGCGTGCCGAAGATTTTATACTCTTTTCGAAACTTTAGGCAATTTTCACTCTGCCAACTGCACCACTGAAATTTCATAAGCTGTACAATATCGTTTTGTCGCGTAACATTTTGTTTTTTTTTGTTCTAAGAATATTTAATTCATTGCCAGTTGTATAGCAGCTATAAGATATAGTGATCCGATCCGGCCGGCTCCAACCAATGTGATGTCTCTTTGAATAATAGGTATCTGTGCAAAGTTGTATCGCGATAGCTTTAAAAACATGGGATATATGGCCAAAACCGATTTCGAGTTGTATGGCAGCTATAAGATATAGTGATCCGATCCAGCCGGCTCCAACCAATGTGATGTCTTTTTGAATAGTAAGTATCAGTGCAAAGTTTCATATGCGATAGATTCTAAAGCATGGGATATATGGCCAAAACCGACTTCGAGTTGTATGGCAGCTATAAGATATAGTGATCCGATCCGGTCGGCTCCGACCAATGTGCTGTCCCCTGGAATAATAGGTGTCTGTGCAAAGTTTTATCGCGATAGCTCAAAAACTGAGGGACTAGTTTGCATACATACAGACAGACAGACAGACAGACAGACAGACAGACAGACAGACAGACAGACAGACAGACAGACAGACAGACAGACAGACAGACAGACAGACAGACGGACATGGCTAGATCAATTTGTATTGTCATTCTAAGCATACTGGCAGTAACTTTTGGGGGTCTCCGACGCTTCCTTCTATGCGTTACAAACTTCAGGACAAACTTAATATACTATTTTCTTCGAAAAGAGTATAAACACAGAAAAAACCAACATTTAAACGTCATGCGGCAAATTAACGCGTCGCAAACGAAAATAAATTAAACAGCCAACATTAAGGCGCATAAATCAAACGAGCCTCGCAATTGTGAAGTGTGCAAAATGGGCGAGTGAAGCTGCCAAGGCGACTTATTTAAATATATTTCATGTGCTGCAAAGCGAAAGAGAGCTGCGCCAAGCGGGGTATATTCGCTATTAGGGAAATTATGCTACTTGATAATCATGTAAATAGTATAACTATCAAATGTAAAGAATTGGACTTTATTTTATTTATTTAATCTTTGAATTCATAGTCTAGTTGAATCAATTATTTAAAAATATATTGTGACTTAAAATTCAATTAAATATAATAAATCAAACTTAAACGTAAGTAATTCTTTAAAAGAAAATACCACAATACATTTTCTCGTTTTAATAAAAGCAATTATAATTAAATGATTATTACCTTTTTTTATCAATTATTTAAAAATATATCATATCGACTAATTAATGTAAATAATTCTTTTAAAAAGAAACCAATAAAATATAACATTTTTAATTAAGTTTTGTTTAGCATAAATTAAAGAAAATACCACTTTATTTTATCCTGTTAATAAAAGCTAATTATATTCAATTTTCATTACCTTTTTGCTATCAATTATTTCAAATTATTTATTTAGTATTTAATTGGAATAAATTTGTACTTTGCTTTCACAAATATTTCGTTTTACAACCATATCATAGTGAATTTAGGCTTTCTCGCGTCTCTTTTAGAAGGTTTCCCATTGTGGTATTTTATATTTGTATATATATTTTTCTGCAGCCACGCCCACACTTTGATTACATTTGTTTAAACGCAGCACTTTTGGCCATGTGCGCCGACCATTTATTTTGATTTTCATATTTTTGCCTGCCTTGTGTCGGTGTTAAAAGAGCTTTTTGCAATATTAAAGTGGCTTTATTTTTGGTTGAACGGTTTCAGCCCTGAAGATGGCGATTGCGATTGCGATTAATTGCGCATAATGTGCAATAATAATTTAATGAGAACAATGTGCAAATGAGACGATATTTAAGCAGAACTTGCCGCTGGACAGTTCAATTAGTCAAAAGTTGAGCAGCTTTGGTTTATTGTGGATAATAATAATAATAAGATGCACCGGTGCCTAGAAGAACAAAATTAAGTGAAATGACGCTTTGATTATGTCAGTCAGGCGAAAAGCAACACAAATTGCCCAATTACCAAATCGATTTCAATAAAACTGCCAATAGAATATGCGAAATTCAGGGGTGTTGAATTGTAAGTGAGTGGACAGTAGATAGATAAGTCAGTTGTCAGTTGTCAGTCGGCATTGCTGGGGCAACAGACAGAACAGAACAGAATCGAATCGAATCGCATCGAAATGAATAGAATAAAACATAAATGAAAGCAAATTCAACGCCTGAGCAATTCTTAAATAACAAACCAAGCGAATTCTTACAAAGGACAGCAGCTATCCAAGGTATGGGTGCCCAAATCCCTCCTCTGTACTCATTCTCTGGCATATTGTGTTTTATTTTATTTATTTTTTGCGCACACATCAACAAATACGCTGGCAAAATATTTATTATTTGCTTGTGCGAGGAAAAAGCAAATAAAACAAATATATTTCAGCCGGAAAGTGTCGAAAGTAACCGACTAATATATACCTGTACCTACACAAGTTCAAATTAATACAAATAAATTGCAATATATGAAATATACTTAATTTATATTCACATTTTGTAGTTTTAATATAAAAAGTCTAAGAAATATGTCAGTGATTTTAGGCACATCGAAATAAAGCACAGGTCTCATACAACTGTTTTGACTTAGGCCTAACAATATGTATTTCAAGAGTTTTTTTAAACATTGAAATCCGCACTGAAAATAAACTCAATACACCCATTCCACACACTGAGAATGCCAAAAATAGCCCCCGAGTATGTCAATGATAGACAGTATGTTTAAATGCTGTCGATTGGGTTTGGGTGGACATGTGTAGGTCCTTGTAAGACCTGCTCCTTGAATTAACTTAAGCTGCTGCGTTGTTGTTGTTGTTGTTGTTGTTTGTTTAGGCCAGTTGGCTTTGAGCTAAAGCTAAATCTGCCCCACCAAAAATCAATGTCTACTTTTGAGTGATTCATTTGCCTGTCATCACGAGCCTATTCGAACTTTTGTGTTGAAAGTACTTAAAGTGCTCGGTACAACAACTTTTGGCACCTCATTTGAACTTTATGTGGGCCTCAACTGTCTGGCACAGGAAGCCAATCAACTGTGGGGGCTGTGTTGGGTGAATATGGCTCAAAGCATGACGAGCACAATTTTTAATTGAAATTAGCATACAAAATTTGATGTTGCCGCAATTTTGGTGGCTGCTGGGCTTCATTGTGAATTGTGAATTGAATGCCATCCTGTGGTGAAAGTGGCACAGTGAAAGACTCAAGCTGTGAGTTGCCAACTCATAATTACAACAGACTGCTCGCAAGGCTATCCTTTCTGGAGCGCAGCCAACTCCGGAAGGAGCCCCCACAGTGGAGGCACAGCCTAATCAGTCTTCCAGCTAAATTGGCGGCAATTTCCAGCCAAAAACTATTTGTCGGACTGCAATTTTATTCTATGTTTTGCTCTGGTTTTCATCAATTGAACAGTGTACATTGGCAGTGTCCTGTGTCCTGTGTCCAGTGTCCTGTGCCTATTGTCCTGTCAAATTGAATCAAAATGAATCGAACGCTTTGCTGTCGATTCATAAACAAATAAGCGCATCAATTTGAGCCAAAGAAATCTATTTGTCTAATATATATTACAACCGGGTCGAGTTCTATTCTTAGAAGCCCTTCGGGCGCGTTAGACTTTTATTTACGCATCATTTGGTCGTTTGTGCCTTTTGCGGCTGCCACTCACTAATAACAGGCATTTATTATGGCCGCTTATCAATCACTGGCCAAGTTCAAGTGGAGCTGGAAACAGAAATGGAAGTGGAATAAGATATGGAAATGGCAGCTCGTTGTGGCTTTTAGCGTAGGAGATTAGTAAATATCAGCAAGTGTAGCCTACTTTCGGGCAATGGCGCATTAAGAGATTCCGGAGTGGATTCGAAATTGATGGCACTGGCAAACTTTGTACATTTCTCATCAGCTTTGCGTTGTTAGTATGCAAATTGGTTCAACTTGAAACAAGAGAGTGATACCAAGATGCCAAACAAGTTCAAAGTACAAAGATGACTCTTAGTTACTGTTACTAAAGAATATTGATACATATTCACTTTGTTTTTTTCACATCACTCCCAAATCGATGTTTACTCCACAGGTTTAAGGATTTCATAGCGCTGTGCATGTAAATGTCGTTAGCAAATCATTGATGGACGCACTTAGTCAGCAACTGGGATAGCCTTGCTAATCTGAAGGACACACACACACACACACACACACACACACACACACATACGCACAGCCTCAGGGCCATTTCATGTCCGGTGATTGTAACTTTTGGGTGCATGATGATGATAAACACATAAACAAACAACACTCGGTGACAGCTAGAGAGAGGAGAGGGCAGAGCGTGTGTGTATGTGTGTGTGTGTGTGTGTGTGTGTGTCGAGGAAAAACAGAGAGGAAGAGGAAGAGGCAGCGACATACATATATAACTGAGCGCATTAATTCCAGGCCAGCACTTGAGCCGCTTATTAGGCAGCCAGGCCAACAATAACAACAACAACAACAACAGCAACAACAACTCAAACAGCCGCAGCTAAGTGCCAAAAGGGGGCGTGGCACTGTCCGAGGGTCGAGGTCAGGCAAATGGTGTTGCAAACAATAACTTTAGACTTTTCCATGTCAACAGACATTAACACGACGACCAGGCGAGCAAATTGAGGAAATCGACAGAAGGGCAGAGCTGACTGCCTCAAAAGATGCGTTGATAGGCGCCCAAAAGCAGCAAAAGCATTCAACACATTTGGGGCTATATTATTTGCGCACTCGAGGTTGCTGAAATATGTTTAGCTTGGCTTGTGCGCCTTGATGTATGCAGAATGCTGCGTTGATAAACTTATCAACGACAACATTTGCATTGTTATGCGGGCTTTCATGTACGCCGCTTCTCTCTCCCTCTCTCGCTTCTCTCTTCTCTCGGTCTCTTCTTCTTGCGGCGTTTTGGTGTCCGGATGTTGGCGATAAGTCGCCTTTTGATGCCCGCCTGGCAAACGGACAAGTTTGTCGTTTCTCTTGTTGAGCCGGGTAAAGCGAGAAATGAAAAGTGTTGCCTAATTTGAGGCTCTGCCAGCGAAACTTATCTGCAGCGCAGCGCTTCTCTCAGCGGATTTCCATAGCATACTTTTAAGTGCTATACAAATATTTGCACCTTTGCAAAGTTTTTTATATATATATATATATATTTTTTTTTTATATAAAATAAATAAATCAAGTTGCACTTTTTGCCATTCGAGCTCGAATTCGAATTCGTTGCTCAAGTGTGGAGCAAATAGGCAAATAAGCTAAAAAGGCTCCAAACCATTTTCAATGACGTCGAGCTTACATTATTAAAATATATTTACAGGCACACGCATATATTTTATTTACTTGGTTAACTGCTCTTTCTGCCCTTAAATTCCACTTTTTCTCTCTCGTTGTCAGTCTGCAGATTGCGAAACTTATGAGTTGTCGCCTCTTGACTCATTGATAAGCATTTTGAATCGAGCTGAAAACTGTTTGCTCTTATTAATTATACCGTTATACATGCAGCTGGAACAGTTGGAGGATACTTTAACCAGCATGCAAGTAAAAGAAGCTACTCTCAAATGGGCAACTGAACTGTAGGTACTACTAAAATTAAAATAACGAACGAGCTAAGGCGATCTATTAGATATAGAGGTAATAGATAGAGGAATGGCAAAGTCAAGAGACTATAGAATAAACAATAATATGTCAAAGCTAGATGCTTGAAATTTGGAATAACTGTTAGTTCATGAATAATGATTATAGTGCCATAACATAGTCTCGAGAGACCTCGAAGCTTAAATCAATGGACAAAAAAAATATATATATGTATCTTTTAGAATCTTAGAAGCATTATCTACAAATTTGGAAGGTTGAATGCTGGTAATTACTGCTAAATTAACTAATAAATAATACAAATAAAAGATATAGAGTATTACATAGTCGTTTCTCTTCGACTGCAACATTCTGACTTATTTCGTGTTGCGTGAAATGTTTTAATAAATGTGTGTACACAACACAAGTTGCTATAAAAAGGCATCTGCAGCCTTTGGTTGAGAAGGCTTACAGGCGGGCATTAAGGCAAAGCTGATTACGCTTGAATTTACCGCCGACTCGTTTGCGCATTTCGCCTTTTGTACATCATGGCGTATGAATTTACAAAATTTACACACTGCCCCAGACTTTAATTAACAATTACAACACACGGCGCACAAATTAATAACAAGAAAAATGAGAAGTGAAAACGCACAGCGGAAAGCGGAAAACAGAAAACAGAAAATAATTTACAATCTGGCAAATATTTCATTAAACTTTAGTCACTTTTGCAGCGAAGCAAAAAGCGTTTAAGACTGCCTTCTATGTGCTTTTCGCATTCTTGCAACGCATTTTCTACCCTGTAAAGCGAGGGTCATTAAAGATGTTGTCTGGATTTTGAGAGCGAGGATGTGTTCTAGGGTATAACAGATCTATCAGCTATAAATTAGCACAGCAGTTAGATATTATAATGTATAGTTTAAGATTATATTATATATATGTATATAAACGCTCAATTTCAAAGATTACACTTGGAAGTAATTTTACTCAATCGTACTTAACTTATTATTTAGAACTTATTACAATCGAATTTTCGATATTGGTTAAGTTAGACAAAGTTTGTACTGGAAGAGCTAAAAATATTGGCTAGTCGGTCAGTTTTGAGCACACAATTACTTGATTTCGCTGCTTTTTGCATGCATGTGTGCATGTGTTGCAGTTTTTCACTCCGTTTCCTTCTACACATGTAGTTAGAAGCAAAATTTTCATTTAAATGCCCAGCAGCCCACAAAGTATGCAACGCATTTTGTGTATATGTGTGTAGCTAAGTGTGTGCGTGTGTGTGTGTGTGTGTGTGTGTTATGTGCGTGTGCTGTATGCTGTATGCTAAGTGCGCTTGTTCTAGATAATTAAAAATGTCATGCAGTTTTAGCTTACTCCACTTTTTGTGCTTAATTTCATTCAGCTTGAGAGCATTTGGATTGCTGTTTTCGCTATAGTTTCACTTGCTTTGGACTTCGCGCCTAAATCGATTCCATAATATTTGCATATTGTGTCAGATATTCTGTCCACATGACTTGGCAATAACTGTAATGTAAGACGACATTATTTGCTGTGCTGATCATAACGGGCTAGTGATTTTGAATACATTTTTCTTATCTTAATCTGGGTGCTACTTCAATAGGGCTCCATTGTGACCCACTTGAACCGAACAGCTGCCAACTATTTCTCACTCGATGAGAACGTGGCCAATTCGCATTCAGTGCCATTAATCGCGAATTCGACACACGCACACACACACAGACACACACACATACAGAGAGAGAGAGAGAGCAAATAGCTAACGGCAGCTAAATCGCCTTGAAATTCGTGTCAGTGGAGCGTCGAACTCGAAACGATTTCCAAAGTATTCGAATGCCAGATGTGGGAATATAGCGACCACGCCTCTTTTTGCTAAGGTAAACGCTGGCTGTTGCTGTTGCCTGGCAGCGATTTAAGCATCATATTCAAATGTGTGACACGACTGCAAAAAGCGCAAAAACTTTCGCATACCTTGACAGGTATTCAGCACAGCCACAGGTGCGAAAAGTGACACCAAAGTAGAGTAGCGAAAAGCAGCACTAAAAATGAAAAACACTCTGGCAGCGATAATGATAACATTAGAAGATGTTATTATCTTTAACAAAGATTAAAGTTTAGCAATTTAAAGAGGATTAAAAAGAAGCTCAGACTTCAGCTTAAGAATAATTCCATATTATAGCTCTTGGGGCGTTTTTAATAAGCAACAGACATTATATATGCTTCAGGCATATTAAAGAAACATTCTGGGTGCAAAAGCTACGAGATAGCCAAATTCAATTACTGATTAATATAAGATAATGCTTTAAGTATTTTCAAAGCATAAAAATCTTATATTTTGTCAGCATTCGTGTTAAATCTTAAGGTCATTTAAAAAATTAGCCTATCTCTCATTTTTTGAATGTTTATACTTAATAGTAATACCCACCAAACATAACATATATATATACTAAATTTACATATTGTTATGTATTTATTAAATACACGTGATATTGAATTTTTGCTTAATTTTTTGAATTCCCATTTCGTACAATTTCAGTTTCAAACAAAGGAATTTCGATTCATTTATTAAAGAATTGCAATATTTGAAGCAAAATACTCCAGAAAATAAATAACAAAAAATTGAGAGCGGGTTCTTATTAAAGTAGAAATGCAAGCGATGTCAGTTTTCAATATTAAAACTATAAAACACATAAGTTATCTCCCATACAAAAAACTAACTTTAGCGGCACATAAATTTGGCAATTTGAAGCTGCGATGTCGGCTAAATAGACCGTTAGCTGATTTGGCTTTAACTTGGTTTGAATGTAGCATAGATAATCTAAAGCTAAGACCCACTTTTTGGCTTTGCGCGAACATCCAGAGCTTCGTCGGGGGAATCAGATCCATTGGTAGTTGCAGCTGCCAGGAGCCGTCGAGTTGTTGTGAGGCTGCCAGTGTTGGACAATCGTTCAGGCGGAGTATCGAGACTCTCCAGCACAGCGCTGGACATCCGGTTAAGGACGCGCCTCACCCGCTCCGACTGCTTGCAGTTCAACAGACTGATCTCACTCTGGGATCGGTTGATCCGGTCGTTGGCCAATTGCTGCTCCCTGCGATGACGAGCTCGCAGATCCGTTGAGGCTTTGACCCTCTTCGGTTTCAGAGGACAATTGGTACGGGACCACCAATCGCGTAGCATTAGAACGGCCATTGTATTCTTTGTTGGCGGCTTCGGGCGTTGATCCGGTGCCAGGCCAGAGATTGGCCGCTGCATCCCCTGGCGTTGCAGGGAGCAGCTCAAGCATTGGCAGCTCTCGCTGCGCACACTCTCGTTGATCCTGCTCGAGGATACGCTCCTTAGAGCCGAAAGGGCTCGCTTGCGATTCACATTCACCTTCTCCTGATGGGGCTTCACAATGGCCACGACCCGATGGGGCTTTGGTTTATCTGCAGATGTGCTTGCCTTCTCCATTGTCAACAGCTGCTATATTATTACGATTGGCTAGTTCAATAATAACTTTTACAATTTTTCTAAAATTTGGAATAAAAATAGTTGTACATGCTCAACTGGGAATTTTTGAAATAATAATGTGAATTTATACTGCTTGCTTATTGTTTGCCTTGCTGACAAGCTTGGCAGAGTCTACTCTTTTTTTTAAGGGAGAATCTATCAAATGGGCGTAAGCAAATGAGGGAAGCAAACGTTATGTATATATGTATTTTTTAAACTGGTGTCCCTAAGTCCTAAGATCTAATAAGCATAAGCAAATGAGAGCAGCAAACGTTATGTATATATTTATTTTTAAAACTGATATCCCTTAGTCCTAAGATCTCCTTAAAAAACTGTTATACGCATATTTTTTAAATTTATAAATTAGAAATAATCTCTGGCTCAAAGAAACTTATATTTGAGAGCCCCTCAACAAAATATTGTCAATTCTTAGGGTATTAAAAAGGATAGTAATGAGTATCACAATTTTCCACATTTTAAACGTACTTAATATTAAACTGAATTCCTGGAATTGATTTTATCAATATTCTAGTACTTTGACTTATTTAATATTTGATAAACATATTAGGAAGGTTTTAAGATATGAGACTACTATTTTTAAAATTTGTTTGCTTTTTTCTAGTACTTTCACTTATTTTATAATTGAGAAATATATGAAGAAGTTTTTAAGATTTGAGACTGCTATTTTTAAAATTTGTTTTCCTTCTTCAATTAATAAAAAATCAAATAATGTTTGTTAAATCGTATGTTTTAAAGAGTGACTAATATTCAGCTCAATTCGCTTGTATTAAAATTTAAAAAAATATGTATATATGCATGTTTAGATATATTGATTAAAATCTTGACAAAGTTGCCAACTTCATCGCAGAATGCAACAGAAAGTCATAGAACTGCATTTAAGTATGTGGCAAATAAAAAATCATCATTCTGGCGATGACGATGCTCCATAAAACGGCTGAAGAGTGTGAGAAGAATAACCGATCCATATCAGACACATACATATATGTGTCTGGGTGTGTGTGCGTGTGTGTGCGAGTGTGTGTGTGCGTGTGTTACTTATGTTAAGTGAAATGGAATGCTGTGAAAATGTGGAAACGTGGAAGCGATAAAGCAGCGACGGGACATCTAATGATGTCAAGTGGGAGGGGGGACAGATGGCAGTCAGGAGTGAGGGAGGATTGTCAGCCAGGCAGGTGGAGATGATGACTTTGATTCTCTGCTGACATTTTATTGGCAGCGCTCCTGGCAGGCATGCCAACTCATTTCACAGCTGAATGGCACAGGCAGCATCTCGCACGTTATCATTAGAATTTTATGCATGGCAGCTCTGTGAGATGAGCAGCACTTTTCATATTTTGTGCCATAACAGATGCATATGTAAATGAGATGCCTTCTCTACCTGTATCTATGTGTGTGTGTGGTTGACTTGAGCACAGAGAGAAAGTTGCCAGAGTAGCAAAAACTTTGTTAATTACTGGCAAATGGAAAAAAGAATTTTTAATTGCTTGCCGCTGCGGCTGGACCTAAAAAGCAAAAAGTAAAAAGTAAAAGTCAAAATGTAAGATACATGAAAGTTAACAGTTGCAACTTGCAAATAGTTGCACAAATGAATTTTTTGCGTATTCAAAATGAGCAAGCTCTCTAAATTAAAACAAGTAAGAGTGCTCTAGTCGGGACTGCCCGACTAGGAGATACCCTGAACCCAGTTCTGACATCCATTCATACTTGCCTACATAGAGACACACACATACTGCAAGCTGTGCAAGCGGTTTAAGCAGTTAGCTTGCTTTTTCACTGAGCCCCACACAATGGAAAGTTAAATCTTAAATAACTTCTGTGTTTATCGTCCGATCTTATTGAAATTTTTGGGGCAAACAATTGTCAATAATATGTGTGACCAAACCAAATTGCAAGGTCGTACCTTCAAAAATGCGTTTTTTTAACTTTTGGGGGGTTTGGGGGTGGTATCCAAAAAGTGAAAAATTTGTTCATGTGTATGCTATTCGAGATTATACATGTCAAATTAGGGGCCTCTAGCTCTTATAACTTGTAAGTTATATCCAAAAAACGCTGGTCTAAAATCGAAATTTATCGATAACTTTTGAACGGGACGAGCTATCGATAAATTTTAATAAACTTGATCTGTCCCGGGATTAGGAGAACTTATGTTCCAAATATGAAGTCTCTAGCTCTTGTAGTCTCTGATATCTGTGTGTTCATACAGACAGACAGACGGACAGACGGACAGACGGACAGACGGACAGACGGACAGACGGACAGACGGACAGACGGACAGACAGACGGACATGGCCAGATCGACTCGGCTATTGATACTGATCAATAATATATATACTTTATATGGTCGGAGATGCTTCCTTATGCCTGTTACATACATTTGCACAAACCCATAATACCCTTTTTACCCATTTTTAATGGGTTCAGGGTATAAAAAGAAGTATACAAAATGCGCAATGCATAAATTTAATGAATTTTCTTTCGAATGCACACTTGTCACACTTGTGGTCTTTTTGGCAAAAGTGCAGGTCTCCAATGGAAACATGAAATCAATTTCATGAACGCAAATCAGTATGTAAATATATGCATCTCAAATAGTAAATATTGCATTAGATTTTGCAAGTGCCTTGCAAACTTTTGAGCACTTGCAAAAGGTAGATGCAAAAATCAATTAGTTTTCTACTAAAATGCATTGCAAATCATTTAATATTAAATCCATCAAGCATATATTAATCAAGGAAAGTCTGGTGTGAATAAATATGCAAGAGAGTCGAATTTTGATGAACATATCTTATTTTTAGATGTGATTGAGAATGAACTTCAAATGCTGAAGTTTTATAAAGCAATTAGTGTAATTGTGCTCTTAAATTTTTACTAAGTTAGACACAACACTTGCAAAAACTACAAAATTAGTTGTTACCAGTTTTGTATATTAAGCTGACTGGCTTTAAAATCTGTTTTATTTATGATAATAAGTAATAAATGCAATTACTGGATTCAGTGTGTCTCTTAATTGTTATAAAATATAATTACTGTATTACGTTTAGCTGGCGTGCGAATTTCATTAGGTAATTATAAAAAGACGACGCTGAAATGTATGCAACATTTTATTCCATAATTTGTTTGCTAATTAAAATGAACAATTGTGTTCGCAGCTCGCAAAACTCAATTTTCGTGTCCAATTTGCAGTGCTGAGCAATTTAATTGGTTTTGCCCAAGGGCATGCTCTCAACCGTCTATATCCCTATCTCTCTTTCTCCATATCTGTATATCTCTCTCTCTCTTTCAGAGGCTGTCTGGCAGCCGGAATGTTAAACATTGTTTACCGTTTTGAAATCGCATGTGGTTCGCAATAAATTTACCGTTTTTATTTCGTGGATTCTTTCATCACACAGGAACTTTCTCTGTGTCCTCTCTGTGTGTGGAGCAAAGAGGGCCAGCGGTGCAAAACGAGGGTGCCAGTAAAAAACGAGAGGCAGCAAATTGGCTGCTGGGTAAGCAGCCAAAACATTTTTCGATGACAAACGCAAAAACAACACACAAACACACACACACACAGGCACACCTTGGGCAAATACACAAACACAGCAAAAGCGATAGAGAGACAGAGAGAGAGAGAGAGACAGAGACAGTAGAGACAACAGATTTTCAGGTGAAATTTTCCAAATTCTCAAGTGTATGCAAAAAGGTACGCCATGCACTTTAGCAACTTGCAAAACAGCTCTGGGATTGCCAATGGACAGAATCCTTTTACACACACACACACACACACACACACACACACACACCAGCCCAAACATACAGTGTAGTTGTTGTTCTCGTTTTTTGTGGTTCACGCGTGTGTGGGATTACAAAATGTGATGGGGAAAATCTTTGCATTTGTGGGCAATGTGGTTGGGTCTTAGTCTTTTATATGAAAGCAAATCAACTGCGGCAATTTTCGATAGGAAATTATGTGGTGAATGAAGATTGGGGCGGCGAATTTAAATATCAGATTGCAATTTAAATTTTAAAGCTCTCTGTTAAGGCATGTATATATGTATATATATATATTGTGTGCATATGGAAAATGCCTGCTCTTTGCTTTGTGGTTGTGGCTAATATGCAAATTGGTTTTATATAACAGCTCATGTGCTACCTAGCGCTGGGAATATTCCTACCATATCCACTATTGATAGTCCAACTGAATATACCCCAACAAACGCATAAGTACAGGGTATACGAATGCGGAGAATTGTCGCTGCTGCAGCAAACAGCAATGACGCTAATTTTTCACGCAGCTTTGAATTCGGAAGGATTTCCTGTTCTTGCATACGCTGTGCAGAAAAAGAAAAAGAGGTATATTGGGCTTGTGAGTCTTTCAGTTCAGCCAGCTATTAATACTCATATGCAAGAGCAATAGAAACAATTGGGAAAGCAAATAATTAAGCAGTAAAAATAAAATAAAAATCGAAATAAAAAAATACTTTTGAAATCAAAACTGTATTAAAAATTAAAATAAATAAACTAGCACAAAATAGCATATAAGTAAATCTAAAGTAAAGAAAGAAATAACAATAGTAATAAGCTATGATTGTACAGTTTCTACACTTAATAATAATAAACAAGTAAGAGTGCTCTAGTCGGGAGTGCCCGACTACGAGATACCCTGAACCCAGTCCTTACAATCATTCATATTAATCTAAACACACACATGCTGCAGTACAAGCAGTACAAGCAGTGCAAGCGGTCTAAGCAGTTAGCTTGCTTTTCGCTGAGCCCCACATAATGGAAAGTTAAATCTTAAATAACTTCTGTGTTTATCGTCCGATCTTATTGAAATTTTTGGGGCAAACAATTGTCAATAATATGTGTGACCAAACCAAACTGCAAATTTGAGTCGTACCTTCAAAAATGCGTTTTTTTAACTTTTGGGGGGTTTGGGGGGTGGTATCCAAAAAGTGAAAAATTTGTTCATGTGTATGCTATTCGAGATTATACATGTCAAATTAGGGGCCTCTAGCTCTTATAACTTGTAAGTTATATCCAAAAAACGCTGGTCTGAAATCGAAATTTATCGATAACTTTTGAACGGGACGAGCTATCGATAAATTTTAATAAACTTGATCTGTCCCGGGATTAGGGAGAACTTATGTTCCAAATATGAAGTCTCTAGCTCTTGTAGTCTCTGATATCTGTGTGTTCATACAGACAGACAGACGGACAGACGGACAGACGGACAGACGGTCAGACGGACAGACGGACAGACGGACAGACGGACAGACGGACAGACAGACGGACATGGCTAGATCGACTCGGCTGTTGATACTGATCAATAATATATATACTTTATATGGTCGGAGATGCTTCCTTATGCCTGTTACATACTTTTGCACAACTTCATTATACCCTTTTTACCCATTTTTAATGGGTTCAGGGATAAAAATAAACAAATAAACATTAAAGAAATAAAAATAATAAAAGAAATAAAACCGAATACGAATACTTGAAAAATGTGAACTGTATTTAAGCGACCACCTGAAAACAGAGTACGTCTCAGTCGGCAGCTGATTACCGCCTGGATGCAGACTTCTTCTTTTTTTTTTTTGCTATTGTGGCATGGTTTGTGTTCTAACAACAAAAGTGCCTCAAAGAGCCCCAAAAAAGAAAGGAAGAAAGAGCGAGCGAGCTGAGTGTGGCAAATGGAAATGAGCATAAACGCATATGTGGCAACTGGCAACTGGCAAACTGGCAACTTGCAACTGGCAACTTGCAACTGGCAAACTGGCAACTGGCAACTGGCAACTGGCAACTTGCAACTGGCAACTTGCAACTGGCAACTTGCAACTGGCAAACTGGCAAACTGGCAACTGGCAACTTGCAACTGGCAACTGGCAAACTGGCAAACTGGCAACTTGCAACTGGCAACTGGCAAACTGGCAAACTGGCAACTGGCAACTTGCAACTGGCAACTGGCAAACTGGCATGTATTGCAAAACAAAAGCTGGCTGCAGAGTTCAAACTGGCGCAGGTCAGGCAAGCGCTGTTGCCTTGTGGCATGTGATATGTACAACCGCCCCCCCTGCCACGCCCCGCCTCCGCCTCCGCCCCGCCCCCATCTGTGTTGTGCATTTAGCGTTAACTGCAGTTGCCAGCGCAGTTTTCGAAAAACACAATTACAATTTGGCTATAGCATACTTTTTAGCCTGCGAAAGTTTTGAACATTTGGCGCTTGAACATAATCGAAACGCTGCCACGCCCAACTCGAATTCGAGCTCGGACGCAAATCCAAATCCAAAGTGAGTGTAAGTTCATTAAGTGCCTCAGTGCCGAAAAACTGCCAATGAGTGAATGAACATATATTCTGGTCATGGCACTTTGCTCGCGCTTCACGCTTCATTCGCGGCTCCTGGCGCCCTGGCAGGACCGGGATGGCTAATTAAAAGGCGGTCGCTGTGGCTACGTGTTGGCAATGCCCAATCACAAATTAGTGCTTACAGCTAGCTCTAACACTCTACCACTCTACAGCCACCTGGCGAGCCTAGTTGGGCATGCAAAACACGCACAACTCGCAAAACAATTAAATGGCAGCAACAGAGTCCTGCCACAGTGTCCGCCTAGCTGCCGCTGGACCGCTTGATCGCTGGCATAGCGAGCTATCACAATTAATGACTTCACTTCCAATTGGAGCTCTTAATGCGCCCCAAAAGTATGCTTTGCATTTTTAACTGCTATTTACAAACATTTTTCAAGTGCTTCGACTAATAAGTATTTATTTGGCGCAATTTGCGGAAAATGTAAAATTCTATTACAATTTTTGTATAGTTAACTTTAAAATATAACTTTAAAAATTAGTTTGTGTTTTTCTTCGGGAACAAAGTTAAAAAAACAAGTGGGGAAGGATTATCTTCGGCGATTGCGCAATTTTTCACTCTGCGAACCTATGGGCAATTTTCACTCTGCCAACTGAAATTTCATAAGCTGTACAAAATCGTTTTGTCGCTTAACAATTTTTTTTTTTTGTTCTAAAAATATTTAATTCATTGCCAGTTGTATAGTAGCTATAAGATATAGTGATCCGATCCAGCCGGCTCCAACCAATGTGATGTCTCTTTGAATAATAAGTATCTGTGCAAAGTTTCATCGCGATAGATTAAAAAACATGGGATATATGGCCAAAACCGACTTCGAGTTGTATGGCAGCTATAAGATATAGTGGTCCGATCCAGCCGGCTCCAACCAAGTGATGTCTCTTTGAATAATAAGTATCTGTGCAAAGTTTCATCGCGATAGATTAAAAAACATGGGATATATGGCCAAAACCGACTTCGAGTTGTATGGCAGCTATAAGATATAGTGGTCCGATCCGACCGGCTCCGACCAATATTCTGTCCCCTGGAATAATAAGTGTCTGTGCAAAGTTTTATCGCGATAGCTCAAAACTGAGGGACTAGTTTGCATACATACAGACAGACAGACAGACAGACAGACAGACAGACAGACAGACAGACAGACAGACAGACAGACAGACAGACAGACAGGACATGGCTAGATCAATTTGTATTGTCATTCTAAGCATACTGGCAGTAACTTTGGGGGTCTCCGACGCTTCCTTCTATGCGTTACAAACTTCAGGACAAACTTAATATACTATTTTCTTCGAAAAGAGTATAAACAGAATTTTTGAAAAATATTAAGTGTAGAACTGAAGAATCTGAAAAATCGTTAACAAATGGGCTGGATCTTGCAAATCTGTTCAGTTTTTGGAAGCTTAAAGTCTTCAAAGTGCATTTATATCTTCTTATCTATCTATCTATCTATTTCTCTTGCTATCACCCATCACTCCATGTTCATTTCCTTATGATAATCGTAATTTGATAATTGTGTGGAGCACATCAAATGGATTGGTTAAATTTCGAAACAAATATAGAAAGTTGCTTCCAACGTTGCTGCCTGTTTCCAGGTTTTTTTTGCGAGTAACGAGAGTTCGATTTGCCATTTCCATTTCCATTTCGTTTTCATTTCTATTGCTATTCTCGTTGTCGTTGTCGTTGTCGCTTTGCTTTTGATTTCAATTCCAATGCCTTTGTCCCAGTTCGATTTTATGTTCAAATTGGAAATGGTGTTATGTGAGCTAGATGAAGCATGCACTGAGCTCAAACAGAGCCAGAGCAAAGCCGCCCACCAAGACAAACAGACAGACAGTCGGACAGACAGACAGACAGACAGACAGACAGACAGACAGTCGGACAGACATGCAGCTAGACAGACAGAAAGGGAGGCCCTAGGGATAGAAAGAGAGGGCGAGAGAGTTGGCAAATGTGGCCAGTCAAGTGTAAGAACAAAGTACTGTTGGGAAAAGGGTGTACGCTTCCTTGAAGTGAAGTGATGTGAAGTGGGGTCCAGGTGGGGGAATGAATTGGTCTTGCACCTGGCCCATATTGACATACATGAAGTAGCTTAGTGATTGACAAATAACAAATAGACACGTAACTTAGATAAGACCGGCAAACATTGATTTGATTAACTTTTGACTACTGCACTGGGCATATCTGCGAATCCGAATCCGAATCCGGATCCGCATTCGAGGCCGGAGAGCTATTTACGTAATTGACAGCAACCGTTCACTGTGGCATAATCGAGACAATTGGAAGAATGAAATAAAGCTGCAGTGCGAATGTCTAAGCTTTTATAAGTTATTTGCCAGCGACTTACCAATTGGTGCTCCTGTACCCTAATCCTATTCGACTCTTTAGTTATATTTATAGTTCAATTATTATTCTAAAAAGAAATGCCACTATGATTATATTTTGAACCAGCAATAATATTAAAAAAAAACGATTTGTGCAAGGCTTGCTTTTCTATAAATAAAACAGAAATAAACAAAATTGTTTTTAATTTAAGCAATATTGAAAAAGACTTTACAATCGCTTTATTTTGAGTGATAAATTCGAGGCCCGAACACTCCAACTTTGCAAAACTTTCATTCTTACCCCACAGTGGCATTTGGAGGTCCTTTAAAATGGTTAAAGTGGGTAGACCGTAACTCTTTCTGCTCCATATGACAAAAATGTAAAATTTCTTGTTATTTGTTATTGTTTTTTGTTTGCTTTTTGCAGAGTGCGAGTCCCTGCGGCGTCGTTGATGTCCCTGTGAGCCTCGAACAACTTCCTGCCTGTATTTCAGCCTGCGCTCTGTGTGTGTGTATGTCTCTGTGTGTGTGCGTGTGTGTGTGTGTGTGTGTGCCAGTTGCTACTTTCGTATTGGCCACTTGGGCATAAATCTAATTAAAACCGGGATTTATGTTTCGATTCCGTTGCAGAGTTTTTGCTCTAAAGGGGTTAAGCTGATTGCGGTGTTGTCCCGACTGTGCCAATGAGTTCAGCTCATGTGAGTGTGCATGTGTGTGTGTGTGTGTGTGTGATGAAAGCAAGGATAAGCATCTTACATGTGCAACTTGACTTTGCTTTGAACGGATTTCACAGCAGCAGCAGCAGCAGAGTTAAAGTGGATAGTTGCACTCGACTCAAACGACTCAACGATTCGTATCTAGCATAAAAGTTTTCACTTTTCTTGCGCACCAGAAGATAAAGCACAACTGTAAAGTTTTGGAAGCGGCCAAAGTGAACAACTGCATAGCTGATGAAAAGCGCACAAGAAGTGGAACAAACTAAGGCAGAGAAATTAAGAAAACAAGAGAGCTCCACATTTGACTCATTTAAATTCGAGTAATGAATAAACTTGGCCAAATAGAAAGCTCAAAACTTGTTGGAGGCGGAAATAGAATAAGAATAATGCTAGATGACGAACTGACGAGTATTTCAACAGTTGAAATACAAATGGCAAAAGCAAGAAAATAAATTTTAATTTACTGCGAATGCATAAATTTTAAATTAACTACACCAAAATAAGAGCATGAAAGATGTAAAAAATATATAAAGGTTTCCGATTCTATTATGTTTTGTTTTGATAAATTATGAAGTACTTTTTATTTTGCTTTTCGCCTCATGCATCTTTTTCTTTACATAGTATTCTCAGACCAGAAGCAGGGATCAATGAGTCTGTCTGTAATCCAGAAACCTCGATGGCTCCGACAACCCCCATTACTCTGGTTATTTGGGCAACCCCAGATACACCTAAAACCACGCAGTTCTTAACGTACAAGGAGTCGCCAAAAGATCCAGAACGGCCAAGGTTGATTAGGAGACTCTGGAGACTCTAGATGCTTTGAAGACTCTAGATGCTTTGGAGACTCTAGATGCTTTGGAGACCCTATATGCTTTGGAGACCCTAGATACTTTGGAGACTCTAGATGCTTTGGAGACTCTAGATGCTTTGGAGACCCTATATGCTTTGGAGACTCTAAATGCTTTGGAGACTCTAGATGCTTTGGAGACTCTAGATGCTTTGGAGACTCTAGATGCTTTGGAGACTCTAGATGCTTTGGAGGCTCTTGATGCTTTGGAGACTCTAGATGCTTTGGAGACTCTAGATGCTTTGGAGACTATAGATGCTTTGGAGACTCTAGATGCTTTGGAGACTCTAGATGCTTTGGAGACTCTAGATGCTTTGGAGACTCTAGATGCTTTGGAGACTCTAGATGCTTTGGAGACTCTAGATGCTTTGGAGACTCTAGATGCTTCGGAGACTATAGATGCTTTGGAGACTCTAGATGCTTTGGAGACTCTAAATGCTTTGGAGACTCTAGATGCTTTGGAGACTCTAGATGCTTTGGAGACTCTAGATGCTTTGGAGACTATAGATGCTTTGGAGGCTCTTGATGCTTTGGAGACTCTAGATGCTTTGGAGACTCTAGATGCTTTGGAGACTCTAGATGCTTTGGAGACTATAGATGCTTTGGAGACCCTAGATGCTATGGAGACTCTAGATGCTTTGGAGACTCCTGATAAAAACTCTCATAATTTGCATGATTTGAAAACTCCACAATATTCCTGAAGAAAAAAACTTTGGAAACTCCGGATGCTTTCACAACTGTGGATACTGATGCTTTGAAAATTCCTAATATTTTGGAAACTCTGGCTTCTCCGGACACAATCGCGACTGCTCCGCCTGTTCTGTACACTCGGGCAAAGTTGCTTAAACATTATGCAGCGCAAAGCATAAAAAAGAAATAAATTTCATAGAAAAGCAAATATTTAATAATATTTGGCAGATTTGCCGTATATTAAAGATAAATAGATAAATTTCTTTTTTTGCTAGGAAGCTTGGAAAGCTTAGCAAAAACTGAATACAATTTGGGAGTTATAGCTGTTGACTGTGTCGTGCATAGAATAGAATTAACTTAATTTACTTGATTCATTGGATACCTTGTGTTTAAAAACTTTCTCAATTTCGTAGCCTACTTCGATTTTTGTATATTTTGTAGAATTGAGAGTTAGCTTATCCAGAATTTGGCAGCACACTAAGTTGCTTTGTATAGAAATTGTTGTAATATTTAGTTTTTTGCAAAAGGTTTTCATACAATTTATATGTTTTTCTCTGGCAGCAAAATGTCAGCCATAAATCATACAAAATTGAAAAGTTCAACTAGTTAAAGCGCGCCCAATTAAAATGCAAAGAGCTGTGCAATTTTGAGTGCAATCACGTTGCCGATACGAATTTATGCAGACGGACTGTGTAATTTATACGGCTACGCAAATAAAAATAAATTAATCCGAGAGGAGATAAAGTTAGAGGGAGAGAGAGAGAGAGAGGGGCGAATTTGTAGCTGTCGCTTGTGTGGCGTGTCTCATTTGACTGTCTGTGTATCTCCACTCCCCCCACCCTCGATGCCCCCACAATGTGTCCATTGTTTTGCCCACATCGACTGTGATTCAACTTGGCAGACGTCGCTGATGTTCATAAGACTTGTAAGAGCAGCCAGGAGAATGGTTGCTTGGTTGGTTGGCTGGTAAGGTCGGATTACCCAGTTACCCAGTTTTCACACCAAATGTGTTTACTTCTGCGCCATTTATCTTGCTTTGGCGCCTCGACTGCAATGAACACCAGACTTGGCCAGGCCTTTAGCTTTTCTCTTCTCTTGTCGTCTCTTCTCTTTTATTCTTTGCATTCTCCTTTCTTTCCCATGCGAAAAGTCACACAACTGTCGCCTGTCGCAGTAGCGATTTTTCCTCTTCCGTTTTGCTCGCGCAGAACAATTTAATTCGTTGCATAGTTTTGGGCGCTTGTGCGCCTAATGACAGTCGCGAGCATTAAGATATTATAATTTTAAGGCAGGCATTTCGAATTCCAAATGAAACAGTACAGACTGGTTATGTAAATCGTTAGCTATATCTACTCTATCTTATACTTTTATTATTCTGCTCTATAGGAATTACTTAAGCAATTCAAAGTACTTTTCTAATGCTTGACTTAACGCCAATTTGATGAAGTCGCCCTTTCAGAACTTAAATTTCTTCCATGTAGTCGTTTTAGGTTCTCGTATAATTTAATCTGCTGTTCAGCCAACATAAATTGTTAGATATAACAATCGTATATCAATCCCCTTAACGCCTGCACAATACACAACATGATGGCCACTAAAAGTCGCAATTTTATGGCCAACACTAAGCCACCAGTTAAGCACAATACACACAATACCAAAAACACACGCACACACACACACGCACACACGCACACACACAGACTCATGTGTGAACTGGTCTTCTAGATATCCTGTATAATAAATTATACAAATATTGCACACATCAAATGTGGAATGTTCTATTTAGAAATTGGTTTGTAAATAATTCTGTTATATTTTAATATACTTTTACTTTCCCTGATGGAGCACAATAAATTATCTGAAGAACAATGAATTCATAAGTAACAAATAAGATTCTATAACATTTGACACAAATCCGCTTAAATTGAGTATTTTTGTACTTGATTCAAGAATTTGATGGTGTATTCCTTTTTAAACGGAAATATAAACTCGACTATTGCTTCTTATCAAGAATATATATATACACCGTAGGGAATAATGGTTTAATTTATTGCAAACTATGTTAAGGTCAGTAATACTTCAATTATATATCAATTTAAATACTGAACTTAAGCTAAGTAAAGCTTAAATGTTGACTAGACTCTCTTAAATGGCCCCAAGTGCAGAGAGTATTCATTGAGCAGAGCACAAACAGAAGCCACTCGGGGAATAATTGTTGTTGTTACTCCTCTGATGGTTTTGCCCCCAGCTGCCAGCTGCAAACACAGCGCCATGAATTGCATTTTTATGAGGAGAACGAGTGGGAAAATGCTGGGAAAGTGGCAAAATGGAGTCTGCCTGCAGGCAGGCAGGCGGCAAACAATCAATTGGCAACAACAATCGCATGCATCGCAGCAATAATGGCGTTAAGTAGCCCATAAGTTGACAATGCGAACATCATTCGGGCTTCAGTCGGCCATCAATCAGTCAATCGAGTGCTTGACAATGATCTACTATCAACTAAGGCCGCTCAAAACATTTATATTTATTAACTGCTGAAAGCAGCCCAACCTTCAACACTTTGGCCCTGACCCGACCGTTGGGTTTTGGGAGCCAACCCATTGGAGAAACGAGCGCTGACCTTGCTGACAAATCCAGCTGCAATCACATGGGCGGGGGCGGTGGTGTGGGGGGCGTGGCATATCAATCAATAGAGAGCAAGGCGTGGCCTCGTTGGCGCCAATTAAGCGACCCATAAAAAACGAACAGCTTCCTCGGCCAAAACAGACAGCTGCCTGATTGTCTTAGGCGCCTCCAAGTGGCCGTTAAGGGAACACACGATTCAGTGGAACGAACAAGTTCCTGGCAACTGATTCGCCAAGTTTCAATTATCAAATGTTGAAAGAGGAAGAATGGCCATGTGATTGAGGCTAAGTTCGATATTTGAAAGCTTGAAATGCAATTCAAATGCATCTGTCGCATCATAATGATAAGTTATAGAGTAAGTAAATAAGATAGTTAGTCTATGGCAATAAATATTACTATACATATATAATATGTGCTATCAAGCACTCAAATATAATCAAAACCATAGTACATGTTAATTATTTAAATTTATTTGCAATGCAACTTAAATTTTTCTGAAACCTCTCAGCTCTTAAGACTGCAAATCTTCTCATTTCACAAAAACCTATTTCCTCCAGTTAAATCTGTAATTATTACAGAATATATATACATATATTGGACTAGCCTGTTGAAACAGATGAGACTACTTTCCTAAACATTCTAAATATATTGTATCTTGAGTATTCTAAACAAATTCTTGTCTCAAGGCTCAAATTTGGCCATTTCAACAATGTCACTAAACAGTTTTCTAAATACTTATATGCTTATGCCACAAAGCCTAAGTTATACACATAATTACAATTAGATTTGAGTTGCGCTTTCACTTGGACAAATTCAAGTCGAAAATGATTTCCGGAACACACACTCGCATATAGAAATGTGCGCTTTTAGGCACACTGCTCTCCTGCCGCCAGTCTAGCGAAAATGCTTGCCGAGACTATCAAGTACTACAGTACAGTCCCCTCTCGAGGGAAGGCTGCCGGCAGCAGAGTGCTGTACAAGAAAGAAGAGTAACAAAAACAACAAGAAGTGTGTCAACCAAGAACTAACAGTCAACGCCAACACCCAGTGTGTGTTGTGTGTGTGAAGTGTGTGTGTGTGTGTGTGTGTGTGTAGTGTGTGCGTTATGTGTTATGTATTGTGTGTGTGTGTGTGTGTGTGTGTGGCACGTCGCGTCATTTAGGCAAATGTTTATTTTGCGGGGAGGGCAGCGTTAAAGCCGCTTTAAATAACTTTTGCATACTTTGGGGCGAGATGGCCAAACAAACCGCGAGAGATGTACAAATGTAATTAGCAAAAACCCAAGCAGCTACAAAATAAGTACACCAAAATGTGTCCATTAGCTCATGCACTAAATTTGCTGTGCCCCGGAAAGCATGTAATGAAGTAGGCAACCCTACACCCTAACCCACACACCCTAATGCAAAACGCGAACCGAAATTAGCAGATTCTGCGGCGCATCTGCATTGAAAAGCTAAAAATACCACACAATGATGGACTGGCAGTTGCCCTGTTATTGGCCTTACAGTGCTTAAAGAGCTTTATCATATAATTATACATATTATATATTAATAGTTATAAATTCTCAATCTAACTTATAAAGCTTAAACTTGCCTGGAACTTCAGCAATTGGAATACAGATATGGAAGTAAATGATGCTCAAAAAAAAAACATCAATCAGTTAGTCCAATTAAATACAATTTTACTCTAAAAACAAAGTAAACAAAAGCAATAGAAAGGCGAACTAAAAAGTTGCTGCTAAATCTAGTTTGAATAATCTAATTTGAATTATTGCCAGCTTTCTTGTTAAATAAATGCAATAAATAAACCATTATCAATAAAGAAAGCGTAACATAAAATAATTTGATTTCAATAATAAACTTATGTCTATAAATACACAGGGGATTTTATAAACTTAATGCTATATCAAAATGGATTGAAAACTTTCATTTCTGTTTTCTTCAATCGATTTTTATTTAAAATCTAAAGTAGACGTGATTTATATAGAGACATATCATTTGTCTATATAAGACATACTGAGAAATGATTGTAACATTCTAAATTCTTATTTGTAAGAGACTGTCCTTGTTTAATCCGTTTTTAAGCCATTTAAATGAATACAATTAAACAGAAATGCACTTTCAGTAATTGAATTAATTCCACTCATTTATGCCTTATGCTGTTTTCTAGGTGCAAACAGGGTATAAATGGAAATATTTATTCTTCTTATTACACTAATAACTGTGCAATTTTTGGCCCCAGGCATGCAAATAAGTGCAGATTATATATATTTAAGTGAATAATGCTCCAATTTTACTTTTGCTGCCATTGTTGTGTGTGTTTTATTTGTTGCTGTTGTAAAGTTTTTCCTTTCTTTTTTCGTTGCTTTTCCAGGGCAAATGAAACTTTTCCATTCAGCCAGCATTTGGCTAGCCGAAGGCGATTCTCTATAATTTCGATTTTATTTTTAGCCTTTTACATTTAAGACCGT
The DNA here is from genome assembly GCA_035042425.1 of Drosophila flavopinicola. Lineage (NCBI taxonomy): Eukaryota > Metazoa > Arthropoda > Insecta > Diptera > Drosophilidae > Drosophila > Drosophila flavopinicola. Next base: position 740,653 of record JAWNLL010000165.1, read on the forward strand.
CCCGAGGGTCTTGTGCCGGGCATCATGATTGATTCTATTTCGTAAGCCGATTGAACTTTAGACATGCCCTAACAGCATAAGGTGTCTCCGTTTTTCGATTGTGTTTTAAACATAATTAAATTTATAGTAGTTTCAGTTTTGCATTTCAAAATAATAAATGTGGTAAATCATAAGCCTCAAAACTGATTTCCACTTTATGATATTCATAAAATTTATTGAATTTAAATATTACATCAAATTTTGCATTGTTAATTTTGCTTTCATACGTACAAGCCTCAATCTAAGTAAGTAAAATACTAGGCTTTAGTCCAGTCAAAAGAAAACACAATAAATAGTGTATCTCAAGTTCGAGTCGGCAGCTAAACCAGCTAAAGGCTAACCTTTCAGACTCATTGGCTTGCACGCTGAGCTTTTCATTTTGAATTTAGGCCGCCCACTTGAGAGCAAGCTAAATAAAAATACAAAAAAAGGTACAGGACAGCGGGCAACAGACAGACGGACAGAGAGAGAGAGACGGACAGACAATGAATGGCCCTCAGGGCAGGTGAAATTGTAATTCGCAAATTGACTGACAGTCAATAGGCGTTACACGGCATCTAACACCTAGTTTTTAGGCAAATTGTAAGCCCCGCAAAAGATTTAACAGTTCGTTAAGGCTGCCTGAGTTGTGAATTGGCAAAAGCCATTGCAGTCTTTTTGGCGCTTGTGCGGTTACTTTTGTGATTGCAGTCAGTGGCTCGTAAAAAACAAAGGCACGCTTTTTACTTTAAGCACTTAAATAGCTCGAATTTGTTAAAGTCGCCAGCAGGTCGGGGTAACAAACAGGAAAGAAAGACAGAAAAAAAACAAAACAAAACAAAACAAAAACCAAAGCATTTTTTTTATAGCAGAGCGCGAAACTTAACAGATCTCTGTTAAGCAATAACAGAGCTCACTCTCTCAGCACAGTCTCTCTCTCTCTCGCTCTCTTGCTCTGCTGCCGCTCTCTGTTGCCCGGTAATTTGTGTGTGCAGCAGCAGCAGCCTTTTGGGCGTCTGTTTATCATTCGCTATTTGCCTAATGGTTGACATATTGATTGAGAAACCAGGTCGACCCAGCGCTAGCTGCCAGCCTGCCTGCCCCGCGGCTCTTTGTTTTCCTTTGCTTAGCCCAAACGCCTGCGGTTAGGCAATGCATTTGCTCAAGCCACACAAATCTGCAGTCAGCCTCCGGCCGCAAAAACCGCCTCGGACTCTTTGCTGCCTTTAGACGCTGTTAACAGAAACTAAAAAGTGACTAACATAGGCCCAACATAATATTAGATGTTAGCTTGTTAGCATTAGTGTGGACTTGAACCCAACTGCAACTTTAACAGAGAGTGCAAATATCGCATGCGAGACAATGGGACTTAAGCAAATATACCTTGAAAAAAAACAGAATTTCCTACTTTAAGTCCAAACGGAATTGTTTTAAGTACCATTTGTAGTGATATTTGATATTACTTAACTTAAGTATGAATCGTACTCAAAAAGGTCTAAAATAGATATATTATAACTATATTATGAATGATATTGTCAATGTTAATATGTGAAATATACTTTAATAATTGTAATCTGAATCGGGCTTCTTATAAGTACAAAACGTAGTGAAAGTAATACCAAATGTACTTAAAACTGGCTATTTATTGCACTTCTAATAGTATGGAATACCTTATTTCAGCACGTTTTTCCTCTGGTTACACCTAAAAGGATTTGAAATTACCAGAACTTTATCAAAACTGATCCGATTTTCATTCCAGAGGTAGTTTCTATCATATTACTTCTGCATTTTGGATTTCTACTAACAACACTATAAACAAACTAACTAAACCTAATTGCCAGGTTTAATTACCTGCCGTAGCAAATACTCTCAGAAATTCCACTCGACTACACAATCCCAGCCAATGTGCCCAACAATATACTCAACAACAACAGGCATAAAGCACAAGTTGCCCCACATATAATTAGAATAAATAATAAAAACATATTTTTCAGGTCGCAACATGTGGCATCAACAAATAGTGGAAAGGTGCCTGTTATGTGGCAGCAGATAAGCTAAGCTATGTCGGAGCAGCTTAACGAGCTAGCCAGCAAAATGGAAATGCGAATGGAAATGGAAATGGAAAGGGAAATGTGGACGGCAGGAAGGTCGCTCCATAAAGCAGCAGCTGTTGCTCATACGCACTGTTGAGCGAGCGAAATCTCTGCGGCAGTCATTTGCTGATATTTTTGGCTTATGGCAAGCACTTGGCGCACTTTTGCCCCACACCCTCCACTCCCCACCCTACTTTGCCGCCTTCTGACCCACTTTTCCTATATAGTATTTATAAATATACTTGTTTATATGTACATCTGTGTGTGGGTATGTATGTATATTTTAACGGTATTTTAATTTAATGCTTGTTGACATTTGGTGGTTACACGCTTTGAAAACAATGTCCTGCACCCACCCAGCCAGCCGTCGGTGGGCCGCACTTCGTTATCCCTGAGCAACTTTGCAGCTCCGGCAGTTGTTGAAATTAATTGTTTGGTTTTCGTTTGCGTTCGTTTCGTCCAAGTCCTGCCAGCCTGGCTGCCTGCCTGCCTCTGCAAGGAGACGACTTTTAATAATGTTTTCGGTATGCATGACAACGACTGTACTTCGCCGGAAAAGCTGCAGCTGAAGCTGAAAGCTGAAAGGCTCATTAGGCGAATTTCGACAGCGCTCGACACTGTTTACACTCCAACACAAAATGTTGGCACAACCATTAAAAATGTTCTGCAAACAATAATTTGTTCGAGTCCGAGAACATCTTGTGGCTTCCAATTAGCTATGTTTTGCAAACACCAGACTAGATTCATTTACTGCTAGCACGCAATGAAAAATGAATACGAAATGTCGCATTCGACTAAAGAGAACATACAATAAATGGAAAGCAATTTCTTTGCAGACAGAATCGAACTTGTGTATCCAACTACAAACCATTTTTGAGAATGCGATGCTTACAGCCAGTTTAGCATATTAATTTTGTATCCCAATAACATGAACTATTTCACTTTGTTATTATTATAAAATATTCAACATTTTCAAACGTAAATTGATCATTTATTTTGGTCTTTTGAATGAAATAAGCTCAAAATAGATAATAATATATATTTGCTTGCCATACCTCTCAGATAATATTATAAGCTTTGGTAAGCTTTTATATTTCAAATTAAATAAATTATAAATGTTGAATTGTAAATGTATTTTAAATAAAGCAACCAATAAATTGACATTTTTTCGATTAACTATTTTTTGTAAGCAAATTTACAAATGTCAAACAGAATAATGCTAAATACAATTGTAGACTTCATTCAATTTATTTGTTTATTTAATTAATTTATTTTAATTTTAAGTTCATGCTTTTTAAAATGAAATCAAAAAGCACTATGTATTTAAAATATAAATTTAATATAATTACAACAGGAATGGCTATGATCAGGAATATATAAATATACACACTAAGCATATATGAAAAATTCTTACTACAAACCTACAATACCCTCAAAAATTATGTTTATAAGGACAACGCTTTACCTGTATGCACAAATAAGCAACATGATGCGTAGAAAACGTGCAACACGATGCGAGAGGACATGCAAGGACAAGCCGAGGACGCTGCCATCCTGTGCATCAGGCGCAATTTGCATTTTATGCAAACCACAAAAAAAAACAAGTGGGAAAGGATTATCTTCGGTGTGCCGAAGATTTGATACTCTTTTCGAACCTTTAGACAATTTTCATTCAGCCAACTGCAGCACTTTCATATGCTGTAATAATTAATTTTATCGCGTGGCATTTATGTTTTTTTTTCTATGAATATTACATTTTTTCCAGTTGTATGGCAGCTACAAGATATAGTGTTCCGATCCAGCCGGCTCAGATCAATATGCTGACATTTTGAATAGTAAGTATCTGTGCAAAGTTTCAAGGCGATAGCTTTGAAAACATGGGATTTATGGCCAAAACCGACTTCCAGTTGTATGGCAGCTATAAGATATAGTGGTCCGATCTGACCCTTTGAATAATAAGTCTCTGTGCAAAGTTTTATCACGGTAGCTCAAAAACTGAGGGACTAGTTTGCATACATACAGACAGACAGACAGACAGACAGACGGACATGGCTAGATCAATTTGTTTTATCATTCTAAGCATACTGGCAGTAACTTTTGGGGGTCTCCGACGCTTCCTTCTATGCGTTACAAACTTCAGCACAAACTTAATATACTATTTTCTTCGAAAAGAGTATAAATATGCAGAAAAATGCGAAAAATGTGACTGCTGCTGCTGCGGCTGCTGTTATATCATGGCTGCAAATTGGATTTGCCACGTGTGGCAGCATTGGCCAAAAGTCGAAATTGTAATTGTAATTGTCGTAATTAATCACCTTAGCGCTAGCGGCAGCTTTGCTTTTAGCCTTCGCCACAAACATGGCCAGCAGCAGTCATAAAAATCATAGAGCACTGAGAACACAGCCAAGACTTGCTGCAGGGGCAAGTCGCAAGGGGCAAGCGGCAAGTGGCATGTGGCAAGGGGCAAGCTGTTGCATGGTTAGCAATAAGCTACATAATTGATTTATATGCGTTTTAATGAAGCTGCAGAATGACCGAGGAATTGGTTCAAGCCTTTAAATAGGGCTTAGTCACGTCCTGTGCATGTGTGTGTGTGTGTGTGTGTGTGTGTGTGAATGTGTGTTAAATGCATTAATTGAGCGTAGTTAAAAGCAACATTATGGGCTCATATTATTTACAGCACAGCGTTGGATTTCTCTTAATGCGCTTTCCAATTCAAATTTGTGTGCATTTTTAAATTGTATTTTAAATGTGCACGTGTGCAGCAATATATTAACAATAATTTACAGTTGCATAGCCACAGACGCAGCTACATTACAAAATATGGTCATTCAAATTAAAATGAGTAGCAGATGGTATAGCACTGACTACGAGATACCCTTTTGGGAAGAACATTTACGGCAACATAACATTCTTAACATTCTACATTTATTTGTATTTTAATTATGTGCTTTAAATATGCCCAGGAACTTGAATAATCTTGAATATAATTTATAGTTTTTAGCTTAAATTGTTATTATTTAATTGTTTAATTTTTTATTAGCTGTTTTATTTATAGTGCTAAGTAAAACTTTCTATGTCAACTTGAAATAAATAAATTATTAATGATTCTCAAAAATTTTTATCGCAACAGAACAGAGCAGAACAGAACAGAAATATATGAAACTCTACAATGCAAGAGTACCGACTAGGAGATACCCTCTACCCAGGCATACATGCATACCCACACTATCATATCTATGTCTTTCAATTAGATGCACCCCAGAACTATTAAAGATGCCAAACCATGATCAAAACTGCATCAGGATCTAAAATCGGATCAGTTTTGACAAAGTTATGAAAGTTTTAGATGCTTAAAAGGCATTTCTATAGACTTGGGACACTTTTTTCGCCATCTTTTTTCCTCAAAAATGTTATTTGATTTAATTCCTTTATTTTTATTGCTTACAACTCTGTTTGTTGTTTTTGGGTTTGGCAATTCAGATTAGATTAGATAGATAGATTACTTAAATCATTTTTTAACAGTAACAACATATATTTCTTATAATTTTCACACATTTTCCAATGTTGACTGCTTTTAATCGTCATTAAGTAAATAAATAATATATTAATATATATACTCTATTTATTGTACATTATATGATATTTAAGTTGTGTTTGTATTGCCTATTTTTTATTGATAAGGAAAGCTGAGAATGTCTTTGCCCTATTATATGCCAAATACAGGGTAGAAAAAGCAGTTAAATTGACTTTCGACCAACAAGCCAGAAAACCAGTCAAAATATGTTGATTAGTGTGCAAATTTGTGAACTGAAATTTATTTCACATGTGAAATTAGCTTTCCCAGAATTTGCTGCCTGGCTTATTCGTTGGTGTTGCTCTGACAGTCACAGGAGGCAAAGGACCAAGGACGAGGATAGTGAAATGCGATGACATTTATTGTGCTTGTGGCTTGTTGATTGTTGATGGTTGATTGTTGCTATGTGTGTGGCAGTTTGCTGTTGCTCATTAGCATGCAACATTTGATGCGAACATGGATTGTTATGGCATTGTAATTGGGATGAAGTGGTTGCTTGGTTGAGATGGAATTTGAATTTTGAGTTTGCATTCGAGTGCATTTTGATTGAACGCTGATGTGCCTAAACAGGCTAATATATCAAAGACTACTTATCAATAGTATAATTTATAATGTACAGTATAATGTGTTTTGTATTTCCTATTAATCAGCAAGAAATGATAAGTTATCCCAGAAGCGCAGTTACATAGTTTATAACTTGGTCAAAACCGATAAGATTTTCAATACCGTGGCAATTTTGGCTAGAAATGCAGCTCCTTCTAGTAGTTGATAAACTTAGAATAAGACAAGTAGAAAGGAATTTCTTAAATGTTTATTTGCATAGTATCTCTCTTTGTTTTAGGGCCTTGCGGCTTAATTTTAACATAATACGGGCCACAGTGTCAGCATCTGAGGCCACAATATTTGCATATCAATGTACCCAAAAATAGCAAACACACACACAGACACACATATTAGTAGCGCATAAGCGAATAAGATAAGCCGCAGCCCCAAAAAGTATGCAGTATGATATACATATCTATGTGTGTATCTATGTGTATATATAGATGCCAAGCACGACTGCCAAACAAAAAAAAAACTTAGAATGTTCTGTCTACAGTTGCTAGTTACGTTGTGAAAACAAGAACAACAAAAGAAGCAACAACAACAATAAAAACGATGCCAAAGAAATGCAAACAACAAACAACTAAAAGCGCATTTCGGAAATCGAAAAGAGGCAAAAAGTGCCACAAATATGCAACCGCAGGGACCAAAACGAGACTCACAAAACACACACAAACACACACACACTGACACACACTCCTACACACACACAGTGGGCACGCACAGAGAGAGAAAGATAAATGTTGGGAGCTCGCACAATTAAATATTCAGAGCGAATATTTCGTTTGGTAGTCAACCAAAAAGTGAAATACAAAATAGCCAAAAAGTAGCAAAGTAGAAAAAAACGTAAAGCGTGCAAAAGTTTTCTGCCATCGCAACAAAACTATTTACTCCAACTAGAGCAAAATGTATATATCCTGGCAAATCCTTGCAAAAACAACATTTTACAACCGTTTTTCATCCACACTAAAAACAAACGTACACATATAAAATTCCTTTTATAGCTTAGAAGACATCGATTATACTATGAATGTGATTTCAGCCCGGTTTACATTTTGCATCAATAAAGCAGATTATGCACAGCTAATCTCTGCAATATGTTTTAGACAAAAATTATTTAAACTTTGATTGGCTTAGCAGTTTTAGCTGCTAAAGTTATTTTTGATATCTTAAAAATGGCCTTTGAAGAATAACTCACATAACTTTGCCAAAACTGAACCGATTTTAAAGCTTGAGGCCAATTTGTTCTTGATTTTTCCTCTTAATTTGTTCTACATTTCAATTTTGTTCCATCAGGCATCAGATTTTTGGTACCCTAGAAATGTCTTTTGATCTCACATAAATTAGCGAAATCTCAACCGATTTGGTTCATGGTGGTTTCTCTACTTTTATTCTATATTTATACTTCATAAATTTTTGAAAATTCTATATTTTTACCAAGAAATTACACTTTTTTAAAATATACAACCAAATACAAAAATATCAATACAATTTTACAGATAGAAAATGAGAAGCAGCCCAAATAAGCTCGTGAGCATCGAAATGTGTATCACATATCATCGAGACTCGCATTTTTTCGTCGCTCCATCGTTGCGGCTGGAAAATGGCGGCTCTATACATCGATGACGATGACGATAACGATGACATCGCGGATGCGGTTGCCATTTTGCAATCTGCGGCTGCGACTAAGCTGCTTTTGTTTGTTGTTATCGGCTGTTGACGTTGCAATGTTAACTTTTGTTGCTGTTTTATTGTTATTGTTGGGGTTGGGGCTGCTGTTGTTATTGTTGCTTGTTGCTTGTTGCTTGTTGGTCTTGCTCACTTTTTGTGTTGTGTTAAAGTTTTTCCATTTAAATGCGACAACTTCCTGGCACTCGGATGGACACCAACACAGTCGGAATACTAGAAGCTGTTCTCCTGTTAATCTCTGCTCCCTCTCTCTCTCTCTCTCTCTCTCTCTCTCTCTCTCTCTCTCTCTCTCTCTCTCTCTCTCTCTCTCTAGCTATCTATCGGCCATCCAATGGCCACTTAAGCTGCGTACGAAAAGTTAGTCGAGTGCACTTCCTGCTGCAAAATGTTGCATTTCCTTCTAGCTGGACATCGAGCAGCAGCATCAGCAGCAGAAAGGAAACGAGACGAGATGTGTTGTGTTGCGTTGTTTTTGGTGTGATTAAGTTAGCCAATTTGCTGAACTTTGACAGAGATAAACCAATAAGCCGTGAGCTAAGCCAGCGCACTAGATCCTTTCAATCCTTTGAATGCTAACCAAACAGCTATGAGCTTAGACGCACATATCTGGATATATATAGTTGAAATAAATAAAATCAACACAAATTTAAATCTAATTGAAACTAATTGAAAGCCCTAAGGTAAATAAATTATCATCATTTATTTAATCATTATACATTTTTGAGTCAATAAAGCTTATGTAAGTATGTATGTATATATATTCTTATTCTGGTCTGCTTGCTTTAGTTATATGACAAACTGTCATACAAACATTGTTTTAAATTTAATTGCGTATTCAAAAATATATTAATTTCAATAATTAATTCACTATAAAACAAGTGGGGAAGGATTATCTTCGGCGTGCCGAAGATCTTATACTCTTTACGAACTTTTAGGCAATTTTCACACCGCCAACTGCACCACCGAAATATTTAACGACACATATATTTGCTAATTATAACTGAATCGATTTGAAATTTTAAAAATTGATGAGCTATAAGGATGTTCAATTGTACAAGGAAATTTAAGGCGATAGCTTTGAAAAGATCGGATATATGGGCAAAACCGACTTCCCGATGTATGGCAGCTATAAGATATAGTTGTTCGATCCGGCCGGCTCCGACTAATGTGCTGTCCCGTTAAAAATTAAGTGTCTGTACAGAGTTTTATCGCGATAGCTCAAAAACTGAGGGACTAGCTTGCATACATACAGACAGACAGACAGACGGACATGGCTAGATCAATTCGTATTGTCATTCTAAGCATACTGGCAGTAACTTTTGGGGGTCTCCGACGCTTCCTTCTATGCGTTACAAACTTCAGCACAAACTTAATATACTATTTTCTTCGAAAGAGTATAAACATGTAATTAAAATGTGTTCATTGATTATTTATTTTTTAACAATTTTCTTTTTGAAAGTCAATTAAAGCTTATCTCGCTTTATTTTTACAATTAATGTATGATAATTGTTTTAAGCCCCAAACAAGTAATAACTAATTAACTGCTCAGCTTTCAGTCAGAAATGTGTATGAGTCCATTTTTGTGGATAACTAAGCTGAAATTTAAAATGATGAATACAATTTTGTTTTACTCAGATTCAAGTCTGAGGTATTTTGATGAAATTTGGTATAAATAAATATTTCTACCTATTGCTTATTTTTCATTCTTCACTCTAGTTGTTCTTGATTTATTTCGAGCACATAGCAAAAATTTAAATTCCAATTTGCACAAACTCAAAAACACACACACACACACACTTAATTATTTTGCACGCTGTTTCATAGTTTAATTGCATTTTGCTAACTGAATTTGTGTGTGGCTCTAGAGCTCGAATTTTCATTATTATTTTTGAGAGCAGGCGCATACACACAACAAAAAGATAAAAGGCGGCCGGGCCGAAGGCTTAACTCTAGTGGGTCCAACAGCAGCAGCAGCGGTAGCAGCAGCATGGCGTATACGTAATTTGCATTACAATGAACTCGTTGTAGCCACAACAAACGTTACAACACTCCCAGCCCGCTCAACTGCTGCTGCGCATCACATCAGCAGCAGCATTTATAGCTGCAAGGTGTATAATTCAGATAGAGGGGCTAGGGGAAGTAACAACAATTGTTTGTTGCATCCAAAGCCAACAGGCCCATTTCCTTCCTCCCTGTCTCAAGTCGTTTCACTGTGAGCTTCAATTCTTGCTGCGGAAAAGCAAATACCAAAGCGGATGTCGAGTGTCACTAACTGCACTTTAGTTTAGTTCTCTTACCTGGGCAATCTAATCAAATAAAGTATCTAGAGCATATATAGTCTAGCTGTTTAACAATATTAACAAAAATAAACTTCCAAATGATTATGAGTTTGAAAGGCCATCACAAATTTAGTCTAAATTAACTTGAAATAAAAACCAAAATTTACTCATTTATATAGATTAACTAAATTAAAATACAAGGGTATAAAATAGATCGAAAGTATATTTTTAATGCTTGCAAATATTGTAAGTATTTAATACAAATAGCAACATTTCATCTTTTAGCTATATTTGCATGTGCACAAATATTCCAGGTAATTTTTATAAAAATGTTCGCATTTAAAATTGATTTAAGCTCGCAGCTTTATGAAAAAAATATGCTTAAGCCAGTGAATTAACATAACATATTTGACGAGCGCTTTTCTCCGAATGGCAGCGCTGCTCCCTGAGGCTGCAACTGTTGTTCGCTTCACGCTTAACGTGACTTTCAATTATAAAGAGTGAGTTGCTGGTAGAAGGAGTGCAGAGAGTCCAAGACCAAGAAGACCGTGACGACAGTCAGCTTGCTTATATACGACATACAGCATGCTCACCTACCTGTCTCTGTCTGGGGAGCAGCTAAAAACTGACTGAAATAAAAACTTTTTAATTGCCATATGCTCTTAGAGTGGCGCCCAAAAGTATGCAGCGAACTGTGAGCTATTATAATGGGTGCCCAAAGGGAAGAGCGTCAGCAATTGTTTAATTTAATTTCTTTATTTCACATATTCCCAAGCTAACTAGCATTTATTACTGAAAATCTACCCAAAAAGAAATGTATAATATATGCATAACAGAGTAGCTGTCAGTCGTTAGCAACTTTAACTTCGCTTTCGCAATTAGTTACCATAGTTGTGGTTGCAAATTAATGCCATCATAATGCTTCACGTGACTAACTCACTCCATTCTAAATTTGCAGCATATAAATTACACAACGTACTCTTTGATTGGCTTCTGAATGTCGCCACAAAGCGGTTGACCGAAACACTAAGAGTTCCTCAAAGTCAAAAACCAACAATTGGCCAACAAGTTGTCGCCAAAATGTCCCCCAGAAAGTGCCATTAAGCTGCATTAAAATCAAATGCTGCTGCCTGCTGCTGCTGCACTGCAGTCGGAACAGTTTGGAAACGGTACGATTTGAGTGACTTTTGAGTGCGTTCGGGAATGCTGGAAACATTGAGACACTCAACTAAAAGCGAGAGGAAAAAACAACAACAGCAGTAGCAGTGCAGAAAGTTCTGCTGACGAGCGACATTTGTAGCTGCCTTGTCTTCTGGTCATGCACCTTGGCCATTGTTATTGTTGTGGATCAGACACGGTTCATCGGGTTAAAGAGGGGGTCGATTGATAAGCGCGGTATCGATGCTGTCAAGCATTGTGATTGATGAACAGGTTGTCGATTAAGTACAGTTGAGACATGACATCATTTGCGCAAGCAATTGTCTTTAAGCTACAATAAATGCTACTATTACTACAAACAAATATTAAGTATACGTATAACTGTCAGCATTTATTTGTTAAAGCTAAATGAATAAGTGCTGGAGCTTTTTTTTAGTCCATAAATCCATTCAATAGCACTTTTGCTATTTTGTTGTATTTAATTTTATCTTGAAAGTAACTCAAATACTAAAAAAACAGAAATTGTAGTAGTTATCTTACGTTTTTTTCTAGTATTATTCTAGTATTTAAGATTTTTATGTATATATCATGGGTCTTTGGGAATTTTGGTATTTTTTTAAATTGTTATCGGCTCGTTCTTAAAATGCAATCTACTAAATTTAAGCTCAATAAAATATGAAAATCGACCTATGCATTATTATTACGAAACTACCATCTGAACTACTGTCCGCTTGTCAGAGTATTATCCACAGTGGCAGTGCAGATTGCTCAGTCCATCTAATTGTCGTTTATGTGCACTTCTTGCCTGCAATTGTCAGCGCACTAACTGTAAATGATGTTTCCCTCAATGCCTCAATGCACACACAGTGCTCGGTGCAGGCACCCCCGACTGGCAACTGGCAACTGGCAACTTGCAACTGGCAACTGGCAACTTGCAACTCGTAGCGCCCACACACACATGATGTAGTATAGTTTGCTGCAACGCGGGTTTGGGGTTTGTTTTTGACAGGTGCGTTGGCACTAATGTCTTTTTCTTGCTCGTTTGTTTGCCGCACTCAGCCACACTCACAATTACAATCGCACACACAGGCACACACACTGGCACACTCGCTCGCTTCTGGCCTTTGGCACATTGTCAATCGACAAACAAAACGAATTGCACGGCATCGTTGCCTAGTTGCCCTTTGGGTGCCAAGTGGCAAGGACAGTCGGCTGGCAAACTCCACAGCCGCATGCAGGTGAGAATCCCCCTCTCTCGCTCTATCTCTCTCTCGCTCTCTACATCTAGATGTATTCATGCATACATGTTAGTTACTTCCGCTAAAGCCCTGGCTATTGTTTTGATTGTTTACTACTGCCGCCTACTGCCTCAAGCCGTCGAGCAGCCAGAACAAAAACAAAAGGGAAACCATAAGAGCCAGGACTAACACAGTTTGCAGATTGCTCGACTTTTGCATACTCTGTATATATACAGAGTATACTAAAAAGAAAAGATACTTTTTGACTGTTTAATAAATACTGATTTTTTAATTTTTATATCTTATCTATCTTCAATTTATTGCATTGGGCAGTTTGCTAATGATCCTATATTTAATGATTACAGCTTTTTTGATGTATTTCTCTTTGTAAAGTAATTTTTTACTCAGAGCCAAATCAATATCAAATTTTAATTTGTTCTGATCTGATTTTTTACAATTATTTAAAACGACAATAAATAATTTCTTAGACTTAAATATGATCACAGACTCAATTTTAAGTTAAGGTTTTGAAAACATTTAAAGATTCCTAATGAAAAATAGATCTGATTTTTAAATGCATTCAAAACTAGTTTGATAATAAAAGAAAACTTCTTAGAAATATATATTTAGGGTTATACTCTCTCGATATTAAATTGCAAAATATTAGATCCAAAAAATATTATTATTTATGTCTAAGCATTAATATTAATAGAAAATTCCATTTAGCATCTTAGTGAAATGTTTTATTCGAATGGAAGGATGCAAAATACGCCAACCAGATTGCATCTCTTAAAATGCATTTGCATGCGAAAAGATTCCAAGTTTATGTAGCACACGCACAAGTGTGTACACTGTAAGCCACAATTCGAAAGCCCCAGGTTAAAAGGTGGGGCTGGAGAAGGGGGGCATACAGCATTCAAAGGATCTGGCAAGGCTGGCTGGCTGACCATTTATGAATATTTACGAGAATACAACATACGCAGTGGCGCCTTCTTCTTCTTCTAATGGCATTAAAAGAACGTGGTAAGCAGATTTTTTGTGGGCGTGGCAAACAACAGTGTGGCAACTTGGTTATAATACAAACTTAGAATTCCAGTTGACTACGCTAAACTTCAAAATTAGATCAAACTATTGTGAGTTTAGAATCATTTACAAAGTAAGACACATAACATAATTCTAGAAAAATGTCGAAACCTGACTGCACGGGCGTTATAAAGCCTTTGCCCATCTATCAGAAGTTAATGGTGGAAAATCTGACGGTCATTCGACCGCCCATACTCAAGTTGTACTACTGGGAAAGCTTCAATATAACTGGGTGAGTTCGATCTATTCGATCTTGGTTTAATCTAATCCATGCTAGCGATATAGCACAGAACTGCACTCCTATCGATAGTTATCGTGCGATAACTTAAACAACAGTGCTGCACAACTCGAAAAGAATGATGTTAAATGCAGACAAGCGCTTTAATTGTAATATAACGACTTCTACAAAGTATATTCCCATGTTCCTAGACCCAACAAGAAGCTAATCCATGCTAGCGATATAGCACAGAACTGCACTCCTATCGATAGTGTAGTGTTATAGTGCGATAACTTAAACAACAGTGTTGCACAACTCGAAAGGCATGAATATAAATGCAACATAGTATATTCCCATGTTCCTTTTCCTCGACAGTCTCAACAAGAAGCTACGCTCGAACAAGCAGGAACATGAGCATGTCCTGGCCATTCCAGTGCGCCAGATCCAAAGTCAGCCGCTCAAGATGATCTTCTGGCTGCGCAACATGTCCGCCAAGCCGCTGCAGCTGCAGCTGAAGCGTATACAGAACTGTCAGTGTCAGCCTTTGCAAACTCGTGTTGGGTTCAATCAGTTCCGGCAGCTCTTCCACTGTCCACATCGTCGGCTCATTCATGTCAGCCAGGAGCTGCTCAATATCAAGCCGGATGAGGTGCTGCCGCTGTCGGTGACCGCTCACTTCTTTCTCTATGGCGAACACTATCTGACCTATGAGATCTAGTTAGTGACTAGCATAACAACAGCTACATACCTATCATATATAACATATGTCCCGTCTCAGCACTGGCGACAGTCGCAAGTTTGTGTGGAACTTTAAGCTGGAAATCACGGCCTTCGATCCGGAGAAGTGTCTGCTCACCAAGGAGCTGCTGCCCATTAACATTAAGAACTTCCAGCATGTCACTCAGCCGATTTGGGTGCAGAACATAACGATGACACATCTGGCATTCGCCTTCTCATCGCACGAACGCAGCTTCAAGCTGCACAACTCCAACCTGACGGTGCCCAGGCAGAGTGTGTGGCCCCTCTTGGTGGAATATCGACCCTTGGACTATGAGAATGAGGTGAGCTTGAAAGTAGGTTACCCTCGTATGTTTAGATGGCTGCGGTGGGGTGGGGCTGATGATTACATGAGAATACATCCTTTGACTGCCGAAAATGTCGCTTGTCTGCAGCGAAGGACATACAAGCGGAGAAAAACCGGAACAGATTCAAATGCCAGAGACTAATTCGACTGTCATGCAGATAAGCATAGAAAGGAAGACAGTTCACAAAGGTACTATAGCCTAAACGCATTAGGAAAGCTTCTCGCAATCTGTACCTTCAGAGACTTTATGTGGTGAACTGTTGTTCCTACACAGGGAATACAAGATTAATAGTCTTGATTAGCATACAAATACTTTCAATGATTCCCACTGAAAGTAAGAAGAAAACAATACTGATTCAAGCTTGTTCATTATAGAATATATTCTTATTAGACCAAGAAGGGAATTATATGCCAATATGTATTCGACAGCTTCCCAATTGTTATGAAATCTAATTTCAACTCGTTTACCTCTACAGCTCGAGGTGCTGCTCACACATGAGAATGCCAAGGCACGCTATAAGATCAAGGCACGTGGCGTTATCGTCGATGAGAACGAGGTGAGCGATATGCCGCTCAAGGATCGCGACTCTTCGGACTATCTCTATACCATCTATCCGAACCGCTTGAACTTTGAACTGTGCGTCAAGGAGAATCGCACACAACTGGTGAATGTGCACAACTTTGGGCAGAAGTGCAAGGAGTTCCGCTGGCAAAAGTAGGTGTCAACTGTCCAACTGAAAAGCTTCCTATTTGAATTGGTCGCTTCTCTTGCAGCTACATCATCAGCGACTTCTTCTCGGTTACTTTCGAGCCGTCGGACTTTCGCCTGAAGGGCCACCACTCGAAGATCTGCGAGATCAGGGTGAGTGTCTACGATCGTGTCATCTTGTTTCGCCGCATACCCATTGTGCTGGAGGTGCATCGCATTCTCGACATGGCCACCCAAATAGCCAAGGCCGAGCTGACCGAAGTGGAGTCCATTGATGATCCCAAGTGGAAGGACGACAGCTATGTGGAGCACGTATACCTGCATCTCAACATACGCGTCAATGTGCGCAGCTCCGACGAGAGGGAGGACGATCCCACTGACGAAATCGACGGCACCTGCAGTCCCTGCGGCGGAATGGGACTCGAGCCGGGTGCCGGCGGCGATGCGGAGCCGCCGCAGCTAACCGAGGAGCAGAAGAAGCAGGCGGAGCGTGAGGAGCTCGTGAAGCGCCTCTCAATGAAACGCAAACTGAATGCCAATGAGATCATTGAACTGAGCATGGCCATCGATCATCGCATTACCATCTTCGAGAAGCTCTTCTGGAAGTATCTGTCCAAGTCGAACTTTATGCGCATCAGCCCGGAACGCACCCGCAAGAAGTTCAACAAGACCTATGAGCAGGTGGTGTTCTCGGATCAAACCACACGGGCGAACCCAAATAGCTCACACGTGGACCACAAGTGAGTCTTCTACCAAGACTGTAACTATTTTCTAACTGATAACATCATCCGTAGCACCATCTTGTCCATACTCAGTCGCCTCATGGTGGAGGCTGTCAATGATCTGGCCAAGAACTGGATATTTATACCATCGGAATATTACGACCGTGGCACTTAAGTTCTATGCTTTAATTGTTTGACTGTTTAACTGCTCAAGTGTGGCAAATGCATTACATAACCTCAAAGCTCATTCCGTTGCATAGTTTGCGGTTGCCGTGGCATCCATTCGAACTGTCCGCACGCTGCATGCGGCCCAAAATTTATGTAAGATTTCGCACAGCACACGCCCAGGCGGGCCACAGCTTGCCCCGTTTGTGCAATTTATGTGTGCGCCTGAAAGCATGCCACACTTTAAGCGGCATTTCAACAGTGGGCCGAAACACCACAGACAGAGAGAGAGAGAGAGAGGGATAAAACGAGAGTAGGGTAGTGTGAGCAGATTTTAGGTTTGCTTGCCCAATTTATTAAATATGCAGCAGTTTAAAAGTGCTTTAAGTTGCGTATACTTAATATTACTACTTGAAATGCAATAGATTGCGATATGTTATCAACAGAATCCGACTTCCACAGATATACATTACATAATAAATAGTTACCAAAATTATAGTGCTTTTGGCACTCATGAGCACAGCTAAGAGTATTTTGTTTATATGTCAGACTTGTCAATAAAGTGTTGACAATTTATTGACATTAAGTAGAATTGCACACAATTTCAGCATTTTGTCAGCAAAAGATAAGAGCAATTGTGGAAGAAAATTGAGTTCAATAAAGCAAAGAAATAAAAGTAAAATAACCGTGACCTTTAGTGTTTCCAAAAAAGAGTTGAGTGCGTTGCCTGACCGTAAAAGTTCGTGACATGAATGCCAGATAAAAGCCATGAGAAGTGTATAAATACAATCACGCAATTAACGAAAATCATGCTAGTATCTGTCACATACATTCATTCAACTTCATGATACACTTCTCAGCCCATTTTGTATTGGTAAGTAACATCAAGTACAATTTAGATAATAAACATCCAAAAATACATGAACATACACATTGCGTGATGTGACAGAAAAGTTTAATTCGTGAATCAGCTTTGTACCGTTCTAAATTGCACATTAATATGATGCTTTGCTTCAGTTGAATGATTTTTTAATCAATTAGGTTAGTCGGACCTCCAGAGACTCAATTTTCATAAGACTAATCACTTACCAGGATTGGATCTGTATTTTATCCATTTCCCTTTCAAACCACTCATAAATAATCAAAAACGCATTCGTAGACTTTATTTTTAAACACATCATTTCATAGCTTTATTGAATAAATTGTTGTTTCCTTCACTTGTGTTTCGTGTGAGTGTTTTTGCTGTTGTAAATTCTCAGAGTAATCCATAATGAAGATTAATTGATTCTTAATAAATCTTGCACAGAGTATACCATAAATATGCTATATAAATTTGCTTCGTATTCTTTTGTTCATATTACTTTCATTTTCTTTTTTGTATTTGTTTAAGTTAATTGAATGAAAATTCGAAGAAAATTGTTTAAGGTGTGAGTGTGTGTCAGTGTGTGGTTTGGACGTGGTTTTATAGCCACGCCCCATATGAGAGAAATCGACAGTAATTCAATAGATAAATATGCACTTTTAATTAAATTGGAATAATTGTTGTTTCTGCTTTTTGTTTTGTTTGTCATTTTTTTGTGGTTTTTTTGGTTTTTTTTTCGTTTTGACATGATTAAGTTAAGTATTTGCTACTACAATACGATACGACCCACCAATATTTTGACTATGTTTATAACGACGAGAAAAAAACATTGCATAGTTTTGTATATATCTGGCATAATTAGTATGTTGTCTTCAAGTACTATATGTAAGCTAAACCATAGACGATAATACAAATTATTTGAATTCTTTTGTCAATTACTTATGCTGAATTAAATACGTTGTTCATTAAAATATGCATATGTTGAGCTTGAGCTTGAATAAATCAATGCCACTAAAGTTGTCTGTTTCACTTATGCTTTGCTTTTGTTTGTTTCCTTTTAGGTTTTCTTCAGTGTTCAGTATTCAGTATTCAGTATTTTGCTGCTGAATCGTTTTCCATTCGTTCATTCCAAGTAAATCGTAATGCAGTTTTGCTCCGCATTTAACAAGAGTGCTTAAAATTAGTACCTTTGACTAAGTTGTTTTCGACTAAGTTTTTGGTTTATACATAATTAATTTAATTTATATATTTTTTGTGTGTTTCTTTTTGGTTTTTGCTTTAACATTTAATGCAAACATATAGAGAGAGAGCATCATTCAATTTTTACTTTACTGATAGCATGCACTACGGAATTTTCTTGAGATAGATATATTTTCTTTTTAAAGTTTTAGTTTTTGCAAATATTTATACCAAAAGAATTTTCTGTGTTTTCTTTGATAAGAGCGAGAAATGTGGAGTTTGTGTTATAAAAGAATGCGAGAATCTAAATAAAATACATCCGAAGTACTGAAATAACTGTTGAAATATGGAATATTAATCTATTCTCAGTTTTTGGATAATTGCGAATATATATTTGAGCAAAAGTTGGAATAAATATCTATCATTTGGAAACTCATTTCTATAATCAAATGTTACCAAAACTCATATTTAAAACATTTTCCCATGAAATATTAGTAAGGGTATTCACTATATTCACTGTAAGTAGCTGAAAGTTAAGGAAATCAAAAACGACTGGCTTCAAATCAAAGCAACTAGTGTCAGTTCAGTTTGTTTTAACTATGCCTACAAGCTTGCAATAGGCTTATATCATCAATTTATTGCACATCATTTAAATACTTAGATCAATTCATTTACCCAACATTTAAGTTTTGACGACTATTCAACATTCAGTTAAGTAAGTTAGTAGTGAGTTAAAGAGAGAGCGGTGTTTTCGGTTTTTCCTTGTATTTTGTTTGTATGTATGTATGTATGTGTGTATGAGAGAGACATTTAAAGAGAGCACTGCAAGAGCCGGAACCAGTTCCGAATGCGGTCCTGGTTCCGGTTTCGCCTGCAGGCATTGCACAACCTTTTTGGTTTCAAACGCGAATGTGCCTCGAAACGACGAACAAAACGTGACGATCGATTTAGATCATCGCTAGATCTTTTTGACATTATACGTTACGTATAAGTATATGTGTATGCACTATCCTTATATTTGGTTGGTGTAAAAGTATAAAAGTGTACCATATCTTTTAAACGTCGACTGATTCGCGTTTTTGCCATTGTTTTTGTTATTTAGTTAAAATTTGTGGTAACTTTTCGTATCTTTGTTATAGATTTTTGTTTTCATCATCCTGCTCATTTCGTTATTTTCGTTTTTCAAGATATGCGCTTTGTTTTCTGTTTCTGTTTCTGTTCATCGTCATTTTCTTTTTCTTTAAATGTTAACATTATTGCGTTTTCATGTAAAAATTATAAAGTTGCTCGTTTTTAGTTGTTTTTGTTTTTCTTCTTCTTGTGTTTTAGTCTTTTTTGCATTTAGTTTAACTTTTGTTATCAGATCCTATGCGGTTTGTCATTACGTATTCTTAATGTTTTTTTTTCTTGTTCATTTTCTTCTCATATTTTTTTTTTGTATATTATTGTGCGGTGTTTTTGTTCGTTACCAATACCGTTTAAATATATAATATGTATATATAATATAATATATTGTATATATAGTACTCATGTATATGTTTAAATTTTTAAAATACTTTCTTGGTTTTTGTTTTTTTTTTATTCTTCGATTTTGTTTTGTTTTTTTTTTGTAATATTTATAAAACATTTCTTCTTAAAAAATGTATATATAATCGATTGCTTTTAGTTGTTGTTCTTTCTTGTTGCTATTCTTGTTATCATTACTTAATTGCATTACGCATTCTGCATTTCCTTTTCCCAAATCAGAATCGCACATGCACAAAAATGTGTGTGGCTGATTATAAAAAATGGTTATCTTGGTGTTTTCTTCTTGTAGTGTTTTCTTGAACTTACTTCGAGTTTGCTGGAAGGTTTTGTTCATACATATACATACATATAAATCGCATAAAAGCAACGAATTTTATTAAATTTTTCAGTCAAGCATTTGCGCATGAATATGATGGGGTATTCGAGTGTTTTCGAATGATTCGAATCGAATGATTGGCGCTAATGATTCTCGATTGCTTCACATCGTTTATCAAATGTTTCAGTTTGTTTTGTTTTTGCTTTTGTTTTTGTTTTTGTGGAAATAAGCCGCTTAGCTCTACAAATATTAGAGGCTGCACTGCGCCTATACACTACACACATACTTAATAATCGTAATCGTAATCGTAAATATACATACATATAATTTGCTTTTGGTTTTGTTAATTACTTTTTAAATAGTTGCAATAAATTTACTTGACGTATACATGAAAGTGTGGTTTTTGGGGTTTATGCCATGAGTTAATATGTATATTATAATAATTTTTTGTTCTGGTATGTATGTATAGTATGTATAAACATTTAAAATTTGCAATACACAACATCAATATATTGTTAATCATATATAATATACCTTTCTTGTTGTTGTTTTGTTTTGTTTTGTTTGGTTTTATAAATAGTTATAGATTTTATATAGAGTTAATATATATAGCATAGTTTAATGTGTTTTAACATTACGATGATGTCTAACACGCAGGAAATTTGGAATTCCAAAACTGATAGGGAAATCACACGTGTAAGAAAATGAAAAAACGACTTCCCAATTTCCCGCGTCATTATGAATGCAAAAGTTCAGACGAAAGTAAAAGAGAATTGAATTATAAACACAATATGATAACAAGACATTTTTGTTTGGTTTTAAGCACTAGTAAATTTAGCTAGTTTAGCAAGGAAATCTCTCAAGCACCATGTTTTCATTTTATCGAAGTTTGATCATACTTTGTTTTTTTTTTCATTTGTTGCCATTATTTCACATCTGGCTCGTTAAATGCATATATCATTTGTCAACACTATTCTTCATTTTTCTTTCCAATCACTTTTAGGTAAATTTTTCACTCTTTTAAGAATTTTTCTTTTGCATACAAATTTAATTATTTTTTTTTTTATATTTAATTTGGCAATTTGATTTGCTTAATTGTTTGTTCCTTTATTATTGCTGTTTGGGTTTTTTCTTGAAACAAATTCGTTTTGCTGAAACGCATTTTGTCAATTTGTATCGTATGTACTCTTTACTTTGGTTTTTAGTTAAGTTTTTAACTTGTTTTTCTTGGGAGGGAATTTGTTAGTTTTTTTCCTTGAATTTCTAAGATTTTTCGAATGGCGTGCACATATTATTTTTTAGCTGGTATATTAAGTATTTCTTTTAAAACTGTTTGTTATATCTCTTGTTTATTTATTGTTTTTTGTTTTATACATATTTTCATAGCGTGGTTTTTTGCTTTCTGATCATGATGTTTAGTTGTCTTTTATTATAATTCTGGTTTGGGTTTAGCTTTAAATTTTTCTTAAACATTTATTCGTTGTATTCGAAAAATTCTCTGTATTTTTTTAGCTCTTGTTTAGTTTATCGATTTGTATTTTGTTGTTGCACATTCGATATCATTACTGCTCGTCAGGATATATTTCGAAATTGGTTAACATAGTTGGAAGATGGATAGGTTTTAAAAAAACATGACAATGATTAGAATGAAGTGGAAAATTAAAAAATTGTATCTTCAAGTTATTATAATGTATACGATCTTTATTTTAAGCAAGAGTTACACATTTACTCATATACATATACATATATATATAAACATCTCGCGAATATTTGTCGCAGTTGATTTCATTCGCTTCAAATGTTTCCGACTCTATGCCAAGCGTTGCTATTTGTTTAACGTATTTCAGTTCTGTTTGATATATATTTATCAATAGGCTTAAATATTCTGTTTTTCTTTTGTCATGATTTGGTGGTTTAGCATTTCAGTTTTCTTTCTGCCAAATCTTTTAAACTATTTCTAGAGTATGTTGCTTTCTTCAAACATAAACTTAACCATACATTTGCTCTTTGCTAGAAGCGACTAGAGTTTGCTGATGGTGCATAAAAAAAGGATTAAACAAGGATTACAAAAAAAATATGTTATATTATAAAAGATATGCGTAGAAAAATATGACAGTTGGATCATTTTGAAACAAAAATAAACAATTTTTAACAAATTGTAATTCAAAATATGTTAAGAACCAAATTAAGTACTGAACCTTTTTAACTCCTTCAAAACAATCAAAGTAATAAAAAAAAACGAATTCAAAACGTACAACTCCTTAAAAAAACTGAAACTCGTAAGAAAACTAGCAAAACGTAAATTGGATAAATTTTTTAAGTTTGAATAAAAAATAAGTATTGAAAAAAACGATAGAATATTCCAAAAATCAATTAGAAGAACCAATTTGACCATGATGGCATAAATGAGGATTGATAGTTGTTGTTGTTGTGGTTGTTGTTGTTGCTGTTGTTGCTGCCAGTCGCTGTTGCTGCTGAGCTGCTCAAAGCGCTGTGTGAGTTGCCAGCAGCATTGCGTGCTGCATTCGAACCACTGGCTGCATTGTTGTTGCTGCTGCTATTGTTGTTGTTGTTGTTGTTGTTGGGCGTGCCAGTTGCACCGCCCCCTGATGCACTATTTGCCACAGTTGTGAGGAAATGCGCAAATTCCTGCTGCAATTGCAGCTGCTGTTGCAGCAGCTCGTAATGATTTTGTGGCTTATTGTAAATGAATTTCGTTGAAGTTTTCAAAATGCCGCTTGAGCCGGCTCCAGAGGCGCCAGCATCAGTGGATGATGATGTATTGCTGCTGCCGCCAATGCTGCCAAATATTGTTGTTGTGTTGTTGCTGCTTGCGGATGATTTGCCTGCGCGATTGCTGGCAGTTGTTGTTGCTCCTGCTGCTCCTGCTGCTGCTGCTGCTGTTGTTGTTATAGCTGCTGCTGCTGTCTTTGTGGCTAGATGTGGTTTCGAGTATCGGTTGTAGTGATTGCTGCTGTTAGCTGTTGGATGCTTCTTGATAGTGTTGCTGTTGTGCTGTCTGTTGCTGTTGTTGCTGCTGCTGCTGCTGCTGTTGTTGTTGTTGTTGGCATTTGCATATTTGCCAACTGGTTGATGGGCAGCATTGTTAATGCCATTGTTCTGACTGTTGTTATTATTATTATTATTGTTGTTGTTGTTGCTGCTGCTGTGATTGTTGTTATTGTTGTGATTGTTGTTATTGTTGTTGTTGTAGTTGTTGTTGTAGTTGTTGTTGTTATGATTGAGCACCAACTTATTGGCAGCCAGCGCCGCTGAGGCCGCATTGGCATTGACAACAGCAGCCAACTTGGTTAATAATTACGTTTGCTTATTTTTGTTGGTCTTGAAGCTGACTTGAAGTACCCGATTGCCCAGCGTATAGCCGTTGAGCGACTGTATGGCCAGCACAGCCTCCTCGTAGTTGGTCATGGTCACAAAGCCGAAGCCCTTGCACTTGTTGCTCTGCAAATCGCGTATGACCTGCAGGTAGAAAAGCAATTAATTCGACAGTTAATGCCGACCAGCTGACACTTGAACGCACCTTAACGGACTGAACGGCACCGAATGGCCCAAACAGCTGCCACAGCACATTCTCCTCGGTTTCCGGCGCCAGATTGTAGACGAAAATGCACCAGCCCGAGCTGGTTATGGTATTGCCCTGGATCATGCCATTGGTTATTAGATCACTTGTCAGCGGCGAATAGCGTGAGATCACAGAGCTATAGAGGCAAAGTGGGAGGTAATATGATTAACAGTGGGTCACATTTGTTAGAAGCTGCAAATCAATAGACTACTGTTCGTTAGACTCAATAAAATCCCATTCAAGTTTAATAATCACAGTCGAACTTCTCGGACTCGAACTACTACAACTCAAAGTTCTCTATAGCTCGAACTTTTGTTTGCAGCGAGTCACAGGACTATATACAATATGCTAACATTATCAGTAGTTATACAATTATATACACACTATCCAAAAGCTGCTACAAGCTTACCCATTTGATATATATACTGTTATCTCACATCTTAGCTCTCTAGATTGGAATGACAAAACAAATTGATCTGGCCATGTTCGTCCGTCTGTCTGTCTGTTTGTATGTATGCAAACTATTCTCCCAGTCTTTGAGCTATCGCGATGAAACTTTGCACAGACAGTTATTATTCAGAGGGACAAATAGTATAAAATCTTCAGCACGCTGAAGATTATCCTTCCCCACTTGTTTTAGGATCGTACTTGTCTCTTGTCTCAAACTCATTGGCAAGTTATCAGTGTACAAAGGATAGTTGCGAACATCTACCAGACTGTTAATGCCAAAGCTCACACTATTTGGCACCCCTTGCTCTCTTTCCGTATCTGGAGACAAAGTGCATCATTACTTGCTCTTGCTGACCTGTAACGGCCCGCATTGGGATGAATGGCGGCAGCAGCTGCGGCAGCTGCAGCGCCGGCGGCTGCATTTGGTGGAAAGGCGCGTCCACCGCGAGTATTTTGTGGGGCAATGTAGGCGGCCAGGGGTTGCATGCTGTTCTTGTTGCTGCTGGGGTTGTTGGCAAACTTAACGGTAATCGGTTCGGTGGAATTCTTCGGTGTGGTACCGTTTAGCTCCTTGATGGCGCGATCGGCCTCAAAGCGCTGATCAAAGCGTATGAAGCCCACGCCCTTGGAGAGACCTGAGCGGGAGAGAGATAAGCAAAGGAAACTCATCAAACAAGCTTACGTTCCAGTCAACAGTGTATAATATCCACAGCGAGCGAGAAATGCATGTATGAATTTTGATTGTCGTGCGTGACTGTACACCGCAAAATCGAAAGCAGCGAACAAAACAAAAAAGAACAACAGCAACATAGAACATATAAATCCAAGAATAATAATGTTACTTATACATACTGTCAATGTGCTCGTCGGGCGCATCTTTTCGTAATTTTGGTATATTTTTTGTTGGTATTTTTGTGTAGTTTTGGTTTTTGTGTGTGATGTTAGGAAAATAAAAATAAAATGCATTAGTACAAAATCAAGAAATATAATTGTAAGAACATAAATTGTAATCAAAATAGGACAAAACAATACAATGCTAAGGTAAACTAAACATTTAGAGTCGCTCATGCACAACTGTAATTTCAAATATCAAGTATACCTACAGTTGAACAATGAAAATCTAACCTTTCAAATATCTTAACTATTTGAGCCAACCCGGAACATTCGTTTATTTGATCGTAAACTATTTACATAACGTATAGGTATGTATGCCTGACCATTAAGTTTTACTAGTTCGTTCAGATAGATTCAAAAATAGACTTTACAAACTCTTTAGAAATGTTTTAAGCATTAAAGATGTTGAAAGAATGTGTGAAGAACGGTTTGTCTGAGAATCATTTGTAGCTTTTTCATAACATAAATGGATTTCCAATAACACACACATGAACACAGCAACATTTATAACTCGAAAATGATATAGAAGATAAGATATAAGGCAACTGAATTTAATATCAAGCAATGTGCAATGTGGAAAATTGATGAATTGCGTTTGAAACAGCTAAACACAAAGTAAAAAACCTACCCGTCGCATGTTCATCTTAAAGTTTTTTTGTATTGATTTGTTTTTTATTTGCGTTTGATAAGTATATGAAAAAAAATCAATATATATAAAATTGTAAACATATTTTTGCATTATTAAAGAAATATCAACTTATAAGAAATTGGAGCCAACAAAACCGTGAACAAATTATAAATTTGCCAGGCTCGCTGAAGGCTAAGAACTCTTATCATGGTTATTTTAATATTACTTATATAAAAAAAAACTTAAATTTACAATACATGCTTATATGGTAGATATATTATAATACTTTTGGATCGAAAAGTGATTTAGATTTGCAAATTAGTCGAAGTATATATAACTAGACTATGGCAAATTTGGAAGAACTTTGAATATTATTTGCTACTCTACATGCCATAACTATTTGGATATATATATATAGCTTAATATAGTGCTTGAACTCACCAGTGATATTATCACAAAGTATACGCGAAGTTATGATCTTGCCGTATGGACTGAATAACGATTCCAAATCGGACTGTGTCATATTCTTTGGAAGACCCGATACATATAGATTGGCGCCCTTAATGCTCTCCGAGCTGGGTCGCGCAATGGAGACCTGAAGCAATGGCAAGTTATATATGTGGACATGTATATTATATATTACATGGGCATTCACGATGATGCATTACATTATTTAAGCGTAGTTTCAAAATATACAATGATATTTTATATATATTTGAGAGCAATTGTAGAAGTCATTTGCTATCGTGAATACCCTTGTTTGGAATGCTCACTTTGATGGTTTTGTTTTGCAGACGAAGACCGTTGAGTGCATTGATAGCCTTCTCTGCATCCTCTTGCTTCACATAGTTCACGAAGCCATAGCCCAGACTTTGACCTAGAAGAAGACACAAATAATAAAATGATAAAGAAAATTCTAATAAATTCCTAGTGTTACAGAGTATAATTAAGTAGTAAGCTATATCTATTCAGGTACGTTTGTCTTGTGTTTTGTTTGTTTGTTATGTTGATGTGGCTTACCTGTTACCTTATCGCGTATCAACTTGCAGCTCTCCACCTCACCAAAGCTGACAAACAACGAACGTATTTCGTCCTGCGACATTGTCTGCGGCAAATAATTCACAATCAAATTCGTTTTGGGATCCGGTTCGTTGTTGTTATTGTTATTGTTGTTGTTGTTATTATTATTGTTGTTGTTGTTATTGTTGTTTGTGGCCACAGTGTTGTTGTTGTTGTTATTATTGTTGCTGTTGCTGTTATTGTTGTTGTTGTTGTTGGCTACGGCACTATTGGCCGCTGCAACCGGAGCAACAGCAGCAACCACTGCAGTTGTTGTCGACCCCGAGCCGCCATTTTGTTGAGCCTGACTGTTGGCCACACTGCCAGTGCCAGTGGCACCACCGGCTACAGAAGTGGCACCGACTGTGCCACTGCTGGCGGTGCCAGTGCCCGACTGCTGTTGCTGCTGCTGCTGTTGCTGCTGAACCGCTGTCTGTCCCTCAACCATTTCGTTGTAGCTGCTGCTAGGATGAAAAATGGTTCGAGAAACTTGTGAGAAAACTTATTTATATAGATATCAATTTGTACATACACACATACAACAAGAGCAACTAAACTTTACTTCCTATATTCGAGTGCTGAGATACTAAAAGATAGAGTCACAAATATCACTATTACTACATCATATTAGACAATAAAGCAACTTCTTATACTATAAATACATCATTCGTAGCCTTTTTTCATCTCATCTCAAGCGAAACATATTTCACTTCTTGTTACTTTTAACTTTGAAACTTGTATCTTAATAATTTAATCCAATTTGTATTTAAAAACCTTCCTCTTTATTACTTTTTTTAAAAAAGAGGTATTTTTCAGTTATCTGTTAAAAATTAAGTATATAGATTATTTTATACTTTTATTTTAGTACAACAGAAACACTCTCATAAGCTCAAACAACTGCTGCGATATAAGCCGATATATTTTAAATGTATGTAACTTTTATACATTCTTCTAGCTTTGACTCTATGAATTAAGTTTGCATCAGCAAATTCTACCAGCTCGAATGGATAAAGTTTAGTTGTGTAATTGGCCACATGAAAATAGTAAGGCAAACTTTACTGCTTTCTTCTTTACGAAAGAAAATTAAACTTGAAGTTTTCACTAAAAAGAGTTCTCTTTTAGATAATACTGCTGTAACGCGTTTTTCCAATCTGCAATGAAAACGAAATATGTTAATTGGCGTAAATAATTGCATTATAAATATATGTATGTAGTATAGTATATAAGCCTTTCTCAATTGGAGCACTCACCTTAGAACGCACGATGCACGAGGCGAGCAAACGGAAGTGGAAAACCGAAATTGATTTAAGCTGAACCTTTTTACTATAGCCTAGTTGTAAGGGCGCACAAGGTGCGCTGCTGAGTACCCACTACGTATACGTTATGTGTATGTGTATGTCCGAAAGTTAACTGCAACAACAAAAGAGAATGCAATAAAAATCAATTATTTTAATTTAATTTAAATGATATGCAGCTAGCAGGCAGGCAGGCAGGCAGGCAAGTCAACAACGAACGGCTAAAAGCTAACATGTTCAACATTTTTAATGAATCCGTAGAAATGTCAACGTGCTCTATTTGCAATTGTTGTTGTTCTTATTGCTGTTGTTGTTGCTGCTGTCGTTGTGGCCCATATTCATTGGCTGCATGCGGGCTGGACAAATATGTAGATCCGAAAAATCGATGTAATTAAAATGACGCACTGGCTAATTGAAGTCGAGTGAAGAGATAGAGCGAAGAGGTAAATGCGAATAGTTTCGCCATTAAAATAGGTCAAAGGCGGAAACCGATAATCGGCAACTGACAACTGACAATTGACATGCAGATTTTCGACTATAGAAAACTGACAAGCTCCGTACAATCAATCTAAATAAATAAAACAGGACAAAAACTTATCCAGCTAGTGGGTTTTCTTTGACAAACACATTGTATATACTACTTTATGGGTATTTTATATTATTTTGCGGGATATATGTTAAAAATGACTTCCAGTTGTATAAGATATAGTGGTCCGATCTGGCCGAATCCGACCAATGTTATGTCCCTTTAAATAATAAGTGTTTGTGCAAAGTGTCAACGCAATAGCTCAAAAACTGAGGGACTAGTTGATGTACATACAGACAGACAGACAGACGCACATGGCCAGATTAATGTTTTTTTCATCCTAAGATAACTTTTGGGGGTCTCGGACTCCTCCTTCTATACCAAAACTAGCTAATATGCTTACTCCTTAAGTGTTAAATGTAGTCTGTTTATAATATTCTCAAATCAGCTGTAATATGTGTATTGTATTCCGTACTCCTCCACTCGAATTGTACTTCTTCTGAATAGCATTTCCAGCTGTTTTTGGTCTCGACATTCGCTGTTGACTCAGCTGATTGTCTGGCCAACTATATAACTATATATAACCAAGCACAGCTCTCTTAATCTCTTATCTAAGAGCACAATATATTGCATTTGATTCAATGAAAGCCAATTGTTAGAGGTCTATAACATGAATATATCTGTAGTGTTGGTTGATCCAAAACTATTGGTACAAAGCTGAGCGTTTTTCGTACTAATTTGGGAATAATTTGATGGCTGTACAATTTGCATTGAATATAAATTGTAATAATAACCGAAATTGAAGAAATTTCTTCAGCATAACAAAGTTTGTATATTTTAGCGTAGAACTTGCTCTGATTGCATCCACATAGACAGCTAATAAGCTACGTTTCCAATATTAAACAAATATATATTTATAGATAAACGATATATACACGATATACTCGAATGATCTGCAGTAATTAATAATTCTGAGAATATGTAAAAATATGCTTTCTGCATTGAATAATTCTTCAACGTTTTACAAATTTGAACAACCTTAAGCTAATGCACAAGAAACATATTTTATATGCATACTAAGAAATCCCAATTTAATCTAGATCCACAGTTTTAGCTCTATACATCAATTAACCCACATCTAGATAGGATACTCCAATCTACAAAATTGCAGTCATTCGGAAATCATTTGCTTTCTATACCCCTTTCTTTAGCCTTCAAACACAACTTGTTTGCGATTGCTCAATGTTTAATCAAGATCAACATTTTGCACCTTTGTTGCGCATTTTGGCCAAATGTTGTTTTCTTATATATATATATATGTATGTATATATGTATATATATGTTTTTGTATGCGCGCTGGCAGCGCAAATCGTGCGAAAAACTAATATTTTAAAAATAAACAAACAGCTGGGCGCGCTCTGATCGAGAGCCGGCAGAAGTAGTACCAAGAATTATATTTTCGAAATATTTTTAAAATAACAAAAACAACGACTGCGAGTTGTCGCTGCTTTTGTTTTTGCTTTTGCTGCTGCTGCTGCTGCGACGCATTTGTGAGGTTAAGTGGCAATGTGAGAAATACATACATATGTACTATATGCAAAATATTGAAATCATTATTCATGCAGTCAATTACATAAATGCAAAAATAAATGCGTCATTTTACCTTTGCATTGGAAAACAAATTGAAAAATCGGACAAATGTAAATAAAACTTGTTGCTCAGTGGATTTTGCTGGCGATTACGAAACACATTTTGTTCGTCGATCTTTTAATAAGCAAAAACAAATAGACAAACCGAAGGATTTTCGCAACAACTTATGCAAAATATAATTGGCTAGTTGGATTTGTGTTGATTTGTAGTGTTGTGGTTTTTGTTTGGTGTTTGCTATTTGAAAAAGTTAACAAAACGGCGAAAAACGAAAACCAAATCAAAACCAAACCGAAGCGAAGCGAAGCGAACCGAACCGAACGCGAAACAAATGTTTGAAGTTTAACAATAATAATATAAAATAACAATAATAATAATAATAAGGAAATAAAATCAAACGGAAAGTAGAAAAAGAACACGTTCCTGCAACTCAACAGAACAGAAATAAACTGATTCAGCGAGCGGCATGGGAATTATTTTTATGCCCTCGCACTCGAAGACAAATG
Organism: Drosophila flavopinicola; assembly: GCA_035042425.1. Lineage (NCBI taxonomy): Eukaryota > Metazoa > Arthropoda > Insecta > Diptera > Drosophilidae > Drosophila > Drosophila flavopinicola. The sequence goes on from JAWNLL010000165.1 coordinate 771,760, forward strand.
CTAGGCAAAAGAGTAGCAGCGAAACGAAACATGGCATTGCCGCCTGCATAGCATAGCCATGGGGCCACAGAGAGAGCGAGCGAGCGAGCGAGCGAGAGAGGCAGAGAGGCAGAGCGAACGTGAGTGTGAGAGACTAGATTTGTGCATATGGAGCGCGAGTCTGAGAGCAATTTATTATGCTCTTTGTGTGTGTGTGTGTGTGTGTGGGTCGATGAGTGAAGAGCACGGCTTGCACCTAGCGGGTGGTTGTATAGATCAGAGTGCTCCCTGTACACGTATGTATGTATGTATGTACATATGTATGTATTTATATGCTGCATTGCTTTTGCCGATGATGACATTGCTGTATTGCCGTACGAACAGAAAGCAGAGCGCAATAATTGGATTACATGTAAAATGGCGTAGTAATGGGCAGAGTCATGTTGTTTACATAATTTGACATTTTATGCAAAACTAACATTCGAAACTAACAGAGCTCGATTGCAGAAGAAGACAGCTGTGCAAATATAGTCATATATGTTTGCAAAATAAAAGCAGCTGTCAATGCGAGATATCACAAACTAATTTAACTTACTGACTTTGTTTTTACTATATTAATTAAACAAAACTACCTGATCGATCACATATGAAATGCAAGCTCGATTTATTGAAAATCATACAAAAATGGCTGCATTTCTCTAACATATTTAATGAATTGGGCAAATTTATGATCAATTATATATTATATATAAATTATATATTGATTTTTATAAAATTGATAATATTATATATTAGTATGTTAGAAATAATAATACACATTTTCAATGCGTACGACATATGAACACACGAGGAAAATATAAAAACGATCTAATTTTATTCAGTTTAAAATAAATCGATTTATGAGCAAAATAAACGGAAAATCGACTAATCTCACTCAAAACAAAACGATTACCGAAACCCTATTGGGGAATTACTTTAAAAATTCCCCTGTACAATTAGACTGAAAACTGCGCTACCCACAAAAAAAGGAGGTTGCACCCGCACACAATAGACACACCCCTTTTTTTAGCGCCGCCCCCAAAAAATATGTAAGTGTAACACAAACCGGCAATTTTCATTCATAAATTGTTTAAAATTGTTTCCGCTTAATTGATGGACGCTCACAAGCCGAAGGATATAGCGAAAGCTTCTGCCTAGCCAACCCACCGCGAGTCCTTTTAGCCCATCGGCACATGCAATGCAAAGTAGCAAAAAGTATAAGAACAAAACAAAAAAGTGACACACCTTGCAGCAGGCAAAGGCAATGGCAAAGGCAACAGCAAAAGCCAAAAGCCAAAATCAGCCGAAGGCTGACGAAATAAGCACAAGAAACAACAACAGCAGCAGCAGCAGCAGGCAGCAAGTGGAAAGCTACAGGCCGCTTTGCTTTTGGGTGCGGCAAAAAGGAAAAAGAATATATAATTGAGAGAAAGAGAGTAAGTGCAGTCGCAGCGCAGTCAACAGCTGCAGCAGCAGCAGCAGCAGCAGTTGTCAGCCGAGGGCCCCGTAAAATAGGCAATGCAAAGAGAGCACGAGAGAGAGCGAGCGAGCGTAAGCTTGAGAGCGCGCTTAGCTGCAAGTGGCGGCGGCAGCGACGTCGGCGTCGACTGCGTTTTTTAGGTTAAACGGCGGCTGCAGCCGGCGCTGCACGAAACGCAGCTGCGACCAGCGTATGCGTGTGTGTCTGTGTGTGTGTGTGTGTGTGTGTGTGTGTGTGTGTGTGTGTGTGTGTGTGTGTGTGTAGGCGGCATTTGGCAGCAAAGTGTAGAGAAATGCGCTCTGCGCCCATTGAGCCAAGTCTTTACTATCGTGAGTGTGCATATATGTATATATACATGTGTGTGTGTGTGCGTGTGTGTGTGTATGTGTATATGTAAATGTGAAAAATCGACCATGGGTGTGGGCACTTTACATACTAAAATACTGCAATTACAAGCAGAAGAGCAACAACAACGGTAAATCGCTATTTTATTTGTTCCTTCTGCTTGTCATAGCTTACTTTAGTTGCAGTTGATTTCGGTGCAAGAGAGATAGCCGCAAAAATTAAAGTATTTTTCACTTCGTTTTCACACAATTTGTAGCTTTTGGTTTTTGACGAAAAACTTGGAATTTGGTTCGTTTCAAATGAGTTTTAAAATACACGCACAAAACTTTAGATTTTAACTGTTATACACAATGTATATATACGCTGCATACGCATGTATGCATATGCATGCATATATGTAGATATATATATATAATATATATGTAGTTATGTGAGTATGCTAGATGTGTGTATTATACCGATATACAACAATTTATAAACGACGACGATACGACGATAATCAAAAAACACAACTTGCTGCCGGAGAGTGCAAGAACTAAATGATTAAAGTGTTCAATTGCCGCCAGGATAAATGCAGCCAGGACAACGGCAGCGCCGACGTCGACGCCGGCAGCGCAGTCAGCGGATGCAGCTACTCTCTCCCCCAGTTGGGCACTCGCAACTACAGTTGCGCGGAAGAACGGATGAGGCGACAGCCGAAGCAAAACTGCGTAGTTTTTGCATTGCCACAACAGTGGGGCAACGGCGGCAGTAGTTTACTTCGGAAAAGTGTACAATTTCAAAGGTGAATAAAACATAAATTTGGAAAACACCTAGTCGACAAACCATGAATAGGCATGCTCAAACATAGAGAGACGTCTGGCTCCGATCACTTTTTGTTTTTTTATTTTAAGAATTTTCGAGAACAGATCTTGTCTGTGTGACAACGGCTTGGGCATGCTTGTTGTCAACGTACAATTACACCCCAAAAAGATGCCACAAAATATATGAAAGGGTTATGATCCGATCCGGCCGGCTCCGACTAATGTGATGTCTCTTTGAATAAGTATCTGTGCAAAGGCTTGTCACGATAGAATAAAAAACATGGGATATATGGCCAAAACCGACTTTGAGTTGTATGGCAGCTATAAGATATAGTGGTCCGATCCGGCCGGTTCCGACCAATGTGCTGTCCCCTGGAATAATAAGTGTCTGTGCAAAGTTTTATCGCTATAGCTCAAAAAATGAGGGACTAGTTTGCATATATTCGGACAGAAAGACAGACAGACAGACGGACATGGCTAGATCAATTTGTATTGTCTTTCTAAGCATACTGGCAGTAACTTTTGGGGTCTCCGACGCTTCAAGCTTCAGCACAAACTGAATATATTATTTTCTTTGAAAACAGTATAAAAACAAGTAAGAGTGCTCTAGTCGGGAGTGCCCGACTACGAGATACCCTGAGCCCAGTCCTTACAATCATATTCGTACTACTCTAAACACACACATGCTGCAGTACAAGCAGTGCAAGCGGTTTAAGCAGTTAGCTTGCTCTTTCGCTGAGCCCCACACAATGGAAAGTTAAATCTTAAATAACTTCTGTGTTTATTGTCCGATCATATTGAAATTTTTGGGGCAAGCAATTGTCGATAATATGTGTTACCAAACCAAATTGCAAGGTCGTACCTTCAAAAATGCGTTTTTTTAACTTTTGGGGGTTTGGGGGTGGTATCCAAAAAGTGAAATATTTGTTACATGTGTATGCTATTCGAGATTATACATGTAAAATTAGGGGCCTCTAGCTCTTATAACTTGTAAGTTATATCCAAAAAACGCTGGTCTGAAATCGAAATTTATCGATAACTTTTGAACGGGACGAGCTATCGATAAATTTTAATAAACTTGATCTGTCCCGGGATTAGGAGAACTTATGTTCCAAATATGAAGTCTCTAGCTCTTGTAGTCTCTGATATCTGTGTGTTCATACAGACAGACAGACGGACAGACGGACAGACAGACGGACATGGCTAGATCGACTCGGCTGTTGATACTGATCAATAATATATATACTTTATATGGTCGGAGATGCTTCCTTATGCCTGTTACATACATTTGCACAAAACCATAATACCCTTTTTACCCATTTTTAATGGGTTCAGGTATAACAAGTGAGAACGTTGCAGTCGGGCGGAGCCGACTGCGTAATACTCTGATACCATTTTAAGAACAGCTGAAAGCAAGTGAACAGAACATTTTTGCTGGTGTTTGGGTGACCCGAAATCGGCCTTCCAAGTTTTTGGGGACTGGAGGGGCGTGGTCGATCTTAAGAGGGGGTGACCAGAAGTCTATTTTCCAAATTTGGTGATTTTAGCTCTAAAACTGTGGAAGATATACATTTTCGCGATTTTTGGGGGCGGGAGGGGGCGGGAGGGGGCGGGAGGGGGCGTGGCCCCAAATTTGTTCCGATCTTTAGAGGGGGTGACAAGAAGTCTATCTTCCAATTTTAGTGACTCTAGCTCTAAAACTGTGGAATATATAAACTTTCGCGATTTTTGGGGGCGGGAGGAGACGTGGCCCCAAAAATTTTTCCGATCTTTAGAGGGCGTGACAAGAAATCTATCTTATAAATTTGGTGACTCTAGCTCTAAAACTGTGGATGATATACATTTTCGCGATTTTTGGGGGCGGGAGGGGGCGTGGCCCCAAATTTTTTGTCCGATCTTTAGAGGACTTGGCCAGAAGTCTACCCTCAAAGTTTGGTGGCCCTAGCTCTTAAAATGTGCGAGATATAGGCTTCCGTGTTTCGTGGGGGCGGGGTGGCTGGGGGCGTTCTAGTGGGCGTGGCCGGAAAATCCAGGACGCAATCTTTTGGGCTGGTCAGCCCTAGTCTAAATTCCAAATTTGGGGACTCTAGCTTCAAAATTGCGGGAAATATACACGTGTTATCGAATTGTGCATTCATGTATATCGATTTTCGCGATTACGGGGGCGGGAGTGGGCGTGGTCGAAATTTTGTTTCTGTAATCTGTAGAGGACGTCACCAGTAATATATATTCCAAATATGGTGACTTTAGCTCTAAAACTGCGGGAGATATAAGCATTTCAAATTAATTTTGGAGGGGGGCTGGTGGGCGTAATAATGGGCCGATTAACCTAGGATCCAATTTTTTCGGGAGGTCACAAGCAATATACCTACCAAATTTGATTACTCTAGCTTCAAAATTGTGGGAGTTATTCACGTTTAATCGATTTATGATTTGAGGTGTATCGACATGTTATCGATTTGCCAGCCTCCCAGTGGGCGTGGCATAAATTTGGAATAAACTTGATCTGAAGCAGATAGCTATAATCATAACGCAAAAGATTTCAAGAGTCTATCTAATATCGTTTCGGAAATACGTGCGTTCATCCAGACAGACAGACGGACAGACGGACGGCCTGACGGACATTCGACAAAACCAATATACTATGAGTACCTTCGGTATCAGAGTATAATATGAGTACCTTCGGTATCAGAGTATAATAAATCCTGCACAGACAATAGTGAGGTGGTTATGCTCCACTGTGCCCGCAGCACAAACTTAGCTGCAATAAAAGGCGAAGAAGAAGCGGAAGATGAAGCGACACAACAATAACAAAAAGCTGCAGCGCCGAATGCGCAGGTACAGCAGCAGTAGCAGCAGCAGCAGCGGCAGTGGCGGCAGCGGCAGCACTAGAAACAGCAGCCGCCGCACTCGCTGCAACAGTCAGTCAACAATAGAAGCGTACTGCTGCACACGCTCTCCGCTCGGACAGTTGATGGCGCTCTCTCACGCTCCAGCACTTAGCCGAATACCCTACATTTGGATACAAAACATAAACAAGGAAATGCAGCGACAAATACGAAACAAATTGCGGTAGGTTCTCTCCGCACGAGAAAGAAACAGGGTGAGAGAGAGACACAGAGAGAGAGAGAGAGAGAGAGAGCGCGTGAGCGAACGCCGGCCGCATATCAGCAGCGAGCCATCGCTGGGCCACAGCCAAAAAGGCACCCAAACAAACAGTTAAGCCAACACGCACACAGACACAAAAGGATTTGCAAAGCGCACACAAACGGCAGCTGACTCGAGCTGTGAGCCGTCGTGAACGGCGAACGGCAGCCGAGAGCCGAGCATTTAGTGCCGAGTGCCGATTGCCGAGTGCCGAATACACCAGGCAAAGGCAGCAGCAGCAGCAGCCAGCTAAGAAGCTCAACTTGACATCATTTGTGTCAAAAGACCATTGAACTCTGTGCGGGGGAAGTTGCTCCTACATACATACATACATACATGCATACATATGTATATATCCATGACCACCCTCTATCCGGGCATTGTTTTGTTGCTGTTGTTCTTGTGGTTCTCTCTATGTAGCGCAAGCAGCAAGTGTTTACATGCAAATGCAAACACACTAAACATGTACATATGTATGTATGTATGTATGTATGTGCATATCTGCATATGTATGTGTGCGTATTTGCAGCTCTGCTTAAGTAAACACGCTCAATGCGGCTGCCAAACTGTGCAATTATGCTCGCTCCAGTCTTCGTTCAACTGGAGCTGCTAATCATGAAGCTTCCTACACCTTTTCATACATTCTCTTTGCTCTGTAGTTCCTTTTCAACACATACATATGTAATAATTAATTGATAACCAGCCAGCTAATAAGTAGCATATACTTAAAACAACAAAGCTTTAGCAGTGAACCGTTTGACAGTCACAAGCTGTTGCTCTGCTTGCCATGCTAACAAAAGCTTTCAGAGTGCATCCACAACCTTGCACAACCTGCATTTGCAAGCTGTTGCGCCGCATTGGGCCGCCTACAAAACTGTGTGAGCTTGCGCTCATATAACATTTGAAAAGAAGAGCGAGCAGGTGAATCTCTGAAAGAGCAGATCCGCCTATTAAGAGACTTACCTTACGCTATTTGATGCCAGCGCGCCTGATATAACTGTTGCTCCTCAACTTCACGTACAGTTAGAAGCGTTTTCGGCTGCTGCTCCAGTCGGCAACGCTTAAAAGCTTGAGTTGCGTGATCGCGTTGGTAGCGTCGCTGCTGTTCTGTAAACTCTTGTTCTGGCTCACAGCCAAACATGTTGTTGTTGCTGTTGTTGTTGTTGTTGTTGGGCTGTGTCCACTTATTGTGCTCCATCTGCCACTGCCACTGTTTGCACAGCTCGTTGCTCCAATGACTGGTGGTGGTCAGATTTGGCGACTCTAGTTTGGCCCACTGTGCCACCTGTATTGTCGGTCGCTGTTGCCCAAGCTCGCTGATATCCTCTGACCACACTGCGCTGCGACCACTCTGGTTTAGTTCCCCATTCATTTCTGGTGCCTGCAAAACGAAAATATTAGCTAACTCAATTTCGAGCTGGTTTCTCAACAGCGAGCCCACTGTGCCATTAAATACATCAATTGCGCCGCTTTGCGCCGTTACGTTTGCGTTTGCGGCTTCCTTTGTTTTACGCTTGCGTCGGCGACGTTTCAGGCGACGCGCGCTCTTCTTGGCCGCTCTCTCAGTCTCCACGTCCTCTTCCACATTGTTGCTGCACTCTTCCCACTCGGCCCGCCCGTCGTCGGCTGCAATTGCAATTGCTATTGCACTCGCACTTGCACTTGCAATTGGCAATGACTTAGCACGCGACTTTTGCTTTTGTCGCTGCAGGCGGCGCAATTGCGTTACCGTAAGGCATTGCTTTGCAGCTTGGCACGCGTTTTGCATTTCGCACGCAAAGACAAAGCACACTCTGCAAATACAAATGGCGCACAAGCAAAAGTTGTTCCAATGTATGTATGTATGCTGGTGTTGTGTGCTTGATCAACTTTATAAACCAAATGCAAATAATTCAACTCAATTATTAGCTACAAAATGATTAAATTAAACTAAGCTGCCAGCGCACACCAAGAGAAAACGTTGAGAAAGGAATGTGCCGCAAGCGCACGGCAAAAACCAAAAAAAAAATACAGTGCTGGAAAACCGTCTACTTTTGCTGACCAAACTTTACAGCACTGAAAACGGTAAGTTTTTAAAGGTCTGCAGCGAGCAGCGATTGTGAACCAGTTCACGTTAACATAGCACATTACGTGCATTACACATTTGCAATTATTATTGAATTTCGTAGTTGAGAGAGAATTGATGTAGTTTCAAGCAGATAATGATAAGCGAAGCTACTGTTAAGTGGTCTATGGTATATTTTGACGCAAGAACAAAGAAACCGCTAAATGTATGGCAATAGTGTGGACACACTGTTTATGTTACTTATGTTCAGTGGTGTTTCGAAGTGTGCTAGACCATGGTGAAATTACTAAAGGTGGAGTAAACTATTTTACGAGCTGCCACGCCAATTTCACGAAGCTGTCGTTGCTTCGTTTTTTTTACGAGCGAGCTGCCAGCAGTTGCCAGCCGTTTGGTATGCTTGTGTATGTGTGTATATGTGCTTATGAATGCGTGCATTAACGCTTGTAGAACACATACAAGCACAAATACATTCACGCATACAATCAAACATTTCTGAAAACAAAAAAATTCATCCGCATGTCGACCTGCTTCAACGACGTTCAGGAAACGACTGGCAAGCTAGGCAGCTGAATAGATTCACCACACTGTAGTTTACTCCACCTTTAGTAATTGCACCATGTGCTAGACGATGTCGCAAAATGTTCGCAGAGCCCATTAGCAGCTGTAATTGAAAATCGCTGTTATGTTAACACAGTATTGAGCTTGCAGCTGCTGGGCGCGCAATTTGAATAAAAAGTCAGGTCGCATTTTAAATGTTACAATTTTGGTTTTTTTGTTTTATTTTGATTTATCAACTACTGTTACGGTAATTGCATATTAAATTGGTTGTTTTGTTGTTGTTGTTGTTGTTTTTGTTTTGTTGCTTAAACTTTAATAAGTGTACTTGGTTTTTTCTGCTGCGGTTGTTGTTGTTGTTGTTTTTGTTTTCTTTTTTACTCGTTTTGTCATTAATTATATTTGTACAAAATATATATATATATATTTATTTAATTGTTAATATACGTTTTCTTGTTACCTTTACTATGTTAATGAACAATTTCGTTTTGTTATCAATTGTTGATTTTGCTGTTGTTTTTTCTTTGTTTGTTGTTGTTCTTTTTGTTTTTTCGTTTTTGTCTGTTGTCCAGCTTAAAACTTAATTCTGTTGGTTTTTACGGTTCGTTTTGCTTATATTTTGCACTACAATAACGCTTAACAAAATATAATTATTAACTATGCTTCGCTTCTTCCTTAAATCCTCTAGTCGCATTTTCGTTTCTTCTTCTTGTTGTTTTCTTTTTGTTATTACTTCTTTTGTTTTGTTTGTTGTTGCTATTTATAATATTTATTGCAAGATTGCTGCATGTTGTGGTTGTTGTTGTCATTTGAAAAAATTTAACTATAATTTATGGTTTTGTTTCTTCTCTTTAGTTGTATATATATAAAAATATATGTATATATATACACATATATATATATATGCATGTGTGTGTATGTGTGACATGTATATATATATATATTTATCGATATACATATGTATGCATGTATGCATGTGTGTCAGTGTATTTATGTGTCTGTATAAAGTTGCTTTCTATTTACAGCGTTCGAAATTTTAACAACACACATACAAATACACATACACATACACATCTGTGTAGTATGCATGCATATAAGTATATGCATAATTTATAATAATTAAAATTAATATTCATATTGCACAATAAAATTGCGCACTACGATATTTGTTTTTCCTTATTTTTATTTTTATTTTTTTATTTGTGAATTTGCAAATATCCTTGCAGCGGTTATATCCAGTTTTTCATGATATATTTGAACATGTAGAAGTCGTGAGAACTACATATTTATGTATATTTCTAATTACTATATAAATCTTTTTAATCTCTCAGTAGTGTTGATGAATCTTGGGAAAGATGCTTTGGTTTTAACAAGCAAATGGAATGGATCAGATATATTTCGATTATCTACAACTATAAAAACAAAGTATTTTCGATCGGATTCCTATTTTACATGTTGTATTTATGTGTCTTGTTTTATTTTGTTTTTGCTGCCATAGGAGCAAATTTGTTTTCAGTCCATCTGCAAGGGTATTTAAAGTTCGGCTAGCCGCACATATACCATTTTTTTCAGTGTTGTTAGGTGGTAACTTAAAATTTGACTACCATTAAACGTAATGTTTTGTCATTTTTGAAAGTTAATGCTTTGTTTCCCCAGAACCACATATTGTTGCATATATATAAGTACATAATATATATATTTATAATTTTTGCTTCTTGCTTACCGTTTTGTTTGTTTTTCGTTATGTTTTTCGCTTCGCTTTGATTTGTTTTCAGTTTTTTGTTTTCGCTGCGTTTCGTTTCGCCTCGTTTCGATAACGCCAAAGTGCTGCCAATTAGGCACAACAGTGCTGCCCATTTGTTGCGTGGAATCAACGACTTACGATTAGTTTATTGCATTTGTTTTTGTTTTTTCTTTCTCTTTTGTTTTGTTTTTCATGTTTTCAATACGAATTTCGGCTTATTGACTATAACTTGATTTTTCGCTTTTCTTTTTGGCATATTAAAAATATATATTTATGTATATATATATATATATATATATGTCGGCTATATTTACAGTGTATATTGTTGATTTTCTTTGAGGGAGGAGGCAAGTCTATTTTCATTGATTAAATTGCTGCGTATTTTAAGATTTTTTTTGTTTTTGTTTTTGTTTTTCTTTTTTAATTTGAACTTGTTTAAATCTACTAATGCACTATTTGTTGTTGCGTATGTGTTATTTTGTGAGTCTTGAGGCACAAAAATGTAAAAACAAAGTAGTAAAAAGTATAACTAAATAAAACAAAATTTAAAAACTTGGCATAAATATGCGATATATTTTAATATATATATACATATATATAAATTATATATATATATATACATCTGCATATATATATATTTCTCATAATTGAATTTTTGTTCTAAAAACGCGATTGCTTTCATTTTTTTAAAAATTTACTTTTAAAATCAATATAATATATTATAAACATAATTAATAATGTATGTATAATGTTAACTCAAATTTAAAACTTACGAAACAGTAAAAATTTTTATTTAAATTAATTTAATAAAAAACCATGCTTATATCAAGTTTTTCATGAATTTTTTTAGCTTTTGCTTATTTGTTGTTTCTGCTTATATACATAAAAAAGTTTCCGAATTGTGTTTGTTGCAGTTGTTGTTGTTGTTAGTGTTTTTAAGGCGCTTCAACATTGTGGCCAGCGAGAATATACATGTATATATGTGCAAGCGACAAAGAATAAAAAATTAACTAACTTAAATATTAAAAAGCCATTTGAAAACAAAATTCAACTAAAGTTTGTATGGGGGCCACTCTACTCTGTGTGTTTTTTGACTTACAATCTAGAAAACATATATATATGTATAGATGAAATAACTTGATTGTATGTGTGTGTGTTTAGTAATATTGTATAAATTAAAACTAGGCATAAATATAAAGCTTAACAAGCCTACAAAAGAAACCGATTTAATTAATTGAGCGTAAGGAAATAAGTAAATGGTGTGCATAATATTTATGTATACAAAAGGAGTAACTAGAAATTCATAACAAACAATTTGCTGTGGATGTTATTATTTTTGCGGTTGTTGGTGTTGATGTTGCTGTTGTGGTTGTTGCTGTTGTTGTTGTTGTTGGAAGAGTTTTCTCAACTAAACAACGAAGTTTGTAGCTGTTTTGCTGCTGATTGTGTACAGTATAATAATTATAATTACAGTAATAATAGTTGCTAATTTGGCCTGACTTTCATTTAGACACGTTTGGTGGTGGTGATGATGTTGCGGTTGCAGTTGCAGTTGATGTTGTTGTTGTTGTTGCTGTTGTTGTTGCTGTTGCTGGACTCGTTGTTGAGGCTAAAGTTATCGCTACTGCGACTGGGGATACGAGACAGCATCGCGTAGCGTCTTGAGACCCGCCTGAACATAGCGAAACACCTCGTGCATGGTGCTATGCAGCGTCAGCGGCCCATTCTCATGATCCAGTTTGCGAATAAAGTCTGCAAAGTATACAAAAATGTATGAATCGGATTTATCAAGTGATATGTTATATAGAGCAGCTTACCTATATGATTGCCGGTGCGCACCAAACGATCGGCCTGATCCCACAGATCGTGAGCGCTATTCACATAGGTGAGATACTCATTCTGCTTGCTCAGCTGATTATGTATATCTTGAGGCACTATTCGGCCAGGCGGCGTATTCGAACCGGAGCCCTAAGTGAAACAATATTTGATTAGTTATGCATATGGTATACATATATTTAGTGCATTATTTACCTGCGAGGCCCACTGAGTTCGATGGTGATATGGAGGACGGCGTATTGCCATTCAAAATGTCCCCCCTGCCAGTGCGAAAGAATTCGGAGCAACTGACAATTATTGCGCGACAATTGGCACGTCGCAGTTTGTAAAGCTTTAAGGATATCAGTGATTGGCAGCGCAAACTGTAAAAGAACATAGAGAAGCATTAGAGGATATACTTTGGGATTATATCAGATAGAAACACTCACCTGAGTATGGCCACTATATTGTGCGATTCATGATTGCCATTCGTTGACTGCTGATAAGGTCGATTCTTCGAGGAAATGTATCTGAATAGAAAGCAAATATACATTGTTAGTGAGTTTTTGTTATACTCTTTTCGATGAAAATACTATATTAAGTTTGTGCTGTTGTTTGTAACGCACAAAAGAAAGCGTGAGAGAGCCCCAAAAGTTACTGCTTAGAATGACATAACAAATTGATCTAGCAATGTCCGTCTGTCTGTCTGTCTGTATGTATGCAAACTAGTCCCTCAGTTTTTGAGCTATCGCGATGCAACTTTGCGCAGACACTTATTATTCAAAGAGACATCATATTGGTTGGAACCGGCCGGATCGGACCACTATATCTTATAGCTGCCATACAACTCAAAGTCGGTTTTGGCCATATATCCCATGTTTTTGATTCTATCGCCATAAAACTTTGCACTGATACTTATAATTCAAAGAGACAGAACATTGGTTGGAGTCGATCCGATCGGTCCCCCATATCTTATAGCTGCCATACAACTGCAAGTCGGTTTTGGCCATATATCCGATCTTTTCAAAGCTATCGCCTTAAATTTCCTTTTACACTTGAACATCTTTACAACTTATCAATGTTTGTCGAAAATTGCCTAAAGGTTCGAAAAAGTGTATTAAATCTTCAGCTTTAAGCCAACCAGTACATGAATTACTTTAGTTCCTGAAATTTGCCGTTTGTTTGGCCTTGGCTTTACTCACTTAATTAACATCAGGGTGTCCTTGTACATTGTCCACGTGGCCTCCCTGTTGCAGCGCTCCATGGCATCGGCGGTTAGCAGAAAGTAGACAATTGCCTCCAGGTAGAGTGTCATCTGCTTGAAGGAGTCGCGCTCCGAATCCGCTGCACGCTTTCGCCTGATTGCCTCCTGCAGCAGTAAGTCGTTTTTCCTGAACGAAATAAGCATACAGAATAAGCAGCTGAATGAACAAGATATACATATATGTATATATATGTGTCTTACTTACCTTAAGTCATCGCTGGGAGGCTCCTCCTCATTGTCAAAGTGGGAGCGAAAGACAAGACGTGGTGCTGGTGGTGGCGCCGCTGGTGGCGGTGTCGTTTGCACCGCTTCGCTGCAGGTGGTTGGCAGTTGTGTTGTTGGCGTTGACGTTTGCACCGCAGCAACAGTTGTCGCTGTTGTGGGCAATGCTGTCATCGCTGGCAGCAACTGTTGCTGCTGCTGCAGATGCTGATGTTGCTGCTGCTGCTGCTGCTGTTGCTGCTGCTGCTGCTGCTGTTGTGCCTGTGACAATGGAAATGGCCGCTTGGTCGGACTGCCATTGGCCGCTGAGCAGCTAATCTCCTGCTGCAGCAGCTCCAACTTGTCGCGCGATAATCGCTCGTGATTGTTGGCGGGCAGCAGCACCGGCACCGGCAGCAGCTCCTTGCTGAGCTGCTCGGCCTTCTCCTTTTTCCGCTTCTTCTCCTTGTACGGACTCGAACTGGAGCTGGAGCTGCGTTTGCGTCGACGCGCGGGCAACTCCTGCTTGAGCATGAACTCCTGCTTAACGCTATTTGGTTTAAACTTCGCCTCATAGCCGGCATCCAGCTCCGGCTCCGGCTTGACGCCATGCTCGTGCTTGACGCCGCCGAGCAGTTTATTGGCAGCACCACCTGCCGCTGTAGCTGCACCAGTACCAGCACCTGCACCTGCAGCCGCTCCCACATAGCCATTGGGCGTATAGACTTGCTGCAGTTCCTTGGGCGTGCGAGCGCCTTCTGCTGACCGACTACTCAGATGGCCATTCTGCTGCGTCTTGGGTTGATGGTGCTGCTGCTGTTGGTGGTGCTGAGGCGGGTGGTGGTGCGACTGTTGCTGCTGCTGCTGCGCTTGATGCTGCTGCTGCTCGGCGGCATACAGTCGATAGCTATTCTGATACCATTCGGGCGGCACACGCGCCAGCTTGCTCAGATCGATCTTGCACATGAGCGATGTTAAATGTGGTGTGGTGGTGCGTGCTGGTGACGCCAGCGTTGCGCCCAGCAGCTGCGTGGGCGTGGCACGCGGCTTCAGCTCTTTGGCCTGCTGCTGCTGCTGTTGCTGCTGCTGCTGTTGTTGCTGCTGCAGCTGCTCCTCGGACTGATCAATGATGACCACTTGACCTTGCTTCTTGGCGCCACCCTCTTTGGGATTGAAGATGCGCGTCAGTGTGCATATCTTCTTCTTATCACTCTTGCGCTTGCCAGTGCGATGGGCGTCGTCCTCGTCGCTGCTGCTGCTGTTGCTGCTGGCGCTGCTGCTGTCGCTGCTCGCACTGCTGCTGCAATCGGAGCTGCTCAAGCGCTGCTGTTGCTGTTGTTGTTGTTGTTGTTGTTGCGTCGACGGCTCAGGCACAAATTGTGACAGCAGCGATTGTTGCTGCTGTTGCTGCTGCTGATGCTGTTGTTGTTGCTGCTGCTGTATTAGTTGCTTTTGCTGCAGCAGCATTAGTTGCTGCAGCTTGTGCTGATGTTGCTCCTCAGTCTCGCTGCTGCTGCTGTTACTACTGCTGCCGACGCTGTAGCGACGTTTGACTTTGTTGTTGTTGTTGTTGTTATTATTGTTGTTGTTGCTGCTGCTGCTGCTGGCCACGCCCACTTTGTTGATTTTCACAATTCGTTTCTTGGCGGGATTCTGTGTTGCTGCTGCTGCTGTTGCTGCTGCTGTTGTTGTTGCTGCTCTTGCTGCTGCTGCTGCTGTTGCTTCCGTGTCGCTGCCACTGCTGCTGGACTTGGTGCTGCTGCTGCAGCTGCTGCTGCTATCCTCATCGCTGCTGCTGCCAGCGGCAACAGCGGGCGGCAACAATGCTGCTGCTGCTGCAACTGCGGGGTGTGGCTTTTTGGTGGGCGTGTTGCCATTGGAGCTGCTGTTGCTGCTGTGCTCACGCTTGCGACTGCCAGCAACTGTTGCTGTTGCCGCTGCTGCCGCTGCTGCAGTCTTGGCCAGCGGCTTCTTGGCCGCCGTCAGCGTTGGTCCTTTGGCCTGCGAGCTGCTCGCCGAGGCGCTGCTCAAATTGCCGCTTTGCTGCTGTTGCAACTGCTGCTGCTGCTGCTGCGCCTGTTTGCGTGGCCTGCCCCGCCCCTTTTTAATGGCAGGCGCCGTCAGAGGCACTGCTGCTGCTGCTGCGGCGGCAACTGCTGCTGCGGCTGCTGCTGCCGTTGCTGTTGCTGCCAGCTCCAGTGCATGCTTCTTGTTGCTGCTCGCCGGCTCATCCTCATCGCTGGAGTCCAAAGGCGGCGCCGTCGCTGCCGACATCTTCTTCTTGCGTGGCTTCTTCTGACGGGGCTTCGGCGACGCCGGCAGCGGGCCAATTGGTGTGAGTGTGACACTGTTGGGCGGAGCCTTCTGGCTGCTTGCTGCTGGCGGCACACGCAGCACTGTGGTGATTGCTGCTGGCACTCCGGGTATTTGCAGCGTTTCGCCGGGTCCGGGCAGCGGCAAGACCTCGCTGCTGCCGCCGCCGGCGCTGTCCGAGCTGCTGCTGCCGCTGGCGCTGCTGATGCTGCCGGAGTCGGAGAGTCGCGATTCGCGTTTGATTTGGTTCTTTGGCAAGGCACCCGACAGCGCTAGTTGCTCGGCGCTCAGCTGCTGTTGTTGCTGCTGCTGCTGCTGCAACTGTTGCTGCTGCTCCAGCTGCTCCTTTTTAACAGTCACACTGAGACCGACAGCATAACGCTGTTGCTGTTGCTGCTGCTGCAGCTGATCGTCCGCCTCCTCGTCGTCGTCATCAGTCATGTGCCGCGTGTCGTCGTGCAGCTTCTCGTTCTTGACTATTGCCGTCGTCACATCGATGGACTCGGGTATGATTTGTGCACCGCCGGGCAGAATGCCAGGCACCTTCATGCTCACATTGCCCACGCCCGGCGACACACTCTCGGCGGCTGCTTGATTGGCTGGCTTTGGAAAGAAGCGACTCAGATTCCAGCGATTGCTGTCCGTTGGCGAGGGCGTCTTGTTGGAGCTGCTCGAGCTGCTCATGTTGCCCATGCCGCTGCTGCTGGAGCCGCCGCCGCCGCCGCCAGTGCTGCCGCTGCCACCGCCGCCGCCGCCCACCAAGCCGCTGCCCATGTTGCTGGTGGAGTTGATGGCAACACTGGTGGAGCCACCGCCCAAACCACTGGAGGTGAGCAGACCGCTGATTGTATTCGCACCGCTGGCAATGATTGTTTGGCTGTATTTCTTTTTGCTGCCATTGGCGGTGGCTGCTAGACGATGTTGCTGCTGCTGCTGCTGCTGCTGCTGTTGTTGTTGCTGCTGCTGCTGCTGCAGCAGCAATTGTTGCTGCTGGTGTTGATGCAGCAGTTGTTGCTGCTGCGCGTCGCCTTTGCTGCTCGCCTCGCTGCCCGACTCACTGGAATCCGAGTCGGAACTGTTGCTGCTGTTGCCCGCTGAGCGACTGCAAAACCAGAGAGTATAAGAGTGAGTGCGATATGCGGCAAATGCTTGTCAAACTGTAACGTACCCATCCTTTTTGCGATCATCATCGGATTCGGACAGCTCCAGATCGTTCTCCAGGCTGCAAGTAGCAAAAAAGTGTCCAGTTACTAGTCTAAGCCATTGTTAACTTCTACTCACCACGAGTCCTGCTTCTCCAGCGTATGATTCTTCTCCGTTTTCAGTGGCTTTATCGCTGGCGGCGTGGGCGACGCTTTGGGCGGCGTCGGCGCCAGCTGCTGGATGGGCGCAACGCCCACGGCCATGGCCATGGCCAGGGAGGGGGGCACCATGGTGGCGCCCGCTAGTGGTGGCAGTGGCAGCGGCAGCGGCAGCTGGCTGGCCTGCGGCGGCGTCGTCAGCAGCGGCGCAATGGGCGATGTGATGGGCGCTATCGGCGCCAGCAGCGGCGTCATTAGCGAGGAGGCGCCACTGGCCGCCGGCGGGGAGTTGAGTGGACCGATGGGATCCACCGCGTCAAATGCATACTTAAACTTATTGGGCCCGTTCAGGTTGTAGTTCTCGCGCGTCGGCGCATGCGGCGTTGCAGCTATCGAGGTCAGCGGCGTCACGCGATAGTTGTTGGTCATCTCGGTGATTATTTTGCTAATGTCCTTCTGCAAGTGTTCCGTGCGAAATAGTGGGAAATTCGATTTAGTTTCATTCTTTCACAATGCACTTTTGTGCTGACAAATAGAGGGAAAAATTCCCAATTGATATATCGATAAACGATTATTTGTATTAGTTTGTCCCTTTTAAATCGGAACAAGAGTGCTCTAGTCGGGAGTGCCCGACTACGAGATACCCTGAACCCAGTCCTTACAATCATTCATACTAATCTAAACACACACATGCTGCAGTATAAGCAGTACAAGCAGTGCAAGCGGTTTAAGCAGTTAGCTTGCTTCTTCGCTGAGCCCCACACAATGGAAAGTTAAATCTTAAATAACTTCTATGTTTATTGTTTATTGAAATTATTGAAATGGGGCAAACAATTGTCGATAATATGTGTGACCAAACCAAATTGCAAGGTCGTACCTTCAAAAATGCGTTTTTGGGGGGTTTGGGGGGTGGTATCCAAAAAGTTAAATATTTGTTACATGAGTATGCTATTCGAGATTATACATGACAAATTTGGGGCCTTTAGCTTTTATAACTTTGAAGTTTTGTCCCAAAAACGCAAGTCTGAAATCGAAATTTATCGATAACTTTTAAACGGTACGAGTTATCGATAAAATGAAATAAACTTTATCTGTCCCGGGATTAGGAGAACTTATGTTCCAAATATGAAGTCTCTAGCTCTTGTAGTCTCTGATATCTGTGTGTTCATACAGACAGACAGACGGACAGACGGTCAGACGGACATGGCTAGATCGACTCGGCTGTTGATACTGATCAATATTACGGTCAGACTTCTGTGCAGCACTTAATATAACGGTATTTCTATCTCAACAGTCACTATCAACATCTAAAACTGCTATAACTTTGTGAAAACTGATTGGATTTGGATTTTCCCGATAGAGTTTTGATCATGGCTTGGCATCCATAATAATACGGCATTTAAATTTGAAACACTTTTGGAGATTATCTATGAAACACAAGCCAAGTAAATGTTTCCAAATCCCTAGAAATTACTTGCTTACATCTAAAATTGCCATAACTTTGTGAAAACTGATCCGATTTTTGTTCCCGTTCAGCGGTTCTGATCATGGTTTGGATTCTATATTAGATCTGCATTTAAATTTAAAGCAATTTGTCTATGAAACACACGAGCCAAGAGATTTCTCTGACACTCGTGATAAATAACTTCTTTAGACATATGAACTATCTATCGAATCGTTTCGTGTTGGATACAGAAGTGTAGCACCCAAAGTGGAACACTCACCTCTATTGGCAGTGGCTGTAGTCCTGCGCTGTTGCCGCCGCTGCTGCTGGGCCGCTTACCGCCAGCCGCTGGCGGCGCAAAGCGTCCGCCATTGGGCAGCGCCGGCGCCGGCGGTCCCAGAAACGACTTCTCGCGTCCGTTCGGCATTTGTGTGGACGTGGGCGGGCCGAGGGGCGATGACGTGGACGTTGAGATGGTCGCTGCTGCTGTGGCATTGTTTGTGGCGCTGGACGAGTTGTTGTTGTTGCTGTTGCTGTTGTTGGAGGAGGAAGACGACGTTGAGGATCTGGGCGGGCCACGCGGCGGCGCCATGCCGCTACTCGAGGGTATATCGTTCTTCATGGGCTGTCCAGGATAGCCGCCACGCCCATTGTAGGGCGGCTTGTTATCCGCCTGCTTCAGATAGGTGGGCGCCCGCTGCTGCTGTTGATAGTGTTGCTGCTGCTGCTGCTGCTGCTGTTGTGATGTGGGCAGCTGTCCCGGCACCGAGGAAGTTGCTGACGCTGAGGCGGAGGAGGAGTTGGCGGTGGCAACGGCGCCACCGAAACCCTTCGGCGGCGCCTGCAGTCGCGCATTTGACGCACCGGGCGCCTGCCGGTATATGCCCACTGTGGAGGCATTCATATGGGCCCGGGCATCCAGATATTCACCGAGGGCGGCGGTTATCTCCGGATCGCCCTCATTGGGCTTGAGGCGACGCGGCTCCGCAAAAAGACTAGTCTCCCGATCGTCGCTCTGTATGCCCTGCTGACGTTCATGTTTTTCCCGTTCGCGTCTTCTGCGCCGCTCGGGATCCTCCATGCTGCAAGGGAGAGGGACAGAGAGAGAAAGAGAGAGAGAGGAAGATGGAACATACAAATTAAGCAGGAGATACAGGGTATTCAAAGGGTGCTCAAAGACTCTTCACTTGTAACATCAACAACAATAACAAGTAGAACAATGCTTTACAATTATAAATAACATACAAACATGACAGGCAACAACATGAAGAACAACAACATCAACAACAACATCAACATCAACATCGAGAACAAACATGATAGCGTGGTGTTTTTGTTTCTTTTTTGTTTTCTTTTCTTTCCTTATACATTTATGCAGCAGCAGCAGTTGACAGCAGTTTGGCATGCACTGCTCGGTGTGGCGGGCGTTGTGCAAACAGTTGGACATGCATTGCGCTTTAAGTCTTTTCTTTTGACGCTTTCGTGGCTGTGGCAGGCGCGAGGGAAATTTACATATACATACATACATATGTATATACTAATAAAAACATCACACACACTTAAGGTAAATTGATTGAAAGATAAACATTGATTTTGGCAACCTTTGTTTACGCCTTTGATGCCAATATACACATATAATATAAACAATTCACATACATATAAACTATTTTAGTGTGTAGCATTAATTGGACACTTTTTTCAGTTGTAAAATGTTGTTATATAGACAAATTGTATACAAATTTGATAATCAGATTTCATGTAAATTACAAAAGCATAACATTTAGGCCTTAAAGCTAATCTCGGGTATACATATAGTCGAAACCTAATAGAGTTTGCATACTCTGTAAACTCAGTTGCACTGTTTGAGTAGCTTTCAGTTTGACAGGCACGCAAGCAAGGTTTGATGAGCCATGTAAACAAAATGTCTGATTGTGGATCATATGTGTGTGTGTGTGTGTGTGTTTGAGTGTGTGGTGTAAACGCGACAGATGTTTAACATAAATATTTGCATTAGCAATTCAAGCTTTTCGCATGTGCTTTTGTTAATAAACATATAAAAAACATACATACATATACATTTTGGGCGCATGCTATAACACACACATACATATAAACAGACAAAGAACAGGCTGGAGGGGTAGATTTGGGGGAAATACGACTTGTACATATGTACATAGGTAAAACACACAACGCAACGCAATGACTCTAAAACTTACTTATAGTTCAAGTTGTGCAAATTGTTATTGTACTGCAGCAGTTGTTGTTGCTGTTGCAGCTGCAGTTGTTGTTGTTGCTGCTGATGCTGCTGCTGTTGCTGGTGTTGTTGCTGCTGTTGTTGTGCCATAATGCGCGCTTAATACAAATGTTATTTTAATTAGTTTCGCCGGCACCACGCACAACACAGCCATACACACACACACACACACACACACACAGAGAGAGTAACACACACGCAAGCAAAACAATAACACACAGATGTGAGGGGAGGTAAGAAAAAAAGTGCTGTTGGTTTTGCGTGTGTGTGTGTGAGTTGAGTTGCGTTGAGTTGGGGAGCAAGCCAAAAGTCGCTCTCTCTTTGCTGCGCCGCTTTTGCTCTCTGTCGTCGCTCTGGCGCGCTCTGGCGCGCTCTTTCGCTTTTGGCGGATTATGTTATCGTTGTGATTTTGCTTCTGTGATGGCAGCAGAGGCGTCGCGGCGCCTTTTTGTTGCTTTCTTGAATTTCAGGCTTCGCTGTGTTTGTTTTTCTTGTCGTTTCTGCCCTTGTGTGTGGCCGCAACATTTTCGCTGTCATTTGCTTCCACTTCTGCTGCTGCTGCTGCTGCTGTTACTGCTGTCGTGTGTGTGTGTCTGTCTCTCTCCCTCTTACTTTGCATTAGGCTCTGGCCATTTTGAAACAGTTTTGGAAGCACTAAGCGCGTCTTTTTTGCTGCTTAGTTCGATGTTGATTTTGTATTATTAACTACTAAATTTTTATGAATTATGCGAGATGTTGTTTGGTTTTGTTTTGTTTTTTCTTTTTGTTGTTGTTGTCGTTTTGTTGTTAACAGCCTTTTTCAGTTTAAATGCTTTCATTTGTTGTTGTTGTTGTTGCTGTTTGCTACTATTTTGATTACTTTGTGAGTCTTTTTATTGCTTGGTGTGTTGATGTTGTGTACAAGTTGTGTAGATGTGTGTAAGTTGTATAACAGTTTTAAAGTTGCAGTACCTGTAAAAGAGCAGAGAAGACAAGTTTTAATCATTATATGCATATTATTTAGGCGTTTTGCTTAAAGTCAGTGCTTAGAAGCTAGTAAAAAGGCATATTACGAACGTAACAATCATCGATCATTCAATAGAACAATATTAATGAGAATCACACACAAATATACATATGTCAGCTAATAAAAATAGCACAAATATTATATCCCTTCATTAGTTCTGTATGAATTGAATTTCCCTTTTTGTGTTAGAGTAAATGCAAGCCATCATTTTTAAATACACATTGCACTGTGCAAAGAGAATATCACCCACGCTCACTTACGCAACCTAATGTGAGAGACAACGGCAGGCAAACAGAGAGACAGCACAGGCACCGTTACTTCTCATTATAGGAGAGACGAGACCCACGCTCACACTTACTCACACACACACACACATGCATGCATCTAACTGTATGCACACATGCAGGGATTATGAGCTTTGCTTTGCCGCCGTGATGCTGCCCACGTAGCTCAGCTCAGCTCAGCTCAGCTGCTCTCCTCTTTGCTCTTCCCCCGCTCTCTTAGCTCAACCACAACAATAATAGGAACAACAACACAAGTGTAAGCAGTAATACAGCACTAGCAACAAAATGGCGTCCTCATTGGCCCTTGAAGTGAAATACTTAGATGCCCAACAAAAACACAAGCTTTGCTCTTTTAAAGAGTAAGAAGAAGACAGTAGCAATTGTAACTGTTAACTCGAGCTGAGCTGAATGCTACAAAATTGTAAGCAATTGAAAGCTGCAAAGCAAAAGGAGATATCGATAATTTTATAAGTTTTTGATTTGAAATAGATCGAGATATTTTTAATATATTAGCTAAAAAATAAATCGTCAAGTATTATTTCACTTAATTTCGCAGTCATTTTAGATATTTCGAACTTTAATTTCAAACTAAACTAGCAAATTATCTAATGAGAAAACAATTTGATTCCAATTTTGAGTATTTCCAAAAAGAAGCTCACTTTTTTTTAATTTTTATTCCCAAGCAATAAAAGAAAATACAAAGCACAAAGTTCAAATAAATTCAATACAAAATCCAGGCTCTGCATATAAGATCTACATCCAATCTAAAAGTGCCAAAGTACAAATTGCACAAAGCTGACAAACTACAGACAAATTATTCTAGCTTTAGATTAAATGGCCGCACATTAAAGCTTCACACAACCAAAAATCAAGCTAGAGGAAGACAGAAAAACAATTGAGTGCGAGAGAGAGAGAGAGAGAGAGAGAGAGAGTCACCCGCATAGACAGCAGCAATATATAAATTAGGCAATAGCAAAAAAAGAAAAACTTTGTCAACTCTGTTGCTGACTTGTCTTCATTCATTCTTTCTTGTGTGTGTGTGCATAAACTATTTGTAAGCACTGTGTGAGTGGTCGGGCAGTAGAAATAAAATAATTAAATGCTCGTCCGAGTCGGGATTCTGTTTTTGGCTCTACAGTTGAGATGCTAACAAAATTTATAAGACAAATAAATTGTAGCAGCAGCAAAAGCATTAAAAACATCCCAAACACAGCAGATTTGTGGCTGTGTGTCCATCGCTCTCTTTCACTCTTGCACACACACACACACACACTCTCTCTCTCTCTCTCTCTCTCTCTCTCGTTCTGTGTGTTTGTCCAAGTCAACTGTAAAAGGGTCAACATTGTGCGTCTGATGTCGTTTTTCGGTGTCCTGTGACCAGAAAATTAATTTAACTGACACGTTTTTCATTCGCAAAATAAAAAGTACTTTTTTGTCATAAATAAAATGTGTTGAAGGAGTCGCCAGGACAAAGGACAGAGAGGCGGGCCTGGAAAATAGGGGTAAGCCCCAGGGTTGATATAGATATATAAACTTTTGGGCTGACAAGTGAATAAAACCAGATGGCCTAATGCTCTACTGATTATTACTACTAATAACAAAAGAGAAAACTTCAAAAACTTGGTAAAACTATTTTAAGTTCATTTCATTTTAAGTTAATAAGAATTTCCTAAATTATTTTATAAGTTTTTTTTGTTGCCAAAACGATTTCATTTGATACCAAAAAAGACTTTCGCATCAAAATTTATAAATATATAATCATTTAAATATCAAAACAACACAGTTTACCATCTTATCGATATCTACATAGTCCTCTCTTAAACTATCGATAGTTAACACTTTTCAGTTAATCAAATTGCATATTGATTACAAAAACTTTGTTGATATTTCTATATCGTCATCATATAGTATATTGGAAAAGCATGTGCAAACTTTTCTTCTACTTGTTTTGCCTTAAGCATTTTCAATTTTGGTCTTTGCTAACCCCACTTTCCCGTATACACCCATCTTTAGCTCACACACACACACACACACACACACATGTCTATTTATTTACTTTGGTTTTTCATTTTTGTTTTTCCCATTTTTTGCAAAGAACAAAATGGAGGCATGAGTGGGGCTGGGGGCAGCTGCACAGCAAATATGATGACGAGGTGGCGCTCTTGTTTACCGTTTGTTCGTTTGCCGTTGCCTACTTACGGGCGCCCTACCCTCCCTCTGCCAGAGAACAGCTGCTATCAGCTGGCGCAGCCGGCAAGGCAAACCACAGTGGCTCCTCCTTGTTGCGTCCCAACTGGGGCATATGTTATGAATTTTATGCAAATATGTTGCGGCTGAAACGCCTCGCCTTACCAATACTGCCCCGCCCCCTTTTGCGCCCCCTCCCACTGTTCTATCACCTCGGCAGAGTCTTATATGCAAAAAGTTGAAGAAAATTCGCAATGTTGTTCAAGTTTTTTTCTTTTGGTTTTTCTTCTCGCTCTCAGTGTTTGCCATTCTATTAACATTTAAATCAGCTATCGGTTTGGGGCTTAAAGCAAAAACAGGGTCGCTTGTTTTATGCTTAAAATCGGTTTGTCGCAATGTTCATCAAGTTGCTCATCAAAATTAAGCTGAACTTGTAAAGAAGAAGAACGAATTATGTAAAGCAAGCTTTTGGATGAACTAGATAAACATTAATCCGGACAATTAGTGTCCGAGACATACAAAAAGCGAGAGGAAAAAGATATATTACAGGTTTTCTATACAAAATAATTTTTTTTCTATTAAAAAAAAAATCGATATATAACTTGTAGATCGAAAAATACGTTTAAACTTTCGGATTTTCTATTGAAAATAAAAAATGTATAATACTCTATATGATATATGTCCCTAGAAATGCCGTTCCAAGTTTTAAAACTGCCATAAATATGTTAAAACTGATGAGATGTTCATTTATAAAACAGTTTTGATCATAGCTTGTCTTTTATAATAATGCATTTAGATCTGAAGCATTCCAGGCTCATCTATTATGTCTTATAGACACCATAGATATATAGCATAGTCACATTTAATATGGTTCAAATCGTATATACTAAAGAATTCAAATTTTGATTTGCATGTCGAATGGCCGGAGTGAAGAAATCGACAATGACTGAACAAAGAATAAGCAGTGGGCGCTTTTTGGTTTTTAGGGGCTCATCATGAATCATTTAACAACGTGCACAAACATTAAATTACGCATGAGAATCCTTTTTCACAAAAGCAGGCAGGCAGGCAGGCAAGTTGTCGGCATACAAAATTGAATTGAATTCAATTCAGGCTGTACAGACACACACACACAACCACACACAGGACGCAGGACATAGACACATGCGACTAATTTCATATTCATATGCATATTTAGACTAACTACCGAGCCGTAAGCAGTTGAGCAAGTGAAAGAGCGAGCGAGAATCAGGATAGCAGCCAGCCCCATGTAGTGAAAGAAGGACGTGTGAAAGAAAACCAAAACCAAAAGGCTGGCAGGCAGTAGAAGGCAGCAGAAGGACGACGAGTTCATGCACATTGGCACGCCTAATTTATAACACAAAAGTCTACTTAACTCCCCAATGGCAACTATCCATGGGCAGCGGGGGGAGAAGGGGAGAAGTGGGGAGGAGCTGGAGCAGCGCTAAGTCGCCAAGTGCTGGACGCAGGAGCCGAAGAGGCAAGGGCAAAGGACTAGATGCATTGCAAGCTAGTGGTGCATTTTTAAGGTAAGGGTATACGTATAGAAGCTAAGAAATATGTAAATGAATAGATAGATAATAGATAGTTCTAAGATAAAGTTCGACTGGCAGCACAAAGAGAACTTTGAATCAAATATAAGACAAGATCAAATATCTATTATTTAATATATATAACTTTAGATAATAGATATTTATCACTTAAGACTCGACAAGCAGCAAGAAGAAAGCTTCGTAATACCAATCAAATATAAGTATCTATCATATAATATTTTATATTAATCAATAAAATGGTTTTAATCGAAATATATATAATATAAATATTTATCGATTATATGTTGCATTTTTGATTTGTAAACTTTAATGTTTTTTGTACAAAAGTATAAAGTTGTTAAAAATCTATTGTTTTGGCATTTAGAATTCTCAAAATCATATGAATATTGAGATTAGAGAATTTTTCAAAAAATGTAAGAACATAAAAGAAAACCTTGACATGTTAGCAATCGGAAGATTAGTATAGTTATAATATATTTAAACTCTGTATCTTTTATTTAAAATATAAATATAAATATAAATAAATATAGAAATAAATATAAATTTTAAAAAAAATATAAATAAATATAATGATAAATAGCACACATGAATATACAAACCAACAATAAAACGTGAATTGAAATGTCTTAATATGTATTCACTTGATACTTTTCTGGCAATCGAAAACTTGCAAACTTTTGTTCACGTGAACTGCCTTGGTTATCATTAGTTCATTAGGTATATATATTTATATATTTATACATTATGCCTTAATTCATTATACTCTTTTCGAAGAAAATAGTATATTAAGTTTGTCCTGAAGTTTGTAACGCATAGAAGGAAGCGTCGGAGACCCCCAAAAGTTACTGCCAGTATGCTTAGAATGACAATACAAATTGATCTAGCCATGTCCGTCTGTCTGTCTGTCTGTCTGTCTGTCTGTCTGTCTGTCTGTCTGTCTGTCTGTCTGTCTGTCTGTCTGTATGTATGCAAACTAGTCCCTCAGTTTTTGAGCTATCGCGATAAAACTTTGCTACAGACACTTATTATTTCAGGGGACAGCACATTGGTCGGAGCCGGCCGGATCGGACGACTATATCTTATAGCTGCCATACAACTCGAAGTCGGTTTTGGCCATATATCTCATATTTTTTAATCCATCACGATGAAACTTTGCACTTATACTTATTATTCAAAGAGACATCACATTGGTTGGAGCCGGCTGGATCGGATCACTATATCTTATAGCTGCCATACAACTAGAAGTCGGTTTTGGCCATATATCCCATGTTTTTTAATCTATCGAGATGAAATATTTGCACAGATACTTATTATTCAAAGAGACATCACATTAGGTATGGAGCCGGCCGGATCGGATCACTATATCTTATAGCTGCTATACAACTGGCAATAAATTAAATATTCTTAGAACAAAAAAAAAATGTTACGCGACTAAAACGATTTTGTACAGCTTATGAAATTTCAGTGGTGCAGTTGGCAGAGTTAAAATTGCCTATAGGTTCGAAAAGAGTATATAAATCTATACGTGCACGCCGATAGATACATACACTATGCCCCACTTAAGTTTTTAATTCGATTGTTGCTTTTACTGTGATCAAAACGATAGTTTTCGTGACACGACACGCTGTCATCATTAGCAGCAAGGCTTGTTTGGGCACTGCATGAACAAAAGCCGAAGCATGTCTGTGTGTGTGTGTGTGTGTGTGTGTGTGTGTGTGTGTGTGTGTGTGTGTGTGTGTGTGTGTGTGGGTGGCTGTGTGTGGGTGGCTGTGTAGGGTTGGTTTTGTGCACAAGCTGCCACTTGCTGGGTGGTTTCACTGTCTGCCTGTTCGTCCGTCTGTCCGTCTGCCTGTCCGTCTGTCAGTCTTTCCGTCTGCCTGCCTTGTCTGTATACATGGGACAGGATTTATTATCAAATGGGCGCCATAGACTAACGACGATAGCCACAGTTGCAAACCGAGTTGCTCTGTCCGTCCGTCCGTCTGTCTCTCTGTCTGTCTAACTGTCTGTGTGCGCAGAGAGTCAACAAATTTTATGGCACTCATTAAACTTTCTTTCAGCAAAGTGCGCCAGGAACTCGACTCAACTCGACTCCAATTGCGACCTGAGCAGCAACGAGTCGGGTTAATTTATTTCTTTAAACACGCCACTCACTCTCCCTTTTTGTTTTTGTTGTCCCTGTCCTCTTCTAATTAATTTGTGCAGTTTAGCATTGAGCTGTGTGGATAAAATCAATGTGCAGCTTCAATAGTTGCTCTCTGTTGCTTTAAACTACATTTTGTTTATTTATTTAGTTTTTGGGCCAGTTGACATCGTTTTAAAATGGTATTCAAATATTTTCATTTTGATTACTATCTAAATACTGAGATATGAGTTGTTCATAATAAGTTGATATTTATTTATTCTAGAAATCATTTAAATGAATGCTTAAATTTGTATACTTAGACATAGATTTTAAATAATTTTTAAATATTTGTGGTTTGTTTTTAGTCGAGTATATAAGAATCATTTTCTATCATTTTCAGTTTGACATTTACTTACAGCCATTCAAAAGCTAAAGAAATTATGCAAATGAAAACCAAACGAGCAAATATTACCAATTTAGATGTATCCGGCTGTGCAATACTCTGTTAAAAGAAGAGATGAAGACTTTTGGGGAAAAAAAAACCTATCTACGTCAATTCAAAGGCAATATACTCTGCCATCAGCTGTATTAGAGCATATTATAGTAATATTGCTCCATAGTTTTAAGTGTGTGTTAACTATTGTTAAGTGTTTACAACAGCCAAAAGAATTTCACAAGACATTTGCTAGGCGAAACATAAAATGTTGCCTACTTATGAGCGTTCGTGAGGTCCTAATTGCAAAAAAGGCTGTCTAGCAATTAAAGGCGTGCTTAAATTGTGGCTCATGCACACAATAGCAATAGCAATAGCAATAGTGTGTGTGTGTGTGTGTGTGTGTGTCTGGCAATCAGTTGCAGTTGCAATCAATTTCATATGCACACACACTTGACAGGATCTGCTCTTGAAGGAGGAGCTGCGTCTGCTCCTGCTGCTGCTGCTCCAGCTGCTGCTGTTTCGTTTGTGCTGTGTGTCAAGTTGCTTTACCTGGCACTTATCTATTATCTGCATACGGCATACGGCTCTTATCTAACGCAGCCTCGTCCGACTTGGCTTTAACATCCTTTCACAGGACACCTCGCTTTGCCTCTTCTTCGTCTTCGTGTGCTACATATTGATGCTGACGCATATTTCCTGCTTCATTAACAGCAACGCCGCCATAAAGAATGCAACACAACGATGCAAACGCCGCCCCGGACAAATGTTTAAGCTAAAAAAAATAAAAAGGATATGAAAAAAAAACTGCATTGCGTTTTTTTTCGCTTTTGCCCCCTGCTTTGCCGCCTGGCGTTTGCTTTTAACGAGCCGTCGTCTTCGTCCTGGTTGCTCCTCGCTCTGCCTTTGCCTAGTTAACGTCGTGAATCCTGCCAGTGCTTTAGCAGCAAGGACCTCCGCTCTACCGGCTGGCTGGCTGACTGACTGACTTGCTGCCTGGTCACTTTTTCTTGTTTGTTGTTCTTCCCTTGGCTTTGACACGCTCCTCACTCTCTATCTCTATCTATCTCTATCTCCCTCTCTCTCACTCTCTTTCTCCCTCTCTCTTTCACATTTCCTTTTGCCCTTACCTTACTGTTTACTAGTTTGTTGTTGTTTTTCTCCTATTTCAGTGTTGTATACCCTATATTCAAGTAGATGCTGTCGGTTTTACATCTCAATATTTGTGCATGCAGTGTTGTAAATCACCACAAAAATTGCAATGCGGCTAAAATACTTTAAAAAATACCTGATTTTCTTCCCCTTCCCCATATGAAGTGTAAGAGACAAAAAGAAAAGGGTTTCATGCAAAGCGGTTGATCAAAAATCATTAGGAAGAACTCTAATTACTTTATTTCTATTAACAGTGTTGTAAATCACCAAATATTGCAATACAGATAAAATACTTAAGAAACCTAACAGGTTTTTCTTTTGAAGTATAATGGCAACAGGCAAAAGAGTTTCATACACAGCAACATGTCAAAATCACAAAGAAAAACAAGTGAGAACGTTGCAGTCGGGCGGAGCCGACTGCGTAATACTCTGATACCATTTTAAGAACAGCTGAAAGCAAGTGAACAGAAAATTTTTGGTCGATCTTAAGAGGGGGTGACCAGAAGTCTATCTACCAATTTTGGTGACTCTAGCTCTAAAACTGTGGAAGATATAAGCTTTCGCGATTTTTGGGGGCGGGAAGGGGCGTGGCCCCAAAAAATTTGGCTGATCTTTAGAGGGAGTGACAAGAAGTCTATTTTACAAATTTCTTGACTCTAGCTCTAAAACTGTGGAAGATATACATTTTCGCGATTTTTGGGGGCGGGAGGGGGCGTGGCCCCAAATTTTTTTTACCGATATTTAGAGGGGCTGACCAGAATTCTATCTTCCAAGTTTAATGAATATGGAAGATATAAATTTTCGCGATTTTTGGGGGCGGGAGGGGGCGGGGCCCCAAAATTTTTTGCTGATCTTTAGAAGGGCTGACAATAAGTCTATCCTCCAATTTTGGTGACTCTAGCTCTAAAACTGTGGAAGATATACATTTTCGCGATTTTTGGGGGCGGGAGGGGGCGGGGCCCCAAAATTTTTTGCCGATCTTTAGGGGGGCTGACAATAAGTCTATCCTCCAATTTTGGTGGCCCTAGCTCTTAAACTGTGCGAGATATAGGCTTCCGTGTTTCGTGGGGGCGGGGTGGCTGGGGGGCGTTCCAGTGGGCGTGGCCGGAAAATCCAGGACGCAATCTTTTGGGCTGGTCAGCCCTAGTCTAAATTCCAAATTTGGGGACTCTAGCTTCAAAATTGCGGGAAATATACACGTGTTATCGAATTGTGCATTCATGTATATCGATTTTCGCGATTACGGGGGCGGGAGTGGGCGTGGTCGAAATTTTGTTTCTGTAATCTGTAGAGGACGTCACCAGTAATATATATTCCAAATATGGTGACTTTAGCTTTAAAACTGCGGGAGATATAAGCATTTCAAATTAATTTTGGAGGGGGGGCTGGTGGGCGTAATAATGGGCGTGGCCGATTAACCTAGGATCCAATTTTTTCGGGAGGTCACCAGCAATATACCTACCAAATTTGATTACTCTAGCTTCAAAATTGTGGGAGTTATTCACGTTTAATCGATTTGTGATTTGAGGTGTATCGACATGTTATCGATTTGCCAGCCTCCCAGTGGGCGTGGCATAAATTTGGAATAAACTTGATCTGAAGCAGATAGCTATAATCATAACGCAAAAGATTTCAAGAGTCTATCTAATATCGTTTCGGAAATACGCGCGTTCATCCAGACAGACAGACGGACGGACGGACAGACGGACAGACGGACAGACGGACAGACGGACAGACGGACAGACGGACGGCCTGACGGACATTCGACAAAACCAATATACTATGAGTACCTTCGGTATCAGAGTATAAAAAGTAAATAACGTGATTCTTATTTGCTAATAATTATAATTCTATCGAAAAAGTGCATTATTTAAATTCAAAATTTATTGTATAAAATATTTAATGCTTTGCTTTAGAAACCATTCGAAAAAATTATACAAAATACTATATTTTAAAGTAAGTTTTCGGCAAAAATACCTACAAAATTGCATCCCCAGTTATAAAATGCCTTTTTACTAATTTGCTATTGATATGAAAAACGCACAGACTTTGCCTAATCTCGTCATAACCCAGTTTTTATGGCTTCTACTTTGGTTTGGAAAAACCAGACAGGGGTTTTTCCTAGTCGGAGTCAGCTTTCAGCTTTCAGCTTTCAGCTACAGTTGTGTTTTGTGCTCACTTCCTTTTTGCTATTCCTATTCCTGCGTGTATTGCCTTCTGCTTTTTGTTGGCTTTTGCGCTTTACTCCACTCTAATCCCATTGTTGGTGCCTTGCGGCCTGATTTGATTAAAATGATAATAGTTTTTGGGATTTAACTTAAATTGATGTGGGTTAGTCGTCCGAAAAAAAGAAGAAAAAAAACGAAACCACAACTCAATAGACGCTTTTTCTCATTCTGCTCATTTCCTCTTGCTCGACAAATTTGGGAAATTTTTAAAGAGAAGAAGAAGCAGCAGCGGCAGCATGAAAATTCCATTAATAAAATTGCATACAAATTTGCTGCAATGCACTGCAAAGGTTTTTTTTGTTTTTTGTATGGTTTGGTTTGGTTTTTCTTTTGCAACTTTTTTCTTTGGTTGTGCTGTGGCCTCTTTTAGCTAAATTGCAGGCGGCTGCATGTCCTTCGGGAGCTGGCCTAAAACACACGGCTAAAAGGTTAGCGGCATGCCAAACTGGCCTCTAAATTGCCCCCCCGCTAAGTGTGTGTGTGTGTGTGTGTGTGTGTGTGTGTGTGTGTGTGTATGTGTGTGTGTGTGCAAAACAGGACGATACTGCTTGCCAACTTTAAGGGCCACGTGTTGGTGGCCTAAACCCAGCCGACCCGCTCCGACCCGCCCCGACCCGCCACGCCCCTCGACCGCCACGCCCACAAACCCAAACCACACACATACACATACATGTTACAGTGAGCGCATCCTGGCCTGCGGTTAACCGTCGTCATTTTCACAAGGTCCTGCAGCAGCAGCAGCAGCAGGAGCAGCTCTCCTGCCTGATGAAGTGCAAATTCATAAAATAATAATTTTTTAAGACCAATACAGACTTTGCAGTCATTTAGCCAAAAGAAAAAGAAAAGCAGCAACAACCGAAATACAAGACAAGGCACAAAATTGCACTGCAGTTGCCTGCTTTATGTGGGCGGTTGGGGGGAGGGGGCTGGCATTGGCTGCTGCTGCTTTAAGCAGCTTATAAGTGCAAAAGTTTGCAGCTGTTAAGAAATTTGTAAGCAATTTGTTGGCTTTAGAAATGAGGTTTAAGCGACAGTGAGCGAGAAAATAGCAAAAATATTTATGTAATTTGCGACTGCTTAAGCTGCATTCAAAATAAATCCAAAACTAAAAGAGAATTAAGCCAAATTGCGTCAATAAGTTAAGCTAATAATATTTGAAATGTTACAATTTGAGCAAATTGTGCATACTATACAATTTAAAAATATTTGCTTGAATTTCAAAGATTTAGCTGCACAATCCATTAACATTTCCAGCTTACAACAGCAAACTTGCAGTCCCCAAATACTTAACAGTCACAATAACAGTTTGTTTACACAAGCACTTACATAAATCGTGTGCACAAAGAATGCACAAAATAATAACAGTTTTTCAATTGAAGTTTGCATTGCAGCAAGCAGCTGTTGCAAGCGTTGTTTTTGCTTATGCTTTGTCCCGATCTCTGTTTGCTACAGTTTTGCGGCCACTGTGCGTCTGCGGTTATGCAACTGTAAATTGCTAACTAATTGCCAAGGCGCACAACAGCAACAACAACAAAAAGTGTCGCATACAGTGCTTGCCAAACTTTTAATGCTGCTGCTGTTGTTGTTGTCGTTGCCTTGGCTACATTTGAAATAAATGTATCCAAAAAGTTTAGTTTTTGAGAGTTTTATTCTTTTTATCCAGTGTTCAGTGTTCTATCTCTCGAGTCCTCGTCCTCGTCCTCACTCTCTCTGTCTCTCCCTCTCTGACAAGCACACATTGTCTGTGCACATTTAATGCGTGTGTTTGTTTTTTTTTTCTTTCTCTTCGCCTTGTTGCGTTTCCTCTTTCACTTCATATGTACATACATACATATATGTATGTATGTGTGTCGTTTGTGTAATCCATATTATAACGGTTCCCCCTTCCTCTTCCTCTCTCTCTCTCTCTCGCTCTCTTGCCTCTTTGCACCAGCTATGAAAAGTTCACTTTGATAGTTTGGCAAAATTGTTTGCCGCTTTGGGTTTGCCGCTGTCGCTGCTGCGCTGCTGCTGCGCTGCTGCTCTGCCGCTGCTCTGCTGACGTCGCCACTGTTTTTGACAACTTATTCGTGCGACGGCTTCGCTCTCGCTCTCCCTCTCCCTCTCTCTCCTGCTCTCGCTGTCTGTCTGCCTCAGTTAACTGTTTTTGCTGCCTTTGGCAACATGTGCGCTTCTGTCTGTCCTTCTGTGTGTTTGCCTGTCTGCATTTGCTTTCCCTCTCTCTCTCGCCTTTTTCGCTTTGGCATCAGCCAAATTAAATTTGCCTTATTTTTTTGTTTTGCGCTCAGTTATTAGTGCTTAAATTGTTGTTTAGTAGCTTTGCTCTTTTGTGCTGTATTGATTGCGTTTGCATATCAAACATTTGGTTGCTTTTTGAGCTTTGCTTATAACAGAAATTAATAAAAGCCAACTATTCAAAACGTTGCTGAACCAAAGTATTCGCTGCACAAACATATTTTCAACATTTGAACTAAAGTAATAAACTGAATGAAAATGCAGAACAAGCCTGAACTAAAACACTTTATCTAACGGAATAAACAATCAATTTATGCGTTCACAACTGTAGATAAGCCTTTTTATACCCTGAACCCATTAAAAATGGGTAAGATGGGTATTATGGTTTTGTGCAAAAGTATGTAACACGCATAAGGAAGCATCTCCGACCATATAAAGTATATATATTATTGATCAGTATCAACAACCGAGTCGATCTAGCCATGTCCGTCTGTCTGTCCGTCTGTCCGTCTGTCTGTCTGTATGAACACACAGATATCAGAGACTACAAAAGCTAGAGACTTCATATTTGGAATATAAGTTCTCCTAATCCCGGGACAGATCAAGTTTATTTCATTTTATCGATAACTAGTACCGTTTAAAAGTTATCGATAAATTTCGATTTAAGACTAGCGTTTTTGGGAAATAACTTCAAAGTTATAAGAGCTAGAGGCCCCAACACTTGGCATGCATAATCTCGAATAGCATATACATTTAACAAATATTTCACTTTTTGGATACCACCCCCCAAACCCCCCAACAGTTCAAAAAACCCATTTTTAAAGGTACGACCTTGCAATTTGGTTTGGTCACACATATTATCGACAATTGCTTGCCCCTAAAATTTCAATAAGATCGGACAATAAACACAGAAGTTATTTAAGATTTAACTTTCCATTGTGTGAGGCTCAGCGAAAGAGCAAGCTAACTGCTTAAACCGCTTGCACTGCTTGTACTGCTTGTACTGCAGCATGTGTGTGTTTAGAGCAGTACGAATGATTGTAAGGACTGGGTTCAGGGTATCTCCTAGTCGGGCACTCCCGACTAGAGCACTCTTACTTGTTATACATAAAATTATGTTTATGTGTGTAGCTGTTGGCTATTTTTTTTTTATGGTAAACCAAAAGGGCAAAGGCAGGCAAATCAATTAAGTTAATGAAAACGGTTTAGTTATGCACAACAGCTACTTAAATATGCACTTGACACTGTCAGACAGAGACAGAGAGAGACAGAGAGAGAGAGAGAGAGAGAGGGGGATATGAGAGACCGAAAGATATTTCGGGCATGTAAAATACTTTGACACTTGGTCCCACAGCTGCCCCCCAAAAAACACACATCTTTTGGAAGCTTTCGGCTTTCGGCTGTTTTGGCATATTTGGTCTTGCATAAATAATGAACTCGTGACATGTGTAAGTGTTGAATATTTAATGATATTTATTAAACATCACAAGTCTGGCAGCAATAATTCGCTTAGCAATTTCCACTTGGAGTGCAGCGGAGACAAATGGCAATAGTTGAAGCTGCAATTTGCCTTTGACCGCAAATCGCGACCACTGTCAGAATTGAAGATGTACTAATTTGTCTTCCGAGTCGCTATCGGCGGAGATAATTACAAGAGCGTAAAGTCAACGATTATCACGGAGGGGGCGCTGAGTGGGGAAGTTGTGGGCGTGACCGTGGCTAATAAATTATAGCAACAAATTTGCTTGAAGGCTGTGAAAAACTATTTCGATTTTTCATCGACTGCGAGAAACGAGAACTTTTTATCAAGTTGGCGGCAACTGACAGCAACAGCAACAACAACAAGAAGAACAACAACAACAAGCAGCATTGACGGGCAATAAAAACGTTTAATCAATTAAATTCAATTAAATTGTGAAAATCACAAAAGCGTGCAAGCGAACAAACAGCTCGCAGATGTTAAATGGAGAATACAAAATCGAGGCGAAACAAAATCAAATGGAATGGCAAGCAAAAATGTATACAAAAGTATACCAAAGCAACTTGGCAAAGTATTCTATTAACAGGGAACACAGCAATTATTATGAAGAGCAGGCAAAATATAATGTAAAGGGTATGCCATTTAGTAGCTGTTATCGATCAAATTTGTGTGTTAGCAAAAGGTAAAGTAGTGTCTGCTTAATCTACATACATAATCTAGTTTATAATGCAGATTCGTATCATTTACAAACTGAATATTGTACAAAATATACCAAAATCAATGTCTATCAATAATATGATAGTCAGTTAGCGATAAATATGGCTATTCAAATGTTAAGCTACAATGCATGGTAGTAATCTATAAAAAAACGTTTATGTATCAATAACAAATCACAGTTATCGATAACATACTTATAGATAACATAATATTATGAACCGATAATGTTATCGATAACATACTTATCGATAACATAATATTATGAACCGATAATGTTATCGATAAATGAATATACAATAGAATGTTTGCGTGACCAGAATCTACATAGGTATGTAAAACAAACCTAACCAGTCGCAAGTTATGCATATTTTATAATATAGATATATATTAGTCACATATCAAGAGATATAGATAAGGCCTATTGTGTGAATTGAGTTTCATACAACACATTTACGTCATTTGATATCTATAATATCTGCAACAGTTTAGGGATAGTTTCTTGATTCAAAACCAAGCGCAATATTGTAAATACTCTAGATATTTATATTCTTCCACTTGCATTTCCCCCACCAAATTAGCGATGCATTTCAGAGTTCACTCAGTCAGAATGTTGCATTGTCATAGCCATACTAAAATCCTATGCGATTGCACAAATCTGCAGCCCAAACAACGTATGAGAGCTCACAACCTCATACAAATCCGATTTGAAACAGATCCAACTATGCCCAGCTTACATTCCATGGCAATAACCGACGCACTCTGCAGTGAATAAACTATTCCAACCAACTATGCAGACTATGGGGGTTAAATAAAACAACAAATGGGAAAATGGGCAAATGGGTAACGGGATCGAGCATGTCCACCTAGACATTATTTCATTAGCCGGCGGTTTTGAAGTTTTTGCTATTTGCAATTTTCGTTTTTGTCATTCGCATCGTTGTGTGTGCGTTTTTTTCCCAATTCGTTATTCGCTTTACGCTTAATTATCTTCGTACAAACTCCACAAAGCATTTACTAACCCCCCCAACTAAAACAACAACAACAAACTAGCGACCACATAAGCTGTCGACTAAAACACCCCAGTTTGCCCACCCCAAAACCTCTCCTCTTCCCTTCCCTCCCCTCCCACCTATTATTTAGCTGTCATGTTTGTGCTTTGCTTCTATCATTGTCTGCATAACTTTGTTTATACGCTGTAGATTGAATAGTATTAACTAATAATATAACGTTTATTTGTAAAATCTAAAAATTAGTTTTCTCTAATAAGTATTTCCTGATTTTACTTTGAGTTTAGTGGAAATAATTGCTACTACCGTAAATATATTCTTACTAAATATGTATAATTACTATATTATTATATAATATACATTCTTTTTCAGTTGAGTAAGAAATATGGTAACGAAAAAGCAAAGAGACTACAGAGGATATATCTAAACTCTAGAGGATTCTAGAGGATTTAAGAGTTATAAGAATGGATTCTAGAGGATTTAAGAGTTATAAGAACGAATTCTAGAGGATTGTTTAGTTAAAAGAATAAACTCAAGAGCATGTTCTTGAAATATAATTTAT
This sequence comes from Drosophila flavopinicola, assembly GCA_035042425.1. Classification (NCBI taxonomy): domain Eukaryota; kingdom Metazoa; phylum Arthropoda; class Insecta; order Diptera; family Drosophilidae; genus Drosophila; species Drosophila flavopinicola. The sequence goes on from JAWNLL010000165.1 coordinate 809,499, forward strand.
ATTATGAAGTAAAATAACTTTTTTTAACTTTAACAAAGAAGTTTCTTGAGATAATAAATAAATTGTTTGACTTCAGCTTTCATTTATTTTGCTTAGCAATTCTCAATCAGACTATAAACTGCAATAAATATACATACAGCGTATCTATTACAACATCAATGCCACTCCTTTGCCGCACACTAACATGTTGTAGTATATAACACTGTTAAGGGAATAAACCACCCCCACCTACACACACACACCTACACACACACCTACACACACACTTACCAACGCTCTATCAGATTTTGCATAGCTACCTTTTTTGTTCTGGCCAACAGGTCGACGTGCTTTTAATTACATCAGCATCAGCCAATAAAAGACCATTTACAGTTGGGTCAACAACACATTTTCGTGTTTCTGACTGTGTGTGTGTGCGGGCGGGCGGGTGTGTGTGTGTGTGTGTGTGTGTGTGTGCTGGGAGGCAAATGCAAAATTTGATTACTCATACGCCGCGTGTGCGTTGTTTGAGCGCACATTGCAATTGTTTTAGCAAAACGTAACTAATGTGAACACAAATAACGATTTTATTTGCATTTGCTGTTGTTATTGTTGTTATTGTTGTTGTTGTTTCCACTATCTACTATTTTATGTTGCAAATGGAAAATTTTTGCTCGCCAAAATTGCAACACGTGCGAGTTGAGTAAAAAAGCAAACACAAAGCTAAACGCTGATAATAGCTAGAATAGTATTTATATTTGTATCTGTATCTGTATCTGTATATCTGTCGCCTTTGTCTTATCTGTGCGCTACTTGAGCAGCTCAAACAAATTATTATCAAATACACACACACACACATTCTTCTACGAACTGTCAAATGTTCAACACGAAAGAAAAATACACACAATAGTATATAAATACAATAAAAATAGCAGCAGCAGCAAGAATAATAAAAATTACGTATACGCCCCAGCCACAGCCGGCAGCTGAGCAACATATGTATGTATGGCTGAGAGAGCGAGCGAGATGCAAAATCGAGTGCACAAGTTAATGAGATGTTATTTTTCATTCGTTTTTTGCATTTGCTTTGCTCGCTCTATTCGTTCTAAGTATATTATTTTTTTTGCGCCCCTTCTGAGAGCGAATTATTTATTTACTCGTCGCACGCTTTTTATTTGTGCAAATTATTGGCGTGTGTGGGAAGACTTTTTGATTATATTACGTATTTAGAAATGTGCTTTAAGTTTTAGTCGTACTAATGTGATTTTAGGTTTTCAAATATTTTTCTCTATTTCTTTTCATTTATAATTAAATATCTTGGGCCCACCCCCAGCTACTAATTTCTAATCTCTCATTTAGCACTTTTGTACTTTGCACTGCGTTTTTGTTTTGTTTTCCATTTGCTTGAAATTGTTAAATATTTCTTTTATATTCGCAGCGTTTTACGCGCAAATTATGCTAAACAGTTGCCTCGTTTATTATTTCCTCTCGCTGTTTGCTTTATTTATTTAGCCTTTTGTTTGTTTTCTTTACGTTTTTTTTGCTTTGCAAATAGAATTCAGTTTACATTTTACAGCGCGCTAACAGGGCAAGCTGTTAAAAGCCATCAGTTAACAGCGCTAACAGTTAGCGCTGTTAATTAACAGTTTGCGGTTTGTTCAGCACTTAACAGTTTTGCCTTTGTTCTTTTGCTCTCTCTCTCTCTCTAGTTCTAGTTCTCTCTCGCAATTTGTTGTTGCGCTATAAGTTTGTTGTTTGTTGTTTTAGTGCTTTTTGTTGCTGTCTAATTTAGCGCAATTAAACTGTTGTTATTTGTGATCTTTTCTATACGTACGTATACAATTATTATACATAATTTTCGTAGGTTTTTTTTTTGTGTTAGCAAATAAACAAATGAGCTTTAAATGCGCCGCACGTTTCGCTCACGTGAAGTTTCTACAAGTAGATTAAATAAACTAAATAAAAGTGAGCTTACAGTCAGCAAAATGGATTATAAATATTTAGATGTACTTAAGAACTGTTTCTCGGTATTTAGCAAGGGTCATTTCGAATCTTTTTTTATTTCTTATTATTAATATGCGCATACATATAAGAAATATTACAATTGCCATCTCTTACGCTGCGTTTGCCTTTAGTAATTGCTTACAAGGGGAACGGACCATCTTCCGTTTTGCATTTGTTTTCTTTCTTTTTTGTTTGTTTGTTTGTTTTTTGTGCGTTGCGCGTCATAAAATATTGATGGCCATAAATAAAAAGCGGGCAGCTTTTAATGTGAATACTGAAAGACACAGGCAGAGGAAGCGAATGTGAGAAGGAAATGGATAGGACAGAGGTGGAGAGAAAGAGAGCACAACACACAAGGCATACATACATACATACATACATATATACAAAATGTAAGTTGCACATTGGTGCAAGAGCTGTTAAGAATGTAGGATGTAGGATGAAACATATTGAGAACATGAAGATGGCGTGAAGAGTAGCAGATTGTAGTTGAATGATGTGTAGAAAATCAAATGTGGTACAATTGTAAACAAAAATATTACAAAAATTAAAAAAAAACAAGTGGGGAAGGATTATCTTCGGCGTGCCGAAGATTTTATACTCTTTTCGAACCTATAGGCAATTTTCACTCTGCCAACTGCACCACTGAAATTTCATAAGCTGTACAAAATCGTTTTGTCGCGTAACATTTTTTTTTTTGTTCTAAGAATATTTAATTCATTGCCAGTTGTATAGCAGCTATAAGATATAGTGATCCGATCCGGCCGGCTCCAACCAATGTGATGTCTCTTTGAATAAAAAGTATCGGTGCAAAGTTTCATCGCGATAGATTAAAAAACATGGGATATATGGCCAAAACCGACTTCGAGTTGTATGGCAGCTATAAGATATAGTGATCCGATCCAGCCGGCTCCAACCAATGTGATGTCTCTTTGAATAATAAGTATCGGTGCAAAGTTTCATCGCGATAGATTCAAAAACATGGGATATATGGCCAAAACCGACTTCGAGTTGTATGGCAGCTATAAGATATAGTATTCCGATCCGGCCAGCTCCGACCAATGTGCTGTCCCCTGGAATAATAAGTGCCTATGCAAAGTTTTATCGCGATAGCTCAAAAACTGAGGGACTAGTTTGCATACATACAGACAGACAGACAGACAGACAGACAGACAGACAGACAGACAGACAGACAGACAGACAGACAGACAGACAGACAGACGGACATGGCTAGATCAATTTGTATTGTCATTCTAAGCATACTGGCAGTAACTTTTGGGGGTCTCCGACGCTTCCTTCTATGCGTTACAAACTTCAGGACAAACTTAATATACTATTTTCTTCGAAAAGAGTATAAAAATATATTGACCAAAAAAAAAAGAAAGAAATTAGTGACATATCGATGAAAGGTCGATAATATATCGATTTCGAACATTTATAATAAACATCAACAATAAACTACAGTTGGGTAAGATATAACAAACCCTGATTACTAAGAAAATTAACCTTAGCTAAGACTGTTAAAATAATATACAAGACGAAAGCTAAAAGGCTTTGAAAAATCTGTTTAAAAAAAGTTATAACAGCTATTGTTAGAGTTCTTGAATTACAATATATTTATTTTTTTTAATAAATATTGTTATTGATAAGAATCATAACATTCAACTACAATCTCCAACTCTTTACTTTGTGATATTTGTATTTTAAACTAAAGTCAACAACTTTTATCCTAAAATATATAATTCAATACAGTTTGAAATACTTTGCCAGGAATACTCTAATCAGCTTTATATCAATTTTCATTTAATTTTTGCTAAAACTAGCTTTGAAAAATATGTTTAAAACAGATATTGATCTAGTTTTTCAGTTGCTATATGATATTTCTATTTTAAATGAAATTCAAACATCTTTGATCCTGAAATAAGTTGAGTTCGAATACTTTACTCTAAGCAGCTGTATCTCAACCCTTGCACCACTGTACCACTGTACCACTGCAGAAGGTCTTCGCCACAGGACGAGGCCACATCTTGAGTGGAGTGGCGGTTGATTAACACCTTTGGGCTGTTTGCCGTCGGTTGTGTAAACGCTTTTTGTGCGTTTGGTCAGCGAGAGGGCAGAAGGAGCGATAAAGTGGGCGGAATAAGTCCGTAAGGAATCAAGTGTCAGAACGCAGCTAAATAAATAACGATATTAACAGCGTAGAATGTTAAAAGCAGAAAAAGAATTAGCATAAGCCAAATGAGACAACAAGAACTGTTAACTAAATGGAAGCTTATAATGAGTAATTAAATCTTGAAAGAGCTTTTTATACTCTTTTCGAAGAAAATAGTATATTAAGTTTGTCCTGAAGTTTGTAACGCATAGAAGGAAGCGTCGGAGACCCCCAAAAGTTACTGCCAGTATGCTTAGACTGACAATACAAATTGATCTAGCCATGTCCGTCTGTCTGTATGTATGCAAACTAGTCCCTCAGTTTTTGAGCTATCGCGATAAAACTTTGCACAGACACTTATTATTCCAGGGGACAGCACATTGGTCGCAGCCGGCCGGATCGGACCACTATATCTTATATCCCATGTTTTTGATTCTATCGCGATAAAACTTTGCAGTTATACTTATAATTCAAAGATACATCACATTGGTTGGAGCCGGCTGGATCGGATCACTATATCTGATAGCTGCTATACAACTGGCAATGAATTAAATATTTGTACAGCTTATGGAATTTCAGTGGTGCAGTTGGCAGAGTGAAAATTGCCTATAGGTTCGAAAAGAGTATAAAATCTTCGGCACGCCGAAGATAATCCTTCCCCACTTGTTTTATTTACAAATATATTTCTCAATATATTATTATATATCTATTTTAAGGTTATAATAATTAAACATGCAGCTGTCATTTATTAAGCACACATTTCTATTGCAAAATATCTCTGTTTGCATTTGAAATGCCATTTAACAAATGGCCAAAACCTTATTCCATCTAAGCCCTGATTATATGCACAATAATGCCAATAATTTTCGCACTCTCACTTTAGATAAGCTCTCGACCAATGTCAAAAGACACACAGCTATATATATATATATATATCTATATATATGTATATAATACCGTTTAATTCCAACCAAATCGGTCAATAAACAGAATTAGCATAATAACAATTTCGAATGCAATTTACTAATTATTTAAGCTGCTTGTGTAAGCCATGTTAACAATAAAACACCAAAAATGGGCGCCAAACGGGAGGGCGTGGCTTGTTTATAGTGCAAATATGCGAGAGAGCAAGCAAAATCATCACAATAATAATAATAATAATAAATCACAATAAAGAAACCAAAATGGAAAATAAAATGAGAGAGAGAGAGAGGGAGAGGGAGAGAGGGATAGAAATGAGAGCATAAGTGAGCTACGCCTCATTAATTTGAATAGATGAAGAGACATAATGCTCCCGACTCTATATATGTGTGTGTGTGTGTGTGTGTGTGTTGTGTGTGTATAGAAGCGCATTAGTATGTGTGATCATAACTAGCAAGCGCACAAAATATGAAAATCATTTCGCCAAATGTCTGCACACACACAACTCTCTGAGTGGCTGACTGGCATATTGAGTGAACTGTGGGTGTGGCAGGGGGCGGGGGGGCGTGTCAGTGGCATAGGATTGCCTGTCATGGGCAATGGCATTGGCCGTACGTGCGTGTTAGACGCAACTTCCCGTTACAACAATAACTGCATAAGCAGGCAGCAGGCAGCCAACAGCAGCCAGCAGCTAACAACAACAACAACAACAACAATCAACAGGCAACACACAATGGGAATTTCAAATATGGCAAATGTACAAGAAGCGAGCGAAGCAAGTCAACATTAAGCAAAAGCAATTTACAATGTTCGTAAAAAATGATAAACAACAAAGTTGCGATGCTCTAACATTGAGTTTTGCGCAAAATAATTATATTAATAAACACACTTACAACAAAACAGAGCAACAACGTAAAAGCCACAAAGTGCAAACTAAACGCAAGCTTGCTCAATATTAGTTCTTTTTATGTTATATAGAAAAAGTATAAAATATAAACGAAAACACAGAATTTGAACTGTTTGCAACAAATATCACTTAATAATATTTAAAAAGAACTTTCTATATACAATTTGGCAACAAAAATACCTATATCATTTACATATTTCTATAGTTTTTATTAGAAACATTATCTGCCTTAAATTTCCAATTGTTATCAACAGAAATGAACAGATCGTTTTTTTTTTGGTTTGTTTGTGATATTTTCGATATAGAATCAAACTTTTATTTCAATATTTTTCTTTAAGACAACTTTAATTTCAATATGCTGTTAGGTGTTAATACTTTAATTTCTTAGGAGGAATACTAGTTTTTTGGAAAAACATTGACATAAAGTTAAGAGTTAGAGTTTCAGAAACCAAACCTAACAACAAATTTTTTTCAGTTGAAACGTTTTTAAACAAAAAATATAATATATATTATTAAAATTATATGTTAAAGATTGAGCAAAACAAAATTTGTAATATTCCCAAAATCAAGCGTCGACAAAGTTCAAAATCAATTTTAATTGAAGTCAACAAATTGAAAATCAACAAGTAGGAGTGCTCTAGTCGGGAGTGCCCGACTACGAGATACCCTGAACCCAGTCCTTACAATCATTCATACTAATCTAAGCACACACATGCTGCAGTATAAGCAGTGCATGCGGTTTAAGCAGTTAGCTTGCTTTTTCGCTGAGCCCCACACAATGGAAAGTTAAATCTTAAATAACTTCTATGTTTATTGTCCGATCTTACGATCGGTACGAGTTATCGATAAAATGAAATAAACTTGATCTGTCCCGGGATTAGGAGAACTTATGTTCCAAATATGAAGTCTCTAGCTCTTGTAGTCTCTGATATCCGCGTGTTCATACAGACAGACGGACGGACGGACGGACGGACGGACGGACGGACAGACAGACAGACGGACATGGCTAAATCGACTCGACTGTTGATACTGATCAAGAATATATATACTTTATATGGTCGGAGATGCTTCCTTATGCCTGTTACATACTTTTGCACAAAACCATAATACCCTTTTTACCCATTTTTAATGGGTTCAGGGTATAAAAAGCTACTTTTATTTATATTTATTATAGATATTAAATAAATAAATACCAGTTTGGGTATACTGCGGACAATTACAAAGTGTTAAGCACATATATTAGTATATTTTGTATATTTTTAGAGAAGTGTAAAATATTTTACTCTCTCTTATTAAAAGTCGTCCTGACTTCTTGCACAAGTTCATATTTCTGTCCGTCTGTCCGTCTGTCTGTCTGTCTGTCGCATAATCATTACAAGTACTTTGCTTATACACTATGGGGGACAATGCAGTCAGACAGCACAGACAGGGATTGAGGGGGGAAGGGGGGAGACTATAGAAGTAAGGCCAATGACAACACAATCAACTGGGCCGAAAGGGCAGCAGCCAAAAACAGTAACACAAACAACAACAACGACAATAATTGTAGACGCCACTTGGACTTGCTGTTTATTTGCAAGGAGTGGGCGGCTAAATAAAAGGCGTGGCCCACCCACACACACACACACACACACAAATTGCAATGCATTGACCAGCTGTGCGCGCTGTTAGTCAGTCCTTTGTTATACCCTGCAATGGCTTAAAAGGGTATATTAAAGTTGTGCAAACGTATGTAACAGACAGAAGGTAGCCTCTCTGACCAAATAAAATATATATATATATAAGGAATATACATATAAATATATATATTCTTGATCAGTATCAACAGCCGAGTCGATCTACATATGCCTAGATATATAGCCAGATATCAGAGACTATTAAAGCCAGTGACCTTCAGTTCTCGTAGTCCCTGGTTGGATCAAGTTCATTTCAATTATATTGCTAACTCGTTCAGTTCAAAAGTTATCGATAAATATCGATTTTTTTATTTTGGCCATATCTCGAAAGTTATAAGTGTTAGAGTCACCAAATTTTTGTATGTGTAATCTCGATTAGTCAACACATCTAATAAACGATTCACTTTTTGGGATACTACCATGCCACCCTCGCATTTTTGAAGTTATGAACTTGCAATGGGATTTGGTCACACATTTTATAGCTAATTTGATGTGCTACAAATTTCACAAAGTTCAGACAGTAAGCACAGAAGTTGCTTAAGCTTTAACTTTGCATAAAGTGTAGAATCACGTGTATAAGTGCTGAAACTGTTTGCACTGCTTGCACTGCTTGTACTGCTTGCATTGCTTGTACTGCTTGCACTGCTTGCATTGCTTGCAGCATGTATATGTGTGCACTGATAGGTAAGTATGACTGCATGTTAGGCACTGGGTTCAGGGTATCTGCTAGTCGTGCACTGCCGTTCGTGTTGTTGTTGTTCACATGCTTAGACAGTTTCGTGCCTGGTTAACTCGTTTTCATACCAGGGTTGGGCTGGACTGGTGTTCTATGGGGGGGGGGGAGGGGGTCAGCAGGCTGGCAGCCCTGGCGCTTTTGGTTTTTGGTTAAATCGTTGTCACTCAGCGCCCTGCCGGAAATGTCGTTAAATGAAATTGTTTTTGCCAAAATTAATGTGCAGAACAAAGCTGAGCGACAGCATCCAGCGGGTTAACTGTGTGGGTGTGTGTGTCAGTGTGTGTGTTGGACATATCTACATATAGATAGATATATATATATAGGTACGTGACAGATTTTGATGAAATTGTGTTGTCGCTAAATGTGTGTGTGTTTGTTTGTCTGTGCGGATTGTTATAATTGCCAGCTCAGTCATGACTAGTGCTAGCTCTGTCTAACTCACACTCCCTCTCTCTCTCTCTCTCACTCTCCAAATCAGCCAACACTTCCGAGTGCGAACATTGAGCTGTTTTTTGGTTTGGGGGGGGGGTTCACATTGACAGCTAAACATGTGTGGCACTCTGGAATGCTAAGCAACACATATGGAAAAAGACCAAGCGGAAAATGCTGAAGGAAAAACCAGCAAAAATGAACCAAAGTATGTTTGACATATTTATTACATTGAGGAGCATACATCTATTTTTAAATGTGCTAAAGTTAGCCACTAATAAAAGCAATAAAGCTTAAGTAGAAGTTCAAAATAAGAGAAATATAATAAATAAACTTAGTAATTCAATCAGAGTTTTGTATTTAATAGATAATATAAGTAAATGAAGTAATATTAAGCTGAAAAAAGTATAATGTCTAATAGTAAGGAACCAAACTAAGTGAATTATCTTTATAGATGTTATAGGTATTAAACTAAGTTAAGCTAGAATAAGTAAAAGCAAACTATCATAAAGTAAACAATATATATGATTTGTTTTTTGATTTAAATAATGAATAGATTCAGTTTCAGTGTACAGTACAGTGCACGCTCGATAACGTGAACTAATTCAAACCAAAGCAGTTCACGTTAGCAAAAGTGTTCGCATTTTCGATTTCCAGAAATATATCCAGTAAATAAAGTGAATACATATTAACACAATTGAATTCACGTTTTATTTTTGCTGTGTATATTCATTTGCTTTACATCAAAAAGTGGACTGTTTTTATTGAATATACATAAATGGCTGGATTTAAAAAGTAGACAAGATATAGAAATCTAACTAGTTGTAAATAGAGAAATTATAGTATTTGAAGCTAATCTAGTTCTATTACAAGACTATAAAGATATTCTATACTATACATTTCTGTCCGTCTGTCTGTCTGTCTGTTTTTTTTGTAATCCACACTATATTGGCAAGGACCTGCTTGGCAAGTGCTCTTTAAGAGCTCTCTGGTGTCTCAATTAATAACTATTTAAGCCAGTGCAAAATAAATTAGTGATTACTTTTGTGACTGCACACAGACTAAGCCAAGGCTAAGACCAACATGGAGACCGCATTTAATGGCCAGCTGCTGTCCTGGCAACACATTTACGAGCCAACCAGCAAACACACCGTCTCTAATAAAACAATGGAGAAGACAGCAGCAGCAGCAGCAGCCAATAACCAAAAAGCTGCTCTCTTGCCTTCTCACTCTAACACACAAGCACAGAGTGCATTGAGGTGTATATTTATGGGGCATAAAGCCAGAAGTAAAACCCAAGCACAAACCTAAAAAACATAAAAAACGTAGCTCACAAATTTTTAAAAGCCCAAATGTAATACTCGCCTAACCCAACAGAGAAACACTAACAACAACAACAACAACAACAACATACAAAAACAAACAACAAATGACATGAGGGAGTTTTAGCCAGACTCTGACACAAGTTTACACCAGCAGTGAAAGGGCATTAGAATTATGATGTAAAGCCGCATAAATCTTCTTGACGATAAAAAATGGCACAGCCAAAGAAGACGAAGAAGAAGCGAATAACATTGACCAAAAGGCCAGGTAGCAGGTAACCTTTAGGCCGTTTAGGACAACGCTTCCTCTTCTATGTTGTCCCGGACAATTTTCCTTTTTTTCTCTCAACAGCAGGAGAGTTCGAGAGAGAGAGAGAGAGAGAGAGAGACAGCACTATACATCATTCAACTGAGTGATTTACAATATCTGGCTGGCTGCCTTTGATGATTGATGCCGTTTATTATAGAAGTCTAATTGAAAAACCTGACAAGACAATTCGTCCAGCAAGCAAAAATGAAGTACAATGTACAGTTAACATTCGATAGTTTTAACTAGTAGTATATATAAATATTATTTATGATTGTAGATGCTAGAAAATCGTGTATAGAAGTTAAAAACCACAATTGTCGATTGTCTACCGACTTTGCATTTGTTATCGATAGTAATAAAACCAATCGATTAAGCAAATTAGCAATATTATCGATTATATATGTTAAAGAATAAACATAACATATCAAAACATAATAAAAGGCACTTGTCTCCTAAAAGAAACTGGGAAGTTGTGTATAGATTTAAGAAAAACTACTTGGCAATTTCAATAGTCGATTGTCAACTGACAGACTGCCGTTATCGATAGTAACATAACAAATCGATAATGCAAACTATCAATATTATCGATTATGTATGTATGTTAAATAAACATCAAATTATGAGAAAGCATAAACTTCTGATCTTTGCAATAATATTCTATACAAAACTCTTAAAAATGGAAAAGTGAATTGCAGCTGGTGGATTTTTAATGTTTAACTGCGATGGCAAAGTAATTGATTTATTTGAACAATTAAAATAAGTTAAACACTTAATTAAAGTATATATTGCTTAATACAAGTAAAAAAGCACAAACCATTCCAAGCTATTTTGAAGCATTATAAAACGCTTGCACTTCAGTTCATAGAATAGCAATAGCATAAACAATTCGTGCTGCGTTAGCCAATTAAATAGTTATACGAAGTAACTTTCGCCAAACAAAAAAATAGAATTGCCACTGGGCTGTCAGCCAAAAAGGAACATATGGCAACATATCGAAATGGCTTTGGCATCGATTGCCGAGAATCGTAATTTCCTATATTCCTATATACCGTGTTTTTTTTTTGGTTTGCTCAAAATGGCGGCTAACCGAAAAACCGAGCAAAACTATAGTTTTGCACACTTTGTGGCCGATCATTGTGAATATGTTGGAGTGTGCGTGTGTGTGTGTGTATGTGTGTGTGGGAATTTGTGTGTCTGTGCAGTCAGTTGGAAGCTGCTTTGGCAGGCCACACACACAGAAACACACACATGACAAGCAAGCTGGCAAGCTGGCAAACTGGCAGGCAAGCAGTCACAAACCAGCAGACAGGACACTGGCTACTGTCCACTCTGCTGGCAGGCGACCAACAATGCCACAAAGTGCGTGCACATAGCACAGAACTCAACTCAACGGAACTCAACTCCTCTGTGTGGGCCGAAGAGACAAAAGGACATTCACAGAGTTGGCAGACAGGAGCAGAGCAGAGCACAGCACAGCACAAGTGCCTCTGCTTTAGGATAGCCCATGAAATTAGTATGACAAGTTGACCATGCTGTGGACAACAACTGCTTGCAACAACAAGCAACAACAAGCAACAAGCAGCAACAACAACAACAGCTGCACAAAACATAGATAACTGTGCGCAATTATCAAATGTCCAACATCGTATGCAGGGGCAAAGTAAAGTGTGCAATTTACGGCACATGTGGCGTATGCGTAATGCAGCATCACGTATACGCAACGTTGAGCGCGACACTGTCTGACAAGCGAGCGAGCGAGCGAGCAAGCAAGCAGCAGCATACAACAAAAACTATAGAAAATGTGTGGAAATTCCCATGCAACTCTTTCATTTCCTCCGCACTTGTCAAAAAAGTCACTTAAAAAGTGTGTTTTTTTTATATACAGTTGCAAGCTTTTCATTAAGTGCCAATTTATACACTATTTTAAAAGCGAAATTCCTTTACAGCTGAACGTTATACAACACTTATTATCAGCATACCTAAACAATGATTATTGGTTTTTCGTTTAAATCAAAAGTAGTAACTTGCAGAATAATTTATATTTTCTATCTTTGATCATTGCTCAATGATAAAGATTAATAAATAATTACATATCTAAAAGTCAGCATTCAAAAAGTGGAGAGTTTCATATGAGTTTCAATTCAATTCATGTTTGTAAGTTAATTTTTAAGCATATTTTCAATAAAGTCGTTAAAAATGATGAAACCATATAATCTTTAGTATATTTAGCTATAAGCAAATGGATCTTGCTTTGCGTTTATTTACTTAGAGTTGTCCGCTTAAGCAGCTGTTACTTAGCAATGTCTATTTATTTTCATATTACGAAATCCATTTGAAAACATTTTACTACAGTTTTTTTTTTGTTTTTTTTTGCCTTCACCGCCATTTTTATTTTCATTTCGTCTGGTCTGTGTTCCTTCTCTCTCTTGCTCTGATTGTGTTCCCTTTTTTTCTATACATTTCCTATTTCCTCTGCATGAACACACACACACACACACACACACACACACACACACACACACACACACACACACACACACACATGCACACACACACACACACACACACACACACACACACACACACACACACACACACACACACACATGCACATTGCAACTCCTTTTTCATTGCCCGATTTTCATATTGTAATCGAGAATTGTTTGCATTACATTCAACAAGCGAGGGTGTGAGTGTGTGTGTGTGTGTGTGTGTGGGATGTAGGAGTGGTTGTGGGCGTGGCTGTGGCAGAATTAAAGTGATGTTAAATACACAGTGGGGAATCGTTTGGGATTCGTAAATGCTGTCAGCGGTTTCGTTTAGCGGCTTATCGATGGATGACATTTGCACTTGATTTAATTGCTGCGTATCAAATCATTTACTTCTAACGTCTAATCTGTTGAATAGCTGATTGGGCAGTCTAAATATGCAATTAAGGTGAAATTTGTGTAAAGACTTTGAATTTATATTTAGTGCATAAACTGGCAATATGTTTTCTTTTCATATTTGATTTGAAGTCTTTAACTATATTATAGCATACTTTTTGGGGCGAACTACTTACAATTATCTAAAGTGTGATAATATAATTTAAAATGTTCTTAATTAAATTTACTAAAATTGCATAATTTTAAAAAACACAAAACTTAATGTATTCTGCTATTTCTTTCACATTGCAAAATTATATAGTATGTGAAATTCCATTCATTTATGCAGTTTACCACTTTGATTATACAACAATGTTAACATACTATCACAACACTCGTTATACCCTATCATATTAGCTGGTAGAGTATATTATAAGTTTGCCGCGAACACATTTGCGATGCCATAAACTATATATACATACATATTCTTGTTCAGCCACAGTAATTATTTGTTTTCATTTATATAAATAATATAGTTTAGGGTATGTTGTAAACATCATTGCTGTTCTGTTTCTGTTTTATAGCTCAAACTTTGCCGACTATTAATGCCAACTTTTGCTGCGGCTTAAACGAAAAATTGCTAGCTTTAATTGCCACGCCCAACAAGCGCAGCCATTAGCAATGCAAACACACAACAGGTCATAATTGCAATACTTAAGCCACCCGCCCCGCCCCCTCCCCCTAATCAAACCCACCTCACTGAAATTACTCGACTTTATAATGAAAAACTTGTGTTGCAACATGCCTTGTTTTTGTTATTGTTGTTATTGCTATTGTTATTGTTGTTGCCGTTGTGTGCTAAATGAGCTGGCTCATATCTACAAACACACATACATACATACACATACATATATTTATACTTTCTTCTCTCTCTCTCCCTCTCTTCTTTATCTGTATTTTGTATACTTTCAAAGTGCCGCCGCCCAATGAAAGCGAATATGTTTTTAAGCGGATTTCCTAACGGCATGAAAGCAACGGCAAACAGTTTTACACTTGCAGAAAAGAAGGCGTCTTGTATAATGAGTTTCATTTTGAAATATGATTCATTAGCCGAAATATTTGAAATATTCGTGGTTTTTTTTTCAACTTCAATTATGATAAGTAAATTCAAATTGGCTAGCACTATGAATTAGTTACACTTTGAATTGCAATGCATACATAAATATGTACATATGTAAATTAAACAGATTTTGCCAAAAACAAGTTTAGTTTTCTATAATATTATGATGAATGCCCTAGCAAATTACAGCACTCTTCAAACGCTGTTATTCATTTTACATGTTTACATTTTATGATGATTACATGCACTCAGCAGCTGTTGCTGTCGCTGTCTTTGTGTTTGTGTTTGCCCCTGCACTTTTCCATGCACTAACTATAGCACAACAACAAGACAAGACAAGCATCAAAAGTAAATAAAGACAAAGCAAAACCAAAAATACAAAAACATTTTTCAAGCAGCGACATTCCGCGGCTCGCGCTTTGCTCAACTGTCCCTCTCATCTTATCTGCCGCTCTCTTTACATTGCTTGGCTGCTGCTCTTCGATTCGATTCGATACGATACCGTACGTTTCGATTGTGCAGATTGTTGAGCGGAAGAGCGAGCGGGAGAGCGGGGCAGAGCAGCAGCAGCAGCAGCAGCAGCAGCAGGCGCTGTCGACTATTTTATTTGATATGCATGTGTATTTCTGCGTTCGTTTTATTCTTCTTATTTTTTGCGCCTTTTTATGGGCCAGCGACTGCCTTTGTTACTGTTTTTTTTTTTTTATGAGCTTTGCGCCGCTGCTGAGATTTATTATTGTTTTCAACGCAGTCAGTGTGTGCGTGCGTGTGTGTGTGTATGTTTGTGCATATTAACTGAGCATGAGAAGAGCGCACGTGTTTTTTTTTTGTCTGTGTAGCTGTAGCTCTTTGCAAATACGCCACTGGATTGAATTTATGCCGCAGTCAGCGGCGCGGTCGGCGTCGCAGTCGGCGTCGCAGTCAGCGTCATCGTCTCCTGTTGAAAAGCTACTCGACTTTGCTGTCGCCACCGTTACCCTCTCAGCTGCAGCTGCGCCTGCTGTTATCCCCTCTCTTTCCCACTATACCATTGTGTTTGTGTGTGTGTGTGTGTATTTGACTTGGCGCAGTTTAATGCACTCTACACAGTTGGTTTGTTTCTCCCTACTCACCCAACACAGTTGCCATTTGTTGGCTCACACACACACACACACACACACACATGTCAGCTTTGCTATTTTGTCATATCTTTGCCTGTCCTTCCTTTCGTTTTTAATGGTTTTTTCTGCGCCTATTTGTGTTCAGTCAACAAGGTAAATGCATCAACTGGCTAAACTTCTCGAAACACTTTAATTATTCACAAAGTTGGACCTTTGGACAGCGATAAATGTTGAACACGATACGTCTCTATAAATGCCTTTCAAACCGCCATAACTTTGTCAAAACTGAACCGATTTGGGTCCAGAGGCATTCTGAATAGTTTGAACCACTTTCGTATCTTACATTTTCCATAAGACACAACTAAGATTAGACTACCAAGAATGCAATCTCTGAATTAGCGGTTGTCCAAAATATTGAGATTATGCTGTTTCCTCAGTTTTCGATTATTTCTCAATATGTTCTTTAAGCAATACTTGTTACAAAATTACAATATTTGTTACAAAAGCAATCGTCTGCTTGACTCACCAAAAAGTTAAATGTAAATAAATATGTACTTACATATGTACATACATACATACATACATACATACATACATACGTACATACATACATACATACATACATACATACATACATACATACATACATCTGTATGCATTCCCAATGCGTTTAGACTAGATTTCCATCAGACGAAACGATTTAATCAATAGAACTCACCTGCAAATAGAAGAAGAGAGAGAGAGAGATGAGCAAATAAATTATTTTGTTGACACAAATGAATATAGAGCAGAAACGGAGCGAGAGAGAGAGAGAGAGTAGCTAATTATCACAATAAAAATTCTATACATATATACAACACACAAACAAAAAAAACAAAAAAAATTGAATTAAGTCAGCTGGGCGATAATAGACAACGGGGCAGGGCAGCAATTTACATTTAAAATGTAAGCCAATAAGTAGAACGAGAGCGCAAAGCGAAAAACCGAAATGACAAAGTGGAACTCAAAGCGAGCCCAGCGCAGAGATGCAAACACACACAAACACACACAGCCGCATACAGCTAAACACAAAAGAGAGCGGGAGTGAGAGCGCTATGGGCAGACGGCTGACGCAAAGCCAATAAGCAACAACAAGCACACCGGAGAGTGCAAACAAAACGCAAACAACAACAAGTCAAAGTAAATGTTAAGTGTGTAGCAATGGGGCAAAGCAGATGAAGGAGAAGAAGAAGCACAAGCAGCAGCAGCAGCAGACAACGCTGTGTGTGCGAAAGTGGGATGGGGCTAGTCGACTATGTTGTGATTGTTGTTGTTGTTGTTGTTGCCAACCTATTGATTGTCAAATGAGTTTGACGCGATTCTGTCAAGAGTTTGATTACGTATACGACGTTTGTGACGTGCGATTAAGTGTGATCGTTGTTCGATTACAAAAAGTGAGACGCATTTGTTGCTTAACACAAATCAAAACACTGAAGTAGTCTGAAGTGAATGTGCAAATGTATGTCAAGCTAAATTTAAGTTATTAATGCATTTTTCAGCTATAATTATGTCTCATATATTGAAAATAGTTCTAAATGGTTGGTAAATCGTTCAATTTGTATTTCTAGTTATGAATTACTATTGTTAATTTCATTACATATAGTTTACTCGTTTCATTTAGTTGACTGGCTCACTTAGACAGTTCATCTAACGTGAGCTGTTCGCTTATTTGCATTGCGTGTCAAATTGCCAGGACACGCGCTCCTTTTGGGGTTTATTGCTCCCGTTGAATAACACAATTAATACACATAAAATGGAAATGGAAATTTGTACAGCTATTTTTGGAGTTGCCGCCACAAAAGGTTGAATGCCCCCAGAGAATTAGTCATGAGTCTAGTCTACTACTACTACTACTACTATGAGAATTCATAATTTAAACAAAATATATATAATTAAACACTGTATTGTATTTGCATATATATGTAAGAATTTGTAATTAAGTGTAATTTAATGCCATCAAACTTTTCTAATTGTAGCTAAATCTGTATAATTTAAAAATGATTATTAATAATAATGAAACGTGTTCATCATTACTATTTTATTTTTTACTATTTACTACATTTACTATTTATTAAACAAATAACTCAAATCTATAAGCTACATATGGAAAATTGTTTAGGAAATTGTTACAGAACATTGTTATTCAATTTTATATTTGTTTATTAATATATTTAGGCAAAATCTTTTCGATTTTTGTGATAAAACAGTGAAAATTTGTTAAACACAAATTTCTATTTCATTTTTAAATGTTTTTGTCAAAAACAAATGCCTAATCTAAGGCTAAGTATCAAACTTTTCAATAAACAGAATGTAAATAGAGTGGAAATGCGATAACAATATAATCAAGTTATATCTACTATAAAGTTTACTCATATTTGTATGTGTTTAGCTATTGTTTTCCAAAACTTATCATAGTATTTGATATATGTATGTATGCTACATGTATTAATGACTATCCATTTAGTCATACTGCTGCACTAACACTAACCCAAGCAATTAGCGTAGTTTCCTTGCAGCCATTAAAACAAAACATTGCCACACACACAAACACACACACACACACAGCTATGGCAAATGTGTGTGTGTGTGTGTGTGTTTTCTGAAAAGTGTCATGCGTGTGGCAATTAATGCGACAAGCGACAGCATTTCGTGCAACACGTGGCAAGAAGGAAACAGCAGCAACAGTGGCAGTGGCAACAGTGGCAGTGGCCTGGTCACTCCACGCACTCCACAACAGGACACATGCCACATGCCACATTCCACGGCAACAGCAGCTGCTGCTGCTGTGATGTCCCTGAAAGCGACACACGCAAAAATGCGTGGCCATGTCCGGCGCCTCAGGCTAAAAACCATAAACACACACACACACACACACACATGCGGTTGGTCAGTCATTAAAAGCGCCCACAATTGTCGCCACGCCCACTGTTAACCACAAGACCTCACACCCACACACACACACACACACACACGCTGCCTGATGCTTGCAGCAATTCCTTCTCGTTTTTTTGTTTTTATACCCTGAACCCATTAAAAATGGGTAAAAAGGGTATTATGGTTTTGTGCAAAAGTATGTAACAGGCATAAGGAAGCATCTCCGACCATATAAAGTATATATATTATTGATCAGTATCAACAGACGAGTCGATCTGGCCATGTCCGTCCGTCCGTCCGTCCGTCCGTCTGTCTGTATGAACACGCGGATATCAGAGACTACAAGAGCTAGAGACTTCATATTTGGAACATAAGTTCTCGTAGTGCCGGGACAAATCAAGTTTATTTCATTTGATCGATAACTCGACCCGTTCAAAAGTTATCGATAAATTTCGATTTCAGACTAGCGTTCTTGGGCTATAACTTACAAGTTATAAGAGCTAGAGGCCCCAAATTTGGCATGTATAATCTCGAATAGCACACACATGTAACAAATCACTTTTTGGATACCACCCCCAAATCCCCCCAAATTTGAAAAAAAGCAAGCTAATTGCTTAAACCGCTTGCACTGCTTGTACTGCTTGAACTGCAGCATGTGTGTATTTAGATTAGTATGAATGATTGTAAGGACTGGGTTCAGGGTATCTGCTAGTCGGGCACTCCCGACTAGAGCACTCTTACTTGTTTTGTTTTGTTCTTCTTCTTGTTGTTGTTGCTGCCCATTAGCAGGATTACCAATAGCATTGAGTCGTAGTCCTGTTTAACATGTTCAAGTAATTGCCGCCCATATTTGATGTACGCTTTTCCGCTTAATTAGTTCAATTATAGCCATACAATACAGGCAGGCTGACAAATCAAATACATACATATAATCAACGAGAACTTTCAGCAACACAAATATATAAAACTATATTTATTATGTGTATAACTGGTGATAGGATAGTACAAAAAGTGAAATGTTTGTTATTGGAGATAATACATATTCAATTTGGTTACTCTAGCTCTTAAAACTTTCAAGTTATGGCAAAAACAAAACACTGGTCTTAAATAAAAATTTATCGATAACTTTTCGATTAAATTGAAAGTAAACTTGATCCGACTACGAACACTGTGAACTTATTTGCCAAATATAAAGTCTCTAGCTTTTATTGTCTCTGATATCTGGCTAGACTATATTGATCAAGAATATATATACTTTATATGGTCGGAGATGCTTACTTATTGGCTGTTGCATACTTTTTCACAACTTCATTATACACTTTTAATCCATTTTTTAAGTCTTCAGAGCATAAAACATAGTTTGTTAGTGCTTAAAAATAAAGCTTAATCAAAATGTGCAAACAATGTGCTAACAAATTTACACATTAATATAACAATTTATGTTCCGTTTCAGTTTGTTATGTTGTCTAATTTTACTTTACTTCTGATTTTAATAAATTATATTCAATTTAGATTTGAAGTGTATAAGTTATATGCAATACATGCATTAAAAATATAAGAAACAAGCCACAAATATATATTTTTTACAATATATTGCCAGCTGAAAAGGCATATGAAATGTTTGCAGGCATTTAACAAATATATTATATCAACTATACATGAGCAAGTAACTTTTAATGTTCACAAATATCTGAAATGGTTTAGCTGCTACATACACATATAGTTTATGTTGTTATAGATGTCTCATTCAATGCTTTAAACACTACACACAAAAAAACTTATTACAAGCGCATCAAAACTTCGCTAAGAAATCAAAGCACAAAGAATACTGCGGTGAAATCAAAAACGGGCAAGCTTGACTTAATATATGTAGTACATATACATAAGTAACAAAATCAAATACAATAAAAAAGGCAAACGCACACAATATGCTTGAGTTGAGTTGTTGTTGTTGCCGAGCCGGCTGAGACAAATACAGACAGAGAGAGTGCGAGAGCGAGAGAGAAAAGCAAACGGCGCACTCATCGCTGAGCCGTGCAGTCAAAAACAAAAAGAGCGCACATCGCTTGCTTCAATTTGACTTTACTTTTTCTTTTGTCATTTGTTTCGCTGCGCTCTCTTCTCACTGCTGGTAGCTTGCTCTCTCGCTCGCTCACCCACCTGCACTGAGTAGCGAGCGCGGGCGCAGCTCGCATTCAGTTTCAAGGACAAATGCGCTCTCAATTTGATTTGCATAATTCGAGAGCGCAATGGATGAGCCGGCAAAGAGAGCGCAGCCAGTAATTAATTAGACGATGTGGGTGAGAGAGAGAGAGAGAGGGAGGGATGGGGGATTTTTATTATTGTTTCACATTTTGTTTGCTTATACATCAGATATTGAATTTGCCTTTTTTATTTAGCGTGTGTTCGTTTCAATAAAGTTTCATTGGTTTTGGTGCGTTTGAATTTTGCTGCTGCCGTTTGTTGTTGTTTGTGTTTATATCATATTCAAATGCATTTGAATTCTATTTGCGCTGACGCTTGACTGCATTTTAATTAGCAACAGCAAACGCCAATTTTATCATCGTTGTTGTTGCTAATGCACTTAATATACATTTATTTATTAGCGCGCCTCTGGTAATGAGACCGACAAGTGAGTAATGGATGTGTAATATGAGAGGGGGGTCATATAGGGCTAATAGCCAGGTGTGCAGCAGCAGCAGCAACAGCAGCAGCAGCACTGTTGCCAAATGCACTTGGAATCAATGAATAATTTAAACAAAATGGCAATGAGCACAAAATGCATTACGTATACGTATACGAATGTGCAATTGACCAATTTTGGACAGGTTTGAGGACAAAATCAAAATACTTACAGTATATGTTAAATAAAATACTTTTTCAGATATTGCTCTTAGATAGTCAAAATAAAAAAAAAACTAAATAAAAGTGAATACATTGTTTTGTATTTTTTAGTGCTTTTTTTTAAAGTTCAAACATCATTATATTCTGATATTTTTTTGTAGTAAGAAACGGAATGTTTTTGTGTGCTATTTAAATTTAAAAAGTCTGTAATTAAATATAATTGTTTTTAGATCCTATTAAGAAGTCTTTAGTACAATATAAAATAATAAATAAAACTAAATAAATTTAATTTATGTTTGGTATGTTTTTTCTGTATCTGCCACAAAATAAAGTTAATTAGGTAAATAAGGCTGAATTAGGTAATGAAAACTCAAAACACACAAAACAACTGATTAAAACACATTTAAATTAGCTCAGATTAACAAATTGATAACAAAATCTAATAAAAAAAAATAAAAAAAGAAACGTGACTCCAAAACAACAAAAAAAATACCAAATACTTTAAATTATTGTACATTTGCCATATTTTCTCTTTAATTATAATAGGCAATTCATCATGGCTTTTGTACATTGTGCACATCAGCGATAACAAGTAAGAGTGCTCTAGTCGGGAGTGCCCGACTACGAGATACCCTGAACCCAGTCCTTACAATCATTCGTACTACTCTAAACTCACACATGCTGCAGTACAAGCAGTACAAGCAGTGCCAGCGGTTTAAGCAGTTAGCTTGCTCTTTCGCTGAGCCCCACACAATGGAAAGTTAAATCTTAAATAACTTCTGTGTTTATTGTCCGATCATATTGAAATTTTTGGGGCACGCAATTGTCGATAATATGTGTTACCAAACCAAATTGCAAAATGTTTGGGGCACGCAATTGTCGATAATATGTGTTACCAAACCAAATTGCAAGGTCGTACCTTCAAAAATGGGTTTTTTTTAACTTTTGGGGGGTTTGGGGGGTGGTATCCAAAAAGTGAAATATTTGTTACATGTGTATGCTATTCGAGATTATACATGTCAAATTTGGGGTCTCTAGCTTTTATAACTTTGAAGTTATGTCCCAAAAACGCTAGTCTAAAATCAAAATTTATCGATAACTTTTGAATGCGACGAGTTATCGATCAAATGAAATAAACTTGATCTGTCCCGGGATTAGGAGAACTTATGTTCCAAATATGAAGTCTCTAGCTCTTGTAGTCTCTGATATCTGTGTGTTCATACAGACGGACGGACAGACAGACAGACGGACATGGCTAAATCGACTCGACTGTTGATACTGATCAATAATATATATACTTTATATGGTCGGAGATGCTTCCTTATGCCTGTTACATACATTTGCACAAAACCATAATACCTCTTTTACCCATTTTTAATGGGTTCAGGGTATAAAAAGTAATGTGAATAACTTTTTATGATACGCGAATGAAATTGTTATTTATTTTATGGCCACTACGTTTTTAATAACTGCAAATAACGCGATTGTTTGTAATTGCCACTTTTAGATGCCCTTTATACATACATATATATATAGATATATATACTATATATATATATCAACTATCGAAACACGCAATATTGCTTTAAAGAAAACTAAACATATATATATACAAATTTGTATAAACAGTTTTAAAGATGGCAAAGTTTGTAAGAGTATTTAAAACTCAATGTTTAATTTGAAAGCTATTCTTTTCATTTCCATTTTCCTTTTTCCAAAGTAGACGCATAAAATATTGTTTTGTAATAAACTGTGTAGATAATAAAAAAATAAAATAAGAGCAAAATTTGTGTTTGCAGCGAATGAAATGATAAATGAATTATGGCTAAAAGCCAAGCGAACAATAAATAATAAAAGCAGCAATAACCAACAACAACAATGGGCCAAAGTCAAAGCGTTAATGAAAATGCCTACAAAAAATAGTAAATAAAAAAAGTAGAAGAAAACAAACACACATATTCAGCGGCCATTAACAACAACAATAACAAACGTGCAAAAAATAAATAGCAATAGACCAAGTAAAACAATGCAAAAAACAATCAAAAACTACGCAGAGTAAATGCAATTATTTGCGTCTGTAAAACAAAAGCAAAAAGGCAGAAAGCACAAGGAAAACCAATTGAAAACAAAACAAAATAACTACAAAGTTATTAGCAGGAAAAAAATAAAGAGCTTGGGTTAAAAGTAGGGCGGCAGGGGGTTAAGGGTAGGGTGTAGCGTTTTCTGTGCGGCACGCGATGTCATTAGAAATAATAATAAAAGCAAATTGTTATTAGGTATAACTCCATTAATACTACTCGTACTCATTATTTTCCAGCCACTCAGCATAACAAATTTTCTTCATTAACCAAATGGCAAACTAGACGATTTTTTTTCAGGCACAAATTTAAGATTTTGGATTTAATTTAACTTAAAAAATAAGTTGTTTATGCAGCTTATATAAGAAATTAAAATAAAATGTATTTACTAAATATTCAAATGTACATAAACTCAATAATGTCAATTAAGTTATTTGATTTGCTTAAATTAATATTGATTTGCCTGTTTATGCATTTTAAAAAATATCTAAGAAAAATATATTTCGTATTTTCTTTTTCTTTTGAATATTTTGATTTATATATTTTAAAATATAAATACCATTTTAAGCATATAAATTAAAGTATTATACAAACTAACAAAACTTGTATTCGCTTTTGCTTTATCTTTATATTCAGTGATTTTCTAATAAGCTTTTATTTATTTTTTTTTATTTGCACCCATCAAAAGATATTTAAAACATATTCCTATAAACGCAAAGAGAACAAAATTGTAAAACTTTTCAACTTTCCTTGCTTTGTTCTTGCCACCACTTAAATAAAATAGTAATTTTGACAGCAAAAAAAGGTGCAAGCAGAAAAAAAATAAAATTAATTTGCAATGCAAATTACTTTTAATAAATTTTTGAGCATTATTTTTTTTTGCTAGTCTCCGGACAACGAGTAACGGATGGAAGCTGACTGGGGCGGGGGCAGCTGTTGCTCGTTTTGTTTAAGGATAGGGGGAATGGGGGAGGGGAGGATGACAACGACAGACGGCAACAAATGAAGCGGCGCAGCTTTATAAAATGGAAACTGGCAACTGGCAACTGACTTTCCTCTCCGGGCTGGCAAAGAGACAACCGATGACAGGGTGGATAATTTATGCAAAGAGTTGCGGATGGGGCTAGATGGGGGAGGGAGGGGTCGATGCAGCAATTGGGGGAGTTGGATGCGTTTAATGAAACGTAGACAGACGGCAAGGCAAAAGTGCAAAAAAAAGAAGAAAAGCATCAACTTTAGCAAAACATTGATAAAAAAAAACTTGATGAATTGGAAAAACTATATGACAAAGTTAAAAATTTAAAATGTTAAGGAAGTTGCAATATATTTCTAAACTGTAGCAACAAAGAAAGACAACAAAAAACAACAACTTTGATTAGCCTCATAAAAGTACGTTTAGCAAAAAACGTGTCTACAATAATAATTTCCAAACAAGAATTCGCAATTCAGCCAATTGAAAAAAATACCAAAACTATATTCTGCATGCAATTGAATATATAAAAAATAAATAAAATTCATAGTCATCATGATAGTCATGACAGTACAGGACAGACGGACACGCAGGACAGATAGAAGCCAGAAACTATCGCGTTGCCTGCATTGACATTCAGTCAGTCAAAATACAACAACAGCATTTTGTTCTTCTGTTTTCCATCGCAGGTGTCTGCGACATATTGTTGACGACTACGACTATACCTTAACTCTGTTGAAAAACACAGCTCAACTTGTAAGTTGTGCAAAGAAAGACAAACAACGCAGGTGCTCTAATCGGGAGTGCCCAACTAGCAGCTACCCTAAACCCAAATCGAGCTCTTATAACTTTCAAATTATGGCCCGAAAACAACTGATCATTAATCGAAACCTATCGATAACTTTTGAAAGTTATGAGCTATCGATAAAATGAAATAATCTTGATCTGACCAGAGACTACGAGAACTTATATGGCAAATATGAGGTCTCTAGCTTTTATACAAGCAGTGCAAGCAGTTTAAGCAGTTAACTGGATTCTTCTATATGGAAAGTTAAAACTAAAACAACTTCTGTGTTTATTGTACGATCTTTGTGAAATTTGTTTGTCATAAAAATGGCATTAAGGTGTGCGATGCAAGCCAAATTGCAAGATCATATCTTCAAAAATGATTTATTTTTACATTTTTTTGGGGGAATCGGTATGCAAAATGTCAAATATGCCATACGGTCTTATACATAGCTCTTATCACTTTCAAGTTATGAATAAAAACGCTGGACATGGAAATGTATCGATAACTTTTTAGCGAAACGAGTTATCGATGACATGAAACAAACTTGATCTGACATGGGAATAGGATAACTTCTATTCCAAATAGCAAGTCTTACAAAAAATCCATTATGTTAAAAAGATGAACACATTGAAGCTTTTACTTTGACTTAAAACTTTCAATTATTACTTTTTTTATTAAATATATTTTAATTATATATGTAATTAAATAATTAATTTTAATCATAAGTATATTAGATTTGGAACTGATTTCAAAGAATTAGTTTCTCATCTTCTCATGAAAGTGCGCTCATCTTTAGCCAACAAATACAGGGTATATAAATATGTAGAAGACAAAAACTATTTGCGTGCCAGGGAAAACATTTTTCTTGTTTTGTCTACCTAGTTCGTGGAATTTCCTTTTTATTTTTTGTGTAATGGATACCGTCGATTGGATGAATCTGTGTAGGATGATGATATTTGCAGGCATGAGTATGGGCAATTTGCATGTGTGTTTTTTTATTATTATTACTATTGTTGTTGCTGTTGTTAGAGTGTCGTTCTGGCATCTAACATAAATTGACGTGTTTGCATTTTAGCCTCGGAATAAAAGTTTTCGATATTTGTATTTGGCTATGTTTTTGTAATTTCGGTTTTATTGATAGCCACCCCGCTTGCCACTCTTGTATTTATACATTTGTTTGCCTGTTTGCTTTTCCCCGGTCCCCTCTCTACTGGTTTTCCTGACAATTTGTTGATTTTTGCGTGGCACGTGTTTTCCCTTCATTTTCCCTTTTTGTATTTTACGGCTTATTTCACAGACACACACACACACACAGATGAAATATAAGCGCTATAAGGGTCCCAAAATTGTTTTGTTATTTATTAAAAATAGCTTGGCAAATATGGAATCGAGTTGTTATTTATATCTATTTGTTGTTTAGCGATTTTTCAACTTCAATTGCATTTGAATTGAATACCCGAATTTAAATGACTGTTGGTTGAGCAAATATGGAAGCCAGAAACTCAATTGAGTCGTATACGGAAATTAGAATGATATAAATCATGTGATAAACATATTCATTCCAAAGATAAGATTTAATGAACTGGAATTGGATTGGATGGAACTGCAGTGATTAGATAAGATTCCATGGGAAGCTTTTTCAAATCGAGTATACACGGAAAATCCGAATTTGTATTATGACATTTGGCAGACAAAACGATAAGAAATTGTTACCTATAAATCTAGAGTAGTTCCAAAATTAAGAACCTATGTACATATTTTCACTTTTGAATTGAATTTGAATTGCTTAAATGCTTTTCATGTAATCGCAAATCTCTTAAAAACGAAACACTTTACTCTCTTTCTCACTCGCTACATTCATAAGCCTATCCTGCTCGCACTCGCACTCTCACTCTCACTCTGTCTCTGTTTCTCTCATTTCGCCAGCTGCCATTTAATTGTCCAGTGTGTGTTTTGGACCCCAGCACTTGTCTCTCTTCCATTCGCTGAAATCAAACTTTTTCCTTCCGTATGCATTTCACTTTTCTCCCTCCCCCCATTTCGGTTTTCGTTTTCCGCTTTTTCCTCACACGCAAACTGTGCTTCTTGTTTTGCCTGCTGCTGCTGCTGTTGTTGTTGTTGTTGTTGCTTTTTCAGTTTTCATTGTGGTTTGCATTTCCGTTGCGCTTATCATGCTGGCAGCGGTTGCTGCCTTCGCATTCACCAGAATGCGATATAAAAAGGACTAAGCGAGCGGGCAGGGCGAGAAGAAGAACAGCAGCAAAACAAACTATGGCAAACGTGTGACACACAAAGCGCCAAATACCGCGGCCGCAGTCGCGACTTCACAGCTGACGCAGCAGCAAAGAGAGAGAGCGAGAGAGAGGCAAACGGAGGCAGCAGACAGTGCAAAAAGTTTTGACTCGCCGCTCGAGTGAGTGATTGTTATGTGGCAAGCTTTGTTATACCCTGTAGGCAAAGATAAAGTTGGACAGGGCAGCAAAGAGTAGGCCATAGGCAAAAATTATCTTCTAAGCCTCCAACCACTATAAGAACACAATAGATAAACTTACATATATAATTCATTGATCGAAAATGTTATCATTGTAGTTATTTATTTTCAAAAATATCTCAAACATGATTACTTTATTCGTATAAAAGTATAAACTAGTTAATTTTTTAAAAGAAGAGGAAAAACCATAAACAAATTGGCCTCAAACTTGAAAATTCGGTTCAGTTTTGGCAAAGTTATGTGAGTCTCAAGTCTTCAAAGGACATTTCTAGGGTACCAAAAATCACTTTAGAAGCTAAGATTGTTTAATTTTGTACTGAATTGTGTAATGCATGGAAGGAAATGTCGGTGACCCACAAGAGTTACCTTCAGTATGCGTAGTATGCAAAACAAATGGATCTAGCCAAGTCCGTCTGTCTGTCTGTCTGTATGTATGCAAACTAGTCCCTCAGTTTTTGAGCTATTGCATTCACACTTAGCACAGAGACTTATTATTCAAAGGGACAGCACATTAGTCGAAAGTGGCCGGATCGAA
This sequence comes from Drosophila flavopinicola, assembly GCA_035042425.1. NCBI lineage: Eukaryota > Metazoa > Arthropoda > Insecta > Diptera > Drosophilidae > Drosophila > Drosophila flavopinicola. Next base: position 837,640 of record JAWNLL010000165.1, read on the forward strand.
GCACTATATCTCCTGGTTTCCTTTTTTATTTTTTTATTTTTTTATTATGATTTTAGTTATTACGCCCGTTGATTATGTTGTTGAGGACCTTTTAGTTTTTGCCTGTGCACATCTTTCGCATTTGCTCTGCAGATGCCATGGATAAAACAAGACAGCAGCAGGGAGTCCCATAGACTGTCTCCCTCTCTAGAGGTCGTTCATCTAACAACCTAAATACTGTTTTTTTCCCCTTCTATGGTAATGGAGTGCCAGCACCATATGCCAACAACAACAACACAGACGACCGACCGACTGACTGACTCAAATGTGAAAAGGCCTAGTCCACCAAAAAAATCACAAGCAACAACAACAAATAAAAGGCAAACAGCGTTGACAGGCAAGTTGTAAGCGAAATGGTGACACACGCAGTGTGTGTGTGTGTGTTGTGTGTGAGGGAGAGAGAGAGAGGTGGGGGTAACTGACGCAGTGGGGCGCAGTCATTGCTGACTATAAAGAACTCCAGCCGGCTCTGCGGCTTGACGTTGTTGAATGCATGGCGAAAAGTGAGGTTTTTATGGGTTATGGAAATTTGTCAATATTCTACAGTTATACGTGATACATGCATACAACTATCTCCCATTGCCACGCCCCTCGCTACAGCATTCGCATGGTACACACATTTGTTTTTTTTTTGTCTAATAAAGCCTATCCTTTCAATCAGAAACCTTTCAAATTTAATAATAAAATTTCATTCATACATCAAACAGTCATTACACAAAACCAATATGCTCTTCTCTGCCCTCGTTAACAGCGCATAACAATTGAGTTTATAACGCGTTAAATGCTTACACACACAAGCATGCGGCAAATGAATAACTGCACACACACACACATCTCACTCTTCCATCCACACTCTCTTTCGCATTCACCATCTCTTCGCATCTTCAGTGAATGGCGCTCACTGTCCGTTCCCGCATAGTTACGCACTTCTGCTTCTGGCTGATTTCGAAACAAATTCGACCTCGAAAACACAAAAAAAAACGCAAGCGCAAACGCAAAAGCAAAAGCAAAGCCACAACAATGCCGTTACAGGCAGCGCTGCGACGTCGCGACGTCTGTCTGTCTATATGTCAAGCGTAAGCACATTATTGCACGCACTTTCGCTCTCCCTTACTCCCACGCTATGCACATACATACATACATACATACATATACGTCATCTTTCGGGAAAACAAGTAAAGTCAAGTGTACTTAGTAAATGAAAATTGCTATTTGCTGCGTTCTGGGAAACAAAAAGGTCGAAGGCGTGAGATGGGCGTGTCGCTGCGACTCTCTGTGCTAATTGTTGCTTTGCACATAAGTATGTAGGTTTTTTTTTCTTTTTATTTCATTTTATTTTGCTCTTGCTATTTTCCTTTTAGCGCGCACATTTTTGTGCGTTTCGCTTTTATTTTATTTTCTTTGCGTCTTGTTATTTTGTCACCTGCACACAATTTCACGGAAATAATTAACAGCATTTTTTCGAGCGGTTCGTTGACATATTTTACACAGCAAATACATACAGACAAATGTAAATACATACATACATATGTATGTATGTATGTATGTATGTATGTATGTATGTATGTATGCGTTTTATTTGCTTGTTAATTGCTTAAAATTTATGTCAGGCGAAAGCAATACCGAAAAATTAAAAGTGACAGATTCTGTCTTGATTCACTGCGATTTGCATACGCTCGTTTTTGTTGTGGGCGGAATGAGGGCGGGGGTTGGGCAATGGAGGGGGTGGGGGTGGGAGTGAGCCGACAGGGTCAATGTTCACTTAAACAGGGTGTAAACACAGCTGCAATGCTAATAAGCAATAGAATTAACAGTGACAGTGAACGACTAAGAAAATACTCTGTTAAGTGTACGTACTTAATGTTAAAACTGTTTGGGAATTCGAAATGAAGTAACAGTGAGAATTGTTGTGTTTGTTGTCATTTTATATTTTGTTTAGTCGCTTGACTAAAGTAACGTTTCAAATTTGTTTTAAACAAACCAAATTCTTACGAGACGTTTATATTTTATATACTTAGATAATTTATCAGTTTAATTAATTTTCTTGAATCGACAAATTGCCATTGTAATATGACTAGCAAAAGATAATCGCTATCTTTTCAGCATATATATATGTACATATGTATGCATTCTGAAGTATTATTCAATATTGATGTCATCTTTACAAATTCACTGCTCATGGGCAAACTTTTGAACGCCCTCAAAAAACTAAAAAATTCGCCACCTTGTGCGCAAAAAAAAAAGCATACAAATGGAATTTGTTGTTGCTAGTAAATGCCGTTTGTTGTTGTTGTTGTTGCTGTTATTATTTGCTTTTGTTTTGTTCGTTTTGTGCGTTATTGTTGCAATTCATGGAAGCTACGTGACCGCAAATAAATAAATAAATAAAGAAATACACACACAGACACACACATACATATAAACAAAGACACGTAAAAAATGCAGCCAGCTAAAACCGTTATACAAAAAGAGAAAAAGGAGTGAGCAGGGATAGGGAAGGGAAAGGGGAGTAACAAACTCATATTTCAACTATAATCTTATCAGCTTTTCGATGTTGAATTATAACCCAAAAGCGAGCAGAGAGAGCGAACGAGAGAGCGAAAGAAGGAGATAGCCGAAACATGCAAAACAATTTATATAACAAGTCAAACACAAATAGCGAGCAAGTGAGAGGGAGAGAGAGAGAGAGAGAGAGAGAGACAGAAGGAGTGAGTGAGTGAGTGCGGCATTTGCATCATTAATCCCTTTTAGCTCTCATGTGTCCTTTAGCCTGTGATTTCTTTATTTTGCACTGTGTCACTTGGCGCTGAGGCAAATTTCTCTACAATATACAATATACTATATACAAACACATACACATATATTTATAAGCGAAGGGCGAATATTTTTCCGCAAAATTTGTTTTATTGCCTAGCTGGTTCTAGAATCTGTTAGGAGCAAAGGCTGTAAAAGGGGTAAGAGGGACAACAAAGCGAACGTGTGTGCAAAAACAGACTCTTTTTACTGGCGTTTAATACCCTAAACTTAGGCTATTCGAACTTGCATGCTAAATATGTAACGCATTACGTTTGTAAGCAACTAGAGGTATTTTTGATTAGCCGAATAGTTTATATATCATATATAGATGTTCCATGCTTGAAATCATCTTAATAAAACTATACGAAATTGTTAATATCAATCGAGAATATTCGTTTATTAAACATCAATTATTATGTCTACTCTATGATATAGCTGCAATTGCAAAAAAAAACTAGTTCAAAATTGACTTGTACCTAAAAAGAAACATTATTGTATTGATCAAATATTACGTATACGTAATATAATAAATGGAAATATTTATAAAACTGCTTTGTTGCTTGAGCAAAATGACCTATAACGACGTTAACTGCTGTTGAATATGTTTCATTGAAGATTCATTGCAATTGTACAATCGAATTCAGTGAAAATTCAGTGAGTATTCGAGTTAATCACTAGTTCTGTAAAGTTTGGCATCATTTTGCACAAACTGGCTCAACAAAAGATCATATAATAAGTTGCAGTTTAGAGTATTATAAATGAATCATTATTATACTTAATTATAGCGTATATCTAGCGAACTGAATCACTGAAGTTTTATAGAGATTGGCAACTTCCTGAACAAATTTGATCAAGAAAAGACTATAATATTGAATACATACAAATGTCTGATAAGTTTTAGTGCAGTGTATTCCAAATGAAACATTGTTTCACTTCTGTAACGAACTTCGGCTAGAGTATTTGCTTGTCGGCAAGCCGAAAGATAACTGTTTGACTGCTGTCACCTCACTCTTTCACTCGCTCGCTCTCTCTCTCTCTCGCTCTCTCTCTCTCTGTGTGCTTCACTCCCTGTCGCATTTGAAAATAAATTTGCATACAGCTGCGACGGCGGCAAGCCAACAATTGTTGCGGCAATGTCCTGTGTGCCTGCCTTCAGAGCCAGCCCCTTACCCTTAACCCCTTCTTGCCCCCTTCACTGCTGCTGCTGCTGCTTGCAACAACAGCAACTGTGCCGGCGGGCCACTAACCATCGCCTCCCAACCCCAACCCCACCCCCAGCCACCACTGCCACCTTTTTCTATCCAGTTGCTTGCAAATTTACGACCAAAAGCATTTTCAAGAGTTTTATGCGCGTTGAGTGGCAGCAGCAGCGTTTGCTGTAAGGGGGGCTTCAAGGGGAGCTGGGGCTGTGTGTTGGCTGCAGGACCAACATTTAAGTTGGCCAAAAAACTGCACACACACCCACAAACACACACACACACACAGAATACTAGATACAGCTGTGTATGTAGTATGGCCGCTGGTTATTTGCCTGGTTTTAGGCCCAAAAACTCGTCGCGTTTCATAAGCTTTTTGTTAATCCGCCCGCCCCTCCACGCTGCTCTCAAATGCTGCCCCCGAAGAAGTCCACTAAGCTTTTTTCCCTTAGCATTTCATTTCAAATACACTTTGGTCTTGTTTTTGGTTAGATATCCTACCATAAATGCTTGCCAGTTGGGTATAATGGCGCATAATAGAGTTTTTATACTCTTTTCGAAGAAAATAGTATATTAAGTTTGTGCTGAAGTTTGTAACGCATAGAAGAAAGCGTCGGAGACCCCAAAAGTTACTGCCAGTATGCTTAGAATGACAAAACAAATTGATCTAGCCATGTCCGTCTGTCTGTCTGTCTGTATGTATGCAAACTAGTCCCTCAGTTTTTGAGCTATCGCGATAAAACTTTGCACAGACACTTATTATTCCAGGGGACAGCACATTGGTTGGAGCCGGCCGGATCGGATCACTATATCTTATAGCTGCTATACAACTGGCAATGAATTATATTCTTAGAACAAAAAAAAAAATTTCAGTGGTATGCAGTTGGCAGAGTGAAAATTGCCTATAGGTTCGAAAAGAGTATAAAATCTTCGGCACGCCGAAGATAATCCTTCCCCACTTGTTTTTGTTTGTTTAGGAGGGGTTAAGAGTAAAAACTATATATATATAATATATATAGGTCTTAAATCTTACTTTCTAATTGCCTAAAAACTGCTTTTAACTTTTTACAATCATTTTTATACATTTACAAGAGGTATTTCATCTGTAGTTTATCACCAAATTCGTTAGTTATTTATTTTACAGAGCATCGAAGCGTGCGTGCATACCCCACTTCATTTTTTGTAGTGCATTTCGCACAGTCAGTCGTCACTCGCCAGTCAGGAAGTACAAAATTTTCCGGTTTTACTGTGCGCTCGTGATGTCAGGAAATCGTTCCTAGTTTCTAGAATAGGCAGAAAGTGAGAAACCAGAGAGAGAGAGAGAGAGAGAGGGAGCGAGAGAGAGGGAGAGCGCGAGAAAGAGTTTGGCTGATTGTTTGAGCGATTTGCGTCTTTTATGAAATGAAAAGTGGAATACCCCTAACCCACAGCACAGACACCCTACCCTACCCTACCCTACACACTACACCCTACCCCAATTGGGTTGATGGGCGCGTAATTTTTGGTTCTGTGTGAGCCGCAAATGCAAAATGGGAGCATTTATTGAACTTTTCGCTAAAAGATATTTTCGTTTGCTGCGAATTGGGTTAACACATTGGATGGGGGGCACTTTGGTGGGGGAGTGAGGGGAGGGAGAAGTGGGGGCCTGTATAGTGTACAGTACACACAGAGTCCAAATGTAGGCCGCTTATTTTGCTTGATGAAAATGTTAAGAGTTTTCTACTTCAACTTTGACTGCAACTGTTATGAATTTGCGATGTGAGTCGGAAAATTGTGCTGCCCAAAGTAAATAGTAAGTTATATTTGGTATTTGAAAGTATTGCTCTTATTGAGAAGGATAGTGGGGAGCACCAGCAGAGCAGAGGTAGCGATTTCGATTGCCAAAGCATTAAATCAATCAGAAATATTTGGCAAGAAATTGTATGTAAATATTTTTTATATACTACTAAATGTTTTATAATGTTATATAAATTATTTTGTGTCGACTGTCAATAGTCGAAAATAAATAAATTAATAAATAAATACAGTGTGATATTTGATGAAAATTTTAATTTAATATATAAAATTTATTGAATTTTAAATATTAAAAAAATTAAAAATGAAATTTTGTGTATTAAAAAAATCTATCTGAACAAACTTTAGATATTTTTTTAAAAATTTTAATTTTAGATATAATATTCATCATATTTCAAATATTTAAAAAAATAAAAATTAGATATTCTGTATTCAAAATAGCAGATATAAACTTTCAGATTTACTCTAATACGCCTCGGGCATAGATCAATTCTATAATTCCATTAATTGTTATGGAAAGTTAAAAGTTCAGTGTTTATTCTCAATGAATTGAGTAAATTGCACTTAACTAGTTCAGTTTGCTAAGTCCATAACAAATTTAACTCCTATAACATCACATAAATCTGTCTTAGATCTCCTTGTCCTTCTCCCAAATAGTCATACAACTAAGCACACATTGCTTATACAAATTTTAATACATTTTAAAGTCTTGTCACTTGAGCACATTGAATAAAAACTCATAATATTTGCGCATTTCATTACACACACAAAAAAACGCAAAGAAAAAAACTTCTCTTTTTTTTCTGTTGCTCGCAACGCAAATTTGTCTACTTTATTTTGTGTAAATTTCATGAATACTTCTACCTATGTATATACACAAGACTGGAGCAGTAGTAGTAGTAGCTGGCTAAAAGAAGCAGAGAATGTAGTAGAAGAAAAATCTATTTTTTGCGTGCAGCTGGAAAAAAAAAAAAGAATATATCTGTGCATAATTTCATAATGAGCACTGAACTAACACAAAAACTCTGGTGACGAGGCTGAGATGAGTGGAGTGGGGGCGGCGCAAGGGGGCGTGGCAGCTGAGTGCTCCACAATATGCTCCGTTGGGCTGGCTGGCATTCGAAAATGCGTTCGCTTTTTCACTTTGTGTTTGAAGCAAATTGCTCATACGCCACGTTGCACGCCCGCGAATGCGGGCCAAAGGACGTCGACTACGACTACGGCCAGAGTACAGTTAGACGAGTGTGTGTGTGTGTGTGGGGGGGGCGTGGCAGCATATAGGCAGCGCTCATAATTATGATTATATGAGCTGTGATTACGGCGTATTTGCCGCCGCCGTAAAGCCCAAGGGGGAAAGATTATGGAATGGGAATGGGAATGGGAATGGGTAGAGAGCTTGATGATGAGGGTTTCCCTGCAATTTGGCCCATGGCGTTGACTAACTGACTTTGATGATGACTGAGTAAGCGACTATGTGTGTGTGTGTGTTTAGAGAGTGTGTGTGTGTGTTTGACTGCTTGGTTTAATAGCCGGTAATTGTTTGCTGTGGGCTTTTACCTTTGATTTGCCGCATTTGTTAAGCCTTTTAGATTATCAAATTGTACACCAAAAAGTGCAATTAACACATTTTAATAAACAACGTAAATATTCAACTTATTATCGATGCGCTATATCAATTGATTATGGCATCGAATTATAGACACATAAAATGAAATTTGAAAGCAGTTGTGAATGCCAAACATATATAAAAAAGTTTGTTTAAATGTGCTGAATACAAATTGTTGTTAAAACAAACTATATCACTTTATTTTTGAGAAGTATATGTACAATAATCGAATAATCGAATATGTAATCCATTCATGCTAAAACTAGAGCTTAGACATGAAATCAAAATGAATAAAAAAAAAAGATTTTAGTTTTACTGTTCATATCGAATATCTTAGTAAAACAATCCATACATTTAGTTATTCCCTCTAAATTAAGTGACAACTTTTGTGCAGCTAACTGTATTAATCGCTTTATACTTTATACTCCAGTCATCTGTTGAGAATTGCCAAAAACAAATAGTCGAAAAACACACAAAAGCTGGCAAATCTCAACTTACAAGTTTCCTAATTACCGGTCAAAGTTCGTGTTTAACCTCCTCTCTCTCTCTTCTTCTTCGTGTAATGCAAACTCAAAAATTCATCAAGCTAACAACAGCAACAACTACAAACAAGTGGGAGCTGGGGGGCGGCAAGGACTTTGACTTAATATTTTCCCCCAAAGCAAAACAACAAAAAGCAAATGCAAAAGAAAATAAGCAAAAAATCGCAGCACGTGGAATAAAAGATACCCTAGCAAATCGGACTCACAGTTTGAATTTCTTACATATTGATCTACAGTATTGATAAGTTAAGATCATAATAAAGTGGGAAAACAAATTCAAAGCAAAAATCATTATTCAAGAACTTTTATATTCAATATATTTATAATATATAATATAATAATAATATATATATATATATGTTATAGTAGAAACGGTTACACATTTAGTGCAAGAATCATCTTACTCTACATGCAAATGTAAATAAAAGGGTATGCCAAAAACCTGATAAACAAATCGACGACGACTTTGACAAACTTTGTTTTTTTCTTTCTCTGTTTCGTTTGCACTTGTCGAGAGTTTTGTAATTGCAGGTTCGTTCATGTTATTCAAGTTGTTTGTCTTCTTCTTCGTCTTCATCATCTTCTTCTTCTGTCCGTCTGTCTGTCTGTCTATCTATCTACTGTACTTTACTTTTTTGTTCCAGCTGGTTTGCCTTCTATACTAATTCGTTAGTCAGCCACGTGATGTACTCCATCTAGGTAATTTGTACTTGTATCTCTATCTCTATCTCTATCTGTATCTGTATCTCTATCTGCATCTGTGTGTTTGTAGCAAAAGGCTTTTACTAGCTGACGACATTTGAACTATCAAAGTTGTATGTCAACCTGTTTTCAAACTGACACCGAACTAAACCAAACTGAATCGGAGCGTAGCAACCATAACCAACAATATGTTGCTGTCCCCCTCCCCCTTCCCCCTCTCTCTCTCTCTCTCCATCCCTTTTACTTGTGCTTCTCTCGCAACTTTCATGTGGCCCACCTTTATCTAAAAATAAAAAGCGTTCCCAGTTGTCGCATGTACAATGGGTCTGCAAATGATTATTTACAATAATAGTTATATAAATAGTTACAGTAACTAATATCCCTATAATAAAATCGATGATTAACTAAAGTTGGCGCAGATTCCCACAATGTATTTTTAATTGTATAAAAATACATGTTTATTGAGTAACAGTCAAATTTCAACGAAAATCTTTGCTCAGGCAATATTAGTTTCTCAAGTCCCTTGGAAATGCCTTTCCAAACATCTAAAACTGCTTTAACTTGCTCAAAACTGATCCGAATTTGCTGCCTGAATCTGAATTTAGAGAGTGGTTTGGGTTCTTTATTAGAACTACACTTAAATTCGAAGCACTTTTGAAATTTCAATTTTCTATTGAATACTAGCAATGAAAATCACCAAATCACTAGAAATGCCTTTCCAAACATCTAAAACTGCTATAACTTGGTCAAAACTGATCCGATTTGCAATCCAGAGGCAGTTTTGATCATGATTTGGGTTTTGTATAAGATAAAATTTAAATTTTCTTTGAAACACAAGCCAAGATAAGGTTATAAACTGAATATTTTCATATATATTGGTAGCTTTTAAGTTTCTTAACGTTTTGCCTACTTTGCAACACTGTACATAAACTACGAACTTAAGTTTTGTTGTTGTCATCGTCTATGCTCAACTTCCATTCGACTCAATTACTTGGGAAAATGCAAGGCCCTGCATTTGCCCTTCACTTTGCCCGCCTCTCCCACCCCTCCCCCCCCTCTCTCTCTCACTTTTTCCTATTGCTTGTGCAAGGCAGAGCAATGAAACTCTCTCAAAAACCGTACTTCGTCTTTGGCTATTGAGCTGTTGTACGCTTCCCGTTTCCCGTTTCCCACTTTTCCCGCTTTTCGTTTCATGTCTTGCTGTAATTGACATTTCAATTGATTTAAGTTGACATTAAACGACACACATTAAATGCAGCTGCAAAAGCTCCAACTCAACATATAACGGCATAAAAGTAATTCCAAGTTTGCTCTGTGTGAAATTATATGCTCAAGGTGAGTTCGAGTTTAATTTGAATGTGTTGGAGCTTATCAATATGGCTGCAAACTATTATTCAGGGCTGGCAATGGCAACTTATCACGCAGCCCTGGTAAGCTATTATATTTCTTCAAGTCGAATTTCAGCAGGTGATCTATCACTTAACAAAGTTAGCTAGAGCAGAAAGTTTTTGGGCGTGTGTTGTATAACGAAAATTGGGAGTGTAAAAAAAGAAGTAAGGTTTCTTTGAACTTTGAAGAAAGTTCAATTTGTAATGCAGCTTTTAGCTAGAAAACTTTTTACTTGAGTGTGTCAAATCAATCACTTTTCTAAAACTTCAAAATTATAAATGTATACATTTTGTTATCACTTTACAACACTAAGTAACAACTGTCATCCAAAACCAGCTCGAACCTATTAGTAATTCCAAGCTACAACAATGCTTTTAACGACCGCTTCCAATTAAATTACCCATTTAAATGCGTTTTAATGTGTTAATTCATTTCAACATTTGCTGTTGATTAAGGAAATAAAAGGCCAAACAATGTTTGGCCAGCTCAAATGTCATAACAATTAAATGCAATTGTTTGTGAATTATATTTGTAAAACCATTAAACAGGTGGAAAGCGGGGAAAGCCTCGAAAAACAAAACCAATGAACTGTAAAACACGAGAAAAACAAGCAAAATGGGCGGAACGAAGTTTAAATGCTCTTTCTATTAAGGTCATTATAATATATTTATACGCAAAGATGTATTATATGGTCATATTCTATTTAATTATTTATATATTTGCAATACTTGGACAATGCAATGAAATATCATTTTATTTTTTATTGATTTCTGATTAGTTGAAAAGCCTTTGCATTTATAAAGAATTACAAAAATAGTGTTGGAATACTCCTATTCAACGTATACAAATATCGTTACAGAACACTGTGTTTAATAGTTTGGTCACACTTTAAGTGGTTTAGTTTGTTACAAACTTACAGACTAAATCATTATACCTTGCCATTAAAAAGCTTTTTGCAACAAAGCATTCAACATTAAGTAGAACAGAATATACAATTATATTTTAAATACATATTTCAGCCTATTAGCTGAAACTCGAAATTTAATGGAGCTAAACACGCCCAAAATTGCTCTAATGCATTTTTAGACAACAATGCTAGATTATTACGTAAGCGAATACATACATATATACAAATATATATATATATACATAAGTAGCTATGTACATATATATAGTAGCTAAAACTCATCATTAATCATGTGTGTGTAGGTGGAAAAGCTAGATAGATAGATACATAGATAGAATAGAATAGGAGAAGAGAAGGGAAGAGCACAGGCAGACAGACAACTATAACAACAATGACAACAAACTGGTAACCCACATCAATTTGGCCAAAGTCAGAATTAGTCCGTACGGTCAATAATATTTCACACCCCGTCAAGTGACCAAACATCATTAAGATGGGCCAACAATATGAACGGGGTGGTTGGTTTAAGGTTTGGGGGTTTTTGGGTTTTTGGGTTTTCAGACTGGCAGTGACACAAATGCTTATGACATGTAAAATGGTTTTGGCTAATTGTGTCAGAAAGAGAGGTGGCACGAATTTGGGGAGTGAAAGAGAAGGAAAATGCGATCAATATTTGGACACAGTGTTGGCAAACAGCAAACAGCAAGCAGCTGGACGTTATAAATTGTTCTAGCAGACTAAATCATGATTTTATTTAAAAATATGCTGCCGCAAACTTCAGCAATTTGGTATTTCTGTTGACAAGCTAAAAAAAATAGTATTGGTAAACAACACAGACCAAAGTGTTGTAAAAGTTCAGTTTCGTTTGTAGAAAAAAAAATACTTCAATTTAGACTATTATGTTTATTATGTATTTTCAAAAAAAAAAGTCATTTCAATCACAGAAATCCAAACTGCATTTAATAGTTCAATGCAGATCAATATTCAATCGGCTGACCAGTATTGGAAAATGATACTAAACTCTGATTGGCAAACGCAGACGTCACTTGCAAATCCAGACACACACACACACACACACACACACACACACATTTTTTATATTCATTTCTTTGCCGTTTGCAAGTTTTTAATGCTGCACACAACACACAAAATAGAAAGAAAGAAATAGAAAATAACTGTAAACTGTAAAGGCAGCTGAAAAGAAAGCAACAACAACAACAGCAGCAGCAGCAACAGCCAGCAACACTTGAGCCAAATAGAGCGAACGCGCACACAACAAATAGCAAAAACAAAAACAACAGCAACAAAATGGAAAGCAAAACACAAGACAACACAACAGGCAATGTGAAGTTTTGTGTCTGTTTATGCAGACACACAGACACACACACACACACACACACAAACAGAGAGAGAGAGAGAGAGAGAGGGGTCGCTGGAATGAAACAAGCTTCGGCAAGCAAAAGCAGCAGCGACAGACGAAATGCGGCTGCCGGCGGCAAACAGCAACAATTTTCAGCAACAGCCTCCCTTCTCTCTGCTGCCCCTCTCTTAAACTCTATCATTCTGCCCACAAGAGCAGCCTTCAAGAGGCGCGCAGCGCAAAAGTAAGTGCGAGAGAGCAAGAGGGAGGGAGGGAGATAACATAAGGTCGCTGCGAGGGGATTGCCAAATGTTTTGAATTCAACTCCCTTGGGCTCTTCCTACACTTCTCACTCTTCCCCCAACCTAACCAAAGTCATATTGTGCCTTTGATGAGTGGGTGGTGACAGAGAGCGGGAGAGAGAGAGAGAGAGGCAGTCGACCCTTCGCTTTGCGAGTTTTGTGCTCAGCAATTTGATGAGTTTTTAATTGGTAGTTGTTGTTATTTTTGTCAGTTCTTTTTTTTTTTTTTACTTGTGCGGTAGTTAAGGCTACTAGAAGTAGGTTTAGGGGCGGGGAGCAGGGGGGGCGTGTGTGTGTGTGTCTATCGCAGCAGATATTCATCATGCGCTTTGCTATTTGATGAAACTTCCAGCTGAAAAAGCACTCTTAGCTCCATGAAGGACATGTATAAGTACATGCACAAGTACATACACATACACATACGTACATATGTATGTATGTATGTACATAAGTGTGTTTAAGCGCACATGAACCTGTATTTAAGAAATGAAGATTTTATATGTTGTGCTTTTACACAACTTTCTTGTACATGTTTAATTTATGTTATGCTGCTTGTTTTTGCACCGCTTAAGCTTATTGCCAGCAAGTGTTAGTTTCTCTAGCTGTACGAAACAACTAAGCAGATTAACTTGGAATTCAATAATAAATTTATAATATTTATTCAAATAAGTTTTTATGTTACAGCAGAATTGGAATTTGCTTGCAAGTGCTTTGCATTACTATGTTCAATGAACTTTCATGCTTAACAAATGTTAAGTTAACATACAAATAAAAACCACATAAAATGTTATCGATAACATTTGATTAGGCGCACGCAAGCAAAAACAAAACCCGTCACATGCTTACACATACACATGCCTGTGTGTATATTTGTGTATGTATTAGGTTAATTGTCCCACTGCTGCATTGGCAGGCATGGGAAAAAGGGAGCACGGCGCCACACATTGTTGTTTTTGCTATCGCTTTTTTGCTTTTGCTGTTATTTACGGCAAACTGTCATCAGTGTCAACAGCAGTGGCAGCAGCAACAACAACACACATTGGCGGCCGCTGTCGTTTGCTCATTTGTCAGAGAAAAAATACATAAAGAAAGAAGAAAATAAAACAAATAGCGAGCGCAAGGCAGAGAGCAACGGCCAGGCTCAAGCAGACGAGAGAGCATGAGAGCGTAGGGCAACGTCAAACATTTTGTTTTTTTTTTTTGGGACAGCCAACAACAAAATGAATCACAAAAGAGCGTGTGCCGACGCGCGACGTCTGCTGCCGCTGCCGCTGCTGACGTGCCGACGCACGCGTCTCTGCCAAAAGCAATGAACGAATGTGCGTCGACTGCGCTGCCGCAGCGCAAATGTGTTACAAAGAGTGTTCTCCAGCTGTCCGTTTTGCCTTCCCACTTCCGTCTCGCTTCGTCTCTGCCAACAGCGTCGGTCACTTTGTTTAAGTTCATTATAAATGCGTTGCCAGATGCGAATGTAAAATGTCAGTGTGTGTGTGTGTGTGTGTGAGGAGCGAGAGACTGCAAAACTGTAAACTTTGTTATGCTGTGACCAGCGGCTTCAAATTGTAGCAACAAATTGCAGCATTTTTTTCCACTTGTTGTTGTTGTTGTTCTTATTGCTGGCGCAAATTAAAGTGGCATGTAGAAGTTTTACAAAAAGCAACTGCAAATAATACACACACACACACACATGCACACAAGTGGGTAAAAAGACTCGCAAAAGAAGTAGCAGGCAAAACAAGTTGATGATTCTAAGTGGTTAAAGAAGTTGAAAAGTCAAAAACTGGACAAGAGAGAGAGAGAGAGGGAGATTGTGTGGTAAGTTACGAGCAGCTGTTGACTGAAAGTTGTGCAAGAAATTGTGTTGCAAGTTTCTCCATTTGCAACCAAGGCAGAGAATGAATGTGAAGGAGAGAGAGAGAGAGAGAAAAGAATCGGCTCGCTGCGCTTTTGATTAAAGTGCGAAAGTTTTTTTTTTTGTTCTTGTAGGGAGAAAGGAGTAGCTTTAGTTCTTTAGTTAACTAAGCATCCAGGAAGGCTCAACTTTAACTGTTTCAATGGCTCAGTAACTTAGTAACAATATTGCTGCATATTCAAATAATTAACAGAAGTTGAAAAAAAAACAATATTTTTGTTTGGGTTAATTGCAAATATTTTTTGGGAAATTCTGTCCAGCATAACCCTATATAAGCCCGAAATTTTACTCGAGTCCTGATAATACATTTAATTGTATTTATAATTTAATCGTTCAATTTTTTAGCCTCATTTTATGCACTGTAAATCCAAATCGGATTGCCGTGTTTTTTATCCAATATTCTGAAAATCTAGATTTTGGTTACATTCCCGGTTTATACTTTTAGAAAGCACAAAAACGCGCAAATTTCCAGCAAATATACCAAAATAATATCACCACTATCTCTATTTAATATAATATCCTTACATAACCTACAATCTTTAAGTAGTTCATTCTTTTTTGAATGGTTTTTGTACAAAAGTTAACACTAAACATTGAATTAACCCTTGTTGAGTAAAGATAACTAGTTTTCTTTTTTAGGCTAACGCTCTGTTTTCGACTAATTAACTGAGTTGGATTATATCTATGCAGATAAGTTTGTTTAGAGCCATATACAACTAAATATTATTATCATCTATAAATTTAGCCAGTTTATTTACGTTTAAGCCAACGCATCAGACAAAAGAAATTCCAACAAAGTCATGTCATAATCATCATTGTGGAATTTGTGAGAAACATCTGATTTCACCTATTTGCCACAGCATTTTCATCACTTCCACAAGCGTAAACAAAATTCCGACTCGCCGATGATAAACGTATGTACATACATACATACATAATGAACACATGTAAATTAAGTGCAGGCCAAAGAAAATAAAGCACAATATAAAGAATAAATAAAAGAAGAAGACGACAACAAGAGAAAAATCAATGTTCTTTTAAGCACTCAAAATTATGAGAATCCTTGACCTTATTATGTGCGGGGCCAGAGCAGATACAGAAAAGATAATGAACTCGATAAGTTTCATTTATGCGGTATGTCTATTTTAGCAGCAGCCACAACAACAACAACAACAACAACTAAATGAGCTGAGCTCAGCAGCAACTACAGACAATAACAACAACAACAACAACAAAGCCGCCGCCTCATCATGTAATGGAGAAATTTTTTTGTTCATTTTGTTTTTGTTTTAGTTTCTGTCTTTCTCTCTCTCTCTGCTGTGCGCTCTCTTTTGGCACCGTTTTTCGGGCCAGCAAGAAGCCAATAACCTTGAGGCAGGTTTTTTCGCAACGTCGGCGGCGAATCAACGCAAAAAGCAGAAAGCAACAACAACAACAAACAAACAACAAAAAAACAAGCAGAAGGCACCGCAAAAACAAAAACAAATATGAAGCGCAGTTTATAATCAAAAAGCAAAAAATATATATGTATGTACATACAGCGAGCGAAAATTGAATCTGTAGTTATTAAGAGGGGGAAAAATGCAGAGCTGGGGGAAAATGTGTCTGTGGAAAATTTTGATGATTATTCGTAAGAAAAAACGTTAAAGTATGATATCATTATGAAATCAACTGAATAAGATGTGTGCATGTGAATGCTTAAGATATTTTACAACAGAATTATAATAAAATAAGTTAATCAAGCCCATTTAGGTTAAGCAACAGCTAAAACTAAATAAACCTAGTCTTATGTTGAGCTAAGCAAGCTAGTGTTGTAAAACTATCGAAAGTGGAAACATTCGTATTTCAACTGATTTGCTTTTTGAGACAAGCAAAAGTTAAAGCTTCTGCTAAATTATAATAGGCACTTTCGTTAATATTGTCGACAGAGAAATAAAAAACAATCTTAATTACCCCGTTGAGAAAAAAAACCAAATTCCAAAGTCGATAAACAATATCAAACACATTCGATAAACATATTAACCAAATTGGCAGTTTATAAATATGCCAAGCATTTCAAACATGCGAAAAAAAAACATTCTAAATTGCTATTAAAATTAGTTAACACGCTACATTCGATGCTAGTTTACTCGATTTCCAGCTATCGATTAATACAGATAAATTAATCAGAGCACTAAAATGTTTAGCTGCAAAACCAAATTATTTCTAGGTCATTGGCAAAAAGAAATGCCAACAAATTTCAGGTCGCCCACTTGGCCAAAAACACACAGATGCACACACACACACACACACACACACACACACACACAGATACACACCTATTGTGTTTGTCGGAGATCATTAATCATTGTCAGTTAAACAATAACAGGCACAATAACAACAACAACAGAGGGTGATACATCGCATGTACATAAGAAGAAAAGTGAAACCCAATGACTATTAAACTGTATGTCTGTCTGTCTGTCTGTGCCTGTGTATGACGATACAATGTGCAAAAGGCGAAACAGTTAGCTGGTTAAGTACAGCCTGTTGAAAAGGTCAAAGCTGATGACACAACCAGAATTGGCCAAGTGTCTGTTAAGCTAACAGGCATGTTAAATGCCCTATCAAGTGAACTTGGAGGACAAGTGAAAGCAAATCACGCAAATAAAACCAAAGTTTGGTCTTGTAAGAAGTTAATTATGCAGTGAGTGAATTTCATTAAGTCTAACAACAGTTGCTATAAAGCGGCCATGGTCGATACCAATGGAAGCAAAAGACGGCATGCTCGATTTTTATCGTTAATCGATTAATTTGATGTGAATGTTATTAAATTATGATTCAATAGAGCTAGTATAAAAGGACCATGGAGTTCACAAATGAAACCAAAAACTTTTAAGGCGTCATGCTTGATTTTTATCGTTTATCGATTAATTTTATGTGAACTTCAAAAGAATATTATTTTAGGTGAAATAAGTTACTACTGACTACAGCTGTGATAAAGTGACCCAGGCAGACAATAATGAAACCAAAAATGAATAAGAAGACCCAATGCTCGATTTTATCGTTAATCGACTGAGTAAAAATATAAAGTTAATTTATAAAGTGTAATAAGTTATTACTGAATATAGCTGCTATAAAGCGACTAGGGAAAACAATAATGAAAATAAAAATGAATGAGAAGAACCCGATTGGTTATCGGTTATCGATTAATTGAAAATATAAAGTTAATTTTTAGAGTATAATAAGTTATAACTGAATATAGCTGCTATAAAGCGACTAGGGAAGACACTAATGAAAACAAAAATGAATGAGAAAAAGCCATGCTCGGTTTATCGGTTATCGATTAATTTAATTAGACTAAAATTAACATGCCAAATAGGGTATTTAGCTTGCTGTCGTCGAAATGTTTCAAAAACTTATGTTTTCATGGCACAGGTCGACATTTAAGCGTCGAAGGGTGAGTTTCGAGTGCTGGTCCGAGATGATGGTCAGGAAAGGGAAAGGGAAAGGTCTGGCGACCCTTTTAATAAGCAACGTCGTCAGTTTTTCCAACAGCGGGTCAAAATGTCATAAGCGTCATCAAGCGAATGTGGCTCGTAAACTTGAAGCTTTTGTTTGTTGTTGTTGCTGTTGTTGTTGCTGCTGCTGTGCAAAAGTGAAATCTATAATAAAATGTGTGTTTGTCCGTCCGCTTTACACTTTTCATTTTAGTTACACACAATGTGTGTTGTGCATGCAGCTATCTGTCTCTGTCGCACACTTTTCGCACGCTTTAAAGGCAGTTAAAATTGTAATTTTCCTCGCCTGATTTTAGTGACAGAAGCGAGAGTGTCATAAATTTCCACTCAAGTTGCTTTATCAATGCGGAACCGGAGAGTCACATAACTTTCGCTTCAATGGCCAGCGATTGGAATTCTATTGTGAATACCAGATACTAGATACTAGATACTAGACGACTGACTAGATGGCATCGATGCTATAAAACTCCAAGTTAACACTTACACTGTACGCCAAAAGTCGTTAATCTCTTTAAAAGTGTACCTCATGACTCACCTGCAAAGAGAGAGAGAAAGAGAGAGACAGATAAGCAAAAAGAAAACGAGAATTAATTTACATTGTTGCTAAAAATAGAGTTACATGCAATAAGAAAGAAGAAAAAATATATAAATTGTTACTCGATGGGGTTTCTACGCGGACCCACGAATATATATATATATATATATCTACAGATATATGTATATATGTATATATAGTATGCTTAAGTTCAAACGTACGTTTATGCAAATGTGTGTAGGGTATATTTTGGAATTCGCTTTTATTTTCGTAAGATTAGTGAAAGGAAGTTTGCCTGATTTGTTTTGAATATTTAAGCAGAGATAGTCGTCAATGACGCAAATAGCATTGGAAATATCTTTATTGCTATATAGGTTTGGTCATAAATTAGCTGAGGGAATATAGCTGGCATTACTACTATCCGGCTTGGCCTGGGTCAAACGATTTTCGGGTTTCTCACAGGCGACTAAATGTAAAATATCATTGGATAAATTTATTTTGGTTTTTTATAAAAAAAAATGCCTATCTAAGATTTCAAACTACCAAAGCTCTCTCAAAACTGATACGATTTGCCTTTGGTTTTGGATCTTTATTAGAACTGCATTTAAATTTGAATACATTTCGATTTTCTATGAAACACAGCCAAGAAAATGCTTCCATATTCGCTAGAAATGCCTTTCAAGCATCTAAAACTCCCATAACTTTGTCAAAACTGATCAGATTTTGGTTTCTGGGGCAGCTTAGATCATGATTTGGCATCTATATTAAATCTGCATTTAAATTTGAAATACTTAAAAATTGCAGATTTTCTATTAAGAATTCCCCTATAAGGCTAGTTTCAACCTTTGCACTTACAACATTTCAATTGGATTTTAAACGCCACTTAGATTAGAGAAGACGCCTTGTATAGAAAACTATAGTAATTAATCAAATTCCAAAATAAATCGTAAATTTGTAATTGCCTCTAATATTTGCTATTCAGCTGACGTTCATAGGTCAATCAACAAACTGTATCATCAATGGCGATTAAATAATTATAAGAAATACATGTAGTCAAGCGCTCATGACCAATAAACAGAGCACTTAATTAATTAGGCTATTTATTTGGGTTGTGCCAAAAGTCCAACAAATAGCAAATAGCAACGAACACGTGCGCTGACTCATTTGGCATTAAACAGAACCAAACAAAACAAATGAAATGAATGCAAAAGAAAAAAACAAAAAAACACTGATGCAGACCAAAGACAGAAAGAGAGCGTGAGAGCGAGAGAGTCCGTTACAGTTACAGTTAAAAACGTCAAGGGAATGATATTGGCGCCCGAGCAGGGACCCCGATTTTGTGGGAACAAAATTATACAGAACGCTTTGCGGTTAACCGAAAATTAAATGGAATTTCGAGTGAACTGAATGTGGTTTTGCAAATAGATTATATGTACTATGTATATATTTATGTGTTTTCAGCTTTTTCAATCTAAACATTTCTTTTATTTTTTGTTCGTAACCGCAAACATGACAAAAACTGATAAGCGATTATACAATACAGCAATCTTTGACAACTTATCAGCGTGTGCAAATAATAACAAGAGTGCTCGAGTCGAGAGTGCTCGACTAGGAGATACCATAACAAAATTATGTATTAAGTATTTAAAATGAATTAAGTATGCTAAACGAGAATTTAGTGACTTTAGCTCTTATAATTTTCAAATGATCGGCTATCGAAATTTATCGATACTTTTATCGGCACGAGCTACTGATTCTTGTTCGCTAGATCCACTCGGTTGCTCATACTGTTCACGAAAATATATACTTGATACGAGTTGCTTCCTTTGCCCAACTTCATAATACCCTGTTTAAACATTTTGCATGAGTTCAGGCTATAAACAGAAGATTTACAACTTTGCAGCTAAAACCAAAGTTTTATAGATATACATAAAAAGAACTCGAAACATTGCCTTGGCCTTTTTCTTTACCTGACCCAAATTTTGACTTGAATTCCATTGTTCATCTTTATTTTCAACACGTATTTGTATATCTGCGATAAGCAAGTGCAAATTGGCAAATGTGTCAAGTAAAAATGCGATTCTTAAGTAAAGTTTACTTTAACAATATATTATTATATTATATTTTTGTATTTTCATTAAAAACTTATGTCAATTTGGTTACTCAGAAAAGTACATCCCAGCAATAATCCCCACGCTATTCGTTTTTTTTTTAGGGTTCGTTACGTCCTTGCCTTAAGTTCTTTGGTCTATTTTAAATTTTATCGATCAAACTGCGTGTGCAGAAAACAAAAAACTTCACATTCGAAATGGAAATGGAAACGTAACGCAGTCAATTTGCACTCTCTGATTGTTTTCACTCTTTTGGGTAGAAAGTCTGGCAAGATTTTGTATACATATACATAACTTAAATGCGGTTGTGTTTTTTATACGTATACATACAATATATACTTATATATTTGTTTGTTATCTTAATTTCATTTGTGTTTTGTGCTTTGCTTTACTTTCGGCCTTTTGGATTTTTGATTAAAAACATTTATTTCGCTTTCACACTTCTTGTTCAGTTCGACCTTGCTTCTTCTTTTTATAATTCATTGCTTTTTCAGTTTTACCTGCAAATAAAGTAAGAGTAAATTCGGCATGTAAGGTTTTTGTATGCCCTGTAAATGTTTAACTAAATATTATAAAAACTACTTAAATTACTCAAAACAAACAGAATATTTAGCAACACTTTAAATAAGGGCAGCTGTCAACACTGGCTGGCATCAATTTGACGAATCAGAACCCAAAAACCAATGAATAATCAAATCAACGCAACCAGCAGAAACGACAAGAAGAAGAAGAGGCAGAAGCAGAGGCAGAGGCAGAGGCAACAACAACAGTTAGGCAAAGCAAAACAAAACAGAAAGAAGAGCAGCAAATTTAGGCCAAAGACAAACAAAAGTGGCTACCAACCAAATTGCATTAGCCAAATCACAGCTGAAAACTTTTGAAGCATGAAAAACAAAATGCAAAACGAAAAGAAAGCAAATAACAAAAACTAGAAAGCAACAACAACATCAGCAGCCTTGACAACAATTAAGAAGGGAAGCGCGCGCGTTTAAAATCGCACGCGTGCAAAAACGCAGCCAAAGTCGCGCCTCCGAGGTAATCAATCAATGTAAGCGCTTTTAAACGCGCCCAAAACAAGCCGCTAGCTAGAGCGAGATAGCGATAGAGAGTGTGTGTAATTGGTATTGATGAATTAAGTAAGCACAAACAAAGTGTGTCGAGCGAAAGAAGCTTGTTTAATGAAGCGAACAGCACAAAAGCAAATGCTGTTAAAGCGGAATCCGAGCGAAATGGGAAATGAGAACACAAACGCTTGAATCAGTTCCCATTTCACTATCAAACAGATATGTATGTATTTATATATGGAGCTACATCTCTTTAACGATTATATAGCAATTCAAAAATGTATATAATCAAGTTAGATTAAACAAACAAATATTATATAAAAAAAAGTAATCTATTTTGTAATTGTTAAGTCTGGTTTCTCAGATTACTTTGAGACTATAGCTATAGATAAGTACTTATATAAATGTATGTAGATCCAATGGAATATTTTTCAGTGCATTATACATTCAATATAAGACTTAAATGCCACAATTTCTTTTTGTATATTTATATTTCTAGAATTGAGATCGGAAACCTGAAAATCGTTTTTATACCCTGAACCCATTAAAAATGGGTAAAAAGGGTATTATGGTTTTGTGCAAATGTATGTAACAGGCATAAGGAAGCATCTCCGACCATATAAAGTATATATATTATTGATCAGTATCAACAGCCGAGTCGATCTAGCCATGTCCGTCTGTCTGTCCGTCTGTCCGTCTGTCTGTCTGTATGAACACACAGATATCAGAGACTACAAGAGCTAGAGACTTCATATTTGGAACATAAGTTCTCCTAATCCCGGGACAGATCAAGTTTATTAAAATTTATCGATTGCTCGTCCCGTTCAAAACTTATCGATAAATATCGATTTCAGACCAGCGTTTTTTGGATATAACTCACAAGTTATAAGAGCTAGAGGCCCCTAATTTGACATGTATAATCTCGAATAGCATACACATGTAACAAATATTTCACTTTTTGGATACCACCCCCAAACCCCCAAAAGTTAAAAAAACGCATTTTTGAAGGTACAACCTTGCAATTTGGTTTGGTAACACATATTATCGACAATTGCTTGCCCCAAAAATTTCAATATGATCGGACAATAAACACAGAAGTTATTTAAGATTTAACTTTCCATTGTGTGGGGCTCAGCGAAAGAGCAAGCTAACTGCTTAAACCGCTTGCACTGCTTGTACTGCTTGTACTGCAGCATGTGTGAGTTTAGAGTAGTGCGAATGATTGTAAGGACTGGGTTCAGGGTATCTCGTAGTCGGGCACTCCCGACTAGAGCACTCTTACTTGTTTTCTTCTAGAAGTAGCAAATCGCAAATACCAAAGGAATCAAAACAAGTGGGGAAGGATTATCTTCGGCGTGCCGAAGATTTTATACTCTTTTCGAACCTATAGGCAATTTTCACTCTGCCAACTGCACCACTGAAATTTCATAAGCTGTACAAAATCTAAGAATATTTAATTCGTTGCCAGTTGTATAGCAGCTATAAGATATAGTGATCCGATCCGGCCGGCTCCAACCAATGTGATGTCTCTTTGAATAATAAGTATCTGTGCAAAGTTTCATCGCGATAGATTAAAAAACATGGGATATATGGCCAAAACCGACTTCGAGTTGTATGGCAGCTATAAGATATAGTGGTCCGATCCGGCCGGCTCCGACCAATGTGCTGTCCCCTGGAATAATAAGTGTCTGTGCAAAGTTTTATCGCTATAGCTCAAAAACTGAGGGACTAGTTTGCATACATACAGACAGACAGACAGACAGACAGACAGACAGACAGACAGACAGACAGACGGACATGCCTAGATCAATTTGTTTTGTTTTTCTAAGCATACTGGCAGTAACTTTTGGGGGTCTCAGACGCTTCCTTCTATGCGTTACAAACTTCAGGACAAACTTAATATACTATTTTCTTCGAAAAGAGTATAATAACACTTTTCTGTACTACTATACTATTATCGAATTTCTATTACTTCTAAATATCTTTAACGATAGAATACAGCTGGCAAAACACTTTAAGTGACAAACTAATCAGCTTTGTTTTTATATCTTTATAGCTTTGCCTTCAAACTTCCAAATGCAGTTCAATGCAATTCCTAGTCTTCTTCCTCTTCTTCTTCAATACGCCCCCACATATCATTGGAATGGGGGCTATCACCTCATCACTTTGCACATATGTGCTTCAGAAAGAAACTCAACTTGACTCCGCTCGTTTGGCGCTACTTTTGCGGCAAATCCTTGGGTTTGGGTTTTTCCCCTTTTCCCCTTTTCCCCATTTCCACTCCCCCTTCTCTTTCATCTCATTCTTGTGCACTTTTCTAATATGGCCACACACGCTTTTAAGTTGGAGCGCCTAAA
This sequence comes from Drosophila flavopinicola, assembly GCA_035042425.1. NCBI lineage: Eukaryota > Metazoa > Arthropoda > Insecta > Diptera > Drosophilidae > Drosophila > Drosophila flavopinicola. The sequence goes on from JAWNLL010000165.1 coordinate 861,752, forward strand.
ACGCTTCAGCCCCCTTTTGCTTTTACTTTGTAAATGCAACATTGAACTGTCAACTGCTGTGTGGCACACACACACAGTCTACACACGCACACACACCCCTGCTGACTTCACTCTTGGCATTTGGCATGCAATTTCCAAATGCAAAAGCAGAACTAAGTGAGGCCTACCAACAGACTACAGCAATGTGCTGCTGCTTTGAGTCGAGTCGAGTCGAGTCTTTTGCATCTTTGCAAGTTGCAAGTTGCAAGCTGCATGTTGCAGTTGAGTTTGGCTGCCGTCGCTTTTATCCTGGTCTAAAAATGGGGTTGCGGGGCAAGTTTAATGGCGGCTATAACCCAGAAATTGCATGAATACTCAAGTGCTTCCCACTTTTTGCCATGCCCCATCCCATGCCCCATCTCATCCCCAACCCAAGTCCAGTTACACTTGCCGACTTGGCCTCGTACATAAATCATCATTGCTTTTGAGCTTGCTGCGTGTCCTCGACTCTGAAGCTATCCTCGCTGCCAAATACACACACACACACACACACACACCTTCGTCCTGCGTCCTTGGTCCTTGCGACTGCTCTCGTCCCGCTCTGCCCCTTTGGCTTTCATTGCAAAAGCCTTTTGTTTTTGTTTTTTTTGCGCTTCAAGTGGCAGTTTTTTTGCTTTGCTCCTTTCTGTTTACTATCTGCTTTGCTTTGGTTTTCTTGGCTGAGTTACTTCCTCCTCGAGTCCTTTGAAGTTTGGCTTAAGTGTGCCGGTCGCTTGACTGCTGCTATTTTATAGCCTCATTGGCGGCAGTTTCGCTCCGCTTTTGGCCGCCTTAACTGAGCGTGCAGTCAGCAGCTGCAGGAATCCGCAATGCTTCAGATAAGACGCAAATAAACATGCATAAGTAAACTACAATAATTTACATTGTTGTATACATACATGTGTATATCTCTACAGTTATGGCCCAGGCATATTTATATTGAAAATTTCGCAATTATTGCTTAAGCCGATTACAATTTAAGAGCAGCAATAAATACATCACTTATCGATAGAGCGCGTATACGATCGATTTTTTTAATAATCAAAACTATGACTTGGATAAAGTCATGAGAAAATTTGGCTAAATATAGTAGTAATTGCCAAGAACCATTAAGTTTAGTTAACAATGGAGAGTTATCGATTTTTGGTATCGATTAACTGATACGTCGATTAACAGGACAGTCGATTACTTATCAGTGATATCCTTTTTATGATAAGTTTACAATTAACGCTTATTATTTAAAGCCAATAACTTCAAAGTTTAGTTCTAAAAATTGTAAAATCAACTTAGCACAAACAATTTATGAACTAAAAATTATGTAATACAGTTTATAAAAGTTAAAACTTACTGAAATGCGCTTAATATACACTAACTTATGCTTGAACTACTTATTAGTTGCTCAAGTGTAATAAACGGTGTAAGATATGTTGCCATATCGATTACTTAGAAGTTTGCTGGCCCAATGTTAATCCACTCATTTGCACATTACGATAATGAGCCAGTTGCGCCACGTGTCGTATACTTAATATATATATATATATATATATATATATATATATATATATATATTTGCCGTGTCTATTGCTTGTTGGAACTACTTTGGCCCAACAGTTTTATTAGCTGCCTCACATTATTATCAGCTTTATCATAATCATAATCGGGTAACACATTTCTTCAACTTCGTTTGTCCAAGTTTCTATCAGCGACATTGAAATCAAATTTTTGGCGAAGAGGCTGGCGAAAAGTTGATGATTATGTTGATGTTGATGATGACAGTTCTCGTATATATATATATATATATATATATATATATGTATATGTATGGTATTCAACAAACTTAACCAAGTTAATCATAATCTCTAAGCTATAAGCAGCTTTGAGGTGGCGCACGTTTCAACTGCCTGATAGTCCAACTTTTGACGCTGATTAATTTGTGAATAGCAAGCGAGAGAGAGAGAGAGAGAGGGAGAGAGACAGAGAGAGAGGTGGCTGATAAGCAGCGAGTTTCGTTCAGTTGGTTACCCGATAAGGCAGCTTCTCTCTCTCTCTCTCCCTCTCTCTCTCTCTCGCTTGTCACCTTCTCTTGTTATCTTTCATCACTGTTGAAATACTTATATATATATTTGTTGCTCCGGCTGCTTTCTGCCAACATTTCTGCACGTTTTTTGTAGGCCCGACTGTTTGTATTCTTACGTGCTTGGCTTTTTAAGCTTATCTTATTTACATTGCCGCCTGATATTGTTATTTATCAATGGCGTAATTATCACAGTTCATTTCTCTCTCGCCTTTAATGCGTGTTATAATGATTTTTAATTGAATTTCTTCGTTATGTTCGTAATTTTTATTAATCTGCCGTTTATGTAAATAAATCGCGCATTATCAAATTGAATAACTGTTAAAATACTGTCTGAACGAAAGAATTAATGATTGATATGAATAAGGCTAAGCTGAGGGTATTTGAAATCGGTAAATGAATATAATAATAAGAGTAATCCTAACTGAAAAGGTTGGACAACCTTTAAACTGTTAAATGAAACTATAGTTCATATCGATAAGCCGATCAAGTTTTAGATTGTTACTAATCGATTGCATCTGAAATTAATTTGAATACATATTTCTTATTGATAAGAAAGCGCGAAACAAAAAAAAACATTTTAATAAGCTTTTAAGCGAAAGTCTTGCTAATCGATAATATATAAATCAGCTTATCGCCCATATATCGCTTGCAAACTATGTACATATATCGAATATAATCAACGTTTCCTTTGGTTATGCAAATGCTTAATCAAATCATTTATTAGTTATAAAGTCTATAAATCAACAATAATCGATAACATATGCATAACATAAGTTTCGCAATATATGTACATACATAATCACTGGTTATCGATAACATATAATCGTAAAGCACAATTTCCGCAACGGTCTTCAAACCAATTGACAACTAAGCAAATTATAACAAGCATCATCCGTGTGTCCGTTACTCGAACAAGATTCCCCGTCTGCCAACCAAACCAATTTGCCTGCCCTGAGAACCTATAATTTCTTCAGCTGCTACAAAAACACCGATAGCATCTACAACACACACACACACACACACACACACACACACATACCGCAACCAAAAACTTGAACACATTTTCATTTCTTTTCAACGCCCGCTCACAAAGCGGGAAACGGAAAACAGGAGAGGGGAGAGGGAAGGAGTAGAGAGAAGTCGAATAACAAGGTTAGAGCCACTCACAACTGCTGGCTGGCGAGAGAGTAGAAGAAGGTAGGAGAGGTATGAGAGTACGGCACGTAATTTAATAAAATGCCAAAGTCCTCAACTGCACATTGCATGCCAGACAGCCAGACGGACAGCGGGACAGAGAGAGACAGAGAGAGAGAGAGAGAGAGAGAGAGAGAGAGTCGAGAACGTGAGAGACATGTGCCGTCAACAAACTCACGACTCACCTGCCGCCCACGCGTCAATGTTGCCCACACACGTGTGCTGCTCTCTCTCTCTCTCACTCACTCTCTCTCGCTCTCTCTCTCTATGCGTTGAGGATTTGGTTCGAATGGCATTGCAATACAAAAGTGTATATGAAATGAATAATGTCCGTTGTTTCTGCTCGTATTACAGTTGCCTATTCACAAACACTGCCCCAGTTGTGAATTATGAACAGCAGACGTACGAGTGTGTGTGTGTGTGTGTGTGTGTGTGAGTCTGCCGTATTCAAAATGCATTTGAGCAGCGAAATCGAACGAGTTGCAAACTTTTAGCAGGCACAACTTGTTTGCGGCGCAATGAATAGTTAAAGAAATGGCCTAAACAGTAGACGACAGTGGCAAATTCTAAATTGTATACATACAGTGAATCACTAAAGTATTCATTGCTAAGCATATGGAGCATAAATCCAAGTATTTCACCATCTTAGCAACTACTTTTTTATATTTTTTTCACTGCATTCGTAGAATGATGTTTACGAAAGACAATGCAAAAGAAAAAATTGCAAAACGTTTAACAGTTATCAAAATAGAGAAACAAAACTAAAAAAAACGCATTAAGTATTCATCGCTCTTATATCTATTTACTTATGTTACGAAAATTTAGGTAATGCAGTTTAAGTTATTATTTTTTGCTTGTGCTTAGCAATGAATACTTTAGTGATTCACTGTATGTATCTAAAGGCTATGGTCGCATAGGTTAGAGAACTAGCACATATTTACTTTGGCCAACTAATATTCATAATGGACTGCGTTTGAGCTGCTCACACTCACAACTGTTATCATCAAATGAGCTAAAAGAGTTTCTCAAAACTGCAACTTCACCTGTTATTACAAATACAAATTGGTTGCAAATAGCGCTAAGGTCAACATTTTACACGATTTTGACAGCATAACTCCAACTAAATATGTATTTTTGTAAGTCTAACAAAATAGGTTAACTTTTACTCAATACTTCGTATTAATAACTGTAAATTGTTCAAACTCACTCGAAATGGCACGTATACATAACAAGTAGTTTAAAAACAAGTGGGGAAGGATTATCTTCGGCGTGCCGAAGATTTTATACTCTTTTCGAACCTCTAGGCAATTTTTCACTCTGCCAACTTCTAAGAATATTTAATTCATTGCCAATTGTATGGCAACCATAAGATATAGTAGTCCGATCCGGCCGGTTCCGACCAATGTGCTGTCCCTTTGAATAATAAGTCTCTGTGTAAAGTTTTATAACGATAGCTCAAAAACTGAGGGACTAGTTTGCATACATACAGACAGACAGACAGACGGACATGGCTAGATCAATTTGTTTTGTCATTCTAAGCATAGTGGCAGTAACTTTTGGGGGTCTCCGACACTTTCTTCTATGTATGTGTAACAAACTTCAGCAGAAACTGAATATACTTTCTTCGAACTTTCCAACTCGAAGTGAATATCAAAGTTGATAGATGATTTTTGGGACAATTGGTTAACATAACTCTACAAGATTTATTAAAACATATCCGCTTGAGTTAATTGTAATGTTCTAAAGCCCAAACAAACGACTTCTTGCTGCCAAATTTGTGTTTCCTAATACAGTACAACAAGAAAGTGTTTTGACAAGAAAAAAGAATAAAAATTCTCAATTTATTTACCAAATTTTGATTATTTGTTTTCTTGTCAAAATACTTTTTTGACACACTGTATATACTGTACATATTCTGTAACACTCTTTGCTTACACATTTTATAAATTAGTTGTTTGTTTAAAAAAAACATCAAAGCAGCAATTTAAGCTGATTTCATCTGATCCATCACAAACGACAATTAAAAAAAAACACTGAAAGCAAACACTTTACGCATTCCTTTTGTTCAATCATTTAATGGCGCCCATTTGGCCCCCAGTTAACTGCAGTTTCATTTCGCAATGCGACACACGCATTCTGTTCCACTCTCGCTCGCTCGCTCTAACACACAGCAGTAGCCGTAGCAGTAGCCGTAGCAGCAAACATGCTGATTAACACTTCATTTTGCATGCCAAAACTTCAATCACAGACAATGACAACAACAACAACAACAGGCAGCAGCAGCAGCAACAACAACGATATTATGAAAAACGTGTCGATGCATGTGCGTCATGAATGTCAACGCACAGAGCGAGAGCGTGAGAGAGCGAGAGAATGAGAGAATGTAAGGCAAGCGAAACTTAGCCCAACCACCCACAGAGCGAGCACACACACACACACACATGTCGCGTCGTTCTGTCGTCGCTGGCCATTGAGTAAGTGCTTGCCTCTTATTCCCTCCTTCTCGCTCACTCTCTCTCTCGCTCTGTCGCTTTGTTTTGTTTTCACAAAATGCGCATAGTTTGATGTCTATTGGTTTTTATTTAGTTTTAAACGTTTTCACATGTTTTTTTGTTGTTTGCCATATGCGCATTAGTTTTAATGTCAATGGCCAAACATAAAAATGCCATAAACGTCATTCTAACCACTTCCACAGTTGCAGCTGCAAATGCAACTCTGCTTCTTGCTCTAGCTGTAATGTTCTTTACATGTTCATAGTTTGTTTAATGCTTGACACTTGTTGTTTTTATATACATACATACATAAATATGTATGTACATATATGAGAAACGATTTATGGTCAATAAAGCTAATCGATTTAGGTTTGTTATCGCAACATACTTAAACATCTATTGATTGGCAAGCGATAAACTAAAATTATTAGTTGTGAATTATTAAATAATTAACTTTTTACTGCATCAATAAAAGAAAGTCTACAATTATTTAGAATCCATTAACAATAAGCGACTGCTCAATGTGTTATCGATTTTTCAGCAATATGTTATCGTTTAGAAATGAACAATCAATAAATGAGCAACTACATATATTCCTGCATTAAGTTTACTGGAATATAGCAAAATTAAACTACATAATAATGAAAATTACTTATACATACATAATCAGCAATCGATAATTGACTATCGAAGGAATCTAGTCAATTGCTCACCTGTCTATTTCTGACTGCCTTTTGTTTTGCATTTGGCACAATTGCATTGAGTAAGGTTTACAAAAACAAGTGGAGAAGGATTATCTTCGGCGTGCCGAAGATTAAATACTCTTTTCGAACCTTTAAGCAATTTTCACTATTTTTCCGAGACTGCTTATTTAATTCGCAGATATTAATGTCGCATGCATATACCCCTACATATAAAATAAAATTTATAAAGGTATTCATGTAAACAGGGACGTTTCACTATCCGCAGCTCGTGGACGCATCCCTTAGCATTCATAAGTGCTACCGAATTGAACAATAAACAAGTTTCAGTTTTTCCAAAAAGTCAAAACTACATTACATATGTATACTATATACATACCAAATTTTGTGCATGTTGCTCTTATACCTTTCAAGGCCGCTGTCGGAAATTGAATTGTCATAAAACTTAATCTGATCCATATTTTTTTTCGCGTGGCATTGGTTTTGCCAATGAATTTAAATTTATCTTTTGAATTATTCTATTAAAGCTACTTTATGTATGAAAAAAAAATTAGAAACAATTTAGGAAATTGAAAATAAATGAATTTGATTACAGCTATTATATATTTGAAAAGAAGAATAAGAACAAGTAAGAGTGCTCTAGTCGGGAGTGCCCGACTACGAGATACCCTGAACCCAGTCCTTACAATCATTCGTACTGCTCTAAACACACACATGCTGCAGTACAAGCAGTGCAAGCGGTTTAAGCAGTTAGCTTGCTTTTCACCGAGCCCCACACAATGGAAAGTTAAATCTTAAATAACTTCTGTGTTTATTGTCCGATCTTATTGAAATTTTTGGGGCAAGTAATTGTCGATAATATGTGTTACCAAACCAAATTGCAAGGTCGTAGTACCTTCAAAAATGGGTTTTTTTTAACTTTTGTGGGGTTTGGGGGGTGGTATCCAAAAAGTGAAATATTTATTACATGTGTATGCTATTCGAGATTATACATGCCAAATTTGGGGTCTCTAGCTCTTATAACTTTGAAGTTATGTCCCAAAAGCGCTAGTCTAAAATCGAAATTTATCGATAACTTTTGAATGCGATGAGTTATCGATCAAATGAAATAAACTTGATCTGTCCCGGGATTAGGAGAACTTATGTTCCAAATATGAAGTCTCTAGCTCTTCTAGTCTCTGATATCTGTGTGTTCATACAGACAGACAGACGGACAGACGGACAGACAGACGGACATGGCTAGATCGACTCGGCTGTTGATACTGATCAATAATATATATACTTTATATGGTCGGAGATGCTTCCTTATGCCTGTTACATACATTTGCACAAAACCATAATACCCTTTTTACCCATTTTTAATGGGTTCAGGGTATAAAAAATGAAAATAAATGACCAGTCGCCGCTGGTCTTGAACCCAGAGACCTCTCGCACACCAGTTCGCAACTTTACCCCTTACGCCACAAGCCGTTTTGATGATCGCTGACAAAATCCCTTGAAGAGCAGACTGTCAAAAGCTTTCTTGTTTTGCTGTTTACTGCTTACACCAAGCAGTTTTAAAAATCGCTGACAAACTCGATTTATACTGAGCTTTTGTTTTTTCGCGTGGCATTGTTTTTGTTCTAAGCCATTGAAAGCAAATGAATTTGATTACAGTTATTATATATTTGAAAAGAAGAATAAGAAAGAATGAAAATAAATGACCAGTCGCCGCTGGTCTTGAACCCAGGACCACTCGCTCACCAGTTCGCAACTTTACCCCTTACGCCACAAGCCGTTTTGATGATCGCTGACAAAATTGCTTGAAGAGCCGACTGTTACAAATTTCCTTGTTTTGTTTTCCTGCAACCTGCAACTCGCGTTTGACAGCATTTGTTTTTTCGCGTGGCATTGTTTTTGTTCTAAGCCATTGGAAGCAAATTAATTTGATTACAGTTATATATTTGAAAGGAAAGAAAAAGAAACAAGTAAGAGTGCTCTAGTCGGGAGTGCCCGACTACGAGATACCCTGAACCCAGTCCTTACAATCATTCGTACTGCTCTAAACACACACATGCTGCAGTACAAGCAGTGCAAGCGGTTTAAGCAGTTAGCTTGCTTTTCGCTGAGCCCCACACAATGGAAAGTTAAATCTTAAATAACTTCTGTGTTTATTGTCCGATCTTATTGAAATTTTTGGGGCAAGCAATTGTCGATAATATGTGTTACCAAACCAAATTGCAAGGTCGTACCTTCAAAAATGCGTTTTTTTAACTTTTGGGGGGTGGTATCCAAAAAGTGAAATATTTGTTACATGTGTATGCTATTCGAGATTATACATGTCAAATTAGGGGCCTCTAGCTCTTATAACTTGTAAGTTATATCAAAAAAACGCTGGTCTAAAATCGAAATTTATCGATAACTTTTGAACGGGACGAGCTATCGATAAATTTTAATAAACTTGATCTGTCCCGGGATTAGGAGAACTTATGTTCCAAATATGAAGTCTCTAGCTCTTGTAGTCTCTGATATCTGTGTGTTCATACAGACAGACAGACGGACAGACGGACAGACGGACAGACAGACGGACATGGCCAGATCGACTCGGCTATTGATACTGATCAATAATATATATACTTTATATGGTCGGAGATGCTTCCTTATGCCTGTTACATACATTTGCACAAAACCATAATACCCTTTTTACCCATTTTTAATGGGTTCAGGGTATAAAAAGTATTAAATTAACAATCAGTCGCCGCCGAGGCTCGAACTTGCGAAACCTGCGTTCGTTAGCGCGGCTCTTTACGCCTTACGCCACAAACCGTTTTGATGATCGATGACAAAATACCTTGAAGAGCAGACTATCAAAAGCTTTCTTGCGCTTGACTTTGTTTGCTCATATGCACCTGTTTTTTCAAAATATTTAATGACGCATATCTTCGCTGTTTATGACTCAATCAATTTGCGATTTTACCCATTGATGAGTTATAAGGATGTTCAAGTGTACAAGGAAATTTAAGGCAATTGCCTTTGAAAACATCGGACTTATGGCCAAAACCGACTTTGAGGTGTATGGCAGCTATAAGATATAGTGGTCCGATCCGGCCGGCTCCGACCAATGTGCTGTCCCCTTGAATAATAAGTGTCTGTGCAAAGTTGCAGCGCGATAGCTCAAAAACTGAGGGACTAGTTTGCATACATACAGACAGACAGACAGACAGACAGACAGACAGACAGACAGACAGACAGACAGACAGACGGACATGGCTAGATCAATTTGTTTTGTTTTTATAAGCATACTGGCAGTAACTTTTGGGGTCTCCGACGCTTCCTTCTATGCGTTACAAACTTCAGGACAAACTTAATATACTATTTTCTTCGAAAAGAGTATAAAAATCTGTAGACTTGTGGCGCCCCCTAGCGGACGACAGAGGCATGTCCTTGTGGCATCTCTTCTATTTAACTGTTTTTTCTTCTTCTTCTTATTTCCATTTCATTTGCATGCAAATTCTGTTATTCAATGGCAAAGAAAGAAAAAAATTATAGAAAATCCAGCAAACCGCAGCGACGCCCACTTAACGCAAAGGCGGCAAAAATAAAGTAAATTTAGCAGCACACACACACACACAGATGTTGTTATGTTATTATTATATGTGTGTGTATTATTGTAGTTGTTGCTTGGTTTATAAATAAACGGCAACAAGCTGCTCGCAGCTCGCAGCGGAAACAAAAATAGACAGCGACAAAGGCAACTAGTGCGTAGACAGCTCTCTACCGAAAAAAAGACAAGTAAGAGTGCTCTAGTCGGGAGTGCCCGACTAGCAGATACCCTGAGCCCAGTTCTGACACCCATTCATACTTGCCTAATAGTGTGCATACATTCAAACACACACATACTGCAAGCAGTGCAAGCGGTTTAAGCAGTTAGCTCTTGTAGTCTCTGAGATCAGCGTGTTCATACAGACAGACAGACGGACAGACAGACAGACGGACGGACGGACGGACAGACGGACGACTCGGCTGTTGATGCTGATCAAGAATATATATACTTTATATAGTCGGAGATGCTTCCTTATGCTTGTTACATACTTTTGCACAAAACCATAATACCCTTTATACCCATTTTTAATGGGTTCAGGGTATAAAAAAACCACGACAAACAGCAGGAGATAGAGAGCGAGAGAGAGAGAGAGAAAGAGAGCGCCAGCCAAGAGAGAGCTGTAGCAAGCAGCAACATTGTGAAGCCTTGTTTAAGCATCAACTGCTACTTTTTGCATTTTTTATTTACATTTATTTGATTAACTTTGATTTCTTTTCTTTGCTTATGTACTATCTCATAACTGGTAGCATCAGGTGTTTGTTTTTGTTGTTGTTTTTTTTGTAAGCCATTGAAAATGTTTATATTTAACTTTGTGGCCACAATATTTATGGCCTTATAATTGCCATCGCATTTGTGCAATTTTTCTATTTTTAACCCACTTTGGGGTTGCGCGTGTTTTGTCCGTATCCGTTTATTTATTTCTTTCATTTGATTTTGTTCGCTTTGCAAAACAGTTGTTTTGCTTTGTTGTTTGCTGTCATGCATTGCATGCATATTCGCATACACACATACATATATACATATGCATGTATATATATATATGTGTATGTGTGTGTTTTGTGTTGTTGCCTTGTGCTTTGAGCCGTTTCGCCTTGCCGCTTGATTTGTTTTGCTTGCCAATCAAGTGTTAAGCGATTTTGATGTGTCTTATTATATTCCCCAATGCTGCTAATTAGGCATACATTTTCTCTTTTTCATTGTCCGTCTTTGTCGCGCAAAGAAATGGCCAAGCAGAATTTGTGAGTCATATGAATAAGATGCATTGGATATAATATGAAATTTTTGAATGTAGTAGTAGTAGTAGTAGAATGTAGTAGTAGTAAAATGTAATAGTAGTAGAATGTAATAGTAGTAGAATGTAGTAGTAGTAGAATGTAGAGTAGTATTAGAATGTAGAGTAGTAGTAGTAGAATGTAGAGTAGTATTAGAATGTAGTAGTAGTAGAATGTAGTAGTAGTACATTTCATGCATAATATTACAAGAAAACAAAAGCAAACAATGTTATTAATCTCAACAGCATGTTTATGTAAATATATGAATATATGTTTGTATATTATTTCTCAATTCTGACTCACTTTCATTGCTTTTTATGACTTCGATTAGTTATCGCACTCAAAGCGGATAAATTTGTATATATGTATGTAGTAAATATGCATTACAAAAGCATATGCATACAACCATATCAAAAAATGCACAACCAACGAACATCAACAACAATTTTCTGTTGCTAATTTGTCAGAAGTTGGCAAACGCTGAAGATGAGTGTAAACATTGCAACATTTTAATAATCAATTATACATACATAGTTCTGCACATATGATACATTGTCGAGACAGGGGGCGGAGGGCGTGTCCCGCTGGCAAACAGCAATCAATAAACATTAGAAAAAGCGACAAAAACGTACGTAGAACTTTTCAACTAAAAGCCACTCAGCTAATAAAATAAACAACAACAAAATAACAAGGCAAATGCGTGAGAACAAGAGAAAAGGGAAGGGGAATGAGGCGCAGTTTTGCGTTGAGGCATTTGTTGTTGTTGCTGTTGTGTTTACAAAATGCGCAGCAAGAGAGAACTTACAATGTAATCCACAAACAAATACGTGTGCAAAGCAATTTACAAACGCACACACACACACACACACACACACACACACATACATACGCACACACAGGAAACTCGCACTGAGCGACAACATTTTATCGATCGTTTGACATAGGCGACAGCAGCAGCGAGAGAGCAAGAGAGCGGGAGAGAAAGAGCGTGAGAGCGTCGTGCTCAACTTAACACACACACACACACACACACAGACACAGACAAACACATGCACATGCATATTTCATGTGCAAGCATTGCATAAATATTTCAGTTACTGCTGCTGAGTAAAATGTCGTATTAACACCTAATTGTGGCAAACGAGTGTGAGAGAGAGAAAGAGAGAGAGCACTGAGCGCAGAGCAGCCATTTAAATGGGAGAGCCAAACAAAAAGTGTTGTTCGCTTCATTGCAGTTGTTGTTGTTTTTGATGCTGCTGCCGGTAAGCGTGTGAATGGCGTTGAAAAAAGCTTCAAAAACAACAACAAAGTAGGCAACAGCAGCTGCTTTTAGTTCGAAATGCAGTAAAGCCCTCTTCTTACACACACACACACACACACACACACATACACACACACACATACACACACACACACACATACACATACACACCCCTCAGCCATCAAGTGCAACTAAAAATGGCAAACAACAACAAAGACAAATATATACTAAAAATGCTTTATTGTCAGAGTTGTGTGTGTGGTGTGTGTGTGTGTGTGTGTGTGTGTGTGTGTGTGTGTGTGTGTGTGTGAGTGGTGTGTGTGTGAGTGAGTGTGTGTGTGTGTGTGTGTGTGCTGTATTTGTTCTGTGAGTGTGTGAGTAAGAGATGCTCCAAATATTGTCCGCATTTAGTGTAGACTTTTAAGAAATGTATGTTACAGTTAAAATTGAAAAGTTTTGCGGAGAATATCGAGTTTAATAGCTCGAATTTCTCAATTTATCAATGCACAGGTACAGTCATTAAATGCTATCAATTCGAATTGAAGCAAGTGGGAAAAGATTATCTTCGGCGTGCCGAAGATTTTATACTCTTTTCGAACCTTTAGACAGTTTTCACTTTGCTAACTGCAGCACTTTCAGCTGTAAAAATTGATATCATATGATATCAATTTGAATTGAAATATTGAATTTATTTCCAATTGTATGGCAGCTTTAAGATATAGTGATACGATCCGACCGGCTACGATCAATGTTATGTATGTTTGAATAATAAGTATCTGTGCAAAGATTCATCGCGATAGCTTTGAAAACATGGGATTTATGGCCAAAACCGACTTCCAGCTGTATGGCAGCTTTAAGATATGTGGTCCGATCCGTCCGGCTCCGATCAATGTTATGTATGTTTGAATAATAAGTCTCTGTCTAAAGTTTTATCATGATAGCTCAAAAACTGAGGGACTAGTTTGCATACAGACAGACAGACAGACAGACAGACAGACAGACGGACATGGCTAGATCAATTTGTATTGTCATTCTAAGAATACTGGCAGTAACTTTTGGGGGTCTCCGACGCATCTCTCCTTCTATGCGTTACAAGCACAAAGTTAATATACTATTTTCTTTGAAAAGAGTATAAACATTTTGTGTAAAGTGCATTTCCACGAGAAATGCACACACAAGCAAAAACACGCAGCAAATTATAATAAAAATGCAATGAGTGCGTGCAAACAGTTATCAACTTGACTGCATTTCATATTCCACTGCTGAAGGGGTTGTCGCACATTTCAGTCCACCAAATACCAAATACCATATATCATTTGGACATTTAATGAAAATTGTATGCAGCTCGCTGACAAACATTACAAAAGTACTCCAGTTAAGCAGTTGATTGCGTGCCATGCGAAAGGATGAAAGGGGTGCGCACAGTGTGACCAGATAGCGCAGAGCTACCTCCACAGGCAAGGGTTGATAAATGCATACGAATTAAAGTGGATCACAAACATATTTGAAGGGCAGCGCAAAAGTTCATTTATTGACTGTGTATGCGTTATTTTCAGTTACTTGAATCGTTTTAGCCGGCTATAAACGTTATAATTAACAAACAAAGGTGCTTTAGTCATGGTAAGGCTCCATATTCGCTAGAAATGCCTTTTAAACATCTATAACATGCCATTACTTGGTCAAAACTGATCCGATTTGGGTTTCTAAAGGCAGTTTTGATCATGATTTGGCATCTATAATAATTATTCATTTCGAGTTCTATGAAACATCAGCCATGATAATGCTTCCAAGTGCCCAGAAATGCCTTTGCAAACATCCAAAACTGTCTCTATGCCGTAAGCTTATCATTAATCTGCTGTTCTTCTTCTTCACCTATGCTCCAACACTTTGGACATGCAGCAACTCGGTGGCAAATAAATCGCCTTACATGTGACATGTCTCTCACGAGATGCATGAAATAGAGATACAAGCAGGACATTGTGGGGAAGGGCTTAAAGGACCACACAACTTCCTTAACGCGCATTCTGCTTCTGCTGCTGCTCAACAATCAAACACAAACACTCATTAAAAAGTCCTTCAATAAAGGCTTCAGGTTACAATATTTCAACCACGACAAATTTTATCCCTACACCGGAAATGCTTCGCAGAGACAGAAACAGAGACGGAGAGTGAGAGAGAGAGGGAGAGAGGCATAGTGGTAGAGAGAGCGACTCCCCAAAGGCGAATATCGCTAGCTGGCGCGTCCAGTTCAGAGCATTAAGCACAAAAGCAAACAAACAAGAAACAAAAGCAACCCAAAGGCTTGTCAAGCTCCTGTCCCCACATCCTCAAGCTCATCCCCAAACCATTCCCCCCCTTCGCAACACCACCTTGCCGTCAATATTAATAACAGCAGCAGGAGCAGAAGCAGAAGCAGCGAAAGAAGGAGCAACAAAAAAAATAGACGTCAACTGCAAATAAATGGCAAATAAGTTTTTTGTTTTTATTTGCAGTCAGCAGCCACGAAGGACACTAAGTTACCACCTCCTTTGCCACCCCCTTCTCAGCACTTTCCTGTCAGCGCAAAAGTGCAACTTATTTACTGTTTCCGTGTCGTCTTCGTTGAGGTCCTCGATTGGGGCGGCAATAGATGAGAGTCCAAGATCCAAGCAGCCCCCAACAACAATAGCAAAGGTCGCCATTAAGCTGCTATATATACATATACATATATACATATATATATATATATATATATGGCCTTGATATCCTTGCCACTGCCAGCGTCTGGATAATTTGATTGTTAGACCGAACTTGAGATTTTTTTTTACTTTCACTTTGCATATTTCATCTTTTTTTTCTTCTTGTATATCGATTAATTATGCATAGTTGCATTTAACTATCGGTAGAGTTTATATTTCGATTATTCTTAACATGCCATGGTACTGTTAGTTATCAATCGACTAAATTTATTGTATTTTACAACTGTAATCTCGATATTCATTTAAATTTTAAAATAGTTTTACTTATATGTATTATATAGCATATATTGTTGTACTAACCCAACAATATAGGCTATGTTTCATATTATTCTTGTCGATTTCACTTTTTCCCGATTATTATTCATTATAATTCTATTTGTCATTCATAAAATCCATAAAATCAACTATGATATTGATTATTTTCTATTATATACATATCTAGTCTGTTTTGGTTTGTAAATAGGCAATTTATTAACATTTACTTATCGTCTTTCAAGTTTCTTTCGAATTCCCTAATTATAACACTTATTATTTGCTATAAATTTATGCAATACTTCTTTCTCGATATTTGTTGTGTTCATTCGAATATATACTTTGCACTACGCTCATAAATAAAGGGTATTAAAACCAAATGCAAAGGACTTGGCAGCAGTTTCAGTTACAGTTGCAGTCTCCCCAGATATTGTTGTTGTTGTTGTTGTTGGCTTAAAGTGGCACAGATACTTGTGTGTGTGTGGGTGTGTGTGTGAAATGCGAGAGGTGTAGGGAGTGGAAGGGGGGGGGAAGGGGTGGCAAGCAAGGCAACAACACACAAATGTCGTGTGTCCTTCCCACAGTCCTAAAGACTGCAGCTGACTGCTGGGCGTGGCAAAGTGGGCGCATGCAACAGTTAATCATTTATATATATAAACATATATATATATGTGGCAAGGTGCACAAAGGGTTTGGCAATTTCTTGGAAATGCGATAACAGAGACTGAGAGAGAGAGAGAGAGAGAGAGAGAGAGAGAGAGCGACCTCGAAGGAGGCCTTCGCTCGAGGTCCTTGGGGAGAGTGTCCAGCGAGTGAAATGCATCAGATATAATCCCTGAGGCACCGCTGTTGACACGCATTTCAAAATAAATATTTGACAGGCTCAGCTTGCGCTGATGGCAACTTTGAGTTTTAGTAATTTACCAAACTAAGTTATGCAAAACAAGTGGGGAAGGATTATCTTCGGCGTGCCGAAGATTTTATACTCTTTTCGAACCTATAGGCAATTTTCACTCTGCCAAATGCACCACTGAAATTTCATAAGCTGTACAAAATCGTTTTGTCGCGTAAAATTTTTTTTTGTTCTAAGAATATTTAATTCATTGTATAGCAGCTATAAGATATAGTGATCCGATCCGGCCGGCTCCAACCAATGTGATGTCTCTTTGAATAATAAGTATCTATGCAAAGTTTCATCGCGATAGATTAAAAAAACATGGGATATATGGCCAAAACCGACTTCGAGTTGTATGGCAGCTATAAGATATAGTGATCCGATCCAGCCGGCTCCAACCAAGGTGATGTCTCTTTGAATAATAAGTATCGGTGCAAAGTTTCATCGCGATAGATTAAAAAACATGGGATATATGGCCAAAACCGATTTCGAGTTGTATGGCAGCTATAAGATATAGTATTCCGATCCGGCCAGCTCCGACCAATGTGCTGTCCCCTGGAATAATAAGTGTCTGTGCAAAGTTTTATCGCGATAGCTCAAAAACTGAGGGACTAGTTTGCATACATACAGACAGACAGACAGACAGACAGACAGACAGACAGACAGACAGACAGACAGACAGACAGACAGACGGACATGGCTAGATCAATTTGTATTGTCATTCTAAGCATACTGGCAGTAACTTTTGGGGGTCTCCGACGCTTCCTTCTATGCGTTACAAACTTCAGGACAAACTTAATATACTATTTTCTTCGAAAAGAGTATAAAAAGTAAAAAGTCTTCTTTTAATAATTTCCATGATAATATATATAAAGATGCGTTGTAGTTGAGGAGAAATTCCCTTCTTTGTGTTATTGCTTAGTTAAACAGTTTTCAAAATACTTGAGTAATAAGAATAAAAACTTTAATTTAAAGTGTATTACTTTTATGGAATTTGCAAAACAGACAGCTAAATTTCATACTGAATTGTTTCAAATAGAATATTCGACTTCTCTATGATTGATATATTTGCATAGTACGAATTATAGCAACTACAACCAAATGTCGGCTCAATAACCTTTTTTCAATATATATAAATATATAATATACATACATATAAACACACTACAAACATAAGGCAAAGTCCGTTCTACTTTCCATACGATACGGACAAACATCAAACTGAATTCATGATTCATGTGCAATTTCTAGTTCAAATATTCAAAAAAAAGAGAAAAACAAGTGGAGAAGGATTATCTTCGGCGTGCCGAAGATTAAATACTCTTTTCGAACCTTAAAGCAATTTTTACTATTTTTCCGTGACTGCTTATTTAATTCGCAGATATTAATGTCGCATACATATACCCCTACATATAAAATAAAATATATAAAGGTATTCATGTAAACAGGGACGTTTCACTATCCGTAGCTCGTGGACGCGTCCCTTAGCATTCATAAGTGCTACCGAATTGAACAATATACAAGTTTCAGTTTTTCCAAAAAGTGAAAACTACATTACATAATATACATACCAAATTTTGTGCCTGTTGCTCTTATACCTTTCAAGGCTGCTGTCGGAAATTGAATTGTCATAAAACTTAATCTGAACATACGAGAGCTTATATTCAGAATTTGAGATCCATATTTTTTTTCGCGTGGCATTGGTTTTGCCAATGAATTTAAATTTTTCTTTTGAATTATTCTATTAAAGCTACTTTATGTATGAAAAAAAATTAGAAACAATTTAGGAAATTGAAAATAAATGAATTTGACTACAGCTATTATATATTTGAAAAGAAGAATAAGAAAAATGAAAATAAATGACCAGTCGCCGCTGGTTTCGAACCCGGGACCTCTCGCTCACCAGTTCGCAACTTTACCCACTACGCCACAAGCCGTTTTGATGATCGCTGACAAAATCCCTTGAAGAGCAGACTGTCAAAAGCTTTCTTGTTTTGCTTTGTACTGCTTACACCAAGCAGTTTTAAGAATCGCTAACAAACTCGATTTATACTGAGCTTTTGTTTTTTCGCGTGGCATTTTTTTTGTATTAAGCCATTGAAAGCAAATGAATTTGATTACAGTTATTATATATTTGAAAAGAAGAATAAGAAAAAATGAAAATAAATGACCAGTCGCCGCTGGTTTCGAACCCGGGACCTCTCGCTCACCAGTTCGCAACTTTACCCACTACGCCACAAGCCGTTTTGATGATCGCTGACAAAATTGCTTGAAGAGCAGACTATCAAAAGCTTTCTTGCGCTTGACTTTGTTTGCTCAGACTATCAAAAGCTTTCTTGTGCTTGACTTTGTTTGCTCATATGCACCTGTTTTTTCAAAATATTTAATGACGCATATCTTCGCTGTTTATGACTCAATCGATTTGCGATTTTACCCATTGATGAGTTATAAGGATGTTCAAGTGTACAAGGAAATTTAAGGCAATTGCTTTGAAAACATCGGATTTATGGCCAAAACCGACTTTGAGGTGTATGGCAGCTATAAGATATAGTGGTCCGATCCGGCCGGCTCCGACCAATGTGCTGTCCCCTTGAATAATAAGTGTCTGTGCAAAGTTGCATCGCGATAGCTCAAAACTGAGGGACTAGTTTGCATACATACAGACAGACAGACAGACAGACAGACAGACAGACAGACAGACAGACAGACAGACAGACAGACAGACGGACATGGCTAGATCAATTTGTTTTGTTTTTATAAGCATATTGGCAGTAACTTTTGGGGGTCTCAGACGCTTCCTTCTATGCGTTACAAACTTCAGGACAAACTTAATATACTATTTTCTTCGAAAAGAGTATAAAAACCCATCTGGGCCAAAAGCCCCAAGACCAATAGACCAACCAACCAATCAAACAGAAACTACCCCTACAGCACTCTTTCGCCCCCCTTTCCGCCCGCCCATGTCCATGCCCCCTTTTGTGGCACACACTTAAACTATCGACCTAGACACCTAATTGATATGCCGCACGTAAAGTCAACAATCAAAAGGCATGGCAAACTCGGGACAGGACATTTTCGATGGGCTAACTTGGCCAAAGAAAGAAGGCAGAAGAAATCTCCCCTGGGGATTTTAGTTTTTATGTCGAAATTATACATTTTATTATGTCATTTTAATGCTACGCAACGAAAATGAAGACGCGACTGAGAGAAAGCGAATGTAAACTAAACAGGCAGTTAACCAGGCCCCCCTCAAAGCCCCCCATGCCCCCCTCAAAGGCCATAAATCAGCAACAGCTAGAAAGAATGTAAAACAGCAGGAGCCAAGGTAAAAGTCCTGCAAATTGAAGCAGTGTAAAAGTCCTGAGCTATGGAACCACTGCAAAGCTCTGGCGGTCGCAAGTTTTATGACTTTGCTTCAGGATACTAATATGGAGGCCATGACGAACGAACTGTGTGTGTGTGTGTGAGTGTGTGTGTGCCCAGTCAGGCATATGTAATTTTCATACCTTTTAAAATTGCAACATATTTACAGCGAAATGAGAAAGATTTGCCTTTTTGTATACCCTGTGAGTTGTAAAAGTAGTTGCAGAGAAAGAGTTTCATATAAAAAGAAGAGTTTGTATAAATACACAAGAATATGTATAATAATAATTATAACCTTTCGATAATAATCGTAGAGGACTAGACATAGGATGACACAAGGGTTAATGGATGTCCCATTGGTACTGATTTCGTATCTTCGTACAAGAAGTAATCAAGCAGAGAGGGGAACACTTTAGGATTCAAGATTTGGTATAAAAAACCAATGGCAGATAACTTAAATTGCGAAAAATACATACAAAAAAGGCTTCCAAAACAGAAGATAATAAAATTAAAAAAAATTTCAATTTTAGGATGTGTAAGATATAATATATCATAAAGCAGATGAGCGATAAAGAGACCAATAACTGAACAATACATGCATGCATATAAAAGATATCTATTGCAGATATATTATTCGACTTGATTCAACAGGGTATTTTCTAGTCTAGACAATTCAACTCAACTGCTGCAGCACTCTTTAGTTATTTTTGATTATTTTGATTTTTGTGCGAAAAAGGATTTGGCTCATGGCGAAAGGACGAACCGCCATGACAGATGTTTTTGCAGCCAGCCACTTGAGGGATGCAAACGTGCGAAGAGCAGAGAGAGAGAGAGAGAGAGAGAGAGAGAGAGAGAGAGTTAGATAGAAAGAGATAGATAGAGAGAGCATACGAATTCGTTGGTTTTTGGGCGGCCAAATTGTTTTATGTGTCCATCGATAAAGTAAATCACTTCCCTTAACATTTATTTCCTTTTGCTGTTTTCAGCTTGATTGCTGTTGTTGTTGCTGTTGTTGTTGTCTCTGCTGTTGTTGCTCGGGGTTTTTCCTTTTTGCAAATAATTTGCTGCGTACTTTTACAAGGGTTCGCTTTTTGTATTTGACTTGCCTGTTTGCCTGTTGTATACGTAATAAATATATGTATGTGTGTGTGTGCGAGTGTAGGTATTTGTATAGGTATATTGGACATATCTCTGACTTGTAGTTAATGATGGGGAGACACAACTAAATATTTGCTTTGGGGCTAACTTTCATTAACAGCAAAGAGAGAAGCTAATTAGATCGTTTGATGTCCTTTAAGCGACTGTTGCAAATATTAAAATTTAGTTGCCGAAGTCATTATAAAAATAATAAATATATTGAATACTATTACTAGACTTATATAATCGAGATGTATACATAATACGCACTTTATTTTTGTTTTTTTTTTTGAGACAATTTTGAAAGGGAAATATAGTTTGCAGCTTTTCCATAGTTAAAGACAACTTGTTACAAATATGATTGGGTTTAGACAAAAGTTAAGTATACATATACATATGTGATATATATTCTCTGGCACAATCTACTTTGGATACGTTATTTGAAATACAATTAAAATTGCGACTGGCATCAACTTATGATATGGCACTTCTCAAGCCTTGAGGGAATGCGTGCAATGAAAATGAAAAGGCGCCCCCGCTTGCAGCACTTGCCACTCACTTAGCTATTCATAACTGACACACACACACACAGATACACCACACACACGCACAACCATAGAGAAACCAAACACCCAAAAACACCGACACATATTTAAATAATGCAACGAAAGAAAATTCGCTTTTAAGCCAATGCAAAAAGGGAGGCGAGCGAGAGACAGAGACAGAGAGAGAGAGAGACAGAGCGAAGTGAAGTGCGAAGCGGAAAAGCCACAAAAACCAGAAACTTGCAGTCGCATGCAGCTGTGTGTGTGTGTGTAAGTGTGTGTGTGTGTGTAAGTGTGTGTGTGTGTGTGTAAGTGTGTGTGCATAGCTGTGTGTGTGTGTGTTGTAGGGCAGGACATGACAAGGACTAAAAGCAGACGCTCGCAGGATGGCGAATGAAATTTGCGGCCAACTCTCGCACGCTTTAGACACACATTAAAATATCAATTTTCTAGAAATTAAAATTTTATCAGCAAGGTTTTTGTGTGTGTGTGTGTGTGTATCTGTGTGTGTGTGTGTGTGTGTGTGCGTGTATCTGTGTGTGTTTTTCAGTCGCTAGATGTCAATTTGTGTATTTGATGGATTGTTTGTGCAACTAGAAACCCAACTGTATGCTAATTTACTTTGATAACACGTGTCAAGGGCCATTTTGTTCATGCTTCGATTAAGTTGTTGGCAGTCTGATTTATCATTGGCTTTAAAATGCCAATCAAGCAATATTGTTTGCTCAATATGTGAATGGCAATTATATGCAAACCGCTTATCAACACTGTCTAAATTTGAAAGTATTCACAAGGTAAGAGTATACTTTTTGTTATGTTGGTTAAAACAAAATCAAGTAATGATGCTGCTTTAGTTCCATTGGATAATAATATACTATATGAGTCGACAAAGCTTAGTAAGCTACATTTCTCCTCTCTAAAAACCACTTAAATTAAACCCACATATAAATTTAAGAACCTCATTTTGTATTTATATATATAAATATTAAGCATTTGCTATATTGGCGACAAGCTGCTGCTGCTGCTGTTGCAACTTCCCTAATGCCACATTACACCCACACACACACATACAAATAAGCGGAAATTCGCCAACGTATTCACAAGTAAAAACTTTTCTCATTTCTACGTTTTGCCCCCCGTTCCGCAACCCTTTTTAAACATCTTTCTTCTTTACTTTTTTTCGTATTCCCATTTACTTTTTTATATTTTCCTTCTTCTTTGCCTTCTACTACTGTCAATGAATTGCGGCGACCACTAAAATGTATAATTGAAAATTGTACGCCCCCACATTACGACTTGAGATGGGCAGAGAAGGAGGCACAAAGCAGGATGGGGGTGGAGGGGGGGGAACCACCAAAAATGGTCCCCAGTTGCTTTTAGCGCCAGGCAATAAACAGAGCGAAAGCAACAGCTACACCAACGAAGATAACAGCAAGAGAGAGAGAGAGAGCGAGAGAGAGTGAGAAGGAAGGCAGATATCTGCCAAGTTTGCGGTTTTCTTGACTGCCGTTTTACTTTATACCCCGCCCCCAATTTAGTGCCCACCTTGACCAAAGTAGAAAAATCTAAGTTTTTTTTCTTCATTTTCTTTTCACTGCTTGTTTAGTATATTTTTTTTTTGTTCTTCTTTTGCCGGCGTCGCCACGCACTGTTTCTTCTTCTTTTTTGTGTGCACTTTTCGCTGCAATTTGTCGAAAAGTTTTCTTCTTTTATACCCTGAACCCATTAAAAATGGGTAAAAAGGGTATTATGGTTTTGTGCAAAAGTATGTAACAGGCATAAGGAAGCATCTCCGACCATATAAAGTATATATATTCTTGATCAGTATCAACAGTCGAGTCGATTTAGCCATGTCCGTCTGTCTGTCTGTCCGTCCGTCCGTCCGTCCGTCCGTCCGTCCGTCTGTCTGTATGAACACGCGGATATCAGAGACTACAAGAGCTAGAGACTTCATATTTGGAACATAAGTTCTCCTAATCCCGGGACAGATCAAGTTTATTTCATTTTATCGATAACTCGTACCGTTTAAAAGTTATCGATAAATTTCGATTTCAGACTTGCGTTTTTGGGACATAACTTCAAAGTTATAAAAGCTAGAGGCCCCAAATTTGGCATGTATAATCTCGAATAACATACACATGTAACTAATATTTCACTTTTTGGATACCACCCCCCAAACCCCCAAAAAGTTCAAAAACCCATTTTTGAAGGTACGACCTTGCAATTTGGTTTGGTCACACATATTATTGACAATTGTTTGCCCCAAAAATTTCAATAAGATCGGACAATAAACATAGAAGTTATTTAAGATTTAACTTTCCATTGTGTGGGGCTCAGCGAAAAGCAAGCTAACTGCTTAAACCGCTTGCACTGCTTATACTGCAGCATGTGTGTGCTTAGATTAGTATGAATGATTGTAAGGACTGGGTTCAGGGTATCTCGTAGTCGGGCACTCCCGACTAGAGCACTCCTACTTGTTTTTTACTGTTTTTGCGCGTAAAGTTTTAACCATAACAGATTTCTTTTACCGTCTATTTCTCGAGGGCTAAAAACTCTCGCACAACTTCGCAATTTGGCCGCTCTGCCCTATCAGCTAACCAGTTAACAGTCGTATAAACCTTCTGCATACCTAATTTGACAACTAAACCTGTTTTATTCGTCTAGAATATATATACTTTTGTTCTTTTGTTTTTTGGTATTTTTCTTTCTTTCTTTCTTGCAGTAAGTAAATCAAAACAAGTGGAAAAGGATTATCTTCGGCGTGCCGAAGATTTTATACTCTTTTCGAACCTTTAGACAATTTTCACTGTGCTAACTGCAGCACTTTCATATATGATATCAATTTGAATTGAAGTATTGAATTTATTTCCAGTTGTATGGCAGCTATAAGATATAGTGATCCGATCCGGCCGGCTCCGATCAATGTGATGCATGTTTGAATAATATGTATCTGTGCAAAGTTTCATCGCGATAGCTTTGAAAACATGGGATTTATGGCCAAACCCGACTTCCAGTTGTATGGCAGCTATAAGATATAGTGGTCCGATCCGGCCGGCTCCGATCAATGTGATGTATGTTTGAATAATATGTATCTGTGCAAAGTTTCATCGCGATAGCTTTGAAAACATGGGATTTATGGCCAAAACCGACTTCCAGTTGTATGGCTGCTATAAGATATAGTGGTCCGATCCGGCCGGTTCCGACCAATGTGCTGTCCCTTTGAATAATAAGTCTCTGTGCAAAATTTTATAACGATAGCTCAAAAACTGAGGGACTAGTTTGCATACATACAGACAGACGGACATGGCTAGATCAATTTGTTTTGTCATTCTAAGCATACTGGCAGTAACTTTTGGGGTCTCCGACGCTTCCTTCTATGCATTACAAACTTCAGCAAAAACTTAGTATACTATTTTCTTCGAAAAGAGTATAACAATGACCGTATAAAGTTGGTGCCAGTAGTTTGAATTGTATAGTATCAGTTTTAAGTTACTATATACTACAACTTGAGGATCGAGGGATCAGACATGTATCTCAATAGTAATTAGTCCAGTAATATTCATAAAAACTACTTGACCAAGTCGTATTTAGGTAGCGCAGGAAAAGATTGCAATTCTTTTAAAAGATTTAAGAAATTAACTTTCCACTCATTTCTAAACCCTCTACACACATCGAATGCATAATATAATACCAGCTAATCAAGTTATCTGCGGTAAGTGAACAAAATAATTCTCAATGGTTGTACTTACCGTGGTTTCGCTAGTTTTTTCATATGAATATCCATATCCCGCTGTATTGCTGCTGCTGTTGTTGTTGTTGCTCCTGTTGCCCCTACATGAGTGCCACAGTGGGGTTGCTTGTTGTTGTTGTTGTTGGTGGTGTGGGGGGACTAATCCAAATGTTAACACGTGGAGGCAACAACAACTCCTGAGTAGATGAGAACTTTCAGCGAATGGCGCCGAAATGCTCCCGAGTTGTTTTTATTGTTGTTGTTGTTGTTGTTGTTGCTCTGCTGCTGCTGCTGTTGTTGTTGTTGTAATTGTTGCGGGGGGCTTAAGCTGACGTTGGCTTTTGGGCACCGCATGAGTTGTTCGTGTAGTTGTTGTTGTTTTTTATTGGCAGGTTGCTGGCTTAGTTGGTGTTGTTTCAATAGTTGTTTCGTTAACATTTAACAATTTAATAATTAAAGTTTAATATTTTTTTTTTGTATTATTATTATGTGTAATATTGCTCGATTTGCTGTATTGATTGAGGTTTTTGTTGTATATAATTTACATTGTTTTATTATTGGAAATATCTGTTGTTGTTGTTGTTGTTGCTTAGCACTTGGGGCGCATAGAAAAAATTTTGTGTTTTTTTGCGTTTTAATTTGCACTTGTTTTAATACAAAAATTTATTTTACTTTAAAGTAAATTTGCTAAAGTAATTGCGTTGATTTTCTTTTTCTTTTTCTTTTTGTTGTTGTAAGCAAGCTGATAATTTATTAATAACTATTTTTATATAATATTTTTCGTTGTTATAAGAAATATATGTATGTATGTATATATGTAAATTTATGTATATCCGCTTTAATTTTTTAATAATTTTTTAAGGATTTGATTGCATCGTTGGAATTAACGCACTTTATATAAACTACTTAGCCGAATTTCGTTGGCTGCTGTGTTTTTTCTTCTGCTATTTTATGCATGTATATATAACGGTATATTGTGTATATAACTATTGGAAGGCGTACTTGTATAGGCTTTATGAAATTGTATATTCATAAATGTTATGCGTTTGTTATGTTGTTTTGTTAAAGCTAATGGCTACGAATTTTAATAATTTTATTTTTTTTAACTTTTGCTCGATTTTACTTTAGTAATTTATTTATTTATTGCTTTTTTGTTGAGGCGATTTTATGTGTTTATTTTGTTTAGGGCTGCAAGTTTAAATTTGTTGGTTAAAATAGCGTATTAAAAGTGTGGCCAGTTGCTCAAAAGTTCGTCATACCCCAACAGTAAACAACAACAACTCAAGGACAATGATCGCTCTCACATTCAATCTTTTTCTTGCTCTCTCTCTCTCTCTCTATCGTTTGCTCTCAACAGCTGTTAAGTACTTTGAAATCTGCTATATATACTGTTGCCAACTACAGACGACTGTCAACATCAACACATAAAAAATGTTAGTTTTGCAGCAGTCATTTCGTGCGCTTGCTTTACGCTCTGGCTTCTTAACAGCTGTTGATCGATCGCAATTGCATTTGCAGAGTTGCCAACCACATTGCAACAGCAGACGTGATGAGTTGCCAACGATATTATCGGAGCAGCTGCGATTTTTCGAGAGCGCGCTGATGGAAAAACAGCAGGTGTTGAATAAAAATCAAAAATAAAACAAAACTTGCAAGCTCACATCTCACAGAAACAACAAGACAAAACATACAACAACATGTAACGAGTTTGTATGTAGATGAATGCATGTTCGCTAAATTCTTATGTATTTATGTTTGAGTTTGTATGCGAGTGTGTGTGTGTGTGTTTGTATGTGCGAGAGCACAGAAAATTGCCTACGCTCAGTTGTTTTTGTAGTATTTCATTCATTATGCTGAGACCAGTTGTTGTTGCTGTAGGCATAGGCAGCCCAAAGGGCAACGCACGCATAACCGTTTTTTTCTGTGTTTTTTTTTTGGCGTTTGCTTTTGTGCTTACAACAAAAACAACGGCAGCATTAGGAGCGCCTTGGCGGCAGTTCCGTTACGTGCGAGCGAGAGAGTTCGATTGAGCGCCAAGTGCCGTTTGAAAAATGTACAACAAAAAAGACTCTACTTTGAAGTCAATGCGCATTTCACTTTTTCGGTACCGTTTTTTGTCTTTGCGAAAGCGAAATTGTATTTTATGCTGCTGCGGCTGCTGTTGATTTCATTGATTGTTGTTGCTGCTATGTATATGTTTTAATTATTTGCATAACATTTTGCAGGCGCCACAGATCGAAACAGTCGGCGAGCGAGCGAGCGAGAGAGGTAATAATAAAAATATTTCGCATTGTGTGTGTTTATGTACACATATGTATGTATGCGTGTGTGTTGGTCGAAAGGGGCGGCAGCGGCGCGGCGTTGCTCTACTTGCGGCGACGACGACGACGCGTTTTTGTTTTTGTTGCGCTTTGTCATAAATAATTAATAAACACCACTTACGTATTATATTTGCTTTTGCTTTTGCTTTTACATTTGCATTTGATTTTGCTTTGCTATTTACTTAGCATGAACTTTGCTCTTATTGCACTTGTTTAACAATTGCTAAACACACATACACTTATTTCAATAATTTGTAATATATACACAGATATATTTATTTATTTAGCATGGCGATTAGTTTAACGGGCGCGTGCAGATGGAAAAAATTTCACGATTTTCGCTATTCGCTTTTCACATCTTATGCGGCGCGACGTCGTACTGTTACTGTTAAATGTTAGCACTGCCGCCAAGCTGCTAACCGGGTCTGTTAACTTTAGTTGCCAGAGCGAAATGTTGACTCAAATTGTGCATGTTAAGCAGCTGTTAGTTAACAGGTGGCGCTCTCGCACTGCTAAGCAAGAGCGCGAATGGAAAAAACTGCGAGAGCGCAATTTAGACACAATGTTAATACAAATTCTACACTGTTAACGACGATCATTGTGCAGCAATTTAATAATTTTGTCTGTACTTTATTGTTTTAAATGTATTACTTCGTGTACATTTGTAAAACAACATATGTTGGCTATTTTGTTTAAGCGCGCATTTCATTTTGTGCGCTCTTTCGCTCGCGACTTTGATAAAATTGTGAATGAAGGTTTGAGAGCGGCGGACACTTTAAAAATAAAATGAGTAAGAGAGCGCGCCTGACGTTTTCGCCTGTTGTTTGTTGTTACTTTTGCTAGCTGAATGTGTGTTTATTGTTGCTAGTTAGCGCTAGTGTTGCCAATGCATTGGAATCCGAAACCGTGCGAAAATCCACAACAACAACAACAATCGCTCGTCTTGTTAAGACTTTTTTGTTTGTTTGCTGTTGCTACTTTTCGCTTGTGTGTGTGTGGTTGTTGTTGTTTTTTAATTTGATGGCTTGAATCAATTTTGCATGACGTCGTTTGGAGAAATACTTTCTGTGGGGGATCACACATATTTAAACAAACAAAATAAGTTTCAGTGTTTCTTAAATAAAAAATACTACAATTGATATCAACTTTTATACGCTGCTGCCGCATTAGCTCAAAATATAATATTACGTCAGCTGCATAATGAAATCACTATTTTGGAAAACAATTACATATATTTACTAAAACATATGAAGACATTCAGTAATATACACATTTATTCTCAAATATTACTTTCTTTTTCTATTTGTTACATCAAAGCGATCTTTTTTAATCGATATTATTGCCACAATGATATTTTAAGATTTAACATTTTCTCAAATGTTAACAAGCTTGAAGTTGAGCTAATGCTATTTCACTCATATCAGCGCTGAAGAATTTTTCCTCAGTTATTGGCATGTCCGTTTCAAACAATTAAATTCTTATCAGAATTCAAGGTAGCTGTGTGTGTGTGTGTGTGTGTGTGTGTTGTTTGTGTTCGTGTTGTTGCACAGCTAATCAAATAAAAGCAGAATACAAAATAGGTAAAAGGCAATAAGAGCAGCGAGTGACAATAAAACAAGACATTTTAGTTTTTGCACTTAAGAAGTAAATTAGACAAAAACAAATCAAACTCACACGCACACACACACACACACACATACGCAGCGACTAAAGAGAGGCAGAGAGAGAGAGAGCGAGCGCATAACAGTGACAGAGCGGCTTGTCTGACATTTGACGTTTGTTTGTGTGCTTTGCGCATTCACAATAAGCGCGCGAATCGCGCATAGCAAATTAAAATTAAAAAGGCAACTACAAAAATTACACTAAAAAATGAGGCGCAATGAAATTAAGAGCGAGCGCTCAAAAAGTGACAGAGCGAGAGAGAGAGAGCGAGAGGGCCAGAGCGACTGTTGACGAACTTTTGACTTGCTCAGGATTTTGTTTATAATAATTGAGATGACATTACTCACCTTCTGTTGAACTGCAAACGCATAAAAGTTTGTGCGAATTATAAAAAATGTTTAAACATTATTTAACACAAATACTAGTGCAACACACACACACACACACGCACACGAAAAGACTGTGAAGAGACGACACACACGCACACACACCGACGCGACATGCTGCTATTTCATTTCTTTTTTTTGTTTCTCTTTTCCCAATATAGTGTTGTACAGCAGCGAAAGATTGTTGTTTTTTTGTTGTTGCTGTTGTTAGCGCGGCTGTTGCCTTTTACATATGAAAAAAGTGTACATTTTTTTAAGCATTTTAATCAACAACAAAATAAACGTACGCAAACTGCAGTCAAAGTCACTCACACACGCTCACATTCATACACACACATTCACACATGTATACGCACGTACGTACTCAGACTCACACACACAGATGAGTGGGGCACGCACACACAGCAACTAGTAAATTCTGCGACACTTACGAAAAAATATTTCTTTTTGTGTGTGTTGCCCAGTTTAAACAATTTGTATGGCTAATTGCACTGCACAGAGTTTGCACGCGTTCGGCCAGATGAGGCACTTGGCTGGCATTTCGGGTTTTGCATTAATTGTAATGCGTTTTGTGTTAAATCGAATTAATATAAGTTTTTGTTGCGTGTTTTGCTGTTGTGTGCAACGAGTTTTTTTTGGTACTGTGTGACCGAATCGTGCCAAAAACTCAACAGCTGTTTTCTGTGACAAAATCTGGTCACACGAAATCTGTTAATAATCCACAAAGTTGTCACACCTTTCGGCGATAACAGCTCGATAAATGACTACATTTCAGTGCCATTTCGAGTATTGCAGCAGAAATGTTAATGTTATTAAGAGATTTCGATGGACAAAATAGTTAGCACTGCAACATTAACATAATTTATTCAAATTGCTGAGCAGCAACAGATGTTTGCAACATAAGCTAGTATGCTGATCTTCAATATAAACACAGTTGTTGGTGAGTTAGTTAATTTAAATAAGTAAATGTTAATATCATTGGCTTAAATTTGATTCCAAATTAAATATTATATATTATTTGTATATGAAAAAGGGGCCGGTTTACTGTATGCTGTAAAGTGTTAATGCAATGTGAGTTTTGTTTTGATCGCAATAAGTGTTAAACTCAAATTGGCGATGTAGCTGCTAAAGTGATATGTTATTCTAACATGATTTGCTGATATTTTGATTTAATACCATCAAAGACTCCAGTAAACAACAAAACTACGAACTTAAAAACAGTGTTTCCACACAACTTTAGTCAATAACAAACCAAGAGTATGCTAATTTTGGCGTTAAAATATACCAACAAGTATATAATATACAAAAAAAAACGGTCACGCTGGTCGCAATTGAATAACAATAACAATGATTTTTTTTTGAATATTGTCTCAAATGCTGTCTGCCTTGGCAATAAGTGTCATTAAAAATTCGGTTAAAAGTAGCAAAAATTTAATAAAAATGCTGCTCGCGGCAAATACATTAGGCAATTTACTAACTCCCAGCATCGGTTGCTTTTGGCGCGCACTGCATGTAAAAAGACGTGAGCTGTATCAGGTGAGCTAAAGCTAAATAGTAACAGGAATAAATCCAAGTACATTCCCCGACAGCAATGCTTTCAAACGCTGGGCGTTGACGAGTCCGCCGACCAGGAGACAGTGCGTCGTGCCTATTTGGCGCTGGTGAAGCGCGTGCATCCCGATGCGGATACCGCAGAGGCGAGCAACGAGCGCTTCCAACAGGTGGACGAAGCCTTCCGTACGCTGCAGGCGAAGTTCGCGAAGAGCCGTCGCAACATACCCGAAATCGAAGAGGTGGACGAATCGATGGAGTTCGATATCCGGCATACGGCGCCGCAGCATCGCCAGTATCTGTCCAACGAGGGCATTGGCGTCGGCACGCCCTTTCAGCGCCAGAAGCAATACCAGCAAGTGCGCGCCATGAAGGCGCAGGAACGCGTCCTCGAGCATCGCGTGGAGCGGGCCGCCGCTGCCGAGGATGCACTGCTGCGCAAGGGCGGCAACTACTACGGCAAGCATGCAATAAAAACGAAATACGGCATCGATCGCGTTGTTGAGGATCTCATCCAGGAGGCCATGTCCAAGGGTGACTTCAACAATCTGAATGGCGCCGGCAAGCCGCTGTCGTCGGCTCAGTCGCAGAATCCCTATCTGGACTTTACCACCGCCAAGCTGAACAAAATAATGCTGGATAATGGCTTCACGCCCGAGTGGATAACACTGGGTCGTGACATCCGCGAGGCGGTAGGCAAGCTGAAGCAGCAGCTGCGCACCGAGCGCAGCTACTACGGCGACTGGCCTCTCACACGGCCCAACGAGCTGACCGCCTGGCGCTCCTTTCTCCAGTCGCACACGGAGTCGGTGCAGCAGCTCAATAAGCTGATCGACAAGTACAATCTGATTGTGCCCATTCTGGAGAATCAGTACTTTCGCTTGCGCCTGGACAAGCTGGCCGAGAGCATCTTCTTGGAGCCGGATCTGCCGCGCAATTTGAAGCGACCCACGCAGCAAACGGTCGAGAGCGGATCCCGCCCGCCTGGCGAAAGGAATTTCATGATGAATCTGTTTTCAATCTTTCTGTAAGCGCAGCTTACTTTGGAAATGCAAATAATTTGTGATATTAGCTAATTCGCCAAGGTAATGTACAATAAATAATTGGCTTTAAACTTTAAACTTCAAAACTAAACCTGATATGTAGAAATGTAGACAAACCATGAATAAAATGGCCTGGATCTTGAAGATCTGCTCAGATCTGGGCAAGTCAAAAAGCACAACAGTCCAAAATGTTGTTAAGTAGTTTAATTATTTAATGGAGTCGATTTATTTGTCAACATATAGTATTTACATATAGCATCGCATAAAGCAATCGCATAGCATGCACTAATTTAATGGAGATTTACCGGAGAATATATATATGCGTATTTTACTGCTCCTTTGTGAGCGCCTTGCCTTCGGCGCTGAGGGAAGCGGCGCCGCTGGCCAGCAGCGCCAGGGCCTGTGGAAAGGCCCAGTGCTCGGCCCGCTGGATGCGCTGCGTGAGGCTATCGACGTCATCATCCTTCAGTATGGGCACCGACGCCTGGACGATAATGGCGCCCGTGTCGACGCCCTCATCGACAAAGTGCACCGTGCAGCCGGACTCCTGCTCGCCGGCCTCCAGCGCCTGCCGCTGCACATGCAGTCCCGGATACTTGGGCAGCAGCGACGGATGCACATTGATCAAACGTCCACGCCAGTGACGCACAAAGGGAGCGCTCAGCACGCGCATGAAGCCAGCCAGGCAGACGAGATCCACACGGGCGGCGACCAGATGACGCATCAGTTCCGCATCGTAGGCTTCGCGACTGGCGAAATCGCGATGTGAGATGACCAGCGAGGGTATGCCCGCCTTGCTGGCACGCTCCAGACCCAGTACATCCGCCTTGTTGCTAATGACCAGCGTGATCTCGGCGTGCAGCGCCTGCGAGGAGTCGCGCGTGGCATCGATGAGCGCCTGCAGATTACTGCCATTGCCGGAGATGAGCACCGCAATGCGACGACGCGGCTGGGAGAGCAGCTGCTGACTGCGGGCCAGAGTTGCCTCGAAGTTGTGGACGACGACCTGCGGCCGCTTGGCATCCTTGCGGGCAACGACCTCACCCACAAGGACAGCTCGCTGGGCATAGCGCAGCTGCTTCATTACGTTATCCGCCTGCTGGGCACCCACCACCAGGATCAAACCCAATCCGCAGTTGTAGGTGCGCTGCAGCTCGGCCGGCGCAATGTTTCCAGCGGCTGCTAGCCAGGCGAACACGGGTGGCAACTGGTATTTAGTCGCATCCAGACGCACCGCCAGCTCCTTGCGCAGCACACGCGGTATATTCTCGCTGAGGCCGCCGCCGGTGATGTGGGCGAGTGCCTTGATGCCGTGCCCCGCCTGTGCCAGCAGTGGGCCCAGTGCCTCCACATAGATTCGTGTCGGCACCAGCAGCTCCTCGGCCAGCGTCCGTTCGCTGAAGGGCGCCCGATCCTGCAGCGTTAGGCCCGTCCGCTTGAGCACGGCATGCACCAAGCTGAACCCATTGCTGTGCACACCGGACGACGGCAGGCCGATGAGCACATCGCCCGGCTGTATGTCGTCCAGGCGTGGCAGGATTCCATCACGCTCCGCTATTCCCAACGCAAAGCCAGCCAGATCGTAGACCTGCGGCTCGTAGAGCAACGGCAAGGCAGCTATGTGGCCATCTGGAAGGGATTGGGGCATAAGGCATTAGTTGGATATCAATTAGAAGTCCCACGTACATAAATGACATAATCATAATCATGATCTTATTCTCTTTCCAAGTCTGTGGATTGATTTCACTAGCTTACAGTGACTCACTAAAGTATTCGTTCACCATCTTAGCAAATATGGGATTTGAGTCTTGCTCAATTTAGCAAATTTCAATTTTTTTGTTACTTTTTTCCGTATATACTGTTCTTTTATACCCTGTACTCATTAAATATGTGTAAAAAGGGTATTATGGAGTTGTGCAAAAGTATGTAACAGGCATAAGGAAGCATCTCCGACCATATAAAGTATATATATTCTTGATTAGTATCAAAAGCCGAGTCGGACATGGCTATCCGTCTGTCCCTCCGTCTGTTCATCTGTCTGTCTGTCTATCAGAGACTGCAAAGGCTAGAGACTTCAAATTTGGAATATAAGTTATCGTAGTACCGGAACAGATCAAGTTTATTTCATTTTATCGACAACTCGACCCATTCAAAAGTTATCGATAAATTTCGTTTTCAGACTAGCGTTTTTGGGTCATAACTTTGAAGTAATAACAGCTAGAACCCCCAAATTTGGCATGTATAGTCTAGAATACATACAAATGTTACATATATTGGGATACCCAATCCCCCCAAAAGTAGAAAAAATGCATTTTTGAAGGTATGACCTTACAATTTGGTTTGGTCACACATTTTATGGCCAATGTTATGTCCTATAAATTTCAGGATCGGACAATAAACAAAGAAGTTATTTCAGATTTAAGTTTCCATTGTGTGGGGATCAGTGAAAAAGCAAGCTAACTGCTTTAACCGCTTGCACTGCTTGAACTGCATCATGTGTGTGTTTAGATTAGTATGAATGAATGTAAGGACTGGGTTCAGGGTATCTCGTAGTCGGGCACTCCCGACTAGAGTACTCTTACTTGCTTTTCAAATGTTTATTTGTTATCCCAACAGTCTACTGGTGAGTTGACTTAGTACTCACCTATAAAGCTGCTGTTTGCCTGTCGCACACCCTGGAGCACCCCCTGGGCGACCTCGGCGCCCAGCTCTGGCTGCCACTGGCCGCAGGCGTAGTAGCTGGAGAAGCTGACCGGCTGGGCGCCATTGCAGAGTATATCGTTGACGCACATGGCGACCAGATCGATGCCAACGCTGCCATTGCGTCCGCTTTGTTGGGCGATCTTGAGTTTGGTGCCGACGCCATCGGTGCCCAGGATCAGTATGGGATCCTTGTAGTGGGCGGGCAGGCGTGTCAGCCGGCGTCCTGCCGCATTCGCAAAGCAATCCTCGCGAGCAGCCCAAGCGATCGGCTGTTCCAGCTGCACTAGCTCCTGCGGCAGCCGATGCTCGCCCAGGCCGCCAAAGGGAGCCGCCAACTTGTGCAGCTGCTGCTCAAAGTTGCGCACTTGGAGGCGTGGCACAGTGGCAGCCGCCTCCCGCTGCTGCAGCACGCCCAGAACCTTGGCGCCGGGCAGCGCTGTGCGCCACAGCTGACTCGCTTGGGGCAGCACCAGCAGCATGCCAATGCCGCAATTGTGGCGCTCCAGCAGCGCCTGGGCGCTCAGCTTCAGCTGCGCCGCCAGCCAGCCAAAGATCTGCGGCACGGGCACCGCACCAAAGTCGAGTATCACCTCGAATCCTGCGGGCAGCAGTCGCCCCACATCGTGCAGCAGACCGTGACTCACATGTGCCACGCCCCTGATCTCACCCGCCTGCAGGTGGGGCAACAGCTGCTGCACATAGAGACGCGTCGGTGCGCCCAGCACCTGAGCCAGCGTCTGTCCGCTATGTGCCTCGACCGGTGAGTTGGCCTTGAGATTCACGCCAGCAGCGGCCAGCTGACTGAGCAGCTCATTGAAGCCGGCGCAGTGCAGACCCGACGAGGGCAGACCCACGAGCAGATCACCCGGCTGGTACGCATCAAACTGGGGCAGGATGCGCGTCTGCTCGACGAGACCGACGCAGTAGCCGGCCATGTCGTACTGCCCGGGCGCATACAGCGAGGGCATCTCGGCGGTTTCACCACCTGCATGCGGAGAGTGTAGGAATTGCAATTAGTTGCGAGCTGAAGGATCAGCGACCAGTCGATGCTCTCACCTACTAGAGCGCAGCGTGCATCCCGACAGCCATCGACCATGCCCTTGACCAGCTGGGCCGCAAGTGGCACCTGCAGCTTGCCACAGGCAATGTAGTCCAGAAAGGCCACCGGCTCGGCGCCCAGCTCCAGCAGCTCGTTGGCGCACATGGCAAAGAGGTCGTAGCCAATGTGATCGTACAGTTCATGCTGCAGCGCCAATTGAATCTTGGCGCCCACACCCTGAGTGGCCTCTGCGATCACTGGCTGCTTGTAGCTCAGCTCGTTGATGCGGAACAGGCCCCCAAAGCCGCCCAGGCCGCCCAGGACACCAGGACGTTGAGTGCCACGGGAGAGTGGCTTGATGCGCTGGACCAGAGTATCGCCAGCATCGATATCAACGCCGCTGTCCTTGTAGCTCAGCGATGGAGCTGGTGTCCTGCAAAGGCAGTGAAAGAGGTGAAAAGAGTGTCAAATGGCAGAAGTAGAACAAAACTATCTATAATACATGATTGTTTTGGTTTTAAATATTTTCAAAGTTGAACCATTTATAATTATAAGAAATA
Source organism: Drosophila flavopinicola (assembly GCA_035042425.1). Lineage (NCBI taxonomy): Eukaryota > Metazoa > Arthropoda > Insecta > Diptera > Drosophilidae > Drosophila > Drosophila flavopinicola. The sequence goes on from JAWNLL010000165.1 coordinate 898,274, forward strand.
TATACATTCTAGTTTCCTGATACCTAATTCTAATTCCGTTCGAAATTTATTGATTAATTACGAGTTTAAGTCGGCGATTTTATTTAATATATAGTTTATAATATATATTTGTCAAATCTCAAAATGAACCTGTTACTTTTCCATTATAAAACAAGAATTCTGAATTTTCTGATTTCCAAACTTAGAAATCATACTCTATAACAAACATGTTTAATCAAAAAATAATAAATTTCAATATGTTTATAAACGATAACAAGTAACAAATCTAGGTTTTACCTTTCCTGAACTTTACCATTTTTCTATACTTTTGGCCTGTGCACAACCATTAAACATTGCAGCAGGCATTTGAACTAATATGTTATTTCTACCAAATGCAGCTATACAAATCTCATTTAAAACACTAAAACAATGACACACACTCATCAAAAGCCCTAAAGCGTAATGTTCCATCGTATTATTCGCATATTATTTATTTCGTTCCGGATCGGTTCAAATTACATTTTAAACGCCTTCTGTGCAATATCCGTACGATATTGAGCTCCGGCACCCTCAAAACTGATGCTGCCGGCCAATTTGGTGGCTTGAGCTGCTGCCTCCCTCAAACTGCCATCCAGAGCAATGGCGATAAGGACACGACCGCCATTGGTCAGCGATTCCTGCTGGGCATTCACTGCCACACCACTGTGAAAGACCAATTGAGTCTCCGTATTGGCAGCAGGCAGACCTGAAATGAATGAATATATAAAATATGCGAGTTCATTTCTAAAAAATAATATTTTTAATATATCAGTAGTTAAATTCAATAAGCATTAACCATTTGCAAAATTTATATTAATTCATCAAAAATTAGTAAGAAATCGTATGTTAAAGGCAAATAAAAACTATTTTAGCTACAGGGTATCAGAATACCTTAAGAAATGCCCACTTAGTTATGTTAGAAATGATAATTATATTTTCAATCACATAAAATTAAAACAATATTTATTAATGTATAAACGTGAATTGGGATTGAAAATATCATGGTGAATACGTTTTTCGTGAATTTAGAAAATGTTTTGTTAAAATATACTGTAAGACTAAGAAATGCCAAAGAATTTGAAAATATTACAAAATAGATAAAACAAAAGACTAGCTTTATCATTAGAATAGTACTTTTTAATCCACTTTATGAATCCGAATCCAAACATATTTGTGAAATGGGAGCACCACATATTGTATAACTATACTTTTAGTGCCTAGAGTGTCACTTGGATCTTAGGAATTTCTACGTTTATAGAACTGTAAAACTATGAAAGGCCAAAGAATTTGAAAATATTACAAAATAGATAAAACAAAAGACTAGCTTTATCATTAGAATAGTACTTTTTAATCAACTTTATGAATCCGAATCCAAACATATTTGTATAACTATATTTTTAGTGCCTAGAGTTTCACTTGGATCTTAGGAATCTCTACGTTTATGCTCACCTGTAATGCGGCAACCTTTGGTCGAGGTTTCCGGATAGCCAGCGCTGGCCAAAACAACACCCACAGCACTCAGACTGCTGCGCCACTTCAAGGAGATCTTGTCCAGCTGGCCAGTGCAGCAGGCCTGCATCACCTCAAACAGATCGCAGTCGAGGAGCGGCAGAATCACCTGTGTCTCGGGATCGCCAAAGCGACAGTTGAACTCGAGCACACGTGGACCATCGCGGGTGAGCATGAGACCCGCATAGAGCACACCCTGATAGCCAATGCGCTCCTGGATCAGGCCCTTGACAGCACGTTCCAGCACAGCACGCTGCACCAGACCCAGGGCCGGTTTGCTGATCAGCGGGCAGGGACAGTAGGCGCCCATGCCGCCAGTATTGGGCCCGATGTCGCCATTGCCCAGCCGCTTGTGATCCTGGGCGGGCAGCATGGCGTGAATCGTTTTGCCATCCGTGAAGGCCAGCACAGAAACCTCCTCGCCCTCGAGCAGCTCCTCCACGACCAGAGTGGCGCCCGCCTGGCCATACTTCAGCTGGCCCAGAATCTCATCCACGGCCAGACAGGCCTCCTCCACATTGGCGGCCACCACAACGCCTTTGCCAGCGGCCAGGCCAGCTGCTTTCACCACCAAGGCAGGATAAGGTGCACTGGTGAGGAAAAAGTGAAAGAGCGCATATTATAAATATAACTAGATATTAGAATTAAGTGCCTGAATAGGAGATGATACCCTGCAGGGCTTTGAATACGTAATAAAATACAGTGCGCGCTCGATAACGTGAACACTCTAAAGCGCGAACAACCCAAAACGTGAACAAGTTTTTTTTTTGTACATTCACTATTCTAAAACGTGAACGAGGTGAGAAAGCTCTATAACATGAACAAAACAAGTTTCAATGTTTACATTGAGCTCCAATAATTCTGAACATTAGGATTCCCCAAATAGTGGAGAAAGAAAGAACTTTGCACACTTCAGAGCTTCGCAAAATGCAAAAGCCTGAGGGAGAAAGTTGTATTACAATTAATAAAACAAATGAATATAAAAAGCAACTATAAAACGTGAATTTAAGCGTGTTAATCTGTATTCACTTTATACTTTTCTGGCAATCGAAAACGTGAACGCTTTAGCTAGCGTAAACTGCCTTATTTGCTTCGGTTTTAATTAGATCACGTTATCGAGCGTGCACTGTAGTATAAATCTATAAAATCTCTAACATATGGAGTTGAATATTTGTAACTCCATACGTTATAACCGTAGCAATTTTCTTCTCTTAGTATATCCCACATATTGCTATTATTTGTCTTAATTTGATATAGTATGTACTACATATATCAATCTCAATTTACCTGCGTATAAACTTCTTGGCCTTGTTCACATCCGTGAAGCTCTCGTAGCGTGCTGTCGGTATTCCATGACGCAGCATAAAGTCCTTGGCCCACTTCTTGTCCGCCTCAATCTGAGCGCCTTGTTTGCCGGGACCAAAGCAGGGAATCTTCGCCTTCTGGAGCACATCGCCCAGTCCCAGAGCTAGCGGATCTTCGGGTCCGACCACCACCAGCGAGATCTTGTTCAGCTGGCACCACTTGGCAATGGCCTGGAAAATAAATTGAATGTAAGCAATTATTTTACTGAGTGCTGAACGTGAAGATACCCTGTAAGCAGTTAAATACCCTCGATCAAATCTGTTGGTAAATTGAAACTACAATAAAGGAAACTTTTACTGTACGTATAGTTTTTATTTGTTTTATTATGGTAAATTAACTTTTCAAATGTGGCAAATTTAGCAAGGAAATTGTAAAGCCTTTGTAACATTGCTTAACATTATAATAGGGAACTCTTACCACAGGGAATATATCAGAAGAAAATTGTAATTTATTTGATTTAGCTCTTCCAAATCGGCCTCAACTTAATAATACCCTATTTTAAATAGCTGCAGGGTATAAACGTGTTAAATGCTAATATCTTAATTCAGGGCAAGCCCAGAATACTTAAAGTCAATAAATTGCAGCCAGTTCCATCGACGACAAATTGTCGCCACGCAAAAAATGCCTTCCTAATTGTTTTGCCATTAAACTGGGTGCATTGTCTCATTGGTGAATGTCGTTATTACCAAAGTTAATACAACAGCAACAACCACAGCAAAATCGAGATGATAAACTGACTCAGTTAAGAGCTATGCCTGATGAACAACAAGCTCGAATCAATCCGGGCCCTGCTCATCCGGTTTGGGTTTCGGAGCGTGACTGTTGCGCTGCGTCTTAGTCGGAGTCTGAGTTCTAATCGATTTGGCGCCACTCTCAGATATGGATTTACCCGCAACCCGACCGCAAGTGCAACTGCGTTTGCGTTCCAGACTATTTAACACATTTGCACATTTGCACCGCCGCCCACCTGCCCAAAACAATAAGTTCAAGAACGTTCAGAGCGCTCACAGTCAGCTGGCTTCAAATGTGACGTCTTCACATTGCCATTTAGTCGAGCCGTTTTTGGCAATCCGGCCAAGGTTCCCATTTCCCAAAAACGGTGGGAAGCACTACTTTTGGGGCATCTCGGAATTTCTGACTACTTTCCGAAATTGGCTAAGAACAGTATTTTTTTTACTCTTTCTTTCTCTATTCCCCCCACCAAATGATTTACTAGATTGCATACTATATGCAAATTAGGTATGGGAGGAACACAAAAGCTTGCCAAAATGTTTGCTTCAAAGATTAGTTACGCTTTGTTGGCTTAAGTCTGAGAATGCGAATGGAAACAGCTGTGCGATGATAATAAATATTATTGGGAGTTGATACAAAGACATTTGAAAGATAGAAGGCAAAATGGTTTCATTGCAGTGAAAAATTCCCAATTCGTTTTAAAGAGATCAAATCTTAAAAACATTTCATAATAGGGAGAGCTGCCAAGAAGTTTACCAAGGGATAGTTCTATGTAATTCTCATAGAACATACCAAATCTGAATATAATTTTGCTAAGATTATTATATAGAAGTAATGTCTTTGATTTTTGCTCTATTCACAATCGCTATCCCTTAGATTTGCTCTCTATCCCTCACACATCTTCGTTCCAATCCTAGAATCCTATAAACACCGCCTCTCTATGCGATTCTCAACGTCTCAAATATGCCTTCTGTGTTATTGTCTGCTTATTTCCCTCGCTATTTCTTTCTACATATTGGATGACAGTAAAAATGTGCAGTGTGCTTGTTTATTTTTGTTATTTTATATTAGTAAATTGATGTGCCAAGTCTACTCTTAATTAATAATCGCATCCGATTAAAATTTAAATATCGATGCAAGCCATTTAAGGCCAGAAATCATTTCAAATGTTCTTCAAATAGCTTATAAAGCAAATTTAATAACATAATAAACAAGTGAAACGATTCAAAAAGATTAAAATGTGAATAGGTTAAACTGGTTTAGATCTGTTACAGACTGGTAATCAGTTCGGAGACACGAAAATAAACCTTAAGCGATTGGTTCAACGATCTCTTGAATATTTGCAGTTTCCTTGCAAAAGTCAACAAAAATATGGAATGCAAGGCAATAAATGTGTTCAAGATCAGCGTTAATATGCATACATATCAAATTTTAAGTGCCACACAACCTTCGAGCAGTAAATGATAACTTTAACCGGCCCACATCTTACAAGAATTGCAGCGCCAAACCATTTGCCAATGATATATAATAAAATAATAATTGTTAAAAAATTAAGAAGAAGAAAACAACAACAAAAAACAATAATAAGACAAATAAAATCATTTAATTTATGACTGCAGATGACGAGCAGCTGGAGACGTTGGCGCTCTCGGAACTGGGTTTCCAAAAAAACCAAAAAAAAACAAAACAAAATATGCCGAAAAAAATGACGGTGAGCGGATTGGATATAAAAACGAAAGCATGCCAAAAGCAGCCAAACAGTCGTTGATTAAAAGCGCTAGAACGAACAACCGCGTCGCGATTACCCACATACGAAATTTAACTTTAATATAAATATTAAAAAAAAACACACAAGTAAATAAAATGCTGCTTAAACTGCTCGTAAGTGCTCAGCTCGACTTGCATGGATTTCGACTAAACACAAGTGTCGTATACTTATTTTTTAGCTGCCACTCTTGTGCGCTGTCTCAGTGAGCCAGGCGGGCATCTATGTACCCGACTCGGATCGCAATACGCTGACGCTGCAGAACGAGCTGGATGTCGGCCCGGATGGCAGCTATCGCTATGCCTATGAGACGTCCAATGGCATCACTGGTGAACAGTCGGGCTTGGGTGGCATATCGGTGCAGGGCGGTTCCAGTTACATCTCGCCAGAGGGCACGCCCATCAGCATTAGCTATGTGGCGGACGAGAAGGGCTACTATCCGGTGGGTGATCACATACCCAAGGTGCCGGACTATATCTTGAAATCCTTGGAGTACATACGCAATCATCCCTACCAGGTGCGGGATTACTATACGGGCGAACTCAAGACAGTTGCCCACGATGCGGAGGCCTTTAAGGTGTACGAGCGGAATATTCACGAGCCCACAACTCCACGGACGCGTCCCAGCACCACACCCAAGGTGGTGCATCTGACACATGCCCCCACCACCCAGCTGTTCAGCTGAGCATCGATAGTGGATTGTGGGATTTGGGCTGGATGAAAAGGGGGGCGGGGTGGGCCGAAGTATTTGGTTACCGGCAACACAAAAACTGTGAATTTGATCTAAACAATTAATTAAGCCGCAATAAATAGAAGTGTTAAGCAAAATAAACAAAACCAAAAAAAAATAACTCAACTGAAATTGTTTATACAGACGCTAAGTGACAATGGAATTTCTAGCGGAATTAAAAATTCAGATTTCAAATGAAGTGTAACTAAATGGAGCACGAATTGAGCTAAGGATATATGCATAGTAACAGTAGCATTCCAAACAGCTAAATCATCATCAATAATTCTAGACTGTTCCGTTTCACAAGCTGTAATATAATATTAAATGCGATTTTCCATTCAAACGTTGATCGAGAGATAAGCAACAGACTCGAATGTCAACAGCATCATGCCATCAGTTTTATATATAGATGCAGCTAAAAACAACTTGGGAAACGGATTTATTTGCTCCTTTTTCATTTGCCAACGAAATAACAACAAGTAAGCCAATCAAGCTTTATGAAATAAGAACTTATTTAAATTTAATTTTAGCAGAACTTGCAGCTATCTTATAAACGTAGAAAATTCATTGATTTTTATCTATTAGTAAATTTATTTCTATAAGACAATAACATTATTGCCTTGTTTAGAATTGAAGCTGCCGCCAATTTTGTATTATTATAAGAACAAATAAATAATATTTACTTTAAGACAACATAAATACAAATATCAATGAAAGCTTTCCCTATTAGAGCTTATAGATGGCTTCCTTTCTCTCCCTTTAGGCCTAAACGCATAATGTACGCTTTAACACCCCATGCAGCACAAGGGTTAAGTAATTTTGAACACACACACACACACACACATACATACAGCTAGAGATTGCAAAGATTGGCCACTGTTATGCTTTTGATTGGATTCATTTATGAGCCCCGGTTAGCATTAAAACGAAATTAACTGAGTAGCATAAGCAAAACGTAAATACATTAGCCATAAAATGTTGTCGCTGCATCCGCTGGCAAAGAGAGACTCACTTTAGCGGCTGTGTAACTTTAAGCCTGACACGAAGGTTGAATGAAGGACGCGCACAGTGTGTCACTGGCAGTGAACGCGACTGCAAAATGCAAAATGCAAACTGCAACGGCTTACGCTGCGCACTCACCTCAAAATCCTTCGCGTCCAATGCATCGGCGCCCAGATTGTGGCACTTGGAGCCCAGCTGAGCGATGCCAGAGCTGCCGGGCAGCGCATAGATTTGCAGCACCGCCGGCGATTGTGTGAGCTTCCAGCAAATGGCGTGCTCGCGTCCGCCGCTGCCGATAACCAACACACGGTGCGACATTTTCAGTTCTTTGTGGTTTGTTGTTGTTTGCCAAAAGTATGTACTATGTAGGAACAACAATCAAAAACTGCTCACGTTTTTATTCACGAAAATACAATATGTATTATAGAATTGTTTTTGCTGTCGCTCGTGCCCACGTGTTGATCGACCTATAGGTGAGCGAGAGACACGCAAACCCACACTCACGCACAGAGAGAGCGCAGAAGAGAGAGCGACAGAGAGAATACGAGAGAGAGAGAGGCGTACCGTGTACAAAGCTCTGTTTAGCTATGCTTTTTATGCTGCTCTTGTGGGTCTTTGCCTTTATAAACCGCACCGCACGACGCCGCTTTTTCAACTGAAACTGGATCGAATTAAACATTTGATGTGTGGGCAAAATGCCCCGGACCCTAGGTAAGCCGATCCATTGCGTCGACCGCGACGTCAACTGATTACGTTGTTGTTGTTTTTTTCTTTTCGCGCTGATAAGAAACTGGCTGGAAAAAAGTCGTTGCCATCGTCCGTCTGAATACACTGAATGCACTCTCTACTGAAAACAACAAATGCTGCGACAAATAACAAAAACACCTCGATAACCTTTGGGAGCCTTAACCGAACTGTCATGGGGGTAAATGCATCATCAGCACAGATTTGCTTGTAATATTTTCCTACACTAACTTAAATTTCTTTAAATATTTACAAGCCCATAAAGCATTACTAAAGCTAATTTTAGAAAGTGTAAAGCATTTCAGAAGCTGAAAAAATATATGTTTTAAATGCGTTTGAATTCATATTAAATTACTTATTTTATATTCGCCACCATTCATATTTTTCCAGTTTTTAGTCTCATCACAAATTTCAAAAACATTATGAAAATAAAATCATTTATTTTATGATCATCTTTAATACCTTCCAATTATATGTATAATCAAATATCATCACTTAGGTATGAGGAAATTTAAAAGTGTGAAGCTTCTAAAAACCAAACTGGTAATATAAAATTTCAATGCAATTGAATTCATATTTAAATTGGCTGAAGTGAATTTATTGATCGTTATGCAATATTTATGGTCATGTATCGGATACGAAAATAACTCCATTACGATATGTTGCTCGAGATCATCGTACTCAGTACTAAAAATATTGTTTAATTTCATTATTGATTGCATCGCATTTTATTCACCGTTGAATAAATTAATAAGGCAACTTTCTTTGCAACAAATTCTCTAGAATATTACAAATAATAACTATTGCAGTTCGCTTAAGCGATGCGAATAGCTCTGAAAGAATCCAAAATAATTACAAAATAATATAAAATTTTTCTAGTTTATTCCACAATTCGTAAAAAACTTTTTCCAATTCATTCTGTAATAAAATTGAATAACAATTGAAAACATATGCGCTATTATAATAAAATAAGGCCCATATATATAAACTAGCTGCAAGTCAGGAACGCATCCCACCAGCATATTAATACTTACCTATGTAAGATGGTACAAAACAATGTTCAAAAGACAATTCACAACTATAATTTACCACATTTCATAAAGTATCATTTGCACGTTTTGTAAAATATGTATTTTTCTTTCGGTGTTTGCGTTTGTTTCTTTGTTGTTGTTATTATTATTATTATTAGTAGGCATTAAAAAATTGTGTTGTATTTTGTTGTTGTACATTTACAAGATAACTACCAAACTCCGTCATAAATTTGTTTTACATAGTTGTTTTTGTTGCAGCATTCAGATGCGCCACATATAAAACATGAATAAATAAAGTATATAAAGCAATGAACCAAATGACTCAATGCAATCTCAGAATGACAATTTTTGAATACATGCTTTCAAAAGTGGCATGGGATTAATAGAAAGTAAAGAGTTTCGTATGCGTCCAGGCGACTGTTACCGGCGCATCTGGAATCCAATGGTGCCATTGGGACAGGGGCCCCGCGGCAGCCGCAGTACATTATCATTATAGGGATTTGCATAAGGCGGCAGCTGCGGCACCTGTTGCTGTTGCAACGCTGGCGAATGCAACGATTGCTGACGCAATAGCGCCGCCGAGACGCTGCCGCCCACAACGGGTGACCAGCTCTGCTGTGCATTGGCTGCCGGCGATCCCGTCACATATGGAGGCATGCGTTGATTGTAGTGGGGCGGCGGTGGCGGCGTTTGCTGCTGCTGATGCTGCTGCTGCTGCTGCACTTGCTGCTGGTGTATGGAAGGTGTCTGTTGCTGATAGAAGTAGCCCATGGATGCTGGAGTCGGCGGCGCCTGATAGTAGTCGTTATAGTTGTTGTAGATGGGCGCTGACTGTGACATCTTCGGCGCCGAACTGGAGCGATGCATGCCAGGTGCTGTGTTGTTATTATTATTGTTATTATTGTAGTTGACAGTGGGCGGAGGTGGCGTCTGTTCCGCTTGAGCTGGGGTGGATAGCACCACTGGCGAAGCACTTGGAGGCGGCACACTGCATCGAAATAAAAGGCATAAAATGTAGTAATTGTGAAGCTAGAGTGAAGTGAAAGTGAAGAAGTCATTAGCTTATTGTTGCTTTGAAAAACTAATTTCAACAAAATCAAAAAAGTTTTCAAACTATTTAACAAAAACATAGATAGTCTGACTGATATATATATATATATCGCCTTGGTTATTAATGATGAACCAATTTCTTACGTGTTTTATATATTCAGAAGATAAACAATGTTTGTCCAAAATAGACATTTCAGACTTTAATTTGTGGATGATCAATTTAATAGCTGCTGATCAATAATACATATGTACTTTATGTGATTGCAAAATGCAACAACAAAATGCTTACAGAAACAGCTTGCTGAAACCATTGTTCACCCATTTTGAATGGGTGCAGGGTATAATAAAAACCAGATGGATAACAAAACAGTTCATAGTAAGCATTGAAAAATGAGAAATGTGTGCAATGATAGAATTGCAATCTGCGCTGACGGAACATACAGTCAAACATTTCGAATTCGAGCTTGTACAATGCGAAATTTTCGAAAACCTGAAGATCTCTTCAATTCTAACTTTTGTATGACAGATGAAGAGGTTCGACTGTCTATAAAACAATACTAACGGCTTATCATCCTCGGGATTTTTGGCGCTGCCCAGTATGCGCAAACGCGCCTGCGCATATTCCTGTTCGCGCTGCTGCAGCGTCTTGATCGGCTGCTTGGGCCGCATGCCGTTCGTGTCGCGACGCTCCTCGGCCTGGGCGGGTCGGCGTAATATCTTGACCGTCTGATTGCTGATGGGCGTGACATAGCTGACCGCATCGTATTCGCTTTGGGATTTGTGCAGCACCATCATGACGGGTGCAGCGGTTAGATCGGCATCTAACGCTGGCGCCGATTGCGGCTTTTTGGCAATCATCAGCTGCTTGGGCGCGACCAGTGTTGCCGTGCTGCTGCTGTTGCTGCCCTCCTGCAGGCTTTGTGGGCGCTGTAGCAATTTCATTTTGCTCGCTGCGGCTGGCTCAAATTTGTTGCTGCTGCTGCTGTCGTCGTCGTTGACGGTCTGCAGTTTTGTTTGCAGTGTCATGCAAAGCTGTGGGGGATTTGACATAGATCAAATTGTGGTTGTCGCTTTTGTTGAATAGTCATTTAGTACTCACGCCTGCCTCGTCAATTTCTTCCCAGCTGTCTAGCACATCGTCACCATTGGACATTGCAATCGGTTTTCTTTTGTTTTTTCGGCTGAGCACGTTGCGTGTGCGTTGTTGCTTGTGTAGAATATATATATATATGTATATATATGTATGTTCCTTGTGCTCACCTCTGTTGTTTTACAAAAAATTTTTGCTGCTGCTGCTGTTGTTGCTTTTTTATTGTAGCAGCTTCACTTTCTTCTTTTGCGCCTGCTACTGCAGCTCGCACTACAACATATACATAATGTCACCGCACTTGTATCAGACATAAGTTCTACATATGTTTTTGCACAACTTTCTGCACAAACGAATTGTTTTAAACAATGAAATATGCTATGCATATGCTTTGCACACGCATACGCAACAATTTTATCTCGCTCTGGCAGCCCTATGCTGGCCAGCTCGATAGCTCGATAGCAACGCAGTCTGCCTGATTTTGTGCGTGTGGGCACAGTTAATTATTGTTTCATTTGTATGAAGAAAAACATTTTTTTCGTATTTTTAATGCGTACTTATAAACTATTGACAATCTATTAATTTAAAGTTTTACAAATACATATGGAAGTCGCGGTGAATGTCAACTTATGTATCGTCGGTTGCTCAATAATCGATAGACGATTTCAAACATCGCATGACAAACAAAGCATCGATACATCGTAAAAGTATTTTTTAAAAGGGAAATTAACGTAATTTTGTTAGTTCTATAAAATACAGAAGTTGGAATACATCAAAACATGAATATTATCGGTGGGAGTTTTAAGCCACAAGTAAAGAAACATATATTCGCGAGCACCATGAAATGATACAAAGCTTTTTTGTATAGTTTATTGGCAATTAAGACTTAAAAGCAAGGGGAAAATGTAGTATTACTTTCTCAAAGCTCTGTAAATTAATTAAAATTATATTTCAACCTTATCAAATAAATACGCTGTTAAAATCATTATCTTTGAGCATAAAGTACAAATCGAATATCGAGTAGTAAGAAATCTTTTGATGTTGTGTCTTAGCTCTGTTATTTGTTCTTGGAGTCAGTGATTTAGAACCAGTTAACAGCGCTTAAATTTAAATTCAAGTCTTCAACCATTCACTAGCTAATGGCTGGCATAACTTATCACCATTTAACCGTTTTTCGGCACCAAATTGCAGTAACAAGTTCACTTTCTGACATTTGATAACAGTAAAAAACGTGTAATATCAGTTTAGGTAGGCAAATGCAAGGCTCGCTGTAAGTAACAGTGCAGCGAAATGTTAAATTCGCGGCTGCTCTTAAAACATATGGTAGGTCAATTTTCGTTTCATTTGATAAAGACTGCCTCGCGTATTGTGCCCTCGCAATGGAAATTGAGTTCACTACCGAAATACCCAATTCGAGCAGCATAAATAAGCAGCAGCAGAGTCCACTGATAACATAACCCAAGCAACACGCATCGCACGTGCATGTATCAATTAGCAAGCGTCGCAGAGAGGCTGACGATATTCCGCATTTGTTTACGTAAATAGTGAGCGATGGCAGCGGTAAATACGGATCACAAAGCCAATCCGGTTAAATCGTTTATTGCCGGCGGCTTTGGTGGCATCTGCAGTGTGCTTACCGGCTACCCATTAGACACAATTAAGGTGAGCTTTAGCGTTAAACAGCTGATGCAATTGACTTGAAATATTGTGTTTTCTTCTAGGTGCGGCTGCAGACAATGCCTTTGCCGCCAGCTGGCCAGCCACCCAGATACAAGGGCATCATTGACTGCACCGTGAAGACTTTCACCACCGAGGGAGTGCGTGGCTTCTATCGCGGCATTTCCGCGCCTTTGGTTGGTGTCACGCCCATTTATGCCGTGGACTTTGCTGTCTATGCGGCGGGCAAACGACTCTTGCAGACGGACGAGCACGTGAAGCTGACCTACACACAGATCTTCATGGCCGGCGTGGGTGCCGGCATCTGCTCAGCTCTCGTCACAGTGCCCTCGGATCGGATTAAGGTGCTGCTGCAGACGCAGCCAGTCACGGGGCCAGTCATGTACAATGGCATGATCGATACGGCCATAAAACTCTACAGACAGGGCGGCATGCGGAGTCTCTTCAAAGGCACCTGTGCTTGCGTGCTGAGAGGTGAGTGAATCCGTCCACTTTTAAGAAGTCAGTTTATAGTAGATAAAAAAACTACATTAGTCACGCGTATTTTCTGGGACAATTGAAAAATATTTCCACTGGTATTACACATTCATATGCAGGTGCTTACAAATGAGCTTGACTTTATGGTCGGATTTTTCCCATAATTCATATTTATTTGTACTAGATATTCGTAATTTATAAATTATCATAAAAATACTCATGCATTCTTTTACAGATTCACCTACTGGCATCTATTTTGTTGTCTATGAGGCTTTGCAGGATTTGGCCAGAAGGCACTCGCAAACGGGCCAAATAACGCCAACGTCTACCATACTTGCTGGCGGCACAGCTGGCATAGCATTCTGGGGTTTGGCTGTGCCTTTTGATGTACTTAAGAGTCGATTACAATCCGGTTAGTAAACTTAATGCATTCACTTAATTCTGACCTGTTAATAACCCCCACTTATTGTGTTTGTACAGCGCCCGAGGGCACCTATAAGCATGGCATTCGCAGCGTTTTTCGGGATCTAATGGCAACGGAGGGTCCCAAGGCATTATATCGTGGAGTTATGCCCATCCTGATACGTGCTTTTCCCTCTACAGCCGCGGTTTTCATTGGCGTGGAGTTGGCCAATGATTTGTTGGATTATTAGACTAAGTTAGCAAGTTGTGGGCCAAAAAGAAGCTATTTTTTACTGTTGTTTATAGTTTACATCTTACGTAATTAAATGTGCATTTTTTGATACGAGTACTTTTGAAGTTTGAAATTACCGCGCCGGCAGGTGAATGGCAGGTGCCAACAGCTGTGTAAGTTCTGTTGTATCTTAAACAAGTTGGCAGCGCCACGCGTCAGATTGCAATTGAGATGGCACCGGCTCGTGCTTTTTTCACTTATTTGGGCTTGATGCGTGTAAATTTGTATACATTTAGCATACAAATTACTAGCTTAAGCTTACAGATTGAAAAAATTTAATGAGAACTGCAAAAGAGTTAAGAAAATGAATCATATGACAATTCAACGAGTCACATAATTAACATTCGTGCTCACAGTGGCAATATGGGCTCGTGCCATGTTGTGTGCGCTCATCTCTAGCCTGAACTTCAATTATACAAAACAATTGACACAGCTCCGGGATTTCGGTAAGTTTTCGACGGACCGCATTCGTGTGATAAGAACGTAAACAAATTCATTGCAGCTAAAATACACAAAGTACGGCGGTAAACCGAGCGTGTGTCAATGGTAAACCAAAAATAGATGCGACAGCTGACGATAACGGACTTTGAACCCAACTGTGCCGGCAATGCAGCCGCTGTGAATTGACAACGAGATTTCCTAGGTACGTAACGGCCTGTATCCCCCCACACTCGACTAAAATGTCTGTCCCGTGAAATACTACAAGTCGCAGACACTTAACATAATATGTGCTGATAACGCCACCCGTTCACTTTCGCAGGCACAGCGCTCTTGCTGCCAAATCAGTAAACGCCTCGCTCTGCTGCCAGCAACAGGTTCCGCTGAGCTCACGTATTCACTCGCACTCACACGGCTGCTCTGCTCGGTTGCTGCTGCTGCTGCCAGCGCCACGACAACGATATTTTGGAGTCTGCTCTCATTAATCTTTGGTGCTGATCAGGTGAGATTCAGGCATCAGTTGTAGTCAGTCTCAGCGAAGTCCTTACAACGGATGGCGCAACAATTGGAGTGCTTTTTCTTTTCATTTCATGCTAATCCTTATCAGCTGTAGTACAATAGCCACCATAGATTAGCCAATAGTTATGGACAGAGTGCAAATTCCAGCGAAGCATTTACGAAGTTTTCGGGGGAAATATAAAATATTAATGTGTTTATATGATGTTTTATCATTAATGCAAATTTTGATATTATAAATGGACCCGTAGCGTAAAAATGAAAATATTTACAAGTGTCTAGTCATGCCTTAAATAACATTTGAATAACTATTGTGAACATTGAGCTATAACCTTTTTGTTATCTATACCCATAAAGGTAGGTTAAGCAGATCAGCATCAATAACCACCTGACAGAGACTTTAAAAGCTGTAGGTATTAAAGTGTAGTAAATGGGCTCTTACAAGTAATAAACAGTTGAAGTCTTTAATATTTATTCAGTATATTAATGTGCTAATAACTAAACTTAACAGAGAGTTGAAGAAAGCGATATTTCGCATATTGGAACCGTAGTTTTTACTTCTGTTTTAAAACTTTTGTATATTATAATCCAAACCGCCCAGACAAACTGGAAGCTTCACAGTGCAATAAGAAAGTTGAGCACCCATTCAAATAATTTAATAATTGTTAATTAGAACATTCCGATTCTCTCTTGCAGGTTCGCAAATTCACTAAACATGGCATCTGTTGAAGCTGTTGATAATGCGCCCACCGCGCGCAAAGCTAATCCGTTCAAATCCTTCATCACTGGCGGCTTTGGCGGCATTTGCAATGTGCTCTCCGGCCATCCACTCGACACGATCAAAGTGAGTGCGCTTTCACACTGTTTGATATTTGATTAATCACTGACCTTGTTTTTCGGGGTACAGGTGCGTTTGCAAACGATGCCGCGACCAGCACCTGGGGAGCAGCCGCTGTACCGCGGCACCTTCGACTGCGCCGCCAAGACCATACGCAACGAGGGCGTCCGCGGCCTCTACAAGGGCATGTCAGCGCCTCTGACGGGAGTGGCGCCCATCTTTGCCATGTGCTTTGCCGGCTATGCGCTTGGCAAGCGTCTGCAGCAGCGCGGCGAGGATGCCAAGCTCACCTATTCGCAAATCTTTGTCGCCGGCTCGTTCTCCGGCCTCTTCTCCACATTCATCATGGCGCCCGGTGAACGCATCAAGGTGCTGCTCCAAACCCAGGGCACCGGCCCGGGCGGCGTTAAAAAATACAACGGCATGCTCGATTGTGCCGGCAAACTGTACAAGGAGGGCGGACTGCGCAGTGTGTTCAAAGGCAGCTGCGCCACAATGCTCAGGGGTAAGTTTCTTTTATGTTTGCGAGAAAATGGAAAATGTAAACAAATGCAATTTCCTATCAGTTAATAGGATTCTTATATGCTATAGCGATCGCGATAGATTTAAATGTATTTTAACGAAACTATCGTTGAAAAGTAGTCAGTCCTAATACTAGCTATCCACTGATCGAACTATAGTTAAAGTTTAAGGAATCTTTAATATTATTGTAATTATGTATTTAGTGTGGGCACCAATCAGTCAGTTAGTTGGACAAACAGTCCTTATGAACTTTGCCCTCTATTACTACTACTGCTACTGCTACTGCTGTTACTACTGCTACTACTGCTACTACTACTACTACTGCTACTACTACTGCTACTACTACAACTACAACTACTACTACTACTACTACTACCACTACTACTACCACTACTACTACTACTACTGCTACTACTACTGCTACTACTACTGCTACTGCTACTACTACACCTACTACACCTACTACTGCTACTACTACTACTACTACTACTACTACTACTACTACTACTACTACTACTACTACTACTACCACTACTACTACCACTACTACTACTACTACTACTACTGCTACTACTACTGCTACTACTACTGCTACTGCTACTACTACACCTACTACTGCTACTACTACTACTACTACTACTACTACTACTACTACTACTACTACTACCACTACTACTACCACTACTACTACTACTACTACTACTACTACTACTGTTACTACTACTGCTACTACTACACCTACTACTACACCTACTACTACACCTACTACTGCTAGTACTACTACTGCTACTACTACTAGAAGCTGAGCTATGATCGCATTCGTAAGTTAAGTGTACTTAATGATTTATTTCCATAATCTTAATCGCTAATTCGTTTTGATCTCGCATTAAGCATGCGTTATTAATTATGTGAAACTTATATTGCTTCTTCTTCTTCTTCTTGTTAAATCTCATTGGACATTTGCACTTCGTCAGTTTCTGGTAGGGATTCCCCCATTTGCTGTTGCTGTCTCAGTACAAACTCCAAGCGATTGCGTTGACTTAAATGAGCTTTATGCTTTCGTTGGCGCTTCTTGGAATTGTTGTTCCGCTTATTATGCTGCTGCTGCTGCTGCAGTTGCAGTTTGCGCCAATGTGGCAGGCCATGCGTGCTGCCTCGGGACGAGGCCAGTATGAGAGGCGCACCACAGTGCAGCTGGCGGCGCAGCACATAGTAAACGCTGCGTCCATTATAGTTGTCGCAGCGTGGCACCAGATTCTTGTCCAGCTGGTAGCTGATCACGTGGCGGCACAGAGTCGGCTCCCCATTGACATCGCGCACGCAACGCTCGACGCTGGGACCGCGTTGCACATTGGTCAGGCGTGGCAGCCAGTTGGCCATGTCGCAGCTGCACTGCCACGGATTCTGATCGAGGCGGGCGACGCGTAAACGCGGCTGCCGAAAGAAACTGGTGGGCAGCGTGCGCAGCCGATTGCCCTGCAGCTGCACCATCTCCAGCTGCTGCTGATCGTCCAACAGACCGTTGGGCACCTGCCTCAGCTTGTTGTGCGCCAAGTTGAGCAGCTCCAGCTGCTTGACACCCAGCAGCGCGTCCATCGACAGCTCACCAATGCCGCAGTGGCTCAAGTCCAGTTCGCGCAGCTGCTCCATGCCAGCAAAGGCGTCCAGCTGGATGACGCCAATGCTGCCGCGCAGCGTCAGTTGCTCCAGCGATTGTAGACCCTATGTGGAAAATGGGTTCAGGTTTTAGTAGCACAATACAGACTGCAATACTCTGTTGCCAACTTGTTCTTGTTGACTCCAAGACAATGAATGAACTTCACCTTAAAAACGCCCTGCTCCAAACTGGCCGTCGTCACATTGCCCAGACTCAGCGTGCGCAGCTGGTGCAGTGAATCGAACTGTCCATAGCCGTTCCAGCTGTGCAGCTCCAAAGCCGCCAGCTCGCTGCCCAGCTGCAGCTCCCGCGTCTCGTTCATCACCCAGAACGTGGCCGGCAATATGTACATGATGGGATTCTGTCGCAGATCCGCCTTTTGCAGGCGCGGCAGCGGCGGAAAACTCAGCTCGCTCAAGCGCTCCAAGCGATTGTCGGCCAGACTGAGCGTCTCCAGCTCCAGCAGACCGGCCAGGCCCAAGTAGTAGAGACGTCCCACCGCATTGTGATCTAAGGAAAGGCTCCTGAGGTGCGGCGCACCGGAGAAGGCAAACGGCTGCAGTTCCTCGATGCCATTGCGCTCCAGGCTGAGATGATGCAGCTGCGTCAGGCCATCGAACATTTGCCAGTGCAGCTCGCTCAGCTGGCAGCTGTGAATGCGCAACACCTCCAGCTGGCTCCAGCCACAGAAGCTGGGCATGCGCGACTGCTTCAGCAGCTCAACATGCTGCTCATAGCTGACGATCTCAACGGCCGCATCCGACTCGAATTGCAGCTGATACTTGGGCGTCGCCTCATTGCCGCCGTTCACCTCACTCGGCGGCTTGTACTCGTAATCATCGCTGGGCAGCTTCGAGTGCTTCGGCCGCTGCAGGCGATCGCTGGCCTGCAGATGCACCTGCTCGAAGTTCGCATGCTGCAGCAGCTCCAGCGGCTCATCGATGATCAGCGTTGTGGCGCCAGTGCCGCGTATTTCCAGTGTGCTCAGCTGGGTGAGTGTGCGCAGACTGCTCGTGTTCACTGTAAACGAATGTTGTGGCAGTTCAATATGGGATTAATCCAACAGAGCTGCAGGAATTTAGTTATCTTGTATCAAAACTGTCGCCTCAGTCTATTATTGTATTGGTTATAATCCGTTTACCTAGCTGGTCTCAAACAAAATCGACCTTAGCAGAGCTCTGTTAAATTGAACTCTGTTAAATTGAACACTCTGTTAAATTGAACATTGATCAAGTATTTGTTTGCTAAGTTTTCTTTACGTCTAAGCTGTAATCATTAAGCAATATTTAATCTATTAAAATCTCCAATTTAGTTAAATAATATTTGGATAGCAAAACTAAAGCGTAATTTAAACCAAATGAAAAATTAAAGCACTTTAGCTCATGTGCTCGATTAATCGACTAATTCAAAAGTGTCTCATTTAAGCAAATGTTAACATTTGCTAAAAGTGACTTCTTTAGACGGATAACTCACGCGTCAGCTGACTATCCACGCTGCCCGCATGCAAAAGGATCAATGCCTGCAAATCCATGGGCAAAGCGCCGAGCAACGCCTGCGTCTCCCGCTCCTCCTGCAGCAGGCAAGTGGCCAGCTTGATGTGTGTGGGCAGCTGGAAGTCTGCATACGAATCCGGGCTCTCCTCGCTGCTGGTCATGTGATTCACCCAGCGGGCAATGGGCAGCTCATTGAAGGCGGCATATTGGCAGACACAGGCCGAGGGGCAGCTCAGGACGTCCAGTTCCACAGGTGGCTCCTCCGGCTGGAGCTCCTGCTGTGCATGTGGCAATGCTGACTGCAACTGGCAGCGCTATTGTTTAACTAAATATGAAAATGTGATCGAAATAAACTGGTCAGATCACTCACCAGCAGCAGCACGATCAGCACTTTTATCCGACTCGTTGCCGTTATCGATATCATTGTCAGAATCGCTTATCGCACAGTTTGGCAAGCACTGTTAGTTTTTTTTTTATGCAAGCAGGTACGCTTGCCTCGAATTCCGTTCATACACTAAAACGCAGCCTCATGGTTCCCATCAGACTGCCAGCGAAATCAGCATACAAATTTGAACTCCTATTGTTATTGTATTTACAATTCATTTCTGCCCGCTTAACGGAAACGAATTTCAGATTGTCACATCCTCCGATAAGCGCTCCACTATATACTATACATATACATATAGTATGTGTTTGTATAATATATATATTGTATTTCTTATGTGCTGCAGTGGGCGTCGGTTTGAGAAGTTTCTCCATTGAGCACAAGGTCGCATCTGTCTGGTGCTAAAGTTTTATAACAAACCCGTCTCTCTTTCTTAACTACAAGTTGGGCAAATATAAGGGTAGAATTCATACAGTTAAATATATACATTGATGTATCTAAACGCAATTTGAACACATTCAATGTTATTTATACTTATTAGCTATTATTACAGAATGAGGATATAAACAATCATTTTATTTAAAACTAATGTTAATGATTGAGCAGAGCTTGCCGTTTTTAGCTACAATAAAGTATCAATTCAAATTTGTAATCATTTTTAGCTTATATTATTCTTTTAAACGTTTTTATGGATTATTAAAACAAATTGCAAGCGTAATTCTGTGATTAAAAATCAATTTGAAGAATATACAACTTGTATCGTACTTAAAACTGAGCGACAACCCAATAACTTGTTCATTTCATTTGTTTTTCAATTTATAAATAAAATTATTCATTATTATTCTCGTATATTCTATTAACTACGCACCCATGTAAAAATGTAGAGAGAATATTGTAAAAACCTGTTGAATCAAATACACGAATATGTTATAAATTGATTATTGTTTGAATAACAAGAACTAAGCGTATAAATTGTGTGCCAAACATAATGTTTATATATTTATAATGCGTTTTTTATTTATTTAAAAAACCTGTTTTACTCATTTTAATATTGCGACAAACAAATGTTGTTTTTCTTTTCTTTGTTATTTAAATGTATTTGCGTTCATTTTTCTATTCAAATCGATTGTAACTGGTTTATGTTTTTTGCGCCCAGTGTGCGAGTTATTCTGTGTGTATGTAATTAATATATTATATAGTTCATTTGTATCGACTATATGGCAATAAACAAGATATTTATGGCGCCGTTGAAGTCGCCGCTTAGTTTTAATGCAGATATATAAATAAGTTCTCACAGTGGCACATCAAGAATTGAATTGGCAAGCAAGATTAAGCAAAATGGAAATTTGTAGAAAAACTGAAAGAAATGAAGAAGAATTTTCGAAAATGTGAGTAAGCCATAAATAGTATTAAGTAGTTTGGTTGTAGCATAGGTAGTAGTATAGTTATACTAATATATTTATTTGTATATGCTTAATGATGTTTAACGTATCTGCAGATCTGCCCGCCAATGGCCTGTACTTCCTGGTCTATGAGTACATACAGGATGTGGCCAAGTCGCAATCGAAGACGGGTGAAATAAACACTGCCTCCACCATATTTGCGGGTGGTGTTGCCGGCATGGCCTACTGGATCTTGGGCATGCCAGCCGATGTCCTCAAGAGTCGCCTGCAATCGGGTGAGTTATCGATAACATATAATCTTATACATTTTATGTGAACCCAATCTGTTTACAGCTCCCGAGGGCACTTATAAGCACGGTGTGCGCAGCGTGTTCAAGGATCTGATTGCCAAGGATGGTCCATTGGCTTTGTATCGTGGTGTTACGCCCATTATGATACGCGCCTTCCCAGCGAATGCTGCCTGCTTCTTTGGCATTGAGCTGGCCAATAAGTTCTTTAATTTGGTCGCGCCAAGTTTCTAGCGACAAGTTTGCAAACTGTTATTTCTTTTCCAGGTAGTGTCCATGAATTTTATTATGTTCGCAATTAAAGTTAAGTGTCGGATAGTCATGTTAAACAAAATATTAAAATAAATGCATATTTTTCACAAGCGCAACGAGTTTTATGGTTTTACATGCACTGTAAGTATTTTGGTTTTCAGTATTTTTTTGGAAAATGATTTGGATTTTGCACAATTGTTTATTGAATGCATATTCAACAGCAGATTTCTTTAATTGAAATATGCCGATTAAGAATCTAAGCATATAATAAATGATTACCAAACACAATTTAAATATTTAATTGTTTTCATAACAACACCCATTAAACCCATTAAGATAACAAAGAAGTTAAGTATTGCAAAATTTGTAGCATACTTAGAAATAATCGCAAACTGTAAATACAATGCAACTGTTTGAGAGTCATTGTGTAATGCAGTTTTAACAAACAACAATGGAATTTATGCAATTTTCAGATTGTTCAACTCATAAGAAAGCCATGGAATATAACATACAGGTCCTTCGTTTCCTGAAGTCTTAAGGATGACTGATAATTCTGACATTGCATTTAATACACATGTATTCACAGCTTGAGAGTAACAACTACAATGTAATTGAGCGACTTTAATTTGCCTGTAATTTGTGGTATTTAATTGTGGCACTGTTGTAATAGTACCTGTATTGATATATAATGCAGTAGACGCTTACGTAATGGTCGCTTTAAATTCTGATGTAATCGACATCGAAGCGCAATTAACACATATCAAAAGCGCAGGCAATTATTATAATGGGCTAATCCCTGGACGATTTACATTTGAATTCAACTGGTTTCCCACTCTTACAGATATGCCCGCCAACGGTCTGTACTTTCTCAGCTATGAGATCCTAACGGAGCAATACAAACGTCGCTTTGATCGGCCCAATGTGGATCTGATTCCGGCTATTGTTGCCGGCGGATTGGCAGGCATATGCTACTGGATCGGTGGAATGCCTGCCGATGTGCTCAAGAGTCGATTGCAATCAGGTAAGTGAAGCACCCAAAACATCGAGCTGCAACTAATATCAATGCAATTTGTCAGCTCCGGAGGGCACATTTAGTGGCATAAGAGCCGTTTTTAAGGATCTGTTAAAAAATGATGGCATCACTGCTCTATATCGGTTTGTATTTGAATCACGTTTCGTTATTGGTCTAAATCAATTATGATTTGCTCTCCCATTTAGCGGCTTCACACCTGTTATCCTGCGCGCCTTCCCAGCGAATGCAGCCACCTTCTTTGGCATTGAGCTGGCCAATGCTTTCTTTCGACAAGTTGCTCCCGATTTTTAAGATTCACCAAATTCCGAATGTTCAAAAACCCGTATATCATTTTATGTTCTTGACCAAGCATAGCAAGCAAAATAACCTAGAAATTTATGAAAATATAGTGCTTAAAGCAATTTACAAAATTTTTGCTTACAACTAAAATACAAAATGTGTGTGTGTGTGTTACAATTTATAAAAAAGAGGTAACTTATGGGGTATATAGTTGCTTTTCGAATAAGTAGATTGGCATTAACAAGAGGCGTTTAGGCTAAAGGATTTTTACAAACGCAATTCTTTTGTTGTATCAAAATGAAATCACTTAGTAACAATCTTAAGGCTCACCAGGAGTTGACTAAATTGATTCTTTAACAATTGTGCTTAAAATATTCTATTTTTGATTCATGTATAAACGATCTAGGCAATCTTGCGATCGTGATTATCGAAATTAAACAACTGTCGCTTCATATTCTCATGCTTCGATATGGTATAGGGCGATAGTAGCATCGGCAGGACATTGAGAGCCTTCAGCTCGGGCAGTCGTATATTGAGCAAATTTTGCTTGGCCTGCTGCGGCTGATTGCTCCATATGGGATCGATCCAGAAGGGCAGTTTCTAAGGCGAAATCAATTATATATATTAATTATATATAACAATGTTACTATATATACTATACTCACCTCCGAGGGCGGCGTATCGGGCTTGGGCGGCTCATAGATGGAACTGATGGGCGCCACATTGCAGCTGACCAAATCATACAAATCTCGGCTAGCATCAAACGACTGCTGCAACATTGTTGTCTGCTGCTGCTGTTGTCGTTGCTGCTGTTGCTGCTGCTGCTGTTGCTGTTGCAGCTGCTGAGCCTGCTGCTGATAGAAGCAAGCCTGCCGGCGATACCACAACTTGCCCGACTGCGGATAGGGCATGGCCGAAGTGATTGCTGTACTGGAGGCGACATCGGCAGCGCAGAGGCTGCTGTTCAGCTCACAGGATGTGTTGAAGGAGCTGCTGCCGCTGCTGTTGTTGAACAACGGCTGCGAGCTGTTCAGAGAGTTCTCCTTGTTGCAGCAGCTGCTGCACAAGCTCAAATTGCCGGAACTGGAACCGGAACCGGAACCGTTACCAGAGCCGGAGCTGTTCAGCAGCGTGGACGACATCACCGTGCAATTGGCGCTGGGCGGCGAGCACTTGGACGGACCAGCAAACTGCTCCTGGTACGCCTGAAAGCTGTTGACCTTCACTTGCGGCTTATACGCAGCATTGTTGACACTTCCAGCATACTCGCTGGCAATGGCCCGGGTCTTGTGCGGAGGCGGAGCCTGCGCTGGCGGCGGACGATTGTGCTCGCCCAGCGGAGTGCGGGAGCTGCGCTGCACCTTGTGCTTCGCATAGGGCAGCTTCAGGGAGCCGTACAGGTGCTGGTGACTGCCACCTGAGGTGACACGCACTGTCAGGGAACAAGAACAGAGTTGTGAATTAATAAAATTGCCATTTGGCCTTATCAACACTTAAAGCTCCCAGAACTTTGCCAAAACTTAAACGATTTTAGCTGCCGAGGCAGTTTTGATAATGCTGAGCTCTCTATATAAGATAAATCTGAAGCACTTTGAAAATTTCCATTTTCTATCAAAAGCATGTTACGAAAAGGTTTAAAAGTACTTAGAAATAATTTTCCAACACTTAGAACTCTTATAAATTTGTCAAAACTAATGCGATTTTGGTTCCCGTGGTAGTTTTAATCATGTTTTGACCTCTATATTAGAACTGCTTTTAAATATGAAGCACCTTGAAAATCTCCACTTTCTATCTAAAACCAGCTACGAAAAGGTTTAAAAGTACTTAGAAATAATTTTCCAACACTTAGAACTCTCATAAAGTTGTCAAAACTAATGCGATTTTGGTTCCCGTGGTAGTTTTAATAATGTTTTGACCTCTATATTAAAACTGCTTTTAAATATGAAGCACCTTGAAAATTTCCACTTTCTATCATAAACACGCTACGAAAAGATTAAAATGTACCAAGAAATGGCTTTCCAACACTTGTTTCTTCCATAACTCTGCCAAAACTAATCCGATTTTCGATCCCGAGGCAATTTTGATCATGTTTTGACCTCTATATTAGATCTGCGTTTAAATCTGAAGCAGTTTGAAAATTTCTACTTTCTATCCAAAACAATCTACGATAAGCTTTAACAATACCAAGAAATGACTTTCCAACACTTAAAAGTCCCACAATTTTGCCTAAACTGATCCAATTTTGGTTCCCGAGGAAGTTTTTATCATGGTTTAGGTTCTATACTAGATCTACGTTTAAATCTGAAGCAGTTTGAAAATTTCCATTTTCTATCCAAAACAATCTACGATAGGGCTTAACAGTACCAAGAAATGACTTTCCAACACTTAAAACTCCCACAACTTTGCCTAAACTGATCCGATTTAAGATCCCGAGGCAGTTTTGAACATGTTTTGGCATCTACATTAATGCTACATTTAGATCTGAAACACTTAAGTATTTCGGATTTTCAAGTAATTCCGCCACCTTCACTTACGTTCACAATTGACATTCAAGGCCACATCGCTGCGCTCCTGTGTGGGTCCCATGTTAATGGTGAACAGATCCTCATGAGCCACAATCACCGAATACAAGTTGGGAAAGCCAAACTCAAAGGTGGTGCTCAGACCACAATCCAAGGCGCTCTTCAGCTCGTGCAGATACATGCTGGGACGCTGCTCCAAGAGACGCACAATCGAGATGAGGAAGCGCATAAAGCCGGTGAGTCGCACACAGGCCACATCCGACTCCGCATAGATCTGAGCGAGGAGACGAGAAGTGTGGCTGAGCAGTGGCCGAGAGTGGCTCTTGGATAGTGAAAGACTCACCTCAATGGCATGGCGCATGGCATGTAAAGCGGACTCCGTCAGTTGCAGCTTGTACTTGGCATTGAAATCGCTGATGAACTGCAGCTGGGTGAGCGCCTCCAGCTTGGGCGCTTGCGTGTCCTCCGGCTTGGCATCATGCTGCAGCAGCTGTTTGCAGGCGCGATAGCACAGCTGGCGGAACTCGCCGTCATCATTGTGACAGATCAGCCAGGTGGCCTGCTCCTTGTGCAGGACCTCCACATATGGCAGCAGCTCCAGGGCGCTGGCAATATCGCTGACGCCCAACGTTTGCGGCAGCATCTGGTAGCCAAACTTCTTCTTGTGCAGCTTGAGGATCTGCTCCAGCTTCATGCAGTTGGTCGAGTTGCCGGTGACATTGCGTATGAGATCCTCGCACTGCTCGGCAAACACACGCCGGGCCACCTTCGGCGACAGCATGATCTTCTTGTCCTCATCGCTGGTCAGCTCCAGTTCGACAACGCCACCAATGGCGTCCATCAGATCGGCCAGCTTTAGGAAGCCGTAATCGCTCAGCCGGCACTGATAGGCAAAGTGATAGTGATAGGAGCGCACAAACTTCTGAAACAAGATGGTGTACTGGAGCGCATTCTGGAACAGCTCCACCATCTCGCCGGCAAAGACACAGGTCTTCTCCAGCTCGCTGTTCGTTTGCTTGCGCTTGGGCATCGAGATGAGTATGTCCTTGCCCTGCTGCACTGTGTTAAGGACGACAATATTGCTGTTGACCAGCCCATCGAGAATGTCCACAATATTGCAGACACCATAGTCGGTCACATCGAATGTGCGATTCTGGGTCTGGGCAAAGATGCCGGGCAGCTGGGAGAGCAGCACCGAATTGTTGCCATGGGCACGTAGCACACGCAACAGATCCGAGGTGAAGCGTCGGATTTGGGTGCGATGGGTCAGGGTGATCTGGCGGTTCTCGCCATCGCCCATGATCTGGACGACCGAGGAGAGTGCCTCGAACAGCTCAATCAGCTTGGTGTAGCCATAGTCAGCGACGCGACACTGCTTCCCAAAGTGATTGTGATAGGCCGGAATGAAGCGATTGAACTTCATGGTGGACTTGGGTGACATTTTCACCAGCTCGATGACCTCGCGCGAGATCTGAAAGAGCGGATCGGCCACCGAGTTCTTAAAGTAGCCAGAGCTGCCAGAAGCCGTTGGACGATCACTGGTATTGAGGCTGCCATTGGACACGCCCGAGGAGGCGGAGGAGGACGGCAGCTCCTTGTTCAACTCCAGCCAGCCGAGTATCTTAATGCCAAAGTTGTTCACCTGTATCTGTATGCCCTGGACACAGCAGACGAGATGCTCCAGATTGACGCCACTTTCATCAGCGGCAATTTGCACCTTCAGCTGACCCTCGATGCAGTGCAGCAGCGTGGCCACGGGTATATCGCCCGGATGATGCTTGAGCAGCGGATAAATCAGCTGCTGTATCTCTGCTATGGTCATGGAGACATTGGGCAGCGGCTCGATCTCCTGCTCGGCCCAGCCCTTGTGCTGCTCCCGCTTGAAGTGGACCGTGCAGTAGGGTACACTGTGCTGCAGGCCCTCCATCAGCGGTGAGCTCTCCAGCGTGTTGACCAGCTCCGGCTGCAGGCTAATGAACTTGTCCTCGTTGTTGTCCGAGTTGATGGTGCAGATGTCCTGCATCTTGTACAAATCCAGGACACTGATCGAGGTTTTGAAGCGTGACTGGAAGAGCTCACGGAACTTATACATGGGTAGTGTATAATACGGAACATCCTGTGGATGACAAGTGGGCATAAACAAGATGACTAGTAATACGAAGACTCGCTGCTTCGAAAGAATGGGTACACTTTACAAGTTCCCATCTCTAGGACTGACCTTCAGCAGTCCGGCGACCTGGCAGCGCAGTGTATTGACCTCGGTCAAGGACGAGTCGCGCGTATAGCTGACCAGCATGCGTTTGTGGCCAATCTTCTTGCGGTGCAAGTTGGACACCACCTGCTTGGCAAACTGTCGATAGGGATAGTTGAAAAATAGAATGAAGAGAATGAACGTGCAGACTCACATAGAGATCGGGCACAGTGACCTTGGCATAGGAGCTGGCCTCAAAGTTGAGCGACACAACGGGCGTTATGGGCTTCAGTTGATTCATGAGGAAGTTACGCAGACTGGCCTCATCCAGCGAGTAGTCCAGATTGGTTATCTGCAGTGTGACCGCATCGCTGGGATCCGTAACACTGGCATAGGCATGACCAGCGCCCAACTCGCCCGCCGAGCTGCTGGCTCCGCTATTACTGGACATCGTTGAGGCCGCCGAGCAGTTTACCCCACTCGGCGCCATCGTATTGATCAACTGGCCATTGTTGTAGCCAAAGTCGGCAGCGGAACTGGCCGCCACACTGACGCTGGCCGCAATCGAGCAGCTGCTGCTGTTGCCTGCGGCTGACTGGGGCAGCGAAGCAGTTGCGGACGTGGCCAGCGGTGTCGTCTGCTGATAGATGGGCGCCAGCGTCGGCGCATAGCTGCTCGCATAGCCGGCCAGCGGCTGATGCGAATGGTGGTGATGCTGACCCATCAGTGGATGACCGGTGACCGCCGCCACAGCAGCAGCGGCTGCGCAGGCCCGATTGTGATTGTAGGGCATGTAGCGATTGCGATTGTAGCAGGAGGCGCTGCCATTGGCATGGGCATATTGGCACACCTCCAGCTGCGTCGGTCCTCCGACGTACTTGTGCGGCAGCAAGCCGGGTGGCGGCGTATAGCCGGGCAGACCATTGAAGTAACGCATACCAGCTGCTGCTGCTGCTGCTGCTGCTCCTCCTCCGGGATTATGGCTGTACTCGGCACACAGGCCAGTGGGCGGCAGAGCTGCAGCGTAGAACTGCGATTGGGCTGCATAGTAGGCAGCGGCGGGATTCTCAGCGCCGGCATCGCAGGGCCAGCTGCATTGGGGTACAATGGATATTTGGACAGGGAAAGCAACCAGAATCAAATTGAATTAAACTAGTTTGTATATATATAATTCTTTTATTAAAAGTGTTAGGTAAGACAAACAAAATAAGAAGGTATTCAAAAATGTGTAGCTAACGGTGAGTTCTTTAGTCGACTGTCAATAGTCGACAATAAATAAATAAAAATATTCATGATCATATCGCCCTTCTATGCGATTCTCATGAAATGCTTAGCTATAAATATAACTATATACATACATATATAACTATTTACATAACTCTAGGTCCTTTTCTCTATCTTTCTTTCTCTCCTTTGCTATCCTTTCATATCTCGCCATATCTCTATATCCCACTCTAATTCTACATTTTTCTCTTTCCAACTCACTCTTTTTCTTCCTCATGCGATTTTCAAGGCTTAGCTTTGTAAATATGTGTTTAGTGATCAGTTGTTGTTTTGGCTTATATTTGAAGATTCAAATTTATAATATTAGTGAGATTAGTTATTACGATATTTAATTTTGTTTAATTCAATACAGCTCCTTCTCACTCAAATATGAATCGACTCTTATTATTTCTTGTTTTATGTTTTCAAATAACTTCATTTGAATTTAATTAAGATTTGGTTTTATTCTACTACATAGTATGCATATCTGGAATGTTATTTATACTTATTTTTGTTTCTCTCCTCAGAATGTGGAACGAAGCTTTTTATTTGTTTTTGATTTTTTTTTATTATATATAAATGCATAAATTCAAGAGATATAAATGCCGATATTAATTTAATTATGACAATAAAAATTGTTTTGCTATATAAGTTTATTATAGCATCAAGTCAACAACGATTTTATTGGCAATCAGCTTAAAAATCAACTCTTTTTATATCCGCTTACTTTTACATGAAATCACTTTATAAACTTTAAACTTAAGCGCTACAAATATTTGGTGGAAAAGATGACAGGCAGAATATGCGATCAGTGAATGCCAGATATGGTACATTCATATCTCTAAAGGTATTTGCACATTGTACACACAGATCTGTTTACAAATGAGCATTTCAAGTACCGATGAAACTGCTACTCACCTATACAAACGCTCGGTCATCTCTATGGGCTGGAACTGGAACTGGAACTGAAATTGTAATCTTTGCCTTACGGATTATGTTTGGCGCTCCAAGGTTTATTGCTGCCGGTGCTTGGCACCCACTGGAGGAACGCTTGCGGTTTCTCTGGAATTTGCAAACAAACAGAAAAACCCATTAATTGCATGCATGTGGAATTATGCGTTCCAGTTTAGTGCCAGCACCATTAATATCAAATCAAATGCAAAGCTTTTAATTAATAGATTGTCCGTCTATAAAACTGTTAACTGTTAACATGAAACGATTTGCATGCGATCATCAATTAAATCACGTCAAAATGATCCAATTTCAAAGTGTTGTACTGGATAATACCCTGTAGTCAGTAGTTATTTATTGATCTGAGGAAATGTACATACGATTTTTACATACGATGATATTGTTGGACAAGTGAATGGAAGGACACACCTAAAAATAAACATTTATATTTACACACATATAATTGGAGATATCTTCATTTAAACTTTTTAATTACACCACCTTTTGGCTTTTATACAAATATAAGAAAACGATGTAAGCGCAATATGCAAATCTTTTGTTTAATTAATTAATCTTACTACAGAGATATACATATTAAACTGTTCAAAATGAGACTATTTGCTTGCATGCATCAAGAGATAAATAAATAAGTGACACTTGCAATTAAAACGGAATTAATAACCTAACCGGCTTCGCAGTCAACAAATGTTTCCAATGTCAACACATCAATACTAAAGGGACTGGAAGGGAGAGGGAGAGAGAGAGAGAGAGAGAGAGCGTAAAAGCTTCCCGCGCATTATTTCAATTATACGAACCTAATGTATTGAGTGACACTTTGCCATTGGCAACTGTATATTAAAACAGTTAGATTTACAGTGTAACAAGACTAATTTGTAATGGAAATTGCTCCAGATTACAGGTTGATTAATGGTATTGCATTACATTGATTGACTTACTCATCTATATATATATGTGTAAAATGGAATAATTTAATAAGCAAAAACCTTTGGCATTCTTTGACTATACAAATCAATAAAGAACTTAGTATTAGTATATATATTACAATAGTTGTAACTATAGTCCAAAAAAAGAAAACTGTAAGTATAGTAAGTACACAGATATTGAATTCACTTGCAACACACTATGTTTCTTTCTAACGAACGTTCAATTTACATCCGCGCACATGTTCTGCTCACTTAGCAATTAAGGTTGCATTGAATGACTTTCGCACCACTGTAGCTATGCTAATATACTCACGTGTGCAACGGGAAACCCAGAAGTGCGGCTCCTTCCACGATAATAAAAGCCACCAACTGATATTTGTGAGCAATCGAATCGTTTAAAATCGTATTAACAAAATCAATAATTGTTTCAACTACTTTTTAACAAATGATCAAGAGGCGAAATAATTAAACAAATACAAGTAAAATAAAGTCACTTGAAATGAGCGTAAGCTTGAAATAAAAATATATATAAAAAAAAAACAAAAAAGTCTAAAGCCGCGTGTTCTTATAACCGTCGAGCGGATAGCAAAAAAATAATTCCAAATAAAAAAAAAAAAACACTGAGGACAAACAAAATTTGTGATTTCTGGGTTTCGTTGCTGTGTGCGTAACTCGCGGGCAACTGAAGCGCTTGGAAGGAGCTTTGGCGCCAAGACTGGGCGATCAACGCGGGCGTCAGCCGTGTGTAGATTGGAAGTGTTGAATTAGGGTTGCCACAGGGGCGTAATGGGACCGTGTGACCTTCCAGCATGGCATGAGCAAGTGAGGATGCCGCCTTTTACTTTCCAGTTCCAGCACAGGTTTCTCATGACGTCTCTGGATGCAACACAATGAACAAGATGCGGAAGTGACTTTTCGAAATGCCGCTTCTTGTTTTGTGGAAAGATCTGATCTCATATGTACATATGTAGTACATACATATGTGAGCTCTTAATGCAGTTCACAGTTCGTGGTTGGCAATTCGATATCCCTTCACTTTCCTGGCCATTTGCGTCATTTGTGCTGTTGTGCATATTTTTTATTTTTGTAATTGCAGCACACTTGATTTGCCTTAATTGTGGGTTGCGTTGAGAACCTTAGCTGCTTAATCACTATGTTTATAAGTTACGTACGAATAACTTAACCATGTGATATCATATTTGCTAATATGCGGGCGAAGTAGATGTAATACATTTTACATTAAATATGCATATATGTAATTAGTTCATCTAAAATCCATTTGAATAAGTGCTAATGAACCCCCTAACCGATAATTAACTAGAGATATGTAGTTAATTGTCATAGGAGAACGGCTAGTAGGCAATCAAAACTGACAACTCTATTTGACCACAACAATGGAGACAAGAATAAACTATAGAATTTGTCGCCTAGGCAAATGCTGCTATATTTTCAATGTATGTATGGTATATAAGGCTGATAAAAAGTCTTTAGGGTCGTTGGGCAGCTGTTGTTGGCATCCGTTCTGCGTGTGATATCAGCGTGCCTTCAGAGATCTTATGTTTGTTCTAGAAAAGAATTAGATTGGACCTCTAGAGTATTTGAAGAGAATAGAAAATACCGATCTAGCTAAATGAATGTCAAGAGTATCGAATTAGGAATTTCAAATATGTGGGTGTAATTTTTAAATATGCACAAATGAATTTGAAATGAAAGGATTTACTTTGAAACACAATGTTCTTAAATACAAAAAAAGGTTTATTTATCATAAGTTTGATGTGTAAACATTTATCTTGCGTATATTAATTATGTTTATTTAGTTTTTATAATATCACAGCATTAAGTTTCTTCAGTTTCGAGAGCATATGTACTTTAACAGCATATCATCAAGTTATTAGCTAAATTCAAAATAGTACAGAGATTATATTCGCTTTAAAGTTTTCATAAATTGTTATTTCAATGCGCATGCATTTCGTTACAGAGTATTCATTGTGTCCACATACATACATATGTTTTGCTATACACTTTACACATTTATGCTGGACATACTTCCATATACTTCCAGTGGAATGGTATGCCGAATGCGACATACTTACAGTTAGAGTTCTGTGATATGCTCTCCACCACATTCGGCTCTCTTGTGATCTCCGCTATCGCCGTTTCCCACTCGTGTTGCTGTTTCTTCTTTATTTTTTATTGTACTGTGTGCGTTCTCCTTCCTTGTTGTCGACGCCGTCGTCGTCCAACGACTTCTTCAGCTGGATATATTTTATTTTGATTAGCGATTTCGTTGGCGTTTTTTCGAGCACCAGCAAGTTAGTCGGTTACATTTAGTTCAGTCCAGCGAAGGCAGACAAAAGTGTAACGTGCGTGTTAAATCAAAAGATTGTTATTAATAGTCGATGCCATAAATGGGGTAATGGGGTAAATCAATGGACAAATATAGTTCAGGGCTTCAGCTAATTAAACCAATAACAAAGCAAACGGAATGAATACAAAAGTGCAATAAGCTGATTACCAGCTAAACTGACCCAATTAGGCCCAACGAGTTGTCAGAGGGCTAAGACTCGATACCCTACACAAATAGCAGTCACCTCTAATGGGATGTCATATTCCAGCTCTCCGTCTGTCTGTCTGTCTGTCCGTTTGTCTGTCTGTCTGTTTCGAGTGTTCATCAGTCACGTTTGTGATAAGAAACACGACGCTCCAATTTGACGCTAAAAAGCTTCCATTGCATATTGCAGATTACTCTTATATACGTATATACATATTCGTATAATCAAGCATGCATATAGTAGATCGTTAAATAACGCAAATTTATAAAACATTTCAATCATTCGGCTGTGCCCTGGTTTATTCCAAATTTGAAATCATTCGATTGCAGGCTGTTGCCAGCTTGAAAGGTCGCCATTTGAAAATTTCCGGATTTTCTGGTTTCTTCCTGAAATCGTAAGAAACACAATTTCAACAGTGCAAAATAGAAGCTAAATAAATAATAACAAAGTGTACGTATTGCACAAAAGTGCAAGTTCTTAAAACATTTTAAAGCAAAAGCCGACGATATGTTTACAAAACCCAAAAGTGAGTATTATATATATCGATATGAATGTTTGTATTAACTAAAAAAATGCAATTCACATAGTTAGCAGAATGAAATCATATATATGCATAAATATAAAACATTTAATCATTTTTTGGTTACAATTATATCTTCACAATGCTTTAATCTAAAGCGTAAAAAACTAAAACTAAACTAGGTTTATAACAGTTCTATTTACATTTGAGTTTCGGTTTAGGATCATGTAAGTTCGAGATAATTTGAATTTACAAGCTTCCCATCATTTTAAATTACAACTATGTCAGCTATTTTATTTTGTTGTCATTGTTGTTAAGGTCTTTTTATTACAAACTAAAATATTAATTGGAGAACATTTGAAGAACAAGTTTTCTTCAATTCTTTTTGGGACTGTATTATGATTATGAATTAACTGGACAATGTCTGTCTTAATGTCTAATTATCTTCGTATTCCACATAATGGTTTCAGCTCACTGTGCTTATGTTATACTAATTCATAGGGAATTCATAGCTTTAAATCAGAAATCAGAACATATAGTTTTTTTCATCATATATATTATTAAATTGTATTCAAATAACGCTTTATTCTATATACTATCTTACGAACTAAACCTACCGCACTAAAACCATATCGTTTGCAATCTTGTTATCTTCCACAGCTAAATTATAGCTATTATTAATTAATTACAATTTATTTGACTTAATAAACAGTGCTGATAGATTGTTATCAGTGCATTGATCTTGTTGCAATCGAAAAACTGATTTACATTTGCATTTTGTTGTATAACGCGAATCAGCTCTGACCCCAGTTAACCCAAAATATAAAATAGACACATATACATACATATGTTTTTGTACTATATATGCATTTATTGTTTATATAGAAATAGAAAGAGAAAACAACAGACTGACTGTATCAATCAAAGCTGTCAAATAGAATTGTCATAAATGAAAACGCAAAAAATCGAAAAGCGCAACTGAAAATTATTTGAAATGATGTACTACTTAAAAATCATGTTCCTATTTTATGGAACAACGGAAGCTGTAATTAGCTAAAGCTCATTGTACGTAAGTGATCTATGTCAACTTGAAGACAAAACAATATTAATTATAACAAGTGGAGAAGGATTATCTTCGGCGTGCCGAAGATTAAATACTCTTTTCGAACCTTAAAGCAATTGTTACTATTTTTCCGTGACTGCTTATTTAATCGCAGATATTAATGTCGCATACATATACCCCTACATATAAAATAAAATATATAAAGGTATTCATGTAAACAGGGACGTTTCACTATCCGCAGCTCGTGGACGCGTCCCTTAGCATTCATAAGTGCTACCGAATTGAACAATAAACAAGTTTCAGTTTTTCCAAAAAGTCAAAACTACATTACATATGTATACTACAATATACATACCAAATTTTGTGCCTGTTGCTCTTATACCTTTCAAGGCCGCTGTCGGAAATTGAATTGTCATAAAACTTAATATGAACATACGAGAGCTTATATTCAGAATTTGAGATCCATATTTCTTTTCGCGTGGCATTGGTTTTGCCAATGAATTTAAATTTTTCTTTTAAATTATTCTATGAAAGCTACTTTATGTATGAAAAAAAAAATTAGAAACAATTTAGGAAATTTAAAATAAATGAATTTGATTACAGCTATTATATATTTGAAAAGAAGAATAAGAAAAAATGAAAATAAATGACCGGTCGCCGCTGGTCTTGAACCCAGGACCTCTCGCTCACCAGTTCGCAACTTTACCCCTTACGCCACAAGCCTTTTTGATGATCGCTGACAAAACCCCTTGAAGAGCAGACGACAGTCGAAAGCTTTCTTGTTTTGCTTTTTACTGCTTACACCAAGCAGTTTTAAAAATCGCTGACAAACTCTATTTATACTGAGCTTTTGTTTTTTGCGTGGCATTGTTTTTGTTCTAAGCCATTTGAAAGCAAATGAATTTGATTACACTTATTATATATTTGAAAAGAAGAAAAGAAAAAATGAAAATAAATGACCGGTCGCCGCTGGTCTTGAACCCAGGACCTCTCGCTCACCAGTTCGCAACTTTACCCACTACGCCACAAGCCGTTTTGATGGTCGCTGACAAAATTGCTTGAAGAGCCGACTGTTACAAATTTCCTTGTTTTGTTTTCCTGCAACCTGCAACTCGCGTTTGACAGCATTTGTTTTTTCGCGTGGCATTGTTTTTGTTCTAAGCCATTGGAAGCAAATTAATTTGATTACAGTTATATATTTGAAAGGAAGAAAAAGAAAAAAGTATTAAATTAACAATCAGTCGCCGCCGAGGCTCGAACTTGCGAAACCTGCGTTCGTTAGCGCGGCTCTTTACGCCTTACGCCACAAACCGTTTGGATGGTCGGTGACAAAATACCTTGAAGAGCAGACTATCAAAAGATTTCTTGCGCTTGACTTTGTTTGCTCATATGCACCTGTTTTTTCAAAATATTTAATGACGCATATCTTCGCTGTTTATGACTCAATCGATTTGCGATTTTCCCATTGATGAGTTATAAGGATGTTCAAGTGTACAAGGAAATTTAAGGCAATTGCTTTGAAAACATCGGATTTATGGCCAAAACCGACTTTGAGGTGTATGGCAGCTATAAGATATAGTGGTCCGATCCGGCCGGCTCCGACCAATGTGCTGTCCCCTTGAATAATAAGTGTCTGTGCAAAGTTGCATCGCGATAGCTCAAAAACTGAGGGACTAGTTTGCATACATACAGACAGACAGACAGACAGACAGACAGACAGACAGACAGACAGACAGACAGACAGACAGACGGACATGGCTAGATCAATTTGTTTTGTTTTTATAAGCATATTGGCAGTAACTTTTGGGGGTCTCAGACGCTTCCTTCTATGCGTTACAAACTTCAGGACAAACTTAATATACTATTTTCTTCGAAAAGAGTATAATGAATCAATTGAATAAATAAGCCGTTAGGTGTTAACTTTGGAATTTAACCGGACTTTTCAGTTCATCAGCAATTAGCGGCATTTATGGCAATATCTGTCTATAAAATTGGAAAAACATATGTAAATGAACTTTAATGGTTTACACGTTTTATGCCTTTATGGTTAACTATTTAATTATTTGTAATTGAATTTTTGTATGATCTCATATTTTATAGGCGAAGTGCTTAGTTATAATGTTAACACAAAAGGTCAGACTAATTATACAGATTGAGCTATAAAATAGAGTTTAAGTGTAGCTCGTATTACGATTTTATATAGCTGAAGCACATTTGCAGTCTTAAACTGATTTCGCTAATATATATATATATTTTTATACTCTTTTCGAAGAAAATAGAAGATAATCCTTTCCCCCTTGTTTTTATACCCTGAACCCATTAAAAATGGGTAAAAAGGGTATTATGGTTTTTTTTTATATTTTACTTACACACCTTAAGTAAAATAGTTTGGAAATGAATCAGCTGACCTTAATGAATCTTTACACTCTTACTTTCTCACCTCAAATAGGCTGATTAGTAGAATGTCAACAACTATAAAATATAGAAACCATTTGGCGTACTCATGCTAATTGAATTGCCTTCTCAATTTGCTTAACTAATGTGTCAAATACTCGAGAGACTATATAATTAGAGCAGCTTTCAATATAAATTATGGTTATATTTTTAAATGTCTTCATTATGTTTCGCTTTTGTGTTTTGATCGCACGTAATTACTCATTTATATATTACTTAGCTTAATAATATATATATGTGACAGGTTATGTGCTTTTAATTGCTTGTAAAATGCATAAAATATTTTGATTGTCGTTGTAATTGATTAATATGTGTTGTATGTATGTATGTCTGATGTAAGTCTGTGTGTGTGTACTTGATGCTGAACTTGAACTTGGGCGGGCATTTGTATGTACATATAATCGTTAATAATACCTTCACAGCCACCTGCTACACTGCTTTACCGTATAAGCAGTTAGTGTATGAAGCGTTTTACTTTGCTCATGATTCAAAAATTCGACTACAACATCAACGAATATGAAAGTGTTACAAGGTTTCGGGGCTCGCCCCGGAACGTCGTATATAAACACTACACTACACTACACTACACTACACTTCCAGCTACTCCACTCAAGACACACACTTCATTATATAAATATACATAGGTATAGGTGTGTGTATGTATGTAAGTATCATAATTTATTTAGTTTTGAAGCTGTTGCAGCCCTTCGCAGTTTTTGATTTTTTTTGCGACGC
Source organism: Drosophila flavopinicola (assembly GCA_035042425.1). Taxonomy (NCBI): domain Eukaryota; kingdom Metazoa; phylum Arthropoda; class Insecta; order Diptera; family Drosophilidae; genus Drosophila; species Drosophila flavopinicola. The sequence goes on from JAWNLL010000165.1 coordinate 936,453, forward strand.
AGCCAAATTGATTCATAAGTCAAAAGAAGCAACAAATAAACATAAATTAAAATACACCAAAAACCAGTAGCGCCCGTTTCCCGAAGAACACGCCAAATTGTGCAAATTCATGATTAGCCCCCGAAAATTCCAAAAGCAAAAGCTTACAAAAGCGGTTTTCGTACTTGTTTGTTTTTTTTCTTTGTTCCTAAGAGTTTGTTTTTACGTAGTCTAACTGCGTGAATTGTGCAAATTGGCTTGGTCAATCAATAAATTATTAAGTATTCAACTTAACAAGTCGCTAGAATAGTACGTTGATTTCAAGAATACACCCTTTCCATATTCCAATCATTTCAAGATCATTAGTGCAGTATATATACATATATATAAATATTCATAGCTGATTTCAGCTTTTATATATTCATAGTCTGAATTTATACCCTTGTCAAGGTGAAGTCCTCTAGCTAGTTATTTTTAGCAAGAATACTGCAAGTTAAAACGGTTTTTCTTAACGATCATTCATCTTTTTTTTCTGGTCAGTTTTGTAAATTTTAAGTTGAACGTTTTAAAAGTCATTTCTTGCAATAACAAGATCATTAATCTCGCTGCCAAACAAGTTAACAAAAGGTGCAATCCAAAATATTCCAGCTGCAAAAAGTGTTTCTCTTATTAAACGAATAATTGAAGACAAGACGAATTCCCATCGAAATAATTGTTTAAATTTATCATAAGTAGAAGTGTCCACTTAAGCAAACATTTAAAGTTATTTACTACTTCCTAGTTACAAACGGGGATTTCAGCGCAAGCGAACCATTTATTAACTTGTTAAGCCAATAAGTCAAAACTCTTTAGCACTTCTAAATGGCAAATAAGCTGCAAATTACACGTAAGAAAACACTTCCAGATCTGTTGACACTCCAAATGCTGACTCAACGTAGTCGAAAAGCTCATGACGCCGGTCTTGAGAGGCCCGACCAGAGTCCAATCCTACAAAAAACCATAAAACCAAAAAAAGACAAAAAACACATAAATAAATAAATAACATAAAAAGAAACGAACAAGTTTCATTTCGAGAATTTGGCATTTATTGTGAAATTCCATTGCAATTTGTAGTTGTGATTATTGCTGTTTTTTTTTTGTACGGACCGCCTAATTATACCCTGTAGCTAAAGAGTGGCTACAAAACAGGTCAGCAAAGTGAATTTTCGAGTTGTCAATGTGTAAATACCCTTGCAGTTAGTTTATGCCAGAATATGATCATAAATAAACGCAATGAAAATATAGAAAATATATCAATAAAATATATATGTATAAGAAAGTATATATTTACTTTGCGCTGAAGTGTGTAATGCATAGAAAAAGCCACAAAAATTTAACTACAGTATGCTTAGAAAGACAAAACAAATAGATCTCCATGTCTCCATGTCCGTCTGTCTGTCTGTCTGTATGTATGGATACTAGTCCCTCAGTTTTTGAACTATCGCGTTGAAACTTTGCACAGAGACTTATTAATCAAAGGGGCAGCACATTGGTCGAAATCAGCCAGATCGGACAACTATATCTTATAGCTGCCATACAGTGACTAGATTTAAATTCGCCTTTCTGTGCATTTCCAGCAAACCTATAGCTTCAAGTTGTTTGTTGTCTGATTAAAGGATAACTGCCAGTCGAGCATACTTCACTAACTTCACTTGTTGATTTATCTTGGCTTCAGATTCTTTCACACCGGCATGACGAAGCAGATATTATGATATGATGACTGTTAACTTGGCTGGTCGCTGGTCAGTCGATTAAATACAATTGCAGGGACATGTGTTCGACATTTTACGCGAAGGTTATATAAAAGCACGTGAAATCGGGCTGACTAATTACCCATATTTAATGGTTAAAGGTGGAAGCTGTTGCCCCTGTAACTGATATACTTACACACTGATACATATGTATAGCTAGCTGACTTATGCGTAACGCATAAACATAAAAACATCAACAGAAAAACAGGAACTAGTTAGCGATTAATATAGTTATTGGCTTAGTAGACTAAGACTTTGTTTAGAGAAATCACCGCTTGACGACGGCAACATTGTCAGATTTTTATTTTTTAATTGCCAGACTGTACTTGAATCGATACAGAATGATAATTGCATCAGTTGTCGTTGTTCCCACTGAAATTAGCAGCACCTGTGCCCCACAATCAAAGGTCAAAATTTCCTATCATTATATATCGTATATTAATGTTCCTTGTGCACAATTGCATATTTGGCGATTGTTCAATTCATAAAACTTGCTTTACATCTTGCCATTATGAAACAAACAAATTTATTACAACGCTCGAAGTTCGCATTCCTCAAGTGATTTCATCAAAATTCCCTTTATCATCATCATCATCAGCATTATAATTATAATGATAATGATCATCGATGGTTTGTCGTTTGCCGGCTGTCAGGTTATAATCATTAATCAAGTCGGCAATTGGTACGCTTGAAAACAAGTTCTCTAATGTAAGCAGTCTTCAGACAAATCACAACTGACTCAGCTGGATAATTAGGAATACTTCAAATGATATATGAGCCAGAATCGCATTAAAGTTCTATGAAAATTAATATGGAAAATAAATTTCCTATTGGAGAATTTCAAAAGAAAAGAGAGGGAATTTGAGGATTGCTTTAAATGTATCTTTTAATATGTTAAACGTAAATAGAAAACAATGTAGGATAGCTAATATATACTATCGAATTTTTTTATAATATATGTTTTTATTTTATAACATTTAAGAATCGAAATCTTATTGAAATTTTGTTGTTAGCTGAAAATAATTATAGAGGAGGCCCAAAACATATGAATTCCTAACTATATATCTTTAAATATTCTTATCAAAACTATGTAAAATAGTTAATATATAGGATCGAGTTTTGTTCTTATATATATATTCAAATGTGGTTTTCTTTATATAACATTTTAGAATTGGAATTTTTATTGAAATTGATTTGTTAGCTAAAAATAATTATATCTGAGGCCCAAAAAAAGATATGTTTAACTTACAAACAATTTTTAAATAATAATTATTCGTCCCCAAATAGAACTTTTGCAAATGTTTTGTTTTAGTGATTTTGTTTGTCATTGTCTGCCCCAATTTAAATTGCACTTGTCTGCTTTACACTTTCAAATGAACATTTGAACTTTTGTCTATTTTGGTGACCAAATTAAATGGAATTTTTTAGTTGTTCTTTACTTTGGTTTAGCAAAACTATTAATTGTATGGCAAAGTCTCTCAAAATCAATAAAACATGAGTGGCACATGGCGAATGTTATTTTGGGCGTATTTAAAAATAAGTTCGACTAGTTTTCTGGGGCAATTTTGTCTGACGTCAGAGCAAGGGTAATACGTAACGATAATAGTGGAGAAGGGTAATAGCTGGTGACCCTTGGCTGCCCTTTGGCTGATGATGCAGTTGCAAAACACATTCCACGCTAGCCAGTGTAATTAATAATTAATCAAAGTGAAATGAAAACTGCTAGCTGCCACCTATGATTAATAAGTGCGAATTAGCCAGCCAAAGATTAGCCAGCGAATGAGATACGTTAGACAGGTCGTTCCGTTACGTTGGAGAACCTAGTACGAGCTGGGATCCCGGCATGGAATGGACAATTAACGCCAGCTCCTATCAATAACACAATTCAATTTGCCATTTTGCTGTGGCGACTAATGACTGAACATATGCTTTGAAGTCGGACGGGGCCAATTGCAATGCCAATTTGTTAAACTGCTAACAATTCCGGGAAATTAAACCAATTATTGTAATGAAAACATCACGGCTTCTATTGCATCCATTGACGCCACTGAGTGAACCCAATAATGGCCATTTATTTATGAACAGCAACTCTCAAATCAGGATAACTATGTATTCATATAGGTAACATCAATATGCTATTATTGACATGTGCAAAACGAATGTCTCTCAAGATGAAAACAATGTTTTCTTCTAAATATATGCCATTATATATAATTATATTTGGTTATCCCACTCAATTGTGCAATCAATTTTTCTTTTTGAAGCAAAACACTTCTATCCATTATTATTTATTAAAAATGGGAAATATTATATAATTGCGATCGTACTTTGTTTGTAACATCCGGGTGGAATAGAAACTAAAGATCTCACACTGAAAATTATAATGCTTAGACCTTTAAGAGTATATTTAGTATAGTTCCAAATATCTCTTTCATATATTGTTTTAATTTTTTGATTTTCCTCAATTTTTAGATTCCAAATTACCATTAATATAACAGAGTATGCGAAATAAAGTGAATCTGTTAGTCGCGTCAGATTGTGCTTAGCACCCACAAATAGTTTTGAGAATTTTTTCATAATTTATCGAAAGTTTCGCATAGGTTATGTCAAATTGTGAGTTTATTAGCCTCTTGGCAAGGTCGTCTGCTAATCGCTCAATGGGAATGGAATGAGTTGACATCTCTTTGGAGACTTGGCAAATTGCTGTTATTGTTGTTATTGTTGTTGTTAACCGCTTTTGTTGTCTATGAGTCAAAGATTAACGGCAAGTGAATTGTCAATGCGGAAATTGATAAAGCATCCCAGCTGACATATGTATGTGCGAAATACACATTTATTTAAATTTCAAACTTTGCAAAAAGGCAATACGAAAAAGTCTCGCATATAGCAGCAAATTTAATTATAGATTGGAAATTGCAACGTCAAGTTCAATGACACTTTTTTTGTTGCATGCATTGCAATAATAGCTAATAATAAAATAAAAACAGTTGCATTAATTACTTCGGCATTCGAAATCTATATCATGTTTCATTTGTGAACCTGCCGGAAAGGTTCTGCCAAATTAATGACCTAGTAGATTATTTGTATTGTTTTTCCAAAAGCTGAACTTTTATTTATGTTCTTATTGAACTCACAATATATATTTTATACGCATAATGTGTTATATACAGTTGAAGTTAACAATTTAGAGCTTCCTCAAAAGTATGCAATGGAAAAACTATTGTTGTTAAACAAAAGTTATGTATACTTGAGGTGTGAAAACATATTTGTTAAAACATTTGAGAGTCAATGAATACATATTTGAATTGAAGATAAGATTCCTGATTCCTGATAATTCTCCACTATTTTATTTCATCTGAATTTCAAATTCCCAATCAAAATCATAGCTTTACTATAAGCAGCGGTTTCTGAAATACTAATCTAAGAGACATGTCATAATAGAAGCATTGCCAAACAGGAAGTGTCGCTAGGCTTGAGCATTGTAAGCCTTCTATCATTTATAGTACTAGTTTGTTAAACCCTCAATCAATGCGAGGCAAAAACTTTGCCGTGCCCCCTCAATCAAATTGCAAATATTCATCAAGTAGCCACTTAAATATTTGCCAAGAGTAACTGTTGAAATGGGCGTGAGCGTTAAAAATCGAATCTAAGCTCACAAATTGATATTGCTGACAACAAACGGTTGGCAACTAACAAGTCGAGAAATTTCTAAACAACCACGAAATCAAAATAAAACCAAGACCAAAATGTTAAACTCTTGACAAAAAACCGAAATGCCGAAAAAAAAGATCATAAGTTGATGCTTGCATGCAAAATTGAAGGTGATTGGGTTGATTGTTATTGAATGTCCGCAACAAACAATAACAGAATAAAAAAAAAACGAAACACAATAATAACAAATAACAAAAAGCAGACAAAGTGCGATTTACGTGGATTGTAACAAGCGACAAAAAGCGGGTAATAAACTTGATTGGAATTGCGTATTTAGATGGCTAATAGTTAAGACCATTCCGGCTAGTGCGTATGTAAAATATGCAAAGTTTTCCACGCCGAACGCTGCCAAACACGCGTCGTATGAGTAATGTGCCTGCTAGCCGCATTTACGAGGCGAACACACCAGCGAATGGTATTTCCCCAAAATGCGAAACGCGGCGCGAAGCGACTGCGAAACTGGTTTACAATTTTCGGGCTTAGATCGGCGCGGCCAAGCAAAGCAGCCAAAAGAAGCAACACCAGAAGCAGCCGCAGACCGGCTCAAAACAAATCAACAGCTGAGCGCGTGCTAAGCGTAAGCAGCAGCGTAACGTCACGCAACGCAACGTAACGCAACGTAACGCAAGCCGAAGAGCGCGAGAGCAGCAACCCTAGACGCTAAAGAGAGAGCAGCGCATGCATACGATTCGTAGTGGGTAAATGCTGATACTAAACAAAAAACTCGTACTGCAAACAACAGCAACAGCAACAACAACTTAAAGCCGTAACTTTACCTAGTGCGACTGTCACACGTCCGGGTTTCCATTCATAAGCGAGCAACGCCAGCGAACGGACGCAAACGCGCTTTGGCCAATCCAGCCAGACACTTAGAAAGATACTTAAGCACATTTAAGATACAAAGAATACGAATCAAAGTTGATCATCAGCATATTAAGTGGAAATCTATGCCAGGAGCTAACGCAGCAAAAGCAAACAGTTTTTAAGTGCCGCTAGCCCCAAAGTGAAAACTAACTCAACTCAACTCAAAGATACAAAACCTATACATACATATATGCCTATGCCAGAATGAAGGACTTTGGCAAAATGTTTGCGCGTCGCTACAGTGCGGTTTGTGTTAGCGATGAGGAGGCCGGTCTGAATGCCAATCAGCCAAATCAAATGACTGCCTCTGATGCAGCAGACGCCGCCGCCGCCTCCGCCGCTTCCACCACAATCGCCAATCCGACGCCACCGAGCACATCCTTGCCAGAATCCGATCCTGCCGCTGCGACGGCGGCGCTGGCGGCGTTTCAACGCGCCCAGCGTCGCAAGAGCCTCAAGGCCAACCGTTCCATGAAGCCCATGGACATCTTGGGCAGCTTCTTCAGTGAGCGCCATCATAGCAAGCGCAATGCTCGCTCCCCAACACGTAAGTCTTAGAATGAAATCAGGGACAAAGCAAAATTTGCAAATAATTATAGCTAAAGTGTTAAAGTATTTTTTATCAATACAAAATTGATCTGCTGCAAAAGTGCCCACAAAAAGTAACAACATTTTCAAACCAATAAAAGTGCTTCAAATAATTATCAGATAAAGTGCCAAAGTGTTTCTTTGAGAGCTTCTCGAAAATTCCAAAAAATCAAAATATATATATTCATCAATCATTGATCAATTATAGAAACAAAAAAAGCAAAACAAACAACAACCAACAACCAACTAAACGCATCTTTTGTGTACGCTTTTTGTTGTCGCTTCTTTGTCCGGTCTGCATTAATTATGAAAATCTTTTGCCAGCGCGTTTAAAAACGCCACGCGGAACAAATATTCATACTGTTTAGCATAGCACTTTATGTTTGGTTGTTTTGTTGTTTTTGTTGATTAACCAACTCTTTGACACTGACACAGTTTGGCTTAAAGTCTGCGCGAACAGTTTGTCAAACTTAAAGCCATCCAAAAACAGCCCAATGAAAAACGCGCCCAAAACGCGTCTAGCCGCTGTGCGCCTTGCACGCGATTTGTTCAGGCGTTAACCCTGAACTTGACCATATGCTAGCCATAACAGCCTAGAAGCCAAGCAGGCAATACAAGTTTGTGTTTTTTTGTTTGTTTGGCTTCATGTTGCAGTTGCCAAGCGCAGTTTGTGCGCGTTTCTGAAAACGCGCGCGACTTTTCCAGCTTCCAACGCTAGCAAAGTAACGGCTTAGATTGCACATGCTTAGAGCTCAGTGTTGTGACCTCTAGATATAGTTTTCGATACGCTGCCGCCTCACCTTCATCGACACCCAAACCTGGTCATATGTGTATACAAAAACTACAAAAATACGACGAAAAACTCGCGCGTTTCTTTCAAAAGTCAAGAACAACACGAATTTCGCACATTTTTCGCTGCGCTTATTTACACAGCAAATTAAACGAAAAGCGTAGAGCAGAGAAGAGTGGCTGAAACCGAAGACACCTGTCGACAAAAATCACAGCAGAAGTTTGTTAGCCATGTGTGAATACATACTTTTATCTCTAGCTCTATCAAAAGACTTCCAAATAGAAAAATAAATAAAAATTGATAGAACCAAGCGAAGCGCTATAAATAAAACAATTGAGCGCAATTAGTTGAGTTTCTGGTGAATATTTACTTCCTTATATATGTTGGGCGATAATAATTAAATTATGAGCGATACAGCAAAAAAAAACAACTTATAATTCATATATAAATAAAGAAAACAATAAAAATAATACGCTTTTGGGCCTGTGAATTTAAGTGCAAAGAACAGCGAAAAGTTTGATCAAAGAATTTTCGCAAATTAAATTAATAAAAAGCATAAAAATATCGAAAATATCATAAACGAAATATTAAACAATGAGAAAGTGAAAGAAATAAAATTTCAATTAAGAGCGATAACAATGACAAAACAAAATATTCAATTTTTAGACTGATTGAAGAGCCTAAGATACTAATATATTAGTTACATATTAGTTAGTATAATACAACTAGCTGTTACATAATTCATACCTTTACTTTATATTGTTTACAATACTGTCTTATGTTGATTAGTCATGCCATTACAAAAAATAAATATTATTTGTGCGGGGCGGGTCTCTAATTAAATAGTTTGGACTGTCAAACTGTAAACTGGCAAAGTTGGTAAGGTCTTTTCAGAGGTGAGAGCTCAAATGTAAATGCTTCGAGTTGATAATTCTAATTAGAGCCACGTGCTGTGAAAATTCGCATATATTTGAAATTTGTTTAAAGATCGCATTGCTAAATGATTAATTAGTCGACAGCTGATTTGTAACATAAATCAATATGATGCGAAATGCATTTCGTATTCAAAGCATGTAGAGAACTTTTGAAATAAAATTTCATACGTGCTATGAACAAAAAACGAAAGCTTATTAATATATGTATATGTATGTTTGTGCGAGAACTTTTCGATATTTCCAAATTGCTTGACATGCGATTTATATAGTATGTATACATAGTATATATGTACATATGTACATAGCATGTATTCGATTACGCGTCTATTTGAAAATTAATGCCTTTTTATTTTGGCACATGCAAAAGTGACCAAACCAGGCGAGAGAATTAGCAAATCGATTGTTTCACAGTTATTCATTGGATAGATGTCCAAAACGCCCCCCCTTGAGAGTCTGAGTGCCAAAAATAAAAAAACCAGCTTCGAACAAGTCTCGCACTCTGCTCGAATTAATTGTGGTATATACATATATATATACTTATACATAAGTATGATAGTAGTAGAATGAAAAGCATCGACAGCGCAAAATAACTAATTACAATAAAGTGCCTGTTCATGGTCAAACAGGATTTGGCAGCGTTTATGTATTGAATTTATTTTTGATTTCACGCATATCTCTGCGGCTTTTGGTTTTTTATTCGCAATAATTATTTATGCAAAAAAGCGGTTCATTGCTGATACTAAATAGAAGGTAAGACGCTTGGCATTCTACTGCTACGACATATTTCAAGCCAAGTCGCATCAAAACTGAACAAAGACATCGCTGATGCGTTGTGGCAGCAGATATATATACATATATATCAGATGAGCTGACTTTAAGTGCCGAAACTAGTTTAAGGCATATATAATGCGAAATCAATGTATGATCGACATAAGTTTTGCATAAACGCACGCCCAAAATGCTGTTATCTATAAATGTATTATTATAAAATAAAGTTATTCGAAAAATTCGTTCAGCATGCAAACCACAAATTTGTACAAATAAACCTTTCAAGACAAAAAAGTGTAAACAAGAAAAAAAACTTTTTTTCAAAATCTTTGCGTATGGAAAATCATAAAAATGCGCAAAAATCTATTATAGTACTGACTGCTCAGCTGTGCCCATCATGTCCAGCTATTTCCACTCATTTGCAATCTGCGCCTGCCTCCAGACATAATAATCGTTGCCTAATTTGATAGTTTTACAACAGCCAAAAGACGAGCTTGGTGTCAGCTTAGACCGCTCTTGCTGCACAAAAATTAGCTAAAAAAAGAAGTATAAACAAAACTCATTAAAAATATTTACTTGCAGTTATTGCCCAGTTGCAGTTTTGTTGTCAACATGTTGCAAATGTTGCAATCGTATATAGTATATAATTACCTGGCTGTCTTGGCAAAATCGAAAAATTTTGCGTCAGCTCTCATCAGCATTGCAAATAGTTCAATAGAAGCTATTCGCATAACGATCTGTCTGATGCTCTTGGGTAATTCCCTGCGTAAAGTTGCCAAATCATCCAGAGTAAACAAAAATTCGCGTGTGATTCATGAGCCGATGAGTACACTAAAAAGAATAACCAGTGTCAAACGAACAGCTGTTTAGAGAAATTTTTGCATATGCTGCCATTGATGAATATCAATGAGTAAATAGGTCACTTGGCACTTACAGTTGGGTATTCCTAGAAACAGAGCTGCTCATAAATATATAATTTAGCTCACATAGCGAGCTTTTCAGTCAGTCACCTCTTGAAGCAAACAAACTTCAAACTTTGACTTCAACTGACATCATGTCGCTATGCAAACAGGTTTCGAGCGTTGGCAACGCAATTGTTCTCTATAATAAGCGACTATAAATCAATGCCTATCTAATGATTAGTCGAAACAAAACAAACTTGCCCTACAGGCTGTGCGGCGATCAAACGATACGCAATCTTAATTGAAAACAAGTGAGAACGTTGCAGTCGGGCGGAGCCGACTGCGTAATACTCTGATACCATTTTAAGAACAGCTGAAAGCAAGTGAACAGAAAATTTTTGCTGGTGTTTGGGTGACCCGAAATCGGCATTCCAAGTTTTTGGGAACGGGAGGGGCATGGTCGATCTTAAGAGGGGGTGACCAGAAGTCTATCCTCCAATTTTGGTGACTCTAGCTCTAAAACTGTGGAAGATATACACTTTCGCGATTTTTGGGGGCGGGAGGGGGCGTGGCCCCAAATTTTTTTACCGATATTTAGAGGGGCTGACCAGAATTCTATCTTCCAAGTTTAATGACTCTAGCTCTGAAACTGTGGAAGATATAAATTTTCGCTATTTTTGGGGGCGGGAGGGGGCGGGGCCCCAAATTTTTTTGCCGATCTTTAGGGGGGCTGACAATAAGTCTATCCTCCAATGTTGGTGACTCTAGCTCTAAAACTGTGGAAGATATACATTTTCGCGATTTTTGGGGGCGGGAGGGGGCGTGGCCCCAAATTTTTTTTTACCGATATTTAGAGGGGCTGACCAGAATTATATCTTCCAAGTTTAATGACTCTAGCTCTGAAACTGTGGAAGATATAAATTTTCGCGATTTTTGGGGGCGGGAGGGGGCGGGGCCCCAAAATTTTTTGCCGATCTTTAGGGGGGCTGACAATAAGTCTATCCTCCAATTTTGGTGACTCTAGCTCTAAAACTGTGGAAGATATACATTTTCGCGATTTTGGGGGCGGGAGGGGGCGGGGCCCCAAAATTTTTTGCCGATCTTTAGGGGGGCTGACAATAAGTCTATCCTCCAATTTTGGTGGCCCTAGCTCTTAAACTGTGCGAGATATAGGCTTCCGTGTTTCGTGGGGGCGGGGTGGCTGGGGGGCGTTCCAGTGGGCGTGGCCGGAAAATCCAGGACGCAATCTTTTGGGCTGGTCGCCCTAGTCCTAAATTCCAAATTTGGGGACTCTAGCTTCAAAATTGCGGGAAATATACACGTGTTATCGAATTGTGCATTCATGTATATCGATTTTCGCGATTACGGGGGCGGGAGTGGGCGTGGTCAAAATTTTGTTTCTGTAATCTGTAGAGGACGTCACCAGTAATATATATTCCAAATATGGTGACTTTAGCTCTAAAACTGCGGGAGATATAAGCATTTCAAATTAATTTTGGAGGGGGGCTGGTGGGCGTAATAATGGGCGTGGCCGATTAACCTAGGATCCAATTTTTTCGGGAGGTCACCAGCAATATACCTACCAAATTTGATTACTCTAGCTTCAAAATTGTGGGAGTTATTCACGTTTAATCGATTTGTGATTTGAGGTGTATCGACATGTTATCGATTTGCCAGCCTCCCAGTGGGCGTGGCATAAATTTGGAATAAACTTGATCTGAAGCAGATAGCTATAATCATAACGCAAAAGATTTCAAGAGTCTATCTAATATCGTTTCGGAAATACGCGCGTTCATCCAGACAGACAGACGGACAGACGGACAGACGGACAGACGGACAGACGGACAGACGGACAGACGGACAGACGGACGGCCTGACGGACATTCGACAAAACCAATATACTATGAGTACCTTCGGTATCAGAGTATAATCAAAATACATTTTATATTTAGACAATACAAATACGAACACAAACAAAAGCTACCACAGTAGTCTTAGCTGGTTGTGTGAGCCACGCCCCCTTTTTTGTATTTTTGTTGATTGTCTAAATGATGTAACAGCGACCAGATAAGCGAAATGAGCGCAATATTCGGCGTTCTTTATTGATGTGCAAACAAAAGACTCAGGACACGAACTTGTTGGCACTCAGCGAAATTTGGTGTTTGTTGTTGGGCGCACATGCTGTGTTGTTGTTGTTGTTGTTGTCGCTGCTGTTGTTGTTGTACGCGTGCGTTGCGTGCTCCAACTGCGAATTAGTGGCCCATTCCCACGAATTCTTGGCCAAGTCAATGTGGGTGGCAAGCGCAACAGGAGTACGTGCCACACATAACCAAAATACCTGGCAAAATAACAACAACAACAACAACAACAAATATTTTGGCAAACAAACAAAGCAATTAAACAAACAGCGCCACAACATAATTTGCATTTGCAGTGCTATTTTTGTTTTTCTGTGTGTGTGTGTTTGTTTTTGTTCTTGTTGCGACTTTCAATCTGAAACAACAATCGAAAATCAAGATTTCATATTTAAATATAGACAAGCGTTCTTTGTTCATAACTTTGTCGTTTGCACCTAACCACTAAATTCATAAACCTGCAGTGCATACGGAACGATTGATTAAAAGCCAATCGAAAATGATCAAGCGTTGGCTAAACTCAAAAAAGAAACTGACAAGTCGCAGCTGATAATACACTATATTTTGTTTATTGTAGTAGTTATTCAAGCATGCATTTTTGATGGCAGTTTAAGTATTTGAACAAGAACTAACAACTTTTCTGTTAACTGAATTTCTAATTAAAGGCATGTATGAATTTCTAAATATATGTCTAATATGTTTTTGTTACAATTACAATCGCAACCTTAGCTTAAACTATATATATATCTCTGCATACAATTTGCAAGAATACATTTTAAGCATATGTTTCTATATTTTGTGGCATACTCTTTGCATAGTGTATCCAAAACCAATTAGTCAGTGCCGAGCTTGAAATGAAAGTAGCCGAGGGTACATCGGACCCTTGACAAATCAGCGACATTTAGTTTGGCTTTGACTTTGCAACGAACACATCAAATATATATTTCATTGGCTAACAGTTAACAGATTATCCAAGTGTATACATAGTATATAGTTGCTATAGATATTGTGACAATGACCGTGGTGCGTCGGCGGTTGCGACGTCAGTCGCTCAAGGACTTTCTGGGTGCACTCTACTCGCATCGTCGCTTCTCGCTGGAGAAGTTGCGACACTTGCAGCAGTTGCACAATCGCCGGCAATTGATGTGTAAGCCAATCAATCAATCAATCAGAAATGTGCCAATAACTGTGATTAACTAACGTAATGCCATATGTACACATTTTGCACTATTTGCGGTTAGCGAGAGCAATACAATCCAATCACATATCAAATTCGTTTGAGCGTAAATGCTAGAGCCTATGGGGCCATTAAAAGGGAGCCATCAAAATGGGCAACAAGAATGCCAATTGGCTGCTTTGCAGCTGCAGAAAGGAAAGGAAAATCCCCTGACAAAACTAGTTTGTCCAGGGCAGGCACAACAGGATCTAAACGCAGCCAGGCCAGAAGAAGACAGTGTACAGAACAAGTTCAATCCAGCGGAATATCGAAAACAAGGTCGCAACGAAGTTGATATGCGCTATGCGGTTAAAGCTTAATGCTCAAGATCAAGATCGGCTCGGCTCGGCTCGGCGGCTTAACTGTGAATCATCCAATAACCGGTGCGATCTTGTCGAAAGATCAGTTGCTATATGGTGTGAAATCTATATATATATGGCGTGGTTTTTTTAGTTTCTTGTCTGCTTAAAGCGGTGACTTAATAAGTGATCGATTTGAACTTTGTGAGTAAGCCTAGAGCTGCTTTGATTTGGCTTAAAATTAGAATGAAATCAAGAGAATTAATCACTAAGTCAAGCAGTTTGAGAATTTCATGCAAATTTCAACAATTTCAATGCAATAGTCACAATTTAGTTAACTTAAATATGAGAGATTTGATCTATAAGTAAAGTAAAGTAAATAAAGAAATTGCTACACTGATTACAAAATGAATTATATGTTTGCTCTATCTCTCTCTCTCTCTCTCTATGTCTCTCTCTCTCTCTCTCTGTCTCTCTCTCACTCTCACTCTCTCTCTCTCTATCTATTTATCTATATATATATATCTATATATACTATATCTATATCTCTTTCTCTCTCTCTCGCTCTCCCAATCTATCCTATCTATATATCTCTCTCCACTATCCAGAACTTTGGTGCCTTGACAACCCACTTGTCTGATTTCATGTTCAGTCACGTCACTACCCATAAGCCGCATGCCCCATGAAAATAGCATTGACATTGTGCATTTTAATGGCCAAGGCCATTAAGAGCCAAAACAAGTCATGGCTCTGGCTGTGGCTCTGGCACTCTCCTATTCCTTGGCAGAGATGCCAAGAAAAGCAAAAGTCGATAAAGCATAGTCGTATATTTGAATGCTGATCGCTGGAAACGGATAATTAGAAACCAGTTTCCATGGTGTCCATCTTGGCCCATCACTTGCATCAGTTTATGCACGTGTCCGCAGAACGCTTTTGTTCCCGCTCTCTCCTTTTTGCTAACTGAAACTGAAAACAAGTTAACAAGTCGCTGACCACTGTGCGCACTCACATAAGTGTTAACTGACGTTGACACTCGGCTCAGTTGTTGTTGTTGTTGTAGTGTTCTTGTTATTGCATTAATGAAGATATTTATATGCACGCATTTATATATGGCTATGGCTATGGTGGGGCGGTGACAGCCTGACTTATAAGCCATGGAAGTGACTTATTGATGATTCAATATACTTAATATACATATGTATAATACGAGTAGTACTTGTAATACTCGAGCTCAGCTCACGAGGAACTCGGCCGACAGATCTGAGCGATTTAGTGCCTGTCTGTAGTTGTCGGCGCTCTGTCGCGATACTGTCACGTCACGTCACGTCACTAGACATAATGCTTAACGATGGCCGATTAGCATAATAAGCTCAGACAGCTGTTCAGGGTCAACGCTGCACAGAAATGGTCGTCGCCTAAGCTCCTTTAAATAAATTATATATTTAAGCTTAATTGTTAGTTGCGCTTATTCGATTGATTACTTGTTATTTTTCAAACTCTTCACTTGGGGCATTAGCTCTATCAATTTGCATTGAAATGACTCCACGTGTTACCTAGTTCACATGGGTACAAGTCTTCGACAGGTGCCTACTTACAAGCCACGTGACAGAGTTCTCAATTCTACAGAAGGCCCGTCAAACACGCGTAGTGCCAAAATTTGTATATAATAACAATAATTTCGTTGGGGCATGCAAGACCAAATCGAACATGTTCGTGTGCCGACATTTATTACAATATATCATTTTTGATATGCAAATGTTATGTTTGTGTTCATTTCTTTTTTGTTTTTTGTTCTGCTCAATTTTCATTTTTGCGTGTCGCACACGCTGCCTATTTATGCATAATTAATCGTGTCTTAATTAACTTAATGAGGTTATTTATATGTACTCGACGAAACTTTATCAAGTTATCAACTTATAAACTTATATATATTAATATTTCTATTGTATCTTTCTTTGCAGGCGCTTTTTTGTTGCTGGCCATTGGATTTTTGGCTATAACAACAGCGGTGCTGGTTAAAGTATTTCAACCCTACGATTTAATATTCAAATGGGTGAGTCCAATAAACAGCAACTAAAGCTTTTTAACGGCCGTCCTTAGCCTTTGCAATCGATGGTCGACAATTATGCGTTCAAATCGCAATTGCAATCGCAATCGAAATCGCAATCGCAATCGCCTTCAATTCAGCGGACACGTAGCTAACTTTGACTATGATATCTCTCATAAATGCAGCCCGTTTAAGGCACCTATCATTGAACGCACCAAATTTTGGGTTCTTTCAGAAATTGATCATGGCCGACAATGGTGAAATCTTCAATCTTTGGGCCCAGCCACCAGTCGATTTGTATATCAAAATCTATCTCTTTAATATTACCAATGCGGAAGCCTTTCTCGCCGGTCGCGAAAAGCTACAAGTGGAGCAAGTCGGTCCCTATGTGTACAAGTAAGTTCCGCGAGTCGACCAAGTGTAATGGATCTTTTGTAATCATAAATGATATTACTTGCAGAGAGCTGATGACACATGAGAACATCACGTTCAATGACAACAACACAATGTCTACAACACCCAGCCATCCATTGGTCTGGCAGGAGCATATGTCTGAAGGTCATCGCGAGGACGACGAGGTCGTAATGCTGAATATAGCTATGTTGGTAAGTCCAAAACACAAATTTCATACCTGAATAAGAAATGAGCCAATCTGGAATATGTTAACAAAGGTGAAAGAAGAAATTTCAATACATATACCATAGAAACTACAAAACTCATGTAGAGAAGGAAGAAATGTCAAATGAAGAGACAAACTTTTTAATATATTGCATAACACAAATAATATGAAAACAAGTGGGAAAGGATAATCTTCGGAGTGCCGAAGATTTTATTCTCTTTTCGAAAATTTAGACAATTTTCACTCTGCCAACTGCAGAACTTTCATTAGCAGTAAAAATTTATATCAAATGAATATAAATTTTCTATTGAAATATTAAATTTATTTCCAGTTGTATGGTAGCTATAAGATATAGTGGTCCGATCCGTCCGACTCCGTTCAATGCGATGTATGTTTGAATAATAAGTATCTGTGCAAAGTTCCATCGCGATAGCATTGAAAACATAGGATTTATGGTCAAAATCGACTTCCAGTTGTATGGCAGCTATAAGATATAGTAGTCCGATCCGGCCGGTTCCGACCAATGTGCTGTCCCTTTGAATAATAAGTCTCTGTGCAAAGTTTTATCGCGATAGCTCAAAAACTGAGGGACTAGTTTGCATACATACTACATACAGACAGACAGACAGACGGACAAGGCTTGATCAATTTGTTTTGTCATTCTAAGCATACTGGCAGTAACTTTTGGGGGTCTCCGACGCTTCCTTCTATGCGTTACACACTTCATCACCAACTTAATATACCATTTTCTTCGAAAAGAGTATAAATATATTAATAATTGCATTTCTTAGCTTTGAAGTTCTGACTTAAACCTAAAATTATAGTTTAAGACGCGCAATTTCCTGTTTACAAGCAAATATAATTGCATTGATTCCACTCAAAACTTTTCCAACTAGCTATAATTAACTGTTCTTACAGCTTTGATTACAATGCCAATTAATATGATGTAATCTGATGACAGTTTATTGACTATTGGCTATTTGCTTTATCTTGATAGACTACTACATATAATCAATAGCAATTTGTCAATAGCTGCACGAAGCTTGATGCTAATTTTTGTGGCAAATAATAGCATATTATGCCGTTATACTTACAACAATACAAAAATCGCGTGCCGCGCACACGATGAAAAAAACGCAAAAACAAAAAGTATAATGGGAAAATCAACCGAAACAGCAGCAAAAATACTTTCAGCTGTCAAATGCAAACAGCAACAACAACATATACAAAAGGAGAAGGAGAAGGCGAAGGAGAAGAAGAAGAAGGCAGTTGATGCTCACAACAACAATGACGACAAAAACCAGCCAACATGTTTGGCTAGAAAGGGACAGTGGGAGTGTGAGCGAGGGAGCGATTGAGCGATTGGCAGGGCGACGTGCAAATTGCTACCGTTATTTATGACACCTATACGACTGTCTCGCTCGCACACACTCTTGTATGTACTCGAAAGTATGTTGTTGTTTTTGTGCTCGATAGTAGTTTGTTACTGCTATTATTACAGTAATAATTGGTTTGTGGGCGTGTTTGTTATTGCCAGCAATTTTCACTGATTAGTGATTAATGAGCCGTACGTCAGTTGAGAATTGTAAACAAATCAAAGCAGCTATATACAATATATGCACAAATAGCTATAATTAATGATGTTTCAATTAAGCTAGTTGCAAAAGCCGCTTTAATTTATGCCAAAAAAAAATATGAAAATGCGAATTTCTAGAAGAAGAACAAGAACACGAGCTGACAATTGGTTTAGGTTCGACGAATAGCGTCCGGGTACAGTGAGTGCCCAAAATGATGAATAATGCATTGCATTGCATTGCCGGTCTGTCAAGCGTCTATCACTTAGATTGACTAACCGGCTACTGACTACGGCTTTACTTGCTGCACAGGAAGTACCCAATTATTGTTCATTACATACTTTATTTATTGACTGCAATGACGTTAGTAACGAGCCGTTGATACTGAGGCATTATACTTAGCGGGCAGAGTACCTAGAGATATCAGCACTACTGACATATCCTGACAAGCATACAGTCTATATTTTAGATACTTTTCTTTTACATCTGTCTGTCTGTCTGTACGTATGCAAACTAGTCCCTCACTTTTTAGGCTATCGTGATAAAACCTTGCACAGATACTAATTATTCAAAGGGACAGCACATTCGTCGGAACCGGCTGGATCGGACCACTATATCTTATATATACCATACAACTGGAAGTCGGTTTTGTCCATATATTCGATCTTTTCAAAGCTATCGCCTTAAATATCCCTGTACACTTGAACATCCTTATAACTCATTAATGTCTAAAATTTCAAATTGATTGACGTATAAATAGTAAAGATATGCGTCATTAAATATTTCGGTGGTGCAGTTGGCAGAGTGAAAAATGCCCAAAGGTTCGAAAAGAGTATAAAATGTTAATTTATTTGTTACTTATAGAGTAAGAGAACACGCATAATTTTGATGCTTCTTGCCATTTTATGATAGAGCAGATGCATAATATGGATACTTCTTTCCATATTATAAGAATTACAACAGATATATTACATTTAATGTATTTCGTAACTCAAATTGTATATTTCTCTCTCGTTTTCAGGCCATTTCACATCTGACTGCCAATCATAACTATTTCTTTGTACGCTTGCCACTGCAAGGACTCTTTGCCAGCACCAAATCGGAGCCCATCATTCGCATGACAGCCAAGGAGTTCATGTTCGGGTTTCCTTCCGCGCTGGCCACGCTGGGCAATACGTTTTTGCCCAATTGGATATCGTTCGAGAAGGTTGGACTGATTGATCGCATGTATGACTTCTCAACGGACTTTGAGACGTTCTATACGGGCGCTGAGGACTCGGCCATATCGGGCCTATACGACACCTATCGCGGAGAGAAGACGCTGCCCCAATGGGAGGGCGATCATTGCAGCAACATTGAGTATGCCTCCGATGGCACCAAGTTCAAGAGTTTCATTCAGCCCAACGATACGGTCAAGTTCTTCAGGAAGAGCATGTGCAGGCCCATCAATTTGGTAAGTTTATTTATGGTAAACATATATATAAATCATATATGAATATGCAATTTCTGCTAACAGTATCGAGATGGTGAGGAGCGCACTTTTGGCAGCTTGAAGGGCTACAACTATGTCTTTGAGGAGAACGCTTTCGACAATGGCGCCATCAATGAGGCCAATAAATGTTTCTGTCGCCGCGGTAAGAAAAGTTCCATTTCAACTTCGATTTAATCGATCTTTGATCTTAATTGACTGAGCAATTAAAAAACAGAAACTTTCTGGAAGTTTTGCTGCATTTTATTTTTTTTTTAAATAGCAATTGTGGTGTGCTGTGTCTAGAATTACAATAAACGACGTAAGTCTCAGTTTTTATGAGCGGCTTCGGTTCATTTAATTGCCCAGTGTAAAGCGCAAAAAATTCTTGTTTTTTTCAGCGAGACAAGTCGCCCAGCTAATTGATATACCCGTTCACAGCTATTCAGTTTTTCAGTTTATCAGTAGTTGACATGGAATGTTTATCAAGTTTGCGGCTTGTTAGCTTTTTAGCTGGTCTGCTCTCTGTGGCCAAAAATTTTCCGTAAGCTATGACGCAAATAAGCGGCTAGAGCGCGTTTTTCGCATGTTACAAAACGAAAAGCATCAATTTGTTTTTGATTTTGCAATGATTTTAATGCAAGTATTTAAGAAAATAAATGCGTCAGCATCTGAGACACGCAATCGCATTGCCTTAAAAGGTGGGCGTACAATGACAATGACAGTTTTTTTCCCGTTAAGTGGTAACCTCTGAAAAACAAAAAAAAACAATACTACATATCTGGTTATCATCTGTCTGTGTGTTTTTTTTGTTTTTGCAGGCAATTGCCAGCCAGTTGGCTTGATTGACGTCACAGATTGCTATTACGGCTTCCCCATCTCGCTAAGCTTTCCACACTTTATGAATGGCGATGCTGGATTAGTGGAGAATGTGACCGGCATGCAGCCTGATCCTGCCCAGCACTCGACTGCCTTTGTCATACAACCGGTAAGTAACCTTGCCACAAAGCACAAACAACTCAAGTCGCCAACTTGTTGTTGTTTGTGTCGCATTAATGCGGCAACTTTCAAGTGTCAATCATCAACGATTAACTAGACTCGATGTACGAAAATATAGGCAATATTTAATTAAACACTCACATTGTTAAGTGTTACAATTAGCTCGCGATTTTAGTTAAAGTTGTTGGCATTGTTATTATTGTTTTTTGTTGCTGTCGGCAGCTGACGCTAACTGTATTTTTTTTGCTTGCCTTCCGATTAAGTTAGCTCGCGTGGAAGTAATTGTTTATTATTGAAGTTCATATTGGTTTATATGCTAAATATTTACATTTCCGGCTAATTAAGTTTAGCGTTAAATACGGCTAGTCACGATTAAGCTCATTTTCTTAAAGGTAACACACACAAATTTATGTATAACAGGAAATTGAGATGGAATTCTAAGTGCGCGTCAGATTACTAACTTAACGGCATTTTATTGGCATGCATAAATCACAACAACTAGTAGCAACATAGTTTCCGTTGCAAAATACGATTTGACTTGAAATGAAATTACAACAAGACTACTATTAACATATTTTTAAAAGCATTTAGAATAGAAGCTTACAACACTAACAAGCTAGATATATTTAACAACACTTAAATTAGATCACCTACTCTGGCCACTTAATAAAATCAAGAACAACTGGAATACATCAATTATAGTGCGAATGTGTGGAATCAATCATTTTTGTTTTTATCAATTCTAGCAATTTCGTTTCAAGTATTACAAGCTTTGAGTTAATTACCAGAATGCGAAAGTTGTCAAACAGAATGCGATCTGAGGACAACTGGCCTATATTTAAGCACCGAAATTACATGAAATTAGGCCAAGTGCAGTCGAAATGGTGTCGTACTTGGCAACTACCGGGTTGTTCATAAATTAATCACATATGTATATTTTTGGGCAATTTCAGGAATCTGGTCTGCCGCTCTCGCTGTCCGTAAAAGTGCAAATCAACATGCATTTCAACGATTTGGAAAACTATCCGCAGGTCTCCAAGTTTAGTCATCTGACGGCGCCAATGCTGTGGTTCGAGATTGTAAGTGCACAAACATGAAAAAACATTAACAATAGTAGTAACAACCGGCTCTTTCGTAATCTTCAGATGATGCCCAAGCTGTCTGATGAGCTGGACACGCGCTTCAGTTTTTACTTAAATATATTGCCATGGGTGAATCCAATCGGCTTCTGGGCCTCTCTGCTGCTGGGCGTGGGCCTGCTGGTATATGCCGTCACCCGGGCCACTCTCCACATGTCCAGCTTCCAGCGGCAGGCGACCAACATCTCCGACGGCAAGTACGCACGGGCCAATCTGCTGCAGAATCTGACGGGCAGCGCCGGCATCGTTGGCAACGGCAATCAGGTCTACAATCCCTGTGAGCTCAAGCTGCTCGATGATGTGCCCACGTCGAAGAAACATGTCATTATACGGGACAGCACGGGCGATGAGCAGGCCTACCAGGAGCGTCGCCAGTCTGCTTACGCCTTGGAGCTGGAGCCGGCCATCTCCGATGCGGACAGCAGCGACGAGGGCAACGAGAGCGATACCGTTACGCTCAGCCGCAACTCCACCGCATCCAGTTCGTGCATCGAGGCGGAGCATGGCGATGATGATATTTGCATAGGTTGCTTCGATGACAACGATTTGGATGTGGATGCAGTTGCTCAGAGCAGCAAAGGGGCGAAGCAACAGGTAAGCTACGATATAACACTAAGAGAAATTGGGGACTTTTTCAAAAATTATCAGAAACATGGTCAAACTGGGTTTGAGTGGCACAGTCATAAGGAATACATAATGCTCTATATTTGATCTGCATTTGAATTTGAAGCAATTTCATTATTTCGATTATCTATGAAATATTAGCCAATTTAAGGCTACCAAGTCCCTAGAAATGCCTTTCAAACATCTAAAACTCCCATAAATGTATCTTCGATACTAATGAAGTTTTCAAAAGAATTTTAAAATTGTGATTCTTAAAACAGTTTTGCTTTGTATATTCAAAATGCAACTAGAATTTCTATTGGCAGGCACTCAAATGTTATTTAGTACTTTTATAAAAGGTTCGTTGACGTTGACACACCCTTTAGACTTCAATTTAATGACTGACTAACGAAAGCTAATATATAATGAAGCTTGTAAGGAAATCGACGCCAAGCAGTCTAACATGTCTGGGAGCAAACGTTAAGTTACGTCGCTTAGTTGTTTATGGCCAAATTTGCGGGCGCGTTAAATGAAATTTATAGAGTTTGACAGGCAGTCGGCAACAGATATGACAAACTCGTTTTGGTGGCAAACAAACAGCGTTTCAATAGTCACGCGTGTGGATTCTTTTGGATGGATTTGCATACACTCGCATATTGATATGTTAATTAATCCGCATGCTTTCTTTCCCATTTTTCAGCTGGGCGTTAGTTTGGCCAGCAGCGGCTTTGCTTCGTCGCCCGCCTCGAGCAGCAGCTTCAGCTCCAACTCCAGCTCCAGTTCCAGTTCCAGCTCGCCTGGGAATGTCGCGAGTGACAACAAGAGTTGGACGCCCTTTGCGCATCCAGAGAAATATGGCGGAATGGAGCACGTGTAGGACCAGTTTAGCAGTTAGTTTAGGTTGTCGGTTACCATTTACCACTTGATCATAATGATAATGATAATGAGGTATATATATGGTATATATATATATGCATTATTTGCTAGTTTAGTTGGGCATCGGCATCGCCGCTTTTCGTTTTATATAGCAATTTATGTAGTGTATATAATATGAAAGCCAAGTGCTGGCTTTCTTTACTGTGATAGCTTTAAAGAAACAAAAGAACGATTGTAGTTGTCCCCTCTCTGTATATACCCAAACCCCAAAATAGCACAATTAGTGCTAATTTCTTATTACAAAAACATCAAATTTGTATGGCGTTATTTATATCGAGTTTAAGCAGTTTGTAAGTTTCGTTCGCTTTATCTAACTTAGTTAAAAACGTCACCTCCATGAGGTGGCAAAAGTGATTTGAATTTATATATGTACACATGAATTACAGCAAATTATGATGAAACAAACTTAATAAGAAAATTGCACAACAATTGTAGTTCCAGTTCGTAATATATGCTAAGAATTGCTGTGATTTTTGTATTGAAGCAGAATTTATGAGCAGACGCATTACAAAGCAAAGCGTTTTGCATATCAAATTAAATATCTTAGCCTTAGACCATGTAATTTTAGTCATAAATGAAATAATTTAAATAAAAATCATACAAAATAAACAAAATGACCGTTATTTGAACTTAACACCGGACTTAAACAGAGTCGTTTAAAGTGTCACTCCTGGACGTTATACAACCGAAAATTTAACGGTGACTTGGGTAAATAGACTCAATTTTGCCCAAGGATTCCATTTTATGCAGTCCCGTTGGTCTACTTTGCCAAGACATTAGTTATAAGCGTATAGATACTGTTAAATAACAGAGCCAAGTGAGTACATTTAGCTGATTATCGATAATTCGTACATCGAAATTCAAAAACATCAGTTATGTAGTAAATAAAATTACAGACTACTTAAAAAATAATTTATTGACTTTTTTTGAGTTATATTATTGCTTATGTTAATGTTTTCCGGCTGTAACACACATTTTGGGGGTCTCCTAGAACTTCCAAGCATGTAGAATTACTAAGCTCGAGTAGGACAACAACATACATATAGTTGTTAAAATGTAATTAATTGCCTTAGTCATTTAGCTTGGCTTTCTTCTCCCTGACTTCCAGCTCCAACAGCTCGATGTGAAGCTTTCTCTGCCGCGCCTCGTCATCCACTTTAAATCTTCGTTCTAGCATTTCACTATCGTGCTTCTCCTGGGCCCGCTGGTTCTCGCATACGAAAAAATGCTGCTGAATTTGGACCAGCTTCATTTTTTCCATCTCCAGCGTGCGTGGCGGAGCGGCTTCTGATATTACATTCGTTGCCATCGACCGCCGCTGGGTACTTGAATTCCAAGAACTTGTGCTTGGAATGTCGTCTTCCAATATAATATTATTTGCGGCCTTTATAAAATGTTTTTATATTAATTCACATTTAATTCATAATACTGTATACGCTTACCTCAATATCAGCCTGTAAACTTTCAAATATATCCACATCTGTCATTGGGAAAGGCTCAGTTTTGATAATGCCTATTGGATGAATAATAGATTTTGATTGAAATGGTAATAGTTTGCTATACTTACATGCATCACTATCAACTGTACTCCTTTGGCCTGTTGCGGAGTCATCCATCATTGCACTCATTTTTTCCGAGACACTTGCCAGTTTTGCTTTGGACGACCGTCCACCACCTAAGTGATGGCGCTGGAACTTCTTCGACTTGTACTTTAAGTGCATATACTTGTCGCGAAGATGCTTCCATTCGCGACAAATGCCAGTTTTTGCAGAATACTTATCCGCTAATTTTGCCCAGGCCTGTTCCTTTTGCTTCCACATTGCAGCGTCTGATTTCTTGTTTTCAATAACATCCTTTTCCTCCTTGACAAGCTCCAGAAGGGCGATCTCTTCATCCAGCGTAAAATTCTTACTTCTTCTACCACTTTTAATTTCCTCACTCGTCATTTTAGCAGATTTCGCTTTGTCGTTTCAATGCCACAAATTTTGTAAATTTAATTACTTGGCCGCTGCAAAGAATTTAAAAACTGAATTTTGTATCCTGCTGTTAAAAGCTGTAGTATTAAACACAGTCTTTCATTTGATCCCACTTTTCTTCGATTACTTAATATCTTAAGTCGATCTCCCATAAGTAAGATATCGAGTTAGAGATGTTCGACTGTGGCTGAAATTAAACTCAAACATCATACTATTTTACTTTTATTCCATTTTAATATAAATTCAAAATGTGTCGCATATTGAACATGAAAATAGTCTACAAGCAAAAGATATGGAAACATAATAAGCATACTATTATGTATGTAAAAATATCTGGTACATATAATATGGTATTAACTATGCCAAGTTATGCCTTAATTGCAGCCCACAATAACAGGAGCATACGAATTTATCCTGCGGTGCAAGGCTGGTGAAAATGCGGCGATCTGATAGCTAGTCCATCGCTCAGTCCATTTAATCCTCCATCCAGTCCAGTCCCAGCCAGTTTACACAACGTCACAGCGTATCGTTGAACAATCGCTTCGGTTTCTTGAAATTGGGATGAATGGGTCCCGGCAGGACATGTGGCTTCAATGCACTCTTGCCGGGCTGCCGATTCGCGTCGTATGGCAACTGAGGCGACAGCTTCAGTTGTTTGTAGTAGTCGCTTTTCGGATACGCACTGTTGCACTTTGTCATGATGCGCACTTTCTTGTTGCCGCTGTCCGTTGCGGGTGTGGCATACCTGAGCCGCTGTGCCGGATTCTTGGGTGTGGCCGCAGCAGCGAGTGGATTAATCAAGAGTTTATTGTTGGCTTGCTTCAGCTGCAGCTTGCGCGAGGGCACAAAGTAGTCGCGTTCGCCCGCCTGCAGTGCCTCATTCCAGCCGTTGCTTGGCTTTGCAGTGGCTTCGTCAGCGGGGACAGGTGCAGATGCAGGTGCAACTGGCACTACTTCCACTACTGCCGTGTCCGCTTGTGGCGTTGTCGACTCCTGTTCGGTTGGCTGCTGCTTGGATTCTGTCACTTTCGGTTTGGCCTGCTTCCTTGGCTTTTTCGCTTCGGGTTTGACTGTCTTGGTCTTAGTTTGCGGCTGCTCCGATTGCGCCTCCACCTCCTCGACGACCCAGGCATCGTTGATACTGGAGCGCATCTTCTCGTTGCGTTTCACTTGCTTCTGCAGCTTGGGCGACATTGCCTTGCTGATGACCTCATCGAAGTTCTCCTCATCGACCTCCTCAAAGTTAATGGACTTGAGCAGACGCTTGCGCTTCGATTTGCTCAGCTTCTTGAGGTTGCGCCCAGTGCCAAAGCTGGACTCTTCAAACTCATCCGCAGCGGCAATCTTCTGCTCGACCAGCTCGGACAGAGTGCCACCCTCGGGCTTGGGCATGTTGCGTACGCCCAACGGAAACTCGCCGCCCGCAAATGTCTCAAAGATGTGCAGGATCTTGCGCAGTCCCTTGCGCCTCTTGCTGTTGTATTCCTGCGTGCGCAGCAGTGTCTGCAGCTCGTCCAGCACGCAGTCAGCATTAAGCGGCAGCTCGGGCATCAACACATCCACATTGCCCGCCCGCGGATCGAGGGACATGGCCTCTGCTGGCTGCTGCTGTTGATCTTCATCATCCTCCTCCTCTTCCTCATCGAAGCCAGAGTCCAGCTTCTCCATATCATCTATCGATTCGCTGGGAAAGCCCATTTCCTTCCATGCCTTATACTTCTCGCTGTACTCGCGGCCCAGCTCGCTCTGATACAGCAAATGATAGAGGACGCGCGTCCGGCACTGAGCCACTAGTTTGGCATCACGCTGTGTGCCCATGTAGTGGACGAACGGGCGCAGAAACAAATTAACCTGGGCGGCGGTGATTTCCTGGTTAGCCGCCTTGGCTAGCTCCTCGAAGAAGACGTCCATGTAGTGCATGGTGAGCCCGCGGGATTTGGGCTGTTCCGCCAGTACCGACTGCTGCATGCTGGCATTGAATGTCTGTATCAGATCCGGCGACCATTTGCTCTGCTTCAGCAGGCGCAGCATGTGGCGCAGCATGCGACGCACAAGCATCAGAAATTTATCCATGCGCCACTGATCGATACCAAACCACTCCTGGCACATGGTTTGCATGAATGCGCTGAAATATGCGACGCTGCAGGCGGTGTTGCCACCAAAGCTGTCCACCATCTGGGCCAGCTGCTCGGCCAGATCCTCCTGCACCAGCGGTTTGTCCGACATCCAGACGTTGTAGTACAAACCCTTCCAAATTCGCATGAAATCGTCCTCGGTGAAGGGAAACGAACTAACAGCCCGCAACTGGAACCACTTGCGCAGCTTGCGAATCTGGCGATTGCGCTGCGTTAAGTCATTGCAAGCTAGGGCACGCACTATTTTCACTTCCTGGGCAATTACGAGCAGTTCCTTCGGCACCTTCGGCTGTGAGGCGCAGTCTTCGGCGCTTTCGCTGCCTTTGTCTATCGCAGCCACTTGGGCGGTGCGCTTAGCTGGCCTTTTTCTCGTAACCATAATTGACAATTAACAAATGCAATCGGCTTTTTTTCGCGAATTCCTTCGGTGTGTGTATTGAATGCGGTTGCTGCGAGAGAGGAGGGCGCACGTGTTGTGCGGCCTCGTACAAATCGATTAATATTTGATGGTACGCTCGCAGCGTTTTGCAACACTTGTTGAGTCGCATGCGGCCAATACTAAAGATGGGAGAAGATAATGCAACACGCATCTCTTAATGTCTTTTCGATAGTTAGTGTGTGGTACACATTTCTCTTATATTCGTGCTCACATAATTGCAATGATGCATTATAAACATATA
This sequence comes from Drosophila flavopinicola, assembly GCA_035042425.1. Taxonomy (NCBI): domain Eukaryota; kingdom Metazoa; phylum Arthropoda; class Insecta; order Diptera; family Drosophilidae; genus Drosophila; species Drosophila flavopinicola. The sequence continues at coordinate 964,606 of JAWNLL010000165.1, forward strand.
TAAATACATATATAAACACTATAAATTCTTGTTTAATATTTATTAAATCTCAACATTTGTATTTAAGATTAAGTGCTCTTTCAATCATTTATGACGTAGACACGCGTATATAACGATAGTTTATAGAGTGTTGTATAGTTCGATTGGTATTTTTTCAAAAAGATCAATTCTTGTATATAATTAAAAGTAAACTTAATAGTGTGCATGATTAAAAATTTTAAGTGGATATATTCGCTTAATTTGCATTATTTGCAAGAATTTGATCCAACTCAACACTGAAAATAAAACGCTGCTGGGCAGCACTTATCGCCAGCTGACATTCTAAATAGCAACTTCAACATAATTGGCTTTCAAAAGTTAAAATTACACAAATCTTATCTTTAAAATGTCGGTGGCAAATGTAGCAAATTCCGAAGAATATCAAAAATATATTAGCGCCGATAAAACGACCGTTGCGCTCTTCGCAGCCGACTGGGCAGAGCAATGTGCTCAGGTTAGCGACGTGCTCAAGGAGCTGGCCAGCATTCTGGGCGATAAGTTGCAATTCATTACGCTTAATGCTGAGAACTTCCTTGAAATATCAATGAAACATCAGGTAAGCTTGTGTGCCTTTGCCAAATAGCCGATTGAACCAATGGTAATGTCCTGCCAGATCGAGGCGGTGCCGACAGTTATATTCTTCAACAAGGGGTCTGCGGTGGACCGTGTGGATGGTGTGGATATCGCCGCCATTACGAGCAAGTCCAAGAAGCTGGCTGAAAGTGCAAGCAGCGCTGCATCAACAGGACAAAGCCTGGAGGACCGTTTGAAGGCCCTCATCAACAAGGCGTCACTAATGATATTCATGAAGGGTGATCGCGACGGTCCACGCTGTGGCTTCTCCAAGCAGCTCATTGCGATTGTCAACGACACAAAGTATGTATATTTATTCAAGATTCGCATTGTAGTTTGACTGTATGTGGTTTTTACAGATTACCGTATGAGACTTTTGACATTCTTTCCGATGAAGAAGTGCGCCAGGGCTTGAAGACCTACTCAGACTGGCCCACGTATCCACAAGTGTATGTTAAGGGCGAGCTTATTGGTGGGCTGGACATTATCAAGGAACTCTTGGCAAACAACGAGCTTGAAGCGTCGCTTCAGGGCTAGACTGTTATTTGCGACAATTAGACAAACGAAGTCAGGAACAAACAATGCTACTCACAAATTTACAATGTCCAATGACTTTTACACACGAAAATAAAAGAACACTTTAAATAAAACGTTTCTAATTAAATGGACTTTAATCTATTTTGCGCTATCGGTTAGTAAATATCCAGCGATAAGAAATAAATACAGCGAACGCTCGGATATTAGAACTTCCAGAACTCTCAGCATCCATATCAGATATAACTTATAACCAAAAATTCTATTTGGCGTTCTAATTCACTTTTTAACAATAGAAAAAAAATTTATTAATATAGGACCACAAAAATCAAGAAGTTATTAAAAAAACTAAACCACATTCAGAAATTAGGCTCATATTAAGATAAAGGAATTTTGTTCATAACTTTTGAGTTATTCCTTTTGTCAGAGATGAAAAAATAAAAAGGAATAGTTTTATTAAATTGGTTGATGAATCATAAGCTGGTTTTAAAAAGTATTGTACGTTAGTTCATTTTCACTATGAGGTGCATACTAATTAACTGCATATGCAACTGCATCGTTTTGCAACACTGTTTTCGGACTTTTTGCTTGACAGCACTGTCAGTCTCATATCAGCTGTGAAAAGCGGCTTGCAAATACATTCTGGAACATCAAAATTGTTTTAATTGTACGATAATTTAATATGGCTGAAGCCAACGCTGCTGCCGCTGATGGCGAGGAACAAAAACTATCTGATATTTTTTTAAAAGGCTGGGATATATTAGATGAACTCGAAGTCACCGAGCTGCCGTTCAATGGCATCGAATTTCAGGTGAGCAAAATTAATCCATTCATAACTCGAAGTATTTAAATATACATAGTTATTATATTTTCAATTTAGAATAAAGTAAAAACAGCAATGGGGCACTTGGAGCAGGCCACCGTTATTGTCAATCAAGTGAGCATGTTCAGCCCCAACGAGCTGATTGACGAGGTGTCCACAGATTCGTTGCCCTTTATGCTGCTGCCATATTTCTTGGGCAAGCTCACTACCAAGATTAACAATCAGCAAAACACAGAAACCCTGGAGCTGGGTGAAGTCTATTTCAAGGATCACCTGCAACGCTGCCAGGAATACGAGCTGTGTGAAGCGCCCAAGAGCAAGGCACAGCAGGATAACAAAACGGATGCAGCACAGCAGAAAAGCGAGCAGCGTGAATTGATGGAAGCTGCTTACAACCGGAACGATAAAATCGCACAGTACCGAAAGATGAAGGAGATTGACGAGTATATGTCCCGCATGCGCACTGTCGTGAAGAACAAGACCGCCGATGATGAAGTGCGTCGCGAATTCTTTTTAAAATATTTGCAGAAGAGCATCATAGATGCCAAGCAGGAGCTAGACAGTCTCAGCATGATGAAAGAGATGATAAAGTTGCGTCTGGCACGCTTGAAGGCTGGCGAACAGGAGCCGCAGGTGGGCAATACTGCCACAGAGCAGCAGCCGAAAGCTTCTGGCCGTGGACACGGCCATAGCCATGGACATCATCATCATCATCATGAGGAGCAGAAGCCAAAGCCGCTACAGCCATTTATCATAACACGCAATGCCACACAGAAGGCTGTTTTTGGCTTGGGTTATCCCAGCTTGCCTATCATGACCGTGGACGAGTTTTATCAGCAACGCGTCGACGAGGGCATCTTCCCCGACGAGCAGAAAATGGCGAAGATCAACCAGGAAAAGGCAATTGCCGCCGCATTGGATCCCAACGAGCAGGAGGACGAGGAGAACGCAGTTGTGGAACTGCAGGTGGAGGACGACGATCCCGAGTACTTAGCGCGAATGCGTCGCATGGATGAATACAAGGATGTGGTGCGTCGCGGTGATGGAAATCGACATAATCGTAGTTAAACTACATACTCAACACTTTTATATACAAAAGTCATGAATAAAGTATTTCGTATTTTCTAAAAACAATGTCTCAATTAAAACGCAATCTCTATGCAATATGACATATTTAGCAATATATGTAAATCAATGAGTATAATCAAAAGTCTACTGCATACTAGTTAATTCATTTTCATAAAAAATACATTATATTATATATATTTTTGTATATTTACCTACCTACAAATACATTCCATTTGCATACTGATTTTGCTCACTCTGCACTTCACATGTTCCTAGCAAACTTACTTTAAAATGCAGTTTTTATCAGAATCTACTTGGTAAAAGTTGCCAATAACATAATCTGATTGGCAAGACAATCAGCAAATTTTTGCAGTGTTGCCACCCTTTGATAAAGTTATGTACATATCCAAATGGAGAGGTGCATATCTGCTCCTAAACTCAAATTTTGATTGATGAAACCAATTTCAAATTGCCTTTTAGTACATTTATTTTTGTGGCAGCAGCCAAGAGCTTTTCAAAGAATATGAGCACATAAATTCAGATAGCTATATGAAAAACATCCGTTTAGGATATTCCTCAAAATAACGAAAGGTGTCTGTAATTAAATTTTTTATTAGGGTATTCCGTCCATTAGTTTTGGTTTGTCTTCAACTTTTGTGGCACATACACAATTAGCTGTTCCATAAAAAATTAAAAAAATACAGAGTGGCCAGTCCAATAAACTGTGGACATACATATAGCCAAAGGTTAATCAGCTAGCAGTAAGCTAAGCCAATGGGTTGGCACTATTATTGGTATTTGGTATTAAATGCACATATGTTTGTGGCCACACTGTATTTCCATACCAATCAACAACAACAAAAGCAACAGCAACAAAAAGGCAAGGCACATAAAAATTTACATTTCGCTTAGAGCACACCATCCGAGTCGCAATTTAGGCATTTAAGGTGCACACTAGCTATTCGAGACGCGCGCAACACAACGCACAAGTAGCCAGCGAGTAAGCATACACAGATTAAAAGGACTGCAAACACAATTGGAAACATCGATACAACATCAACCAACCAACCAACCCACACACTGGACTGACTAATAACAACAACCAGCACAAGTATGTCTGTCAGTGATTTCATTAAGGGCTTGCCCATACACGACTCCAACAATTTCACACACCTGAGCAACGATCACGGCATACGAACGTCACAGAAGCGCGCCTCCGTCTACTTGCCCACCGAGGATGTGTCCGAGCAGGCGCAGCTGATAGTGATGGACAAGCGATGTGTGCTGCTGCGCTATCTCACGCAACAGTGGGACAAAAAGACGCTGCAGCGAAAGCGGGAGCACGGCACCGAGGGCAGCAGCAACAATGCCAACAGCACCTCCAATGGCAGCAATAGCAAAAAGCGCCCACGCTTAGATGCCAATGAGCTCAACTGAGGTGGCGGCGGAAGCGGAAGCGCAGACAAAGGCACAAACACAAACACACCCACACACATGCGTAAAATAACATCAAGGCAAACTCTGTAAGGAGCCACAAGCTATCATGTATCATTAAGAATATTTCCCATTTATGTTTAAAATAAATATGCTAGAAAGTAACGAAAACTAAATATCGATTATTGAACAGCTGTTAAGCTTACAAATTACATGAATTGTTCAATAGGCTAATGACACAACTAATGATATATAGTCTGTTCCTCGAGTGTAAATGGGTATTTTGAAACAGGCCTATATTTTCTATTCAGTTGATCGCGTTTCCAACTGTCTTATAGGTTTGATGAATTTTAATGATTTATGTATACAGTTTAACCTCGATATTTCGGACGCCCGCTAAATACTTCATATTGAAGATTTTGTAAATCGGAATGCGTTTTTTTTTGTTAACCTCAATTATCCAAACTTTTAATATATTTGTATAACTATAAAGCATTTATCTTGAACAGCTGGAAAATAAGATATTTTTGTGAGATTGCCTATCTAATTACACATTAATACCTGGGAAGAAGTAATAAAGTCCAACTGCTACCTTCAGTGATGTTTTCTTTTCAACTGGTCTAACATGCCCAAAATACTCAATTATCAGCTAATTGTAAAACGTCGAAAAGAGTTCTCTTTGCAATCAACACGGGCTCGAGTTTGTCCAATGGTTTTAATTCAGAAACAATTATTGGATTTGTCTACATTATGTTTAAAGCTTAGTTTAATGGTGACCCAAATCCTTGGGATCTGGTTTGCCATACTGCTTCTCCCACCAGACCACATACTCCTTCTTGCGCTGTTCCCGCTTGGAAAAATACTCAGGAAACTGTGCTTTCTCCAGCGGATGCCAATAGTCCAGCAGCCAGTCTGGCGGGATGACTTCACGCTCAAAAGCGCAGCCGCCAGCACTGTTTGCAACTGTGAATAGATAAATATATATAAAACAGGCACATTTGCAATTGATAACGATGATTTGGCATACAGTTTCTGGGCTGGAAATGCTTCGTCTCGAAGAGCTCCTGTTGGCCGCAGGCTAGCAGACGCATGCCCTCGGCCAGATCCTTGCGCTGGTTTTCGTCGAAGCGCGCACGCATCTGCACCGCTTTATAACGGAATACATCGCTGGCCCGAGCGAATGGATTGGAAATAAAGAGATGCACAAACATTTCATTATATAATCAAACGGTTTATAGTTTGTGGGATTTGTGTGCACCTACCGGCGATCGTACCAGGCCTCCAGATTGCGCACGGCACGCTTGTACAGGCTGCACACCTGTCGTTTGTGCGACACAATTGCCAAGGGAACTTGGGCCATGTTTCGTTTGTTGGATTTGTCCGAAATCTGTAATATGCTGCTCACAAACAACAACAACTGAGGAGAGCTGTCAAAAGTTGTGTGCTGAAAAGCGAATTGGTTGAGGTGTTGTACAGCACTGTATTACAGCGTTGCCAGACCGCACGCAGTGCGCACGTTAAATTCAATTTTATTTATAAATTGTACTTTAATATATAAGCTTGTTGTATGACTAAAACTATTAAATTGTGGGAAAATATTGATCTGCGAGCTAGCTCATAACGTTCAATATACACTGAACAATATGCTCAGGTATTTTCAGCGGATGTTCGCACAGCTCGTTTGTCTTCTTGTCGTACATGTAAATCTCATTAACAACGCGATCCTCGTGCTCCGCATCCAGCGAGGACACCAGCACCATTGAGCCCTCTGACAGCTCTGCCAGTATTTGTTCGATATCGTGCTCGCTCACCGTCTCCATTGAGCTGGTGTTTTCAGACGTTGGCGCTTCCGAAATGAAGTCAATTATAAATGCGTCCGTTTCCGTGGCATAAATGATCTCACTATCCGTTACAGTTTCCACATCGCTGACATAGTTTAGCGTACCATCGTCCATATCAACGACAACTTTGTCATGCAGCGGCTTTTGCTCACGCATATCTGTTTGTGGCTCGTCCAGCAGCGAATTGAGCTCCTCCTGCAGCTGCTCACCGTGGCTGGCTGTCAGGCATGGAGTGCTCATTTGCTCCGCTTTGATGCCCTTTTCGCGTTTGATAACAGGACACGCTTGAGAAATTTGCACTGGAACTGGTTTAACCTCCTGTTGCTGCTGCTGCTGCACTTGTTGTTGTAATTTTTGCTGCAAGCTTAGCCGGATTTGTTGCAAGTGCTCCTGCTCTGTTTGTTGCTCTTGATCTGGCTCCTTTTGCACATGCTGTTTCTGTTGCTGCTGTTTCAGTGGCCGCCGCTTGCGCTTTGGTGCAGCAGCAGCGGCGTCTCCATTCTGCTCTAGTGCCGCACGGCGTTTCGCCAGCGCATGCTTGCCCAGCTTTTGTTTGGTCACGTGCTCATTCTCATACACCAGATCACCATCGCTGAGTGTGCGTGCTGCTCTGCTCTGCTGCGATTTGGTGCGCTGCAATACAACAATTTGATCATTTTGTTATCTGAATCAATTTGGGTTGTGTGACTAGAGTTTATAGCGGACTTACCGCTTTGTTTTGATTTTGTTAGGAACAACTGATTGTGTGAACACCAAAAGTCTAAGAAAATCGCAATAAAGCGACGGAATACCCTTATTAATTAAATAAAAAAGGATTTGCAAACCTTTTTGGAACTTTCTGCCTGAGCAGCCACAATTTCCTGCCACTTGCGATCCGCCTCGGCACGCTCGCGATCCTCCTCCTCCAGCTGATCCTTGAGCTCCTGAATGTTGAATGCCTTCGGGTAGAGCAACGCCTTGTTGATGAGCTGCCCATTGATGCGCTCCTCGCGCTTGTACTTGAGCTTGAGGTCGCGCCGCGTGCGCTTGGGAAACATTTGGCACATGAGCGAGAAGTCGGTGCCGATGATTTGCAGGCTGCGATAGAAGCGGACGGTGTCCTCCGCCGACCAGGTGGGTGTACGCTTGTGCCGCTTGTAGAAACCATTGTCGCCCGTTGTTTCATCCATGAGAATCAATGAGGAATTGGCCAACACTTTACGTGCTTCCACCTCGGCGGTGGTTTCAATCTCCAGTGTCTTCTCGTCGATTATCATTTCGCCGTTGGCGTCCAGCTTGAGCTGCGGCACCGGCATAGCTGCCGTGCCACCCGCCGGTTCCGTTTTGGCCGCCAACAGGTCAGCCGAGGTAGGCTTGGACTCGTCGACGCTGGCGGCGCTTGACTCCGCCTTGATGGTGGTCACCAGTGGCTTCTGCTCCATGGGATTGCTGTCGGGATTGTAGAAGATCATATCGAACATTTTGAACGTGGTCTTGTCCGGTATGCCCTTGTTGAAACGCGTCTCAAAGTCCCGCTTGGCATTGATCCGCTGCTGCGCCAGCGACTGAGACTTGTCCCCCTCACCCTTGCGCTGCTTGCCAATGCCGCCACTGTCCGAGTAGACGGAGCAGCTGGACTCGGTGCGTATGCGTCCCATGCCAGGACTCATGACACCGCCCGGAAAGTACTTTGGCGATGCATGCGACTGCTGCGGCGTTCCACCCGCTCCGCTCATCGAGGAGCCGCTCAAGTAGCGTTCGCGGCGAGTGGGCGTGCCCGGCGACTGGTAGTCACCGTCGTAGTCTGCCGCCAGCGGCGAACCCACAAAGCTGTTGCGGCGCTGGCCAAAAACGGGCGTGGGACGCACTCGCTGCCGGCCAGGCGCCTTGCTGGGCGACATGGGAAATCCAGTTGGCGTCTTCTGTAAATCCATTTGTATGACATTGTCCTCCAGGTCAGAGTGGAAAACATCATCCAACAGGATGGCACTGCTGGCAGCGGGCATTTTAAATGCAACCTCAGCCGCATCCTCCTCAACACGCTCCTGCTTAGGGTACGCTGGGGGGAGGGGCTCCGGCTCCTGCTCCTGCTCCTGCTCGTTTTGCGGCTCTGCATCGGCGTCTTCTTTACGGGGCTTGCGCTTTATCTGGCTGAGATTGGCCGTGGCCTTTATGCGCTGCCGTCGAAAAGACATGGCGTCACTTTTAGTTTGCTATTCACGCATTTACGGGGCGATACAAATGAAATAGCTGCGGGGAGAACAATAGCAACAAATGTGCATCAGCACGAGTTTTGGATTTACAGTGCTGCACAACGTGCAATAAATAGCTCATGCGCAGTACGGAGCTCTAGCAAAAAGTGAAAAATCAACAAGCTGCTGGAATGACATTTAAAGTGTTTATTTATGTTCCAAGTCAACATACAAGATAACTGAAATGAAATCAGCTACGAGGGTGATTTCATTGTATTTTGTTCGACTTTTAGTTTGATCGTTTAGATAATAGAAATTCTTATGGTCACTTTATTCAGTAGTTTACAACGATTTTTGGCTTTCTTCCTAATCTGTCTGTGTTTGTTTACTCTTATATGATACCGGGTGGTATCTTCAAATTTGAAGCTCATGGCTCATTAATATAATCTCGTAATTAGCTTCAGATAAATGACATGAATGTTTAATAGAAAATATCGCTATATAGATTTAAGCCACCGTTTAATTCAAAAGCATATAAGTATATTTTCAAAAATTGTACCATTGCCTCCTCGCATGCTCCACATAGTAATCGCTGTCTGTCATTCAATAAATAAATACCCCAAAATCAACGAACTTACTAGTGCTTGTTTTATTTACGTGACAGAATTTGTAAGCTGTGTACCCAGCTCATCACCGGTGCTGCACATTTTGAAACTTTTCCAACACCGATTCGAACAACAACAACAACAACAACAATATAAATTGCAGGTTGCACGTTTTGAACAAAAAAAATGTGGGCGCTTTGATAACAAAGCAGCAACGACGTAAGCTTATAATATATAACGAAATTGTCAACAATCCAGAAGAGACGACAACAAAATTAAACAAGTTGAAAGGCAAGGCAACAAATGTGATAGGAGGTGTGTGTGTGTGTCGAAATTCGTAGCGGAGGAACAGGCAACAATAATAACAGTACAGCCGCTGCCGCTGTCCGATTGTTATGCAAGCAGCGCAGCGACCACCCAGTCCCACCTGTGCAGTGCAACAGCAGCAGAAGCAGCAATCAATAAGCCGGTCGCCATGCTGCTAAATCGTTTAGTGTCGGCCATTAAAAATCAATCGAGGGAAACGCTGCGCGCCTGGACCTATCAATGCGAATCGATAGTTGCGCAGCGATCGCGGCGCCTGCAGCAGCTGCTCAGCTTCTATCAGTCGGTGTACGGCACGCAGGGACTCAAGCAACTGTGGCGCGCCTATTATCGCCGGGAGCTGCAGCCGCCGCTGCGCGGATTCATGCTAAGCGCCGTGGGCATTATGGGACTGAACATGAAGCGGCTGGGCAGCGATGGATTCGATTGGAACAAGGAGCGATTGGCGCTGGCGAACTTTGACATGTGCCAGCGCGACATTGAGTTCATCAATACGCTGCCGGTGAATCAGCTGTGCGAACGCTGCCAGTCCAAGAAGATGAAGTACTGCTACTGCATGCTGGGCAATCAGCGCTGTAAAAAGAGCGGCGGTGTCGCCGCGCCCCCGAAGACCGATCAGAAGGGCATGAAGGAGGAGCAGGCGGCGAGCATAAGCAACTGCCAGCGTGCGCTGAATCTGGACGGACGTGCACCGCCGGGCACAATACGTATACAGGCACAGGAGGATCGCAATTGGGAGCCGTATTTCAGCAAGAACGAGTTCAGCATTTGGCGGCGCGAGGAACGATCCTCGCTCTACTCGTACAAGGTGTATGCTCGATTCGATGACATTACGGCCGATGACTTTCTGCATGTGCAAACGGATCTGGACTATCGCCGGCAGTGGGACGATACGGCGCTGAGGCTAGAGCTGATTAGCGAGGATCCCGTGCCGGGCAGCAATTCGCATCTCATCTACTGGGAAATGCAGTGGCCGCGTCTCTTTGCCAATCGCGACTATGTCTATTGTCGGCGCTATCACAAGGATGAGGGCAAGAAGATGATATTCATTTGTAGTCGCGCCGCAAAACACTCGACATATCCGGCCATATCGGGCAAGGTACGCGTGACCGACTATTGGAGCTTGATGGTCATCAAGCCATTCCGTGGCTTCCATGAGCCGGGACTGCACTTTGTGCTCACATATTACGATGATCCGGGCATACCCATACCGCAGAACATCAAGTCCTGGGTGACGCAGAAGCAAATGCCCGAGTTCCTCACCAAAATGTACGTTGCTACCAAGAACTACGCCTGCTCGCGTGCCATCAAGATGAAGGACATGTTCAACAGCTTCACCATTATCAACGATGAGTACACTGCCAATGATCAGCGCGGCAGCTGGCTGGGCAGCCTCAGTCGCCACCGGCGCAAGCTCAACAATGATTCAGAGACCGAGCGCTGAGCGCCGCGAACTGTGAGATGCAGTTCCTCCTAACAGCAATGAAGAAAAACAAATGAGAACAAAACAACTACAGCAAGAAGTAATACCAACTGCAATACAGCAAAATGCCCCCTTATCATCTTATGTTGTAATTCATTTTTAAGTATACATCTACATATATGAAAAGTAATGCATTATTAGGGATTATAAAGTGTATAGAACTTAACCAAAAATTATTTCATCAACTGTGCAATTGTGCAATAAAACAGCATACGCAACTTGGAGGCATTTAAAATGTTAATTCTGTGTGCCACACGTAAAGAAATCGATTAGAGCTACATGCATACATATACATACATATATTCTAGCAAAACATACGGTTTAAGTTTGGTAGCTTGTTTTTAAAGCCACCTTATAGAAATTACTGAAATTATACATACACACATGTAAAAATAAATACGAACCCCACTCGAAAACAAAATACATTTGAATTCAAGCCACATTATACAACAAATAACAAGCTGAATGCTCTCTTGCTAGATAAAATATTCCAATTTTTTATAGGAAATCAAAATAAAAATACACAAATTACATAAACTTCCTAATCAAATATACAGAACTGGTTACTTTAGTCATTAAACTGAAATTTTAGTCATAAACATGGTAGTTAAATCAAACAAATATTTTATAGGTAACCACCAAAATAAAACAAGTGGACAATGATTATCTTCGGCGTGCCGAATATTTTTCACCAGCTTATGTCTTACGCTTATGCATATGCTATATAAAAACTCAACCCATTTTCCAGCTCCAGACCAATTTATTCATGTTTTACCTCTACTTTCATTCTACATTTAAGTTTTGTTCAATTTCGAAATTTTCATTTTTACATATTTTTTTCCGAAAAAAAGTATTCTTATACACATTTGAACCTACATTATTGATTAGTTCGAGTCATTAAACAGAGATTTGCTTCATAAACACAATTTATTAAGAATTTGCATTCGGATTTCCGAAGCCGAGATACCCTTGCAAATATATAGAACAAATCAGCAATCAGTGTTAGTCAAAGTCTTCAAGTAAGTCAAATTAATTTCCATTAGTCTTAAAGCAGCTAGTGAAATATTAGAATACTTTGCAAGGGTTAAGACACAAAAAAAAGTGTGAATACAAAATGAATACAGATTATATTAGAGATTCTATCAGTTGATTGTTTGGGCTCGATCACAGCTCGCTGTGCTCCTGCTTTGAGCTAGGCGGATTGTTCATATAGGCTATGAAGTCTTTGCTGGTACGTCCGCCATTGTAGTCCAGCTGGGTTTTGAGGTAGGAGAAGTATATTAAGGTGGGATAGCCGCGCACATTGTATTTGCCGCACAGTGTCGCATATTTGGTGCAATCAACGGCTAGAAATGCGACGCGAGGATCATCCTGCAACGCATTCGCTGCGGCCGTAAACTCCGGCTTTGTGTGCTTACAGTGCCCACACCCTGGAAGACCAAAGAAATAAACATTAGCCAGATTATTTAGCAACCTACTATTGGGTACTCACAGGGAGCATAAAACATGACCAGTGCGTGCTTCTTGCGCTTCAGGGTTGAGGTAAAGGTTTCATCGTTGGGGAATATGACCTCGGTGCTCTCCGCCTCCTCCTCCCAGCTCTTCTCAGGTGGCGGCGGTGGTGGCGGCTCCTTGGGATCCCGCATGAATTCCACGATTTTGGACGCATCTCGCACACTCACATCGAATTTGTAGACGCCATGGGAAAAGTATTTCACCGTTGGGTAGCCTTTCACCTTGTATTTCTCGCCAATGGAGGGCTCCTTGGTGGCATCCAGGGCAGCCAGCATACCGGGCACATTTCTCTGTTTCATCTCGAGGGCGGCTTTCTCGTACTCCGGTTTCATGCGTTTGCAATGACCACACCAGGGCGCATAGAACATGACCAGCACCGAGCTCTCGTCCTTTAGGGCTGGCTCAAAGCCCTGCGTGGTGAGGTGAACAATTTCCGAGTTTGTATCGGCCGACCAGTCGGGTTCCTTCGGCTTGGCCGTTGGCTTCACATTCGGATTTAGCATGAAGGCAACCAACGCATCCTTGGTATTCTCGCCCTCGTAAGTGAAACGCATTTTGCCATTTTCAAAGTAAATTAATGTTGGAAAACCTGAGAAAATTATTTGATTTGAGTAAATTTGAACCCTACAATACATACAATTCACAACTATTACCAGTTAAATTGAACAGCTTGCGCACGGGTGCATTCTCCTGGCGCTCCACATTCATGGCGGCCAACAGATATCCACCCTGCGCCTTGAGTTCGGCCGCTGCTTTGCTGTAGTCCGGTTTCATGCGCTTGCAGAAGCCGCACCAGGGCACATGAAACATGACGAGCATGGGGCGTATGTCCTTACGCAGATGTTTGCTGAATGCGGCGGCGTCACTGAAGTGCAGTACATCCGCACCAGCGGGATCCTCTTCCCAGGGCAAATCGCCAACCGGATCGCGCATAAATGTGATCATGGAGCCAACTGTTAGCTGACGATCGTAGTCCTTGTGAAAATCACCGTCCTTGTAGTGGCGCAGTGTGTACGGTGTGGGCGTCACCTTCAGCTTCTTGCAGAGCTTCCTGCGCTCCTGATTAGCACAGTCCACGTACAACATGGTGCCAGTGCCACGAATCGCCTCTGCCGCCTCCCGGAACACTTTTAGCTCGGCAGCAGCCTCCTTGGCGCTGAACACGTATAAAGCCAAAACGTTATTCTTGGTACGCAACAGTTTCTTAAAGTCCTTGTAGTCCGATATGTCCTCCTGCACCGCAGAGGTTTTCGTTTTGGCGGCAACAAGTGCCGCCAGCAGCAGGAGCAGTAGTTGCAGCACAAATTGACGTCGGGTCGCCATTGCGATTGCCTGGCACTTTATGCTTAATAAGAGTAACTAGCTAATTTAACAATACGTGTAATTTGTTTAGACTAATGTAATAAATGCATTTTTCTCTCTTCCTGCAGATCAACAATTTGCAGCTTAAAATGCCGATGAAGACGTCAGCGTTTGGCTCAGCGTTGCCACATCGCATTCAGAACGCTTATTGCGTTTACACGACAAACGCAGCAAGAATGAAAGCTTGAAATTCGTAGCACATCATATATAACCATGCCATTGCCATTTTGTTTATCTCATTTAACACAGAAATTATCATTAACAATGCCTAGATTGCGTGCCCCATTAGTCTCTTATTAAAATTGAGGGTTGCGTATAAACGATGTGTGCTGCGATTTGCCGACAAAATACACCGCTGTCAAATACTACGGGGCAGTTGGCAACACTGGCCATACACTCTGACACATTAACAAGAGGCAGAAGAAGAAGAAGAAGCAGCACGGCAGCAAGTTTTTTACAATCTAGCCGCAGTGGTTTTAATTTTGCTTAGCTGCAACAGGATATTATTCTTGAACGCAAAGCACCGCCAGCCAAAAGATGCCCCTTAAATTGGACATCAAACGTCGCCTGACATCGCGCTCGGACCGTGTCAAGTGCGTTGATCTGCATCCGGCCGAGCCGTGGATGTTGTGCGCCCTATACAATGGCCACGTACACATCATGAACTACGAGAACCAGCAATTGGTCAAAGATTTCGAGGTGTGCGATGTACCTGTGCGATCCGCGCGCTTCGTGGCGCGCAAGAATTGGATCATCACCGGATCCGACGATATGCTAATCCGCATTTTCAACTACAACACACTGGAGAAGGTGCACTCGTTCGAGGCGCACTCCGACTACCTGCGCTGCATTGCCGTGCATCCCACACAGCCCCTGGTGCTGACCAGCAGCGGTACGTTAAACACTCAATTACCCTGGGTGTTTTGAATTGTTCTTTCATTTGCCCGGCTGGAAATGAGAAGCCCTTTATTAACTCTGAAGCAAACAGTGACCTCAATTCAATAATTAAAAATTACACGAAAGCAATATTTATGTTTGCAATTACATCAGCATTTTAAGTGCGTCTGATTAATGTCTCATGAAATATGAGGCGCGTATAAGGAAATATTTTAGACATAAATAATATAAATTATTGATCGGGACAGTAAGTTGAGTCAATTTCAGCAGTTCTGCTTGTCTCCTTCTATCCAAACAAATTTTGTTTGGATTCAGAACTATGAATAAATAAATATTTTACGTAAATGATATAAACTGATATATCACATATGTATGACTAATAAAAAGTCGCCCCATTTACTTTAATTTTTTTAACGATTTCATCATATTTTCTTTATAGATGACATGCTTATTAAATTGTGGAACTGGGAGAAGTTGTGGGCCTGTCAACGCGTCTTCGAGGGCCACACACATTATGTGATGCAGATAGTATTTAATCCGAAGGATAACAACACCTTTGCTTCCGCATCCTTGGATCGCACCGTTAAGGTGTGGCAGCTGGGCTCGGTGTTTGCCAACTTTACGCTGGAGGGGCACGAGAAGGGCGTCAATTGCGTGGACTACTACCATGGCGGCGACAAGCCATATCTGATTTCTGGCGCCGACGATCGCCTCGTCAAGATCTGGGACTATCAGAACAAGACCTGTGTACAGACACTCGAGGGACATGCCCAGAACATTTCGGCTGTTTGCTTCCATCCCGAGTTGCCCATTGTGCTGACCGGCTCTGAAGATGGCACCGTGCGCATTTGGCATTCGGGCACCTATCGCCTGGAGACCTGTCTCAACTATGGCTTCGAGCGTGTCTGGACCATTTCAAGCATGCGTGGTACCAACAACGTGGCCCTCGGCTATGACGAGGGCTCCATCATCATCAAGGTGGGCCGCGAGGAACCGGCCATGTCCATGGATGTGGTGGGCGGCAAAATCGTTTGGGCCAAACATTCCGAAATGCAACAGGTAAGCACATGGTGCTCTGCAGTTGAAGACAGTATTAATTGGTTAATTCTCTGTAGGTGAATCTGAAGACCATTGCCGATGGCACCGAAATCAAGGATGGCGAGCGTCTGCCCGTTGCCGTTAAGGATATGGGCGCCTGTGAGATATATCCGCAGACCATTTCACACAATCCCAATGGCCGTTTTGTGGTCGTCTGCGGTGATGGCGAATACATAATATATACATCGATGGCACTGCGTAATAAGGCCTTCGGCTCCGCGCAGGAGTTCGTATGGGCACTGGAGAGTAATGAGTATGCCATTCGCGAGAATAACGGCACCGTGCGTCTCTTCCGCAACTTCAAGGAGCGCAAGAGCTTCACGCCCGAGTACGGTGCGGAAAGCATCTATGGTGGTTACTACTTTGGCGTGAAGACTTCGTCTGGATTGGCATTTTACGACTGGGAGACACTGCAGCTGGTGCGACGCATCGAAGTGCAGCCACGCAATGTGTTCTGGAATGAGAGCGGCAGCCTCGTCTGCCTGGCCACCGATGAGTCCTATTTCATTTTGGGCGTGGATGCGGCACAAGTTGCCAATGCGCTGGAGACCAAGGAAGGTCTGGAGGACGATGGCGTGGAGAGCGCCTTCAACGTGCTTGGTGAGTTATTACATTTGAGTTTAATATGCCATAGATATAGATGAATAATGTGAATAATGTTAACAATATCAAGCCTAATATCTATTTATCGATTTTCTTTTGCAGGCGAAGTTTCCGAGTCTGTGAAAACTGGACTATGGGTGGGCGATTGCTTCATTTACACTAATTCGGTAAATCGCATCAATTACTATGTGGGTGGCGAGATTGTGACCATCTCGCATCTGGATCGCACGATGTACTTGTTAGGCTACGTGCCCAAGGACAATCGCCTGTATTTGGGAGACAAGGAGCTGAATGTGATTAGCTTCTGCCTGCACTTGTCCGTGCTGGAGTATCAGACGGCCGTGATGCGACGTGACTTTGAACGCGCCGATGTAGTGCTGCCCACCATACCGAAGGAACATCGCACGCGTGTTGCCCACTTCCTGGAGAAGCAGGGCTTTAAGGAGCAGGCACTGCAGGTGTCCACCGATGCCGACCACAAATTCGATCTGGCGCTGCAAATTGGCGAGCTAGAGATTGCCTTGAAGTTGGCGCGCGAGGCCGAGAATTCACAAAAGTGGTCGCAGCTGGCGGATGTGGCGGCGCGCAAGAATAACATGGCACTGGTCAAGGAGTGCATGCAGAAGGCGAACGATTTCAGTGGCCTGCTGCTGCTATCTACTGCCTCGGGAGATGCCGAGATGCTGGAGGAGGTGGGTGCAACCAGTTCCGCCCAGGGACGCCATAACATTGCATTCCTCTCCGCCTTCCTGCGATCCGACGTCGACCGCTGCCTGGAGATTCTCATTGAGACAAATCGGCTGCCCGAGGCGGCGTTCTTTGCGCGCACCTATTTGCCCAGCCAGATGTCGCGTGTGGTGGAATTGTGGCGCGAGGAGCTCAGCAAGGTCAACGAGAAGGCCGGCCAGTCGCTGGCCGATCCCACACAGTACACAAATCTCTTTCCGAGTCTGGGCGATGCGCTGCGCGTCGAGCATCATCTGCTGGAGGAGCGGGCGCGCAAAGCGCCGGCTCGCATCGCTGCACAGCTGCCACTGAACAGCGAGCGCAATCCGCTTGAGGAGCTGCATGCGCTTGAGCAGCAGAGTGGTGTCGGCCAGCAGGAGGACAAGGAGAAGCCGGCGTTTGTGCCAGCGTTGCTGACAGCAGCAACAAGCAGCATAAAGGCCGCTGGCGCCGCCGCTGCCGCCGTTGTTGCAGCCACGGTGACCGTCAGTGAGGATGATGACGATGATCTGGATCTGGAGATTGATGGCATAACGCTGGATGACAATATTGATACGACAGACGTTAATCTCGATGATGACTTTCTGAGCGATGATTAGTTACGATTAGCTATCCAAAGCGCACGCTGTATTCGATAAAATGCATACAAATGCCGAAAATCCTTTTGTTTACGCTCCCGAAAACAACCACAATCGCAATTGAAAGCTACAAATTCCACAAAACACATGCATTCACTTTTGTTTTGATTGAATGAATGTTAATTATACATATTACAAAAATTATATATATATATATTATGTACAACAATTATGCAGCAAAAGCCAATTGCAATAAAAACTATATTTAAAAAAAATAAAAGAATTCCAATTGCGCGCTGCTTCCTCTTATGGTTTGACATTCGGGATTTGGGCAGACGAACAGCGTTGCCACTGCGTGTGCTGTCAAATTAAATAAGTACGGCAACACAGCAGCATCACAAATACATATATACGAAGATATCGTGTGTGCGTCTGGATTTTGCTGTCTTTTTTATTTAAGAATGAATTATTAATAAACAATTAATAAATTATTATTAAATAAAAAACAGTATAAAACCGCCAATCAACCGTAAGTAGCGTTCATACAGCAAAGCTGACAGCGCGTCATTTATGTGCGGTCGCCTCATGCATTCTATTGATTTTTTCAAGCAACGTTGCATTCGTTTGCAGATACACAAAGTCTATAATTAATTTCGTTGAATATGGAACCGAAAAATTACCATGGCCATGAACAGCAGCAACAACAACAGCAGCTTATGCATGACCAGCAAATGCACTTGCAACATCTACAGCAGCAGCAACTACAGCAACAGCAACAACTTCAGCATCAGCAACAGCTGCAACCAGAACAGCAGCCGCCGATGCAGGCAGGATTTGCACCGCGTCGTCAGTATGACAACATGGGCAACTCGCCAGCCGCTCTGGCGGCTGCCTGTTTGGCCAATGGCGCCGTTGGCGTTGGCAGCTCCTCGATGGGCAAGCCGACCATAATGCAGCGACCCAAGATGAAGAAGGAGAAACAGCTGCAGGCACTGCAACAGCAGCAACAACAGCAGAAGCAGTTGTCGGAGCTGAGCGGTGCGGACAGCGTCGGCATGTTGGCCTCCGAGGACTCGCTCAAGTTTGTCAACGAAACGGATGCCAACGGGCTGACCATGAAGACGCCGGTCAGCATACTGCAGGAGTTGCTGAGCAGACGCGGCATTACACCGGGCTATGAGCTGGTGCAGATCGAGGGCGCCATCCATGAACCGACGTTCCGGTTTCGAGTGTCATTTAAGGACAAGGACACACCCTTTACGGCTATGGGCGCTGGGCGCTCTAAGAAGGAGGCTAAGCATGCGGCTGCACGTGCTCTGATCGATAAGCTAATTGGCGTCCAGCTGGAGTCGCAGGGCCCGGCGGCGGCAGCAGCAGCAGCGGCTGTGGGCTCCTCAATGGCAGCGGGCAGCGGTGGCGATGGCAATGCCAATGTCTCGGGCAGTGGCGAGTAAATATTGTTGGCCGAATTTCATCAGCCAACGCAATTATTAATCGTCTGTTTCTCTTTGTGCCCTGCTAGCGGTGGCGACAAGATCGTGGGCAATCCCATTGGCTGGCTACAGGAGATGTGCATGCAGCGTCGTTGGCCGCCGCCATCGTACGAAACGGAGACGGAGGTCGGTCTGCCGCACGAGCGCCTATTTACGATTGCGTGCACCATATTGAACTATCGCGAGGTGGGCAAGGGCAAGAGCAAGAAGATTGCCAAGCGCTTGGCCGCTCATAAGATGTGGACACGGCTACAGGAGGCGCCAATTGATTCCGCTCACATCAATGACAGCATCTGCAGCGAGCTGGAGGGCGATGTGAGTAAATTAATGGTTGTAGATGCCGTACAGCTGCCGGTTGTGGCACAGACCCTAACACCAAGTCGGTTCTACGAGCGCATTTCTCCCGTCATAAATATAATCGATATTTAGAAATTTGCACCATTCTTATCTATCTTTTCACTCTAATCATTTCACTGTTTGCCTATTCCACTATATTCAGTTCTTTGTTAAGTGTGTCGTTTTGTTTACAAATTGCAGACGAATTCTTAGTCAGCTGCAATATTGAAATTATATTTTTATTAAACTATACCACAACTAACATGTGCTTTTTTGTACTAATCATTTTCTTCGCAAATTATGAATAGTTCTTTATTTATGTATATTTCCGTTGCACATATAATTTTAATGGACTAAAAGCCCATTGAAAATATATTAAGATATGCATAATTGCACTTTATACTTGTAAGTAATTATACTCTTTTCGAAGAAAATAGTATATTAAGTTTGTCCTGAAGTTTGTAACGCATAGAAGGAAGCGTCGGAGACCCCCAAAAGTTACTGCCAGTATGCTTAGAATGACAATACAAATTGATCTAGCCATGTCCGTCTGTCTGTCTGTCTGTCTGTCTGTCTGTCTGTCTGTCTGTCTGTCTGTCTGTCTGTATGTATGCAAACTAGTCCCTCAGTTTTTGAGCTATCGCGATAAAACTTTGCACAGACACTTATTATTCCAGGGGACAGCACATTGGTCGGAGCCGGCCGGATCGGACTACTATATCTTATAGCTGCCATACAACTCGAAGTCGGTTTTGGCTATATATCCCATGTTTTTTAATCCATCGCGATGAAACTTTGCACAGATACTTATTATTCAAAGAGACATCACATTGGTTGGAGCCGGCCGGATCGGATCACTATATCTTATAGCTGCTATACAACTGCCAATAAATTAAATAATCTTAAAACAAAAAAAAAAGCTTATGAAATTTCAGTGGTGCAGTTAGCAGAGTGAAAATTGCCTATAGGTTCGAAAAGAGTATAAAATCTTCGGCACGCCGAAGATAATCCTTCCCCACTTGTTTTATTATATATTTATATTTTAAGTTTTATGATATGTAATACCGATTGTTCTACGTTTTACAATGCAATTGTTTACAATATATAATTGCACCCTTACCGGCTTTTGGTAATATTTAAAATGTAATTAGATTCTTTTAAATTTTGCGTACATTTCGTACATAATATTTTGCAACTATGGCTAAGCTCACACATGGCCGATAAATAATGACTATTAATGAAAAGTATTATAGCTCACTATTATAGCAAATGCCTTTTGTTTAAACATTTTTGACTTGAACCACATGCATATATAATTAGCTCATCATCTTAAGCAGTGCTGTCGTGAATTTGTTATCTTTTCGTGATATGTTTCAACTCACCATTTGAGTGGCGAGAGTTTGTGCGTATTAAAGAAAACGTTGCGCTCTTATTTACAGCCCCGCATTAACGATAATTATTATGGTGATTTGAAAGATATCACTGTGCCATCACTGACCTCGCAGCACAGTCATAAAGTGTCCCAGTTCCATAAGACATTGAAAAATGCGACGGGCAAAAAACTGCTTAAATTACAGGTAAATTAAGTTGCTACTAGAGATGCAGCTGACGCCGCGCTTAGTACAGGCCATAGTAACAGCCGTGCAAACATCAATCCTGTCAATTATATGAACTTATGTTTATTTTCGCTTCCAGAAGACTTGCCTCAAGAGCTCGAGGATTGACTACGTAAAGCTGCTTTCAGAGATTGCTATCGAGAATCAGTTTGAGGTCACCTATGTGGACATTGAGGAGAGGACGTTCACCGGCCAGTTCCAGTGCCTGGTGCAGTTATCCACGTTGCCAGTCGGGGTCTGCCATGGCACTGGATCGACGACTGGCGAGGCACAGCGACATGCAGCTCAGAATGCCCTGGAGTATCTGAAGATTATGACCAAAAAGTAGGCCACAAACTGAATAGCAAAATCTGAACGCACATCACGACGATGAAGAAAATTGCATCGTCCTAATTAGCCCGCTGTATTCCGTGTTTCACAGCAACAACATTCAACACTGTATTTACTATTTATTATTATTCGGTTTTGGCCATAGCTAAACAATTTGATTTAACAGCTTGTCGGTACCATTTGCAAATCTTAGACATTAAAGACCCTCCAAAAAAAATCTAGTTGATTTACATTGAATTTGCGACATAATTTTAAGAAGCTTAAACTAATTGTTCAATTGAAAAATGTTCAGGGAATGGAAGGAATACCCCCACAATATTACGGATAATGTTGCACCCTAACTTTAACAATCAACTGTAATATATATTAGATATACAAATTTTACATATGTAATTCAAAACTAATTTAAACATGTTATATTTTTGGATATTTAAACCCATAATTTGTTTAACAACTGTTGTATGCATTAACCCGACCACGTTCAAAATCTATGGTAGCTAATGGAAATTTAAACCTATTATTGTAAGCATGATTTCAAGTTGGCAACAGACCGATTATGACTTTATACAGAAAACTAGAATTATAAGATTAACTAATATAAGGTATCGCGGAATAGTTGTGTAAGAAAATCTGTGTGTTATGACCAAAAATTGTGTCGCTTTGCAAAACAATTCTTTTCGTTAAATTTATGTAGTTAATCGCCATCTATTATTTTTCTTTGATCGAAATTCAATGTTTGATATGACATGAACGCCTTGTATTTTTTCCAGTAAATAAGTCAAGCCTTTAATTTGGTTTATATAAGTTAATTGATTTTAGATTTTAAAAGTTTTAAATCTGTACGAACCGAATAAGTTAACATTTTGTAAGATTTCAAAAACAAATTGAATTAGCATGATTTTGCGAATAAACAAAGCTACACAAAAACCATTTTGTATTTAATTAGAAAGTTATTTATTTAAAGTACGCAATACTTAGACTAAACTAACAACTAAGTGGCGTTAAAGGTTATTTACATTGACCGACAGTCGCTGCAGCAAAATTCCAACGCAATCCGTTGTTACTGCCTTATCAATCTACTTCTTTTTACGGTCCTGCGTGCACTTGGGACAAAACCATTTCCCCTTTGGCTTTGTGGTGAGACCAACACAGGCAAAGTGGAACCATTCAATGGGGCACTAGTCAAGATAGAGAAGAAGGGATATGAATGTCAATGCAAATAAACAAAAATTCGAGTAAACGCACATCGGGATTGTCGCAGCCAATCATCTCGCCATAGGAGACCTGGTGGCACAGGCAATATGTGGGCTCGTTGGGATCCACAGGCATATCCATGACATCGCTAGGATGTGTAGCGGCCGTGTGGGAAGATTCCTTCTCCGAGTCGTCGACATCAGCAGCCTTCTGTATAAGTTGGGCAACGAGAAATCGAGAGTGAATAAATGCTTGAAGACAGCTGTCAGTTGAAGGGCTCATGCAAGCAGGTGAAATGAAAAATGAAAGATGCAATACTAACTATTTGCTAATGTCGAAGACAGTGAACGCTCGAATTTGAACTACTTGGCTTCGAATGTTACAATTTTCGAGCGTTCACTGTACACTGAATATATATTGTACATACGTTCATTGGTGTAGTTACACCATCATAGTATATTCAGGGTTTTATCTACTGTGTACGCTACCAGGCAAACAAACTAAATAGTTTTCAGTGGAGAGGAGGAACAAACAGTAACAGGACAAATATTAAAATGTTTGATGATGATGATTTACCTTTTGTGCGCCCCCCTTGCGTGTTTCTTTTTCTTGATTTACCTTGGACTTTTTCTTTTTGCTACCTTGTCCAGCACTGCTGCTAGCATTTAGATTCGCGCCGCTGGCACTGTTCGAATGATTGCCACCACGCCCAGTTTCCTCATCCGAGGAAGCTGGTTTTTTCTTTTTACCCGTCGCCTTGCCATCCTTGGTCTTTTTCCGGCCACCTTCTGCAGTGTACACACATAAATGAGACAAATCGAGATCACTTTTAATTGCTGTACGTACTTTTGGCAACAGCTTCTTCAGATTTTGCGCGCGTGGATGAGGCCTTCTCTTGAATCTCGCCCTCGAAGCGCGCCAAGTCGTTGTCAAGTCGGCGGATTTGTTTGTCCACCAGCTCATACGTTTGTATGGCCAGCTGCACTTTGTCATCGCTGTACTCTTTGGCCTTGCCAAAAAGCGCCTTAATGTCCTCCAATCGCTCCTTGCGCTCCTCCTCGCTCATCGTCCCACTCTCGGCAGTCACCTTGCGCATAAAATCTTTCGCATGGCTGTCGATGCTTTTCATCGCCGTTTGTGCCCGGTCATCCAGTTTTCTCATCAGCTTGAAGTTTCGCTCCAGTTCGGTGGGCAGCGATTCCAATCCTAATGGTAAATAGTAAATAAATGACGGTTCCTGCTTGTTTTCGTTGTTATTTCACATACCGTCCAGATAGTTTTCAAGATATATGGCCGAAGACATTTTGTACGCGCTTTTTTTTATTGTTTTCTTCTTGCGTTAATTGCAGTTTACAAACAAAAATCAAGCGTCTATTTACGACGTATGTAAACAGCTGTTTGTTTGTTTTTTGGAGTGTGTGCAGCAATGTATAAATATTTATCGACAGTGCATTTGAGTGTGCTACAATCGGACATTGGCGATATCTGGCCCTTGTGCTGGACACACATGTGTCAAGTAATATTTGTTCTTTAACCTTTTTAAGCTAATTTGTAATAAAAATTATCAATTTATATCATTTAAAGTACAAGTATACAATTACAATTATACAAATAATCAAACCCAACCCCCACAAAATTTAACAGGTGTGAACACAACATTGCTCGATAACACATGGCATTCGCTGTACAGCACTGGGCGAGACAGCTGATTTTTTGCGCTGGTCAACATTGTAGCCAGAAGCCCACCGAGAAAAAAGACCAAAATGCAACAGAATAGCACGAAATTTGGCTAAGACAAACGCTGAAATGTGCTGCGTTGCAACGAAATATTGAAGAACACGTCAGCTTTAGGCAGCCAGTAGCATGTATAAGAAATTGCGCAAAATGTTGCCTCCAATGCGTCCGGTGCACTGGCTAATACTCGCCGTCTTCGTTATCGTCACCTGTTATTGGTTGCTCGGACTGCGATTGGAACACGGTTCGTTGAGAGATTCCATATTATATATTTATACAATATAAAAATATCTCATCTCTTAACGCACAGCCTTCAAGCCACTGTCCAAGCTCGCCGCTGGCAGCGGTGCCACGCCAGCGGAGCAATCGTCGCTTGCTCGGATTGCGCCCGTCTTGGATAACTTTGACTACGAGGAGCAGCTGGTGGTGCTGTACAATCGTGTGCCAAAGACGGGCTCGACCAGTTTCGTGAACATTGCCTACGATCTGTGCAAACAGAACAGATATCACGTCTTGCATATTAATGTGACGGCCAATATGCACGTTCTATCGCTGCCGAATCAGGTGTGTCTCTCACTTATCGCCATCGATCCAGCCAGAGAGCGGTATCTTACTAACTGTTTGGCCGTTTCATTTAGATCTCATTTGTGCGCAATGTGACCAAGTGGCATGAAATGAAGCCAGCTCTCTACCACGGACACATGGCATTTTTGGATTTCTCCAAGTAAGTGCATTGTGCAGACAAAATAATATTTTACCTATTTATCCTTTCAACATGCCAGAACTCATAAATTATTGTGCTGGTCACGATTACATGCAATATAATTTTTTTATTAGGATAAGTAATACAGTATAATCTGGCTACTTCCTCATAACTACTTTAGCATTGCCTTAATCTCTACAATGCCATCTTGCAGATTCCAAATCGCACACAAGCCCATCTACATAAATCTGGTGCGTAAGCCTCTGGATCGACTAGTCTCCTATTACTACTTTCTGCGCTATGGCGATAACTACCGCCCGAATTTGGTGCGTAAGAAAGCAGGCAACAAGATTGTAAGTAGAAAAAGTCATATTTGCTTAATTTGTTTCATATTATATCCTTTTTGTGTGCTTTTCTTTGTGCAGACGTTCGATGAGTGTGTGGTTCAGAAGCAGCCCGACTGTGATCCCAGAAATATGTGGCTGCAAATTCCATTCTTTTGTGGCCATGCTGCCGAGTGCTGGGAACCCGGCAGCGATTGGGCCTTGAAGCAGGCCAAACGCAATTTGGTCAACGAGTATTTCCTAGTCGGCGTCACAGAGCAAATGTATGAATTTGTCGATCTGCTTGAGCGATCACTGCCCAGGTAAGCCTCAAGCGTTAATCACAGCTCGAGTATGTCTCTATTTGAATGTCCTTTCTGTGCAGAATCTTCCAAGGTTTTCGTGAGCACTATCAAAATTCCAATAAATCTCATTTACGTGTGACCTCATCAAAGCTACCGCCCAGCGAATCTACCATTCAGGCCATACAAAGATCTAAGATTTGGCAAATGGAGAACGATCTGTACGAGTTTGCACTGGAACAGTTTGAATTTACCAAAAAGAAGCTCATGCAGCCCGATAACAAGCACCTGCAACAGTTTATGTATGAGAAGGTGCGACCCAAATGATCGCTTGTGAAATGCAAGGGCAAGACAAAAGGCAAACATCGGATCAAAAATGGCAAACTGCAGCTCAAGTGCAGAACTTAGTTTAACATTGTAAAACAGTTTCGAGATTTTTTTAATCTGTTGTATATAGCTCCTTTAGATCTAATCTGTACTTAAAATCAAGCAAACAACTCGTGAAAGACACTAAAGACTTTAGCATTGAATATCGTTGACATATTAATGGTTTTTTTTTATATTTACGCGTATATATATATATACATATACATAGTATAGTTATAGTAAGTCATTAGCACTCGATAGCGCTTTCTTAGAGTTATGTAAACAATATATCTAGCAACAATTGTATCAACACACACGAAGCACAATGTATTTAGCCATTCGTCTAGTAAATTGTACTCTTATATTAGTATTTGACAATACCGCGTAAAGCGGGCCCAAATACAAAATAATCGCTGGGTCTGCGCTTACCAATTACCAATTAGTTACTTAGAGATTATATAATGTGTAAGTCTAACGATATAATTGTACTCTCAACAAAAAATGTATATCAGCTTTTAGCACTTGTAACTGAGAAACTCACCAAGTCAAATACATTGTAAATACATATTAACTACTAGTGTCTCTATCAACGACTGTCTGTCGATTAGTTGCATGCAAATGTACAAATTGATTAGATCTGTCGTTTGCCTATCGACGGATTCTGTAAATAGTAAATATTTACTTTATGCATTGCGAATCTTGCTTCAGTTAATTGCCATTGAAATTGGTAGTCAACGGTGCGAAATTCCATTGAACTTTAGAAGCTGACGTCGTACAATTATCAGCATTGACGGATGGACTGAAAGACGGACAGGCAGACAGACGCCTAGTTGCTGGGGTAAAGCAGAAAGCAAAAAACACAAATCGAAATCGAAACTGAATTATATTTCGGGCACACAAGCGAAATACTTAATTAATTACTCAAGCCCGAGTAAAGACAATGAGTTTGCATTATATCGTCAGTTGTACATTTGAACGGAGACACGCAAGTCGTCGGATCGTTCGACTTGGGCTCGTTTCGTTTCTTGCTTTCAAGTAGTTAACTATGAAGTAGTGTTCAACTTTAAGAGTGAGTGCCTAATACAAAGTGCGAGCGCTTAGTTTTTGAGCCCCCCGTTTGCAGTTATTATTTATACGGCGTGTGTGAGATTTGTAACGAGTTTTATATCGCCATCATATATAATATATTCACATATGTTTACATAAATCTACTCAGTCTGTTGATTAGGCGCTTACTGCTTATGTACTGAGTGGGTATGTGATTAAGCGTTCAAAAGTTCAACAATAATTACATATGTATAGTACACTGAGCCAAAAAGCCATGTGCTCTACTTAACAGCGCGTATAACAGTGCGCTGTTAACAGACAAATGTTGTGTGTATAATATGTGTACGATAGTTCGGAAAAACTAGCAAAAGTGTATAAATCGCTTTGACCTTAACCCTGGTGCTGCATTTTTTATTCTGTTCATATCTGCTTGGTATATTGGCAGACAACAACAAAGGGCTTGACGATTTTGCTGTTAAGCCGCTGTATAACAGCTAACGAGGCATGCACTTTTCAACGCGTTGACACTAGCCATAATTAATCTGGTTGTGTTTTAGTTGTGTACGTGTGTGTACGTTTGTACATTACTTCTTAACTACCCCGCGAGCTATATGTATATACATATAACGTGATACACATAAATGAGATGCGGGTATAAAACTGTTGAATAAGCACCATTATATTTTCAGTTAGTAAACGTGCCAAGACCGAGCTAGACCAGCTGCAAATAATAGCCTGAAAACGCAAGGATATTAACGTATCATCTTTGGAATAGCTGTGCCTGTATACAATTTTGGTAAGTTTTAGATATATGTACATACATATGTAGTATTAGCTACATACATACATAGGTATAAACTGCAACGCGCTGATGCGTGCATTGTGTTTTCGCCTCGTTACGCTTGCGTTTTGGCGCCTTACGTTACTTTTCCTCTTTCTTTTGTGCTGCTTGCCCTTTGCATAATGAAGAGCACAAATTCAATGTCTACACTAGCAACAAGAACAAGAACAACAACAACAAACGCAATTCTCGCAACTTGTTGCCATTTGCACGCTTGCCAGCACTGTTCTGCGCTGTTCCTTTTGCACTCGCTTTCGCTCAAAGCCGTTGTTGCTTTTGCAAAAGAGCCATTGTAATTGTGTGTGAGAGAGACGCGCTTAAAAGAAAAAAACTGAACGATAAGTGTACAAATTGCACGAGAAGTTCAATAAACGCTTGGCATTGACACCTTTTGGCAGGCTACCAGTCTGAGCGGTTCCTGTTCAAGTGCAACGGCAAATGCATTTTATAGCTGTTTACATTGCGCAATCAACGTGCACATTTAAATATTAAAAATCAATAACGCAGCGAGTTGTGCTTCTGTAGGCGTCATGGCGACTGCAACAAGCTGCTTGCCTAGGACAACAGCCTCTGCTGTTGTTGTTGCCGCCTCCGATGCGGCCTCCATTGATTCAGGTGAGACTGTTGTACAGTGGTTCGCAGCTTATTTTTGTGCAAATAAATAGTTTTATTTACAAACTGTCTTTAAAGTGAATATCAAAATTGTAAGGTAGTAAAACAGTTTTGCACAACTTATTGAATTTATTTTATAAATATTAAAAGACTGCAATTTTCTTATAAACCTATGATTCTTGAGTAATGTGAATATCAAAATTGTAAGGTTGTAAAACAGTTTTGTACAACTTATTGAATTTATTTTATAAATATTAAAAGACTGCAATTTTCTTATAAACCTATGATTCTTGAGTAATATGTTTAAAACTCCACCAAATAAACAGTGAACCACTGTGCCACTGTGTATGTGTACTTTGAACATATGTTCATACATATGTATGTATGTATGTATGTATACACCTTTCATAATATGTTTTTGGCACGTAAGGTTAAAGCACTTTTTACATTGGACTTGGGCTTGCCCTTGTCATGTACATAGTTCAATGTTTTACACCTTTTTCGGTCTTTTTTTTTTGCCAAAACTTCTGCTGACCTCAGCTTTGGTTGACAACGATCTTTGCGATCAACGAAAAGCTGTTCGTCATGGTCATTGCTTTGTGGCCCTTTTTGCTGTTTTTCCCATATTTAAAATTGAGAATTATATATTTTTCTTTTTTGCAATTCCCAGCCCAAAGATATGGTCATTGCTTTGTAGCCCTTTTTGCTGTTTTTCCCATGTTTAAAATTGAGAATTATATATTTTTCTTTTTTGCAATTCCCAACCCAAAGATAATTGTCTCATAGAAATGTAATAAAACATACGTAGATCTATAAATATTACTATTATTATTTTAGATATTAGTGTCAAACTTGCATATTAAAATTTCTAATTGTTATTTTAGTAGTTTAGCATTTACAGCGTTATAAGTGTTAATCATCATTGCCTGATCAATATAAATCAATATACTTTTGTACAAAAAGCTTTTACAATTGCCACACACAACTGTTAAGCAGAAGCTTTGGCCAAGTCTCACTGCTGATTTGTATGCCCAAAATTAATGAATGGAAGGTGCGACTTGAAAAAGCGCGCTTCGCACGTGTTGGCGTCGATTAGGCCAAACAAAACAAAAGCTGGCGAAACAACTTTGTGTGCCATGCCCAAAAGTGTTGGGTGTTTGTGCCAAACGTGTTGGCCAATTGCTGTCAAACAGGTGTAATTAGCAGGGTAATGGCTAATTGACGTGTGTATCACGCCCCTAACATTGAACCGAAAGTACAAAGCTTGAGGGTCAAACTTGAGCATAGTAAATGAGATAAGTACTAATATACTATACTATATCCAAGATGTTTGCTACCGACTCGCTGACGTTAAACAGCTGCTTTGGAATATCCCAACAACAACAGCAGCAGCAGCAGCTGGAAACCAGCTTTCAGTGGCACAATTTTCCCAAATGCATTCGCTGCTCTTGCATCCTCTCAGCTGGCTCTCTTTTTTTGCGCTCTCAGTCTCTCTCTCTCTCTGCCGCTCCCGCTCTCAGTCTTTGTCACGCTCAAGTTCAGCTTCTGCTTTAGCTTGAGCTTCAGCTGAATCTCCGCCTTGTCATCAGTGTGTATTTCCAGTTTTATTTTTGTTTTCGATTCTTGGCCTGGTATAAAATCTTCGCAGCGCGCTTTTGGCCGCCACAGTTTCGTCTGCTCTTTCGGCACCGTTGCACGCGTCTGTCTGTCTGTTCAGTCTTTCAGTCGCTCTTTGCCTCCTGCTCAGTCTTTATCACTGACTTTTATGGTAGTTGTAGCCACCAAAAAACGAGTTTGACGTTTTTCGGTTTCGGTTTCATTTAAAGTTTTGTATTGTGTTCGGTGTGTGTACTATATAAATTATACGATTATTATGTTGTTGTTGCTTTGAAAACACATTAACTATTCATAAGTTTATGCTGTACACGCATCTTTTGTTGTTTGTACACATTTTGTGCATTTCGGGTTTGCCAATATAACCATATACATATGTATATTCGAAACTTCTCGTTTAAAGTTCGGTTTTATTTCCATTGGCTTCCTACGATATATTTACTAGTCAGTCCGTCAATGTTATAATTTAATGTGATCAAATTATATACCCACTCATCTAATCAAAGTCAATCAAAGTCGAGCGCTTTTGCTTTGATTTGATTTGATTGTCTTTTGTTAAGATAGATAATTTGTTTGTCAACTATACATATATTTCCGTTTCTAAATGACATTTGTATTTCTTAGCTTGCACAATCAAATTATTAATATAAGGCCGTTTTTTTTTAAACGTAATAAACTCGTCTTTTACTCAACCAGACTGCAAATTAGTCAAGCAGAAACAAGTTGAACTCGAGAATTATAGATTGCAAATACATTCAAACAGTTTAAGTAGCTGCGACTAAAGTAAAAATATATAAAAATAATAACTAACAAAAAAAACGGTTATGCAGCATCCGTTATTGATTTGTATTATTTGCATGCCAAAAAGCGAATGTCAAGGTTAAGGTTAAGGCTGAAAGAAAAAAACAAAAACAAAAACAATAACAATAACCGGATGATCGGTGATGGAACGAATCGGCCTGCACTGGTTTTAATGCAGTTTCAATGATCCGATTAGCAAGCCGGTTTTTAAAACTAAAACAAAAATATAATATATATATATATATATATATATATTTATATATATAATAATAATAATAAATGCACAATTTGTCAAACAGCAAAATCGGACACTTGAGATTTAAAAGTCAATTGTAAGGCAAAACAATTAAGTGCTAAACACAAAAGAATATTTGACTTAATATCAAAAGAGCTTAAAACACCAGCCACATCAAAATGAGTAAGTAATAATTACTGTATTTGCCCAGGGGCTTTACTTACATAAGTATAATTGAGAATTGCTGTTAGTCAGCCGATTTGTGAAAGTATACCCAGCCTCCATATAGTATGTCTATGTCTAAAACACGCCACAAAGTTACGTGCACTAATTGCATTTTAATTATCATCGCCCTATTCCCTACACATCTATCTATCTACTGTTTTTTAGGAGTGCCCACCATGCTATCGGAAATCGATGCACTGCCCTCGATTAAGCTCGGCGACTATACGCTTCAGTTCGAACTGGGCGAAGCGACAGCCGCTGCCCAGGAAGTGGCCGTCCGGGAACTGCGGGAGTCCCCCGAGCGCCAGAAACAGGCGACACAGGAGCTGAAGCGTTTGCTCGAGGGTAAGAATAATAACTACCATATTTACCTTGAACCTTGAACTTGTCTAACAGCGACTACAGTCAAATAACTCATGTTGATTTTAAAAAAAAAAGTGGGGAAGGATTATCTTCGGCGTGCCGAAGATTTTATACTCTTTTCGAACCTTTAGACAATTTTCGCTCTGCTAACTGCAGCACTTTCATCTGTAAAAATAAATATTATATGATATCAATTTGAATTTATATATTAAATTTATTTCCAGTTGTATGGCAGTTTTAAGATATAGTGATATGATCCGGCCGGCTCCGCTCAATGTTATGTATGTTTGAATAATAAGTATTTGTGCAAAGTTTTATTGCGATAGCTTTGAAAACATGGGATTTATGGCCAAAACCGACTTCGAGTTGTATGGCAGCTATAAGATATAGTGGTCCGATCCGGCCGGCTCCGACCAATGTGATGTCCCCTGGAATAATAAGTGTCTGTGCAAAGTTTTATCGCGATAGCTCAAAAACTGAGGGACTAGTTTGCATACATACAGACAGACAGACAGACAGACATGGCTAGATCAATTTGTTTTGTCATTCTAAGCATACTGGTAGTAACTTTTGGGGGTCTCCGACGCTTACTTCTATGCGTTACAAACTTCAGCACAAACTTAATATACTATTTTCTTCGAAAAGAGTATAAAAAAGTAAATCATATTAGAATTATTCATATATATTTTTTGGTTAATCATAAATGCTGTTTGTTTTGAAAGCAATGTCAAAAAACAATCAAAAGAAATATACGATATGCTCAGTTGCACATTTTTATCTCTAAATACAAATTTTGAATGAAATCTTTTGATTTTAAGATGCATAATATAGCGCAATTGAATATATATTATAATCATTTAATCTCAGTAGTTTTAGTTCAAATTAATATTTTTTACATAAATTGCTTTGTGCATTCTATTAAATTTGACATTGTATATGGCTTACTTCATTTATACTAGTTTTCATATTCATATTTATTTTGAATATTCAATTAATCATATTTTATTTGACGTTGAATTATTTTCTTGTTTGTAGAACTTGGGAAAAGTGGAGCTTAACTGATTAGCAATGGGAATTTCATGTAAATGAAAGAAATCTATGAAAAGTTATAAAACTATTATAGAACTACAGTTGAAGGGGAAACGGCAACATTGATAAGGAAATTTCTTGAGAAAAATATCTTTAAGAAACATGCTCACATTAAAATAGTTGGGCAAAACAGTTCAAACTCAAATCAAAGTATTCTTAGAATTATTATAGCTTCTTGACTGTAATATGGAATCAGTTATTTGCAATATTAAAAACTCCTGCCATAACTTTGTCAAAACTGATCCGATTTTGGTTCCCAAAGCAGTTTTGATAATGGTTTGTCATCTATATTAGATCTGCATTTCAATTTGAAGTAAAGCCATTTCGATTCTCCAAAGTCTCTCGAAATGCCTTTCTAATATCTAGAATTCCCATAACTTTGTCAAAACTGATTCGATTTTGGTTCCCGAGACAGTTTTGTTCATGTATTGACTTTTATATTAGATTTGCAGCACTTTTGAAATTTCCATTTACTATGGAAACCAAGCCAATATAACTCTCTGGAAATGCCTTTTAACCATTAAAAACATATATAATATATTCAAAATAAATAGAAGTTCACACAGAATATTAACTGACATTTATCAAATTTATGCGAACTACAAATACAAAAAGTTGAAGCGGGCAATAAATGTATTATATTTAAAGTCTCCAAATATTTAAGATATCTTTTGAAATTTACAATAATTTGATGAGCTGCTAGTAACAAAGTGCATGTCACTAATCATATAGCAGACATATTACTTATCTTTTAAATTAAGATGAGACTAAAGTCGACTACATAGACGACCCCTTCATTTGAGGTAGCTTACACGATAATCATTGAAGTAAACCCACAGCTGAGCTTAAATATATATATATATATATATATACTATATTGATTCGGAGTGTAGAATTATTGCCAATAGATATAAGTATATAATCAAGTAGTCGAAAAAAGGTCAACAAGATCAGCGTACGCAATTAAATAGTGGCTGTGCACTCTGTTCAGATATATTTATATATGTAATTAATATAAGACTATTATTAACTTGTAGCGGAAACCGATTTGCACTGCCCCAAGGACAATGAGGAGTGGCTGATACGCTTTCTGCGTCCCTGCAAGTATTATCCAGAGAGTGCGCGCGACTTGGTGAGCTTTTGCTTTCTATATAGTCTTGGCCTCTAACTTAATGCTCCATAAATTACAGATCAAGCGCTACTACTCCTTCAAGGTGAAGCACTCGGATGTGTATAACAATCTGAAGCCCACACGTGAGGAGAACATCTTCAAGAACAACATACTCACGGTGTTCCCCAATCGCGATCAGTGCGGCCGCCGCATCTTGTTACTCGAGCTGGGCAGTAAGTGGCTATAACCTGGCGTATACTTAATGACAGCTGTTGTATTCTCTGCTTTGTTGCACCTAGAACGCTGGAAGCACAAGCAGGTCACGCTCGATGAGGTGTTCAAGGGCGCCGTCATCTTTCTGGAGGCCGCCATGCTGGAGCCGGAGACGCAAATCAATGGCGCCGTTGTCATCTTCGACATGGACGGCCTCAGTCTGCAGCAGACGTGGCAATTTACGCCACCGTTCGCCAAGCGCATAGTGGACTGGCTGCAGGACTCGGTGCCGCTGCGCATCAAGGCCATTCACATTGTCAATCAGCCGAAGATCTTCAACGTGGTCTTTGCCCTGTTCAAACCATTCCTGCGCGAGAAGCTGCGCGGTCGCATCATTTTCCATGGCACCGATCGCGACTCGCTGCACAAGTACATGTCGCCCAAGGTGCTGCCAGCCTGCTATGGCGGCATCCTGGAGCTGCCCCGGATCGACGGCGATCAGTGGTATCAGCTGCTGCTCATGTGCGACGGCGAGTACGAGGCGATCAATTCGTATGGCTACAAGAAGAAGTAAGAGGCGAGTGGGGAGTCGATGGCCCGCAATGTGTACAGCAAGTGATATTTCTCCCTCGTATACCCAAAAAACTCGTTTAATATGCACTAAGCAATACATATACTATCTATACCTATATATATATAACTGTTATACGCTTGCCAAGTTAACGCTTGCGATAGTTGTTTCGTTAGTGCCTAGAGCCACGAAGTTTGCCTTAGTCTTAAGTCTAATCTGGCCGTAAGTGTTATAATCCACTCTTAATATATTTAAATGGGGGTAAGTCTAATTCTAGCCTGTTGTTACATTTATTACTTAGATAAACATACACATAAATATATACATATACATATATATATATCAAAAGTTATATGATGAAAACCAGCACGCCTCATTTTTACTCACTTCAGTTTATTTGAGTTTCTTCTTCATTCGTATATAGACAATTCACGTATATAAGTTCTTAATTGGCTGTATGTAAGTTTTCCGTTATACAAAGCAGGTCGAATTGTTGAACAAGTAGTAAACATACATA
This sequence comes from Drosophila flavopinicola, assembly GCA_035042425.1. Classification (NCBI taxonomy): domain Eukaryota; kingdom Metazoa; phylum Arthropoda; class Insecta; order Diptera; family Drosophilidae; genus Drosophila; species Drosophila flavopinicola. The sequence continues at coordinate 999,916 of JAWNLL010000165.1, forward strand.
AATGTAAATCGTTTGGCTTAAGCACAAGCTCAATAACTTAGTTATTTGTATAACAACACATATATATAAAAGCTAAGGCTCTATGGTCAAATCGATTGAACCAAGCGCAAGCACAATTGTTATACACAGCTTGAGACTGTCATACGCTAAAAGAGTAAACTGTTATAAAGCCTCACGTTACTCGTTACAAACTTAATCTCATATTCTTTAAACCACAAAGTGTTAAATGTGTGTATTTTTGTTGGTCTATGCTGGTTTACTCTGTTTGCCGTAGTATCATGGCTGGAATGTAGTGAATGCCCCGCCTGGCTAATCATTGCATCATAAGCGTAGACACACTCTGCTCACAGTCGGTAATTGCTCGATGGCGCCTTTGGCGAGCTGCGCGACTGTCCAAACAAATGACGCGACATCGAGTTGGGTGCACGCATCGCAGCATCTGCAATCTGCCCATCATCGTCAGCCGCATCGACGACATCGCCTGCTTTGCCCCCAGCGCCACCGCCACCGCCACCCGAACAGCAATTGCGTCGCTGCATCAGGCGAATGGGCTGCGTTAAGTCGATAGTGTCGCCATTCTGACGCTGCTCCGCTTCGCTGAGACGCTCCATGGCCTTCCACTGGCGCAGGGCGAGCACAAAGGCATCCGTCACATTTGTCGCCGTCTTCGAGGAGGTCTCGATGTGCGCGCTAATGCCCTGTTCCGTGCACCACTGCTGCACATCCTCATAGCTCACTTGTCGCTTCTCCGCTCGAATGTCGTTCTGTGTATGGAGTATTATTAGACTAGTCTCACGCTGGTCCATACTCTTCAGACCATACCTTGTTGCCCACTACGATAAAGGGGAATCTGTCCGGCTTGACATCCGCATAGTTGATGAACTCATTGCGCCAGAGTCGCAATCCTCGCATGCTGTCCCGATCATCCAGAGCATAGCACAGCAGGCACATATCGGCGCCGCGATAAAAAGGAGTTCGCAGCGCCCGAAAGCGTTCCTGTCCAGCCGTGTCCCATATCTGTAACAAGTATACAAATTAGATTGATTATATATGCCCTTGAGAACTAACAGATTGCCTCCTAACCTATATACCCTGCATACCCTATGCTAAATATAAACAGTACTTGCAATTATCATTTAACAATACTCATCTTGATTGGCATTCAATTAAGGTATATTGAAATTTGCATTTACCTAAATGGAGCAAACAAATACAAATACACAAAACAAACATAGCTAATTGTTGCGTCACATTTGTGAATTTGTCCACAAAATGAGATTCCATAAGCCTAGACCCAAAGACAAACCAAGTGACTGATAACAGTGGGCTGATAACAAAGTGGGCACAAGTTAACAACGGGAAGCCAGAAAAATAGTAAATAAACAAAGGTGTGATATCTAATGGGATATATGTAGTTATGCCCCAAATATGAGCATAAGTATAGATTTGTTTTATTTTTATTACGAAAATCAAAATATAGTAGGTGCTGAAATAAGCTATTTTTATTGCTGTTGACATTTGTTGACATATAATATATATATACTATACAAATATTTGCAATCACCTCTAAAGAAATAAGTATGAGCAAATGTTTTAATGAAAAAAAACTAAGTTTAGGTTCGAAATAGATACAATCACGTAAATATATGTATATATATATATATATACATTAAGATGTGTTCAGGCTTAACTAATTTATCGGAATTTTGGAAACAAAATTTTAAGATATTTGTTTTTTTATAAAATAAAAAGTTAGCTAAGAAAAAGTAAGTGAAGATCAGCAAGAAATTTAGACTACAACAAGTCCGCTGACAAAAATTAATTATAATAATAATTAAGTTTTGGCTCACACAACATTTTCCACTTCTAATTCGATGATCTAATGATGTACTTTTGACATTCTATTTATAAACGATTTTAAAGCAATTGAATAATAACGAAACAACTTCAAACAAGCTCAAAAGTTTCCACACTTGTGTGCCAGCTTTTTATAAAAGGAAGCTTAGTTTTTACGATAATTGCCGATCAGTCAATCGGTCAAGAAAAACATATAGAAATCAATAGCTTTAGACAAATAAAACATGCATAAAAACATGTAAGACCGGAAATTCCGTTTGCGATTCGAAATGCATACAATCATTATATATAGTTATATATGTAAGCACAAGAGATTGCCTCTACAATTCGGTTTGGGGTATTCCCACTATTCGCAATCGTTGAAGGGCATCTCTCAGAGTCAGAGTCAAAGCCACAATCACTCATCCTGCTCAACAAATTTGCCCCTCTTGTTTAGTTCAAACTCAGCAAAGCGTTAACAAACAACAACAAAAAAAATTACTTTTTTGCTTTTGTGGTGGTTTTTTGCTGCTGAAATTACAAAATATAGAATGACTAATAAATATAGCAATTATGGCTATAAAGACGAAATGCCGACACTCATTTCGAAAATATGTATACCCTGATCTTTCAGGTATTTATTGCATCGATTTGTGCAATTACAATTAAATATTCGAATTATTTAAATGGCATTTTGCGCCAGTTTGCTTGCTCAGTATATACCCGTTGCATATTTATAAGCCAAGTTTGTCGGACTGTGAAAATGCGAATTGAAATGGGAAGCGACAGCATAAATAAACTGCATCATTCACAGGGTGGAGCGAAATGCCCACAGAAAAAGAAGAAGAAGCGGTTTCTAGACCATTAACATATGCAGTGGTGTAGGCAGGATTTTGTGAAGGGGGTGGGGTACAGTTCAATTACAGTTACAATACAGTTCTTAAAATAAAAAACATAATAAATTCTGAGGCGTGAGTGGCTAACCTGCAAAGCTCTTCTCCCCCCTGACTACGCCACTGTACATAAAATTATATATGTATGTATGTACTTTAAACTACATCAACTTGTCGCTTTCATACAGGGTATTTGTTGTAGCTCACTTAGCTTAGCCAAAGTACATGACACGAAACTAATCTTTAAATAGTCGCAGCAATGGCTTAATGTCTCGTTTCGTTTAGCATTAAGCAGGCAAAACATCATGTGATTACTTTTTCATGGAGATACTTAAAATTTGATCATAGATCGAATGTGCTTACATGATATATGCACATGGCAAAAGGAATTACTTTTGTTGTTACACATTACACAAGCTGAAACAAAGTCGCTGCATTGTTGTTGTTGTTGTTGACGCTGTTGATTCGGATGCTTGCTAAACTGAACGATAATTGAGCTCTGAATTGATGTGTGTGTGCGAGTGTGTGTGTGTTTGTGTTTGGCGTGTGGAGGCAGATGCCGCCGATAGATAATACGCAGCTAAAAAAGAAAAGAAGAGGCAAAAGAGCGTTGCTTGAACCGGAGCTGAACCAAGCTCACGAGTGGGCCAAGTGATTCTGATTCAGCACATTAGCCAAGAACTACTTGACATTTGACATGCCTGCAGTGTGTACTTTTCGCCGTCCACAGCGATGTCCTTGTTCATGAACTCCACGCCAATCGTATGGAAATTGTTCTCCTCGTAGCGATTCGACACGAAGCGTGTGAGTAGCGCCGATTTGCCCACACCTCCATCGCCCAGTATGACGACCTTCAGTAGCTTGGATTTCTGCGGTGGGCGCATATTTGTCATTTTATTGTAGGTTTGCTCGGCTGCCGCCGACTGTCTCCGGTAATAGTTAAGTCGTTTTGTAAAAACTGCGCAACTACAAATGTCAAGCGAGAGTGCATGAAGAGCGTCACGATTCGCACTGCACTAATGATGCACTTTTTTAATTATATGTATTAACAGGCACTTTTCAATATACAGACAAAACTATTTAAAAAATACCCATTGAAATTGAATCGCGCCGCGCCGCGTCTAATTGGACCAACAGACTGCTGTCAAATGATTCGGTGTGCCAAAAAGAACGTGTTCGCGGAACCAGCGCGCTGTTTAAAATGTAAACAAATGTTATGTTAGCAGAGCAGCCCCCGGTATGCAGCTCAACAGCTGATAAGATAACTAACATTAGCAATAAATACACTGGCTCGATAATTTGAAGTACTATATTCTTCAGCAAATAAATATACAGACCTTCCAGCACCTACATATATATTTTAAATGCGTATTTGTTCATTTTTGTTTTTGCACGAGACAGCTTTTTATATAAATAAATATTTATGAATTAGCTGATGTATAAAATGTTAAATAAACTTGATATAATAAAGATATACTAGTGTTTAACTACAATACAACTACTTTTGACAGATTTTTAGATATATAAATATCAGTTATATACAAAAGAAATTTATTATAGCCAAGATTAGATACAAACAAATCGCCAACAGCTTTTGGATCGATATAATTGCAAATGTCTGCGTTACTATACAATATAAATAATAATATTAGCCTTTGATGACTGCAATGGGTCGCATCTTGATGCACTTCTTGCTGATGCCTGCGGCGTGACAGGTGTCGACGACGTCCGTGACATCCTTGTAGGCTTCGGGCGCCTCCTCCATGACTAGTTTGGGACTGGCGACGCGAATGGCAATGCCGAGCGTCTGCAGCTTATCCAGGACCTCCTTATAGTCCAGATTGCGACGCGACTTGGCGCGCGACAAAGCGCGACCCTATTGCAAAAGATTAGTTGAATGAAAAGAGTTTCACTTTGAGATTGATTCGTTGTGCTTACTGCGCCGTGGCAGGTGCTGCCGAAGGTCTCCTGCATGCCGCGCTCGGTGCCGGTGAGGACATAGCTGCAGGTGCCCATTGTGCCGCCAACGAGCACCGGCTGCCCGGTCAGCTGATAGTCGACCGGGATGAGGGGATGATGCGGGGGAAAGGCGCGTGTCGAGCCCTTGCGATGCACCAGCAGCTTGCGCTCTTTGCCTTCCACCATGTGATTCTCCACCTTGGCAATGTTATGCGAGACATCGTAGATGACATGCATGTCCAGATCATCGGGCGTTACGTTGAACATCTTGGCGAACGCTTGACGCGTGAGGAACGTCATCGAGCTGCGATTGACCCAAGCAAAATTGGCCGCTGCCGCCATGGCCTTCAGATAGTCCTGCCCCTCCACGGAGTTGATGCGGGCGCAAGCCAATTGGCGATCGTTGGTCTCGATTTTGTCGCGCTTCATGGCCTTCTCCATCTGGACGAGGGCGTCGGTGGCCACCTGGTGGCCAAAGCCACGACTGCCCGAGTGTATCATCACGACAACCTGGCCCGGCTCCTCAATGCCCATCTTGGAGGCGCTCCACTTGTCGTAGATCTCGTCCACGACCTGAATCTCGGCATAGTGATTGCCGGCGCCCAGTGTACCCAGCTGGGGCAGGCCCCGCTTCTTCGCGCGCATGCTCACCTTGGCCGGATCGGCGCTCAGCATGCGGCCGTACTCCTCGCAGTGCTCCTTGTCCTCTGCCCAGGCGTAGCCCTCGCGCAGCGACCAGTCCATGCCCATTTCGAGGGCCTCCTCCAGATCGCGGGCGTTCATCGGTATGATGCCCTTGGAGCCGACGCCGACGGGTATGTGATCGAACAGCGATTGCGCCAGCTGCTCCTTCACCGGTTGCACATCCTTCTCGAAGAGATTCGTGCGCAGCAGTCGCACGCCGCAGTTTATGTCAAAGCCCACGCCGCCTGGACTGACCACCGACAGCGGATCGTCCATGTCAAAGGCGGCCATGTTGCCAATGGCGAAGCCGTAGCCCGAGTGGATATCCGGCAATCCTATCGACCGTCCCACGATGCCCGGCAGGGCAGCTACATTGGCGATCTGCTTGACGCCCGGCAAGAAGCCGCCGATGGCTCCGGGACGGCACGAGTTCTTCAGCTCCTCGAGCATGAGCTGCTCCAGACGGCTGTTAACGTAGAAGACGCCTTCCACGTTCATGTTGGGCTGAAAGCCCTTCTTGATACGCCAGCAGTGGTCATTGATCTTCTCCAGATACTTGAGCTCTTCGACGTAAGGCCGTACGACCATTTTGACCTAATCTATTTCACAACTTGCTTGCAATTTTCTTTATAAAGTGCAACTATTTCGCCAAAGTTCGCAATGCCGGCAATATTCACAATTTGCAATGCAACCAGTGTGACCAAACCATGCAAGTACAAATATACTAGTTTCCTCAACAAAATATGCCATATACTCCTGTGCAGTAACACGATGTTATACTCAAATTGGTAATGTTACTACTTTGTACAGAGATCTGTGCAAACGCATAACAGCTGTTACTTGCAGATCCGATTTGTTATCAACCAGCCACCACAATTTATTTAGCCTGATTCCAATCGATAACTAGTCACAACTTTTCAAGACATTGTGATTTTAATTCAAATGACATTCTAGTGGAAATATCCGATTTTGCCGACAACAGGTGGTCCGTAAACGTCCACTTGATTCGACTGGTATACAACAATGCTTAAAAATGGATATTGTTGGCTAAGCGCTTTGACATCAAACATATTTGTGCCAACCAACCAGTTAATTTTTAAAAGATGCAAGCGACTGGGCAACCATTTCTCCAAATCAGCTGCATCTCTGTTGGAGAGAGAAAGTGTTTTTAGCTTCGTTGTCGCATGTAATAGCAGCCTCAAGTGATGGTAATCCTGCACATCGCAACGACTGAGATCCAATTCGAGCAGACTGGCAGCAACAGGCAGAATCTCTTCAGCATAGTCGCTTGTAAAATTGGCATGTTGTATTTTCAGTGCTCTGAGTCGACCGCCTTCTGCTGCGCCTATAAACAGTTGACGCAGGAGGATCAGGACATCATCGGCACGAATGGAGTAACCCACATTTACGTTGATACTCTGCAAGTGGCGGCCAAGCGCCTGTAGTTGATTTGCATCGTATTGCGGCGGGAAACGCATGCTGAACTCAAAGTGAGGAAATCTGTGCAGCTGCCGCTCGACGGCTGCATCGATGAGCGGATGAACTGCGCCAAATAACAGCAGCAGCTCGTCCAGTGACAAATAAAGGAATATATTGTGCAGGCAATCGTCGTTGAGCATTAATAACGAAGTCGTTGGTGTTTCCATGGTGAGTGCTGACTGAAACGAGCAATTTGAAACTGTTAAAGGAGCGCGCACAGTTATCGATAGTCAATCAGCTGTTGAAGCGCTTGCATGTGTATGTATTGTGTATTGTTTATGTCTGTGCTGTCTACGTGTTTGTGGTCGACGCCGCTCCAAAATTAAAGTGAATCATATAAAACTCGTCTCCAACTTACGCGACACTCGCGAGCAGCGTTCACTGCCATTTCAGCAAAAATATTTTCAATTCCAAACGCGAACGCGACGGATAAAACTTCGACCAGTCCGTCGTTGGCTCTAAACTGCTGTGTTGTTGCTTTTGTGCTTGCTTTTGTTGTCGTTGTCGCGGTACAGGAAAAAACTGTTTGCGTGGATTAAAAATTTAAAGTCAATTAACTACGTTTGTGGCTGGCTGCAAGTATTCCAATTGGAAATCTACATAGTACATATGATTGTCAATAAGTGTGTGTACGAGGCGTGGCAGTGTTTTTTCGTCTAACCCAATTGGAGAATTCATCACACACACACACATATATACACAGAGAGTCGTGCATTTACCTGAACTAGAACAAAACAGCGAGGCAAAGGAAACGGCGAAATGGATGATTTAGGTGAGTGCACACACAAATACTTCCTGTAAGCGTGGCACCCTGTACTTGGCACAGGGTGCGAAGGCAATGCTCTTTATGCTGTTGCTGTCGCTGTTTCGACGACTTCAAGGTCAACTGTTGTTAGCGGCATCAGCATACATAACTAATTAGCATTCCAAGTCTGCAGTTGCGTACAGAGGCCGGTAGATGTCGTATGTGTAACTCTACGAATTTGTCTCATACCTCTGCGTCTCTTATCTATTTTGCTTGCCCGCTTAATCATGTTGTACGATTGTGCCCTATCCAACTTCAGTCCCCCTGCTTATCTGCACATGAGTACGCTTATAAATGAATTGTATAAATATGCCTGTTATTCACCACCCAAATCTTATCGCAGCTTATGGATACTTTGCATCCTCCACATTGCATTCTTGGCAATTTTATGATTTATACGCATTCCTGGAAATCAACATGAAATCAACAGCAACAGAGTTTCGATGTCGACGTTGCAATCATTTATACGTTTGCGCTTTCAAATGATTAACATTGAGGCTGGGCTTTGTCACACACCTTTGGTGCTGTTAATGATCTGGCACTGCTAGGCTGACCCAACTGTTAACTGCCAATTATTTGTTTGCTTTTATTTCCACACACACGCACACACACACACACACACTTTTAGTCATCATCAGCAGAACTTCGTGTCTCATCTTATTCGCAACTGCCCTTCTGGCTTCTTGCTTTATTTTCTTTATGACACAATTTCGCGGCTGTTTACTGCCTGTTGCGCTTGTTCTGAATGTCTCGATAAACACACGCGCACACACACACACACACGCACACACACACACACACGTACACACACACGAATGGAGACATTCCTAAGAGTTGACTAAAGGCCACTCAAACTCGCAGTGTGGAAGAGCGAGTAAGTTGACAGCTTCGCTGAAACTTTCCGAGTTGAAACGCAGCTGACTGCACTCTCTGCCCACGCACAGTGGCGCACTTATGCGCAAAATGAAAGCACACACTTATGAATGAGCTCGAAAGCGCTGCTCTGTCTAGCCTGTATTTTGTGCCCACTTTATTGATTGCTCCCGTCAGAGAGTCTGCCCACTTGGCGCACGCAACGTCCGGAGTCGGAGTCGGATTGCGTGTGCAGCAAAGTTGTTGATATGTCTGATCGTGTTGCATTTAGAGAGCACTGCCACTCATCACAGTGGAAAGGAAAAATGTTTTTGATCATCACGTAAAATTATAACAATACTGCACTAACAAAATAGCAGCATCTTAAAAATATAATAAACAATCGCACTTCACAGATTAGTTCACATTTGTATTTGTTTTGTTCTTGTTATCATATATATATATATATATACATACTTACGAATGCTCTTTAAACCACTGTGAGCGCAGAGCGCTTCACAATCTTTTTGTGTCTGTCTTTTCTGCTGCTAATTCCTCCTTTTTGCCTCCCACTTGCGGCTTTCGCTTTGCGGTTTTGTTGCTGTCGCGGCAGCGTTGTCGTCACAACCTCATCATCACGACTTGCAGCAGCCGCAGCTAGACTGACGCTGGCAGCGACGCCAAGCGATAGCAGCCACAAACAGCAAAGCGAAACAAATGAAATGAGCACACTTTTCGTTTGTTTTTACTCTCTCTCTTTCGCTCTCTCTCTGTCTCTCTCTCTATCTGCGCACGACGCTCGCGAGAGCCGCGTTGCGTTTGTTTTTAATGTCGCTCCATTGACGCTGCGTTTTGGGGTTCCATTTCATGTTCCGTTAGTGTGCACAAGCGCCAAGTTCTATTTCAGTCGTTTGCGACGCTTTTGCTTAGACACGACGCGACGCGCGCGTTTCACTTTCGGCTTGACGAATAAATAACAGCAAAATATGAGACAGCCTTTCGCCAAAAGTGCAGTCAAAAGTTCAATAAAACATATAGAAAACCAAACGGTGCAATCGAGCAATCGATAACAGCAAAAAGTGCCGCCCAACAGCAAGTCAATCAAGCGATCAAGTGCCCAATGTGAATCAAATAACAGCAAAACTGCACAAAAACAAAAAACAAAAAGTCAATGAAAAATCGCTGGGGCTTTCGATAGCAGCAGCTGGTGTAGCGTGGGAAAATTGTTTACTTTTGCTAAAACGTCTCGCAAGGCAATAGTAGATAAAATTTCGTATTTGTAGGTAAATAAACTATACGGCTAAGATAAAGCAGCGCGGTGATAAACACTGGAATTTCGGTGGCTAAACTGATAACACAAAAAAAAGAAGACTACAGTAGCTAACAGACAAAGAAGAGACGCAAATATCAGTTTGGTCAATAGATTAATGAGCTAAGTGTCAGTCAACAAATCCGGCGAACATTTTGCGATTTTAGAATTTAAATTTCAACTAATTAAGAAGCTAATTCTCGAAAATTGAATAAACAACGAAAATACATAAAAGCAGCAGATGAAAAACGAGAAATATGCCTAAATGTGACAAGAGCAGTGAAATTTGGGTAGCGCTATTAATTTGCGCCGTCGGATTATAAGCTATATTAAAAAATGAGACACAATTCGTGGGCGTTGAAGAGGGAAATTTGTTTGATCAGATCTACAAAAAATGCTGGAAAATGGGAACAACAACATGACTAAAACCAAAAAGAAAACAATAACAACAACAACAACAATTAAAACAGCAATTACGAGAGCACGACACAAAAACACTCATGCATACATACATATATCGATCACTTGAAATAAAATGTAAACAAAGTATCTCGAGTTACGAAAGCGCTTGAGAAAAATATTGTTACAAACATTGTAAAATGTTAATTGAAATTGGAATTGTGTGCTCATCCAGTGCATTGCAACAATTAAATGCACTTATTGGAATTGCTCTCGATTTGCCGCCAAACGAATTTCAATTAGACACAAAATGTATCTGTGTATCTCTTGAGTGTCTTCTTTCGGTTTGTGTTTATGTGGAAACAGCTGCCCCCAAATCGAGTCTCCCTACGGATGCTTCACTTAGTTTCGCCCACACGCACGCTTTGAGGGCAAACGAACTAACGGGTTTCCACGCCACTCCACTTCACGATCCCAGATCCCAGATTCTAGAACCCAGAATGTTTGCGCAAAGCATTACTTCAAACCACACTGCATGCTGTGGCAAAGAGAGAGAGAGAGAGAGAGAGAAGTTAGCACCTCCTTCCCCCAACCCAATCCACTCCCCTCCCCAGCACTGCTGCAATGAGTTCATCGCTCATTTCGAGTATAGCAAGTACTCGTTCTCAATCAGCACACAGATTCTTATCTCCAAGTGCCAACTCATAAAATTTCAATTAGTGTGCGTTGCTTTTTCGTGAAGGGAGAACTGCCCTGGGTACACTCTTTCTCTCTCACTCTCTCCCTCTCTCTCTCTCTCTCTCTCCCACCCACTAATTCACTATTTATCGCTTGTTCTCTGAATGGGCAATGAGTTAAGCGTATTCACTTTTAAAATGGTTTATTGTAAATCCACGCCCACAGGTGAACAAATAGATGGAATAGAAGCAGGGACCCTAACGGCTATGATTTTTTGTATATTAAAATCCATTTGAAAAGTTCTATTTCCACCACTTTCAATGAAATTGAATCTGGCGATTTAAATTGTCATTTGTCAGTGCACGTTGCAAACCATACGCAAAAACAATTTTAAAAGGAAATAATATCAGCCAATTATTATATAATATTTATTATTTTCATTTTTTCAAGTCCAAGTCTGTTCAATATAACAGTAGACCTTTATATGACAGATTCATAATAAATAGAATAAAACTCGAGTGGATGAAATTTGGATGTTTGTAAAACATACAATACGAATTTGGCGCTTCTATATAGTAAAATCCATGATTTTTGAGCAATAAATACTTGTTTATTATAAAAAAAAACCTTCTAAAACTTGTACATGTATATGCAACCAAAAAAACATATTTGTTAATTGTTTTTTATAATTATTTTGATAAACTAAAAAACTTTGGGTAACTCGATTGAAAAAGATTTTCATATTTGTTATTAAAATCTTTAAGAAATAACAATGTGGTAAAAATCACAAAACAATGTTTTATTGTGGACTTGGGCACATTGTGTAAAACTAATCCCTAAATATATATATCCTTACAGTATATATATATAATATAATATCCCTTAAAGTATACGTAGCATTGATTTTCTTACTCTTATCGATAACTCGATAGCTCGATAACTGTTCATTTTTGGCGCCTGAGAAGAAGTAAAGCTGATTCTTCATATCCAGCCACAATTGTTCGAAAAATATTGAAGTTATAGACTTTTGACCGCGTAAACATATAAATTTTGTTTATAGTGGCCTTAACTGAGCATATTTATGGGCAAAAGGCCCGTATATATACATATATATGTAAATATATGTATGTCTGTATGTTTATTAGGCACATGAATGTAAAATTTGGATACGATTGCGTTTTCACCTTTGGCGCCTGTGGCAAGGTCAGCCGCACACAAAAGTTTTATGTACATACCGATAAAATATGAACATAACATATTTATGTAGAGAATCGAGCCGAAGTCAGCTGCGTCCAAAAGGCGGCGGTCAACAAGAGTCCAAGTCCATCGAGCGCTGCCCGCCGCCAGTTCAGAATTTCCTGTGCCCAACAAAAACAAAAACAAAAAACAAGTGGAGATTATCTTCGGCGATTTTATACTCTTTTGACACCTTTATGCAATTTTACACGGGCTACTTTAAGTTCGAAAAAAAGGTTAGACAAAATTTAGGAAATTGAAAAAAGGCCCTCTGTTCTTTCAAAACATTTAATGATGCATATCTTCGCTATTTATGACCCAATCGTTCTGAAATTTTAAACATTGATGAGTAATAAGTATGCTCAAGTGTACAAGTAGTATGTTGAAGGCGGTAACTTTGAAAAGAGCGGATATATGGCCAAACCGACTTCCAGATATATGGCAGCTATAAGATATAGTCGTCCGATCTGGCTGGTTTCGACTTATTTGCTGTCCCTTTGAATAATAAGTCTCTGTGCAAAGTTTTATCGCGTTAGCTCAAAAACTGAGGGACTAGTTTGCATACAGACAGACAGACAGACGGACGGGCATGGCTAGATCAATTTGTTTTGTCATTCCAAGCTTACTGGCAGTTACTTTTGGGTGTCTCTGACGCTTCCTACAAACTTCAGCACAAACTTAATATACTATTTGCTGCGAAAAGAGTATAAAGAATAGAATATATATCGTGCCTTTGACTTTTAAATTTAGAACTGGCAAACAAACATAGACAATCGTTTGTTTCTTGTTGCTGCTTTTGTCGATCTCAGCCGACGTCATCCGCATGAAAAGCGGTGCGAGACCTGGAAAAACGATGCCTGTGCAGGGTGCTCCCAGTGGCGGAGCTTCTTGGATACTGCTTGGCTCTACCTTTTTGGCAATGCAGTGCGGAAATGTTAACGGCGCCTTTTTTATTTAATTAAATTTTTAGCTGAATTTGCTGCGAGACGAAAACGTCGCCTTTGATTTGCGAGAATTATTTTATTTTTAGTTCTCTCGATCATGGTGTTGACGTAATTTGGCCAACCTTGATTCCCCTATAGCTAAAATATAAACCTGATGCTGATGCTGATGCTGCTGGTCGCTAATTTATGTTTATTATTTTCGTTACCAATCTGTCGTTATTTGTTTGGACACATGTTTAGCTATCTGCGTTCGTCCAGTATTTTCTTTTGGTATCTTAATGGTTCATAAATCTGACATTAGCAATGATCCCATGATCCGTGGGTGATCGTAAATTGACAAAGTCTCATATATCAAGGCGGGCTGGAATATTTTTTTTGGTGCATCCCACGTGTGATTCAGTTTTAAATGTGACATTTTATTAATCAGTTAGATTTATGGATATAGATTGAGATGTGATCTGTAATGATATGTAAATCTCTTAATGCTGATTGTTAAATTTGTCAAATATTTATTTGCTATCAACTGTCAGTCTGGAATGTTGGGAAACATTAACTTTTATCTTTTGGTATCAAAACTTATTCCAAAGTATTTTTAAGTATTTCTATTAAGAGAAAGTGCTTTCGTTTATCTGTATTTGTCTGAGCTAACCAAACAAAAAAAACACTATTTAATATACATATTAAATATTTATTTTTTAATTTACATATCAAATATTTATTTAATTAATATGAATATTCATTAGAGTAGAGTTTTTAATAATATTTATATTCAATAGAGTATTCTTTATAGCTGTTAAGCAATCTTTAGGAAGAGATTTCTGATCACTGCAGTCTGATTTATTCAGAGTTGTCAAACTAATATTCTAGATCATATATTAATCTGTCAAAAGAGTGATCGATTTATTTAAAACGTTTTGGTTTTTACAAACATTTTCTTGAAATTCACAAGTTTTTTTTATAGTGCATAATATTTATCAAAATTGGGGTATTATATTATAAATTTTTTTTTATATATTTTTTTTAAATTTTACAAATAATAAAAGATTAGTTCTATCTGATTTGTATGGTTTTTCTTGTGAAATTGAGTATATTTAACTGTTCTTTCTATTTCGGCTAATCATTGACAACATTATAAATTAAAAGTCAACCAATCGAGCATTTTAGAAACAATTTTCATCTGCTGCGCTTATGTGAAATTAGTAATTTTGTAATTAAACATACTTTTTGTTTGTTGTTGTGCCAGACAAATGGAGTCCATTTCTAATGTGCGCTCCCCAGTCACAAATTTGTATCATCACTAAGGTGAGGGGGGCACAAAACTGTGACAGCCAAGCGGATACCAAATGACAGACAAACTCAACACACAAACAGCAAACAAAACTAAAAAAAACAAAATTAAAAAAAACAACAAAAAAAGAAAAGAGCGACAAATCCGTCGACGAAAGGCCAAAAATAAAAATGTGCTTATAAATAATTCAAATAAAAGAAATATCGGCTAGGCCGAGGCACTCGCTACAAAGCTTTTAAATAAATCAACGGGCCCTAGTTTGGAAGTATATAAAATATGGAAATAGTTCCGATTCTGGGCGCCTGCTAAAACAATTTATGATTATGTATACGGTTTTTTATTGACTTTTCGTAAATGCAGCTAAAGATCAAAGTGTTACACAAGTATGGATAGAACAATGTATGGCAAAATCGATCCGGGAGCGCGACAACCCTATCGCACAGTGCGCAGCAAGGGTATCCAGCCGGGCTGTAAGTATTCCCAAAACCCAAACTGCTAACCTACACAGAGAAAAATAAATATTTGCCTCATTAACTAATTTATATATATTTATTTATTAATTGCTTAAAAGTTTAGCTATGTTCAGTTTGAAAGTAATGGGTATCTAAGCAGACATATCAAATATATGATTACTTTGTTATTTAGTTGATTCATCCTAATTGTTCGAATAATGGTTCAACGAATTATTTAAGCAATTCAATTAATTTCATATAGTTAAATCAATATGTTTAAAAATAAGCTAATATTTAAGTCAATTTTATTTATTTCGTTTAATATGGCCATTATTGCCCTTTCCAATGGATCCAAATATTCCAAATATTAATGTGTTTTAGTTATTTTTAGCTGCAATAAATCTAACAAATATTTAGAATAATGTGTTAATTAGATTTTGACTAGATTATTTAATTTTTTGTCCAATCATTGCCTAACAAAATTTGATATTTTGCCTAATCATTAAGATAACTTTTCCAAACGTGAGTTTCCAAACAAAAATTTGTTATGTTACCAAAAAATTGGCATATTTGTCAAAAAAAACAAGTGGGAAAGGATTATCTTCGGCGTGCCGAAGATTTTATACTCTTTTCGAACCTTTAGACAATTTTCACTCTGC
Source organism: Drosophila flavopinicola (assembly GCA_035042425.1). Classification (NCBI taxonomy): domain Eukaryota; kingdom Metazoa; phylum Arthropoda; class Insecta; order Diptera; family Drosophilidae; genus Drosophila; species Drosophila flavopinicola. Next base: position 1,015,389 of record JAWNLL010000165.1, read on the forward strand.
CAACTGCAGCACTTTCATTAGCTGTAAACATTGATATCATATAAATTTAAATTTTCTATTGAAATATTAAATTTATTTCCAATTGTATGGCAGCTATAAGATATAGTGGTCCGATCCGACCGGCTCCGACCAATGTGCTGTCCCTTTGAATAATAAGTGTCTGTGCAAAGTTTGATCACGATAGCTCAAAAACTGAGGGACTAGTTTGCATACAGACAGACAGACAGACAGACAGACAGACGGACATACAGACAGACAGACAGACAGACAGACATGGCTAGATCAATTTCTTTTGTCATTCTAAGCATACTGGCAATAACTTTTTGGGTCTCCTACGCGTCCTTCTATGGGTTACAAACTTTATTACAAAAAATTTTAAAAAAAGACTAGAGCTAGATCTTTTCTTTCTGTGCAACTCACCTGACTCCGGATTCCACTCGCAAATGAAATGCAAGTGTGTCTCGCACTGTGCATCGTTCATTTGAAAGGAGCTGCTGGAACGCCAAAGTTCCACACAGTGCTCCAATCCGGCAATATTGTCCGGCTGGCCGGCGGACCAGTGAAAGTACTCCGCATCCTGGCCCGTTGCCTGCGATGCATATGTGCCCGGCTCGGCCAGCTCATAGAGCGATGTCCAGTAGCTGTTGGCAGGATGCAGATGTGAGCTGAGTGCCTGCAGCTCCTCGTCACTCTGAAGATGCAGCAGGAAGCCGCCCAGCTGGCGACACAAGTTGCTTGCCCCAAACCAGTTCACATGCAACGAATCCTCAATGTAGTAGAATTTGCCTTCGATTTGAGTGAAGTTCCGCTCAATGACTATTGAAATATTATTGTATACTTAATATTGTATTGTCACTAATAGGCTATTCAGGTCCTACCTGCCCTATTGATGGGCGTGGCATTAATGCAGTTAGCCCAAAATAAAAGCACCAGCAAATATTTAAACATTATTTGAATGTCCATTTTGCAGTCCGAACGCAAGCAGCGTTAATTTCCAACTGAAGCGATTTTCATTTCCTGCTGATAGTTGAAACTTGATATAGTGCTGCTTATAATACTATAAGCTTAACTACTTATCAATTCTCTATCAGCTTTCGTTTGCCTGATAAGTTTTCGCAAATTTCGGGACATCCCCTATTTATATTGTGTTTTTTGGCATAGCAATTGTTATAGATAACAATCGTATAAGATAGCATGATAAAAATGCTTGATTTCTAATTATATTCAGTTGATTTCCAGCAGCGCCATCTATGTCTCCTTTATGGAAGTTAGTCCGCGTCTTAAGTTCATATTGCATACTCTTAGGCGTACTTGCTAATAGTGAACAATGAAAAACACTGCAGTCAAATTGTTTTTATTCCCACAACTATTAATAAGACTATTTTTTCTATTATAATTATTATTAGACTTGTAATTTAAATTATAGAAACTATTTTATATTATAGCTATTATAAAACTAATAATTTTTTAGCTATCTGGTGAACTGTTGGAAGTTTTTATAAATATAAAATCTGAAAGTTAATTTCAAAGAACGTTTTATATAATCGCAGCCATTCTATAATCAATAATTATCAATCTTTCGACAGTCTAAATAATTTTATATATTCTATACATTGCGAATATTTAGAGTTTTGCGTATTGTACAATTTAAAATTGGAAAATCGTAATTTCTTAAAAAGTAGTTTCTTGCCCAATATGGTACAATATGGGCTTTTATTGCATACAATTTTAGCAATCACTGCGTAAACAATTGAAGTCCAAACAACACGCATATGACGTAACACACACACACACATACATATATACGTATATACACCCACACACACTCACACTTTATTGCAACAGTGCGTTTTTAGGATAGCCAAGTCGATATTTTGTGGCCCAGAATCGATCGGAAGTCTTTATACAATAAGCGCTCAACAGAAAATTGCTTATGCTGCTGTTTTTATACCCTGCTGCTGTAAGATATATGTGTAAACAAAGGGTCGCTTGAAAACTAGAACCAACAGAAACTAAAATGCTCTAGAAACAATATAATGTACAGTTAGAATTTCAGTTGACTTTCAATTGGCTACTTTTTTAGAATTTTTATAAGAGTATTCAAAGAGCGTATAAAATATTTGTAAAGAATGCTAAAATATCTTTAATATTTTATTTAAAAAAATAACGTTTCCTTTAATTTGTTTTTAGATAGAACCAACAGTACCTATAATCTATTGTTTATGTTCCGATAAAGTATTGCAAAACTGTTTACAGAGTAACTACTAGTCTATAGCTCGCGACTAGATCACTGATATTTGTTTTAGTTGGATCATCGTAATTACAAACACACAGATGCTGAACATACACACACACACACATACACATGCACAAAACAAACACCTAAACGTTATTTAGCGATTGCATCAAAAGTGAAGTCTCAACTCGTCAGACATCGATTTGAATATTTTGAATTCAGTTTGTAATTAGAAGCCGCACGGCTTCCATCGGCCGCTAAACAAGTGCAATAGTGAATAGTGAATATAAAGCAATGAAAATCGGTGAGCTGCAATCTGTGAATATAATTGGCGGGGGTTACTACGACGGCGACCCTCGCTTCGCGCCATGTCACGTCACGTCACGTCACGTCACGACGTGGTTCATTCATTAGATCATTTTCCATTCATTCAGCGCTCGCAGCGACAACTTAAAAGTGCTATTCAATGTGGGCGTCGCATACTTTTGCGCTGCTGTTCTATTTATTGACATACCACTATCGATATGTATATCGATATATATATATATATGCATGTTTACGCACCTGTATTGTTGATTATGTAAGCGCTCTTGATTGCTAAGGTAGCTGCCTCAATGCTAAGTCAACGAGCCTTGATAAAAACGAAGTCGGCCGCCTGCCAGATGTTAATGCAACGCTTGGGATTATAATTAGCTGCTCCCGTCTCAGACCGGAAGTCGACTGTGGGCTGCGCTACTATGAAAACTAGTTCCGGAACCAGTTCGCATAACTCAATGTTGACAGATAATCTGCGCTTTTGTTTTTGTATAAATGGGACTCGAAGCTAGAGTTAAATAATTTACATTTCTACTTGTTAACCTTTTTGAACTGCCCCAGAGACCGAATCTGAGCAATCAATTGTGGATGTCATCGTTAAAATCGAGAGAGAGGGAGAGAACGAGATGGCAAAAACAAAACAACGCGCTGTCAAATTAATACGATATAATCAACAAAAAAACACTTTTAATTTGTTGGCTGTCGTTGTTGTTGTTTTTGTTTTTGTTTTTTCTTGCTGCATACTAATTTTAGTTTTGGTCAAAGTCAAGTGAGTCATCGGGGCCCCAAAAACACTAAAAGTGCGCGGGACTCTGTTTGATGATTCTGCTCGGCAGGTGGCGCCTCTGCGACAAACGCCCACCCAATCGAAGCCTGTACCAGGCAGGCAGGCAACAAATGGCAACGTTTACTCAACACTTTTGTTGTACAACTACTCATAAAAGTGTTGCAATCAACAACAACAACAACACCAATACCAATCAAACACACACACAAACATACGCTCAATTGAGTTTGAGCGAGTTTTCCCACCCTCTCTTGAGTGAGTTATGCGCTGCACACTGGTGCTAGACAAATCGTTTCTTTTGGCATACAAAATGGTATATTAGTATAAATGATTATTTTTGATAAAAGCAACACAAATAAATTGCATAAATGTATTTTTTTATATATGAGCCATAATAAGTATATAATGTACTTTCCAGCCTGTACATAAATGTTAGTTTAACAGCTGATAAAATAATAAATGCTATAGAGCTTTTTATTCCCATACTAAGTATACTATAGCGAACAAAGAACTCCAGTTTTACATCCAAAATTCAAAATTAGGATTAACTCCTTTATGTAGTACTTAAATCAATTTAAACTAAACTATTTTGCATGAAAGTTTGAATTTAAACCATAAAACTTTAAAATCTTTACCTAGTAATTTCTTTACTTTAAAAGTTAGTTACTACCTAGCTAAAAGCGTCAAAGTTTTGTAAACTGAAAATATGGAGTGCCAGCTGTTTTTCGAAAACGATATTTCGAATGAGGTACCAGTGTGCGCTGTCGCTGTCAGTCTCGCAGCAGCCGCAGCTTCAGCAACGGTTTTCGTCGGGCGTCTTGTTCAGTTGCTTTCAAGATTTTGCCGAGCGAAAAATAATATTTGGTGCTTGCCTTGCCGTCTGTTGCCGTCGCTCTGTGCGTGAAAAATCGTCGATCGATTGTTTGTGTATTTCGCTGTTAGTGTTCTATCTACGTAGAATTGAATTTCGATTGAAACAACAAGTGCAACAACAACAACAACATCATCAGCACCAGCAGCAGCAAACAAGTGAATCATATGAAAACGAAAGTGACAGCCGCAAGCTGCAAAAATATGTAACAATGTCAACAGCAATTGCGAGCATGTTGAAGCAGACGAAGAAACTGAAGCAGCGCGGCGCAGTCAAGAGCAAAACATTGCAAAAACAACAATTGTACATGCGCGTGCTGCTTGACCTGCTCTACGCTTTGCTCTCGCCCACGCTCTCCCTGCGCCTCCCTCTCACTTTTGTTTGCTCTCTCACAGTTTTGTGCAGCGGTCGCGCGATTTTAACAGCTGTCATGTGCTCAACTCCAATGGCAGTTGTGCACTCCCTCTCTCTCTCTCACTCTGCCTGCCTCACTCTTGCTGTTGTTTTGATTAACTGCATCTTTACAACTTTGAAGTGATGCTCACTCAATTGATGCGCCCTCTCGCTCCCTCTCGCTCTCTCTCTCTTTCGTACTCGATGCTGCTATGTTGACTTTTAATTGATTTTAATTGCGTTTTAATGAACGAAACTTGACGAAAATGTTAACAAATAGTTAAAATTGTCATCTTGACTGCATTTTGTCGCTGGTATTTGATGGCTTTTTAATGAATCTTGCTGGCTAAATTGGAGAAATACAATACACAATTGTGACTATTAATTAAAAGAACGTTGCATTTGTATATAGCCCATACAAAAATACGAATTCTTATATTATTTATAATTTTTAACATCTAAACAGATTGCACTAAATTGAGCTAGACTGAAGACTATATCTTTTGTATTTTTACTCACTCGAAACGTATTTGCTGTCAAATCTGTTTGGCATCTCCATCAATCGAAAAGAACTTTCTTTAATCTCGAAACACAATAAATACTCGACACAGCTCTTCTCTGCTTATTCAGCTGATCTTAAATATTGAACTTAATGCCGTTACGCCACACTCAAAAACAATCATTCACAGTCACAACAGATACAGAATGAGGGGCATAAGATTCATGTCACTTTCCGAGTCATTTGCTATCCGCACAGTTCGCATAGTTCTCATAATTCTCCGCCCCACACAGACAGGCACACACAGTCTTGACGTTGACCCACTGAAGCGCGACGCTCTGATAACCCCACCATGTCTATTTTTAGTCAGTCAGTCCCCATTGCCATATGGCATATGGCATATGGCACTTTAAGAGTCAACCACATGTTCAAAGGTCCATTTCTTTTCGGTACGGCTCCATGCGATTTACTATTTGCGAAACGATTTGCCATTTGTCTGCTCTATGCTACATCTGTTTAAATATAGATCATCGTTGAGCGATTCATCGCTATCGCCCCATAATACATACAGGAGTCGCACCCTTATGGCGTTTTTATTATTTTCACAATAAATTTGGCTGCCAAAAGAAACAAGCGCGTCACACCTTATTTTGCATAAGTCGTAGAATTGCACTCAATTCTGAGTGATTCGCTTTTTTCGCTTTCCATTTTCGTGATACACATTGGCATTGGCCCAAATTGCAGGTGGCTCTAACTTTTGAACCCAACCCAATAGAATCAATGCCAACAAAAAGAAAAAATGAAAAAGAAGAGACGCGTTGATTTGTTTGATTTATTTCTTGGTGCTCGTTAAGTGATGTCCTAATCGCTGGCTGTCATGTCTCGTGTTGGACAGTGTATGTTTATACTCATTTCGAAGCAAATAGTGTATTAAGTTTGTGCTGAAGTTTGTAATGCATAATGCGTCGGAGACCCCCAAAAGTTACTGCCAGTATGCTTAGAATGACAAAACAAATTGATCTAACCATGTCCGTCTGTCCGTCTGTCTGTCTGTCTGTCTGTATGCAAACTAGTCCCTCAGTTTTTGAGCTATCGTGATAAAACTTTGCACAGAGACTTATTATTTAAGGTGACAGCACATTGGTCGGAGCCAACCTGATCGGACGACTATATCTTATAGCTACCATACAACTGGAAGTCGGTTTTGGCCATATATTCGATATTTTCAAAGCTATCGCCTTAAGTTTCCTTGTACACTTGAACTTCCTTATATCTCATCAAAGTTTAAAATTTTAAATCGATTAAGCTATAATTAGCAAAGATATGCGCCATTAAATATTTCGGTGGTGCAGTTGGCAGAGTGAAAATTACCTAAAGGTTCGAGCAGAGTATAAAATCTTCGGCGCGCCGAAGATAATCCTTGCCCACTTGTTATACTCTTTTCGAAGAAAATAGTATATTAAGTTTGTCCTGAAGTTTGTAACGCATAGAAGGAAGCGTCGGAGACCCCCAAAAGTTACTGCCAGTATGCTTAGAATGACAATACAAATTGATCTAGCCATGTCCGTCTGTCTGTCTGTCTGTCTGTCTGTCTGTCTGTCTGTCTGTCTGTCTGTCTGTCTGTCTGTCTGTCTGTCTGTCTGTCTGTCTGTCTGTCTGTATGTATGCAAACTAGTCCCTCAGTTTTTGAGCTATCGCGATAAAACTTTGCACAGACACTTATTATTCCAGGGGACAGCACATTGGTCGGAGCTGGCCGGATCGGAATACTATATCTTATAGCTGCCATACAACTCGAAATCGGTTTTGGCCATATATCCCATGTTTTTTAATCTATCGCGATGAAACTTTGCACCGATACTTATTATTTAAAGAGACATCACCTTGGTTGGAGCCGGCTGGATCGGATCACTATATCTTATAGCTGCCATACAACTCGAAGTCGGTTTTGGCCATATATCCCATGTTTTTTTAATCTATCGCGATGAAACTTTGCATAGATACTTATTATTCAAAGAGACATCACATTGGTTGGAGCCGGCCGGATCGGATCACTATATCTTATAGCTGCTATACAACTGGCAATGAATTAAATATTCTTAGAACAAAAAAAAAATGTTACGCTACAAAACGATTTTGTACAGCTTATGAAATTTCAGTGGTGCAGTTGGCAGAGTGAAAATTGCCTATAGGTTCGAAAAGAGTATAAAATCTTCGGCACGCCGAAGATAATCCTTCCCCACTTGTTTTTTTTGCTCTTGGGTTGGGTAGGTCAAATGGATGCGCGACAGCTACGAGTGCTATCAAAATGCGCTTTCCATCAACTCCAAATCCGAATAATCACTTGCCGGGCCCAGCCTTTGTTGTTTGTTTGTTGCTTTTAGCCAAATTATTGGCCGAAATGCAAACAAACAACGCTAATTTGATCAAATATATCTTCAACGAGGCATACACACACACAAACACAATTTATTTATTAATACTTGTACATATATAATCATCATATATGCGATATTTCATGCCCTGGTGCGATTTTTAGCTCGTTCGACTAGTTCGTCCCACAAGCAAACATATCAAAAAAACGTATATACATATATATATATATATATATAAGTGTATAGACCTCGTCTACTCTCGATGGTCGTCTAACCCTATCTGTCTCTCTCTATCTCTCTCTCTCTCCCTCTGCCTCTCCCTCTCTTTCGGTTTATGGCTGTGTTTTGGGGCCCAGTGTGGGAGTCGATGGCTTTGGCTTTGCTTTCCGATTGAGTTTTCATGCAGCTTTTGGCTTTTGCTCAAATTCGGTCAGTTGGCAACTAAGTTTTAAATCGTCTGTTTGCTATTATTGTTGTTGTTGCTGTTGCTGCTGGTGTTTAAAATTTGGCCAAGTTGCCGACACATTTCCAATAAAGGAACTTACCGAATCGTTTGTACCTCATTCAGCGTCTTCATCGATTTTGGCCATAAGAAATGTCTTCGAAACTGATATCATCGTCGTTCCACAGCACGCCCCTCAACGACTGCTTTAAAGTAGGCGCGTTTGAGCGACGTTTGGGTAAGTCCAATTTTGACAACGTGACGTTACGTGACGTGCCATCATGTGGGTGCAAACTGCGACCATTGACTCCGAACAAAGAGAGTTCTAATGCCAAGTTCAAGTTCAAGTGCAATTTTTGGGACTAGCTTCAAATTGCTTTTTAAGCTGCTAATCGTTTTAATCAACAAACTTATATCTATTATTAAGCAAGAACATATTGTGGGTGTATACTTAATCGACTTAATGTATAATTGCTGCAATCAGTAATCCTGCAAATATGATGAGTCTAGCTTTAACTACGGAAAACTTATGTTTGTTGGATCTGAAAAGTCTTGGTTGGACTTGGCTACTAAATGTATGCCTTGATCTGACTTAGATGATCTTAAGCCTTAAAAACTTTAAGTTTTTAAGTAATTTTCTTGGGATTTACTTTAATTTGGTAGACTATATGTAGTTGATCATTTAGAGAGTGAGCAATTTCCATAGAATACAGGTTTCGAATTGCTAGCAGAAGATATCTTAATGCAGTTTTTGCTAACTAGAAAAATCTATGAAATTCTTGTTGAAAAATGTGCATAAGTCAATTAAAACTGCAATTAAAATGCAAACAATCTAATCGTATAACAGAAAAAGTGCATAACAAAGAATTAAGTATGACTTAAAAGAAAAACATTAAAGTACCGATGCAAATTATCGACTTTGGCCATATTTTATTTTCTGCTTAATATAATATTATTAGAAAATATTGTTTTGGCGAACACCTTTAAGATCAAAGTCTTTAACTATGAGTCACACCTCTGTGTTCTCAAATAATACAATTAACAGCTGATTGATTGAAACTAGTTCAAACTTTCACTTAAAACATAAAATTTTTTACCAATTTTCCCTGAAGCTCTAAAAGCTTTCGATCGCATTCGCATTTTTTTTTGGCTAAGCTAAGACACAAACCCGGCTAAACTATTAAAGCCCCAAAACAAGTATCTACGCTGATAAGGCCAACCGAAAAGGCAAACAAACGTTGACATACTCACAGGTATTTTCTTATCAGCTGCTTTTGTCAAGATACATACATATATGAAGAAAAATAGCGTAGAGTAACCTGCAGTTATCACATAGCTGTGCGTCAGACAGAGCCACATTTAGTCTGGAGTCTATAGGCCATGGCTAACTATGGCGATTACGATAATCTGGGTAGATGCGTTACGCATAGTGTTGCACGATTACTAAAACTTGCCTCGCAATCTCTCCCTTTCAGATGCACTGCTTGCCGATTTGCAGAACAGTGTGCCGGGACAGCCGCCACAGTCGCAGCCACAATATGGAACTGTGCAGCCCAAGCAGCAGTTGCAGCAGCAGCAGCAGCAACAGTTTGTGGACAATACGCCAGGCTATGGCAGCTTGAGGGGCAAGGCGCAGCCGCAGGTGGTAAGTAGTGGTAGTAAGCATCTATAATAAACTGCTGTTAACCAACACTTTTCTGTTCTATATCAGTATCAGGAGCACTATAGCGTGGAGACGCGCTCCCCAACGGCCGGCGACTTCAATGGCAGCAGCAGCCAGCAGAGCAATGGCTATCAGAGCCATGGCAGCGGTTCACTGCCCCGTCCCGGCTTTAAGAACGGACAGGGCGTGCCGCAGAACAGTTCCGGCTTATCGGAGCTGGACTCACTGCTGAATGACTTGCAGAATGCGCGGTATAACAACGGCGCCAATGTGCAGCAAAAGGGTGAGTAAGACAGGATAGAATAGTTAGCTTCGTTAGGACTCCAATGTCTCGAGGAGTGCAGTTCATCTTAATATAAAGAACAGATTGACTATTTGCTATTCCAGTTATGTTAAATAGTAATCCGATGTGAATGCAAGATAAAAGACATGTCAGGAATCAGTGGTTGTAGCTTATTGAAGGTCCTAGGAACTAAACTAAACACTCATCTCAGTAAACTTGTTTAAAATATGCCAGGGATTAGCTTTTATGACTGTTTTAAGTCTTAAATTAGAGTCTTGGTCTAAAATGTCGAAAAAATTGCCTATATTTCTTATCCGATCGTGATAGCATAACAAAGGAGGATGCATTTATAAAGAAGGATGTACGCAATAGGATAAAAAACCTTGTGTTGTTCCCATATTTTGTTCCCATCTGATCCGGCCAAGTTTCATCAAGATATTTATACATCTAAGAGTCTAGCTTGCAAGAAAATGAGGCAGCTAAATTATGTTCTAGAATATTTCTATACACACTATAGGATCTTGGGTGTTTTTAAGTCTAATCTCTCCTCTCTCGCTCTCGCTCTCTATCTCTTTCAGCAGATGTTGATGTGCCTGTTAACTACAGTACGCCCGTCTCCAAGTTCAACACCTACAACAGCTATAATTCCGTGGAGGAGCGACCCACTATGGATAGCCTACTCAACGAGCTGGACAATGCGCACATCTATGCGGTGCCAAATGGGTAGGTGCACTGATACAATACAACCTAACATGTAGTTCAACTCTTGTGTTTCTCCATTTACCCCTAGAACGGCACACAAATCGCCAACGCCCGGACGACATGTAACGATTACAGTGCGCGAAACGAAGACCGAGAAGCTCTCGGGACCCGATGGACCAGGTACTGTGCAAAGTGCATTTCAAACTACATGCAAAAATATACTCACTGTGTTTACTCTCTCTGCTTACAGTTGGTTCCATTGAGGAGAAGATCGTGCAACAGAAAGATTCGTATACACCAAACCTTGCGGCGCCAGGACCTCAGCATCAGGGCTACACATCGCAGGCCACTAAGGAATTGGATGATCTAATGGCATCACTGTCCGACTTTAAGGTGAGCCCAAAGAGTAGTTTGTGTATGTAAGGATAGAGATCTACAGTTGGTTCCTAAAAGTATGCAACACACTTTCCTATCTATCAGTAAAGTGTTTCTAACGGTATTGAAAAATTGTCTATGTAAAGAGCAAATAAAGATGCTATTTTGATTAAAGTTAGCATGGTTCGTAGTATAGGTAGTACTGATATATGTAAATATGTTTTCTTCTGTTGCATATCATATCATATGTGATATAGTCAATGGTTTTCTAATGACTCTTCCCGCTGATTAGTAATTAAGTATATACTACCTTATACAGACTAAATACTTATAATCTGTAAGATACAAATCATATATTTAAGTGTAGATGCATTTATTTATGCATATCAACAGGTTTATATTTTTACATTTCCTACGACATTTTGCGCATATAAATAATTTAAATTAGCTGTCAGTACGTTAGATAAATAAAACTTTTAGTTTAAGTGTTTCTTTATTTAGAAAACTAAATAACACTTGAGTTTGTTTTCTTTCGGAAAAACAAACGTTTTTTTGAGATTTGTAAATGAAAAATGAAAATATAGCTGAAAATATCATCTGACATATTATTAAAGTTATTATGTACAATAAATACTCTTTGATTAGTTAACTTTAAACGAATCATAGGCTTTACAGCTAACAGGGTATCTTCTAGTCAAGGCAAATTACACACACAACTTGTTTACTTTGTTGCAAGGTAGCAATAATGTTTTAATTTTTTGCACCTGTCGCCTAAACAAATTGGATATTTCGAATGCTCCCTTGTGTATTTATTGTGGGATCTTTGCTGAGAAACAAACTGTCGGCTATTTTTGGCACAAACCAAACGTTTATGCTTATTTTAGTTGTTCGCCATGGTAATAAAAGCTATAAAATCAGCAAATTTATCATGTTCAATCGTGTGTGACGCATATCGCTCAAGCAAATCTAATGAAGCTACCGCAGAGATTACCTGGTCTAACGGTACCTCTACCTCTACCTCTTCAAGCTCCTTCTCATACAGTACCTGGCATAACATCTCTGTTGCCCTTATGGATATGTCAGAGACCCGACGAGCTCTTGACTTTGACTTATGCCAATTAGAATTGAAGGTGGACGTTTTTAATAGCTGCATAAATTCTCATGGCTTATGTTTACTTATACAAAACTGAAATGATTGTCGCACTTGTGCGATTTATTGCACACGGCGCCCATCAAACCAGAGGCCCATACATCTTACCATATAAGTACTGTGTGTAGGTCCATAAAACAATCAATCCATGACCATTAAGTAAACACAACATTTGCCATACTTGCCTACTAAATGTTCCATAGGCGCTACTGTTTCCGCTTTTGTTATACTCTTTTCGAAGAAAATAGTATATTAAGTTTGTCCTGAAGTTTGTAACGCATAGAAGGAAGCGTCGGAGACCCCAAAAGTTACTGCCAGTATGCTTAGAATGACAATACAAATTGATCTAGCCATGTCCGTCTGTCTGTCTGTCTGTCTGTCTGTCTGTATGTATGCAAACTAGTCCCTCAGTTTCTGAGCTATCGTGATAAAACTTTGCACAGACACTTATTATTCCAGGGGACAGCACATTGGTCGGAGCCGGCCGGATCGGACCACTATATCTTATAGCTGCCATACAACTCGAAGTCGGTTTTGGCCATATATCCCATGTTTTTTAATCTATCGCAATGAAACTTTGCACTGATACTTATTATTCAAAGAGTCATCACATTGGTTGGAGCTGGTTGGATCGGATCATTATATCTTATAGCTGCTATACAACTGGCAATGAATTAAATTTCAGTGCTGCAGTTGGCAGAGTTCAAATTTCCTATAGGTTCGAAAGAGTATAAAATCTTCGTCACGCCGAAGATAATCCTTTCCCCACTTGTTTTTTGTATTGTTGGGGATTATAATTGTGTTTTCCTAGTGCTTTCACATTTGCTGCCATCTCGCTGCTCTGACAGTTGTTTTTCGAACTTTCTGACATTGTATACAACGGATGGCTGATGATGATATATCTTAGCAGATGTGCTCTGCATATTCTTGTTGTCATTTATATATATTTTGTATATATGTATATATATATATATATTTGATTAGCACGCGCTTGTTCCATATACAAGAAAAGCTATTCTCTTTTGTTTTTTTCCATATTGGGTCAAGGCTGCAAAGTCCACCGAATTCCCTTGGAGCTCGTTTTGTTTAATGCAATGTGTCAGCTATCACTTTGCATTTACCACTTGTTCAAGTAATTAACTTAAGTGCATAATAAAACCGAAACAAAAATCCATTGCATGGAAAACAGAACGAAGAGAGAGAATATGAGGAATATTTCTGTTCAAATCAGTGACATGCTCAAAAAATAATCGTTTGTTACTTCATTTCTAATTATACATATCATTTTCTATGCAAAGCTATATATTTTCAAGTATTTCTACTTTAAGAGTTGTGGTTTCTATTTGCCTCAAAAAAAAAAATATATATATATGTATATCTTTGTTTATTTATTGATTCGACAGCAAAACTTGAATGCTTTCATATTTTCAAAAATTTAAACTATGGCCATAAACAATTTTAGTAATTTGAAAAATTTGCTATTCCCATTTTCCAAGAAAACTATACAAAATCAATAAGCAATGATTTGTAATCAAATATTTGAAAAAATAGGCTGATTATATTTACATGTATATTTTTTTAAGGCATCTTTCTTTTAGTTTATGGCAAAGTTAGGGTATTTGGTAACTTTGTAAACAGTATTTTGTAGTCGTGCATTATCGACTAGAGCATTTTTACTTGTACAAAAAATATAATGTTTTATGTTGTTTATGAAAACTTAATCTTTTTGAAAAATCTGCCAACCTTGTCAAATGGTATTTATTTTGGCACAATATGTATATTTATAAACCAAGGCAGTTTTGATCTTATAGGAGATATATGTATGTAAGTTTATACATAAAGTTTATAGGCTTTGTGGATATAGTTCTGTTTATAGTCTCTCAGATTTATTGCAACGTTTGAACTGAAGATCGAAGTTGACCGGATTGCATCGTAATAATAACAAGTATGAGGGCTCTGGCTCTGATAACTTAGAAGTTATGGCCCAAAAACGCTGGTCAGAAATTGAAATTGATTGATAACTTTTGAACGGGACGAGTTATCGTTGAAAGGATCTAACTTGATCTGATCAGGAACTACGAGAACTTATATTCAAAATATGAAGTCTCTAGCTTCTATTGTCTCTGATGTTCATACAGACAGACTACTGTTGAAAGTTGTTGGTTAAAAAAACCGCCCCTAAAACAGATTGCTATATAGTAAGTTGTTTAATTCATTGCCAGATTTCTGAAAGTAGAAGAGAACCTGTTCATTTTTATATTTCAAGAATTAATTGTTTATTTTAAATTTTTGATAGCTGCGCGCCAATTTTGATTTACCCAATTTCCATTCACATTCTTTGCTAAGATCAGTTTACTATTATTCAATCTTAATTTGAGCACTTGAAGTAATATTTAATTTAATCTTTAACCACTAAGTGTTAAATATTCGAATTTAATTCGGCCTTGCTTATATATATATATATTTATATATACATATTTATTGCCATATCACAAACTGACTATAAGGTTAAAAGGGAAGGTTGCGGATTCTCTTTCAAATTGGCAAGCGCACCAAAAATGCAATTAATTTGCGAAATTCACCTTAGATTACTGCTCACATCTAATTAATTAATAATTAATTACTAAATGCTGCGAATATATATTTCTTTCACTTGGCATTTAGCGATGGTCGCCAAACCAAAAGGCAGACAGCGTGGGAGGGAAAATGGGGGGGGGGGGAATTGGGGCTGTTAAGAATTGCAATTCAATGTCATTGACGAATAGATCACATATAGAAAATGTGTGTGTGCGTGTGTGTGTGTGTGTGTGTGTGTGTGTGTGTGTGTGTGTTTGTTAGCGGCCGTGCCTGTTAATTATTTAATATCATTTTCAGCTTTTCAGCCGCGTTTCTCTCTGCGTGTCCGTGACTTTTGTTGATATGCCGCAAAGAGATGATAAATATGAAAATGAAATTGGCTTGTTGTGCGTGTGTGTGTGTGTGTATCTAGCAGGCGCAAAATATAAAATACACGAAATGTATATAAACAATATTGCACACGGCACCTCAGCAGAAAGTTTGCTTTGGCTTTCGCGCTGCTTTTTGGGGCGCCCACACGACACTGGCAATCAGATGCTGCCCCACCTACCACCTACCACCACCCACTCCCCACCCCACTCCACCGCCCCGCTCGGGTCACCAACACTGTCAACACTTTTTTTTTCCAAATAGTTTTTCTATTTTTCCCCCAAAACTCGATTTCGCTTTTGCAAATCATTTGCATGTCTATTTTTGTAGACACGTTTTTGTTTTTGTTTTTAATATATACGTATATAACTGTACAATATGTGTGCATATTTATGATCTTAAATTGTATATTTTTATGCTCTTTTTCATTGCCGCCCCCCAAATTGGCAATCTGCTGTCTGTCTGTGTGTGTGTGTGTTTATGACACCCCTTTTACCTGCCCCTCCCTTCCATTCATAAAAACCGCTCATTGATCGAAATTTCCTCTTGGCCTGGCTTCCTGTGAATACCCCTAACCCCCATTCCACCCCATTCTACCAGCCGCCCCCTTTTCCCGTTAGCTGCAGCGTGTGCCAAAGTTTTGAACGTGCCCCTGCGCTTTTTATGGGGAAATCCTGTTGGCCAACCGACAAGCTTTCCGTTTTATAGCGCCCCAACGAGGTTCTGATCTTTTCATTATCTGGCTCTCGTATACACAGAGACGTAGACGTAGACGCATCTAAATTTGTTCTTTAAATAGCAACCACAAAAACCCGCCAACGCCAAACCAAATATCCAAATCGCAACGAGTGCAGGCGCGGAGTGCGGGCCGCTTCAGCAATTGGGCGCCGAATGGCAGGCTTATATGTTGAAATGATCCAGCTATTGGCAGAGATTAACAAATCACAGAAAAGGAAACAAGTTGAAATAGTTTTTAGAGTTGCTTGAAGAACTACTATAATTATGTTTTATAATATTTAATCAAATATTATATTTTTTCATCAGGCATTTGATAATTTTGTAATAAACTCTAGTTTATATTAAACGTATTGAGTAATACCTATGCTAGGTTAGAAAGAAAGATTAGATTGTAGTTCTAAGTTAGAGCTTATTAGAACTGATAAGATAACACATGTTCAAGATAGATTATGTTTTTCTTTTCTTTCATACATTTTTGCATATATCTTAAACTAGATATGTATATAGTATGAGAGAGATCTTTGCTTGTGAACTATTTATAACATATCACAAAAGTAATTGCTTTTTAAGTGGTTCAATTATGAGTAAAGTTCAATACATTTTAGTTCTAATTGGCAAACATTGAACATTTTGAGAAAAAACTAATATAATCTAAACAAAATAAGTAAATTGGTTAAAATCTGTTTCTCTTAGAAGATGTATATGTAGGCTTTACTTTTTCTAAATTTGAGTTTAACTGAGCATTTTGTTATTATTTAATACTATGTGGAGGTTCAAATTGAAGAAAATTCTCTTTCAAGATGTATAGAGAGTATATATGAAGAATATTTTTATGAACAATATTGATATCTAGAAACAACACTTTTTTTGATGTAAAGGTTATGTTATTACATGACAAATGAGCAATAAATCAGGAATAAACATATTACAAGTCTTAAAATATGCTTGATAAGGACAGGCATGTGGGATTTATCCTGTTGCCTGGTCGAAATAATGTGAATAAATTGCTTCAAACAAAGTCTTCTTTTAAGTCATAAGAAAAATCAAATAAAAATGATAAAAACAAGTGGGGAAGGATTATCTTCGGCGTGCCGAAGATTTTATACTCTTTATACTCCGAACCTATAGGCAATTTTCACTCTGCCAACTGCACCACTGAAATTTCACAGGCTGTACAAAATCGTTTTGTCGCGTAACATTTTTTTTTTGTTCTAAGAATATTTAATTCATTGCCAGTTGTATAGCAGCTATAAGATATAGTGATCCGATCCAACCAGCTCCAACCAATGTGATGTCTCTTTGAGTAATAAGTATCTGTGCAAAGTTTCATCACGATTGATTCAAAAACATGGGATATATGGCCAAAACCGACTTCGAGTTGTATGGCAGCTATAATGTATAGTGGTCCGATCCCGCCGGCTCCGACCAATGTGCTGTCCCCTGGAATAATAAGTGTCTGTGCAAAGTTTTATCGCGATAGCTCAAAAACTGAGGGACTAGTTTGCATACATACAGACAGACAGACAGACGGATATGGCTAGATCAATTTGTAAGATAAATAGATAAATAGTTGGATAGATAAACATACAAGACAAGTACAGCACTCAATTAGGCGTCTAGGTTAGTTTTTGGGCAGAGAGACACAACAGATGAAGAAAAGCAAGGAAAATGCAAAGTTTATGAAAGAAAATTGAAATGGTTGAAATGGAAACTCGCCGCAGCAGCAGCAGCAGCAGCCGCAGCAGCAGCATCAGCAATAGAAAATCTGAATTCGAAAAGCAGAACAGCAGACGGAATTAATATTGCTGTTGTTGCTGTTGTTGCTCTTCGTATTTTTGGCAATGAACAAAAACTACGTCAACTAGAATGAAAAAAGAAGCGTATTTATGAGGAGAGCGTCGTGCGCAACGAAGCACACACAAATACAGACAACAACAACAACAACAACAACAACAATTTGTAGCAGCATCTGTAGCGTAAGATTTTTGTTGTAAGCACAAAAATCATTTGAGGCGTCTCGAGGCAGAAAAAGGCAAAAAGCAAAAGTTATTCTGTTGGCGCGCGCATTAAATTGAATTCAGTCGAGCCGAGCACATCGAGCAACGACGTAAGCAGCGAATCCCCACAAGAGCGGATGCGGATTAATGTACATTAACTAATTGGTGGCACTGTCTTTTAGCAGGTCAGCAACGGCACTGGATACGATCAGCAGCAGCAGCAGCAACAGCAGCAGTCAACAGGCAGCGGACAACAGTTGCAACAGCATCAGCAGCAGCATCAATATCAGCAGCAGCAACAACAGCATCTGCATCTACAGCCGCAGGTGACGGACTACGCACAGGCCACGAAGGGAACACAGCAGGCGCATCTGACGCAGACGATCGAGGAGACAACGATTGTCGAGGAGGAGGACGATAGCCGCGAGGATCAATTGGACTCTATGCTAGGCAATCTGCAGGCCAATATGAGTCGCCAAGGTGTCAATACGGTACAGAAGGGCTGCTGCAATGCATGCGAGAAGCCCATTGTGGGCCAGGTCATAACGGCCCTGGGCAAGACCTGGCATCCCGAGCACTTCACGTGCAATCACTGCAGCCAGGAGCTGGGCACACGCAACTTCTTCGAGCGAGACGGCTTCCCGTACTGCGAGCCGGACTATCACAATCTGTTTAGCCCACGCTGTGCCTACTGCAATGGCGCCATACTGGACAAGTGCGTGACGGCGCTGGACAAGACCTGGCACACGGAGCACTTCTTCTGCGCCCAGTGCGGCCAGCAGTTTGGCGAGGATGGCTTCCATGAGCGTGATGGCAAACCGTATTGCCGCACCGATTACTTTGAGATGTTTGCGCCCAAGTGCAATGGCTGCAATCGCGCCATCATGGAGAACTATATCTCCGCTCTGAATTCGCAGTGGCATCCCGATTGCTTTGTCTGCCGGGTAAGTTCGATCGCAACAGCAGCCATTGTAATCTCTTGATCTTTAACTGTATTCCAATGCGTAAATATATATGTATATCTAGGATTGCAAGAAGGCTGTGCGCGGCAAGTCCTTCTATGCCATGGAGGGCAAGCCCGTCTGTCCAGTGTGTGTGGGCGTCGATGAGGAGGAGTAGGCGACACACAACACAACCAGCAACTTGTTGAAGTTCACCAGCCCCAAAAATAACAATCGCCCAGATACAAACTGATGTATCTACATTTAGTTTCTTTGTGTTTACCCAGCGCCAGCTGCGTGCCACTTTCTCTCTCGCCCAGCGCTGCTATTTTCGTTGAACGAATTTTCTGTTTTCGATTTACATTTGTCGCGCACACTTTGTTTGCCAACTAAAAACACAATCATCCAGCAGCAGCAGCAGCAACTATAACAACAGCAGCAGCAGCAGCAGCAGCAAGGAGCAGCGCAGCTTCCCTTGGGCCACATGGATGACGGCTGACCACCAGGCAACTGGGCAGGTCGCCTGTTGTCCATGAGCAGCCCAATCCTTGTTTATGTTGGTCCTTGCGTGACCATGTCCCCCAACCCCCCTAACCCCACCCAACCCCCTCAACCCACTCATCTGTGCCCCTGCCTATGTCTGTTAAACTTTTTTCTATATGCAAATTTAGTCTTAAGTTTTTAGGTATTTTTTAAATTTAAACATTTATGAAGCAATATTGTAATTTGTTTTTGTAAATAAAATTTAAATAATTATAAAAAAAAAAAATACAACACCAAAAAACCAAAAACCAAACACAACAACATCGATTCAATTGAAGTCTGGCGCTGCCACGCCCAGTTTTCAGCTTACGCCTTGCAGAGTTCAAGATCAGTGTCAAGATCTCTGACCTTGATATATACATAGCTGCTTGGCTGACCTTCAATTGTTGTTGTTGTTGTTGTTGTCGTTGTTGTGTGTTTGCAAACAAATTACACTATTGCTGCATAGATTTTGGGGCTTAGATTAGTACACCCCCCATCCCCACTTTCCGGGGGGGGTTTCTTGGCTGCTGGGGGGCGTATTCTAAGTGGCAACTATTTTCGTTGCTGACGTTGCGCTCATAAATAAAATACACACATGAAATTAGCAACTAATTTTATATATATACATATATCTGTTTGTACTCAGCGCGTACTTTTCTATAACACATTCTATATATCTGTCTATAAATGTAAATATTTCTTTTGCACTATTTATATTATGTGAAAAAGAACCGTCTGAGCTCAATTATTGGGGCGCTATTTTCCAACTGATTTGCACTAATCAGCTGTCATTTTTTCGATTTTCTATAAATAGCTGAATGCATATGTGAAATAAATATGCATAATTAAAGATTTTTCATTAATTCCATTTAAATTCCATTGAAAGTATTTCTATATAATATGCATACAAGTTTCGTTGCTGAAATGCCAAAAATTGCAATTGTGCTTTGTTTCACAAATAACTTACAACAATAATTGAACTTTTGTTAGACAACTTTAAATTTTTATTGTAAAAGCAAGATTGACAAATTTTAAAAAATAAGTTTTTTTTCTCCATTATATTGTAGACTGTATCGAATCAAAAAAATCTTTCGTTTTCAATTTGTATTTCAAAAAATGTTTTTTTTATACTCTTTTCTAAGAAAATAGTATATTAAGTTTGTGCTGAAGCTTGTAACGCATAGAAGGAAGCGTCAGAGACCCCCAAAAGTTACTGCCAGTATGCTTAGAAAAACAAAACAAATTGATCCAACCATGTCCGTCTGTCTGTCTGTCTGTATGTATGCAAACTAGTCCCTCAGTTTTTGAGCTATCACGATAAAACTTTGCACAGACACTTATTATTCCAGGGGACAGCACATTGGTTGGAGCCGGCCGGATCGGACCACTATACCTTATAGCTGCCATACAACTCGAAGTCGGTTTTGACCATATATCCAATGTTTTTGAATCTATCGCGATGAAACTTTGCACTGATACTTATTATTCAAAGAGACATCACATTGGTTGGAGTTGGTTGGATCGGATCACTATATCTTATAGCTGTTACACAACTGGCAATGAATTAAATATTCTTAGAACAAAAAAAAATGTTACGCGACAAAACGATTTTGTACAGCTTATGAAATTTCAGTGCAGAGTGAAAATTGCCTATAGGTTCGGAAAGAGTATAAAATCTTCGGCACGCCGAAGATAATCCTTCCCCACTTGTTTTTTTTGTCTCTCTTTGTTTGGGACAAAAACCTTAGGGTTTAAGTTTAACTGAAGGTTTTTGTTTGTTATGATTGTTATATTATTGAACTTTTGAGCTCTCCAGAAGTAGAAGTAGAGCTAGGTGCGCGCGTCCTCTTATCAAAATAATAAGCAAATTAAAAATATGCAGATTAGGTCGCTTTTTGTCAATGAATTCCATGTTAAGGAAATTGAAAATTCTTGATAAGCACAACTCTATTCATTTCAAATCGTAGATATCACATGTTTTAGGCAGCTGTTTGTCCCCACCAAGGCAATATTTAATTGTTGCCAGCTCCGAATTCTATAATCTTTTCTATTTATTTATCTATCATATAGAAAGATATATGCTATATCTGCTGGAGCTGAGCCAAAAGCGTGCGCAAAATGTTATTGTTGAAACGAATGTGATTTGTTGTTGTTGTTGCTGCTGCTTTTTTAAATGTGTTTTTTCCAAAAAGTCGTCGCAAAATAATGTTGAAAATTTATCATTTTGATTGTTGGCTTTACTTTATTTTTATTCAATTAGCCAAAAGCCAATGACGAAATTTCTTTGCACCAAAACTGTATTGACTTTGTGTGTGTGTGTGTGTGTGTGCGTGCACCGCCCACTGTGCACAGTGGTGCAAGCGCTTGCCAATACCCATTTCTTCTATTTCGTCGTTTGACAAAATTGGCCAAGCGTAAAATTTTGCACAAATAATTTTGAACAATTTCAGAAAAAATATGCATTTACATATATTTTGCTAGAGAAGAGGAGGATTCGCATTCATGCTATCTGGCCGCTAATTTATAGTTGTAATTAGCATACGTGGCGATGAAAAATGCTGAACATTTGGCTCATAATAGATCATTCAATACATCTTATATATTTTTTAAAATTATATCTTTAAACTATGGCGCAGTAACATATTCTAATTATGAAAATCGTGTCGTTTCGTTTCTGTTTGCAGGACTGTCGACAACCGTTCCAGGGTGGCTCGTTCTTTGACCACGAGGGCCTACCGTACTGTGAGACACATTATCATGCCAAGCGCGGTTCGCTCTGTGCCGGCTGCTCCAAGCCGATAACGGGTCGCTGCATTACGGCCATGTTTAAGAAATTCCATCCGGAACACTTCGTGTGCGCCTTCTGTCTCAAGCAGCTGAACAAGGGCACGTTCAAGGAGCAGAAGGACAAGCCCTACTGCCACGCCTGCTTTGACAAGATATTCGGTTGAACCGCCCCCTTAGCCAGCCATGTTATCATGTTATCCAAAACTGCAACACTATAGTTACGATATATACTATGATGCTGTTTTTTTTGTACGATTTACGTCTCTTTTTTGTATCACTAATTACAATAATTCATCTGTGCTTTGTATAACCGAGTCAAATTAGTAATATAATTAACACAGACAGACAGACACACGATATGATCATAATAATAATGATCATAATCAATTAGACGACACTAATACCCAACCAATATAATGGTCAAACGATATTTCTGCCCTTTGAAAATAAAATCATTACAATAATAAATGAGTTGAGCATTTGTTTTATTTATTTGGATTATACCTTATACCAATCCTGGATATTTCAAATGAAAAGTAACTGAATATATATAAACACATATAATATATTTATATTTCACATACAATAAAGTAGGAATAGTGATTGCTGATCAATTATCCGTAAATAACCGTAACTGAATTGACCGGCAAAGCCAAGACACAAACCCAAAACAAGCAACGCTAACTGCAAGCTCGTTGTTGTTGTTCCTATTGTCGCGTCGGCTCTGCTACAGTTTCAGTAGCATATACACATACATGCATATGCTATTTGCTCACTATCTGCGCACCGAAATTCTAGCTCTCCCACACTCTCTCGCACACACACACACATGCGATTCTTTTATCTGGCAAAGATGCCGGCCGGCTGGTCAATTTGCCGGCTCGCTCGCACTTGGCACTTGACATTGAGCTCAGCCTGCGTTCTCCCGCCAACTCATTAACGTTCTTATGAACGTACATATGTATGTATGTAGTATGTATTTAACTGTCGGCGCTCCCACATCGCAGTCAGAAGAGAGTACGGGCTGTATGTGTGCGTGCGTTGCTCCATATAAACGGTGTAGGGTTCGCAGAACGAACGTTTGTTATGAATCAGTCAGCGTCAGCGTCAGACTCGCTCCGCTCACTCACTTTTCATCCGTTGGTTGTGTCGGTTGAGTCGCTCCTGATGGTCGCGTGCCCCGTTCTTGCGTCTCTCGTTCGTTTCGTGACCAGTTCGTAGCATTTGTTTGCATCATCTGTACAATTAATACGCTTGCCAACAGCCGGCAAAGTTAGAACAGAAAGAGCGCGCGCTATAAAATTGTATGTGAAAAGCCAGATACGCGCAAAAAAAAAAATAAAACTAAAATTCCAACATCAGGCGGAGTCAGAAGGAAGCGCTACAGGTTGGTTAACAGCAAACACAAAAACGGTCGCATAACAGACACAAACACAGACAGCTATACATAGCGTATTATCGAAACACTTGACTCTCTTCGGCATTCTGTAACCATTCCGAGGAACTGTTTACATGCTGTTATTGTTGCGGTGATGTAATAGGAGCTTATGCTCAGTCCTTAACACAACAAACGGCGGCAAAAGCGCGCTACAGGGTGTCAATGTCAAATCGCTGTCAAAGTCAATGGGAGAGTCACCGCCCGCATACGCGACAGAGAGTAACAGCGAAGAGAGCAAGGAGACCAAAACACAAATAAAGTTTACTTTTCGCCACACACAATTGCGCGCCAGACTGTCAAACTGTGTGTGTGTGTGTGTGTTTCAATGTGGCGGTATGTAAATAAAAGTGAAATTAACAGTTGCAGCTATTATTATAGTTGCCATTATTGTTGCTTCTTGAAGCCAATTGCGACACTTAAATTCATGCTTAAATTGCATTGTAAATTCATTTATGAGCCACACACTCGACAACAGCGTCAGTCACTTCAATGCAATGCAATGCTCAGCAAACTGTATTTGATTTGCCCATTCAAAGTTAACGCTGTTGGCAGCGCTATCAGCAAATTGGGCTAAAGTGGGCTTTTACACGCAATATTCGAGTACTGATTAGTGATAAGCGTGCGCCTATTATTTATACATATCTGTGCACTAACTACACTTAATGAGCAGCGATTTGTTGTTACACACGTGCAAACAAGGTGTGCGCCACAATTTGCAGTTTTGGAGGCGCGCACGTAGCTCGCACAGTTTGGCGCGCACTGTGTTAATTGCAGACCGAACAGTGGCTGTTAAACTGAGGCTGCATACAGAAAGCTTATCAGCCAAAGTCAACAATGATTCAATTTGCGCTTTTGGGAATTCTAATGTTGCGCGCTGTTTTTTTCGCACTGAATGTTTACACTCGGACACCCTGTAATAAATAATAGACATATATAAGGTGTGCGCATATCATTAATCTCAGTTCTTGGGTTATTTTTATATGTATGTATGTATATTCATGGGAAATTGGATAAATATTGATTGGCTGCGCTTCCGCTCAGTTATCACAGTACTTTTTCGTTTAGCTATGCGATAAAGGTTAAGAGAAATTCAATCAAGTAATCGATTTATTAACTAATTGACTACCCCAATAATAACTTAGTTACTGATACGCTATTATCTTGACCGAATTTTAAGGTGCGCACTTCCTTGTCAACCGATCAAAGTCGAAACTCTAATGACGACAGCTCGAGCGATAAAATACGAATTTAATATTATCTTTCAAATGTTATCTATCTTTTATATTATTAATATCCTAAATGATTGATTAAATTTTCTAATATTCCTTAACTAATATATATACAATCATTAACAAGTATGACTTAAGTACATAAATGGATAAATATCAAGCAAAAAGAAAAGTTATCTCTAGACTATGAATCGAAATTAGTTTAGTTTAGCTTAGTTTTCTAACAGTTCATTGAAAATTCCCATGGTTATCAACAAATCAATGTTTTATGTAAGCTGTACAGATAAGATATTACAGTTTACGGTAAATTGAAATCAAGTGTGATAGCTACCACTTCAAAAAATACCCTGTTAGCGATAAGAGTGCACCTAGTATAAATATATATATTTTAATTCCGTTTTTTTTAATCAGAACAGAATTGCAAATTAGATTAAACCATTATTGAAACGAGTGCTGAATACATATTAGAAAATCTGATATGGCCAGCAGGAAATGCTCAGTTCTAGGGTATTGCGTCGTCGATATGAGCCGTAGTTATCTATTTGCGGTTGGAAACGCACGCCCATTTTTCTATTAATGTTCTAGTACTTCTCATTCTCATATTTGTATATGTATAAGTTATATTTACAGGGAATTTAACGACTTTGTTGCTTGTTGTTGTTGTTGTTGTTGTTGTTGCTGGGCAATTGACTTTTGCTTGATTGTCTCATATTCTAATTTGTGCTTCTTCTATCCGCTTACGAGTGTAAGCAAACAATTTATCGGGGCATCTTGTGTGCCGACTTAGTGATAAAAACATATGATATACATATACATATACACTCAAAATCCTCTCTAATATCTACATAATCTCAAATGCACCCGCTCTTTTCTGGCAACTTGAATTTGACATACCCTGTACACATAAAAGGCTGCAAGAGGCCATACCAACATTGAGCAAATGTATGTAACAATTTGGATAATGCCATGATAAGGCTACCAAGTCCCTAGAAATACCTAAAACTCATATTACTTTTAGGTATTTGGTTCCCGAGTCAGTTTTGGTGATAGGTTGGTCTCTATTTTAGATCTGCATTTATATTTGATGCAACTGTAAGTGGATACAGAGTATCTTGCAGTCCAGAACCTCTCCCCTAGAACATCAAGTTGGCTAAGAAAGATACTTGTTATTCGGACAGACAGAACGAGCGAGGGAGATGGACAGAGGGAAAGAGAGAGAGAGAGAGGTGCTAAAAAACATTTTGAGCTACAAGTTTTTAGTCATGGAAATCCATAAAAATCGTATAATTGCTGGCTGCCTTATGACAGACAGTGGTGCATAAAGATTCCAACCAGTTTCGGATTCTTATCACACTGATATTGAGAACTTTGTTGCCGTCTATGTGTTAATTACCACTAAATTGTTTTCGATATAAGCGGAATTCGACATGCTCTCTCGAAATTCGATTTGTGTGTCATTTGAGTAGCTTGCACAGTGGAACTGAACGCATTGGCCTAGACATAATATTATGTTGCTTGAGTTTGTTCAAAGGAAATTTTAAAACATACATACTTGTTAATGTTATTTTCTTGTTCAATTAAATCTGGTAATCGTATCTAAATCATTTTTACTTTTGGCCAAATATTCACAATTTATTAAAACTACAAATAGTGCAACAAAATTTGATAAGAAAAACCTACAATTTGATTGAGTAAAATTATATCAATTGAAAATTCGTTAACACCTTAAAGAATGAATCCAAAATAAACCCGTATCAAAATAATAAATTAAACTATTTTTCTTAGAAACTTATAAACCTTTCTTATAAATAAGGTCAAAAGAGTCAACATTATAATTAATATTTATTTATTTGTGCTTTGGTTTTAACTTTGCAAATCATTCTCGATTAAAAAAAAACCCCAATTCTTCTATTGTAGTATAGTATAGTTTATCTTCAATGCTTCTTATCATTAATAGTTTTGCACCGCACTTGAACTATGTACATAGTATATTTACATTAATAACTATCAGATTGAAGTCCATTTAGATTTCTCTAGAATTGATCTCGCCGTTGGTTAGGAAATTGATAAATACTGATTGGATTACGCATTGTTGCTAAAACAGAACATTTTGTTCGATGTTGCTGTGTGGAAAAAAGTTGTGTGTGTGCTATTTTAGCTGCTACTGTAAGGCCTGTCAAACTCTTAGCATTGAACTGTGACTCGAAAACTGTAGCTAGCGGCATAGCTGCGTAACAGTTGCTCTAAAACTAACCCTCTGGTTTTTCCAATTAGTATTTATGCCATGATGGTTTAACTGGTAACCGACTTTTGTCTAGTTAGGTAGTCAATATTGCTATTACTATGGCTTCGTACTTAGTTGAAGTGCTCCACTTTAGTTTTACGAAAGCTCAGAATTTCTGCATTCTGTCTACACATAGATAACAGTAAACAACTCAGCTAATCAGCTTCTCTCATCGTTGCAGTTACAAGTAAAAACATATACAGGATAGACAGGAGTACAGAGTACTGAGAATGGAGAACGTGGACACTAGCTTTATACCGGATCTGCCATCGGGCGGAGCCCTTGCGGTTTATCGCAAACGCGCCAACTTTGACTGGAAGCGATTGCGTTTGATCTTCGAAAAGGAGCAGGGATTGCGCATTAAGGTAAGTGAGCAATACTTTTCAAAATCCTGTGCCATGTGAACAACGGAGTCTCCTTTTACAGTACAAAGTATGGCGTCGCCTGGAAAGTGATCCGCTCTTTTCACATGCTTCGCGAACACTGCCCATGGACGAACAGAAGCGTCTGGCTGCCATGCAGGTGAATCGGATGAGGCATCTGGATCTGGTGCCCAAGGAGATCGATCTGCTGAGCTTCTCGGCCAAGACAAAGTATCTGATGTGCATCAACGAGGCGCTGGCCAGCTACTCGTCCAGCCTGTCCGTCAAGATTGGGCTCAGCGTTGGCCTGTTCAACAATGCGATCCGTGCGATGGGCACCGAGAAGCACACCAAGTATATTGACGCCGCCTGGAATCGGGAGATAGTCACATGCTTGGCCGTCACGGAGCTCTCGCATGGCAGCAACACGAAGCGCATTCGCACCACGGCCACCTTCGATGCCAGCACGCAGGAGTTTGTCATCAACACACCGGACTTTCAGGCAGCCAAGTGCTGGGTGGGCAATCTGGGCAAAATGGCCACCATCGCGATGACCTTTGCCAATCTGATAACGGCGGACGGTGCGAATCACGGCCTGCACGGCTTCCTCATCCCCATCAGGGATCCCCAGACGCTGCTCTCGTATCCTGGCGTGCTCGTCGGCGACATTGGCGAGAAGAGCGGTCTGAATGGCATCGACAACGGCTTCGCCGTGTTCACCAACTATCGCATTCCGCGCGACAATCATCTCAATCGCACCGGCAATGTCACGCCCGAGGGCGTCTACGAAAGCGTCTTCACCGATCCGGCCCAGGCTCTGGGCGCCGCACTCGAGAGCTTCTCGGCCGGCCGCATTGGCATCATGCAGGAGTCGGCCAATACGCTCTGCAGTGCGGCTGTCATCGCAGTCCGCTATGCGGCTATACGTAAACAGTTTGGACCCGAGCGCCAAGGCGAGGAGACGGCCATTATCGAGTATCAGTTGCATGTAAGCCACTCTTATCTATGGCATATATTTGACAGCTAGCTAATCCTTGATTTGCACTCGCAGCAATATCGCATCTTTCCCTTCTTGGCTGCCGCCTGTGTGCAGAAGATTGCCGTCGAGGAAGTGACCAATACGTATCTCGAGATCATAGCACGCTCGCAGGCGGATTCAAATGGATTTGAGATACTGGTAGGCATACTCACAGAGCAGACGGGTCCCGCAGATCACTGTTCCCTCTTGCATTTCCCAAGACCCATACAAGATCTAATGTTTTGTCCATTTGTACACATTTGCAGACACAAAACGCTGCGGAGATTCATGCGATCATTTCGACCTCAAAGCCGGGCATCACGTGGCTAGCGCGCGATGCCATCCAGGAGGCACGTGAGGCATGTGGCGGCCATGGCTATCTGCAGGCCTCCAAGCTGGGCCAGATGCGCAGCGACCACGATCCCAAATGCACATACGAGGGCGATAACAATGTGCTCGGCCAGCAGACATCAAACTGGCTGTTGCGCCAGTGGAGCGCCAAGGTGCTGGAGTCGCCCATTGGCAGCGTGAAGTTCTTGGAGCATCGCCTGCGATTGCTGCAGCTGAACTACGCACAACTGGTGGCGGAGAGTCCAATGGACAGCTGGGAGTGTAAGCAGCGTGTGCATTTGCCCATCTCTATACAGTTGAATAACCTCTCCATTTCGTTGCAGTCGCACTCAGCTGCTACGAGTGGCTGCTCTGCCATCTCATGTCGCGAACGGCCGCTCACATCGATGCCCAGTTGGCCGCGGGCGCCCATCGCTTCGACGCACGCAACGACTCGCAGGTGGCGGGTGCCAAGGAGCTCTCGCTGGCCTACGGCGAGTACTATGCCTTGTGTCGCTATGTGGGCTACGTGCGCCAGTTGAGCGTGGATCAGTCGTACGGCCGGGTGCTGCGTCTGCTGTACGATGTGTATGCGATGTGGCTGCTGGAGAAGCACATGACCACGTTCTATGTGGGCGGCTTTGCCGTGGGCGGCACCTTCGCTGGCGCTGTGCAGCAACGTCTGCTCGAGTGTTGCGCCCAGCTCAAGGATGTGGCTGTGCCCGTTGCGGATGCCATCGCACCGCCCGACTTTGCCCTC
Organism: Drosophila flavopinicola; assembly: GCA_035042425.1. NCBI lineage: Eukaryota > Metazoa > Arthropoda > Insecta > Diptera > Drosophilidae > Drosophila > Drosophila flavopinicola. The sequence continues at coordinate 1,044,835 of JAWNLL010000165.1, forward strand.
AACTCGGTGATTGGACGTGCCGACGGGCTGCTCTATGAGAATTTGCAAAACGAATTTATGACCAATGCGGGCGCCTTCGAGCGGCCGGCTTGGTGGCGTGACGTCATCATACCACAGACCGACGAGAAGGCCAAGCTCTAAGCTGAAGTGTCTGAGTAAGGCGGAATGACAAGTGCCTGGACAGGTCGGTCGATCGATCGGCCAGTTCACACAAATCCTAGTTGTTATAGCTTCATATCGCATCAGGTATTACTGCTAAATGTAACGGAATGCATCCCATATATTGTATATACATATATGTATATATAAACTATATATATACATATGTAGATCTGTAAAACAATCCAGCGTGTTGTCGATAGCATACCGATTGTTTTTCTATTTTTACTAGCACTATCGTAGGTCTCAGTTTCCTTGCAGTCAAACACAAAGTTAAAATCATATCTGTTTGAATCTGTATAAAAGAGTTTATTTAAAACATGTTTTTGTGGATGTTGTGTATGTTTGTTAATTTTAAACCTTTTTCACACCTTGACGAGCTTGCAATAAAATAATTTGTAAAAATAATGTATTTGTGGCTTGAAAAATATACTTAAAGAGCTTTTTCTTTTCATCGTACGACTGCTATTAAGAAGTACTGCAATATATTTCCTGTATTTAACGATTTCATGATTTCATTAAATTTATAATTCAATTATATATCATTATGCACCCAAACATATTTGTTATCCCTCTATCGATGCTAACGATTGCTGATTCTATCGATAACATTCCATTTATATACTATAAAAATACACTGTTAGTATTTTAATTATCTATTTAAGATTCAAACTGTTACGAACTGTTGTGAATAAACATGTATAAAATCAAATATAATATTTGGCGTCTACTTTTTAAATTTCAAACACAGTCGAACTTCGCTAACTCGAACTTTTTCGAGTTTATAGTTTTTGAAGTAGTCAAACTCATTTTGTACTTGTAAGTGCACAATTTAAGAATTTAAGTTCGACAGTGAAGCCTGAGTCGAAAGCAAAAGCTACCTTTAGCTATAATTAGTCAGCACAAGCATACAACTTTTTACATTCAAACACCCAACGCCTACTATAAATACACTCAGATACATATACATATTATATGGGTATAGGTATATTGTTTGTTTGTGTGTGTGGAGTAGGCATCATCAGCAGTGGCCAAAGGTGCTCGTCACTGTCAATAAGTTTAGCAACGGGCTGCGAGCCTCGTTTATAAGAGGAGCCGGGTTTACCTGTTGGCACTCAGACGTTGCAAAGTTGCGGCACAGTGAAGACGCGATTCAAGTGAGTGAACGAGTGATAGCGAGAGAGAGCGAGAGAGAGACAGAGAGTGAGAGTGAGAGAGAGAGCTGTCAACCTGGTCAATAATCGTGCCCAGCTTGACAAGCGTAGCAAGAACAAAACACAAGCCGAGCTCATCATAATTTCTAAATAAAATAACGCAAAAACCGCTCACAAAAAATTACGCTCCCAAGTTCAGCTGATGAGCATTGAGAAGAACTTTGCGATTTGAGAGATCTGAGCAAAATAGACGCTTCGTTTGTTCTATAATATTGTTGGCTTTGCAAATTTGTGGCGCAGTTTCAATCCGTTTTTGGCCAGTGTGTGTATGTTGGGAAGGGCACTTGTACACTTATCAGCAGAGCAACTTGTTGTGAAAACACAAAACACAAAACACATCCAAATTGATGTTGTGTACAAAATCGACAAGCAGATAACCATCACAACTTGTAGATACACAATCACTTTTTACCACGTCTCATAAGATCAAAAAAACGCGAAATGACGTATCATATGTTAATTTTAAGTGTCTCTTTTCTTTATCGAGAAGAAAGCGCTGCAAGGGGAAATATCTCATTTGTTATTCCGCCGCGACACAAATTTAATATTCATCGTCCAAATATGGCCAAATAGCCATACTGGCTGGCAAAACCAAAATTTATTGATTGAGATCAGTCCAAAAAAAATATACAAAAAAAAACCCCCCCAACAAAGAGCAGACAATTAAGTGAAGTGCAATAAAAAAGAAAAAACAAAACGCTCAGAGATCTCTCGAATACAAAGCGCATGACTGAACAGAATTTCGTCTACAAATAGCAAATAATAATAATAATAAACAAATACAAAAAACTTCTAGACTTCTTGCGCTCATCTTCAAAGTGTTGTTATAAAATGCGCACCAAAATGTTAAATGCTTTAAATAACAACAGATTTTTATTAATTGGTATAAAAGCAACACACGACAAAAAAAGAGCAACCAATTAGCGAAACCAGTTTAGAAATCTCTGGACTAGCCAAAAAAAAATATATATATATATTTATACAAAGTCATATAGGAATCCATTAATTTACATTTTGGGGATTTCCGCTTTTGAGCTTTGTTATGGTCCACCGGTCCCTTCTATTCTCCATATCGTAAACACTCTTTACTATAATTTTCGCAAATCCATAATGGAAAAATCGTGTAAAAGCAATTAAGTGGGCGCAAACAATTTATGAACGGATTTTTATCATAATAATAATTGTGGGTTGCATTAAGCCTCGTGATGGCTTCACAATTATATCCGTAACTCCGGTTTTGGGGGATGCTCATTCTAAACGAGACTAATTACAAGAGTAGTATTGAGCTGTCGTCTATAAACAATTGCATTTGCCAATTCATTTGTTTTTAGCATTTCTTGTTAGGTAAGCTCTGATTAATCGGCCCTTAATGATAATGAGTGAGAAAGCAGCGAAACAATGAAAACACAGTGCTAGTATTACTTACAATTTGCATAGATTGAGAATTAACAATTAACACTTAGCAAGCTTCCCATTCGGACTTATATAAGCTCATCATCGACTATCACAAAACACACAAAATGTTGTAATTTATACAAGCCATCAAATTCAAGATGAACATCTACAAACTCCAAACCGGATCGCTTACACTTAATCTAAGACCAGTTTCTATTCTGATACGTTTTAACTCATATTTTGTTTTCATTTTTTTTAGCAGAAACCAAACGAATTTTATACGCAAATGCGAATTGACTAAGATGTGGAAATTTTTGCTAATTTGTGTCATTATGAGCGCATTATACAGTGAAGGCGACGCCGCTGGTGAGTACAAAATTCTATATGTATAATAAGTTTAATTTATACTTTTTTTAATTAGATACATTAGCACTTATTAAATATACTTGACTTTATATTTAAAGTACAGTTTTACAATTTTAAAAGCATCGCATTGCAAATTTGAGAACATTTTCGGCTGGAAATGTTTCTCTGTCGATTTATAATACGAAAATAATTAATGTGTTGAAAAAATATATTCAAATGTAATTGTAAATGCTTGTAAATTAGAAAAAATTAAATAAACAAAAATCAAAAACCTCTTGATTGTAGCAAATCTGAACTTTAATAAATCTGAAACTAACAAACTATTTCAAAACTGCTTACGTTTATAAATGTAAGACTAATCTAGAAGACCAAACATGGTAGCACACTTAAAAATTGGTTCTTGTTTTCAGAAATGTTGGGTATTTGAAGTTTTCATTCGGCATATCTTAGAACTCAAGAAGCACCTTAAAGAATTTTTCTATCATATTTGATAATTGAAGCACCTGAAACACTAAATTATGTATTTTTATACAATTTCAAGATTCACAATTATGAAAACAGGAGTAAGAAGCACTTTACAAATCAAAAATATTTGTACTTTTAATACAGAGACTATGGAAGCTAAAGACACCGTAAAGATTATTCTCTTTGGAGATTAAAATTTGGTTTTTAAAACCAAGCTAGGAGACTTAAGATGAGCAACTATGAGAGAGACAAGATTTCTTTATACCTATACTATATACTATACTATACTTTATACCATAAGGTATATATTTCAGATTCTTCTTAACTTATCTAACCAAGCTATCAATCCCTATTCCAGCTCGCAAGGTGTCCCGCCGTCGACGTGGCTATGCCGGCAGCTATGCGGGTGGTTATGCCAATGGAGGAGCAGCTGGTGGTTATACTGGCGGCTACAATGACTATGATGATTATGGCGGCGGCAGCTATGCACCACACTTTGGCATCACGGATCCCTATCTGTTCCACCAGCAGCTGACCAACCAGATCCTGGCCCAGAACTATGCGACCCAACAGTGAGCCTTTGTTAGAGTTAAGAGTTGTGGAGTTTCTTTGGGTAGTCTTACTGGGGGGGCAATGGTGAATGCTAACAGCGCTTCTAATCTATACTTGTAGAGCTATAACGGGACTGGCCACGTCCGGCAATGCGTTCGCATCCGCGGATGCGACCATAAGCGACGACGACACGTAATTACACTGCTTTCCTATCTTGGCTTTCTCTTTACATACTAATACCTAGCGCCTATCCTGTTCAGTTGCTAATCGTTATCCTTGCTTCTGTTTCCTAGTCGCATTCAGCAACAGATCGCCGCCCAGCAGGCCTACCATGACAATGTGGTGCGCCAGAACAGTCACCGAGGTGGTGGCTCCGGTGGATCCTACAACTCGCACCGCTATGCGCCCAGCTATGCTGTTGCCGCTGGCTCTATTGGACCCCAAGGACACAGACAGACCGCCTACATTAGCCCAGCCAATCCGGTAGGTCTATCAAATGTACTGCCAGGCATATATATTTTGACAAGCGGTACTCTAGTTCAACACTCTCCAGACTTATGCGAGGGAACTTGTTTTGGTACTCAAAACAACATATAATACTCTCAATTTTTATTAGATTTTTGCATAGGTTGCTGAAGATTTTATACACTTTTCGGAGTGTATGCACAGATTTCACCAGCATATATTTCACGACTATAGAGCTTTCTCTACACATGTTACTTTAACAATATCTTCGTCTATTTATAAATAAATCGCTTTGAGTTTTAGGATATTCATAGTTAATAGGGATAGCAAGTGTACAGCGTATTTGAGGGCTATTATTGAAATACCATGGGAAATATGGCCAAAACCGACTTACAGTTGTATGGCAGCTATAAGATATAATGTTCCGATCTGATCGATTTCCGCAAATGTGATGTATCTTTAGATTATAGGTCTCTGTACCAAGTCTCAACACGATAGCTTAAAGAATAAGGGATCAGTTTGCATACATACAGACAGACAGACGGCCAAATAAACGGACCTTGCAAGATTAAGCTAGGGATAACTTATGGGTGTCTTTCTTTATGAATTTTAAGCATCAGGATTGGCATGTCAAGATATATTTGCCTACCACTGTACGCATATAGTTACTCGCTGCTCAAGCTAAACTCTTGACTTCTCTGCAGGCTCAACCCAACATTGTGAATCGTTTTGGCGGCTCCAGCAGCAGCTCCGGCGGAGGTGGAGGTAATGGTGGCTATAAGGGCGTCTCCGTTTCCTCGTACAGCTCCAGCAATGGCGATGGCACCAGTCGACGTGGCGCCCAGACGACCATCAACGATAATGGCAAGGTGACGTCATATTCGACGCACTCCTAGAGAGAGAGAGAGAGAGAGAGAGAGCTTTTAGCTCAATGCAAATTGTTGGTGTTTAGCATATTATAAGCCTTGCGAAAGCTAACAATGCTCTATTTATATGTTTAAATACGACACAAATATATACATATATTATATATATTTTTAATACCATATATATGCAATTTGTTGAACTTTTTTTGGGTTTTTACTGTGACAGCTTTCGTTTGTTAGAAAGTTTTTGTTTTGTTTTTTTTCCTCTTCTGCTTCTGTTGGCTTTCTACTGATAATTGCGCCCATTTAAATGATAAGCTTATGCAAATATTTGCTTTACTCAAAAAAAGCTCATGACCTTGATTTTGTCGCTTTTAGTGGTATGTGTGTGAGTATATAATTGGTAAAAGTTTGCCAGATTATAAGCTGAACAAAGTTTATCAGGCGCCACAGGAAATTGTTAATTAATTTGACTCATTAGGAAGCCTAATATGTATATAAAGCAGCAGCATTCTAGACAAAGTTGTTTTTTTTTTGTCAAATAACAGTCTAAAAGAACACCTCCAAAATCAAAGGTAAGTAAAATCGCTCATAAGGATGTCGAATTATGTATACAAATATTTCAGGATAGTGTATACAAATCCTCGTATAACTCAAGTTTTCAAACTCTAATCAGCTAAACTAAGCTCATTAGCATTAAGCGGAAGTAATAAAAACGACAGCTTCTGTGTTTGTAAGCAACTTACATTATTTGTATTTACAAATCGAAAAAAAAAACACAGCCAAAATTAATTCCGGGAAGCAGTATTCAAAATTCGAATTAAAACGAATGCGCAAAAATAACCCAAGCATTGAATGAAACCTGTTCAAGTGAATCCAATCGCTTAACCCAAGCAAGCCGTTATCTTCAATAGTACTTAAGATTGAGATATATAATTTTGGCCTATTTTTAATAGAGTTTATATATTTAGGTTTTTTTAATAAAAAAATATTAAATATACTAAAATACAAATTATGATTAAATTATGAAAAGAAAACTTAAAAATATCTTACACAGAGTGAGCTCTTTACCTGCTCTTTAGCCCAAAAGTATGCTTTTAGATAGAGATTATAGAGTTGAATATTTAAATTATAAATAGAGTTAAAATATTACAGTTGGAGTTACTTTTAAGTAGCATATGAATGTCGAATATGAATTGAAAACTGAAACGCTTTTGTTATTAAAATAAGCGGGATGGAGCTCATATATAATGATCTACTTATATCATATCAAGTTTCAAAATATGATGGTATAGTTAAGTATTTAAGCAATAGTTTAGAAATAATGTACCCAAAAGCGTAACAACGGTTAAGTGACTATTATCACTATCTATCAAACTAAATATAAAATTTGAATGTATAAGTTTAGAAAATCGTAGATTCCTGCAACTCACATGAAGAACATAAGTAAATAGTATACATATAGAAATGCTCTAATGCTATAATACTTGTATCAATGGCCTCAGCTTGAATATATACCATATATATATAGTTGCCATGTACAGTTCTGCGGGAAATAGGTATATATGTATAGACTATAGTCCTATGTGGATGCCAAGGTTTCGACACGAAAACAAATTGCTATCAGCTGTCTATGTAGAAGCCCCATACAAGGTAATAAGCTCATACATATTTATGTCGCAATTACTTTCATCATTGATTTAAATGAAATCATATTGTCAAGCGTTTCTGCACCAATTCCGAGTCTCAATTACATAGAGTCTATGGCTATAGCATATGTGTATATATATATATATAGCGTAGATTATCTGCTGTGCCCAATGACAAGCTCTCTAGGTCAAGAAGCGATCTGTTTCAAGTCCGAGCACAGTCTCAGTCTCAGGTCTTATCAATCATCGTCGATTTGGTTTTTAAAGCGCGTTCCAATCGTTTCTACTCATTAGTACAATTTCAGGCGCGAGTCTCGCACGATTTTTACGCAGCAAAAGTAGCAAATTCTTAAGTAATCAACTCAATATGAGATCATTGTTGGTGCTGGCCTTGTGCCTGGGTGTGGTCTGTGCAGGTAAAGAGCTCCTTTCCTATAGTGCATCTCAAAAGTGTCCAAATAAACGACGATCCTTCTGACGTTTCACATTTCGTGAGCATATATTGCATAATCCGCTGGAATACTCGATTTGCTGATAACTTAATTCTACTGAATGAACTTTTTACACAACGCAAATTGTGCAACGTGCCGAGATTAGAATTACCCAACTACAAAATATATGAATACATAGTAATATAAATACTGATTCCCTTTTCACGTTTCTCTTACAGATCTACACAACAGGTAAGTTCTTTTGTTTGTGAAATTGATTAGGAAATATTGTTTGATTTTATTTTTTATATCTTGGCTATTAAATGTTCAGACACAAACGGGACGATTTCAACAGTCGGTAAGTGCCGTGCGGTTCTATTGTAGAGATCATTTTGTAAATAACAAAATCGGAATTTCCAATTGGCAACATGGTACTAACCTGAACAAAAAACAAAGAAATATTCCAAATTTTTAGTGATTCGGCATTTAAATTAGAAGAAAACTATGCAACAAACGATATTTTTAATACAATCGAAGTACTTGGGAAAAAATAAGAAATGGACTTATGAAATATTTAGGATTACAAGAAACAACATCGAGCATAGAAATTATTCATATATTCTTATTGATTTCTAATTTTTTTTTTTGTGTGATAGGTAAATTTAAAAATAAGCAGTATTTATTTTTGGTATTTTATCCAAAATTTTATTTTTTATGTTTAAGCTCAATGGCATTTCAGAGTTTTTTTTCGATATTGACTCATTCTTAACGCATTAGAGTTTTGAGTTATGCAGTTTTAGTTATAAAGACTTCAAATTGAACAAAATTATGTCTCTAAACGCGTTTTCTTAGAGAATTTCGAATGTATAAGTAATAAATTGTTCTAAAATTTGTTGCATAGTGTAAGTCTTAACTGTTTGATACAACATCCTCATTGCTGATTGTAAATTCCAATACCAGCCACTACACTGCCCATCAGCAGGCAATTGAGACGGCACGCCGGAATGCCTATGGCTCCAGCGGTTACGGCTCAAGCGGTTACGGCTCCAGCGGATCGAGCAACTACGGCGCTGGCGGCAGCGCGGATCTTTCGCTAGGCGGCGGCGCCGGATGCAGCAGCTGCGGCGGCAGCGGTGGTGCTTCGCTGGGCAACCTGGAGAGCTCCTACGACTCGGTGGGTGCCGTTGAGGGTGCCGATAGCTCCAGCAGCAACTTTGGTGCCAACAATGCGGCCTCCTTCGGTGCTAACAATGCGGCCTCCTTCGGAGCCAATAATGCGGCTGCCTTCGGTGCTAACAATGCGGCTTCCTTCGGTGCTAACAATGCGGCCTCCTTCGGCGCGAACAGCGCCTTCTCCGCCAACTCGGCGTTCCAGACCAGCCACAGCGCCAACTTCAACAGCGCCAGTGCCCACAATGCGGGCAGCAATGTGGAGTTTGCTGATACCAACAATGTGGCCGGCACTGAGGTCAACTTTGGCAGCGCCGGAAACACCAACTCGGAGTCGCTGCTCTCGGGCAATCTGCAGGCACCGCTGCCGCTGACCGCACCAGTGAGCACCGGCGGCAATATGGAGTACTTGCACCACGAGCGTGTTGTGTCCAGTGCACCACAGCAGGTCGTCTACACGCTGCCCGGTGGCTCCCAGAAGTATGTGCAGCATGTGGAGCGCGTTGTCGAGCAGAAGCCCTCGGTGCAGTACGTGCAGGTGGCTCAGCCCTCGGGCACCTCGGAGCACTACTATCAGCGCAAGGTGACCACCACTGCCTCCGCACCGCAGATCGTTCAGCAGCCCTCGTCCAGCTACACTTACGGCTCCAACACCGGCTCCACCTTCGGCACCAACTCCGCCTTCAAGGTCAACCAGAATGTCGGCTTCGGCAGCAACTTCGACCAGCGCTCGGGCTCCCAATCCCTGCTGTCCGCCGGCCACCAGGGCGGTGTCAGCTTTGGCGCCGGCAGCTCCCAGCTGCATCAGCTGATCAACCAGGCTCATCAGACGGCCAGGCAGCAGGCGGCCAGTGGCAGCAGTGTCAGCAGCGGTGCCGGCCTCGCCAGCGCCAACCAGGTGCAGTTGGGCGGCTCCAATGCCTTCAACTCCAACTATGGCTACAATGCCGGCAGCTCCCTGAACTCCGCCAGCTCCCTTAACTCCGCTAGCTCTCTGAACGCAGCCAGCTCCCTGAACTCCGCTAGCTCGCTGAATGCTGGCAACAGCGCCTCACTCTTGAGCGGATCTCTTCTGGGCGGCAGCCAAGGATCTCTGCTGGGCGGCTCCCTGCTGGGCGGCTCCTCCAGCAACAGCCAGCTGAATGCGCAGAATAACTTCGGCTTGGGTCTCTCAGCTAATCAGCAGCTGGCCAGCTCGGGCAACTTTGGTGCAGGCGCCGGCGCTGGTGGCAACAGTGGCTACCAGACCAAGCAGTGGGAGAAGCAGTCCAAGTGGTCTTCCCAGTCGGAGGTGAGTGTTGCCAAATAGACTAGGTTCAGACTAGGACATTTTGAAAATATTGCTTTCATCTCCTCAGTTCGACTCGGATGGACATGTGAAGAACTACAAGGATCTGGCCACTGGCGAGAGCGAGAACTACAATGTCAATGGCAAGCAGTTTGGTTACAATGCCGCCACCGCCTCCGTTGATGACAATGGCAAGGTCAGCACCTACAGTGTGCACTCTTAAGATGCGACTGCCTAACAACAAATATATAGTAGTAACGAATTTCTTAATAAAAGTAAAATTTTTTTAAAATATAATCTCAAAGACTGTTCATTGAAAGAAAATAAAAATAAAAAAAAGTGCGAAAGGATTATCTTCGGCGTGCCGAAGATTTTATACTCTTTTCGAACATTTAGACAATTTTCACTCTGCCAACTGCAGCACTTTCATTAGCTGTGAAAATTGGTATCATATGAATTTAAATTTTCTATTGAAATATTGACTTCATTTCCAGTTGTATGGCACCTATAAGATATAGTGGTCCGATCTGTGCTGTCCCTTTGAATACTAAGTCTCTGTGCAAAGTTTTATCACGATAGATCAAAAATGAGGGTCTAGTTTGCATACATACAGACAGACAGACAGACGGACAGACGGACATGGCTAGATCAATTTGTTTTGTCATTCTAAGGCATTCACTGGCAGTAATTTTTGGGGTCTCCGACGCTTCCTTCTATGCGTTACAAACTTCAGCATAAACTTAATATACTATTTTCTTCAAAAAGAGTATAACAAGTGGGGAAGGATTATTATTGATTAGGGTTAGCTTGTAAAATGAATTTTTAGCCTTTTGTAGACTTTGAACTGTAATAACTTTGTCAAAAATTAACCGATTTGAAAGTTCCCGACTAATTTGTTCATGGTCCTCTACTTTTATTCTACATTTAAGTTTTATACATTTTTGTAAATATTATATTTCTTCCTTTTTTTCGAAAATCATGATACATTTTCTACAACTACATTTTTCGTATATACCTGTTTATTCTAAATATTAAATGACGCATATCTTCGCTATTTATGACTCAATTGATTCAATCAATTATTCAAAAAGAGTATAAATAGAATTAGATAAATGAAAATAACAATAAATTTGCTGAAAATCTATGATCATTTTAATATCTATAAAAAACGTTGCTATAAATTTTGCTTTAACAGACTTGGTAACTAAACTAAGAACTTTTCGAGCAGTGCAATTGATGGGAGGCTAGTCAATCTTTCAGGAGAACGGCTGCTCCAACTTCCCATCGATGTGCACAGGCCGACTCTTGACTACCCCCTTCCTTGTTGTGTCGCCCCGCCTGCTGATCTTGCTATCCCGGCGGCGTCTGTAGTCCGTGTTGCCATAGGAGGACATGCAGTAGCAGGGCTTCCAGGTGGGTCGTCGCTGCAGCTGGCTCTGCTCATGCGGGGAACGCTCTGTGGTCCACACGGGCACATAGTGTGTCCAGCTCTCTCCGTTGCGATAGATGCTGCCGGCATCCGCATCGCTGGTGTACACATGCTGCGGATAGTACTGCGGATAGTAGCCATCGGATCGGGAGCCACCTCTGCTATTGGCGGCATCATAGCCGCGATGCTCGCTGGAAAAGTTGGGATTCCACTGCGACTTGGGATCGTGCGGCGTTCTCGACTTGTGCTTGGAGTCGCCGCTGCTGGCACGACCCTTATAAATGGGCACACTGGCATCCTCTGCGAGGAAAGTGGGCGGGAAGAAAATCCAAAATATTATACAAATTGATTGAATTGCAAGTTATGTGACTAAAGTAAGTGAAGATTTAATAAGGAATACAAGCCATGATCAAAACATCCTCGGGATCCAAATTTGGATAGGTTTTGACAAAGTTATGGGAGTCTTGGGTGTTTTTCAAGGCATTTCTATGGACTATCTAGCTAGTGAAACCTAGTAGGCGACTTAGCTGGTGCAAAGGGGTCAGTGATTTCGTTAGTGAAACTTAGTAAGCGATTTAGCTGATGCAAAGGGGTTAGTGATTTCGCTAGTGAAACTTAGTAGGCGATTTCGTTAATTAGCTAGAGTTGCAGGTATACTCCAACCATTTCTGTAAGAGTATTGTATGTTATGTCTGCATTTGCTTACCCTTCTCGCCCTGCTGCTGTGCGGAACTCGTCTCATTAGCGTCGCCCTCGGCCGTAATCTCGAACGTGATGTCCGTGTGGATGCCCACACGTTTCTTGTGTTTGCCCAAGTCCGTAATTTCGACGCTCTCCTTGGACTCTGTGCGTTTGAGTTACTTTTAGACTAGAGCGCTACTCCATGACTCGAGTCGAGTCGAGTCGATTTAATTACCTTTCGTCTGCTGCTGGCCATCGCCCGTATCGACGGTTACACGCACGCCGTGTATCTTGGGCCGATTGCCACTGTTGCCACCACCGCCACCTCCACTTGCTCCAGCTGCGCTTCCAGTGCGTCCCGTGCCCTGATCATAGCCACCGCTACCCTGCTGCCCCTGCCCCTGTCCCTGTCCTTGTCCCTGTCCGCTTATAACTGGCACACCCGTCTGGTTGTTGTTGTTGTTGCTGTCCGCCTCATCGAAATCCAGCTTGGATGACACTTTAGTCGCCTGACCTGGTTACGTTTGCGGCCCGTGTCCACGTACCAGTCGACATCAGCGTTGTTTGTTTACGGTTTAGCATAGAAATTAGATTTAGCAGAGAAATTTTCATTTAAGTTATGCAAACACTTCGACATCCCATCCCCCATCCCGCATCGCCCAATCCCAATCCCAATCCCAACCCCCATCCGAAAAGAGCATCTGGCTAACTGGAGCGTGACCGTAAGTGGCGCAATTAGCTCACGCTGACTTATTTATGGATACATCTCTCTAAGCCGCACACAGCTGACTGCCTTCCAAAGTGGTCCATGCGCACTTTGACCAATTTTAATTGCACTTCAGTATGCAAAGTTTGCAACACTAACTAAGTAGATTATTACACAGCGGATGTGCTTGGATTTTGGTTTATATATATATAAATTGATTAGGTATACACAATCATAATTTGTATCTGGTTGATATAGAAAGTAAGAGTTAAGGTATTCCCTGTAGTTGCAACTGGGTTTTCTTCAATCCTTGCAACAAATATCGGAAAAATTGCTAAATTCAAATAGCCTTTTATTAAATATATTAAAAACTATTGTTTACTTTATTTTCTTGTAATTGTTTAGCCATACCAAATGGAAGCTTAAAATGCCCTTGAAGAAAGTTCTTTTTCATAATACTTTTGTGAAATCATAGTCTTTGAGTGGTTCTAATGTATTTAATTATATTTATGACCCACTTGCTCATTATTTATTATTATAATTATAATTAGTGTTTGAAACTAATAAGAATAAGCTAGAAAAGCTGTTTATCCCAACTACTTAAGAAAGTTATTATAAGTTCTTAAGTTCATTGGCTTAAGTTCAATTTTGGATATTTATTAATTGCTATCCAACAAAACGCAACATTGTATTTTGAAAACTTGGCTGTCTCTAAACAGACAGAAATTTGACAAATCTGTTTGAGATTTATGAAATTTATGATATTTGCACCATTCTATTAGTGATTTATCTGTATATTCATATATTTTTATTAATGGCTTTCAAATAATTAAAATAGTTGATTGCCCGTTAGAGTTATGAGGAAATAAAAATATGGTTAAAATATTTCCTCAAAAATATGTATCAAGTGCTTTTCGAATTTTGGCAATACGCTTAGACACAAAACTGCTACAAGACAGTATAGAACTTGTAATTTCAGACCATGTTCATTTTATGCCCAATCATTGTTTACTAGTTGCGAGTTCCTTCAACTCTATTTTCGGTAATTTTTGGGAGAAATGTTCTTGTCCATAGTTGCACGAAAATTCCCAAAGTACGGGAAAAGCCCCCACACTCTCTCATTTGATTAGCGTGGGTGTAATGCGCAGATAGAAATCTTTTCCCAAAAATAATGACAGCTCATGTCGTGCTAATTGGTAAATAGCCAATTGAGAATCACATGTCTGGAACAACCTTGGGCACAATGATGAGTCAACAGAAAGCAGCATAATCCCAAGTAGGCTACAGAAACCAGGAACATTTCGAAGCACAGACGAGAAAAAAAAGCGGGGTTTTAAGTATATTTAGAACACACGGGGTTTTTGATTAGTAATTGTTGAGTTGAGTTGAGTTTGTTTTGAATCGAAGCGCGTTTGATGTGCGCACTTGAAAACCGCCGAGAAACGACTAAAAAACAGCAACGTAAACCGACAGCAAACCGATTTCAAATATCTGCCGAGATTCATTAAAAAAAATAATGAACTAGCCAACTGTTCAGTTGTTAAGTTGCTAAAGTTGCTCAGTTGCTTAGTTGTTGTTTCGGTTTCAGTTTCAGTTTCTGTTTCTGTTCTGATGTTTGACGTTCGAGCATTTGAGATAACATCTTGACTGGGCCCCTAAGTGAGTCGCTGAGCTTGTTGCCGCACCGGACTGCCTGCAGTTGCAGCCAGCTTCTAATTGTAATGCGTATAAAGCTCTACCCCCACTTTAGCCCCACTGTAGCCCCACCAGACCCCACCCCTCACTAAATTGCCCGTAATCGTTTGGCTGGCATCTTTTGTTATTGTTTTTACTGAAGTTTCCGCTGTATCTTCTAGCTGCCATTGTTGTTTTCTGTGTTTTTTTTGTTCTCTGTTCTCTAAATTTTGTTTTGGTCTTTTTCATAATGCTCTCATCGTTAATCATGAGCTGGCTATAGCAATTATATATTTTGTGGCCATTTTGACAGCGCTCAGCGATTATATTCATTAGACGTCGCACCACCAAAATAATAGCAACCAAATCACATTCAAGTTCAAGTTGAGCTTCAAGTTTATTGCGTTTGCCCCTTGGCCAGTAATCCCCCCCCATCTCTTAAGCTGCTGTGCATTAAGGAACTATTTGCCGCAGATATTTGTCAGACTACGCCCCAATTTGGGCCTTTGTCTTGCGCCAAATTGCATTCGCCGCACACATGTTGGAATAATAATGTCAGGCCAGAAACAAATGTGCGAACCGTAAATTCTTTGCGTTCGATGTTTATACTCTGCTGCCGAAGGTAAGAGGGTAGATCGGTTTTTGTGCAATGTCCGCAAAGCTTACCGTCCGTCCGTATATTATCGTACGTTATCTGCTTCAGTCTGGCACCTCGAGTCTGACAGATCGACAGATAACACATCGACATACAAATCGATAACATATCGATATACAAATCGATAACAAACATAATACAACTCGATAACATATCGATATACAGCTCGATAACATATCGATATACAACTCGATAACATATCGATATACAACTCGATAACAAATCGATACTCCAATCAATAGAACGTGAATATCTTCCACAATTGTAAAGCTAGCCTCACCAAACTTCTGACTTCTTCCAAAGACTGCGACATGCTAATGCATTATTTCCCACCTGCTTTCAACTGTACTCCCAATATCCCAATAATATCAGAGTATTACTCGGTCGGTTACGTTCGACTGCATGGCTCTTACTTGTTTAGTTTCGGCCTGGGCTACTGTGCAATTAATTAGCAATTGCAATTGCCGCTGTCATTACGTGTGATAATTAAAAGGGCACAAGAGTCCTCCATTCGGTTCAAGTCGAGGCCATACAAAAGAAATTCTGGCAAATGCGTATGTCCATAAATTTGATGACCCGGATCCGGTCCGGTTCGGTACGGTGCGGTTCGGTGCGGTTCGGGTTGGTTCCTGCCCTCAGCTCGACTGCAAATGCACTTTAATCTCGAATTTATCAAGTGTAATAGTTGGGCCAAGGGTTCGGGCTCGGCCCTGCCTAATGGCTATGAGATTATTGTTTGGCCCGGAGCCGCAGCTCCAACTTTGCCGCACACTTTTGTAATCTGGCCGGATTAGAAGCGCACACACCCAACAACACCACAACCCACAGTCCAGGACATGTGTGGGCGGTGGGTCGAAGGGTGTGGGTTCGTCTTCTTCTTGCTCTTGCGTGCAGACCCATTAAACAGATGGATTTCGTTGTCAACATTTTTAATATACTTTTACTGCCAGTGGCACATTACATTACGACTGACTCGAATCTCATCTGGCTGTCCGCTCTGTCCGTTTGTCCTTCTGCCATTGCGTCTTTTTAATATTTGCATAAAATTGTTGCGCTGCTTGCCTGCCTGCAACGACTTAATTTTCATTGTTTCTATGCATTTATGTTGCATTCTTGCCGGACGGACTGGATGCACTCGACTGTAGCTGGTAAGTTCAAGTGCGTCACCACCCTCGGCCCCCTTCTCCAGCAACTTGTTCCTCCACCACTTGCATAACTCTCAGCTTCTCCCCCAGCATTCATTGAGATATTTCAGATTTAGTACTATAACTATTTTGTAGCATACTTTTAGGGCTGTGCTGATAATACGTTATATATATATACGTCATTATTTATTTAAAATATAATGTCTTTTATTTTATTATATGCAGCTTATCAAGTCTATAATTTTGATTACACAAAGCACATTTATGATTTTTAAAAATTTATTTTAGCGATAAAAGTGTACAAAAGTTGTGCGAGAGCTTTCTTTTAATAAATATAAAATTAATCAGGCAAATTTGTATTAATTTTCAAATATATACATGTATATATATATACATTCATACAAATACATATAAAAGTATATGATTATACTCTTATCAACAAGAGTCGATTGGAATGTGGCAGCAATTAGTTGCTTGAATGCATACAGTTGTTAATTTGATAAACTTCAACAAATCTTAGATTAAGTTCACTCAAATTGTTGCATTTCGGTTAAAGAGCGGCTCTCATTATTTTGTTCAATTTAATACTGTTTTTTTATTTCTAATTTAATATTATTTGTTAATAAACATATACATATAAACATTTTGCAATATTCATTCGTTTGTCATATTATTATTTTAAATGAAACATAATGTAAAATTTAAGGTATATAATGTAAAAGTAAGGTATCTGCAAGTCTAACTTATTAGCGGTTTGTTTTCCGGATTAATTCTGAATCTAACATTTTTGTTGAGCATTGAAAATATATTTATACAATTTGTTTGTATTAATTAGCAATTGTTTTCTTATTTTATCTTGTGCAATATTTATAATCTCGAACTTTGTTGATCGTTTGTCACTCAGAACAAACTTTTTGATTTATTAAGATTATATTTTGTCTTTATTGGATACGATTGCATTTATGTATGTAATTACCCAATTTGATCATAAACTGAGGAAAAATCGTATGGCGCAGTTGCCAAAGCATATGCCATATTCAAAGTACGTTGCTAGCATCAGATAACTGGAATCTCTTAAGTTTTTGGCCATAAATGTTAATTACACAAACTACACAGAAGTTCAAGCGCACAAACGTTGTTGAAAGCCTCTGTTCAGATACAGATGCAAAGATACGACATGTTTGGCCAACAAAGACAATACCGACAGACAGACGGACAGACAGACGGACAGACGGACGGACAGACAGGCAGATAGCCAGAGTGTGGCACAGACAGACAAAGGAGCAACTGGCAGAGCATGTGGCCAGTTTGCAAACAATTAAAATGGCAAAATCAAAATCGAAATACACAAATTTATGCGTCTAGCTGCCAGAGACATTTTACAATACCGAAAATAAATTGCACACAATTTTCGGAGGGGGCGGCTTTTGACTCGACTCGACTCGCCTCGACTAATGAAATAATGGGCCGGCTGAATTAAATTATGGCCTAACGATTCCCTCGAGAGGTCCCGACTTCGACTCCCACTCCCCGGTCTAGACAATAACTAAATTTGCACCCAAGGTAAAGGAAAACGTACAATTTGATTGCATTGTTACCGCTTGATTTCCACCACCCACCCGACTAGGAACAACCACCCCCAGAGCATCCAGTCATCCACAGTCACCCACTGTGATCCGAAGTACCTTCGCTCGATCCGCAAAGCACTCATTGACTATTCACACTCGTGTTTTTTTTTTACATATATATATAACTATAGTTATCGCCCGTCGCATTATTGTAATATTTTATTTTCTTGTTGTACAGCTTTGCAATATAAAATTTTTATTATTTGCTCGTTTACGGCTTTAGCTATGCAATCTTCGTTCGCTTTATCGTTTCTCATTTCTCGTTTTCGTTTCCCGCTTCTCGTTTCTCGATTCTTGTGTAGTGCGAAATTATCACAAAACGCATTGAATTTGCTTTTATTGTTGTCGGGTGTCGGACAACCACCCTCGCCAGCAACCTCATCCACACCCTCATCCTCACCCTCATCCTCACTGGCTGCACTGCAGCGGAAGCAAAGGGAGCGTCTGTCGTCTTATCGTTTCCCGTTTTGAGTGCACAACGCAGACGCCATCGTCGCTGCTGCTGCTGCTGCTGCGGTACAGACAGTCACAGTGGTGCCAGGTCAATTGGCAAATTTACACACAATATGTGAAGAAATTAGATAGATTTTTATACTGTTTATGACATCAACAATCGATTTTAAGTTAAATTTCGTGACTATAGTTTTTTAAAAAATATTTTTTTCGGAATCAGTGAGATAAAAAATAATTTAACAAAACTTAAATGTAGAATGAAGTAAGAGGAAAACCATGAACAAATTCGCTTAGAGTTTAAAAGTTCAGGTTCAGTTTTGAATGCATAGAAGGCAGCATCGGAAACCCTCAAAAGTTACCTCCAGTATGCTTAGGATAGCAAAACAAATAGATCTGGCCATGTCCGTCCGTCTCTCTGCCTGTATGTATGCAAACTAGTCCCTCAGTTTTTGAGCTATTACGATGCAACTTTGCACATAGATTTATTATTCAAAGGGACAGCACATTAGCCGAAATTGGCTGGATCAAACCACTAGAACTCATAGCTGCCATACAACTAAAAGTGGGTTTTAACAATATATTCCGAAAAATACCATAACATATCAAAAAATACTAAATTTACATTTAAAATCTAACTTATTTATCATTTGCTTATAATTTTGTACATTTAAGTATATCAATATCGAATACCAATCACTTTTTGTACTCTGATAACGAAGGTATAAGAGTGCATTGGTTTTGTCACAATTTAAAAATGTTGCGCAATAATCATTGTGTTTTGCTCCACTGTGCATGCAGGGTTTCTTTTTGCCACCTTTACCATCCAAGCCAGCAGGTTGCGCTAAGAGCAAACAATTTGGTTTGGCAACTGAAAATGGGCTCAGCCAGTGCAGGATGCTGCTGTTGCTGCTTGTACGGCTTGTGCGGCTTGTTGTCCGTCCGTCTGTCCGTCCGTCCGCACAAACTGCCCCTGCTGCTGCTCGTTATCAACTCCGCCCATTGCCCGGCACTTAGCTGACAATGAGCAGTGACAGCGCCGAGGACAATGATGGCTGGGGTGGCGCCCTTTTTTGGAGAGCCGCTTGTGGTTTCACCACAGACTCCGGCACGTCTGTTGCATCTGTCGCATGCCGGAACTAAACAACAACAGTGCCAACAGAGAGCGACGAGTGACAAGGACGAGGACGAGGACGAGACCCTCGAGCCAATGCAGCACTAACCAGAAACAGGACCCCGGCTCTGATCCCGATAATGATGCGTACGCATTGTCGATTATGATGGGTTTGATAGAGACGACAACTACTCGACTTGACATGCATGATTTAGTGCGCTGTTTTGCAACCTGCCCCGCAATCAGCCAGCCACCCACCCCCGGATACCCGGATACCCGGAGACCCTGATCCCTAGATCCCCCTCGTTGCCACTCGATGCCACTCGACTTTCGCTTCGTTTCCATTTGGCAAATTGCAAATAAGTCGCTGGGCAGTCGACTGCCGTGTGTGTGCCGTGTGACATTTCTCGCAAATTATGTTTTTCAGCGAGGCCAGCGCACCTAATCCGATTATTGTCTCTGCGCCAGCTCTCGCTCCCGTTCCCGCTCCCGTTCCCGCTCCCGATCCCGCTCCTGGATTCCAGCTGCAGTTTTGTATCGCTGCCAGCTAGCAGCATATGGCGAGAGCTGGCTCCGCATTTACGAGCATTGTCCTGGCTCACACAGGACTCACACAGTTACACACACGCACGCCCCGTAATTGGATTTCGATGACTGCAAATTGGTGATAATTTCGATTCGCTTCCGGGCAGCGAACGTGATTCGATGCAGCTCGCGAAATGTGAGCATCTGCGGATTTGGACTCTCTGTATGTTGTAGTATGTTGTGTGCCGGGTCGTGACTGGACAAACAAGGATTCGCAGCCAGCCACGAAATATGTATGCCAGGCTCCAAGCACATTTTCGCATTCGCTATGGCATTGCTTATCAATATTCCTAATGCTCAAATGGCAAATGCAAGACATACAAATATATATTAAGTGTGCTTATAATAGAAATATGCTAGATATAGTATATAATACACTTGTTATTCTCGGGATTATATTGCTGGTGCTCCCAAGTGCAGAGTAGTGGTCGAATTTTAAAAATACATTGCATAAACTTAAATTTGTTGGTACACACAGATTCGCAACCTGCAGATTATTAATTTTTCATACTTTTTTCACGATTGAGAAGCAGTTTGCAAGTTATTTTTGACTCCGAAAGGCTCAAAGGCAACTGATTTCAACCCGAGCACTGCAATTGTTTTTTTTTTCGGAAAGAATAATTTATATATATTTCAAATTGTGGCTCAATTTTAAAGCAAATTAATTGATCAATAAATATAAAATTATATAATCTTAAATTGGTGTTTCTAGCTAAATGTGCCAGACACCAGAATATAGATGTTGCGGTTTGGGTCTGGCAACGCCGTTAAGCCTACTCACCACAGCTTAGCTGAGGTGAATAAGATAGTTATGATCGAGAGGCCGAGGTGAAAGGTCTGGAATTCAAAGACGCTAATAACAACGACGATACCTTTACTTACTATTATCAGCTACACACTGAAACTACAAATCTAATCTTAATCTATTATATAAAATATCGGGAAAAACATAAAACGAATCCCGCAGATATAGACTAGATCCACTTGTCTGTTCACTGAGCATATAAACACATTTTGGTAGTTGGTAGGACTTTCTTCAGACTGCATTCAATTTACCAATTTGCAATGGTAGATTACCTTGCCTTAAGTTAAAATAACAATATTCTTAGAGCAAACCTCTCTAGTCAGATATTTGGCTGCCCAATCAAGCTGGATGTGGAGGCAGGAGAATCTGAGAGCAGGAGAGTCAAATGGGCACAACACTTTCGCTTTCGGTTTTGGCTTCGTAAGCCGCACTGATGTGTCTGGGGCTCATTACATTGGATTGTGCCCACGGGGCGTTTCGTGTCAATTTATGCAACTCTGCTGCAATTTCCGGTATATTAAAGCAATTTCCAGCCCAACGGCCACCGCAGCAATGGGGGAGGAACCTGGACTCTGGATGTGGACATGGCTGGTCATGACTTAATGCATATGAATATGTATCTGAGTGGAGTGGTTCGAGTGAGATGTGTGTGTGTGAGAGTGTGTGTGTGACGGAAATGCTCTCCTGGGCATTGGATTTGGACTAACCAAACTGCGGCTCCTGCCGCGCTGCTCAGATTGAATTTCAAGAGCAGTGCTCCGACAGCTTTTCAATCTCTTTGCGCAATTTTCCACCTAAATCAAAGTTTAGCGCCCCGCGGCGAACCCTTTGTAACACCCTAACACCCCTTACTTCCCAAACTTACCCACTTTAACCGTGTTGCTGTAAGACACATTCAGCGATGAGACGCAATAAAAATTGCTCAAAAGCTGCGTAAAAATGTCAAAACGTTTTAGCAGCATTGGCAGCACAATAAAAACGAAAATGAGAATGAAAATTCGCCAATGCAATTTATCTGTCGGGTGGGTCGTCAAGTGACGCTGCACCCAGGGGGACTGTTTGATTTACCGTCAACAGGAGATTAAAAAAAACACGAAAATGAGAAACTCACACAAAACTCAACGTTGTGCCCAAAAAGTGAATTAAGAACTTGTGTGGTGGAACGAAGCCACCAATCGCAGGGTGGTTCAGTCGCACAGACACGAGGGGGGGAGGGTCAAATTGAGTTGCAACACTTGGCAGGTTTTTATCTACGCACCACAATCAACCAGCCAGCCAGCCAGGCAAGCAGTCAACCAGGATGTCGGGTGGGTTCAGCAGCAACACCGGCTTTTGGCTTTTGGCTTCTGGCTGACCAACCAGGACATCGACGGCTAGCAACTGTTTTGTGTATTGCTGTGCGTTGATAACAAGATTTGTTTTTCAAAATTATGGAGGGTCGTACTTAATTACGTTGAAAAGCGCAACAGAACCACAGAAGCCATGAGCCAGCCACAGCCCGCACTCCCAATCCCAATTCCCGCTCAGCTCCCGCAATGCGGCAATTTAACTAAATTAATTTTAGAGCGTGCTCGTTCTTCGATTTGTGTAAAAGTGCCGGCAGCAGCAGTCAGAAGTCAAGAGAGTGTTTCGCCCAATGCTTGATTTTGGCCAGATACGGCAGACAGACAGACAGACAGACAGACAGGGAGGTAGCTAGGTATAGACAGACAGACACACCCACCCAATCTCTCCCTCACACACACGCATCCTTAGACAAATGTGGCTGGCATTATTCTACATGGATATTCCATTAAAGCAGCCGGCGAATTGAACAATTTTCACTTTATGATTTATTGTAATGAGCTTTTTATTTACGGCCGCTCGTTTCATTGTTGAAAAGTGTCTGCAACGTAGAAGCTTGCCTTTGGAAATTAAAAATTAATTAGGCATTTATCATTGGCGCTGTTCGCATCGAGAAGCGCTAACAGATGGCTCGACTTCTACGCTTAACTGAGTGCTACAAATAAGCCAACAAAGAGGGCGAGAACATAGGAACATAGGTTTTTAGTACAGCTGCAAATAATATTGAAGAAGTTTGTCAGATTGGTAGAGTCGGTACTCTGATTGTATTTTTAAGGAGTAGACAGAAAGCGAGAAGATTGTTTTGTTTATCACTGAATTTTTAGAGATATACATTTGATATTTAATAAAAATGAAGCAAGTCCATTTCAGGTATTGGTAAAAAAAGGAAAACAAGTGGGAAAGGATTATCTTCGGCGTGCAGAAGATTTTATACTCTTTTCGAACCTTTAGACAATTTTCACTCTGCTAACTGCAGCACTTTCATCTGTAAAAATTGATATCATATGATATCAATTTGAATTGAAATACTAAATTTATTTCCAGTTTAATGGCAGTTTTAAGGTATAGCGATCCGATCCGGCCGGCTCCGATCAATGTGATGTATGTTTGTATAATATGTATCTGTGCAAAGTTTCATTGCGATAGCTTTAAAAACATGGGATTTATGGGCAAAACTGACTTCCAGTTGTATGGCAGCTATAAGATATAGTGGTCCGATCCGGCCGGCTCCGACCAATGTGCTGTCCCTTTGAATAATAAGTCTCTGTGCAAAGTTTTATAGCGATAGCTCAAAAACTGAGGGACTAGTTTGCATACATACAGACAGACAGACAGACAGACAGACGAACATGGCTAGATCAATTTGTTTTATCATTCTAAGCATACTGGCAGTAACTTCCGGACAAACTTAATATATTATTTTCTTCGAAAAGAGTATAAATATATAGTCGGATGTGTATATTACACTATTGCTACTACACTTTGCCTTGATAGCCCAGAAATACTTCTAGAAGGAAAGTTTAGATTTTGTATCAGTATGTTTTGAAATCATAGTATATCCGAGGAAACTGTAAGGAAGAAATTTGTCTTACTCAAAGAACAATACACTTATTAAGTGCTCTACATATATGATCTTGATGAATTACTTTAAGAAACTAGTATTAAGTTATTATTAAACTTAAATAGCACTTGATAGAACCTTCTGCAAAGAATTGGAATTTGTGAACTCAAAATCAATATGCAGAAGTAGTATATAGTATAGATAAGTAGGATAGCTTAAAGGCAATCTATACAATCTTTTTTGGCAATCAACACTCTCAGTTTCAGAAAGTGATTATTATTCGTAAGTATCTATTACTAACAATCTATCTTTGAAAAAGTACTAAGCATCATAAAATCCGTACTATTATATGGAATTTTTGATGGGATAGATAGAACTGCATGAGAAAGATATAGGCAACAAATGTTTCGTTTTTGATAACATCTTACATTATTTTTAGTTATAACAGTAAACATAAAGTTAAAGGTTTGTTTGTACCTATTTTGTATATATATATTAGCCACATACATTATACAATTATATATAAATAAATACTAAATAGTATAACGAAGTGGTTGACTTTTGGTCAGCTTTTCAGATGTTCTGGTTGAAGCCACACTGATTTGTTTATTGCATAAAATTTCGAACCTAACTGATGATAATTTGCATTTAATTGTAACCTTAGGCAACCGAACCAAACACGTTTGTCAAAAGTTGAAGGAACTGGAATTGTCGTTAATGCTTAGTGCTGGCATCCTGCCCCTCGGTCAGCTGGCAGCGCGGAAAGACGCTGCTCTCGTAGGTCGGCACCATATACTTAATGTTAATAAACGCATTGGGTCCTCCACAGAACTCGAGCAGCTTCAGCGTGTCCTCGATGACATCGCCAATGCGCTTGCTGCGATCCGGATCGACGCCCTCGCCCAGATTCACATTGACGTTCTTGTACAGATTGCAGACGGCCAGCAGCTGGCGATAGAAGGGCACCAGGGCCTGTCCCACGCAGGGTCCTGCAAGGATGCAGGAGAGTTAGGCAAGTACTCGGCTGATAGACTGAGAAGAAGAACGACATCCCGGTGATTTGAAGCCGTTAACTTTTGAGCTCTAACTTAATCTTAGTTTCTCTTCTTTCACATTCAATAACAATCGCTAGACTTTCATTAACATAGCTCTACTTTCAAGAATGGACATCCAGAAGTGGGAAGGAGTGCAAAACTTACCCAATCGCACCATCAGCTGCAGCACCTGGAGCGCAGAGATTATGATGCGCTTGTCGCGCGTCTGGAAGGCACGCTTGAGCGGCAGGATCAGCTTGGGCAGCACTGGCAGGACCTTGTGGGGCTGGCGCATGATCAGATCGACGGCTGCATTGACAGCCAGCAGGCGCGTATCGCTGTCGATGTCGGCCAGACCATCCAGAAAGATTGGCAGATAGTAGCAGTAGTCGAGATCCTCGGGTGTGCAATGCCAGCGCAAGGGTCGATCCTTGGTGGGGTCCTGCTTGTTGCTGCGACCGGACAGAGCCACTGGAATATCGCCGCGCATGAAGTAGATCTTGAAAACAGTTTCCCTAACTGGCTGACGCTTAAATATGTCGATTCTGCAATCAAGGATTTGCATTATTAGTGTTCCTGCTCGTTCCTCAAACCTATTTCCTATATTGGATTGAGGGTTATCTGGTGTCTTGTTGCCCAAGGATAAGCAAGGACTTATAATTGCATATCTTTTGTTTAAGCTCACTTACTTTTTGGGTGGCTTGACAACGGTACCCTTCTGCAGCGCCTGATAAGTAAAGGCGGGCACCTCACGTTTGACCTAGGACAGAGCTTAGTTCAGCCTAGATCCTTTGATCCTAACGGCAGGACTACTTACCCGCCTGGAGCGCAAATAGAGCAGCTCGCGACAGACTCGACCCGGCTCATGAATACGCTTGGCACGCTCATGCAGATCCGGACACTTATTGGCGTTCATAATTATTAAATGTAGAAAACTATGCGGTATAATTGTTTGAAATTGAACAAGACTAGACGATACTGCGACCAAAATATTGTTGTTGCTTGAATGGGCTACTAGGTGAAAATGCCAGGGAGTCATAGGCTGAACACTGCTGCCTCATAAGCCTACTGCGATAGCTACTGAGCTGCAAGCGAAGAGCAAATAAATTACTCGTATAAATATAGGAAAATATATGCATATTTCTATTTATTTAGCATTTGCTTATCAAGACGTCGACACGCCAGCAACCAGCCCCATCGACAGGATATAACTGAGGGGGGAGACAGGGACTGGGACTGGGACTGGGACTGGGACTGGGACCTAACACCTAAATGTCTCTAAAGTGCCATAAAGGGAAAGTGCAAACATTTGCGCACTTTATCATCTTTTTCCATTTCCATGTAACCGGTAACTGTAAATATTCTGTAACGCCACCAATTACGGCGTCTGTCAGAAAGTCTGCAACAGCCCCCAGGCCCCTACTCACCCACTCAGCCCCCCCCATTCCCCCTCACAATTTTACACTCGTGTCTCTAAGCGCATTAACCTACTTTAGGCCTTGGGTGCGAAGGAGACACGTGACTTGCCTATCTAGCTTTCCATCTAGCTTCCCCCTCTTAATCTCTCTCTCTCCCTTCCTCTCTCTCTGCGTGCTCTTAATTAATTAAAATTCAACATGCGAATTAGGTTTTCATCTGTGCGACGCTGACTTTTTAATTACCCACGCACCGCTTTTCACTTTCATTCAACTCCGTCGCACGTCGCGATTTATCCGTTTTAATAAAGCGCTGCTTACGCCCCCTCCCCCTCCCCCACCGCCCACATCTGCCACGCCCCCTCTGGTATGTAAATTGAGTTAGAAGCGTTTAGGATAATGGGACATAAGCCAGCGGCATCCGAGATGCCAAACTGGCGATACGAGCTGTTTGTTAATTGTCGAAATTGGCGCGAGAATATGGCAATAAGTAATATCGAATTACACTGAGAGAAAAGACTTGCAAATGTGCAGGAAAATAACTTAATGCATACTTTAGGGTTAGGAAAAGTATAACGCCTTCATGATTATAAAAAATCGAAAATTATACATAAATAATAAAGAAGTTCTTAAATTAAGAAAATAATATTTATTTTATTTGTGAGCTCTTTTAGATTTATATGAAAGATTTCTATATAAAATAAAAATCCTTTTCCTTACTGGACTTAAGAATAAGGTGGACATGTTTTCAGAACTCAACTCTTGAAAAATGACAATAATGGAACTTATTCCAAATTCATCTAAATTTTAGTAATGGAAATATATCACAAAATGCAGAATTTCATTCTCTGACCATGGGAATTGCGACTTGAGCTGGAATTTGCTAACTATTTGATACAATATGTATTTTTTCCGAGTGTACATAAGCTGGGAAATCGTCTAATCACGTACATCCTTCTAAGTTAAGCAACAAATGATTTGAAATATCAAATTAAAGTTAACATTTGCATGATAATAATAGTAGTAAGTTTAACAGCCTGAACATGAGCATGTTAACAAGCTAATATATATCGTAGAGCAGGACTATTAAAGGCATTAACTAGCTGGATTGGGTGTCAGCATTGTATAGACATCAAGGACGCCCACACATGTTTTGCGGATTACCCTATAATAATAATCTCGAAATTTTCAACATGTTATTAACAAACATTGGGAGCGCAAAACAAAACAAAAGCATCAGCCACAATCCTGTCCAGGACATTTTAATGACACGGTATACCACATGCCGTTAGTGCCCGACGCTAACAAAAAGGTCCTCCAAAAATCGGCCTGATCATAATTTATTGGAAAGCATTTCACTAAAAAGGACGAAATCAAAACAAAGCCAGCCAGCCCGAGTCCTGTGCGCCGATGTCCTTTGGGTTTGGGTGCGTTTGTCTAGCTGACACTTTCATTAACAAAAAGTCACAGCGTTGACAATCAGCCTGCTGCTGCTGTGTGTTGTTGTGTGTGTGTGTGTGTGTGTAGTGTGTGTGTTCCTGTTGTCGTTTTTGCATTGTTACAAAGTGCATGTGGAGATGGAGGAGGAGCTGGGGGAATGGCTGTCACACCTCTTGATGACCATACGTCTCTCTGTCTGTCTGTCTGTCGTCTCTGACATTGCTGCACTGCGGCACGTAAATCTAAACAGCCACTGACAGCTTTCAACTCGCCTCCTTCCACATCCCACCACCAAATATCCTTTGCTTGCCTCCTGCTTGTCTGCATTCCGACCGCACCGTAAGCGCCTTTTTATGTAGCTAGAAATGTGCAATCCGGGGGCAGAGCCAAATCGGTGGGCGGCTGTCACATCTTGAGCGGCACACAAGCCATATATCTACAATCTGCACATAAACACATGTGCACTTAGAAAAAATCCAATTGAAAACACAAATCTTAGACTGGAGAAAGAATTTTCCTTCCCACAACATTTTTTTCTGTATGCCCAAAATTTTTAAATGTCAGACATTCATTTCATTTTGAAACCGCAGACATAGAGTTTAATAGAGTTACTCAAGTTTAAGAGTCGATTCTGATGTCATTTTGAAATTATTCTTTATCAACATATCAACAGTTCATATCCTTTGTATATGGTTAATCTCGGACTTAGAACATTTGTTATAAATTAGTAAATTTGTCCTTTCAAATGTGAAGCTTTTTCTCATTTTAGTACAGTTTCAAATCAATTATTTGAAAAACTTTATTATCAAGTTTCATCATCTGAATATTGTTCCAAATCATTATATTTTTTTAAATTTTAAAAAAGAACGTTGTATATTTGTTTTTGAAGCATACCAAATCAAAAGAAAATAATACCAGCTGATAGTAATAATAGTTATTACTAAAATCTACTTCAGTCAAGAATATTTATTTCTATTTATATAAAAGAATCAATAATAATTTGTATACAAAAACTAAAAATAATAATTCTTAATACTAAACTTCAGTGAAGAATATTTATTTTTACTTTATGCTTCATATTAAAAAACCAAAAATGATTTATATATTAAATTTAGAAAATTCCAAAACAAATTGTACATTAAATTTGAAAATTAAAACTACAACAGCGTCTTTCTCTGAGTGTAACTATCTATCGATATATGTATGTATATAAACGAGTTTGCATATAGTCGGGTTGTTTGTCTAAAATTGACATCGCTTGTTGCTCCGCCTGGTCAACATCATCCGGAGTTGGGCTCTGGCCATCAGTTGCCATCAGTTGCTTTTGTTTTGTCGTCATTCTCGTTGTCTGGCTGGGATTTTATATATGTTTGTATATATCGCAGCTCGCATACATTTTGAGCGCTTTATTGTTTGCTCAAATTGAGGCAGTAATCGAGTATGCGACTAACAGAGTATCCGACTATCCGGCTAGCCGAGTGTTTGTAGGTGTTAATCTAATAACTGTCAAATGCAGCATGTTGATACTCCACTTGGAGTATCCACCAGGCGGTGCATACATATATTGGATATTGGTTAGATGGCTTTTCTATTACCCCCAAATTGCTCTGCAAATTGATGTGTGTGTGTGTGCCAAATGACAAAAGGGAGGAGCTCTGCAAATGTGTTTGAGCTGTACGGAAGTGTAACTGGTTCATAAATAATATTTATGATAATAACTTTTGATAAAAGCTCTTTTAAAATAGTCAGATCAGTTAAGTATTTTCTTTAGAGAATTTGATTTATGTATTTCGCATTTGATTTTTATTTAAAGTCGACTTAAAAGAGGAGAATATTTTGAAATTTTAATTACAGCTAACATTTATTAAATTATATTAATAAATTTATGTAAATTAAATGGGAAATTTATTAGGAAAAGCCCAAAGAAAAACTTTAAGCACAAAATAAAAATTAAAAAATTGTTGTAATAAATAAGTAAGACAACGAATATCTTAAAATATATATAAATGATATGTATCAAATTTTGCTAAAAATAATACAGACAAATTAAGAGATCTTCGACCTCAAACAAACATTCAAACTATTAATATACTATATTAAATTTAAAGCTATACAGTCATATTGAATTATTTGGATTTTTTATTGATTTTTATGTTTATTTAAACAATAAAAGTACAACAAATGTGTATAACTGCCATAAATCAGAGTTCAGCTCGGCTTCATTTTCCAAAAACACAACCTTTTAATAGTTTCAGTATGTTTGGCTCTCGATTTATTTGGTTCAATTGCTGAATTGCTAGCAACATATCCAAATATTTTTTCTGCATCACTAAATGCGCATAAAAAAATCCAACCATACCAAATGTGTATAGAGACATGCATGCAACAAACTGTCCTGCAGACAGGATGAGCCCAGTCAAGCATTAAAATCGGAAAAACAGCACTCTGAGAATTCCAGCATAGACACAAGCCCCAAGGATAAAGTGGGGGGAGGCGAAGGGGGCACAGTTGCGATATAAAGTCGCTAGCATTTTTATGAGTCGTAAATCGAAGCGATAAAATCACACGACCAAAACATCGCTGCTATGCTCTGGTCTGGTCTGGTCTGGTCAGCTCAGCTCAGCGCTACTCTGTCCAGCTGTTCGTCTCATAAGTCACACGATAAATTTTGCAACATTGCGCTAATGACAACAGCATCAAGGAGGAGGAGGAGCAGCAGGAGCAGAAGGGGCAGCAGTTGCAATCGCTGAAAGTCCGATTCCAAAAGTCGGCGCCATTTTGCGACTACAAACGACGGAAGTTCATTATTGTCAGTGATTAATGACATCACAGACGAGGAGTAGGAAAGCAGCAGGCAGCAGTCAGCAGGCTGGCGGCATGGGGCAGGGGCAGCAGTTCTTGCCTCTGCGGATGCCACATAAGTTAGCCAACCAAATGCGCTGACAACAAGCAACATTTGCCCGCTTGTTGTTCTTGTTGCTGTTGTTGTTGTGTATCTGCTGCTCTGCTCTTGGCAGTCTCTCCCTCTATGACATTTATGGGTTTACTACTTCCGGCAGAGCAACAGAAAAAAAAGACGCACAGTGCGTTGCAGTGCCTATACACTAAGAGAAAAAGTAAGACTTCAATTGAGTTCAAATACTCTTGAAACAAGTATGCGAAAGTTTAGTAAATTATGCTAAATTAAACACAATCTGATCAAAATCAGTTGAAATAAGTGAGATTTTATATTCTTTAGAGTCTTTAAGCTTTAAAATCCATTGCGACTAATTCTTAACATGCTTTGTTCAAAATTTCTTAAATTAAAGTTAGAAATGTCCTTTGAGAACTTAACTTTGCCAAAACTAAACCGATTTTAAAGCTCGACGCCAATTTGTTTATGGTATTTCCTCTACTTTTATTCTATATTGAAGTCTTGTTCAATTTATTAATTTTCATTTACTGTCGACAAATATTTGATTTCAAAAAATGTAATCACGAAATTATAATTATTTTCGATTGTGGGCGACACATTTAGTATAAAAATCCATAAGATAACCGATTCTGGGGATGTTCATTTTTGAGTCTAAAATCAGGCCAAATTAACAAAAATTTTAGCTTGTAAAGTTGGAACTCACATAACTTTGCCAAAACTGAACCGATTTTGAAGCTCGGGCCAATTTGTACAGGATTTTACTTCTTTTTTCATTCTATTATTAAGTTTTGTTAAATTTATCAAGATAAAATATAATATTGTAACTGATAACTACTGAAATATCACGAATTTCGGACTTTCGTTTTCAAAACTTGTGATTCTTGAGCTAATCTCTTATAACTGTAATTGAAAATTCTAGCTTGGCCTTACTATCACAAATATTTAATACACATCTAAGATGGTCTAACTTTAGTAGCAGTTTAGATATTTGTATGAATTTTGGACAACTGAAATTATACTTGAATTAAGATCAAAGTTGACTTTGACAATCTAAATCTTTCACTCCAAACATGTCGCGACTTTTCGCTCCGTGTAGTCGTCCCGACATGGGCATTGCAGTTAGAGCCTTGAGAGAGCGACTAGCTGTTGACAATGCCTGGATGCGTGATTGAGTCAGTGCGTCTGCTGGCGAGTGAAATGCATTGCCCGTACGGTCTGAATGATTAGCGCGCCGATTTGGCAGGCGATTGAGTGCAAATCGGGGATAAGGAGCAGCCAGCAGGAGCAGCCAGCAGGAGCTAGTGCTTGGCTGGCAACACTCAACTGAAGTTGACTTGCTGCCAACTTTGTCCTTGGCTCTGGCGTTTCAACAATGCAGCGCTAAGCGCCATTGACAACGGCACGCACCGGCCAGGACAAGCGGAGGGGAGTGTGGGAGCAGGGGGAGCAGGGGGAGAGATTGTGATGATGTCCTGGTACGACAAGTGAAATTAATTTCAAACAATGCAGCAAACAGAAGACAACAGCAAGCAGCATACGACGACAGCCGAGCAAATTAAATAAAAATTCCAACACGAACGCAACACAACAGACATTGAGCAGGAGCTGGCAGGACTAGGAGTAATAGGGAGAGTCGGGACAGGAGCCAGGAGCAGCAGCTGAAAGTGCTCACAAGTTTTCATCATATGGCAGAGCTTCTTCTAACTGCCGCTACGTGCCAACGGAATGGAAGGCGCTGCCGAAAAGCTGTTAAGAGCCAAAACAGCCAACTTGTCGAAAATTATTTCATTTTAATTATGCCAAAGGGCAACCGGCGTACCCAACCAAACCAAACAAAACTAAACTCAACTGAACGCAACCGAACTGAACTGAACCGAACCGAATAATGCTGTGGGACGTGTCGAAATGTGTCGCCATTTTGCATGCACAAATGAAATCACGTCACAGCCAGCAGGCAGCCATATTTACACACACACACACACACACACACACACACACACACACACACACACACACACTAAACTCCCTTTAACGGGCACGCCTCCTTCGTCTCCCTCTGTCCTTCGCAATTCGCAGCCACCTACAACTTTAGTCGTCATTATCAATTTGACTTAATTGACGTCGCGTTGCTTCGAGTCGTGGCATAAAACTGGTCGTGAGTCCTCGTGCGCTATCGTTTGCGGTCGTGAGTCGTGAGACGCATTGTGTGCGACACTTTAAAAGCATTTAGACGACATTTATTTGTTGGCTAAAGTGCGCTAGAATAGCTGATTTATTAAATTGGACACTTGTAAGAAGAGCTGCCAGGCTACTCACATATTTTAGGTAGTACGAATATAGTCTATACTATTTCGATTAGTATTAGTCGTTATGTTTATTTGGCATATTATAGATAATTTTAACTTTCCAATATCAAACTAAACATAATAAATAATAAAATAAATTTTTACGTTATTCATACGCAGGCACAGTGATTATTTAGGCAAAACATTGCTAGTTATAATAAGTTGAACAAAAGAAGATGGATTTTATGCTCTTTTTGAGTCTGTAGACCTACATATATAAATTTAATATAAATATCCATTATGAAACTATTGAAAAGTGTCGATAGTATCGTTTGTGGCGGCTATCGATATGATCAAGTGGAGGCATGGGCGATTATTACACTCAGTGAAAAGCTCGCGATCAAAAACGTTTACAATTGTAAAATGTTTCTCAATAATCGCAACTTTGCATATACATATATGTATATGTATATATATATATATGACTGATGCTATGACTGATTTAAACAATTATATCAGCTTTGCTGCATATATATGACTGATGCACGAAGTCGCCTCATGCAAAATATTCAGATTACAGCAATAACTTGTAAACAATTATATCAGCTTTGCTGAGGTCACATGGGAAAGGGTAATTACAAGCTGGGGATAGGCCCGGGGCGTGTGAATGGAATCGTCACAGATGTATGTATATGCCTAAAGGACACATTTCTTTTGGGGTTACGCAGACGCTCATCAATATGCAATTGAGTGGGGGACAATGCTTTTTCAAACGGGTGCTAAGGGTGATTTAGCTTGCGGTTATTCTTTCTCCACATTAAGTATTGTATTAGACAAATGAGTTGTGAAGTGTGCAAAAGCAGAGTGGTACAGATTTTTGAACCGATTTATTAACTGCTTTCGTTTTTAGATCACTATACTTTGGGTATTTGAGAGATAGATGCATGAGATAGATATCAAAGATTGTAGATCCAAAAGCTCAAATATTATGTAAACAGATCTGTATTTCCAGATTGGCTATCAATGTAAAGGCTCTAGCTCACAAGCAAATGCCATTTGTTGCTTACAGCTCGCTGTGGCCATAGTCAGTTTTGGTCCCTTGACATACTCCAGATAGACACAGAAGCCAGCGCTAAAGCGTGAATCATTCGATTGCCTTTCTTGGAAGTTCGAGAAGCTCATGGGTTCGGGCTCATAGTGCCAGTAGTAGTTGTCCAGCGAGCTGTGGTCCAATTCAGTCTGCGCCATACTGCCGCGATGGCCGCCGGTCCAGAAGAATGGATGGGTGCCGGAGTGGGCATCGTGGCGCAAATAATTGGTCAGGTAGCGCATCTCCTCCCTGGAACGGACCGTCAACAGTCTGGCATTGGCATCGAGGGTCTCGCAGGCGAAGCTGGCACTCAGCCAGTCCAGCTAGGATTGGGAAGGGCAAAGTTGAAGGAGAGGCACAAAGAGACCAGGCGACTTACTATGGTGGGTACACTGAAGATATGACCATTATACGACACCTTATAGTAATCATAGGTTGGCTGTAAAAGACACACAGAATTCAAAATATTTGAGTTACTCACTATTAAGTTGTAATATAAATAATACCAAGTGGGGAAGGATTATCTTCGGCGTGCCGAATATTTTATACTCCTTTCGAACCTTTTGGCAATTTTCACTCTGCCAACTGCACCACCGAAATATTTAATGACACATATCTTTGCTATTTATACGTCAATCAATTTGAAATTTTACACATTATTGACTTATAAAGATGTTCAAGTGTACAAGGATATTTAAGGCGATAGCTTTGAAAAGATCGAATATATGGCCAAAACCGACTTCCAGTTGTATGGCAGCTATAAGATATAGTGGTCCGATCCGGCCGATTCCGACCAATGTGCTTTCCATTTGAACAATAAGTCTCTGTGCAAAGTTTGATCACGATAGCTCAAAAACTGAGGGACTAGTTTGCATACAAACAGACAGACAGACAGACGGACATGGCTAGATCAATTTGTTTTGTCATTCTAAGCATACTGGCAGTAACTTTTGGGGGTCTCCGACGCTTCCTTCTATGCATTACACACTTCAGCACAAACTGAATATACTTTTTTCTACGAAAAGTGTATAACTATATATGAAAATATTTAAATTACTCACTCTTAAGTTGTAATATAAATAATAAAAATACTTGATTTGTACTCACTGCTTTATTGGTGGAAAAAAAGTAGCACTTGTCGCCAATCTCCACAAAGGGCTTCATACAGTGGGCTGTGAATGAGTGATGTTAGCCCGACCCGACTATGCCAATACACTGTCTGAACTTACGCCGCCAGAACTCTAGATAGATGCAGCCATAGCTGGCCACAATGAGCAGGACGAGTGTCAGCAGCTCCCAGGATTTGCCCATCTGCATCATCCTCTCGCCAAATGCAGACTGCTTAGCAAATCAAAGGGCTGTCCGGCTTTTATGGAGCTGCAACTTAAAGCTAAATGCAATTCTAACACAGAATGTCAAGAAAATGTTGATGGAATCGAAATACAACAGATGTAAGCAGATATATTTGCAGGCAGACTGCTTTTTTGTTTATAGTCAAGCGATCAATTTCTTTACAGTGTAAGAAGTCTGTGTATATAGTGTGATGTGTATTTATGGCAACAATCAAAACAGTTAGTGACTCTATGTTTGACTCTTTTATTTTATATTTATTTCTCATTAACGAGACTTTGCCATTGCTGATCTTTTCTTTGTTTGTTATGCCTTAAAAGGCTACATATAAAGTATATACAGAATATTGTTGTGAACACTAACAGATATGTTAATGGATTATATCGGAGAAACTCCAACCGAATTTGTCGCCAAATCGATTCGTATTCACATATATAAAACTGATCGTAACCCCAAGATCTGACCATAAACAGCTGCGAATCGACTAGTTTTAGACTCAGAAAACTCTGTGGTGGCGGACTCTCACCGGGCAACCATCTGGTGTAGGTTAGAGTCTTCTTGAGAGCATTCCAGCTGTATGGATACTCACTATCGAAACTGTGGCCAGATGTCGAAAAAGTGCTCCCATTCCCATATCCTTTCGAGAGCACGTAATTCTGCAGCTCAATCATCTGAGTGGAAGTCAGCACGGATACGAGTTGTCCACCGTTTTGCATACAAGTTTGGCGCACTTCGAACCAGTCCAAAAATTGCTGATCCTAGTTCACAATAATAATGATTAATCATCATGTTATCGCCTATCGATAACGAACTCTTACCGTGCTTCCATTGCCAATGTAATATTGTGAATTGCCAATCTGCTCGAATTTGTAGGCAATTTGGCAATGACAGCTCGTAGCTGCTGCTCCAAGGATTAAGAATAGTAATGAACGCATTTCCGTTTCGTAATAATATTACGTCTTTTCAACGCTGCATCTAACCAATGACTAAATGGCGTCAAAGTTGACTTGCATTAAACTTGCCTTATCGGAATGGTTTTTTACACAATGCGGGTTGCTGATAAGCTCTTATAATATGAAAGGGTTGTTATTTATTTATTTATTTATTTATTGTCGACTATTGACAGTCGACACAAAAGAATTTATATAAAATTATAAAACATTTAAAGGTATATTCAAAATGTACCTAAAATTTAAAAAATTAAATTAAATATAAAAAGTTAAAATTACGTTAAGTTCTGGGGATATCAATAACAAAATTAAAAAACTGGTCCAACAATTGTTGCAAGGATTGGGGAAAACCCAGAAAAACCCAATCAAACCAAACATCAATAAAAAAAATTTTTTTTTAGTAGTTTGTTGATATAGAAAGGAAAAAAATATTTGTCATGAGTTAAAAAGACATAAAGTGAAATAGAGGATAGAGAGAGAAGAAAAAAGAAAAGTAAAGGAGCGAAATAAAGATATAGTAAGAAAAGAAAAGGGAAAATAGATTTAACTTAACACGGTCAGAGGAGTCCCGTAAATACAAAAGAATATAAGATTTTATTAATGGGAGAGAGAGCTCAACCGAGATTACATTAAAAACGTTATTG
Organism: Drosophila flavopinicola; assembly: GCA_035042425.1. Classification (NCBI taxonomy): domain Eukaryota; kingdom Metazoa; phylum Arthropoda; class Insecta; order Diptera; family Drosophilidae; genus Drosophila; species Drosophila flavopinicola. Next base: position 1,081,754 of record JAWNLL010000165.1, read on the forward strand.
TAGTCCTTGCAAAGAACACGAAGAGGATTGTGCAAAGCGTAATCAGTCGTACATGAAGGTAAAATCAAGGGGACGTAGTTTCTAGTTGGCCCACTAGGAACAAAAAAGTTTAGGCGAGCTAACAGAAAGGAAGAATCTATGTCGCCGTTAATTAACTTGTGTAGGAAGACAACACCAAGCGTTGTTCTACGGTTAAGTAACGACGGAAGATTAATAAGTAAAAGCCTACTGGAATACGATGGCTAACGGAGATTGGGATCCCAGTTAAGTCCACGTAAGGCAAAGAGCAGAAATTGCTTCTGAACGGATTCTATTCGCTCTTGGAAGTTTGGGTACTGCGGACACCAAATACATGAGCAGTATTCAAGGATAGGACGAACTAGAGAAACATAGAGCAGTTTTGTAGTGAAAGGATCATTAGATTCTTTCGACCATCGCTTAATGAAGCCAAGTACACATTTGGCCTCATTAGTGATAGTCGACATATGCAGATTAAAGGAAAGCTTGTTATCAAAAATGACTCAAAGATCTGTGATACAGTGTGATACAATCGAAGGCAGGTCATTAATGAAAACAGTAAACAATAAAGGTCCAAGATGACTACCTTGAGGTACACCAGAAGTAACGTGAACCATTTTCGAGGTAGATGACCTAAGCAATACTCTTTGTGTGCGACCTTTCAAATAGGTGGCGATCCATAAAAGAAATGAGGAGGGGAATCCTATACAGCAAGATATCATGGTTAACAGAGTCAAATGCTTTGCTGAAGTCAGTATATATAACATCAGTTTGCATTTTCGATAGAAATGCATCATTTACCAGGGAGGTAAACTCAAGCAAGTTGGTCGTAGTGGACCGACTCTAAAAATATTAGTCCTAATCGGTTCTGAAATTCTGAAAACCGCACATTATACTTAGTTCTGATAAGGTACGTCAATGTTGTTACTTACACATATATGTATATATATATGTATACATACATACATATTTTACAATCAAAGCCTTCGACAAGAGTGCTTCACCCAAGTACTCGGTTTTGAACTGCCCTTATATAAAGAATATTATATAGTATCATGAAAATTGTTTTTAAAATAAATGGCATTATAATGTGTAAGCAAATTTAAATTGTAAAATTATGGTCGGTCTTATTGAAAATGTGAAATATTGAATATTAAGTGATATGATAAAAACATTTTGGTCAGTAATCGATAAATTGATACACGAGATATCGATAAAATGAAAACATTAAGTAAAATTCAAAAAGCAGCAAACAAAAAATATAAAAAAGACATAGAAAAACTAACGTAAAGTTAGGAAAACAAACAATATAAATATATATATAGATATACATATAAATTAAAAAAAATAAATCGATTTATTGTAGTTGCAGTGCATTTTGCTAACAATCGAGGCAATTGAGTTGCTGAGTGTAAGCAGACAAACTGGAGCTTATCAAGAACATATACTACAGACATTATGAGGTCGGCAAAGGAACTTTATTGAGTGCAGCTTCATCTTGTGCGTATATGTAGTGTCAGCAGAGTCAGTGCATCACGGTCGGCTCATTGCTGAGCAGCTGCTCGCAGATGTCGACGGCTCGGCTGTGGCAGGACTCGGTGCTCATGACCAGCTCGCCCGCCTCCAGGGTGAGCAGCATGCAGTTGCGGCCCATTTGGGGCGTCGGCTCGCCCGGCCGCCAGTTGGTGTAGTTGAGGCTGCGGGCGCGTCCAAAGTAGTTCCAGTAGAACTGCAGATCGCCCGGCCAGCGATGGCCGGCGCTCCAGAACTGGGTGCCGTTCTGGTAGCCATTGGCATACAGATAGTTGGCCAGGACGCGCATCTCCTCGCCGCTGTCCAGGCAGACGCGCGACGTCCGCTTGTCCTGGTAGCAGAAGTTGCTAAACGAGTTGGGCTGCACACGCGTTTTGTGCTCGGAGTCAGTCAGTCAAGTGGAGATCTGGGCTGCTACTCACCAGCGGCTGCTCGTCGGCTATGAAGTAGCAGTAGTGGTCCTGCACCTTCTCGTACGGCACCTTGCAGCGCATCCCAGCGGCCACCGGCAGCAGCAGTCCGACACCGAGACTGAGTCCCAGGCACACGCAGAGCAACCTCAATTGGCAGCTGTTTGGCATTGCGGCCCAAAACAAACTGCACCTGAAATAGTTACGCTTATCGCCTATCGCTTATCGCTTATCGCTCTCAGCGTTGCCGTCGATAAGGAAACGCTCTCTAATCAGCTAGCACAAGGCTCTCTCTGATCTACACTCAAAGAAACAAAAAATGAGTACGATCGAAACAATCATATCTAGCCATAAATCTTAACTTATCTTCATTACTTGCAGTATTCAATTTATATCATTAAAGTTTGTATATTTATGTTAAAATCATATTGATTGCAAAACTGATAGTTACACCTATTTGTTTGAGTGTACAAACGCGAAACTGCGAAACAAGATTCCTCAACCTAATTGCCCTATCTCTCGCTCTCCCTCACCCACATTCTCGCTCTTTCTCTCACACGTACTTCCTGTACCAGAACTGATAAGGAATACGAAATAAGAGTATGCTAATATATTGTTTAAGTTGGTTCTGGCTTTCTGTATTATCAATAGCCAGCGAAAGAGTAGTGGACTAGAAGATACCCTGTACTGCATACCTAAATCAAACTCATTTAACTTTTATATGTTGATCTAAAACGAATCGATTGAAAAAACTATAGTTTTTATCAAAATATTTAAATATATTATTAAATAAATAAATATATAAACATTTAAAAATTTAAATATTTAAATATTGAACAAAAAATTGTATCAATTGTACATGTCGAAGCTGATCGAATATTTAAAAATAGACAATCCACAAACTCTCGATTTTATTTCCCCTACTCAGAAACTGTTATACGCGCTTCGGTGAACGCTCTAAAAACAATTTCCACCAGATGGCGCTGCTGTTACTTCTCCAGCATTCTGTTGTTCTTTGATTCGTTTCCATTCTGTTAACTTAACAGACGAAGAGCGACGGCGAAAACACTTTAGTGCGCTGTAATTGTTGCACTGAACAGCGCAATATTCAATATATAAATGTTTGACGGAACTGAAGTACAGATGCATTTGATTAAAAATACAATTTTTGTATTTCAAATGTAACTAACACCTCAATATATAGGACTATGCATTTAATAATAAAAAGTAAGTACACAAAAATCAGTGTTTGAAAACAACGCGCCAAGAACATAAACAGCTGTTTCAACAGTCGCCGAGCAGAGCAATAACATTTTAGGTAACTATCGCTGTTAGCTGGCAATGTTTGCGTTAACAGGCCTGTTATTCATAAATTTTCTGTTGAAGCGTGTGGTTGTTGCGGCCGGCAAATGCAATGAAAAAACGAGAAAACAGACAAAACTCGCGTGTAAAATTGTGTTAAATATTTAGTAAATGCGTTGAGTCAAGTGTTAAAATGTTTTAGCTACTCGAGTGTTGATAATTTAGCGCTTTTCGCTGTCCTGTGCGCCGCCACTGTTATTTCACTGCGCTCGTTCACTGTTTTCTCTGCGCGTGTGCTTTGCCAACATATTCGCTGCTGCGATTGTTTACGAATTTGTGTGTGTGCATCAATGTGTAAAAACTAGCGAAAAATTACAATTTTTGAATGAAAAATGCTAATTAAAGGCCTTCAAACAGCAACAAACATGTTTAACAACACCAACAACAACAACAAAGTGCTTCTTACGCTGCTCGCGCTGGCTGCGCTGCTGCTGCGCGACGGCAGCGGCGTCGCAGCGCATTTAAATGTGTTCCTGAATCCAGAGGAGGTGATGCGTCTGCTGGGTGAGTTTCCCCTTACCCCGACCGCTTCGATTGCCGCGGTCGATAAGTCGCGCCCATTGTTATTGATTTCTCCACCTCAGCTAATAACAACAACAACACCAACAGCACCAACAACAATAATGCAAAGCAATTGAGCAATTAGCGATGTTCCATTTGTGTCAACCAATTATGCGGCAGCTTTAATTTTGTACATTTTTCATTCATTGAGAACTGAAATGCTTTTCGAAATTATGTTGATTTGTTTGCTTTGGCTTAAATTTAGACTCCCCTCCTCTCTCTCTCACGCACTCTCTCTCTCTCTCTCACGCACTCTCGCCTGCTGCCGCTGCTGCAGGTGTTGTTAAACAGTTAAACAAATAAACAAACAACAAGCAAAGCAAATGCAAATGCAAATGCAAAAGCAAACGCAAAAGCAGCAACAACAAAACTGTTTCTTCTATAACATAACTTTCTGTTGGTTCGTTAAGAAATTTTACGCTTCGTAAAAAGAAGCAGCAGCAACAACAAAAACAACAACCCAACAAATTTACAAGCAGCATTAAATTTATTTCACTGCCAGGGAATATTTTTTGAATATTTCTTGGAATTGAAATTCCACTACCAAAAAAAAGAAAAAGAAAAAGAACACGCACACACTCACACTCACAAGAGAGACGCAAACGAGATGACAACGCAAAGGAAACAACAACAACTGCAACGACAACAACGACAGAACAGGCAAAGGCAAAACGTGACTTGGAGCAGCCGCAAACGCAAAAGCGGAGTGCCGAAGGAGAGAATGAGAGGATGAGCGGGGCGAGCAAGAGCGTCTGCCAGAGAACGTGGATGCAAAAGGGGGGGGCAAGAAAGCAGCAGGCATCTTTGTCAGCTGTCCGTGTGTGTGTGTGTGTGTGTGTGTGAGTATTGCTGTTCTTGCTGTCTGTGTTTGTGTTGATGGGGGCCGCAAACAGTGCACAGTGGGCGCCAAAGGACATGCATAGACACAAACGCCCTAAGCATTTGTTTGCCTTGCAGAGCGTTTTTATTAGTTCAAGGATATGCAGCGCTTACTAGCAAATTACAAACAAACAAACAATAGTCTGTGTTATTCGTAACATTTTATTGCAGTGAACGTTTTGAAATTAGAAACTCTTGGTTTCAGACGTAGCTCTAATTTCCGAATAGTTATAATTCCTGGGCTATTTTGTTGCGTAAAATGAACTATATCTGATAGTTTTCATGTATGTAATGACTGTTGATGAATTTATTCATACTTTTTTCTATTATTATAAGAACTTTCGGAATATTTTCGGTTTGTAATATGTAACATATGTTTAGACAAAAGGAAAATTGAAAATATTCTGAAACTTTCTAGTTCTAATTTATATGCTATTAATTGAATTGATTATAATGGCGATACTTCGAAGATACTTAATTTACATACAAATATTTTCAGTCGTCCTTTGGCGCAGTCGGTTCCACTGTGCGACGCCTGTCGCTTCGTTTGGCACTCGTATTTTTGGCAAGTCTGCAACAGCTGCCGCCCACTGCATGTGATTTGGTTATTGTTGTCGTTGTTGTTGTTGTTGTTTGGCATGCTGCCTGCTTGTTAAGTTTAGATAGAGTTTTTTTTGTTGTTGTTGTTGTTGTTGTCTCCACTGCCATGTGTGGGAGCTGCATTTTTTCTCGACGACGATGCGCATAATTTGCGTATGCATTTTGAATTTCGGGGCGTGAAATCAAATATGCAAAATATCGTATGTTTGGATTTGAATTTGAATTTGGATTTGGATTTGCTGGATTGCTGGATTGCTGGCAGTTGGGTGTCGGCTTTTGTGGGTCTGTGGGCGCTTTAAGCGCATTCCGTTTTCGCCCATTTGCGACTTAAGCCGCACAGCGACTAATTAAGACTAAGCTGCTAACTTTGCAGACCGGGCGAATGCTCTTCCTCTTGCTCTTGCTCTTGCTCTTGCGCCGTCTCCTGCTCTTTCTCTTTCTCTTTCTCTTTAGCATTTTGCGTTTTGCTTTGATATATGCGTGCAATAAAGAGTAGCGCTAAGCCATAAATCAATTAGGCAGCGTAATTTGCATTTGATTTGTGTCTGTGTGCTTGGTTGCCTGTCTTCTTCTTTTTGGCCAAGTTGAAAACTCATCCGCGGCTTGAATACATTTTTGTATTTGCCTTGCAGTTGTTTTTGTTTTATATGTATGTATGTATGTATGTATATGCAACCGGAGAGCAGCAACGACTCATCTTCCCCACAGGGAGTCAGTTGCAAAGTTCAATGCCGCTCGGCTTTCATTTTTAAGCCTTTAGTCATAAAGCTGGCATATGAAATATAATCAGCCAGGCAGACGGACAGACAGACAGACAGACAGACAACTGGGCAGGGTCTACACGATCGATCGGTTGAGAAATATATCATTCTAGAACGCCCCCTCGTAATACCCCTTGCACAAGTTTTCTGTGACACGCGCTACATTTGAAAATGCCTTTTGGGGCTGGGGCATTTTTATTTAAATTGAATTTTAATGCCATTTTATTTTCAAACATTTTCGGACAATTTTCATAGTTTGTCTTGACAACTTTTTACGACTTTGACGCTTCGGAATTTTCATTTTCTGTGTCGTTGTCTTTGTCTTTGTCTTTACTATACCAAATGATTTTTATGGGCCCATTGTTTGGTGTTAATTTTTTGTTTTCTGGCTGCTTTGCTTTCATTTTATTGCCCATTTGCTGTGCCTTAATGAAGCTGCATTCAAAAGTTCACTGCACCGGGGGCAGCTTTTTGAGAGAGCTGGTAAGCTTTTCCAATTGAGAGCGTTATGGCGAGCTTTTTGCTAAGCTCAATTATTTCAATTAGATAGGTCCGATAATGAAAAAAATAGTTGTTTGGAGAACTTTGACTATTGCCAGCTGAAAAGAACCTGGTTATACTATTACTTACTAAAGTATATGTCCCTTCATTGCCAAAATAAAGCTCCCAGGTCCATCAAAATGCCTTTCAAGCAGCTAAGACTCCCATACCTTTGTCAAAACAGTTACGATTTTCGAGATTGAAAGGTTCTCAAGTGTCATGTTGAAAAAATCCAAGAAACAGCCACCTCTAGTAAGATCTATATCTCTATCTATATGTCTATCTCTATCTCTATCTTTATCTCTCTCTCTCTCTCTCACTCGCTCTCTCTCTCACTTGCTATCTCTCTCTCTCTCTCACTCGCTCTCTCTCTTTCGCTTTCTCTGTCTCTCTTTCTCTCTCTTTCTCTCTCTCTTTGTCTCTCTCTTTCTCTCTCTCTCTCTCTCTCTCACTCGCTCTCTCACTCGCTCTCTCTCTCTGTCTTTCTCTCTTCCTCTCTCTCTCTCTCTCTCTCTCTCTCTCTCTCTCTCTCTGTCTCTCTGTCTCTCTGTCTCTCTGTCTCTCTGTCTGTCTCTGTCTTTCTCTCTTTCTCTCTTTCTCTCTTTCTCTCTCTCTCTCTCTGTCCCTCTGTCTCTCTGTCTGTCTCTGTCTTTCTCTCTTTCTCTCTATCTCTCTGTCTCTGTCTCCCTCTATATCTCTCTGTTTCTATCTCTCTCTCTCTGTATCTTTCGCTATCCTGCCTGAAAGCTTCTTTGGTGCAACCGGCTTGAAAGCTGCCCCTGCACTTGTTCGGAATGCGCCTGCTGGTGCCGAAAGTGCCACGCCCCGTGAGCAACGCCCCCCGTTTAGCTTAGCGCAGAATGATCGATTGTGGCAGCTGCTAAACAGGCATCACAACAACAACAACAACAAAAGCAAAAGCAGCTACAGCAAATATTCAAGTCTTTGCGAAGCAGCAGCACAAAAGATAACAATAACATGATGGTGTTAAATTTACCACCAACTGTGTTAAATAAATTAAGCTAAGGCCCCCCCAAATAAAAAAAAAACGTGGCTTGAAATATGTTCGGAGCTGCTCTTCGCAATGGCCAATTTCCAATTTCTATAAATACGATTTGCATAAATATTGAAACTTTTCGGTGCGGCAGTTTGAAGTGAGCTTAGCAAACAAGCTTAAGCTGTATTGTGTATCTGAAAGATACACAAAGACGGCAGTTGTTATTGCTGCTGCTGCTGCTGTTGCTGCTACTGTGGCCACATTTAGCACCTAGGCACCTCTTCACATTGGCAGTAAGCGTATCTGCTAACTTGGCCATAACAAGCATGCAAGCACAATATTATCGTCTCGGCTTTATGGCTTGTTCTTCGCACTGCTCGCTGGAGATCATTGCTGCTGATACTAGTTGGCAAACTATGCTTGGCTTCTGCTTCTGCCTCTGCTTCGCTTCTCCTTCGCTTCTCTCCTGGTCGTGCTAAATGCCTTCCACGAACTACCGAGGGGCCAAAGTTGTGTTAACGGTTTCTGCAATGCCTGCGATATGATCAGGCAGACGTTCTTGCCTCGTTCTTGTGGCATGATCTATATTTTAATTGGTTTCTTGCTGCCACAAGCGCAAGCTCAAGCACCAGCACTAGCACAAGAATCCGGAGCAGCTCGATGCTCAGGCATACACACATTTAATGAAGTGCCCATTAGCTAATGAAGCTATCTAGCTATCTGTGCTATCCATGACAACAACGTTGTTGAGCAGCGAATTTATGCAGCGGATCTCATGACACCCAATAACCATGTTTTCGCCAGACGATGTGCGACAATTAACAGCTGGAAGTAGCGGATCCCTTTCCTTTCCACAGCTGTTTGCCAAAAGGTGTGCCATAAATTCTCACACGGATCCATAAGGGAAAGAGCTGGGAAGATTTCTATCCCTTTCAGGCAATTTTATTACAAAAGGTTAAAAGCACATATCCCAAAAAGTACTTAAACATATTATCATTATTAAGATGAATCTTTTTGAAAGCAATCTTCATAAAACATTTGACGCATGTTCCCATTTTCGAAACCACATAAATGTTGCGGATTCGGATTCAATTCACATGCAAACATAATGGAAATTGAAAAGTAATTGGAAATTTATAAGGAAAACCCAATTCATTTATATCGAAATTTACCTATTTATATAATCTTTAATGTTTTAAAATGGTTTTTACTATTTCTGACTTTAAAAAAAGAATAGAAAATAAAACCATGTGATATTTTCAATTCGAATCCACAAATGTGGAAATGGAAACATGCCTCTGGTGATTTAAATTCACTTTTGAAACAGTCTTCTTTTTTTGTATCAGCTGTAAGTTGATGTACTTCTTTGAGTAATATGACAAACAGATTATAATAAACATTGATCGTATTTGCCTTATTTTAAACAGTTCATCTTTGTCTTTTCCTCTTTCAATTCATTATGTTTATGTACGATCTTAAAAAGCTGTATTTTGTTTATTCACTATTCGAAATAACTAGATTTACATACAAGCTCTAAAGTGTTGCTCATTTGTAGTCTCTAAAGCTACAAATTAGTTCTGATAGATAAGCTTAAGTCGCATTGCTCTGGACTTGCGATCATTGACAAACCTTATCAGCTTCACTCTCGTTTTCATTGAACAATCACAAGATGTCAACCCATTTGGGGCTGACAATATATACATATATATTTTTTTAATTTGATGTACAATCTATTTATAATGCTCAGCGATCGCTGCGGCCTCGAAAACGTTATCGATTACAGCTCGATGGGCAGCTGACAGGTCATAAAGAGTCATCATTTTGGTGTCTCAAATTACGGATTTGCTTGCTGTTGTTGTCCCTCATTTTGTAATGAGGCGAGGGCCATTTACATAAGAGTTGTTGTGTTGGCCATAAACCGCCATAAACTTGACTAAGCCCGGACTTTAACAGATTCCCATTAAAACAACAAGACAAAAAGCACAACATTTAAATAAATGAAAATCGCATAAACCGATTTCGGGCACAAAACGACTGCAAAACATATCAAATCAAATAAACGCGAAATGCTCGATGGCAACGTTTACGTCAAAGGCTTAAAAGTGCCCCCCATTCTGTGTGTGTGTTGCAGTTGCCAAGGGGCCAAGGGGGCAGGGGGCGTGGTTGTGTGGTTATCAGTGGGTCTGAGAGAGAGAGAGGCAACTTACTACTGTCAACTGATAACCCCTTCGGGCTGCACGCACGCTGCATGTCAATAATAAATAACTTGCATTGTTTGCCATTCAGGCAGCCACTGTTCTATATATACAAACTTATTCGCATATACAAATACACTCGGAGAAAAACGAGCAAAGAAATTCTACACTTTTCAACAACAATTAATTCTTGAATGTGTTTCAATTAGTATGAATCATTCTTGATTTTAAAATAAATAATTGCAACATATATACAAAAAATCACTTCTTAAATAAAGTACAAAATACTAATTTTTATGACATTTCTTAACATTCGTATAAGTTCTTAATTTAAAAAGTCGAATACTTGATTTTAGATGATTTTGATTTATTTTAACATCATATCAGAGTTGACTTAAGATGTCTTAAGAATCTTTAACTTTGCTTTGTAATTACATGAAATTTATTTTAAAAACTATATTATTTTTATATAAATAATTTTTTCTGTAATTTAACTTTAAATTGTATTTTCAAACGACATTAAATAATAAAAAATGTACTCTCAAAAAGAAAGAAAAGATTGCACTTGTCACAAAATAAGAACTTAACACGAAACAAACTTAATTTTTGGGAATAACGTGCTTAACGATAATTCTGGAATTCAGCATTTCATCCTTTAGATTTGCCTTAGTAAATGCTTGAGATTTTTTTCCGAGTGTACATATGCATGTATATAGCGGCCAAAAGGAATAATCATATTCACATTAAACAACAACAGTGACGAGGCGCAATGAATGAAATTTCAAGCTCGCTGGCTGTCGTAGTTTATTTCCATGCCACATTCAGCTGCAACTGCAACAACTGCAACAACAGCAACAACTGCAACTGTAAAGGGGAATGTTGCATCTTTTTGTAGTCTCTTTCGTTATGTTTATTGAGCTGTGCGAGCATGTTTATTTGGGCCATGCACTGTGGGAATTTGCCACAGCGAACAATTCAATGGCAACTGCATATAGAAAACCAGCTGAAAAGTTGGCCGAATATGAATATAAATATCTGAGTGAATCAAATCATGCGTTTCGCATTGTTCTTCTGCTGTCTTTCATTTTGTGAGAAATGTGCAAATTGGGTGTTTTGTGAAAATGTTCAATATGTTTATGTATGGTAGCTGCTTTTGCTTGCAATGTTTATTTAAGATGTATGTTTATCTAATTGCATGCCTTACATGACTATGACTTATATTCATTCAATGATTTTATGTATGCGCCTTTTACAAATTTTAACATATGCTGATTAACATTTTATGGTGTACTGTTATTAACATTTAAGTATTGTCTGAATATAATTGGAAACTGTTGTTGACAGACCAATTTATTTGGTTAGATTATTATGTTATTCTAAAGCTATTATAAATACAGTTACCAATTATCCTTTATTCATTTGCTCTTTGCTTATCTTATGTTAAGTTATGTTAAGCTATGTTAAGTTATGTTAAGTTATGTTAAGTTATGTTAAGTTATGTTTAGTTATGTTAAGTTATGTTAAGTTATGTTAAGATATGTTAAGTTATGTTAAGTTATGTTAAGTTATGTTAAGTTATGTTTAGTTATGTTATGTTATATTAGGCTATGTTATTCTGTTATTTATCAATCTGTTGCTATTGAGAGGGGAATGTTTAAAAGCCTAACATAACGGGTCACTGTTAATAATACACTTTACATTCTAACACTCATTTCTATTTAGCACACTCTAAATATAACCAAGACTTAAGCACATACATTAACATGTTATGAACATGAATATTAACAGCGTCACTCGCTAACACTTACAGTTGAAACCCTTCCAAATCTCGACTGTGTTGAAGTTGATGATTTGAGAGTTTTTAACATGCATTGTGATATTCATAAGGTACTTCCTCACGCATTTGGCTAATGCTAATGGTAGATGGTTTATGGTAGATGGCTAATGGTTGGCCTCAGTTGGCAGCTGCTTCTACAAGTCAACACCGACTCGAGCCGATTAAGGTTAATTACTATTGATTTTGGGCATTACGTGCCGCCTGGCTGGCCATAAACTCTTCTCAGCTAGCTAGTCAGTCGACGGCAAAAAAGAATTTGAATGATTAATTTGAGCCAATTTGGCGGCATCGAGCCAAAATCTGTGCCAAATGGTTGCCAAACAACTGAAGAAGAGCCTGGCCCTAAAAACACGGCTAATTTGGCTGGCACAAATTTGTTACAATAATCAAATGCCGTAAACGAGTAACAAGAAACGAGAACGCTGCGCCCGCGGCATAAGCAGAAAAACAAAAAAACCGTAAAAGCGAAACGAAAACATTGGGCAACAACAATAAGGCGAAGAAGAAGATGAAGGAAGCTCAGGCGCATCATTTATCATAACGTAGACGTGAGACAGCAAACGGCAAACAAAAGATACAGATACACGGATACAGCTACAGCTACAGATACATGCTGCAGATAGAGAGATACAGATACAGTCGTGGCTGAAAGCTCAAAAGCATGTTAAATGTTGACATGTGGTAGGCGTTTGTGCTAAGAAGTGGGCGGGCCTCTAAGCTTGTAAGCGATAAGCCCAGTCACATTAGTGGGCCAAAACGAGGGTGAACACCTAACAAACAAACAAACAAACAGCTGCCGCTCAGATCATTTGTTTTATTTATTTCTCGATTTGGGCAAACAAAATGCAGCAATGCAATCCAAGCCGTAAACGTGTGACATATTAGCCATCAGCTTGCTTACTGCCAACTTCAATGCGGAACGTGCACATCATTTATCATCTATATCGCAATTCGATGTGGTCGCCATGATGATGATAATGAAGTAAGGGCTAAGCCCATGGAAAAGCTACGGATCGAAAGCGAAAACCCAATGTTGCCAAATTGACTATTTTCCAGGCTTTAGAGTCGCTCAGTTGACAAATCAAACAGTTTCACTGCAACTTTAACCCAACCTCAAAACAATTCAAACTTTTGTCTGCACTCGAAAAAATATAAAGGACTAATTTTTAAGTAAATCAAGTACAAAATGTGTCGAAATACGGATAAATTTGTAGCATTTATGAACATTTTTAGAGTCGAGAACTTGTTTACTGGAATTAAGATATAGCTATAGTACTCAAACTCTGATAATAACTTCAAATCAAACTAAATCAGTTCAAAAATTCATTTCATAAAATAAGTAAAATATGTAGAATATCTTACACTTATCTTAAGTACAAATTGTCTATGTAATACTGTGTCCACAGTTTTTCATACGAAGGCATTCAGGAATTTAAAAACACTTGAGCTAATATACTTAATTCTTATTTTAAGTACTTAAATTCTAAAATCAAACTAATGGAGCATGACAAATAATTTCTTTAAAATCTACAACGTTCTACACTTTTTTTTAAGTACAAATCTTGAGTAATGAGTATTGTGAACTTAATTCAATCATTCTTGTTCTTACCTAAGCAATATCAATAACTTATTCTTATATTGCTAAATGTATTTGCAATCGAATCAAGAAACAAACAAGCTTTTTTTACTTGAATTTAGAACAGCGTTTTTCTCTGAGTGATGTTGTTCAAAAAAACAAAATCCGCATCTGTGCATCAGTAAAACAAAAAGCAAGCTTCACGAACTGTAACGCTAATTACAAGAAAATGTAAACTACATCGAAAAGCCGCAGTGAAAAACATTTTTGAGTGTCTAGCCCAGTTGGCAGTTGTCTAGTTTCGATTTGGTTTGGTTTCCTTTTGCCTGGGAGTCCTCTAAACTAAACTCTAAACTCGCTGTTTGCCTGCAACAATGGTCACGACTCTGTTCGGTAGCAAGCTATTAAAAAAAGGTACTGCCAAACAACAACAACAACAGCAGCAACAACAATAACAATAGCTATAACAATAACATCAGCGACAACGACAACATCATGACTGCACGCTCTGAAAATTCGACATACGATATGGATACGTATGCACCTATGGCTCCCACTGCCTGCTCCTAGCTCCTGGCTCCTGCTCCAGGCACGCCCCACCAAAATGTACAAAAATTTAGCTAGCAAAAAGAAATACAGCTAGTTATGAACATGGCGCACACAAAAGGTTAAAAAAGTTCAAGAGCCGTCGAGCTGGGCACATGCGAGTGACATTTGCTCGTGACATGGAAGGTAGACGACAACGACAACGACGACGACGACGACGACGACTCCACTTCAAGACAGCCTCGACAAGAGTCGCTGCACTGAAAAAAAAGTTATAATCATTTTCAATATTTTGTAAAATCCACCAAACAACAAAACAAGTTGTATGAAACGAACTTTAGATTCGCTTTCAGCGATCTAAAAACATAAGAATTCTGTTTGTATACTCTGAACCCATTAAAAATGTGCAAAAAGGATATTATGGAGTTGTGCAAAAGTATGTAACAGGCATAAGGTAGCATCTTCGATATATTCTTTATCAGTATCAACAGTCGAGTAGATCTAGCCATGTTTGTTTGTCTGTCCGTCTGTCTGTATAAGCACGCGGTTATCAGAGACTAGAGACTTCATATTTAAAATCTATGTTCTCGTAGTCCCTGATCAGATCAAGTTGATTACATTTTATCGATAACTCGTACCGTTCAAAAGTTATCGATAAATTTAGATTTCAGACCAGTGAGTTATGAGCTAAAGGCACCTCAATTTGATATTGTTATGTATGTTTAAGGGGTGAGTTTTAGAGTTTTTGATAAAAACCCGATCAAGGGACCAAAAACATATTGTCAAAATAGTCAGATCAGCGGTTCAAACTGTGTGATTGTATGATTAATGAAAGTAGTATTGAGAAAGTAGTATTTGAAGAGCGTAATTCCTCATTTAAGAGCAGCTGGAAAAGTAAATTTTGCTTCGCTATCATATTTATCATATAATTTTCGCTATCATGCAATTTTATTGGACTTATTCGTTGATTTAAGAACGTATAGACACTAATAATAATATTTGCATGATCAAAATCAGATATTCTTACTCATTTGTTGAATTAAGAGCTGCTTTTGTTTAATAACTATTGCGGTCAAAGCTGTTACTTATTTCAAGCATTGATTACTGATTTCAAGACTTCTTAAGAACTATTTCGCTCAAAAGTGAATTGATTTTAGACATATGCTTGTTTTTTTCTGCTGTGTAGCAAGTGCAACTAGGCAGCAGTTTTCACATGAACCTGTGAACTGGGCCTCCTTCTGCTGTCGCTGCTGCCTCAGCTGTGGCACGTTGCACGTTGCATGCCACTCACTCACAACGGCAATCGAATAGCTGCCTCTTCTAAGCCACTCACAGTCAAAGGGTCAATGGAAGCGTGCGGCATGCCCCCAGCGCCCAGCCCCCCTGTCCCCTGCCCCCGGCTCCGTTTCTGCGGGGCATATACTGCATTTGATTAAGTCATGGGCGCTATTTTTGAAACGCTAGCGAGGAATTTGTCACACACACATAGACATCATAGTGCAACATGTTGCACATTCAAGAGGAAGTTGCCGCGACGAGGCTGTTTGTCTGTGTCTGTGTCTGTGTCTCTGTACTTTCGGTATCCAACTCAGCCTCCTACTGTGGGCCAGCAGCAGCAGCAGCAGCGTGTCTATGCCTGACACAATTTATATGCCCGCCAAGTTGAGACATTCGAGGGGGCATGCCCCACCTGCCCCCCTGCCCCTGCCCCTGCCCCGTGCCACTAGCAACCTACATGCTCACTGATTTTTATTGTTATTGCCAGTTGTCAAAGGAAGTTCGCCCCGTGCTCTGTCTCGTTCTCTCCCTCTCTCGCTCGCTCGCTCGCTCGCTTTTGGCGTTTTTCCATTTTTCGTAAATGATTTCCTGTGCTTTTTGTGCTTTGTTGTTTGTGTGTGTGGCAGCTAACATAGAGTTGAATGCCCCAAAAGTGCAGGCTTAGCGTTAGGCCAAGACTATTTGCCGCTATTTTATGGCGGTTTAGCATAATCAATCTCTGCACAGGCGTCGACTGGCTTGTGTGTGGTCTCTGGTCTCTCCCTATCATTTGAACTACTTGCAATCTTTTGAAAGACACTACCTGCACTTTTCATAATCATTATCATAAACACAAGACATAAGACATAAGACATACATATGTACATTCAAGATGAGCTGGCAATATCGTTGCCAGACATCTTTCTGGCAGTCGACGATGGCTCATTAACTCGCATGTTGTTTTCTTATTTTTGGTCAAACCGCAAATAAACCCAACAGCAAGTAGAAGAAGAAGAGCAAGAAGACCAAAAACGAGAACAAGATTGAGAATAATAACCCATCAGGCAGACAGACAGACAGACAGACAGACAAAAGTACAAATCTCAGACATGGTCATGGCTCATTTCTGTTTGTCTTTCTACCTTTTTGTTGCTGCTGCTCTGCTCAAAACCGATGCTGAGTCGTGTTGTTTTTGTTTTGCTAGATCTACATACAGATGCAGATTGCAGATTGCAGATACAGATACAGATACTGATAAACTCGAAAATAGTTTCGAGGAATTCCCTAAACTCGGTCGCGCATGTTTATTTATATAAAATGAACTCCTCTCTCCCTCTCTCGCTCTGTTCCTCTCTCTCTCTCTCTCTTTGTCCCTCTCTGTAAGCAAACAAATCTGAACTTGTTGTTGCTGAAGTGCATCTAGATAAATTTACATGTAAAGTGCATGAGTTTGTTTTTATAAATTTGTCGGGCAGTGTACGTGATGTGGATTTGGATGTTTGGATGTGGATGTGGATGTGGATGGCTGCCAGTTCATATGAACTAGTTAACTCTTGCGAATCGCGTGTTTATGTTTTAATTAAACTATTGGGCGGCTGTTGTTGCTGCAAGCTGAATAATTTGTATATTTTAAGATAAGGCTGGGGACCTATTAGTGATTTACTCGTTATTTAAAAACAGTTTTTGTGATTTACCACAATTTAACACGAAAGCATTTAAATGTGATTGCTAATCTGCAAATGCTTTCAAAATGAGTTCACTTAATAATTAAAATATTTATTTTTCACATAATAACAATAAACGAATGCAAATTTTTGATTTTGTTGCATATATTTTCACTTCATTATTCCAATTTTGGTTATTGTTTAAAATGAGATGAAATTCAAACAAAAATTGTTTACTGTATGTGTAAATCTATATTTCCCTGATATTTATATTTATAAAAAAATAATAACTAATTAATAAATAAAATTGCCATAAAATCTTGCTCTGATGTATTTAACTATAGCCTAATAAAAACAAGTAAAATAAATAAAACACCCATACAATTTTTCCTTAATATTTAAATTTATAAAATAATAATAAAAAATAAAATATATATTATACGTATAATAAATATGAAATAAAATAAATGAAATACCCATAAAATCTTTCCTTGATATTTAAATTTATAAGATAATAATAACAAATAAAATATATATTATACGTATAATAAATATGAAATAAAATAAATAAAATACATATAGAATCGTTCCTTGATATTTAAATTTATAAGATAATAATAACAAATAAAATATATATTATACGTATAATAAATATGAAATAAAATACCCATAGAATCGTTCCTTGATTCAAGTAATAAAAACAAATAAAGTAAAATAATAATAATAACAAATAAATTCATAAAAGTGTTAAATAAATACTTTAGAAACTTATTTTAGTGACTAGAACATCATATATGGATTTAGCATAAGTATTAAATAAATACTTTAGAAACTTATTTTAGTGACTAGAACATCATATATGGATTTAGCATAACTATTTAGTCATTGACTCACTTCAGGCATAGCTAACTAACATCAATTTGATTGTGTTCCTTCTGTTTGGCAGGCGTCTCCGCCGAGGTCTACTATGTGCGCGAGGGTCACATCAACAACTATGCCCTGAACTTCATAGTGCCGGTGCCGGCGAATGTGCGGGATGTGAGCTTCACGTGGCAGTCGCTGTCGGGTCGTCCGCTGGCCTACAGCCTGAACGTGGTCAGCTCGGATCAGGAGGTGCTGCCGCGGCCGGCGCTCAATGTGTCGCAGATGGGCGAGATTCCCACGCACATTCAGACGTGGGCTGTGGCGCTGAAGTGCAGCGGGCTGCGTGCCGCGGAGGTGGACATCACCATTAGCCTGGAGGTGATGCTGAATCGTGCTTTGAGCAATGTCACCCATCTGGTCTTTCGCCGCAAGAAGATTTGCCTGCTCAGCGAGAGCGACGAGGATCAGCAGCAGCAGCAGCAGCAGCAGCAGACGCTGGGCAACGATCTCGATGATCCGCTGCTGCTCGAGACGGTGCTGCCTCCGCCCACCGGTCTGATCACCCTGGTCGTGGGCGTCTCGGTGGCCCTGAGTGCCGTCTGCATCCTGCTCGTGATTGCGTACTGTGTCCGTGGTGCAGCGGCCAAGCGGCAGCATCATCATCAGCATGGCGGCCAGCCGATGCGCACCTCCAGCTTCCAGCGACTGAACACACAGCCGCCGTGCCAATCGTCCATGGGCTCCGCCGCCTACATGACGCCCTCGCTTCTGGGTCCGGTGCACGGAGCATCCAGCCTGCCCCGCAAAGTGGTGGTGCCCATGGAGCAGCAACAGCAGCCGGAGGAGCTGCATCGCCGCATCTCCGAGCTTACCGTGGAGCGCTGTCGCGTCCGCTTGTCCAGCCTGCTGCAGGAGGGCACCTTTGGACGCGTCTATCGCGGCACCTACAACGACAGCCAGGATGTGCTCGTGAAGACGGTCGCCCAGCATGCCAGCCAGATGCAGGTGCTGCTCCTGCTGCAGGAGGGCATGCTGCTCTATGGCGCCTCGCATCCGGGCATACTCTCCGTGCTGGGCGTCTCCATTGAGGATCACACGACGCCCTTTGTCCTCTATCCGGCGCTGAATAACACGCGCAATCTGAAGCTCTTCCTGCTCGATCCTGCCTGCGCCCGCACCGTCACCACCATTCAGATCGTGATGATGGCCTCCCAGCTGTCCATGGCACTCGATCATCTGCACAGTCATGGCGTCGTGCACAAGGACATTGCGGCCAGGAACTGCATGTGAGTAGGCAAGGGATCATTGCATTGGGTGTAAACAGAGTATCTTGAAGTCGTATATGCTATGAGTGATCTGTATAACCCGAAACTATGTATAATGAGCTAAATCGATGTAGGAACATCTTTCTTACCTTATGAGCTCTCAGATGTTCCGATGTACCCCTCCGAATTCAAGCAGAGGAAATAACACAATCCATTGACAGATCTGAGCTGTGTATAGGGTATCTGGCAGTTGGTCATACTCAATGCGCTCACTTGCTTGTCTGTTGCTCTTCTGCAATGTGAACTGATTTTGATGTTTCCCATTTGGTTTTGTTTCCCTCTCCTCCCCAGCATCGATGATCAGCTGCGCGTTAAACTCTCGGACAGCTCACTCTCGCGCGATCTTTTCCCCGCGGACTACAATTGCCTGGGCGACAGCGAGAATCGTCCGATCAAGTGGATGTCGCTGGAGGCGCTGCAGCACAAGCAGTTCTCGGAGGCCAGCGACTCGTGGGCCTTCGGTGTGCTCATGTGGGAGCTGTGCACGTCGGCCAAGCAGCCCTACGCCGAGGTCGATCCCTTCGAAATGGAGCACTACCTGAAGGATGGCTATCGTCTGGCGCAGCCCTTCAATTGCCCCGATGAGCTGTAAGTATAGAGCTTAATGCTTGCTTGATTACGACATACTTGTTTACATATGCTTACTGCTCTCTCCCCTCTCTCTCTCTCTCTCTCTCTCTCTTTGCTTCTGCGCAGCTTCACAATCATGGCTTACTGCTGGGCCCTTCTGCCAGGAGAGCGTCCCACTTTTGCCCAGCTGCAGTCCTGCCTCTCGGATTTCTACTCACAGATCACGCGCTATGTCTAGAAAGTGTCTGTCACACATAATAGGAGGCGCTCACTTGTAAAGTGTGTGTCTAGTCCACATGAATATATACACATATATATATACATCGCATCCTCGAATTCCTCACAACTCTTACCATAGTTAGCTGAAGTCGTCCCATTTAGACTATGTACTTGTTGTACGTTGTTGTTATATTGCCAAATCTTATGTTTAGAGAGTCTCATTTAGCTAGCAGTTGGGCGTGTTTTTGTATATACTCAATTTATGTTCTAAGTTCGCGTTTAGTTCAGCAACAACACACATAACAAACACACACACACACACACACACACACACATACATATTCAGAGATATGCGACTTCTAGAGATTGCATCGGTTTTTTTGTGCAATCTCCAAGCATCTTTTATATCGTAATAACAAATTAATTAAGATACTACAACTAGCGAAAGAACCTTGAACCGAAATCAAATATAGTGATATTTATCTATACAATTATGTAGTTATATATATATATATATATATTAATAAGTTTTTAAAGTATACAACATGATAATAACACACACATATTTATAAAACTGCACAATTATACATATGGGAAATACAATATATCTATATTGACTTTTTGAACATTTAACATTTTATGTGAGAAAAAGTAAAAATTTGAAAATAAACAAATAAATCGACAATTCCAAAAAAAAATCTACTTTTATTTTTGCGCCTAACTGCCGATATGAATCGAATTTTATTGCCAGCAAACAAGGGTATTATGCCCGATAAGCCCATTAAAGCTGACTCACCTTCCAGTGAAGAAACTGCCGAAATTTATGAGGACCCCTGCCTGGAAACTGGGAATTGGAAAAGACGCAACCCAAATGACCGAATACCAAATTCCAAGAGATACGCGATGAGCAAAGAGCCAAAGAAAGAAAGAAACAAACGCTTCGGTCACACAAATTAGCCATAAATTTTAATTTTACATGACAATGTTTTTGGGCAAGGACCCTAAGAGGATAAAGGCTGGACCCGGAAAGTGTTGTTGCTTAGCGCCTACGCCCAAAAGGCAGGACGACAAATCAATTTCGCTTGCGGCTTGTGTCCTTGGCCAAACACACACACACACACACACACATAAACACACACAGAATAATGGCACATATACCATATGAACATGTATCTTATGTGAAAACTGCGCAAAAGTGCGCTAAGTAGATGTGTTTGTGTGTGTGTGTGTGTGTGGGTGAGTCGACAGCACACACATGTGTGTGTGTGTGTGTGTGCATGTCCTTGTGTGCGTCCTTACACTTTAACAGCTATTGCCATAGCCATATCGTAAATATTTTGACAGAATCGCTTTTGCTATTGCCCTTCGTGTTGGCCATTGTGTTGGCCAGCTTCTCCCCTCTCTCTCTCTCTCGCCCTCTCTCTCGCTCTGCTCCTACATCTCGGCTTCTTGTTATTGTTGTTGCTTGTGGCAGGAGTAGAAGGCGGCACCTGCTGTCTCAGCTGCTGGCCTTGCCTTGCTGCCTTGCGGTAATCCTTGTGTTTGTGACTTGACCTGCTTCGTTTGCCATGGCATTTGGTTATAGCCTTAAGCGGCTTTAAAGTTGCGTTTACCGTTCAGTTGCCAGTTGCCAGTCGCCTGTTGCTTGGCCCTCAAGGATACCATGTGATATATACGATATACGACACAACAGCCATTGTAAACAGTTTGCTTAAGCACATAGTTTGTTTATACTTATTACCTGATAATACCCACAGAATGCTAACTTTATAGCAAATGGCCAAATCTGACAGCAGCGCGTTAACTGTCGTACACTGAGCAAAATACGTGTGCAAATTGTTTATATGACATTTAGTTTAATCATCTTCATAATTATTCAGCTCAAATGGCCAATTACAAATTAGACAATAGTTCAATACAATTTTTGTTAAATTAGCTTCATTCTTCGGCCATATGTAAATTTCATAAGTTAGTCGTCAGTGTGTACACATTAAATTATTGTGTACACACTGTCGCACAAATGTATGTACGAATACTAATTTGTATGTTGTTGTGTTGGTTTTGGACGGCTGGGTAGAATTAATAATTATATAAGTATCTTCAGAACGTGTTTTTTCCAATGGAGACTCAAATATTTAAAGATAAGTTAACTTATTGCTGATTTAAAATTTTAAAAATATAATGTATATTAAAAATAAATAAATTATATGTTATTTACATAGTTTGTCCAATCATTATTGTGCAAATTACCATAATAATTGCTGATATTTTGCCTAAATAGTTGCCTAGTTACTTATTTTTGTTTAGATTGACCAACAATTTTTCTCTGTGTACAAACATACAGTGGCTTACAGCTCATTTCTTGCAGATGTAAAACAATATTGAAAAAGTACACTGTCGCAAAACTATTAAAAGTTCATGCAACGAAATTCGAAAGTTTGATAACTTTAAGGCCGAATCGAGCTGTGAGCCACTGTATATGCATATATGTATCAATATGCATCTTATTGCAGCACATGTGTCCTTTTGCTCGACTGCTGCACCAATGTTAGCTCAGCTCTGGCTGTAGTACATATGTATGTACATATTGGCAAGTTGCAACATTTCCCAAACATGCTCAATAAACAGTTCAATTCCATAAGCAAAATACAGTCTTGTATTTCCGGCTGCCTGGGCGCCAACAGTCCGGCTGTCCGGCTGTCCGTCTGTCTGACAGTCGGAGCGATTTCCGTGCAACGACGACAAACTGACGAGCTGACAAGAGGGGGCAAGGGATTGATGTTAGAAGGGGGCGGGTTAGCTGCGGCTCCGTCTCCATTTCCATTCCCATTTCACATGGCCATGCGATTTCCACGTACGCCGCCTGCTTCTCAAGTGGCAGCCGGTTGAACGCGCCCCAATGGGCTCCTGCCCCTGCCGTGCCACGCCCTCCGCAACCACCTCCGCCCACGTCCCCACAGCACACTTGCAGTGCGCCTGGGTGATAATTTAAAAAGTTTATATGCCGTCGACTGGCTGCCTGCGAACACGAACAAGATTCCAATGGCTGTAGATGGAGATGGAGCTGCTGCACAATTCTAATGACAACTTAAATAAACAACAACACAGCACAACTGGGAAAAAAAAGAAAAGCAAAGCAAAGAAAAGCAAAGCAAAGCAGCAGCTCAAGTTGTTTTCCCAGCGTCGAGGGCGGCCCATTGTGTGGAAATATTTATTTTCTATAAATTATTTTCGATTATCGCGAGCCGCGAGTGAAATGAACTAAAGCTCTCTTTCTGCTGCCCCATCCCAATTCCAAACGCACAAACTAAATAAATACACTGCGCTGCAATTAAAGCCAAACAAAATGCATAATTTCTGGTCATTTGCCCGGCACCCGGCACCCGGACCCGGACCCGGGCGATAAGGCACCCGTAGTGTGGCTACTGTGAGTGGAGGCGAGATGGCACTTGGAAATTTATGTACAACGCATCCGCTAATGGAATTTTAATGCTTCATTCGAAATAGTCACAGTCGACGCATAAATTTTGCTTTGCTCAATTATTGAATGGAGCATTTTATTTGGGCTTCTTTCTTTCTTTTTTTTTGTCAGTTCAGTTGTTGTTGTTAATCAGTGAAAATGCCTGTTGGGTTTTCTATGGAAAAGGTATGCTTTTGTGGCGCACTTGGCGCCTCAATTCCAGTGAAATGGAAATATATCAATTCCAGTGAAAAAGTCGTGCTGAGAATAGGCTGGCATATAGTATAGTACAATACTTATGTATATATAAGAAATTACTGATACTCTAACAAGCTTGCAAATGTGCATCAGCCTTTAAATACTTCATGAAAAATATAACTCCATATAACTCGTATATTAGAAGTGAACAGAAAGAATAATTATCTGAATTAGTACTCAATATTGCCTATTTAATAATAATATAATATGTGTCAAGTTTAAATATTAGAAAATATTAATTAATATTAATAGAAAACGAAAGAAAAAATGGTATTTATTTTTTAAAACATGTGTACTTTCGTATATTATGAGTTAAAACATACTGTTTTCAATACGCATTATGTTATTTTTTTAATTCAATACAACTTATTAAAATATGAAGAGCTTTGAATATGAGTAATCAATAATCCTTCAAAGCCGAATCAATTTCTAATAATATTAATTTCATATTTGAAACTCCAATTTTAATAATTAAACCCCCTAATTCCAAAGCTTAAACTTCAATCAAAATAATCGCAAGACAGTGGTAGTATTTCAAGTAGAAATAGCTTATGCACATGGTATTCAGAGGGAGCTCTCTTGCTTTACTGCCATGCCATAATCTAGAAGAAAAGCTGACAGCAATTTCTTACTTAACACAGAAAGTTGGGCAACTCTTTCGGGCTGTGCCAACTATGCAAGGTAAGCGCCAAGTTTCTTATTCACGCAGATCCTTTAATGCCATTTATCATACAAGGTGCGCACATCTGAAATGCATGCAAAATATAACGCGTCCTGGCTGATCTCTGGCAAAACAACATTAAATTGAAACAAATTGAACATAAAAAGCATTCAAAATAAAGCAAACACCTCAACGTCGACGAGGACGACGACGATGAAGGCGAAGGACGACAGCCAGAGCTGGAAGCAGCTAGGATGAGAATAAGGTGCTGCTAAAGTAAACACACAGTCCAACACCGACGCACACACACTTGGAGGAAGGATGGGCGACTTGTTGGATGGATTACTTTGCTAGTTTCAAAATAGAACGCAAAATCAAGCAAAGGTACACAACAGACTAAATGGAAGAGGGTGAGACGAGGAGCGAGGAGCGAGGAGAGGGGCATGATGCAAGACGAGACACGAGACACTGACAGACTGACAGGGTAGGAAACGGAAGTATTTTCTGTTGATACTGAACTCAATTTAGACGAAATCAAGTCAAACATGGCAAGAGCTAAGGGGCTGGTTTGAGAGGTCTGCGAGCAGCGAAGAGCGGCAAATGTTGTAGTAAATCATGTGGGAGCCAAAGGTAAATGGTAAATGGAGGAGTCGGGAGTCGGGAATCGGGAGACGGGAGTCGGGAGTCGGGCGTTAGCCGCCAGGAGCACTTGGCGTGTGTCCAAAAGAATGCTCAAGACGATGTCGATGGTGTACCACACCTACTACAACAGCACCTACCAAGTTCCTTGGCAGCAAAAAAAGAAGAAGACGAGTCGCAAACCGGAGCCTTGATTGATGTTTGTGCTCTTGGTTGTTGTTTGCAGACACATAGGACAACCAGAACATGGCATTCAATATTCGATTAAAGTTTCGGTAGCTGGCTGCAAATTGGTTTGCCTGACTAATCAGTCGCATGTCCAAATATTTATGCCCTGCTACCAGTGTCAAGCGGCAGAAAGAAAGTGAAAGTGAAAGTCAGCGCAAAGGATAAAGCCGAAATGGTAGGAAGAAAAGCAGCGAATAGTGCAAGACAAGCAAATAGGATGTTGTTTTGTGTGTCCGCCAGCCTGTTGTGAGAAGA
Organism: Drosophila flavopinicola; assembly: GCA_035042425.1. Lineage (NCBI taxonomy): Eukaryota > Metazoa > Arthropoda > Insecta > Diptera > Drosophilidae > Drosophila > Drosophila flavopinicola. Next base: position 1,106,969 of record JAWNLL010000165.1, read on the forward strand.
CACATGTATGTGCTATACATACCCAGCAAATGAGCTCTACAATGGGGTATGACAACGAAGGATGTTCGTCTGGCTTATGGAGTCTTCCTTCTTTTTGCCTTAGGTCGTTATTGGACAGTTTGACTAATCTCTTGCCTAATTGATTTGATTATTTGTCTTCTATTAAAGGAACAAATTGCCTAAAATTATGATCAATTTCGCCTAAAGAGTTAACAAATTATAAAGGATCTCCCAAAAATCAATGAATTTCTTTAGATCATTTAACCAATTCTTTGGGTAAATTGAAGATCTTTAGCTTAGGGTACCTTTTAGTGGCTCATACTCTAGTCTTCTAGTTCGCTCACTGGTTTTTTGTTCGCTTTTCTTTGGCAAGGCACATTTAATGGGTTTAGCAATGGCATTTTTTTCCTCAGCCTGGCCACGAACAAAACGTTTTTCTTTCGCGGGCAGAAAGGACGAGGTCCGGAGGTCGGATGTACGGTTTGGGATTCAGTTTCGATGGCCGGGACAATGGATGCGGGCTGCGAGCTGAGCGCACAGACACAGGCGGCTCAGCGTGTGTTGGTGCAAGGATTTGTGTCCTTTTGTGCGCCTCTTTCACTCTGGTGAGGGCTGTCCGCACTTTCACTGGCCGCTCTATTTACAGTTAAGGCCAGCAAGCAGCGCTGGATTTGCTGGGAATTGTGTTTGGTAAACATTTTCGACTCTGTTGTTTTTAATAAGAAAATTGGCCAAAGGCCACACACACACCCCCATACACACAGCAAAACAAAGGGTGTAGGAGTAAGAGAGGAAGAAGAAGAGGCGGGGGCAGAGCCTGCCTGGCAGATTGCTTTTAAATTTAAGACCCGCTCGGTTTCAGTTTTTATTCCGCTCTGTGTGAGTTTTGTGAGTGTGTTTTGCTGGTGATTTATGCTTGTTTGTTTTGGGCTTGTGCAAGGATTTGTGGGTCAAGCCGAGCGGGGACAACGAGGACAACGAGGACGAGGACGAAACGTTTACGAGAATTAGTTGCTGCGCACATTGATAGAGTTTCAAGTTGAGGATAACCGATGCCGTTGAGATGGAAACGAATGAGTTTCTCGGATGCTAGCTGAATAAATAAATAAATAAAGCGAACGCAAACGCAAAACCAAGAGCAAAGAATAAACAACAAAATCTAGATGACATTTGCATTATAGATAAGAAATCTTCTAATAAACTGCGATAAAATCTGTGTGTCTCCCTTTTTGGAACATCAACTAATGCCCAAATCAAATGTAAATATGCATTGACTATTTCCATATGAAAATGTAAATAAATAAAATATGAAATTAAAATATGTTCAGAGTGGCTGCACATCAAAAGCCAAACGATACAAATCACATACACAATAATCACTGGGGAGCCTGTGCCACAAGTGGGGGGAACCCCCCATTGCCCCACCTCCTCCTGTGCATATGCTTATCGCTCAGACATCGCATGCAGAGAAGGGATACAAAAGCGAACAAGATTCCAGCACTGAACGTGATTCGGAGCCGAAAAGATGAGGATGTTTTTCTTTTTTTGTTTTGGAATTTTTATTTTTATTTTCTGTTTTTGATGATGATGATGATAAAGTTGGAGGCTCGCGTTTGGGGCGTAATCAATTAGGCGGCTCCGAAAGGTAAACACGCAGCGTCTCGACGCTGACAGGGGCTCGGTGGCAACCCTGGTCTTAAGCGTTGTCTAAACGCACTTATCGATAATCTCTAGCTGATTAATGTCGATTATTATTTCGGGCTTTAAATTAATGAGCCACAAATGTGCGCTGCCTGCGAGTTTAAACTTTCATTTGATAAATGATGGAATTATGGGAAAGCACTTACCCTTTTGGCCAAGATCGTGCGCTAATGTGGAAGGTCATTATCTCTGGGGTGCAAATGTCAATTAATGAAGGTTCGACTGCACACAAACACTGCAAACAGTAGTCGGAAATTCCTAAAAATGATAAATGGCATTTAGAAATCTTGATTTAAGCGATTAACATCGAGCTCAAGTAGCTTGCCAACTCACTTCAGCAACTCCTTTGTAACAACTCAACAACATTACTGCAAGGCAACACGGAAAAGAACGAAGACTCTCCTTAGTACTCTGCTTAACCTCAAGGCAGTGGCGAGTGAAATAGCCAACTAAGTATATACTAACTATATATACAGCTGTCGGGGCCATCAACGGGCAAAGTGTTGACAAAAGCAGCCGACAACATCAGACGTCAGCAGCTGCGGTCCAGGAGCAGCCAGGAGATGACTTTGACAGCAACACCCCCCCTCTTACCATCCCGCCAGGATAGCTCAGCAGGAGCTGCTCCATCAACAACAAATCCAAGGTATTTGCAACGGAAATAAACTGCGCACATTGCACAAACTTTGGAGTTTTTATGGCATCGCGGAAAATTGTCTGTGCCAGCAGGCAATGTGGGTGCGGGGGTTTGTGATAGAAGTTTACTAAACATATTAAAAAAAAAATAGAAAAGAGTAGCAAGAAGATATACTCAGGCGTAGAGGAACTGTAAAAATTGGTAGTTGTGCCGCCAAGTGAAATAAAATAAATACAGAAAAATAATGCAGCATAAAAAGCAGTTGAAGTTGTCTTGCTTCCTCAGCTGCCCCCCTGCTCCCAGCCCCTGCCCCACTGCCACAGCCTCTCTCCCTCAAGCAAACTCTTACACTACGAAAAAAATCGGCATTATGAAAACAAGTACGAGTAATTTTCCTTTGTTCTTAGATTTTCGTTCTTGAAAGTAGAACAATGTTAATGAACGTAGAACAATTGGTATTACAAATAAAATACCATTAATAAGTATTTATTAGAGTTTAGCTATTGAGCATATATCATATAGCAGCAATTCGTAAGTTTCTACGAATTAAATGGTATATATAAGTTGTCTTAAATGATAATACGTTAAATTTATAAATGTTTCTATTCAATACTTTAACACTTGTCGAGGAATAACATCATAATATGTGCCAAAGTTCTTAAATAAGAACCGCAAATATTATTAAGTTGACACAAAATATTCTTTATGTTATTATAATATTTTTTGGTTTGAAAAAGAGATGAAATCGTTCTTAAATTTAAAATAAATATTTCTGATTTTTTATTGGCGGTATGGAAAAAAACGTTTTTGAGAGAGAAACGCCTTTCCAAATTTAAGAAAAACTGACTTACCCTACTATTAATAACAGCTATTCTTAATTTGATGCACATTTCGTGCCATTGAGAACGAATCGTTTCTCTCAGTGTAGCCACTTTCGTACCGCTACGCCGTTGCTTTTATGGCCAAAAAGTTTTCAGCGCTTGCAGCTGCGTCTCAGCCAGAAATCACTTCTACTGTGGGCGGCCATAGCAGTGCGGTGGGCGGTGGACTGTGGGCGTGGCATTGGCTTATTTAGCATAAACTTGGCTGCAACTGCAACTGCAGCAGCAACAGCAACAACAACAACAACAGCAATACCAAACATGGTAAACTAATTCCGTATGCAAACTTGGCCCCCAAAAGCCTTTGGAAATTGTGCAGATAGAAAGAGCAGGAGAACGAGAATGAGAATGAGAACTTCAACGACAATTGAGAATCGAGAATATACTACAGCATTGGCATCATGGTAAGCTTGAAGCAGTTCTCGAGAGAACTAACTGAATTTTATGGCAAAATAATCATTGGCACTCGTGTGGCCTATTGATTAGCATGAACAAGCCACCCAAAACTCCCAATACCCCATCCCCAGACCCACTTGACCAGCTGCTGATCTGCATATATGTATATATGTTTATATGTGGGTATATGTCTAATCATCGATACATGGAGCTATGGGTCTGCTTATGCTAATGCTGCAGGTGCAACGCGTTTTGGCATTTGCATGCAAATTAGTTTCGTCAGCTTGCTCTGCCCCAACTGGCATCTATTTGGCAGCCCAACATACATATATGTACATACATATAGTGCATATATATTCAGGTATGTCTGCAAAGTGTTCACAACCCAGATTACAGTCAATCAAATGAAAGTCAAGGCGGTGATTTTAGCTCAGCATAAATGTGAGCAATGGGAACCTTTTTTTTTGCATTTAGTCTTAAAATTATATTAAATTGTTAAGCCCTATATGTATTTACTACTTTTAATGCTCAACAGAGCATAAAATGTACGTTTTTAAATAAAATACCAGCCATAAATATATATAAGTTTATTCAGCCCAGTGATTAGATTTTTTCAATATTTATAACTATATCGGATATTTTGTATGCGGCTTAGCTTTCAACTTTAGTTGAATCAATATTTATATACCCACATGCAATAAAATATACAAGTGATTTTTCATTAAGCCCGAATGAAAGGATCAACTTTTGCCTGTTAGCTGACTGAATAAATAACTAAAATTTAAAAATAAATATATTTGTGTATCGTTTAACGAGTTGATAATCTAATTTTATTGTTATTTTACTTGTCTAAATAAAATCGAATCAATATTCATATTAACTGAGTTGAAAATAAATATTTAAGACATCCGTATCTCTAACTAAAACTTATTTAAGTTTATATCTCAATTTTTCGTTTTATTTGGCTATGGCTCAAAATTTTTTGAATTTTTTTTTTTTAAGCTGTTAGTCATTTAATTTAAAATCTGTCTATCTAAGACAATTATTAAATGTTGCAATTGGAGACTTAATAGTGTTTGTTTCAGTTATATAGTTTTGTTAGTTAGTTCGGAACCTAGGGGAGATCCAACGGATGTTTTCTTTTTAGTCTTCACAATTGAGTCTTGAGTTTGACTTTGTGCTGTAAATTATGAAAATAAAACTTGCTCATTTCATTATGTGCTTTAAATTTGCTCACCTCCAATTCAAAGGAAATGTGAAAATATTGCATTTATTTAAAATATTTAAAAAAAAACTTACAAATTAAGGCACTAATCACTAAAAGCCAGAATGCTTACATATTATGATTACATTATTATAGAATTGAGAAGGAAATGTGTTTAGCCAAACTAACTTTATTTATTTTGCAAATGTAACTTACTGAATATGTTAATATTATACTTTTTAAAGCATATGTAAAATATATAAATGTGTGTGTCCTATTGGGTCTATTTCACGGTACAGTTCCGCGTCCATCTCGAATGGAAATCTTTGTGGCCGATGCAAATGGCAGCCCACGTAGAGCTTCATTTGCATTGTAGAACCTTTTGCTGGAGCCAAATCCCTGCACGTTGTATTCTTTTGGGCACATTTGTGGACGGACCGGCCTACTACAGTCGACGCCTTACAATGGCTTTTTAATCAATTTCTGTCAGTTGGCTGTCAGAGCAGGCAAATCAGGCAACTTCCTCGGCCCAACTGCAAAGCAACTGGAAACTGGCAAATTATGCGCATAGATTTGAAAGAGATTTGCAAGTTCCAGAGAGAGAGAGAGAGAGAGAGAGAGAGTGTGGGCTTTGAGAGTGAGTGCCTCGTGACACTGTCCGACATGCGGTCTCAACTGCAGCATTACACTGCTCAACATGAACTTGGACTGTTGCTGTTGCCCCTGCTGCTGATTTTTAATTATGATAAGATTTCATGGTCCATTGACAAGGACGAACGGAGAGCGGAAAAAGCATTTCCGCCATTGCGATTACAATCTGAAGCAAATAGCAAAATGTTGTCAAAGTGGAAAACGTTTTCCGTATTTGTCTGGCAACATTGAAGAGCATTTGATGACTGGACGGACGGACGGACGGACGGAGGATTGCCAATGATGCCACTGACCCAATGAGTTAGTTTTCGGCTGTTGTTCAACCGAGTTTTGATTGGATTGAGAAGCAATGGCCAGAAAGGGGTTTAAACTATTGCCACTCGTATAAGGCTTTAAGTCGAGAGAAATACAAACTCAATGTTATATTTTTAAATTTGAAAAATCTATAAGTTCTTAACATTTGAAAGTTAAAGTTAAGTTAATTTAAAGTTTCTTTGGATATAGATCTAGCGATTTAGCTGGTACATAGGGGTTTACAGTTTCGTTAGTGAAACCAATCTAAAAAGTGAAATATTTGTCACATGTGTGTGCAATTTGATTTAATTTGCTGCATCTAGCTCTTATAAGTTATTGTTCGAAAACGCTAGTCTGTAATCGAAATTTATCGATAACTTTTGAACGACACTAATTCTCGATCAAATGAAATAAACTTTATGTGACTAGGGACTACTAGAACTTATATTTCAAATATTAATTGTCTAGCTTTTATAGTCTCTGCTAACCGCGTGTTCATACAGACGGACAGACAGACAGATATATACTTGATATGGTCGGAGATGCTTCATTATGCGTGTTACCTACTTTTGCACTATGAAAAACAAAATGCTAGGCTGCAGTAAACAGTATTCCGATTTCACATATCATTATTGTAGGCTTTAGTCATGTGAGTTTTGGATTTGTATAAGTTGTGGATTGTCCTTTGTCAATGCCCAAAGTTATATGCGTTTCGGCGGATCAGTCTTTTATCATTTCATTGTGTGGGCTGCAGCGTCAACGAGTGTTCCACCTACTGCTCCTCCTCCTCCTGCTGCTGCTAATCTCTGCCGCCCTCGCCTGGGATGTCATGCAGCATGCTGTGCATTCATGACGCATTGCCTCGTTGCCATAATGGCTATAATGGCTCAAGCGATCGTGTTTGGGAGGCCTCATCATCATCATCATCATCATCCAGCCTGAAGACTGTAGGCTCTGCCTACAAGCTATTGATGTAGCTGCTGTTGTTGTTGCATTTGCGTATCGCGTTACTTATGCAAATAATTTCAGTGGAAATGAGGAGACGAGAAATCTGTTGTTTTCCCTCTGACTCTTGTCTTCCCCTCCCTTTCGAGTAATACAATTTTGTGTCTTTTTCACTTTTGTGCGACCGTTGTTGTAATTTAATAACCAAGCAAGTCATATTTTGCCTCCTGCTGCTAGCCCCCAGGCTCCACTGCGAGTGGAAGGAGTTGGACTCGGAGTTGAAGTTGAAGTTGGAGCTGGCTTTGGGAGTGGGTGTGGCGGAGGCGGGGGGCGTGGGCTGTTGTTGTTGCTGCTGTGGCTCTTAAAGCACTTGTGCAATAAATTAAAAAGGCGATTTCGTGTCGCCGTTGTTGTTGTTGCTATTTGTAGCTGTTGGTGGCGGTGGTGCAGCAAGTGGTGGCAGACATGCAGATTTTTGACATACTTGTTTGCATTTTGCTGCCGTGGCGGCTGCTGCTGCTGCTGCTGCTGCATCAGCATCAGCATCAGCTTGTCCAACCTCAAGCAGCAGCAGGCAGTAACAACAACAACAATAGCAGAATCAGCAGCAAAAAAATGTTGCAGTTTTGCTTTTGCTTTTGCTGTTGGCGTCTGAAATGTGCTACGTCATTTCGGTTGTGTTGAATGTGCACTGAGCGAAAATTAGATGCGCATATGTTAAGCTGTAAATAAGTGTATGTAAATTATCAGACTCAGTCTTATGCGCATAGAAAGCAAGGTTGCTAGAGATTCTTTAAAACACATAACTCTCAGGCATTTCTCTTTTGGCTTATTTCACACTGGAATTGAGACTGCAAAAGAATCAGATGAACAGTAGTTGACATAATTATACAGGTAGTTTCTATATCATTGTTATATTTAGGTAGCAGCCTCTATATTTAACTAATATTTTGGAGTTGATTATGCTCTTTTCGAAGAAAATAGTATATTAAGTTTGTGCTGAAGTTTGTAACGCATGGAAGGAAGCGTCGGAGAATGACAAAACAAATTGATCTAGCCCTGTCCGTCTGTCTGTCTGTCTATATGTATGCAATCTAGTCCCTCAATCTTTGAGCTATGGCGATGAAACTTTGCACAGATACTTATTATTTAAATGTACAGCACATTGGTTGGAACCAGCCGGATCGGACCACTATATATTATAGCTGCCATACAACTCTAAGTCGGCTTTGGCCATATATCCCATGCTTTTAAAGCTATCGCGATGAAACTTTGCACAGATACTTATTAATCAAAGAGACCGCACATTGCTTGGAGCCGGTCGGATCGGATCACTATATCTTATAGCTGTCATACAACTGGCAATGAGTTATATATTTCAAAAGAAAAATTCAAATTCATATGATACCAATACCAAAATTGCCTAAAGGTTCGAAAAGAGCATAAAATCTTCGGCACGTCGATGATAATGCTTTTCCACTTGTTTCTTATTCACACGGCTCTTAACTTTCTCGCAGTGTACTGAAGATGTGCCTCGCCCAAGTGGCATAGCAGCCGTGTCGTTGCTCTTGGCTTTGGCTGAGTCGCAGCCTCGGAAACTGGACAGACGTTGGTTGGACTGGGGCTCTGCACTGGGGTCGTGTTACTGTTGCTGTTGCTGTTGCTTTGGCTCGGCTCGGCTTGGGTGTCGTTGTCAGCTCATGTCCCCAACGAGATGTTTAACATAGCCGTAGAAAATTGTTTTTCAGCTGCAGCGTCAGGATTTATGTCCAGCTGGATAGTGGCAGTGGGGCCACAGAGAGCGGCCGTGTTCGTGCCCCGTGGCAATGGCTATTTAGTGAATGTTGCAGCTGCCACGCTATGATTTGACCCACATTTCAATGGGCTATCACGAGGCAGAGGATTTGCCGATGCTGCTGCTGCTGCTGCTTTAAGCTGGCACGTAATGGGCTCGGCCAGCAAGTGGCCAACTGGAAGACTGACCACATTGGCACCTGCGGAGTTTCGCCAGCTACAAACTGGTCGCCCATCACCCCAGCCATAACTTGCTTCAGTTGCTGCACTCTGCATTCTGCATTCTGCGGCAGTTTCCATGCTCTGCTGCAGCAAAAGCCAAACAAGTTGGGCACAAGTCAAAGTCACAGCAGGCAGCCGCCGGGCCGTACAAATTGTGCCGGCTGACCAGCAGCGACTCTTCCAGTGAAATGCAAAATTATGACAACTGCATTTGCAGTAAGCCAAACGCCAACGTAACGCAGCAAAAGACTCCAACAGCAGCAGCAGCAGCAACAGCAGCAGCAGCAGCAGCATCCTGCCTGCCTGGCAGGAGGTCCTGTTCAGTCCTGTTGCCTGCCCCGTTTTGCAAGTGTCAAAGTTAACTCGAAATTATTGTTGGCTAAACTTTTGTGGCGCTTAAGCCCCCCCCCCCCGTCCAACCCGCAATCCGCATCCCGTAGAAGGGGCAAAGACGAGCCGAGAATTTATTGTTTGCGGTGTACTAGCAGAGTCAGCCTGCGTTTCTGCCTCGGCTTAATCAACTGCAATTGGTGCAATTTTGTGGCCAGCATTTTTGCATTTTTGCCATCTCACTCTTATTCCCATTCCCATGCAGTTGTTGTTTCTCGTTTGCTGTCTGTTGCATTGTTTTGCCTTCAATTTCAAGCCTGACTGCAGTTACATTAAAACTTTTGATTGCTGCTGTTGCGGTCAGCATGGGCATATGCCCAAGATTAGGCCAGAACAGAACAGAACAGAGCTCAACTTTACCCAAAACATCAGCATAATTCGAACAATTGTCCACAAAATTTCCAATTTTTTGTTTTGAAGTGTCAAATGCTGTTTTTCGTTGCCACACTTTGTTCTTGCTCACACTTCGCAAGCCTAATTGATTCAATTAAATGCATTGCATTTAAATCATTGCATTTTCCGCCTCGGGCTATTTCATTTTCCACACACACATCGACACACACGCTTGACCTCAATTAGACCTTATCTAATCCATTTGTTTTTGGAACTAATCACCTTTGCGGCTACTCAACTACCTGAGCATCGGTAAATATAAATATTTGAAATGCAAGAGGCTTTACCTTCTACCTTCTCTACCTTCTCAGAGACAGCGTGACACTTTCTACGCAGTCATGCCCCTCAAATGTGGCATTTGTTTTTAATTCCAAGAGGTCATCATTGACTGGGCTACGCCCTATTAAATATCTACAGTTGTTGTTGTCGCATTTTATGTTTATTTTGAAGGTGAGTCCTTATAGGGGTGTCCTCTGAGATATTCTTGGAAACGCGACGTTAGGAAATTGTGGAATTTCCCTTAGGATACATTTGGTTTACTTTTATTTATTTTCTTTGTTAGTTTTACGACTAAAAACAGTCGACACATGAAAATAATTAACATTATGAATTAATATTAGGAAAATAGATAGTGAAATTTAAAAAATAAATGAATTTGATTATTAAACTTAAAAATTAGTATTATATTATTTAACAATAAAATTCATGCTGTCACTTAAGCTTTGGGTTTACACTTTACATATTTTTAAAAATAGAGACTTAAGTTTTAACCCACGAAAATTAAGATTTCTGTATTTTAAAGCTAACTTGTGCCTTTGTATCCCATCTCAGAAACATTTGACCAATAACATTGGCTAATAAATATAGTCAGCTGACTCGAAATTCAATTAAATTTCAGCTTAAATTGCATTTTAAGGAGTTCTCTGATATTACAGATTTTAGAGATAGAGACTTAAATTCGAATCTAAGATTCATTTTAGTTCAAGGAACCTGCTGTATCTTAAAGCTAACTTGTGCTTTTGTATGCCATCTAAGTAACATTTGACTAATAATAAATATATAATCAGCCGACTCGAAATGCAATTCAATTTCTGTGTTAATTTCATTTCAAAGCGCTTTCTGTCTTTAAAAGATAATTTACTCGAGCAGATTCTTTGATGCATTACGACATTTGTATCACAGCTAAAACACATTTGGCCACTAAATACAATTAGTTATGCCAGCATTGACTCTGCACTCAATTCTGAATTGAATGTCATTTGCAACACATTGCCAGACACAATATACCATTAAAAAAGAAACTGCAACTGCAAGAGTCGTTAAAGTCAAATGTTAAACAATAACGAAGATCGATATATATGTATATATACGCATCGGGGCAGCATATCGGCAATCTGCAGATGAGAACAACCACCAAAGCCGCAGCATAAAAATGCACAACACAAAGTTGCATGCCACAGGCGACTGAAGCTGAAGCTGAAGCTGCAACATCGACTGGCTGCAACTCAGCGCAACGCAACTCAACTCAAGTCAATGGCGACTGATAATAATGACGCTGCATAAATTGCGTTTTAATGTCAACAAAGAGACAAATATTATAATATGCCAGCTCGACACGAGCATGAGCAAGTCTCAGCCCCCTGGCCAGATGTCAAAGTGCGAGTGGAGCTGCAAACGTGCAGAATTATTTGCGGCTGCCGAAAGATATTTCCTGCGGCTGCTTTCCATGCCACATGCAACTTGCTGTTGTTGCTGTTGTTGCTGTTGTTGTTGCCGCAATCTAATGGAAATTTATGTTGCAAGCCTGCTCCTCCGTCTTCGTTCGTGGCATCAACTAAAAGTCCAGCGTTTATCCACTCCACTCCTCGCCACAACTGAACCTAGTTGACCAGACAGCAACAATTTGTAGGCATTTTCATATTGAACTGCCCCGAAACGTCGACCTTACAAATTACACTGTGCTACAAATTATTCAATTTCTTGATATTTATACAATAAATATACTTTCTTCTACGTACTTTATTAAAAATATGGTACTTACAATACTCACAGAGCTATAATATCGACATTTATGTACTTGAGTAGAATATCAAGTTTGTACTCTTAATTTGTAATTTTTTTTTATAGAACTAAAACAAATTGAAAATCAAAAGTATATTAAAAATTGTTTAGCAATCTTTTGCATTTAATTCCTAAGAAGTAGATGGGCTTTATTAATAAATGTATTTTTTATTTATTTAAGAAATAGTAACTCTTAATCACAAAAATTGTATTTATTTATAGTTTTCTGAAACATTTTCTCTTTCTCTGACTCATATTTGTGAAATGTATAAATTCTTAAAAATGCTAACAGAAACAATAGATAATATGCCACTTTATTTCTCAGTTTACAGAACTTAAGAGCTTATCATTTTCTAAATTCTATTCAATTTTTTCCTGCGTATACCACATAAACCATACAAAAGGTATACTTAAAGAAAATCCAGCTTAGGCTTAAGCTGTGCAAGTGTGTTAAGTCATGTTCACACCTATTACAAACCAAATGTTTGTTGACTGGTGTTATTGGTTGCCAATTGAATGCGAAACGAAGTTTCAGTCCGAGTCCGAGTCTCAGCCAGACGTCTGCAAGGAGGCATGTGAGGCAGAGAGGGGATGGGGCTGTAGGGGAGCCACAGCTGGGCTGTAATTTTGCAATTATTTGCTTGCCGCGGTCATAACTCACAGTGAACGTGTGGGTGCCAACCTCCCCTCTGTCCTCTCTTGCCCCCTCCTGCCCCACTCGCTGGTCGTTTTTGCTTTCACGTTTCCTATGCTTGAACTTTGACACACATTTTGCATTGCGAGTCCCAGTTGCTCTCCCACAAAGCTGATAATCGCATGCCAGACAGACGGACGGACAGACAGACAGACAGAAATATGCTCCATGTTTGCGCCTCTGGGGCGTTGGCCAGGGAAAAGGCCAAGTTGCCGTGAAAGTTTCAGCGCTGGCTTTGGCCGCTGAAAGGTTTTCCGCCATTTGCGATTGGAATTGGAAATGGGCTGGGAGTGGAGGTTGGTAAGGGGTAGGAGACAGGCTGTACCTGCGCTTCTTATTCGGCTTATCCCTATCCCTATCGCATCTGTTGCTCTGCTCTCGCATGGCTAGCTGCCTGTCCTGACACACACACACACATACACACACGATCTGGCTGCACAGATAAGGATTATAAATCATTTTTATAATATTTTCCACACAAACCAAGACAATAAATCAACTGTAAAATGTCACTTGGCGCCGGGCAACAACCACCATAAAGACTGAGGAGTTGTTCCTCTTTTTTGTTTGTTTTTTTCTGGTTTTTGTTTCAAACAGATTCTTACATATGCATGACGTTGTAACCATCTAATAGATGATTAATGTAAGTGCTACGCGCTTTTGATAAACGCCTCGCAGGTAATTTGCATAATTCGAGTCGCTTTGTCTTTGGAAATCAGATATGTGCGTATGTATTTATGCAGATAGACATCGACCTTGTCACTGAGTTTCCTTTCCTTTCCCACGGAAAGGCTGCTAGTAAAAGGAGAAGCAACTGTACCCCAGAAGTATACCAGCTACTCGAGTGTGGGGAGTGGAGTGGGCCCATAGTTTGGTATGGATTATAAATATGATCGATAAGCTAATCGATATATATATGTATATATTTATGCAGATAGACATCGACCTTGTCACAGTTCTTTCTTTTCCACGGACAGTCAGCTAGTAAAATGAGGGGCAGCTGTACCCCAGAAGTATGTCAGTTAGAGTTTCATTTGGACTGCAAATATTATCGATAAACTAATCGATATATATGTATATATTTATGCCAATAGACATCGACAATGTCTTTGAATTTCCTTTCCATTCCCACGAACAGTCTGCTAGTACAATGAGGAGCAACTGTACCCCAGAAGTATGTCAGCTACTCGAGTGTTTAGAGTGGGGGCGCATAGTTTCGTGTGGATTGTAAATATTATCGATAAACGCATCGATGGCTGCACAATTGTTGCACTTGCCATAAATCACAGTCTGCCTGCCCTCCCAGTTGGCAGTTAGTTGCCTTATCAGCTGGTCCCAGCTGTTTGCACTCTTCTCTGTGCTGCTATGTGCCCTACATGAGGCGATAACACAAACGATTTATAAGACTACACCGAGGAGCACAGAAAAGTATGCCCAAACACAATCCGACATGCGTAATCGCTGCCTCGAAATCTGCCGTAGAAATTGCTTCATTATAGCACTACAGACTTCGGTGTTCCCGGTAAGTATTCGCCAGGGCCGAGACTATACACTTGGAGAAAAAAGAGAAGCATTTTAAATGCAATGTGAGAAGATCTGCAATTTGTAAGGTTTTTAGTAGTTTTACCTGTTTATCGTTGTAGGTGCTATAAAACAAACGTTTAAATCATAACTAATAGTGACTTAATAGCGTAGATTGTAGCGAGTCATTATTTGTTTAACGAGATTAACGAGATTATACTATCTATACACATAAATATATTAGGATGTAATTGCTCAGTTATTAAAGCCGTCTGTAATATAATTTAGCTTCATAAAACCTACGTCTTACCCAATCGACAGCTAACTCTAAGAAATCCAATTGTTATACTTTCAAGATCGAAGTTCTATGCAACAATAAACCTAGTTCTTTTTTCTGAGTGTATAAAAGGTGCTGCTTGGCTGCTGCTGCCTTTTTAATTGATTGCTCTCTCTCTCTCTCTTGTCCCCTGTGTGTGTGTATGTCTCGCATTATCACAACAAGGCAATCGCAGCTTGCAACACACACACACACACACACACACACACACACTCGCACACACACTCGCACACACACTCGCACACACACACATGCACAATAAATAACAGCACGCAGCGGGCACTCGACTTGGGTCCAGAACACTACGTGCATTGCCTGCTTAAGGTTAGGCCGTAAAGGCCCCGTAATGAACCCTTTCTTTGGGCCGTCTTCTTGCCTTTGGCCGAAAGCGATAAGCATCGCTCAGAACAACTCAGAACTCAGAGCTGAGAACAGAGAACACAGAAATCGGAGCTGTGTGTGCCCATCGTTAGTCTTGCTCCTCATCTGCTTGTTTTGACTGCCGTTTTGCTCTGCTCGATTCTCGCATTTAGTTAACGAGCTACTACTTCTTCTTCTTCTACTTCTACCTGTGTACCTGCAGTTATCGATTGAGCGATTCCAATCGGCCCATTGACCACTGGCTGCTTCAATCTCGCTTATCTCCAGCTCCAGCTCCAGCTTCAGCTCCAGCTCACAGGAAGCATGTAATTAAGTGTTTCTGTAATTTGTTCAAGTTCATAGTTCAGTGTGCCACAATTTGTTTTGCTTGCGGCTTTGTCTGCCCCAACTAAACTGTCGTTGCCTTGCGGCTTAGTCAGCTGTCAGCAGTTGATAGTTGAGGCACCACAGATCCACATCCACAACCACATCCAGATCCAGAGTCTGCCGCACCCAAAACCAGAACTCATAACAGCATATGTGACGACATTCGCGTCGTCACTTGCATTATTTTGACAGTTCATTTGTCACTTCTTCTGATTTGACTGGGTATATACATATGCATACATATGTCGACCACCATGGGACACAATAGGAGCAGATGTGTTGAAAACTTCACCCACACCCATCAACGGACACTTTGCCGAGGCAGTGTTGCAACTTCTGTCTCAGGATGTGATCTTAATTGAGTTTCATATGGAAATACGACTAGTTGGATAGAATTACCAGATAAACATATGCTTATACTTGTTAATAACTGTCCTTTCCTTATTGAAACTCATATGTTAAACTAAAAGGCAAACAGAATTTTAAAATATTTTACAATAAATAAATTAGAAGTTTTGATATTTATCTTTTGTCAATTACTTAGGAATTCACATTGTATTTGCATGTGAACAAAATCCGTAGAGCTAAAATTTATTGTTTATTATTACAAACTAAGCATGAGAAAACAACCTACAATTTACTGCTACAGCAAACACTAAAAGCTATTTAAATTTGTTTGTTTGTGTGGATTTCTAAATTTACTTGATTAAATTAATTAGTAATATCTGCGAGTGAATTTACATAATTATTAATAACTGCATAACTGTAATTTGTTTATATCATGTTTCTGAGTGCAACGCTCATATTGTTTTTATTTACATATATGTATATTTGATAGATTAATAAATAAACAATTATTAATACAAAATATCCCACAGTGTTCTGTCCAAATCCGCTTATCTCAATCCTTTCATCGGACTTAAGTCCCCAAAAAGTTTCTACTAAATGAACTAATCCAAGCTTTGCCATCCAAAAGATGCCATAAGCCCAAATCACATGTATTTGTATATATATATATATATATATATATGTATATGTGTGGACGGACGTATGCAGATGTATGCATTGAAATTTATTACCCCATAATATTTGTTTTCTCTCTTTTGTGGCATCGTCATTCGGACCCAACAATGACCCCTTCAGATTTGTTAGCAAAATCACCTGCAGTGCCAGCCAAGCAGCCAAGCGGAGGTTTTAATAATGCAGACGGACGTCCCTCTCACTGGTACCCCATGTATCCCCATGTAGCCCCAATGTATCCCATCCTAGCTGGCTGCTCCCTGCAGCTCAATACGTCGAACTGATTTTGAATGATGCATTTGCTTTGTTACTCGGGGCTTTTTAGCTTCATATGCATATGAAATATTGTACATATGTCAGGGCTAAGTTAAGTTATTGATGCTACCACTTTCCGCTGCATAAGCGACTGGGCTGAAACAGTTAGGCAATACATCTTGAAAGCATACCACAAAATAATTAGCAACTGTCAAATAAATACCATTGACTGCACTTCTTAAAGTTGGCTTTCCATTTACTTTTTTAGAATATAAGAGAATTGTTATTGGAGTTGCATATAGAAATCAAAGCAAGACTTGAGAATTGACAACAGCAGATTGTATTTTAAATTCCTTTGGCAGATGGAAACATATTCGATTCCATTTGCAATTTATTCTACACATGATCAATAAACATGTATATGAAAATTAGAACATTCGGAAATATTTCGAAATGGTCTGTCTTGTTTCGAGCTTCAAGTGTATATCTAATAGATTTTAATCATATATGTTAGAACCTATCGTTAAATAGGAATAGACACATTTACGATAGGATCCGAGAATCCCCTTCGCAAATACATAAAAGAATGTCTTAAGAAAGAATAAATACATTTCAGAGCTGGTTCTTATTCCTGGTAAAGAATTTATTTAAATTACCCCAAAAATTAGATCTTAACAGTTTGAAACATTACAATTTTAAGAGTGTACTCAAACAAATAGGGCCATTTACTTTTCGGCAGAATAGCCAGATTATTGATAAATCACTTATCGATCCTAAGTATTTGCGGCTCAGTCAAAGTTCTTCTTCCCAGCAGTTTATAGGTCCCAAGAATTGCTCATAAAGAGCATTCTTAAAGCCAAAATGAAGGAGAACAAGTTCACTTTATGGCCACAATAAACACAAAACATGTGATTTTGATTCTGAATGCCAGACGCATGGCATGGAAAATGATATGTAAATTTGTGGGGTCTAACAATGGGGAAAACTGTAAACATGTCGCATAAATTTAATTAATTACAATTTCTTTATCCAAGCGACCCAGATTGGGGTCCATCGGGTCCATTGGGGTAATCGTTTTATGGGCGCACAGCAGCCGCCCACAGATCTTCACGAGATTAGACGACGACACATAGCCAAAGGCCCAAATCACTTGATCACAGTTCGGCGTTGTCATCCAATCCAACCCAATCGAAGCGATTCGATTCGATTTTTACGGCCAGCGGGATCATTTCTTATTCAAATTTGAGTTAGTTTTTATAGCTGGAAAAGGGTGGGGGAAAGGGGGAAGGGAACTCTGACCGCCTTTGGCAGCTCATTAAGAAAGTTGTTCCGCATTCATTTTTTATCGCCGTTGTCGCTGATTATCTGAACTTTTCTCCCGGCTTGTCTAGCTTTTTTATTGTCTGGCGTTTATTTTACCTAAATGTTTTGATAAGTTTTCTTAAGGCCCGCCTCTATTGTTGCGGCCATGTTCTGCTTTGGTAGTTCCAAATTTATGTGGCATCGTTTGTCATTTGGTTTATGGCTTCTTTAGCGTACGGGTGATGTGTGTGTGTTTTTCTGAAGATGATGAGAGAGTTATATGGGTAGATTTTGTACAAAGTAAATAACTCTTATCTACTCGACTCTGGCACAACTGTCATGTTGTGATATCATCAATGGATCATCACAGCTACTTACTTGTGGACACACTTCATATAAACAATAATCATAATTTTTTTATAGCCGACTTCCCCGCGACCAGAGAACATTTATGTGAGCCATAATTTCAACATTAGGGCATCATAAAAACGTCATGATTATTTTAAAACGCATTCTCGTCTCTCTTTTTCTTCGTTTATTTTTTAATGCACAAATTACGAAGCGAAAAAAACAGAATGTTCATTGAAAAAGCAATGAAAAGACAGCGCAAAGAATAATATTTTATTAACACTTCGTTCCACTGAAGATCAATATTATTTTTAAACGTGAGCGCCAGCAACTTCCTCGCACGGGTTGAGTGCTAGCTGAAGGTGGGGGTAAAAGGGGGGCCCTCTGGGGGCTGCTGGCATATTTCAAGCAACAAGACGGAAATTAATTTCCAATTTCTTTGGGTTTTCCATTTTCCGTTCCTCACGCGCTTTAATTGTACAATAAAACCATCAGCGCCCTGTCGATGAGTCGGATGAGGCCTGAAACTATCAGCGGTAATTTGTTTATTTTCAATTATATTTGTTGAAGTTTTTATTTATGCCAGTTCCAGTTCGTTCCATCATAAAGTCGGCCAAGTTACCGGCTTATAAACAAATAAATCCCTCGTCGCAATCCGAAACCCAAACTTCTCTCTCATCCCCCTCTCTATTTCTCTCATGGGGTGGGCCATTAGCCATAAGAATTGGACAACAGTTGCAGCAGCGCCATTTCTCACATTTCTCTCTCTCTCTCACTCTCTCCTTCTCTCTCTTTCTCTGCCTAGGTAATTACCGGTCATTAATAATATGCAGATGCGCCGTTTGCCTGCCTCGAATTTCATTTTGCTGTTTTGTACATATTTTTTCGGTTATGTTGTGCTTATGTTATGTTTTTATGGGCTACATTTTCAAATACCCAAGTCTTCAAGTATTTTCAAGTGGCAGTTAAAATTGTATACAAATGCAAGAATATTTGCCCCTTCCCATAACCCCAAGGAGTTTTTTACGTAGCTGCCCGCCGCAACAGTTTTAGATTCTCGGGCAGCGGTTTTACCCCAAAAATATATATACGTATAAATATATATGGCCACTTATTACCTGAGTAGGCTCTCGGGGCTAGAGGGGAACAGACTGCCGAAAAGAGAGAGAGAGAGAGAGAGAGATAGAGAAAGAGGGAGAAGGAATTAGTTAAGGGGGAGCTCTGGTCACTGGGGATGCATTAAATGTATAGAGACTCAGTTGTAATTTACTTAATCATTTTTATTGTGGAGTACAGAAAATGTAATTGCAAATTGTATGAATTAAAGTAAAAACTAAAATATAAAACAAGTGGGGAAGGATTATCTTCGGCGTGCCGAAGATTTTATACTCTTTCCGAACCTATAGGAAATTTTCACTCTGCCAACTGCACCACTGAAATTTCATAAGCTGTACAAAATCGTTTTGTCGCGTAACATTTTTCTTTTTTTTGTTCTAAGAATATTTATTTCATTGCCAGTTGTATAGCATCTGTGCAAAGTTTCATGGCGATAGATTCAAAAACATGGGATTTATGGCCAAAACCGACTTCGAGTTGTATGGCAGCTATAAGATATAGTGATCCAATCCGACCGGCTCCAACCAATATGACGTCTCTTTGAATAATAAGTATCAGTGCAAAGTTTCATCGCGATAGATTCAAAAACATGGGTGGGATATATGGCCAAAACCGACTTCGAGTTGTATGGCAGCTATAAGATATAGTGGTCCGATCCGGCCGGCTCCGACCAATGTGCTGTCCCCTGGAATAATAAGTGTCTGTGCAAAGTTTTATCGCGATAGCTCAAAAACTGAGGGACTAGTTTGCATACATACAGACAGACAGACAGACAGACAGACAGACAGACAGACAGACAGACAGACAGACAGACAGACAGACAGACGGACATGGCTAGATCAATTTGTATTGTCATTCTAAGCATACTGGCAGTAACTTTTGGGGGTCTCCGACGCTTCCTTCTATGCGTTACAAACTTCAGGACAAACTTAATATACTATTTTCTTCGAAAAGAGTATAATAACAAATTTAAGATTTTTATAAATTAAAGGATCTGTATTTAAAATGAACATTAATTGAATATTTGTTGTAAGGATTGCGGAAAACACAAGAAATAATCAATAAGACAAATATAATTAGTGTTGGCTAACTTTACAAATATAGTAAAGGTAAAGGGAGATGAAAACAAGAGAGAGAGAGAGAGAGAGAGAGAGAGAGAGAGAGATAGAGAGACTAAAGTTAAGGTTATAATGATTAAATGACTATGAGATAGAGCAAATTTACATAGTTCGCATAAAAGTTAAACTTTGTTTCATTGCAAAAAAAAGGAACGTAATACCAATAACCATACCGAATGGACACTTTTAGCAGCTGTGCACTCGAGAGCTGGCAATTTTTACTGTTGACTATCTCGCTTGGTTAATGAATTGTATGTCCGCATAATAAAATAAAATTTTATTACAGCTGCAGCTGTTGCATGTTGCAACTAATGAATAAGTGTAAATTCTAATGAAAAAGCGTTAAAGCAACAGCAAGAGAAGAGACAGAGACAGAGAGAGACAGAGAGTGAGTGTGCGAGAGAGAGAGCGCGCTAAAGAATGCCAACTATGGTGAAAATTCAATTAAAAATGTAAAACAACTCTAAAGCGCGAATGTGCAGAATGGAGGCGGATCAAGTGGTGGTGCAGTGGGGCAGTGGGGCGAGTGGTGGAGCACACAGCCGGAATGGGGGCACAAGTGGCAGCTGATGGAGCGCAAGAGCAGCGACAACGCAAACGAGCAACACAACATGCAATTAGAGAAGGGGGCAAACAGGCGAGATGAGGCGCGATGAGGCGGCTGAGATGCGCCTGGACGCAGTTGGCTTTGATTGCTCAATATGCCTCATGCCACATGCCCATGCCACATGCCCCCGCTTCCACTTTGTATTTATTGTATCCGTGGCTTTAGTGCGAATAGTTGCCGTTCACATAACGCCTATGGAATGGCCATCCTACAGCTAGCTACAGTCAGCTAAATTGACAAAGAACTTGGTTAAGCCGAACAGCATCTGTGGGCAGCGCCAGAGTTGCATTGTTGTCATGTTGTTGTCTTTTCGTTGTGTTGCCCCAACACGCAAATCACTGGAGGCTGCTGAGGCTGCTGGGGCTGCTGGGGCCAACGGCCTGTGGGGGATTTGCATTCAATGGCCAGTGCCATAAAGCTGGACGACATAAAAATAACATAGAACTCGCTGCGGATTATGGCAAATAATGTATATCCAGCTAAAGCCTGCTAAAGTTCTGATGATGCATATAACACTTTGTGTAAGGTTGCTTAAAAAACACAAAAGTTGAGCAGCAAATGGCCATCATACAGGAGTAAAGTGCTCATCTCGAAATATACCAAATATATTCCGTAAATGTAAAATGTGACCAAGATATGCCAAACTATCACTGCTTGATATATAAATAAATATTTGGAAATTGATAATGGGTATCAGTAAGTAAGGTTGTTCTAAATACATAAAAGTTAACTACGAAATGGGTATCCTACGGCAGTACTATATAGATTAAAAGGCTCATCTTAAAATATACAACAAAGTACCGACAATTTTAAAGTTGACTAAGATATGAAAAATCGTCCCTGATTAAAATATATATAAATATTTATATAACACTTTGTGTAAGGCTGTTCTAAAAACAATAAAGTTGACTAAGAAACGTTATAGTGTAAAAATGTAAAATTCTCACTGATTAAGATAAGCATCTTAAAATATATAAAATATTACCGAAATTGTAAAAGTTGACTATGAAATGCGCAATTGTCACTGATGTAATGTATATTTATTTATATATATATATATATATATATACTAATATTTTTAAATTGACAAATTTGTATTAGCTATTTGTCATCCCCATTTAATAAAATGTTCTATAACAAAAAAACAAATCGTATTATTATTTTAAACGGCAAATAATTCGTGCTAGCTTATGCAAACAAATTGTGATAATTTAATACCATTTGTGTCAAACGATAAGCTCATATAAAGATAACTGAAATAAATTACATAATTGCTTGCACAGTTTAATATTTTATTTATGCGTAATATATATATAACCAATGGCTTAATATGCCCAAATATAATACTAATTTAAGCAAAATTTACTTCCTTGACTAGAAATGTTGTAAAGGCTCTTACAAAAGACAGAATCATACTTATCACATTATCTAAGCATTTTACTTGTCGAGCTTAGCTCTTTTTCATCCCGTTTTAAACTAATTAAATTGCGCGTAATTTGGGATAAATCTTTTTTCAGCTTCTGCTTTTGCTTTAACAAATCGAAACACTTTTGCCCAAGGCCATCATTTATACCGAAATAAAGAACTTTTTCGTATCGCTATCGCTAGCTCTTTCTCACTGTCTATCTGGCTGTCTCTTTCGCACTGTGTCTGTTTGGCCATTGGAAGCAGTTTGTTGCCAAGATTTATTTGCCCAGATTTGAAAGAGTTGCTGCTGCCGTTGCCAGCCGCGTGATTATCCAGTGCATTGAACGCAGCCAGCCATTAATTACCAGCAGCTGTTGCCTGAGATGGGGATGAGGGGGGTTGCCAGTGGGGTTGGGGTGCAGCTACCCCCCAACCCCACAGCGCCCACAGTTGCCAGTTCTAACAACAAGGTCCCGCCGCATATTTGCCTATTTATGAAATATTATTTCAGTGCCGAGGTGAGCATCTTTTTTCTTGTTCTTGTTGTTGCAACCAAAGGAATTTCCGTGTCATATTTGCTTGTTGTTGTGGCTTTCTCGACGACCCCATCCCCATCCCCACCCCCAGGAAAAAGGCGTAGGTGTACAACGCCTCAGATTTCCATAAATGGGGCTACAGTTTTTATGGTGCTAAAGACATTAAAACTGTCATAGCAGCGGGCACTTAATTTGATATTCGAGTGCGGCATAATTGGAACAGACCCCGAAACAGACATGTGTAGAAATATGGGTACACAAACACATCCAAACATGGGGCAGCAACTGCTGTTTCTTCTGACGACGAGTATTCATTCTGACGTGTCTGGGTGGCCCACACACACACACACACACACACACGCACACACACAGAACACACACACAACCAAGCTGAGGAGGGGTTGGCGTGGGAGTGACTTTCACTGTGGGAGCCACTCGGCATTGAGATGGGGATGCTCTATTTTTGTGCTGCGCCTTGTTTTGCTTTTTGGATGCAGGCAGAAGATACCTGAATAAGCATTTGACATGTTTATACATCTAATGGTCCTGTACTGGCACAAATGTCAAAGGAACACGCCAATCATTAAGCCCCAAATGTCTTACTTTGTGGTTGCATTTCTGTTCATAAACAATTTTTTTCTTTTCCAAGTGACAAGCTTTAAGGTATCTAGAACCTGAACAGCCGTTAAAGTATAGGATCTAGGTTCAGTCGAAATTACATAGAATACATAGCTTATCTTGGATTTATTCTTACTGGACGTTGCTTGGATCGTAAATAGCAGTTTTCCTTTTGGTATACCAGAAAATGATAATAAAACTGATTCGATTATCGATCCTGAGGCAGTTTTGATCAGCGTTTGTGTTCTTCATTACAACTGCTTTTAAATCTGAAGTGATTTCGAGTTTTCGATTATTTATGATACACAAGCCAAGATAAGCCCTTAAGACCTTAGAAATACCTTTTAAACCACTAAAAGTCCCAGAACTTTGTCAAAACTGAATCAATTGTGGATCTCGAGGCAGTTTGTGGTCAGGTTTTGGGCTTCACATGAGATCTGCATTTGAATCTGAAGAGCTTTCGAAACTTAAATTTTCTATCATACACAAGCCAAGATAAGGTCAAGATAGTCCCTAGAAATGCCTTTTAAACATCTAAAACTTCCATAACTTTGTCAAAACTGATCTGATTTTCAATCCCGAGGCAATTTCGATCATGCTATGGGTTGAAATCTGAATTATATTATATATTTACATATAACAATTCAAACTGTATATAAATTGAAAAATGTCAACCAAAATAGTGTTATTTTATCTATAGAGAGACAGCTCTTGGTTCCAGTTCATGAGTAAGCAGTATTCAGACATGAAGTCAGTTAATTTGGCATTAGTTAGTATTTTACTGCACTTATATCATATTTTCGCTAATTACTAATTACGTACGAGCATAATTTTGGCGACACTCTCTTTCTCGCAGTGCAGACTGACACATTGCTGCTTTGGCACATTCTTATCGAAATCTCGCGCATAAATCAGAATCACAATCACTGGCTCTTTGGCTGGAGCAAGAGCTATTGCCATGGATGGGGCATGCCTCAAACACATGAGCACATGAGCCAGGGACACAGCGGCGACTATTCCCACGCTTTGGCACACACAGTCATAAAGTTTGCCACCCAAATGGTTCGCGAGTCGCCACAGAAAGTGTCCACGAGGAGCACAAGACCAGGGAAGGGGCCAGGGGAGGCCTGCTCATAAAGCCAACGACAACGCAATGTCCTCGATGAGTGGAGCGCACATAAAAAACTTCGTCTACAATATAATAAACAATTTCCTGATAAATCGACAAAGGCTGGCTGGCTGGCTGGCTGGCCACTCAAGTCAAAGCTCCAGTCAGCTTGCCCCATGTGTGAGTGTGAGTGTTGCTGCCTCATTGGCATGCCGCGTGATGAGTGCCAGTCGAAATTTATGGCGCACACACAAATTTATGCATTTTTAAAATGTAAGCGAAATATTTAAAAGTCAAGTGCGAGGCGTACGTGTCTAATGGGCGAATGGGTTTGTGGACTCTAATGAGTACATAGCCCGGGGCAATTCATTGGGCGATTGGTTTGCTGCTTGCTGCTTGCTGCATGCTGCATTGTTGCACAGATAACTCAAGTTGCAACTAATTACGACGCATTTCGTACTTAACAACTGCGGCAATAAATTTTCAAGCGTGTCCCCTGACACGACATCGCCCATGATGCAACACTGGGGCACTCCACTGGCAACTTGCTGCTTGCTGCTTGCTACTTGCAACTGTTGCCTGTTGCAAATTTCAGTTTCTGCTGCGCTCTCTGTTTTTTTCTGTTTTTTTTTTGTTACAGCATTTAACACGCCTCGTCATCATATTCGGAAGCAATGCATCATTCAGCGAGGCAGGCCAGCAGTCAGCAGTCGGCAGCCAGCAGCCAGAATCCACTCTACACTGGCCGTGGCATGTGTCATGGCAACCGAGGCACTTGCCGCAAATTGGTTTGCATTTCGCTGAGAATCGCTGCCAGGCACTGAGGCATTGAGGCAAGGCAGGCTGAGTGCGTTAGTTTTGTGTTGCATGTGCAAATTTTGCGCATGTTGCGCCATTTACATGACGACCCAGGCGGCAAGGGCGGCAAGGAGTCAGGTAGCCTGCCCCCTGCCCACTGCCCCCTGCCAGTTGCAAATGAGTTTAATGCCAATGACGAAGCTGGCGACACGACATTCAAGATCTCACTGCGCATATTCAAATGTAATTGGACCTGGTGGCAGGCAGATGGTACAGGGACAGGGCGTCGTTACAGCCAAGATAATATGGCATAATTAAAGCGACACAACGCTATTAATATCCATTTATAATGATTATTATACGCCGCACTCACTGCCAACTGCACTTCAATCAATGGCAAAAGCAACAACATTTTTCGCACCTGACCACAACAAGTGCACTCTGGCGCACTTACTCCTGCCCCCTGCCTGCCACGCCCACTTATCATCTACGTTTAACAACATGGCGTACAAATTCGCGACAAATTTGATAATGAGTTGTGTTGTAGCTACACACACACACATGCATTTATATATGTTCGCTTTTAATTGTAAGTCAAACATCGCAACAACTGCCGGTCACGCACTCCAAACTCCAAAACTACAGAGCTGTAGCTGGAGTTGGAGCTGGAGTTGGAGTTGGTGCTGCTGCCGCATGTAGTTGCATACAAATCGCAGCAGTAGCAGCAGCGGCAACAGCGGCAGGCAGCAATTGCCTCTGTGCCACGCCCACCTATCGCCTAATCAGGCAAACACATGTGCGCTCCATAATTACATTGCAGCTGAATACGTGCCCGCCACCGAAACCCGAAATTAAGAGCAACAGCAACAGCAGTGACAACAACAGCAGCAACTGCAGCAGCAGCAGCAACATCAGCAGCAGCAACTGCAGCAGCAAATTGCGCGCAATTTAAAATGAGCTACTCCGGAATACAAGCGAATACAGAATACAGAATACAGTGGCAATGGTAATAGAAGGTGTTGCATAGTTGACTAGTCGCGTGTACCTTTTTCAGTTCAGCGCTGTGCACAAAATCACTGAACTTTGACATAGATAAATCTCAATAATACTCCAAAATCACTAGGTTGTAGTCACAGCATTGATATGCTGTAGATATCTGCTTGTGTTAAGAACTTTGGAATAAAAAACTTGTTAATTATCCTAAATATATATAAAATACTACAAAATCACTAGGCTGCAATCACAGTTAAGACTAGGAAATCAAAACTATTCGTAGTATTCTTTAATTATCTTAAAATCATGTCATTGAACTTTGATATAGAGAAAAGTTGGCAATAATACTTTAAGACACGTGGGAAAGGAATATCTTCGGCGTGCCGAAGAGTTTATACTCTTTTCGAACCTTTAGACAATATTCACTCTGGCAACTGCAGTACTTTCAAATGCTGTAAAAATTTGTTTATCGCGTGGCATTTATTTTTGTTGTTCTAAGAATTGATGTGATTAGAAATTATATTTTCTTCTGAAATATTAAACTTATTTCCAGTTGTATGGCAGCTATAGGATATAGTGGTCCCATGCGGCCGGCTCAGACCAATGTGCTGTCCCCTTGAATAATAAGTCTCTGTGCAAAGTCTTATCGCGATAGCTCAAAAACTGAGAGACTAGTTTGCATACATACAGACAGACAGACAGACAAACGGACATGGCTAGATCAATTTGTTTTGTCATTCTAAGCATACTGACAGTAATTTTTGGGGGTCTCAGACGTTTCCTTCTATGCTTCACTTAAGCACAAACTTAATATACTATTTTTTTCAAAGAGAGTATAATCAGTAGGTTGTAGATTTCTATTTGTGCCTAGAAAAAACTATTCGCAGTATTATTTAATTATCTTAAATACATATCATTGAACTTTGACAAAGAGAAAATAATACAAAATAATACTGCAAAATCACTAGTTTGCAATCACAGCATAGATATGCTGTAGATTTCTGTTTGAGTTAAGACTAGACACACAAAACTATTTATATAACTGCTTAATTATCTGAAATACATATTATAGAAACGAAAGTATATCATATATATGCCTATATCTATATCTTGTGTTCTTTGACTTTCTGCCAACTTAATTTCACTCGATTGTGTGCTAATTCCTGCTTGCTCGCTAACGACTTTGTTTGCAAAATCACAGTTCCCAGAAGCTCTCATGCCTGTTGGCATTGCCCAGTGCACTCATCACGTGCAACAACAGCAACAGCAACAGCAACATGAACAACAGCAGCAATAACAATGACAACAATTGTAACAACAACCGCACAATCAGTTGGCACCCGTTCGCCTACCCCTCCCCGCAGCCCTGCTCCCTCTCCAGCTCAGCTCCTCGCTGCTAGTCTCCCTGGTAGCACTTCCTATAATTCGGCTGCGTAAAAATCACTCACTGTGGAGCGAACATCGGGTCGCCGAGGCCATTGAAGTTTTATTGGGCACCGGCGGCGGCGGCGGCGGCGCTGCTGTCGACGTTGAGTTTCCGTTTGACATTTTGTTAACAATTTCGACCACAATGCGTTTTCATTGCAACGGCAAATGAATGGCCAAGGAGTTGGGGGTGGTGTGCGTGCTAGTGCGTGTGTGTGTGCGTGTGAATGCGAATGAATGCATGAATGAGTGTGCCGCAGCAAACGGGACACAGGTCGAGTGGGTGGGAGTGAAAGCAGGGAGCAGAGGAGGGGCAGCAAAAGGGGAGCTGGGGTAAAGTTATTGCCCGAGTGAAATCAAACGACAAATGTCACGAAGCTAATGAATTGAAACGTGCCAAAGATTTGTTCGGATGTGACTGCAACCGCGACTCTGATGATGATGATGATGATGTGAATGTGCAAGTGAATGGGAATGGGAATAGGAATGGGAATGTGAATGTGGGCGTATGAAAGTGTCAATAGAATTGCTCTTGATTAGAGAGATGGAGATGGGGAAAAGTTGTTGCTGCGCGTGCAACTGCCACAGAATCAGAGCGCAATTCGTATTTAAGCGTGGCAGCTGCTGCCAACTGACCACAGCTCATTGAAATTTAAAAACTCATTAACATGTAAAAAGGCAGTGTTTGGAGGGAAAGGGCCAAAGGGCATACACAGGATAGAGCATTAAGAATGGTGTTCTGGGTATGAGGATGGAAGGGCAAGCCGCGAAAGTGGCCCTGGCTAAATAAATGTTAAACGCAACGAAGAAGTGTTAAAATATTCACCAACTTTGTAACTCTTTTTAACGAGGAATCCGATGGGCGGGCGGGCGTGGCAACTAAAATAAACACATTTAAAGCGAAACTTTATGCAGAGCCAAACTCATTTGCATGTTAAATATTTTACCAGCGGCTCTTCAGGAGTAAAAGGGCTGGCAGAGATTCGCGAGGCAGAGGCGGTGTGGGAGTGAAGTAAGTCCACATCTAGGAGCTGGAAATGTGTCTTGGAGCTTCACACTTTAAAGCTGTAGCGCCAAAAAAAGAAAGGACAAAGCGCTGCGAAAATTTTAATTAAAATTTGCGCTCAAGACGAGCGAACGTTGTGCGTAGAAAAGGGGGCGTGGCTTGGGGCGCGTGGGCGTGTTGGGAAATTTCAATTAAATGTGCACATGCCAAAAAAGGAGGAACCAACCGACAACCGACAACCGACGACCGACAACGCAAAACCAAAACAACAACAAATTGAGAGCAGGAACTCGAAAAGGATTCCGAGGGAGTCGAACATTGAGTTTGCGGTAAGCGATATAGATAAACACTTCAAATGACTAAAGGATTTGCAGCTTTTAAGCTGCTTTTGGGGCGTGGTGGTGGCTCCCAAATGGAAATTAAGCAGAGCCTTAAAGTCGAATTCGTGCTAAAGACACCAAGCTAAGCCAAGTCGAGAGGGACAGGACATGGCTGCATCCACTCAGCAGATCTCAAGCGCTAGTCAACTGTCTGCTTTGCGTGCGCGGGACAACTGTCTCGTGGGTGGGTGGGTTTGGTGGGTCGACCTGGCAGTTGGCAGCTGGCAGCTGGCAGCCACTTGACAATGCTCAAGTGTTCCGCTGGCATGTTTAAGATTAAAGCATTGCGCCTTGCAACAAACGTTGCACTGACAATGGGCGGCCAGGCATGCGACGCTTACAAGTGGGTGCGGGTCCCTGGCTGGGAAGGACCCACAATGCAGCGCAAGTGCTTCAAGCATTTTGCAAAAGAATGGCAGCGCAATTGCACTGGCATTGTGGAGTGCGCGATGCGGGATGCGGGATGAGGGCGGCGGCGGCAGCTGCATTGTTGCCACTGATGCCTGTGTGGGCCCACTGGGCGGATGCTGATGCGTGTCCTTGTCCTTGCTCAGCCAGCTGGCAGCTGGCAGGAGGCGATGGGTGCCAAGCCAAGCCAAGCCCAGCCAAGCAGCGCCTGCCTGACGTCACTCACTTTGAAGATTTGCTCGCAGATAGGTAGAAAACTGAAAGGTTTCCACGGATCAGCACTTGGAGGTAGTACATACAAGCTAGATGTAGGACTCGTACTACCCATTCTGCTAGTTCCTTGCTACATATAGTCTTATAAGCTTTGACATTGCTTAAGTGTTTATTCCTTGAACACAAATGGAATTGAGTTATTAAAAACTTAATCAAACTTGCTTAGCCTAAGGAGCAGTTCTACAATTGATAATCTTGGCAAGGTAACTAGTTGATTTAGTTGCTAGTTGGTAATTATTGCTAATATGCCTTAGTAAAGCTTACATTAAATATAGTTTTAAAGCACTTATTGCTTACATTAGGCTTAAGTGCGCAAGAGTTGCTCCACATCAGGTTGTTGACTTCATAATTGAAATCAGTTCTAGCTTGAGGCGATTTGCACAATTGATTAATAGATGACACCATGACACATGCACATGTACATGTACAACAACAACATCCTCAGTTCTGTAAACCCAACTCAGGACACAGTTAAGGCCAAAAAGTTTTTGCATTAGCAGCTGCTTGCCGCATGCTGCATGTTGCATGCAACTTGGCCAACTCAGCAGTGTCTGGCCCAAGCTCTCACCTCTCTTTCACTCTCCCTCTCTCCTTGTGCTTTGTTTTGCTCCCTAGAATCTGATTGCAACTGGTGTCTGCAGCATAATTGATTCAGCAGCCACTGCTCGACTATGTCTGTGTGTGTGTGTGTGTGTGTGTTGATGTTGCAAGTCGCTCTGTGTGTGTGTGTGTGTTTTACCACTAAACGTTTTGCTGACAAGCAGGCAAGTGGATGGTCTGTTGGCAAGTTTGCCGTCGATGTCCGTCCTGTTAGTCAATCAGTGACTTTTCTTTAGCAACAAATTTTCTAAATGAAAATGCAACATCATTTATCAGCATCAGCATCAACATCAAACGGCAAACGGCAAACGGCAGCACATTGGCCACATCAAGTGGACGCCTGTGAAGTGGCTGGAAGCTGCATCTAAAACTTCGCATAATGGAGTTGAGTCCGAGCGCTGGAAGTTGGTCCATCTCTTGAGCATCTTTTGAGGCCACACCTTCGGCCACAGGCTCGAGCTCATTAGAAGCGAATAAGTCAGCTGAAAATCAAAGCTAAGAGCCTCTCAACTCTCTCTCTCTCTCACCGGAGGATTTGCATGCACTTCATTAGCCACAGCATTCAACGCCCACAAAGGCGAGCGAGTCCAGAGTCCAGCTAGAAGGAGTCGCCACATCAATGCCAAAATTGCAAGTTGTCTTGGCCGTCTTGGTCTGTTTGGCTTTGTCTCGCCGGGGTAAGTCAACAAGGCAACAAGCCAACAAGGCAACAAGGCAACAAACCAAGAGTCAGCTGTCAGCAGTTAACAGCCAACAGGCAGAGGAAATAAATTACAGACGACTTTGTCATGTTGTTCACTCGACTCGATTCACACTTGGCCAGGTCGAGGAGCAGGCGAGGCAGGAGGAACTTCATCGCAGCGCACATTTTGGCTAAATAATTGCAATTTTTGTCTGAGGAGCACAATAAATGCCAGGCGAGGCGACCAGTCACTTAGCATCGTCTACCATCTCATCTCATCTCATCTCAGCTCCCCTTCATCTGGGTTATTATCCTCATAGACATCGATGATGTTGTCGGCGAAAGTTGTCGTTGTGGTTTAGTGTTCGGGCAAGTGGCTCGATGTCTGCCCATCTGGCAGCTGGCATTTAATTGGATTTCTGCCCAAATTGCGATTATTATTGCGGTCTTTATGAGGTGTGAAGGGGCCAATCATGAGTGCAAGCACCGCTGACCAGAGAGTAATTAAGTTTTTCCTCGCTTTCCCCATTAGATACTCTGAGGTTTGTGGTTTGTGCATAATGCTCTTAATGAAACGACTACCTAAAGCCAATTGTCAATGTGAAACATCCTTAAAGTGAGTGAGCAAACAGAAGGAAAAACGTCATCATAAAATTTAAGAATAATTATCTGAAATAAGTATTCGGGATATTATACTTAAATTAAGCCTATAACAGGATTGAATGGCAATAATCCATCATTTACAAGGGTATATAAATAAAATACTTGATTAAGGAACAAATTCTTGTAGTAATTCCTGATAAGACATGTTTACTAATATTATACCCATATATGCAAGAAGTCCATTTCGATTAGGCAAAAATTGTGTAAATTTCAGATCTCGAGGTCACCAAACACCGTTTGGGTTTCGCCTTAAACCGGAATCCCGGATTATTTCCCGTGTACATAGTTACGCATCCGTTCTGCCTGTCTCGAAAGGTAAGCTGTCAGTTCATCAAGCTGACAGCCCAAAAATTTCATGTCAATTGCAGCACATAAATCAGCAAGTAGCAGCTCCAGCTAAGAAAGGTAAATGGGTGCTTTGACAGCCACCCAGCCATGGCCTCCATCCGCCCCACATGTTTATCTATGTATCATGAGTGGTGCCGAGCGGGGCAGCAAGTGGGGCGAGCGCACCAGCAAATGGTGACAATTTGTGAAAAGACTTGGTGACTGGAGAAGAAGAAAAAGCTGAAAAAAACGACCGAGCAGAACTTCAATGGAAACTGCGTTGCATTGCAAATACTTTCATGTTCGTGCCACATGCTCGCATGTGCAAGATGACGCTGTACCCCTTGCCCCCTTGCCCCACCGCACTTTTATTTGACTGACCCACTTTGCGGAGGCAACGACTTGATTACAGTTTTCAATGCATGCGACTTGAATGGCGTTTTGATAGCCTCTAATGCAGCTATCTGGCATCGCGATGCAGTCCACTTAGAGCGAGTTAAGCTCGGACCCCCTTGCCCCTTAGCCCCCCATCCCCCCTTAGTCAAATACCCCGCTGGCACTTTCACTGCCAGTTTGAATTACATTTCACTTATCTTTGGCAACAAATTCTCTTGCACTTGCATGCAAATCCGTACAGGCCGCTTAGTCCTTGAGTTAAGAGCAGCTGTGGACACAACTGAATGTAGCCCCTATCCCCTATCCCCTCTCTCTCTCTCTCTCCTCAAGACTTGCCCTGATGTACTTGAAATATTTTTGCATCTTCTCGACGTTGTTTCATTTGTGACAAAGTGTCCAGATCCGCATCCGTACAGCTGTCATTCTAGCATATCTCTGAGTTATATATTAAAAACTGCCGCCTCTTGTTTAGCTTCAGCAGCAGCATCAGCTTCAGTTTCAGCTTCAGCTTGCAAGCAGCACTTGGAATTTATGGCCCTGTGATTATTGCTTCACTTGTCTGCTGATATCGCAGCCGGGCTGCACAACATAAATCCTTGGCTCTGACGCTCTGCTTCCTAACATTAGAGTTGTTTAAATTTAAGCCCAACAACTTCCGTTCGTTCTCTCCCCCTAGCTGTATCTCGCTCTCTTTCTCTTACCACGTGGCCGTGCATTCATCCAATTAGACGCTTAATTGTCTGACAAGCAAATTGCTTTGTCAATATTTTCACCAAGTCATCTCTCGTTCTCTCTATTGCTAGACACCAACCTCCTCCTCCTCCTCCTCCGCCCCGACCACTGCCCCCACCCAACCTTGGACTGTCTGCCACACGCACTTACTTCTGACAGTTTCAAGTAGCGGACTTTATTACCCAAACCATCAGCTGGCTGGCAATTGGGAGCGGGTCGCTTGCCTCGTCAGTCATGAGGTAACCATCAAACAGGCTTTCAAGTTTGACCACAAGTGTTGTTGTTGTCGTTGTTGCTATTGCTGTTATTATTGCTGTTGCTGTTGCCTTGCCTAAAAAGCTTCCTTTTTTGGGGTCGGGCGTCTAGGGTGTCTGGGTCGTAAGAGCCCGACTCGTGTCACTTATAAACTTCACTTTAAGTTGTCAATATTTATAAATGTTTACACGCCCAAAAGGCAGCCGCCTGAAGGGATGAAGGCTTGTCATATTACGATGTCTCTCTGGTTTATATCAGTCAGCAACAGAAGCTTCCTCAGACGCATGGTAGAGCGAACAAAACAAAATGTTCCTGGGTAACCTTAAATAGTCGAACACTTCGTTGATAAGATAAATAACACTCGACTCCCAGTGTCCGCCCGAGAGAGTTTTTCCGGTAGTTTCATTAGTTCGACTAGTTCATCCTCATAGTTGTTCAATGGAAGTGAAAGGCTAAGCTTACATACCTGCTGTCTAACCATTAGATCTAATAAATATTCCTTGACATCTATGCTAAGCTTTAATACCTCATCGCTTGTTCCTTGATGCGGCTCAAACAAACCATTTGGAATTACAAAAGAAACCATAAACAGCAACAATTCACTTGCTTTAAGCCCGCTTTCAATGGCCGTAAAACCCGAACATAATTTTCAGGCCTCAACGATGATTTTATGCAAATCGTAATCGGGAGAGCAAAAAGGGCACACATATGCCCTGCAATCGGGTTCAATAAAAGGCAACAAATGCCACTTGATAAGTGTAAAATTTACAATTCCAATTTTTACAACAGTTGTGCGAAGGCAGTCTTTAAGCGGCCCGTCCCACCCCACAGGCCAAAAAACAGGACTTAACAATGATTTGAACAAAGGGCCCGCAATACAATTGAAAAATCGGTCGGGAAAAAGGGGTTGGGCCAGGGAAATTCGGGCAGTCACCTAATGGCGCAGCTGTTCTACAAGAGCATTCGCATATAACTCTCAATTGTCTGAGCTGTTGCCTTTGACGCCTGGCAATCAAATTAAAAATCGAGATAAATATATTTTGCTCTCGTCCCGCATCAGCGGACTTAAGAAAGTCGGCTTGATTGCTGGCATTGTCGAAGAAGGGGTTGCTCCGCTCCGTTCCGTCCCGTTCCGTTCCTCTAATGAAGTCATTAAGGGTAGCTGCCAGCAATAAGCTCTCTATGCATATCTACATCTCAATGTGTGCGCGTGCGGTTAACTTTGAGCAACAGAGTCCTTAGGTCCACAAATGTTGTTCCTGTTGCTGTTGCTGTTGCTGCTGCTGCTGTTCTGCTGATGTTGCCGTCGCCGTCGTCGGCAAATGAATAAATTATCAACTATGCGAAGGTACTTACGAGTAGAATGAGTGCTCATGTAGTTACTGTTTGCTTTTCGTTGGGGGTAGTAGTAATTGCAGCGCCTTGTCGTCTAGGCCATTAGAACCTGGCACTAATGGGCCTCTTGGCATACGACTTTCGCTGCTGGGTGGTTGTACCTTCAGGTGGGCAACTTAAAGTCGCTACCCCAAAAGCCGCAGCGACATTAGCGCATAAAAAAGGCATTTGTAAGACATGAAAGGCACTCAGTCAATGGCGGGGCAGGTGGCTTTTAAAGGTCCTGGGATAGCCTGCGTACACCAAGGAAGACAAATCAATGCAGGTGTCACAAATGTCAGACGACAGCTTTGGCCCGCCCGTGAGGATATTAATGTCGCTGACTGAATTGATGATGACGATTGTTGTCTGTCGGTAGGCAAGGAGAGGAGAGGAGAGACGAGAGGTAAAGCGGACCTACGCTTAAGCCGATTTGCCATCTTATCAGAGGCGCAGGGCAAAAGCGATTCCGATAGCAATCTCCGCCTGAAGCGCCTCAGTCGGCTTTCATAATGTGCTTTTCCTGCCTGACTGCCTGCCTTACAGCCTGCCTGCCTGCCTGCCTGTCAATTGACAGGCATAATAAATCATGTGTTATAGTATTAATCAAGTTGAAGCCTTCTTGTTGCTCCCAACTTTGTAGATGTTCAGCATGCTGCTGCTGCTGTCGTTCTTGTTGTTCTTGTTGTTCTTGCTGTTGCGGTAATCGCATGACATTTATTGCAGTTACCGTTCTGCCTGCCACTCAAAGAAACCCCGCACTTTAAACCGACTTAAAGTTAGCTTTCACATCGACTTCGAGTAGCCTTTAATTGCGACTCGTTTCTTTCGGCTCATTGTCCTGCTGCTTGAGCATTCTCTCTCTCATTGCCATTGCCTTGAATTGTTTCTCTAATTGCCATTTGTCGCTGCGCCTTCTTGGGGTTAGCCTTCCCCGCCCACATCTCCACTGTCTGGCCGGGCACATTAAGAACTTGTAAAGTTAAATTAAGTGTCGTCTACTATGCAAAAAAAATTAAACACCAACTGAATCGTATGTGGCTAGAAGAGTTCTAGCGAATATTATGAAGTAGGGGAAGAAAGGCCTAGGTCTTACGTTAGCTCGACAGGACTTTCGTAGTCTATGTTATGCTACAGCCACACATTAATAATATTATATATTTTATTTTTTCTAGAAAGACGAGTGTCTTAAAGTTTACTTTGTTTAAATTTAATAATAAATATAAAAATGTAATAAAACCCATAAGGTAATGCGCACGTGGTCCTTTTAGTAGATAGATTTTTCCTGTTTCAGTGATTTATAAATGTGGTTGGAAATTCCTACAATTCTTGGAATTTTTCCTACTGATGAAAGTGTCACAACATTTGAGCCAACCCACGCTAATTGCTGGCACATTCTTTTACTGCAGCGCGTTGCCAACTACAATTGAAAGTAGCTTATTATTTAATTTGCAGACTGTAAAATGTAATGCAATTAAAGGATTAAATGAGAATGCCATTAGGCTTTATTGTCATCGACATACTTAGCGCTATGCGACAGGTTGGACAAGCAGCGAATAATTCACACGGACCTCCGCTTGTGCCCCTCTAATGGGTGTGGCAAGGATCCTGACAGGTTGCACTCCAATTTCGTTCCTGAGACGGCTGACAATTGATA
This sequence comes from Drosophila flavopinicola, assembly GCA_035042425.1. Lineage (NCBI taxonomy): Eukaryota > Metazoa > Arthropoda > Insecta > Diptera > Drosophilidae > Drosophila > Drosophila flavopinicola. Next base: position 1,143,241 of record JAWNLL010000165.1, read on the forward strand.
TATTTTCAATTATTTAAATGACAGGCAACAAATCTTGAGTGCTCAGACAATTTACTCAAATGCGATGGCACGACAGGAAAAAAGGGGCACAACTGAAACTATCTCAACCTTAATGTAATTGCTGCCCCTCGCCTATCCTTGGGGACTCGACACGCAGTAGGATCTGGGTGGTATTTGGGGGCGGTCAGATGGCGGCATTTAAATAAACCAACGTTGACTTTACCAACTACAAATACACACAGATATATAGATACGACACATTTTTTCTCAAAGAAAACAAATTTGGATTTTATTTTGTTGCAAGCAAATTTGATTTGGTTTTTAGGCGAGAGAGCTGCTACTTGCCTTGTGGAACTTCGCTCTACGGCTGATATCGGCAAAAGTCGCAAATCAAATAAAGTAAATTGAATAAAGACAAACGATACGCCCCCCTATCGAACTGCTTTGAAAATGGGCGTGGCAATAGCGGCATGAAATTAGTTGCTAGTTCTCTGTTTCTTGCCCCGTTCCCCGTTCTCCGTTCGTTGTTCCTTCTTCCTTTGGTACTTCAAGTTGTAAATGCGAGGACAGAAATCGAAATCAAAATGTTCGCATAAAAGAATTATCTGAGCTTAAGTTAGATTATCTCTGGCCATAGAATCCAATTGGCAATTGAATGGAAAGATGCAAGAGATTCGATTTGTTCGATTCGAGTTTCCGCCGAACGTAAAATTTATTTGCCGAGACTTTGTCGTCCCTCGTCCCTCGCCCATCTAATGAAGTCCTGCCGCCCCCAATCGACAGCCACTTGAGAACTTGTCGAAATTCTGCCATGTGTGGGCTTTTTATTTATCGAATTTCGTTTGATTTGCTTGGGTCTAAGCACAAATTTATGAGACACAAGCATATGTTTTGGGAATTGGGGCTAAGGGTTAGTCTAATGTGAAATACAAACTGTATGCCTTAAAGCCAAGAGATGAAGCGGCACAGTTTTGTAGCTTGACAGCTTTAAACTTTATTGATTGTTCACATAACTAAACAGTAATCCTTTCTTAGTATTAGCCGCACAGAGCGCTTTCCTGGTGGGCGGACTTGCCGCCTTTGTCCTTGTCCTTTTCCAGTTCAGCCAAGACAAGCGTCAGAAGCTCCAACTCACGCTTGATAAAATCAACGGACTTCTCCACATCGCGACGATTGAAATTGGCGTCTAGGTCTGTGCAAAGATGAGGATAACTTAGCTAGCCAAGGAACTATAGATACTTTAAGGAGGAACGCACCACGACGCTTGCACAACATGCGATAGATGATTTGAATGCCATCGAGCGCACGATCCTTGTCCAGATCGTAGTTGCTTATAGTGTCCTTGCACAGGCTCAGCGTCTTCTCCCACTTGAGGCCCAGAGCACGCGACTGATTGTAGGAGCGCTCCAGCTTGGCCAGATCGTTCTTCAGACCCAGCACAGTGAGTGCAGCCTCGTTGGTGATCTTCACCATGCGTAGACGCATCTCCTCGATCTCCTGCAGCTTCTTGTTCTCCAGCTCGGTGATCTCCACCTGGGCGAGCACTAAGCAGAGAGTCGAAGATGAACATAAGTATTGGTTAGGGCTTCTCCTATACTCACTCAATGCATCACAGCGATCCATGCAATCCTTGGGTGAAATGAAGATGTCGGATGCCTCCACTACGTCATCCAGGACTCGCTCGTAAGGCTCGAATTCGCGCACAGTTTCTTTGAGAGCACAGCGAAAGGTCTCCAGCTCGCTGAGCGAGTGCCTGAAGTCGTCAATGCCCTTGGTCAGCTCGTCATGCAGTGCCTCCTCCTGCCGAATGATCTTCTCGGCCGTATGCTTCTTCTCCGCACAGTCTTTGATGAAGCCGTTCACCTCAATGAAGCGCTTCCGCAAGCGCTCCTGCATCCTGTACATCAGCGCGATGCGCTGCTGATTCATCTCCGTCTGACGCTGTGCATCCTCCAGCAGCTGGCGCTGCAGTACCAGCATCGCCTCGTGCTCCCGAGCATTGGCTATGTAGAGCATCTCAACGGAGTCACCTGCCGAGTCCCAGTTGGGTGGTTTCCTGCCATTGCACAATAAGTATATTGAGTATGTAGAGCAGTCGGATTGGCCATTTGAACTTACACGAAGAAACGCTCCTGTTGGCGAGAGAGCAGAAACTCGCCCACCGCCTCCTCGGGATTGAGGTCCAGATTGCCGATGACATCGGTCTTTAGGGTGGGCTTATGACGCGGCATTTTCCAAGATTTTACTCGCACTTTACTCTGAAAATATAATGTGAACTTTCGCTCGGAACGTTTGTTTTTGTTTGTCGATCGGACGTGTAGTGTATATAATGTGAGCTCATTGAGAATATTTGACGGCAAACCCTATGATGCCAACAATGAAAGGAGTATAGAGAGCGAGAGAGAGAGACAGCGAGAGAGAGAGAGAGAGAGAGACAGCGATAGAGAGACGAATGTCGGAAGAAACAGTTACTTAATATACGATATTTTGGTTTTTTTCTAGTTTTATTACAAAATCCTTCGCGACTAATTCGCAGATATCCCTCCGCACATAATTCTTTCAAAATAGCTTAAATTAAAGTTAGAAATGCGAAAACAGAACCGATTTTTAAGCTTCAGACTAATTTGTTCATGGTTTTACCTCTTGATTTATTCTCATTTATTTTTTTCATTTTGAATATTAATTTTGGGTTTTTCCGTATATACTTGTTCTTTTAAAATTCGTAATGATGCATATCTTCCCTATTTATAAATATAACCCTATAAAAACGCATTTCTTATCAAAATGGTAGCTTGCAAAAGCTAATTATTGTGGTTACTCAGTAACAATCTAGCCATAGATGAATGTTCCAAACATTGGTTGCCATAAGACCACCATTGCCTAGGAACCAATGTTGTTGGTTACCTGCATTTAATTTTAAATAGGAATCTCAATTTAGTTGGCAGTGTTAGAAATGTTAATTGTTCATTAATAAGTTCACATTTACTCTTGCAACACATACAGAGTTACACGAGTTTATCCTTTTAGTTGTTATCGCTTTGTGTTGTTGTTTAATAAACAGGATTATACTTAACTTTCGTTATGCCACGCACTAAGCCGACAAAGACGCTCGATGTCCTGGGCAACCTGGACTTGAGGCCCGAGGAGGCGGTGGGCGACTACCTCATGTCGAAGGCACAGGAGGAGTACTTCATGTAAGTGAGGCCTGAAGAAACCTTCAGCCGTTCCTAACAGAAGTCTGTGCACAGCAAACCGCCGATTGTGGACTCCGCTGGAGACTCCATCGAACTGCTCTTCATACACAATACTCGGGAGCATGATCAAATGGTCAAGCTGCAGCAGGAGATGCTGGTTAACTCCAAGCGACAGTCGGAGATAAATGAGGAGCGGGTGAAGCAAATGTACAAGACGCAGGAGGTGCTGCGACAGCGCTTTATTGATGTCAACAGCTTCATCAAGGACTGTGCGGACAAGAAGCGAATCGCCGAGAAGGCCATCAACGATGAGGAGCAGCTGCACGAGGAGCTCAGCGAGGACATCAAGAAGTTCAAGACCTCCATTAGCGAGCTAACGACGTTTCGCGAGGCGCTCAAAGGCACCGTGGAGGAGTTTAAGCCCTACGAGAAGGTCCTCGACGAAGTGGTTAAGGTCTCCGATATATTCGTCTCGCCTAAGGATTGCATGGATCGCTGCGATGCACTGAGTGAGTATTGGAGAAGCACTAACAAATACGTATGCTTACCTGCCACTCTCTGCTTAGTGCTCGCCCAGGTGGAGATCACCGAGCTGGAGAACAAGAAGCTGCAGGAGATCGAGGAGATGCGTCAGCACATGGTGAAGATCACCAACGAGGCTGCACTCACTGTGCTGGGCCTCAAGAACGATCTTTCCAAGCTGGAGCGCTCTTATAATGAGTCGCGTGCTCTGTGCTTCAGGTGGGAGAAGATCCTGGCTGTCACCAAGGATGTGATAGCCGCCCAATATTTGGAAAAGCAGCGAAATATGGGCGCTGTGAATGCTCTATACCAGATTCTATGTCGACGACGCGGTAAGTTCGCTCGGGAAACAAACTTCCGCAGACTCTGAATGAACTCACACAAAAATAACACAGGCAATGCTGCACGATTACGGCGTACAAATTTGGAGGCTCAGTTGGACTTCATTAAGATTGAGCTGGATATGCTGCAGGAGCTGCTGCGGGAATTCGAGGAGGAGACTGAAGCGAAGAGCAGATCGGGCCACACGAAGCGCACTGAGGCTTACTGCTAAACAGGGCAATCAAATTCGATGTATTGTCTTGAATAAATATATATATTAAAGACATCAGTAAAACGTGTTTGGCTTAACTATTTAGTTGAACAACCTTCCTATTATTTATTTCCTTTTTCAACTCTCTCTCTCGGTCTCTTGTTCGCTTTGCTGCAGCTCTTAAACGTTATTAATAGTGCCCCACTGCAATCGCTTGTTGATGCCACTTTCTAATTGCTTTTACCTCATAAATCTTGGCCCACTCGGACTCGGACTCTGGCTTTTCTTTCCCAACCTCCATGTTGTTTCGTTGGTTGGGGTCCGAGAGTCTCAGTTTTGTCGCGCTCTCTGCATCTGCAGTCGTCATAAGTCACAAAATTGTCGGACACTCAAGACAAATGTGTCGCAGCATTGGCCCTTGGCTCATTTAATTAGAAAACTGGAGACGAGCGCAGATGTAGACAGAGATAGAGCTGGAGCTGAAGCTGGTGCTGGACCTGGCTGAAGTATCTATCCGGAGTGACCCGGAGTGCAGTTAACGGCCTGTCGCATCAATTGCACATTACCAACTGTACAAACTCTGCTTGACGGCATTTTAATTACGTCAGCAAAGGAATTCCCCCCCAGACTGGACCCACTCACTCTCTCTCTCTTTCTCTCTTTTCACCCACAATTAGCGGAACGGCTGAAAATAGCTAAAAAAAACAAAAAAACAAGTAGAGAGTATTGTCAATTGCACGACTTGACACTCTTTGGGGCCATGTTGAAAAACTTTTTTAATTACAGCCGAAAAAAATCGGAGACGGACGCTGGTTTTCAATTATTCATTGACAGGCCTTCGTTCCGCCATTTAACCTGTCGACCACTTGACAATGTGGACCAAAAAAAAAAAACAGCCAACAAAAGCTAAAAGTTCTTGCCAAAAGTCGTCGGCTTAACACCGCAAAGTTTAATGCACTTTTCATGTGAATTAATTTAGCGGGTTTTTCTCACATTGTTTAGCAATCTAATATGATATTTTATAATTTTATCAGCTGGCAATTTTATTGCATTTTAATTGTGCGCAAAATAATACATAAAGCGCTTAATGCCGAAACCAATTAAACTGAAAGTTTCACACGATTTCCATTCCACTGAGCAGAAATTGAAAAATTAGCCAGCTGCAAACGCGACAACAAATTCAATGCCCAAAATAAATCTCAAATCTCCAACTCTTTTTTGGTGGGCTGGGGAAGACTTGTGACATTTTTATGCCATGTCGTTTTCTGTTTCGTGTTTTGATTTCCATTGCTGGAAGACATTTCCGCCCGTTTGGAGCTTGAAAGGTGTTAGAACTCGGTTGATATATGGACGAGTTTGGAGTATATGAAAACATTTTAATTAATGCTGACAGCTGAAAAAGTCGCGGTCGCTTTTGTTGTGTAAATTTTCCCGAACCGTCGACTCAAATGTTTTCCCCCTGCCACAGCTCTCATCGCGGCATTGGGCTCGATAATTATTATTGGATTTCCTTCTGCATTCACTACTGGTTTTCAGTTCGCTGCGACTTGTGTGTTTTCCTTCTCACTTCTTGCTATTCGTTTTTCGTTTTAGGTTTTTCGCCTTGGCTATTGAGCAACACGTCAACAAATTAATCCGCTTAGCCTCGCATTTTTACCCTATTGAGTGGGCGCTCCCGCTGGGGTTGCCAGACTAGACAACTGCCAGACGCAGGCCATGATTCAGAGCATAGCCACAACTCAGACGCATAGCCAGACAGTTAAGCTTTAATCCTTAATAGTTGGCTCTGACTGGGAGACCAGGTTAGTGTTCGCCTCAAGTTTTCTAAGGTTTCGCCTTTGTTTTGCTATTTGCTGTTTGTTGTTGCCGGGTGTCAAGGTGAATGATTGAGCCACTGGGGAATGTCCCAAGCAGCAAGCAACTCAGCTAATTAATGGTTTCGATTGTTAAGCCATTTCCCATAAATTGGGTGCGATAAGCAGGATTGCTAGCTTACGTACATATATTTATGATATGACTGCTGTGATGCTCAAAATAAATCATGTATTCAAAGCTGTTGATATCTTAAAACATTATCGAATGAAGTCTCATTTAATTGAAGATAGACATGCACCTGATTGCAGGTGATTTAAAGCTGATAACAAACATAAAAGGTTATAGGACGATTATGGCTTAATACGCATGCTAAGCTAAATATATTTGCTTCAGTTAATGCAGCAGTAAACAGGCTTATAACATGTGCCTAGCATATTCCAATTTCCTGGTTTCCTGCAACAATTATGCAAATTACGAAGACAGCCATTGTTTGAGTGCAGAAGATTAAATACCCTGCAATACTACAATGAAAGCCAATGACCTAAACGAAACTTCCTTTAAACTTAAATCTTAAATTCCACCTCCAATTTAATGCATAGTTGCAGCAAATGCTCAAAGCAATATTATCAAGTCAATTCAAACAATTTTCAAATATTAAACAATCAAAGCATTCTACGAATATTTACGGACTGCAATAGCCGTCTAGAAAATCGGCTTGTCATGTCATTTGGTTGCCAGGAACAACGTTCGCCTGTCGGCCAATGCACTCCTGCGACTGGCTGCAACAACAATTTGCACTGTAATAACAATATATAACACACAAATTTGAATAACAAATTAACTCACACACACACACGCTCTGTGACATCTCAGACTGTGTGTGTGTGTGTGTGTGTGTCAGTCAGTCGGGGCTTCGACTTGCTGGCAGAACATAATTGAATGCCTGCAGGACACACACGACAAAGCAGCGCAGGAGCACAGGAGAGTAAAACGTGGCAGCAGCAGCAGCAGCAGCAATAGCCATACAATATTTGCTTATGTCGCTGGCTGGCAAAAAGGCAGCCACAGCCACAGCAATGAGCCACAGGGCCGACCACAGAGCCGCCCAACCACCCAACCACCGAACCGCCCAACCACCCGATTACACCGTCCACAATGTCCATCAAGCATCGAGCCATCGGCCAATGCGACTTGCAGCAACGTCAACGTCAACGTTGCATAAATCAACACAACAACAACAACAACAACGACAACAAGTGGGAAAGGAATATCTTCGGCGTGCCGAAGATTTCATACTCTTTTCGAACCTTTAGACATATTTCACTCTGCCAACTGCAGCACTTGCATTTGCTGTAGAAATTCGCTTTATCGCGTGGCATTTATTTTATTTTTTGATTAGAATTGATATTAAATGAATTTCAAGATTTCTTTCAAAATATTAAATTTATTTTCGGTTTAATGGCAGCTATAAGATATAGTGGTCCGATTCGGCCGGCTCCGATCAATGTGCTGTCTCTTTAAATAAAAGTATCTGTGCAAAGTTTCATCGCGATAGCTGTAAAAACATAGGATATATGGTCAAAACCGACTTCCAGTTGTATGGCAGCTATAAGATATAGTGATCCGATCCGGCCGGCTCCGACCAATGTGCTGTCCCTTTCAATAATAAGTCTCTGTGCAAGGTTTTATCACGATAGCTCAAAAACTGAGGGACTAGTTTGCATACATACAGACAGACAGACAGACGGACAATCAGACGGACATGTCCATATCAATTTGCCTTTACATTCTAAGCATACTGGCAATAACTTGGGTGTCTTTGAAGCTTCCTTCAATGCGTTACAAACTCAGCACAAACTTAACATACTATTTTCTTCGAATAGAGTATAACAACAACGACAACAACGATGGCAACTACTGCGATGTTGCCAATTTTGCAGCCAGTCAGTTGGCTGGGCCCCAAAGTTGATTGAATATTTCAAACTATGCATCTTTAATACAGCGCAACAGCAACAGCGACGCCTGCGGATATTTGTGGGCGCAAATGCAAATTCACAACAGCAGCAACAACAGCAGCAGCAGCAACGTTGTAATTTAGACTTTTGACTAACTGACCGATGTGGCCTAAACAGGCCCATTCCCTGTCTGGCTCTGTCTGGGACGCCTTCTAATCAAATGCTTGCCTCGAAGATTTTGCTGACAAAAAAAGAAAAGATGAAGAAGTTGAACAGGCATGTCTGGCTTTTTGGCCACTGAGCAACATCTAATTGAATCCGACCGCATCAAGCTGAAGTTTGTCGTCTTTTGCGACAGTCTTGTTTGGGGTTTGGCTTTAGGAGCCATTGCTGCTGCTGCTGCTGCTGCTCCTGGGTATTTCTCTAGCACTTTGTGTTTGTTTAGTTGACCGCAGTCAAAAATAGCTTTGAAAAAGTTTCAACTAGCAGAACTCTCGACTTCGGTTGAGACGTTGATGATGCGTCCCGTCCGAAAAGATTCCTTCGCATCTTTGTCAAAGTCAAAAGTTTGCCATAGTTCAAGTTAATGTTGTGTGACTTTTGTACTTTTGGCCACTGCTGTCAGGCAATGAACCATGTTTGATATGCCCTGACATAGTATTGGCAAAAACTTTTAATAACTTGGCCAATTGCCTGCGTGAATTCGGTTTGTTGGCTAATACAACGTTTTGAATAGCAACTGAATGCAACAAATTGCATTTAAATACCCTGTAGCTCTAGAGTACTTGTCAAAATCATATTGCTCAGTTAACTTTAAGATCATAAAGAAATACAAAATTAAATGAATTATTTATATATATTATAAATTAGATAAATTAGAATTAGTAAGAGGATCGTTGACTTAATCTTTTTGGTAAGATAAATGGGTACAGGTTAAAAAATATATATAAGTACATACTAGGTAATATCAAGAGATTCTTTAGTGTTTTTAGCAGTTCAATTCAAATTGCTGAGATATATTTTCAATTTTAAATGTTAGGACTTTACAATAAATTAACATCAACAGAACAGAGCCGGGTATCTACGAGTCAACATAACCTAACATACAGCATTATTATTAGCTCCTTTTCCTCGCAGTTAGTTGTGGCAGAGGAGCTGTGCAAGCCATTTTATGGCCATAGACAACATCCGCTTAATTAAAATGCTGTATTAAAATACTTACTGCGGCGGCTAATGCGAAATAATGCCGAGCGTGCACGCGTCGTATACGCAACGTGGCCAATGTCTGGCAAAAAATTAAACTGCGACAGCGCAAGCACAGACCCAGACCCATTCCCACAGAGCCAAGCAAATCAGCTTAATGCGGCTCGGCTTAGCCAACCTGGGCTGCCAGTTCGTCTCAGCCTCGTTCTCGTTTTATGCGCAAGTTAGTGGCGGAACAAATGCGAAACTAAACCTGCTCACAATGCGAAAATTTAATTTAGCTTTTGCTTTTCGCTGTTAACCCCATGAATAGGTGGCTGCAGTGGCAATTCGCTCGCAACATGAGACGCATTACACATACGCAGTGTTAGCCGTGCACCTCTCTCTCTCGCTCTCTCGCTCTGTCTGTCTGTGTGCCAAACCACAGGAGATTAATTTCGTGTCTGTACATTCTTTTCACAATAGAGCGCAGACAGACAAGCAACAATGAGGCAAACGACAACACAACACAACACGCCCTAAGCCCTAAGCCCCAAATGTGGCAGGGTCCAAGGCAACAACAGTTACACATGTGAGTGCCACGCCCATTTGCAGCATTTCTCAATTATTGACTAATTCGAAGAAAACTTGCTTACTTCTCTTGAACATAGTCGTCTGTCATTTCGACTGTTAACTGTCAGCTGCAATTCAAATTTCCTTACAGCCTGTTAAGGACAATTTGCAGCCGGCAATCTGATCGCTATGCTGCTGAAGGACTCGTGATAAGCCCGACAGATATCACACTCTGGGGAACAGCAGGTGTCCATTAAGTAGCAATTAGTCGCACGTCTGTTTAGTGGCTGCCTTGATTACTGCTGGCTGGTGGGCGTGTGGGCGTGTGGGCGTGCCCAGTAGGCTCAATCAAAATTACACGCTTTCCAATATTATAAACAGGCATAAGCTGCCTACTCCTCCCACTCCTCCGAAGGACCTCCTGCTGTGACTGATACTGCTGCTACTGCTGCTGCTGCTGATGTTGATGACATCCTGCTGACACTTTAGTACACCGCAACCTCTGACTCCCTTCTGACTTTGATGTGGGCAACTGTGTGTGGAGTGGCCCCAAAAGGTGTGTCCAGTGCACTGGAAACTGTGCATAATTGGCAAATAGTTGACCAACATCTCAGACTGGCTGTCTGCTGTTACTTAGCCGTTAAGTGGCTTATTGCCCAGCAGCCAATGCATGGCTCACAGATCCTGCGGCCTGAGGTCAGATAATTGGAGTGATACCCATTGAGTATTTGCTAAATATATAGGGTAGCTGGAGCAACTGAAAGGCAGCGTCGATGTTTCTACGATAAGAAGTTCACAAATATTAGATTTTCAAAAGCGTATAAATCCTACAATTTGTCCAGAAATTAGGTTCAGTTTTAATACAGTCATTGGGGCTTGAATTCTCTACAAACCGAATATTCACTGATTTTGTCAAGATTTCTAATGAAATATTGAACCAGCCCCAAACAAAATCCCGAAAAACAAGACTAGATTTGAAAACGGAATTTTCGGTCTACTAAAACTCATTCTTCATCGAAAGAACTGTGACTTTTAGTAAATAAGCTAAGAATATTGTTTAACGCCTTTGCCACTCATACTTTAATTCTAACGAAACCACCTTTCAGCTAATTGCCGTAGAGCACATTCAACTTTATTCTTGGCAAACTTTCGCTTCACTTTCAATCAAGTACAGCAAAGTTGCAACCCCCTCGCAGCATTTGGCAAATTTATCTAAAAAAGTTTGTGGCGTTGGCTCATAAATTTCAGATTTTGGGCATAAACATAAGTTCTCCATTTCCAAGTTGGGCATCGTTTAAAGTACCCCCCCCCCTCACCCATTTACCCCCACAAAGCACAAATCCAAAAACTCATTACGGTAATTAGGCATTGTCCGGATAGGGGGGGAACCGAATGTAAAGAGGCAATAGACAGAATTTGTGTGGCACAAGCAACGGCGCCTGTGGTTCCAGGACATTCAAAATAGTCAATATTGGAATTGATTTTTGGACCAAATATCCAAAAATCCGCGGAAAGTTGCCTAATGAGGTCGGGCTATCATTTAGGCCGATTAGCCAGAGTTGGCAGCGATTTCGAGAATGTCCAACGAGCTCTTATATGCCATATCGAATGCAGTTTATAGTAGTACTTATGCACCACAGAGTATATCAAATGTCCGTTGCACTCCGAATGGATGGGGCAACCACGCACTTTATGAATAATTTGTTGTTGTCATTGTTGTTGTTGTTGTTGTTAACGACAATTGGATTATAATTATGAGTGTACATCGATAAAAATAGCATTTAAATTCGTTCATTTAAATTCGTTATTGATGTTCATAAAAGTGTCGCATTATGGTTGATTATCGTTGAAGTAGTTTAAACTAAAGTGACATTTACTGGCAATTATTTAATGGTTTAATTGTCTGCCAGGACATTGAACTGTGAATGGCAATTCGATAGTACACATGTACATACAGTTGTGCTTACTGCAGTAGCACTCTCTACTGCAACCGCAGAGTTGCTTTTCAAGCTGTTCTTCTGCTCATAGCTGGCAGCTATGGTCAGTTGTGTCCGCTGGCGCACGCAGCTTTTGTTTGCCTTGGCCGCCACTATGTTGTTAATATCGGTGCATGCAACAGACAACCGACAATAGACAACAGAGGGGGACCACGGTGCCCCACTGCCACGCCCACAGTGCCCACATAGCCCACATAGCCCACAGTGGCACCCCGGGCTTTATAGAGTCGGCTTTTGTTCGCAGTGGCGTTGCGGCAACCGCATTGAAATTAACTTTAGTGCCATTTAAAGTTATGCGCTTCATAAATTGCAAAAACAGTTTCAATTAAAATGCGGCCATCATAAAAAGGAAATGCTGTCGACTCGCACAGCTCCTGCAAATACGTTGTTCTCGTTATTCTCAGTGTTGTTGTTGTTGTTGTTGTTGTTGCTGCAGATATAAACAAAAGGCTACAGCTGCAGCAACAGCAACAGCAACAGCCGCCTCTCAACGTCCTGGCCAATAATGCAAAATACCAGTGGCGTCGTCAGTTCACATTTGCAGAGGGGTCGATCCGTTCTATGCACCGTTTCACTATTTAATACATATATACATATATTTATTTATCTAATTTCTTCATATTTGCAATATAAGATCTCTTAGTCCCGGGACAGATCAAGTTTAATTCATTTTATCGATAATTCGGCCTGTTCAAAAGTTATCGATAAGTTTATAATTCAGAAGAGCTTTTTTGGGCCATAAGCTAAAAGTTATAAAAGCTAGAGGCACCACATTTCGTATATATAATTTCGAATATCGTACACATGTAACAAAATTTTCACTCTTTGGATTATTATTGTTAAAAAAAAACTTGGACTTTATTTTAATTTGTATCGTATCTAGCCCCCTCCGGGGCACGCCTCTGGCATCTGTGTGCTGCTCTGTGTCCTGCGTCCTGCGTCCTCGTTTGCCTGCTCGTCCGTCATGGTCATCATCATAATTTGAATGCAACGCATTTAATTGCAAACTTGCATTAATTATTATTGAACAATTTTTAAAATGCGAAAATGCGAAAATGCGCAAACAAAGCGTGCCCGAAGGGCGTCAACTTTTTGCGGCACCTGTTATCTGGCGGCTTCGTTAAGCAGCCTGCTCGTGCTTTACCGTTACTTTGGCGCTCCATTCATAGCCTGCTTATCGGCGCTTCGCAAGTAATGCAAAGCGCCTTCGGCGACGCGCTCAATTTTTGATTTCCGCTTTTCGTATTTTGGGCACATTTGCCGCTTATCGGCCATGAAATTGTGTAGGCTCTCTCTCCATATCCTTGTGGAGTGCTTGTTGTTGTTGTTGTTTGCTTTGGCATTGCTCCTGGCACTTGTGCTGATAAAACGCGAGCAAGTTCAGTGGGCAAATTCGGTGGGTAACTTGTCCTAGTTAAGAGTCGCTTAAATTTATTGAATTTCACAGCGAAACTTCTGGTGAGTCGAGTGCCAGGATATTATAAGCTTTACACACAGCATACTAAAGTGTTTATCAGACACCTCCTGAACTTAACCTCGAAGGATGCTTTTGGTAATATGTAAGCCAGTTAAAGCTGAACAGCATATTACTATCGCCAAGCATATTTCAATAGTATTCAATTACTTTACTTTCATATAGAGCTCTCCATATTCATGGATTTACATGCTAATGAAATTATATGTGCCCACATCGCATAACCCCACGATAAGCCCCACCACACACACACACACACACACAAGTTGCAACTGCAACAGCAACTGCAAAGGACTCAACCTTTACAGAGTTGCTGCAGGTCCAATCTGCCACACACATCAGCTGCATTCTTCTCCAACAAAGTTTTCTTTCGGGCAGTGTTCACTTTATGAAAGCTTTTGACAAACATATCAAATTGTTGTGAAAACTTGGAGTAATTAAATTAATTAAGTTCTATGGGTCTTAAAAAATGAGTGTTGGTCTGACATTTGTGGCAAGGATTAGGGGAAACCCTAGATACAACACAATCAGAACTAACAGAGAATTAATATCAAAAGCCTTACATAGCTGTGCAAATATGAATAAAGTATACGTTAGTCTCCAATCGCAGCACTCGTATACGAAAAAATGGGTAAAATTAAATTCACAGTTAATCAGACATGGCCACAAATGCGCTATAAACAAACAGCAAAAAGGAAATAAGAACGCCGACTAACGATGTGGACACTCCTCGTCCTCCTGGGTCCTTTGGTCCAGGTTATCGATAGGCGAGCATTGCGCACTTTTTTTTGCAACGCAGCTGCCATCAGCTGAAAGGCTTCCAGTATCCGCTTGGATCCCAGCTACCAGCTCCCATTTCACATCTCCCATCTGCCCCGACCCAGTCACGAGCACATTGAAAGTCATAATTGTTGAATTTGCCAGGCAGAGGCTGCCTATAAAATAAATCAAGGATAATGCTGTGCGGAATTAAAAATTAAACGAAGTGCGCCATTTACTTTTGCACACGGCATCGATCCTGGAGCTGGGCTCCAACTGGTTGAGGATGCGGGCATTCTCATATTGCATACATCCTCTGCGTGTGTGCGTGTGTGTGTGTGTGCGTGTGTGTGCATTGCCGACTTTTATAGACGCTTTTTATTGCGCATTTCCATTGATGTTGAAATTTTCGCCAATTTTTTTATACGTTTTTTGTTCGCTGAAATCTTTCTACCCATGCTCGCTGATTTTATTTGAATGAAAATTGGCGAATTGTATGATAGACGCTGAGTGTGGGCGTGCCGATATGGGCGTGGCGCAGCGTATGCGTAATATTTTACTGACTGATATGCGGGGCCGGGGTAGGGGGCTCAGAGAAAATGCTGGCGTTCAGGCAATGTGTGTGCATTGAATGTGGAAATGTGGAAGGAGTCGGAGGATAAGCATTTGCTTCGATGCGCATCTGTTCAAGTGGCTGATTATATTTAAACTGGTGGATTGGCGAGCTTACACAGCCAGCTGAAGGATGCACTGGAATGGTCGGTCAATGGCAGCGAGTTGTATTCGAAAACGGAATTCGCATCAATGTTATATGCGGCGAATCGATGGCAAAACGCTTACACAGCTCAAATCAAATACAATTCGTTGCTGCCCCACGTGCCCCACTTGCCCCACTTAAAAGTTGCCAATGGCCATTTGCAACGCGCTGCCCGCATCTCAATTTAGAACGCAGCAAATTTTGTGGCAAAGACAAATTTGTCAAAGCGTGCAAACAAATAACTTAAGGGACACACGCACCCCCATTTATGCCAAATGACCCTCATTATGTATGTCTTATTACCAAAATAAATTGAGTTCAGTCGGCTAGTGAGGGTTCTCTCATATGTCCACTGGTCCTTCAGGGAGCCTCTGTAAGCTTGTTTTTTTTCTTGTTGTCGGCCCAAACAAATTTAATATTAAATTTCGTGTAAAATTGCTGCGAAATTGAAATGAAATTGAATTTACCTGAATGGGAGCAGCGCCGTCGAGGCTGCCCATTGTAAATCCATCAGGGCAGCTGTCAAAGTGGCGCTCCCTCTGCAATCCCGCCCCCTTCCCCCACCCCACCCCCACCCCTGTGCCCCACATCAACCAAGAGGCACGCACTTTAATTGCTGTTGCCATTGCGTTTGCCTTCCAGTAAAGTGGCACAAATGCTAAATCAAATATTGACAAAAGTAAGTAACATTTTCAGACTGTGCTCGAGGTGGGCAGCTGGACTCCAGGATCCGTCCGTCCAGCGCTAGTAAGCAAATTCGATTAGGCGCCACGCCCCGAGGCCATTAGAAGGACCTAGTGCGAAATTGAATTAAAAATGCATCATGAAAAGGCCAAAGATTTGATTAATGTACAGCGCCTACAAGCGGACAGCAGAAATGAAATGAAAAGTGTCATGGAAAAAGGTCCTCGAAATAAATGGCACAGAAAGGACAGAACAGGATAGGACAACTAATCATAAAATGGGCGCCAACATGCCGAGCAAGCAGCCCAATCAGTTGGCTAATGAAGCCATTCCACGGCCCCACTTCAGTCAAAACTTTTGCAGCAACTTGAGCTGCCAGGACATCTTTTATGGAGAAAGGAGAAAAGGAGCGCATCGTAAAAATCAACAGCCATATGGCGAGCTAACAAAAAATAACAAGCCCTCGTAACGGGTATCCTGGAATTGCCGCAGCTACCCCTAGCGACACATTACCGTTACTATTACCCGTTCCTGTCGTCCCCACCTCCCATCGTCCCGTCGTCCCATCGTCCTGTCGTCCTGGCTCGCTGGTTAGCAGGCAGCGTGCTGCTCAGCCGTAAAAACATATACAAAAAATATATATATATATTTCAATTAGCTGCGTTTATTTTTTCTGTGTATGTGTTTGTGTGTGTGTGTGTGTGTGCCTGACTCAAATGCGACCATAAAATGTCTCCGGAGTGGTTTCTAGTTCATTTGTTGGAGTCCCTCGTAAATAATGGCGAGGCGATCGTAAATAACTTTGACTTGTAATAGGTTTTTTCACTTCTCGACAAGCAGATGTTCCCGTTTATTTGTAACGCTCATGAAGCAAGAATATCGCAAGTGTGGCGCTGATATGAGTAAAATAAAAAAAGAAGATGGGTTTTTTTCTAAAAAAAAAGAGAAACAACAGAATATTTATACTCTTTTCGAAGAAAATAGTATATTAAGTTTGTCCTGAAGTTTGTAACGCATAGAAGGAAGCGTCTGAGACCCCCAAAAGTTACTGCCAATATGCTTATAAAAACAAAACAAATTGATCTAGCCATGTCCGTCTGTCTGTCTGTCTGTCTGTCTGTCTGTCTGTCTGTCTGTCTGTCTGTATGTATGCAAACTAGTCCCTCAGTTTTTGAGCTATCGCGATGCAACTTTGCACAGAGACTTATTATTCAAAGGGACAGCACATTGGACGAGGCCGGATCGTACCACTATATCTCATAGCTGCCATGCAACTTGAAGTCGGTTTTGGCCATAAATCCGATGTTTTCAAAGCTATTGCCTTAAACATCCTGGTACACTTGAACATCCATATAGCTCATCAATGTTTAAAATTGCAAAACGATTGCTCTTCAAACGACTTCGTCGTCGATCATCAAAACGCTTTGTGGCGTAAGTGGTAAAGTGGTAAAGGAGCACTAGCAATGATCAAAAATACCATTGTTTCGTGAATCGGATAAAAATTGACAAAGTTATGGCCATTTTAAAATTTTTTTTTTATAAAAAAAATTTACGTACAAACACACAGATACTACAAGCAGTTTAAGCAGTTAAGGCAGGCAATTTGGTCCTACAAATTTCAGAAAGATCGGACAATAAACACAGAAGTTTTTTATGATTTTACTTTCCATTGTGTGGGGCTCATTGTAAAAGCAAGCTAACTGCTTAAACTGCTAGTACTGCTTGCAGCATGTGTGTGTTTGTATGACGGGGTGCAGGGAATCTCCTAGTCGGGCACTCCCGACGAGAGCACTCTTACTTGTTAATAAATAAATTGCTACAATTTACAAATTAGAAAAACCAAATCCAAAGTCAACACCTTTCTTTACGGATACAAAAAAGAAACAGGTTCATGAAGTTGAGATCCTGATGTTAAAACTTTGTTGATTTGCAGCCTAGCTTACCTCAATTGAAAAAGGCTATGCGAGAGATAGCAAACTAGGCAAATCACATTCCATATCAAATTTGCCGGCACATTAAGCGCATTATAAGCCTACATATATCTATTATGCCCGCCCCCAATAAAAAATACCCCCTTCTCTATGCAGACCACTTAAACCCGTCAAAGCAATGCAAATAAAATCAAATCGAATTATTTTTCGGGCATCTGCCGTACAAACTAATGCAGCTTTGTCCACTCAGCACACAAACATATGTATTTGTATATGTATATGTATATGTATATATAGCCTAGCAACTATCAACTGACAACTGACAACCGACAACCGACAACAACTCGCAACTGGTGCAGGTTGGAATTGTATTTTGTGTGCATTGAAAATTCGCAGCAAATAAATTCAATTTGTGCGTTTAGAGAAAAAGGAAAAAAAAACCAGAAGGGAATGCACAGAGCCCAAACCCAATCAATCGAGCGACTCTGACAACATTTTGATATGGCCAAAACAAATTGAATTTGTCGCAACCGAAAAGCGTCAACTCAAACCCCAACCCATCTCCCTGCCAACCCTGCTCTGCCCACTTGTGGCAGCTCTCCCTTCAGGTTGGGCACTCGGCCAGGAATCACGGCGGTTCCATGTCTGGACAGTGTCTAGGCCACAGGAGTTCCGCTGGGCTAAGACAATTTTATGCAAAATTGCCTGAGAAATTGATAAGCAAAACCAAATGGGTTTGTGTTTTACTATTATTATTATTATTTTGTGATGTTTTGTTTTCGGGTTTTACGCCACTTATGTCATTATTTTCACGATGTTGACTGCGGTTCGGTGATGAAAGTAAATAGAAAACACGGCAATAGATATAAAACGCCGAGCCACATAAACTTGGGCGTGTGCGGATGATGATGAGCCTGAAGTGGAGCCAGGCACAATTGGGGGTTGTTCTTGCTCTAAGCACTGTGTGGAACTGAGTACCCAGTTGTGAATTGGGTATTTAACGAAATGCATACCGATAGTTGTCCAGGCAGGTACCGACCAATGTGCTGCCCCTTTTAAATACTAAGACTCTGTGCAAAGATCGCGATAGCTTTAAAATCATGTGATATATCCCAAAACCGTCTTCGAGTTATATGGCAGCTATAGGATATAATGGTCCGATCCAGTCGGTTCTGACCAATGTGCTGTCCCTTTGAATAATAAGTCTCTGTGCAAAGTTGCATCGCGATAGCTCAAAGTCCGAGGGACTAGTTTTCATACATACAGACGGACGGAAATGACCAGATCAACTTGTTTGGTCATCCCAAGCATACTGGAGTTAAGTTTTGGGGTCTCCGACGCTTTCTTCTATGCTTCACCAACTTCAGCACAAATATATAGTTGTTTTTCTTTGAAAAGAGTACAACAATATCTGCCTAGCTTAGCCTTCTGCACATATCTTTGCATCCCAGTGCCGATTTCCAACTGGGCACTTTGCCTTCGCTTCGCTTCCTTTCGGGTGTATTCTGCTGCAGTCGGCAGTAGGCAATTTTAGTAACGACAGTCAGCAAAATAAAATGATTTCTCTCGGAGGCTGAGCGTTGCGTTTGGCAAAAGGAGAAATACCATAAAATACGTAACGACGATTTGGCTGCCATCTACACGGCCGTTTTTTCTTGCTATCTTTCTATCAGTGTAGACCCACATGC
The DNA here is from genome assembly GCA_035042425.1 of Drosophila flavopinicola. NCBI lineage: Eukaryota > Metazoa > Arthropoda > Insecta > Diptera > Drosophilidae > Drosophila > Drosophila flavopinicola. The sequence goes on from JAWNLL010000165.1 coordinate 1,162,304, forward strand.
GTGTGTCCTGTGGCTGGTCGTAGTCCTAGTTCCCGTGCTGCCTCTGATTCCATTTGGTTTTTTTCATCTCGTTTTTGTTTTTTTTTTTCGCTGCCTGTTTTCGGTTTTTGCATGCTCAGGCAGTCGACAGATAGAATTTTAGCTTTGTGTAAAAGTTTTTGCCCAGCCGCCCCGTACTCATGCCCAGCGAAGCGCATAAATGGCGCTGACAATGGACGCGAGACGTGAGTATTGTGGGGCGAAGAGAGAGGGGGGAGTATGGGGGGCGGGGGAGTATGATAGTAGGGCGGTAGATGCGGTGGAGCAACATCAGCGACAGTGGGAAAATTCCATCTATCAACAAATCAGCTGCCAAATTCTTGTTGACGCGTGTAGCCGTTGACAATGGAGTTTCCCGCTTTCCGCTTCCCGTCTCTCACAGTATTCCAGCTTCCGAATCCTGCTGGTTATGCAATATCATCGCTTTGTCCCTACCGCCTGCCTCCCATCTCCCGTCTCCCGTCTCCTGTCTCACACAAACTGCTGACGCACGCGGCTGTCAAACAAAAAATAAAAGATGCGCTGAAACAAAGGCAAAATGGCGATTGGCGAAATCAAATAAAATTGTTAAATTGAATAAAAATCGTGAGCGGAAAAACGGAAAATATTTGCGCATTTAATGCAATTGACGGCCAATGGCCAATGACGAGCATCCAGTTTGTAGCGCTCCCGGGGGCACTCAGCTGGGTACCAGCTGCTACAATTGTGCCCAAGCCAACAAAAAAGCTGGCTTTACGTATTTAATGACGTCCCAGAGTCTCTGTGGCAACTACATTAATGCTTACATTAAGCAAATGACCAGACTCGAAAAGCAATGAAGAACAATTCAAGAAACTGAAACAGAAACAGGTGGGCAGTAGTCATAAGGGGCGTTCAGATGATTTGCAGTTTAAGAACTCAAGCAAACAAAGACGCCTTAGAGTAGGCAACACAAATGTGAATTGAGTTCTAGTTTGATATTTAGTTGTAGCCGCTGCTCCTGCTACTCCTGCTGATAGTGCGCACAGCTTGTAAGCATAAAAGAATAACTAGCTATTCAAAAACTTTACCTCTGCTTTGATTAATTAAACTCAAAGAGATGTGGCGAAAGCTTCTTGCTGATTAAGCACATTAAAAGTTACACCTTTGTTTTTGTTCGACTATTTCCACTACAAATCGTATTTACAATTGCAATTGCAATTGCAATTGCCGTACTTTGCAAGGACTCAAGTCCAGACCTGGCTCGTTTCAAGTTCAAGTCATTAAAGTTGCGGCGAAGACAAAAAGTTAAAGAAATAGTAGAAGTACAAGTAGAAGTAGAAGTAGTAGTCCTTAACTTGAATGCAGCTCAATCTGGCAGCCAAATCTCAAGCGGCGTTGTACACACTTTTTGCCGCGGTCTCGAGAGCAGTTCGCACAATAAATGCCACAAAAAGACGTATCCAGAAAGTGAAGTTTCTTCTATCTCCGGCCTTCATCAACTCAGAGCGAGAGAGAGAGAGACAGAGAGACAGAGAGAGAGAGAGAGAGAGAGAGAGAGCGAAATCGTCAAAAATCGCACTTATCGCCGCCCAGTGGAAGACTCGTCCCGGGCGAAAGGATGAGATGAGATGGCTCCCTTGAAACTTAATTTCCGCCTTGGCTGAAAGTTTATGGTGCAGCCGAGTCCTTGGAATAACAAAATGAAACTTAAAATAACAACAACTATTTGCTCGTAAACAAGAAATTTCGCTCAACGCCAGACACTCGAAGATGAAAGAAGTCTGGAGTCTTGGTCTTGGCTCTAGATTGCTTCGAGTTTTATAGACGAAAACTTAACTTTGGAGCGACAAAACAAAAAAACACACGACACAAATAACAACAAAGCAGCAACACCAAAACCAAACTCTGAATTTGTTTGCCGGAAATCCGCAGGAAATCGCTGGATTTGGTCCTGTCGCTTGTCTCTCTGCGGGACGACGAGCAAACTGAAGGGTTGTCCACGTCTGACAAATCGACTGCACTTTCCCTTGGTCCTGCCCCATTGGCAAATTGTCTGGTATTTAGCTGAGTTTCTTGGCCTTTCCTCACGTTCGCCTCGTAATTATGCGCCCAGCAATTGTCGATTGTCGATTGTTGCTTGGATTGCGGCCAATCCAGTTAATGTGGCAAACATCAGCATTAGCATCCAGTCCAACACACAAACACAAACACACACACACACACACACACACACACACACACACACACACACACACACACACAAACAGAGAAACAGACAGGCGAACAAACAGTTGGCCCTCTAATCGTTTGACGTACAAATAATTTCCAATGAGTTTGCGGCTCATTGAGTCCTGGACGTGAGCAGAGAATTCGACCGGCAGCTCTCCTTTGTCCTGGCGTACATATTGAGGAAATACGAAATACGACTGAGCATTGAGCATTTCAGCTGCTTAGAGAGCTCCACTGGAGCACAAAGGCTGCAATTGCTTAATTCCTTAAATGGAGCTCTTCTTTCTTCTTTCACGATTGCAATCAATTCAAATGAATGTCTTCATTTGTGGCTTTCTTTGGCTTAGCTGCGATGTAAAAAAAAACAATTAGCTTTCGTCAGTGGCATTTTAAAGTGCAGCTGCAGTCTTAAACTTAAATGCGATAAAGTCAATTGTAGGTAATGCCAGCTACTTAATACATCAATTGTGTGTAACTTGGAGATTTGCGAGCATCCATTCGCAATCCACCTGATAGAGTGATTAGAAGAGTTCGCTTATCCAGCAGCTTCTTATCTTTGAGCTTAAAAGTTGCGCAGCTCTAAAAGTTATCAAGTTAAGTAATATTCGTTTAACTTATCACTTGTACTCACTATTCGACACTGTTTTAGTTACATCACACCTTGCCACAAGCAGTTTCCCCCCTCGAATCGTGAGTGTTTTATGAGAAACTGGCACTTTTCAAGTGTCGCGACTCAAAGGAGCAGCAGCTTTATGAGTTGCTGCATTTTCATAAATGCCATAACATAAAGTAAAGTTGCTGAAGCTGTTATTAAGTACATAATTTTCGCTGGCAGGCCACGCCCATTCTGCACACACGCACACACACGCACGCATTGCAGCGCCTTTTTTGCATGCATTTTGTTGTTTCTATTTAATTTTTATGAAATTGCAGCGCCACCAAAAGCTGCCAAAGGAGGCGAAACTTTTCGCCATGGAGGTCGTTAACACGTTTACCTCCGCCCCGCTTCATCTTCTTTTGGTACACCTCATGCCCGCCAAATAGCTGCGCACTGCCACGTTGCTTGCGAAGGAGCAACAGTTAACGTGGCGTATGCGCAACGTATGCATTTAATTTAATTTCATTATATTTATGCGCATCTATAGAACTGTGGGCTGCTACTGCTGTTGCATGTGAATGTGGGTGTGGGGTGTTGGGTGTGGGCGTAGTAGGCGTGGCACGCAAATTGCAAAAGTTTTGCACACTTTGTTAAATAATTGATGCGCCAGTTTACGAGCAACGTATATGAATTTAAGATTAAAGTGCCATTTAATTGCAATTTCGATATACAAATTTATTGCCTTGACTTTTTTCGGTCGTTGCTGCTGTTGTTGCTGCTGCAATATTTAAATGCCAACAAACGAGCATAAAGTTTAATTAAATTAAACCAGCAACAAGTATTTGCTTTAAAGCGCCATGAAATATCACTTATATATTTTTCTACCACAATTTCCATTATATTTACGGAAATTTGAATTGTGAATTTCAATTCAATTAGGCGCCGAAAAAACCCAAAAGCCCAAACCACAGCAGGGCAGCTGCTAGTTTGTTAATTTGCATTCACTTTTAACACTCATAGAATGCCCTATTTGAATATGCATTAGTAGCACCCCCAAACCCAACCACCCACCACCCACCACCCACTTACCCCATGCGTTAATAGCCGATTCGGATACCAAAGTGGGGGCTCATCTTTCGGGGCAGCACGGGCGACACTTTCATAAATAAACATGCAACGCGCACAAAATATGCAGCGCAATTGCGAATGCATTTGGCATTTAGCTAAGCACACTCCGGCATTAATGGAATTGCAATTTAAATTTCTGAATTTCTGAATTATGCCTTTGGAATGCTAAAAAAAGCGCCTGTCAAAGAGCCGCAAATGGTTGGTTAACTTTGATTAAAAGTATACGCTTAAGAGATTACCACCAACTTCGAATTGCAAAACTGTAACCAAAAAAGTAATTTGCGCTCACTCTCTCTCTCTCTCTCTCTCTGTCGCTGTCTCTGTTTGACCAAGTTATTTACAGGCGAATTAACTTATTATCCATAAAGTAAACCTCATTTGGAAGCTCTTAATGCAACAAGCGCAAGCTTTGGGCTTTTGACTCGCTGCGACTCGCTCGACTCGCTCGACTCTCGACTCTGCCTCGCATTTCTTTACCTCATTGTTTGAGTTGCTTGCAATTGCAGTTTTGGGGCCACAATGGAGAGCAGCCCCCACACACACACACACACACACACACACACACACACACACACACACAGGGAACTGACGTCGGTCGTTGGAGTCGTGGCAGTCAAGCCAAGCGGAAATGCAGCTTTTAGCTAGTTTTTAGCTCGTTTCCAGCAGTTGTTGCATTGTTTTTCCCAAGAGATTTCCCTCTTCTTCTGCGCGTCTAGCACAGTTTCGCTGCCATACTTATAGCTTTGCTTGTTGCTCCTGTTTTTGTTCTGCTTCCTTTTTATACTCTTTTCGAAGAAAATAGTACACTAACTTTGTGCTGAAGTGTGTAATGCATAGAAGGAAGCGTCGGAGACCCCAAAAAGTTACTGCCAGTACTGCTTAGAATGATAAAACAAATTGATCTAGCCATGTCCGTCTGTCTGTATGCAAACTAGTCCCTCAGTTTTTCAGCTATCGCGATAAAACTTTGCACAGAGACTAATTATTCAAAGGGACGGCACATTGTTCGGAAATGGCCGGATCGGACCACTGTATCTTCTATCTGCCATACAACTGGAAGTTGGCTTTGACCATATTTTCGATTTTATCAAAGCTATCGACTTAAATTTCCTTGTACACTTGAGCATCCAAACATTCACATCGACTGAGCTATAATTAGCAAAGATATGCGTCATTAAATATTTCGCTGGTACAGTCCAAAAAGAGTATAAAATCGTCGGCACGCCGAAGAGAATCCTTCCCCACTTGTTTTCTTTATATAACAACTGCTTTTGTTGCTGTATAGATTCGTTAGTCAGCAACAAAGTGGCCAACGGTTTGCATCACGGGGGGGCGATGCAGACAAATGCAAATGTGAATGATTTAATGCGCAATGTGGAAGCGCTAAGCGCGCTTTTAGCGAAATTAAGCATACGCCACGTCCGCCACAGATGCGCCACCTAATTAAACTTGCCAACAAAGCGCACAGCTCGCTCTCACTCTCTCTCTGTCTCTCTCTCAATTCCCTTTTGTCTATGCCAGCACATAGATCCGTCATATTATCTATCTATGTTACAAGAGCAGTACTGACATGTAATTCCCTGCAAAACTCATTTGATTACTTAACCCCAAAAACATTTTCCCTTAATAATTGAATTTGGACTGGAGCGCTTTGTCCTTTAGCTTTGATTTGTTTCCCTGTCCTTCTCTTCACTCTTCCTGCCACAGTTCCGACTTGTTTTTGGCCCAAAACAAAAGCCATAAATGCGTGGCAAACTTTTTAATTACTTTATGTGCAAACAATTTTTTATTTTGTTGATTTAAATAAATTTTCAATTGTATTTTTGTTTTTTGTTGTTCTTTCGTGTTGCTGAAATATTATCATAAATTTGTGTAGCTCGACTGTGTTTCGTCTCCCTCTTCTTGACGCCCTGTTTTATTATATATTTTTTTTTTTGTTTTGTCTACTAATTAGAAGTGTTTTTCTTTATGGGCGTGGCACTGTGCCGCCGCCTCCCTATGTAGTACGTGTCCGGAAGTTTTTTCCAGAAACTTTTTCCACATTTCTCTGTTGATTGCTTTGACACTTTTGAGTAAGTTGTTTTTTGTGTTTCGTTGTTGTTGTTGCTGTTGTTGCTCGAAATTCAATTGAATTGCTTAATAAAATGAAACATGGATATGATTGCCAGGCATTGTTTTCTGCATCCTTGAATGACAGAAGGCGCCAAACTTTGTTCGAGAGTTTTGGCATTGACATGGATTGTGATGAAATGTTTTGAAATTCAATTTCAATGACTTCTACAAATCTTAAATTAAAAAATAAAATACCAAAAACCCAAGCACTGTTCACATATATATAATTTAATACAGAGCTTAAACTTAACCCGTATTTCATTCTCAATTCATCCGGGGCGCAACAGCTAGCTCATTGAAAAACTTTGCATTTCCAGCTCATTAACTGGGACAAACTGCAAACATTCCGCTGCCGAGGAATGCTCAACTGAAACGCTTCTCAACCGCACACATGCTTGACCTTCTAACAACAACAACAACAACAACAACAACAACAACAACAAGACTAACGGGCAACTAACTGTTGTGAAACTAAGCACATATATTAGGAGTGGGAGCTGATCCCCACGCTTGAGCATGCCTCAAAAACCTGGCCGGGAGGACACTTTGCGAAGTTTGTAAGCTGCACAAACTTGCTCAGAAATTGATAAAATATCTTTAAGTTGTCCCCGGGTCGCATTCCAAAGGATCAGGCAGCTGGCAAACGCTCGCACTGGGCTTTAAGACTTATGCAAGCAAAGCGCATAATCATTTGCAAGTCTCATTTGTGCTAAGTAGGGGAAATGAGTGGGGGGCGGGGTCTGGGCTGTGGGCGTGGTCGCACAGAGCTTGCAACCGCACGCAGTTGCAGCAGCAGCTGAAAATTTGCATATTCAACTGTTGACGGCATTTTATTAAGTTGAAGATAAAACCAGGAAAGCCACAAACTAAAAGTAAAACACGAAACTTTGCCAAAACCTACCGAGCGAAGCTGTGAAACAACAACAACAACAGCGACGACGACGACGTCGACGAGGACCAGAGAAACTCAAAGAGAAACTGTGCCAGGATGGGGGGAGTAAGGGGAGAGCAGCTGGAGAGGACCGCGCTCTGGTCCTTCAGCAAACCGGCTCAGCGGTCGGCTGTGTGTAAAAGGATATGTAACTTGTGGGCTGCCTTACACCAAGCCCCAACCCCAACCCCAACCCCACCCCCACTTTCCCCCCACCCTCGCACATTGGTTGCTGTTTTTGGGTTTTTCGGGTGCAGAAAAAGTTGCATGTAAACGAAAGTGTTTACAAAATGAAGTTGCCACTTGAGCGAGTAAACAAATGAATGAATTCATTGCTTCCTGCGGCAGCAAGGGGCAGCAAAAGCAACCCTGCAACCTGAAACCCCCACCTACCTACCCCGCCCATGTTTTATTTGCCCCTCCTGACTCGTAGGTGTCAAAAGTTAAAGCATCGGAGCGCAAAAGTTGCGCAAATTTAAATGCTTTCCCATTTAGACATTTGGCAACGTCCAACTTTTGGGTTCGACTCCGACCCGGAACTGGGACTAAGCACCGACTACCCGCAGGATGTGCGAGAGGGGTGCTGTAATAGGTTGGGCTAAGTGTGTGTGTGTGTGTGCCAAAGCAATTATTTTAGCTGGCAGCAATTTGCATTTGTCTTCCAGATACGTTAATTGATGAAAAGTAGGCGCCTACTTCTGCCATCTGTTAAAGGGTTTCAATTTTGATAGAATATAGCTAGGCTCAGAAGGATGCCTAGATTGATAAAGACTCTTAGGGTGAATGTCAATATTGAATCAAATTTGATAATATTTATAGCCTCTTTTAAATGTTTACTTAATAATACTTTCAAAGTTGTCGAGCAATAACATAATAACATTTTTATAAAAGTTATTGTCGCAGGAGCAAATGTTCTTAAATTGAGACAAAATATTACTATTTTTTTTTTTAAATGTTAACAAGGAGTTGAAAAACATTCTTAAAATAAGAACATCGTTTTCAATATTAAAGAGAAAAAAGACACTCAAATAGTAAAACTCTTCTTGATTAGATTCAACGATTTGTATCTTAGCCAAGGAACAATTGGTTATTCAGGAAGATTTTCATCATTGTATACAAATCCAAATTTCATGCAAGCTTAAAGTAGTCCTTGATTAAATATAATATATTGTCACTTATTTCTCTGTTCACAGCTTAGCTTAAATTCTGTTTCTAACTAGTTGTAAGAAATGTTGGAAACAAATTCTAAGCTGATGCTCATCTAGAAGATAAAAAGTGTTTCATATTTTCCACTTTCGCACTTCATGACCATAAAGCATTTGCTGGCTGCCAGGCTAACGAATTAGACCAAGCCCATCAAGCCAACAACAACAACTCGAAGTCAAACAAAACCCCAGAGCAGAACTGGAAAAGAACAGACCGGAGACCGGAGAAGAAGAAGAAGAAGATTCGCATGGCAAACCAACTTGAACTTTCACCCCGAAATTGCGCAACAAAATGCAAAAGTCAAAATTGTGCGGTGCCTCTGGAGGAAGTGGGTGCTAGGGCGGGGCGGGGGGCCAGAAGGGGGCGTGGCTATAAAATGAGCGTTGCCAAAATTTGCTGTGCTGTGTTGAAACCAAATGCATGCATAATCAACTTTGTTTAAACTTGTGCGCCATTTTCATAGTTGTTGCTATTGTTGTTGTCGTTGTTGTAGCTGTTTATGCTCCAATTGCCAGTTTGGCTCATTGTTGTTGCTGTCGTTGCTGGCGCCTTATCTCTGGCAAAAAGGCGCCGAGTTAAACTCAAGTTAAAGGTTCATTTCATTAATTTGCAAGTCGCATTTAGTGCGTCGATGTCGACACAAATTTGCATTTAAATCCCGTGGCAAAACGAGCAGAAAAAGCAACGACGACAACGATGAAAGCGACAACAACAACAACGACGTTGTTGCCTCGTTGCTTCAGTGATGCTGCTCAATGGCTGATTGCCCGGGAGTTACATTTGGCCCTCGACTCCTCTGCCGGGAAGTGTGGGTAATCATATGATGAACTGAGTGCTGCTTAGCAACTTGGCCCGTTGGCAACATTTTGATACTCTTGCCCCAAAAAAAACCAACAAAAATAATAGCTGGCTTGGTGTGTGCTAATCACATCCTGTTGTAGAAGTCACGACTAGGCTAATTGGGGTGTGTGTCATGAAACTGAAACTAAAAGTAACTCCATACGTGGGAGAATATTGCAAGCAACTTTTGTTTATTAGTATATTAGCTAAATATTAAGTATACAAACATATTATTTTCATTTTTGATTTTATAGATTTGAGCTAAGCGCATTTCTTGGTCAATGTTTTCATTAGCATTGTATTGTATAAAAATAAATCTATTTCACTCTTAATTGTAATTTATTGCAAAATTTGCAGCGCTGAATTAATAAATGAATCACCAAAAGAGTTTTTTTTACTAATACAATTTCTGCATAGAATATAATATATTGCTTTAATTTTATGCATTTAATACTTTAAGCAGGTAATAAATATGATTAAAAACAAACGCAATGCTCGTAAACAATTCCACAAAATAAATAAAATATAATCTGTGGCTTTAATTTAGTTGATTAACAAGTAAAGCAAGACATATGTTAATGCTATATAAATGTTGGTTTGCCCAAATAGGGCATCTCAAATTCGCATGTTGTCATTCGCAAATGTGTATCGAATTAAGTTGCCACTTGAGCGGCTGGTAACTTTTTCTTCTCAGCTAACAGCCTCTTTTACTCTATCTATATCTCTATCTCTGTCTATCTCTCCCTCCGTCTCTGTCTCTGCGTCTTTATTAGCCATTAATAACTTGATATCGATGAGCTGGGCAAGCCGTGGGGTAGATTTGGGGTCAGTGCGGCAACCGCAGGCCGCAAGTGTGGGCAGGCGTTGCTCGGCTTTGCTCGGACAGCTCGGACAGCGGCTGCCTGCGGTAGGACACCAAATTATGTTTGCCCTCTCGCAGTGCGTTGTGGCCAGCGCTCCTAATTGGCTGCCATTTAAGGCTTTAAGCTGGTGCACATTACGCATACGCCGCGTGCAGCGTTACAGGACACGATCTGAGCTCGAAAACCAGTTGCCAGTTTGCCAGTTGATGCGCGAGACGTTCCTTTGCATAATCAGTGGAGGTCCGAGTCGTGAGTCCTGCGTCCTGCGTCCTGAGTCCTTCGACTGGGAGGCCATTAAGTGCCGCGTGGGAAGCGTCGCAGCTGTCGCAGCCTTGGGACATTAAGCGTCGCCGTTCCTGTTAAAATAAACACAAATTATTTGTGTAAACTTTCGCACAGATCCGAATCCGCCCCAGCCCAGCCAAAACTCACAGTTTGTATGCATAAAGGTTTATAGTGATGCCTAAGTGCCTGGCTGCTGGTCCAGGCCTTCATCATGGTGGTGGCATGACTTTGATGTGGGGCTGGGCAGGCATTCAGCCAGCAGTTGATTGATTGAAATTGATCGTCTTGCTGTAGTTTTTTGGGGTGGGGACTGGAACCCTTTTTGGCACTTGCTTGCTCCTTGAACAGGAGCTGAGGCTCGCCCTCCGCCCCCTTAGTATTATTTTCCTTTGTCTGACTAGGCGAAACATGCAAATCGATACGTCAATTTGTCACGCTATTAGCAAGTATGTCAGCTGCTGGAATGGACAAGCAAACGGAACTGAACCAGCTCAGCAAACTACTTTTAGTTCATCTGCTGGCTCCCATTTCCTTGTTCCTTTTGTTGTTGCTGTTGCTGTTGGTCGCTCAACTTAATTGACTTCTTCTCCACTTTGTGTTGTTTTTCGGTTTTGGATTACAAGCGCCCACGCACTCACTCGTAACTCATTCGCATTATAAACGCTGACAGGCACGGTGCCGGTGAGCCATTTTCACACAAATCTACGACAAATGTCAAGTTCTACACCAATTTTCCGACCACCCGGCCCCTCTGGCCCTGTATTCCGAGCATACTCGCTTGGCTGCTTGTGCTTCAAAAACAACGCCGCATATTGTTGTCATTAATTAAAACGTTTTATGGATTACATGGGCAGGCGTGTGTGTCTGATGTGTGTGCGATGTGTGTCTGATGTCTTTTCCACCTACTATTTCCAACGATTTTTCACAATTTTTCAACTTGGCGCACGGCGAACACTAAATCACTTTAATATTCAGAAATTTCAGCAGTCGAACGAACGAGAGAAAAACGAGACACAATTCAAACAATAAAACATTAAAATGTCAGACAAACGGCCGGCAACAGGAAATCAACAAAAATGCAGCCCGAAAACGTTGCTCGATGTGTGTTCAATGCAGACGGGAGGGAGAAGGGGCACTGAGGGATACCCTATGTCAGAGTGCGCGCTATGCTCGCTATAAAAATGCCACAATAAATACCCAAATGCCAAGACACACTCTCCCTCTCCCTCTCCCGCTCTCTCTCTCTCTCTCTCTAGTCCAGGGTATTGGCTGTGACCCAGTTTTGCCAGGGATTGGGTTTGCGATTGGGAAATTCCATTTTAGCCCCCGGGCGGAATGTCTCAGCATGTCTCAGCTGCCTAGCTGCCAATATCAGCGGCAGCGCCAGCGGAAATTAAACCCAATGACAGGCGGGCCACGTGATGAGCCAAAGTAAGCAAGGATGTTGGGATGTAAGACCATGTGAGCCTTTTAACCCTTCGTCGACTTGGCTCCTGCTGCTCTGCTGCGCCTTCAGCTGTCACCTGTCTGGTGTTATGTTTGTGTTTATGAAAAATGCCAAACCCGCAAAGCGCTGGACTACTTTTTGCCTACTCTCCATTAAGCGCACATCAAAGGCAATTCCCGGGCGTAGTCGACAAAGGAGCAACCACTTCGCCGGAGTCAAAAACAACCGAGCTCTCAAGCTGCTTTCGCTGGCCCCCATTCATTTACTTACCCATTTACCCCGTGCCTTTGCCGTTGCCGTTGCCTTTGCCGAAAGTGACACGACAAAGGCAAAATGCAAATGCAAAGTGTTTTCCATAAAGCAGTTTTTAATTTATTTTATGCAACTTGCGAGAATGTCAAAGGCGTCTTCTCCAATAGAAATTGCTAAGCTTCTGAAGTTGGCAATGCCACTTGACACGCCCCCTTTGCTCCCACTTTTGGACAAAAGCAAACAATGTGAAATTAAAGATGCGATAATATTATGTTGTTACGATTATGTAAAAGTTCATATTCAGAATTACTAAAAATAGCAACTAAAATAGCAAATGCCATCTACCTTTTGAGAAGCTTTATTTGCATTATGTCATTTATGTCAGCCCAGTAGTTTGAATTAAGTACAAGCAATCAAGTATTTGAAATTACAGAAATTTATAATTGTTAAAAATACATTTGTTAATTTGAATATAATTACAGGAACAATTGCTAAAATTTGATGATTCAATATTTGTGTGAGAATTAGAGAAATAATTTGATAAATGCCTAATTAGAGTAAAAAATGCAGTTGCAATTCAATTGTGATTTACATTTTATGCATTTAAATTGAAAAATATGCTTTAGGAAACAAAGGAAGTGACTGCAAATAGCTTATACCAGATATACAATTATATATATTTATATAAATTTATTATTCAAATTGTAATGACTGAGTTGTAATTAATAATGGAACTAGTAACAACTTTTGACCTTAATTTGTATACATATATGAGAATATGCAGCACATGGCAATTACATGGCTTTTACATCTATACCTGTGTTTATTTAAATATATATAATGATTTATTTTAATAACAGCCCAAAAAGTATTGCGACAATCGATAACTCACTATTCAAAAGTGAAATATCATAAATATTTGTGTAGGTTTTTGCAATGTTCACAATGAAGAGCATTTCGGACTGGTTTTAAGTTCAAGGCAAATAGTTTTAATAACTTAGCGTTAGCGTTATCGTTATCGTTATCGGCATTCTCAATGACTGTACTGCTGATACCACAAGCACTCCACATGTAAGTTCCAGGCGCTGACTGCAAGTGTCAAAAACTTAATTAAAAACGCGTTGCCTCAACTGATGCTGCCTCGGCTGCTGCTTCTTCTTGTGCAACTTCGACTAGTTTGCCCACTTGAAAGTGGTGGGAAAACAAACTTGCAGATACTTCTACGCCAGGCACTTAATTAGACGTTAAACACTTGTAAAACGCTCAAGGATAATGGATGCGACTGAGCTGAGCTAAGGAGTCAGTCAGAAGCAAGGCGCTGCTGGGTTGAGTAATGCGAATGCAATTGAGTCGAGTGAATTGACATGGAGCACTATCTGAGATACAGATACGGCTAGAGTCGTCCATGGGAACTGAGCGCAGATTTAATGGGGCCGAGCAATTAGCAAATTTCACTGATGTACAATAATTTTTAAACATAGCCTACTGTGCATAAGCTAAGTAAATTAATTGCATGTATGCATGGCCGTGTTGCACACGCTCGACTGATTACCCTACCTGGACAGGTAACCCAATCCCCTCCCCACACACAGGTGTGTGTGTGTGTTATGCGTGTGTGCGAAGTTGGTCATTAGTTAATTCAGTGCACAGACAACTAGCTAACCAACTAACCATAAATGCGAGTAGTTTGTGAGAGAATGCAAAGAGACTGGGCGGGGTGGCTAGAAGCAGCTATCAGCTACCAGTTAGTAGCTGTAACAGCAACAGCAGCAGCAGCTACAAGCAAATGCTGCCAAAGTGAAATCGTGTAAATTGGACCACACAGACACCAAAACAAGCCAACATGACGACCAGACAAAATCAGCCAGCACCACCAACTCTGCAAAGTTCTGCCTGCTGCATTCAAGTTGCACAAGACTCTCGGCAGCCGAGTGGCTCATATATGCAGCACGGTTAGCAGCGAGTCGGGGAGCCACATATATTTTGCATAAATTATCATCAGAGGGAGCAGAGAGAGAGAGAGAGAGAGAGCAGAGACCCTGCCACAGAGGAGTGCGGCACAGCAAACAAGATAATGCCACAGCGGCGCAACATCATTAAGGAAATTACTTGTAATACAGTTGGCCAAGCTACAAGCAACAAGCATCAGGTACTTAGCCAGCTCTACACCTGGACATGGACATGGAAGTGGATGTGGACCTCAACCTGGACATGCTCACAGCTGCAGTTGTGGGGGCCAAGGCAAAATTATCATAACTGCGGCGCAGGCAAACTCAACTGCGTACTCAATATTTCAGATGCGCAAATAATTAATGTGAGAAGCTTTTGGCTACGTTGACTCTTCCCAGCTCCCAGGCTGCCACATCGCCCTCGACTTAGCCGTGTTAGCTGGCGTCTTAACGTGGCTAGCCTAATTAGTTGACTGCACGTACTCTCTCCCTCTCCCTCTCTCCCTCTCTCTCTCTCTCTCTGTCTGGCTGTGGAGCTGGGGCAAAAGGCTTACAAATTAAGCTATTTGCCATAGTTGTTACCTTGATTAGCACGGATAGTTAACAACTGCAAGCCTGGGAGTCGGGGCCAGGTGCCAGAGGAGCCACAGGTTCCAGTTAAGACAGCACGCCTAACAAACTAACTTCATATTAGGGCTGCTCTTTGGCATGTTAGTTTTCATTTGTGAATCAATTAGAAAGTAAATGCATGCAGAACAAAATAAAAATGTTTTAAAATATGAACTGAAATAATAAAATATGTTTTCTTGCCTCTTGTCTTTGAATCTATTGTGGAGAATGTTGCGCTTATTTGTATTGCAAGATTTTCTTTTAGGCTTTTATTTGTATATAATATTAATAAGGTTTCAATGAAATCATAACAACTTTTCTTGTCTTGAATCTGTTGTGGAAAATGTTAAGCTTATTTGTATTGCAAGATTTTCTTTTAGGCTTTTGTTTTTTGTAATATTAATTAAGTTTCATATTGCTTATAACATGAAGTACTAAACAAAAGTTGCTAGCACATCAATTTATCAGAAACAATTGATGTCGTGCTAGGCTGTCAATGTAAATAAATAATAATAGTAATAATTCAGAAAAATTAGGTATATATATATATATATATATATATTTAATTCCTAATGAAATTCAAAATACAAATTAAATGCATATTATTATTTATTTATTGTATTTGCAATTGAGACATATTGTTCATTATTAAATTAAACAAGTGGAGAAGGATTATCTTCGGCGTGCCGAAGATTAAATACTCTTTTCGAACCTTAAAGCAATTTTTACTATTTTTCCGTGACTGCTTATTTAATTCGCAGATATTAATGTCGCATACATATACCCCTACATATAAAATAAAATATATAAAGGTATTCATGTAAACAGGGACGTTTCACTATCCGCAGCTCGTGGACGCGTCCCTTAGCATTCATAAGTGCTACCGAATTGAACAATATACAAGTTTCAGTTTTTCCAAAAAGTGAAAACTACATTACATAATATACATACCAAATTTTGTGCCTGTTGCTCTTATACCTTTCAAGGCTGCTGTCGGAAATTGAATTGTCATAAAACTTAATCTGAACATACGAGAGCTTATATTCAGAATTTGAGATCCATATTTTTTTTCGCGTGGCATTGGTTTTGCCAATGAATTTAAATTTTTCTTTTGAATTATTCTATTAAAGCTACTTTATGTATGAAAAAAAAATTAGAAACAATTTAGGAAATTGAAAATAAATGAATTTGACTACAGCTATTATATATTTGAAAAGAAGAATAAGAAAAAATGAAAATAAATGACCAGTCGCCGCTGGTTTCGAACCCGGGACCTCTCGCTCACCAGTTCGCAACTTTACCCACTACGCCACAAGCCGTTTTGATGATCGCTGACAAAATCCCTTGAAGAGCAGACTGTCAAAAGCTTTCTTGTTTTGCTTTGTACTGCTTACACCAAGCAGTTTTAAGAATCGCTAACAAACTCGATTTATACTGAGCTTTTGTTTTTTCGCGTGGCATTGTTTTTGTTCTAAGCCATTGAAAGCAAATGAATTTGATTACAGTTATTATATATTTGAAAAGAAGAATAAGAAAAAATGAAAATAAATGACCAGTCGCCGCTGGTTTCGAACCCGGGACCTCTCGCTCACCAGTTCGCAACTTTACCCACTACGCCACAAGCCGTTTTGATGATCGCTGACAAAATTGCTTGAAGAGCAGACTATCAAAAGCTTTCTTGCGCTTGACTTTGTTTGCTCAGACTATCAAAAGCTTTCTTGTGCTTGACTTTGTTTGCTCATATGCACCTGTTTTTTCAAAATATTTAATGACGCATATCTTCGCTGTTTATGACTCAATCGATTTGCGATTTTACCCATTGATGAGTTATAAGGATGTTCAAGTGTACAAGGAAATTTAAGGCAATTGCTTTGAAAACATCGGATTTATGGCCAAAACCGACTTTGAGGTGTATGGCAGCTATAAGATATAGTGGTCCGATCCGGCCGGCTCCGACCAATGTGCTGTCCCCTTGAATAATAAGTGTCTGTGCAAAGTTGCATCGCGATAGCTCAAAAACTGAGGGACTAGTTTGCATACATACAGACAGACAGACAGACAGACAGACAGACAGACAGACAGACAGACAGACAGACAGACGGACATGGCTAGATCAATTTGTTTTGTTTTTATAAGCATATTGGCAGTAACTTTTGGGGGTCTCAGACGCTTCCTTCTATGCGTTACAAACTTCAGGACAAACTTAATATACTATTTTCTTCGAAAAGAGTATAAAAATTAAACTTTAAAACTCCAAAAATAATATTTAAATGTAAGAAATCAACTGCAAAAAATAAAAATTGTTCAATTATATTCATATTGATATACTTTTCTTTACCTATATCAACTCTGCTGTTGTGCTCTTTAATTTCTGAAATGTCCCCCATTTTTAATATTCTCTGCAAGCCCATAAAATAACTAGGCAAATGCAACCCGCATAGCATTAAAAAAAGGCAAATATCTTTTACCTTATATATATAGTATTTGTCATAGAGGCATTGAGTTCAATCAGAAGGCAAAACCTCTATGTCAATATCAGACCTTTTTGACGCTCTTTGGCAACCGATGTGTCACCACAACTCGCATCCAGCACTTTCGCTGAGCCACAGAAACCACGACACAGATTCCCAATCACTAGCCAAACACAAAGATGCTGCAACAACAGCAACAACAACAGCAACAACAACAGCAACAACAACAGCAACAACAACAACAAGAAGAAGAATAATCGCAGTCAGTACTGCAATAACAACTAAGCAAATGATTCTGAAGGAACGTCGAACATTTGGTTTGGTTTGGTTTGGTTTGTTGCTCGGTTGGCTTCGAGTTGCCTCTCAGTTCCTCGGCACATGAAAATCGTGCTGCAAATTACACGAGAATTAAATGCATGAATAATTCGAATGGTTGCTGTGGTCTCCAACAGTCCAAAATGGCTCACAGCAACGAGCTGTGGCCCCTCCCCCCAGCTAATCAGGAGTGGGGCTGGGCCAGGGAATTGGGTGGGGGGCTGAGTGTGGCTGCTGCTTTGTATTTACACTGCATTTTATCGCTTTAACACTCTGACACAATGAATATAAATATTTAGACAGCAAAAACAGCAGCAGGAGCAGCAGCAGGAGCAGCAGGAGCGTGTCCAGGCAGCAGGACACGACCAGCAGATATGCAATACTGCCTGTGTGTGTGTGTGTGTGTGTGTGTGTGTGGACTTGACCTGCGCATAAATTTCAATATAAATGAAAGGTTGTCTGCCCTTTTTCGCAAATGTTGTGCATTTCTCGCCAATTTCTATTTTATTTTTCATTTATCATGTTGATTTTCCAAATATTTCATAGCATTTCGTTGTGTTGCGTGACGTTACGTTTTGTTACGTTACGTTTCGTTACGTTATTAAAGATGCCCATCGATCGAGGGAAGGGCGCTGAAAACCGTATTCGATATGCGGAATACGAAAACCGGAAACCGGCTGACACCATAAATTTATTGTTTACCATTAAAATTGACGCAAAAAGTCTTGTTTATGTGCACTTTTAGTTAACAAACTCATAGACCCATAAATTGAGTGCCCAACATGAAGTCAAAGTTCGCTTCAAAGGCACAGGCTCCCAACAGTTTGGTCCACTTGTGCCCTTAAACCTCAACCCCCCCCGCCCCGCCCCCTCGATTGGCAAATTTGTCGCAGGAAATGTGCGTATATTGCTGGCTGGCCCAACTGGGGCTGCCGAGTCCTTCCTTCCTTGGCACTAGGTGCCAGCACTAGTTTGGCTGCCTTCTACTCGCACTGCCGCCTCAAAGCGAAATCAATTTCCGTTCTAGAACTGGTTGCGTCCTCTTCCTTGGGCGCAACTTTCTTCTTCTTCCTGTTGCACAAATAAATATTTTGCACCGGATGTTTGGGTCACAGTCGCGTTTCCAACAGCCAACAGATGTCTTTTTGCCCGGCCATCTAAAATTTAAAGTCCTTGCGCCTCCTTCACAAATGCAGTTGAGGGAAATCGAATTGAATTGGGACTACATTTTTATTCAGTTTGCGCCTTGGGCATACAATAGATATATTTGTCATATTTGCTTTCATTTGTAACAATATGAATTGGTTATTTAATATAGCCTTGATTAAATTTATAATATTGTAACCAAATAAAAGTTAGCAAAAAAAAAAGTTCGTATGAAAAAAATCATATTTTATACACTTCGGGAAACTTTTGCTGGATAAATCAAATTTAGAACGAGAATTGTGGCAGGTCAAACCAAAAATTAAGTTTAGCAATAAAAATCGATAAGCAATTTAAAAAGTATGCAATTAAATGTATTTAAATGTATAAAGTTATTAGTGAAATTGCTTAGAGCATTTATTTGAAATAAGAAAAAATATATATAAATCTAAATAATAATCATATTAAAATCATTGCATTTTTTTAGCGTTAAGTCTTAGTGCAATACGGGAGAATAATTGTCAGTGTTCGTGACAGCAGATATGCACAACACGTTTTTTTTTTTCAATTTTAGTCAAACAATATCAAAGCTGATTATTTGCACAGGCGAAGGACGTAAAAAATACATCAATGTATGTCACGTACGTTTTTATGTAGCATTTTTTCCAGCTGTGTTTTGAATTAGTCAACCATTTATCCACAAATATTTATATTTATTTATGTGCTTCATTTTTAATTAATGCCATGAATCAAATTAAAAGAATGCCAACGGTCAAAATGTGCATATACGAGCGAATATGTATATATATATATATATGTATATGTATATAGATGAGAAATCGGTCAACTATAGGGGGCAACTGCAGGTTACAGGCCTCATCGAGGTGATAGAGGGGCAGTCCTTGGCTGAAACAGCTTCGTTAGTTGGCCAGCAAACAGTTCTGCTCGAGGTCAGGCAAAGAACCACAAAACTTTAAGGCACGCACCACCCACACCAAATCCAGTCTCGACGAATCCTGATCCTGATCCTTTTCGCTTTTCGCAGCGCCTTAAGTCACAAACTTTTCTTTTTTTGCTGAGTTTCTTTCGTGTTTTGTTGTTGTTGTTGTTTTTGTTTGTCGCAGTCCTTGGAATGTTGCTAAAAGTTTTATTATGATTTTGTGATGCTGCTGTTTTCGTTTTTCTCATTGTGCGTGTGTGTGTGTTGTGTTTATTTTTTTCCTGTTTGTGACTTTGTGTTGACAATTGAAATTGATTTTGCGGTTCCTCGTCGCCGGCTCTGGCCACAATGGGCTCTGTTGATTTAAGCGTATATTTAAGTGATATAATCACAGATTGCAGTTGGGTTTTGCGCCTGATTGCCGTATCGCCGGCATTTTCATAACAATTTAAATGAGTTTTAAATTGCAATCACAACAGCAGCAGCAACAACAACCCTCAGCAGAGCTGCTAGTATCAGGAGTCGAACACAGACTAGCTTAACGAAATCGCCTACTAAGTTTCACTAGCGAAACAGTAAACCCCTTTGCACCAGCTAAATCGTTAGGGCAAGTAGGGAACATGGACAAAACACCTAGGACATAGGACACCATGGGCCAAAGTACCTGAATATATGCCCACCGCTGTATTGCTATCTATATGTTTTGAAAATTTAATACATTTTGCTGTTTGCTCGATATGAACAAAGCAATCGCAAATGCACAGGAATAAATCACAAAAGTGCATGCAGTTTATTTCAGCTTAATTTAAAGAGTGTCAGTGCACAAAGGGAGTGGAGAGGAGTGAGAAAGGGTAGGAAAGGGGTAACCGAAAGAATTGCCCAACATAATTGACATTTTAATGCGCTGATAGTTGGCAAACGATAAAAACAGATTTAATATTCTGATAATTTGCACAACAATTATGCAACTTAATCGAATTGTCAACGCGCTGCATTACGCAAAACTGGCGTACGCGGCGTATGCGCAATATTAACACTAAAAGGATATTAGCAACTCGCATAAATTGACAGCAAATTGAACGCTCGATCGAGCCTGTCAAAATAATAAAATGTGGCATGAGTTAGTTAGTTTCCAGCCAAATGAAGTGCTATGAAAACAATACACACACCAAATGCAATCAACCAAGTGGCCAGATTTAGATAATAATCGATTGGCCACTATTCGATTGCCAGCAACATTTTGATAAATCGAATTTCGTGTTAGTCTAACATACAACGCTTAATTATGGATTGTATAAAGGTATTACATAGCTTTCCAGCTAGATTTGTTAGCTAGTCAGGAATTTAATAAAGTATCTATAAAGAGAAGCCCCCCGCTATTTTTTCTAAAATTTCTAAACGGCTTCTTTGCCATGTGATCGTTTTGAGTGGCGATCATTGTACAAGCTTTATAAGTCGTTTGTATTTGGGAACCCCTGCAGCTGTCATCGCATCGCTGCCCCCACACAAATTTGTTGTGACATTTATCTTAGAAGGTGGAGCTCAGCTTTAGCTAAATTAAAATTTTGTTTTCTTAACTCGTTTTCCAAAATCAGAAATATTTCCATAATAAATTATGTAAGCATATACTTATACTTCTTATTATTTACTTAAAACATTTAAGCACAGAAATTTAAATAAAAAGTTACAGAAATTACAATAAAATACAAATAGAAAATTATGTAATTTGTTGAAAATTATAAAGTCAAGAATATAAAATCGAATAAAAGAGAATAGAGGTCGTGAACTACTAAAGGTTTTGAGAGTCAAATGAACGATAATCTACGATAACGATAACGAACGATAACTACTGAAAGACTTGAGAGTCTAATGAGTCAGGAAGTTAGTTCAGCTGTTTATCTAAGAGATTAGTTCTATCAAATCGAATTTGAACGATTCTGTTTCTACTAATTATCAGATATTTTCACATGTTTTGCCATTTCTTAAACTTAACTCAACTATAGCCAACACCTGATGCCAAAGTGCACACTTTCAATTACCAAAGCTAATTGAAGAGCTCAACTATTGCAGTTATTCCAAGTACGGTTAGGCATGATCAAGCAGCAGTGGAATCTGACCTGGTCAGTTCATCTGCTCAATGATTCAGGCTGCGGCTGTGTCTTTGTGCAAACATTATCTTGATTCTTTGCTCATATTCATATGGCGCGTTCATGCATTTTATTTGTTTATTTGTCGTTGGCATTAAATTGAAATTGAAATTGAAATGCCGCAGACCGCACGACAGAAATGACACTCAAACAGACAGCACAGGACACAGAGCAGACGCAGGGACGAATGTGACGGACAGACAGACAGTTGTCTGCTCTGATGATGACAGTCGACGTCAGTGGCCAAAAAACCAGCATATATATATATATCTATGGTCAAGCGATGTGTCCGTTTCACAGCAATGCTCACTGTGCCCCATGAAATCGCTCATACGCCACCGCAGCAATCTATACTGTGGCGTGGGGGGGAACAAACGAAATGAGAGCGCATAGTTTCATTATCCTTCGGCTGGCAGACAAGGAGCAAGGACGTGGCACAGACCTGTCGCTACATGCGGCGCATTACAAATTTCCCAAATGAAACCGAAATCAAATAAAGGACACGCCTCAGAGATACACCCACACACACACGCAAAAGCAACAACAATGCAATGCAATTAAAATTGGCTGTGCAAAAAAGCAGAGCGAAGACAAAAAGGTAAACAAAAAAGCAAATGTGGAATGACAAACATGCTGCGAATTTGTAATCTGTAATGCGAATTCGAATTTGAAAGATACATATTTCGAGCAGGTATACCAACGAGGTGGGGGAAAAAAAACAGCGCATGCCAGAGAACGCGAAAAAGCAGCAGCTACACCGCTGGAATATGATTGCAGCTCAATTTAATTGAGTTGCTGGAATATTTCGGCATCAATCTGATGCGGGAAATCGCACGAAATGGCAACAATCCAATCAGCAATATTGTAATTTGCGAAATGTAAAATGTAAAATGTAAAATAGCGAATGAACGAATAATCGAATGTATGAATACTTTTTGCGGCAATTGATTGAAACCGGAAATTGGCAAAAAATAATGCAATGATATATGTAAATGTGGCTTAGCCACATACATACCGACAAATTGTGCAATTGAGCGGAGCACTGTGAAGTATCTTTAATTAAATTAATAGTTTTGTTCTTTTGTGGCTTGTCAATGTTTAATTAGTTCTGATATTGTTCAGATTAACAACTGGGCAAATAATACTTCCAGCAGGCTCAGCAATTCCAAACACAACTCGATAAACACTTTTAGGATACTAAATTAGGGATATATTCTGGAAATGGGTTCTATAGGGAAATCAGAAAATTTTTGCTCAAATTTAAATTTCTCTAGCTAAGATTTGTATTCTCAAACTGTATGTGAAGCAATAAACAAATAAAGCAAGTGCCGGCGTGCCGTAGATTTTATGATCCGATCAATGTTTGAATAATAAGTAGCTGTGCAAAGCATCATCGCGATAGCTTTGAAAACATGGGATTAATGGTCAAAAACGACTTCCAGTTGTATGGCAGCTATAAGATATAGTGGTCCGATCTGACCGGTTCCGACCCATGTGCTGTCTCTTTGAACAACAAGTCTCTGTGCAAAGTTTTATCACGATTGATACAAAACTGAGGGACTAGTTTGCATACATACAGACAGACAGACAGACGGACATGGCTAGATCAATTTGTTTTCTCATTCTAAGTAGTAACTTTTGGAGGTCTCCGACAAACTTCAGCACAAACTTAATATACTATTTTCTTCGAAAAGAGTATAAATATCAACATGCCTCTTCCTTTTCCATACTTAAATGAAAAAAGCTTACAGCATTAATGCGAAATGCGACTGTCATCAATTCTGGCTGCAATTAATCGAATCGATCTTGTTCAGCCTATAACTGTTCCAACTGGCAATTTGAAGAGCCTGCTCCTGTAGGAGAGTCGAGTCCTTGCACAACATTTTTTCCATTGCCTGTCTTTGCCTGCGTTGCCAGCTGCTATTAGTTGGTTGACTGACTGATTGCTTTGTCTTATCATGTGGCACTTGCACCCATTCCGAATGTCGAATACAATTCAATTTGCTTTGCTGCCACACCTCCCCTTTCAGTTTCAGGCTTTTTACTTCTGACTGTTTGCTGTTGCTTGTTGTTGCTTCTAATCAGAATTTGTAAGCAATTTGGGGTGATGCGTGCATTTGTTGCCATTTCCTTTGACGCTCTCTCTGCAATCAGCCAGAGAGGCAGCCAGGCAGCAAGGACATCAATCCAAATGCTGCAGAGAGGCTGAGCCAGAGAACAGCATTTGATTTTCTCCATTGAATCAAACAATCAATTATCCTGTCTTCTATGTCCTTGCTGCCTCTTTCCTCTTTGCGTTCGCCTTGTTGCCCAACATTCCGCTGCAATTTTTATTGGCCACATTTTTTGTGTTTAAATGACAAAATGGCAGAGTACAAGCCAAAAGGTAAAGACAACAAAAGAAAGCCAGTCAAAGTATGAACAACTTTTAGATGACTGACAAATTAGCAGCAAGTGCGTTTGCTCTGAGTTCTTATTGCAGCTCCCTTATACTATTAGTCTAATTACACTAGATATTTAGAATCGATGTATCCTAGAAGAAGAACTTCAAGATTATAGTAATCGTAAACTACAACCAGTGGGGAAGTATTCTATATTCTTTTCGAGTCTAGATTTCCAAAATCATTTACAAAATCACAACATTTTCAGTGTGTAAAATGATTTTTAGTAAATTATGCATATCGAAAGCTTTAAACATAACTTTGCCAAAACTAAACCGATTTTTAAGAGAAAAGAAATATGTAAAAAAAGAAACAACATTATAATAACTTTCTAAAACTATTTGCAAAATATATTAAACTACTAGTTGCCCTATTTAATAATTGTATTGCTAATTTAGCGTTTAGAAATGTATGTAAGAAAAATCAAAAATGATTGTGAGACACAATATTTCACTCGAGTTGAATCTTGAATAATAACTTTTATCGCATCCACTTTGCTGGTTGTATCAAATTGCATTTGCCAGGTTTACTCTGCTATCGCTTGGCTCTGCGCGTTTTTTTCGCACACACACTTAACTATGTCAACAGGAAGTCAAATGGCTTGCGAATGCAAACACACACACACTAATACATATATATGTACATACAGCAACATGGCGATGGCAAAATGGCGTGCATAAATTTCCGGTTCGCCAAGCGAGAGCGTTTTATGAGCGTGCGACTGAGCCGAAGATTGGTTATGGTGGCCAACAGTTGATTCATCGCATTTAATGGATAATGCTCGCATATTCAGCATAAAACGGAAGAAATACGTCAGACAGACAGACAGACAAAGAGTGAGAGAGAGAGAGAGAGGGGTGAAAGAAGAGTTGCTGCTAAGCATATGGGGTGTTCCTGTTTGGTATTTATGCATTTGTTTTGCGCTGAGCGAATATAAAATATGACTGTGTTACAGCTTAAGCACTTTACTCCTTTGCTTGCATTCCTTTGCAAAAGGACTCTGTTCGCTGTCCTTTATTGTTTTTGGCTGGTAAGCTTCAGCTCCAGCTCCATTCAATGCGCAATCCCCAATTGACAAGCAATGCCGATGGCTTATCATTTAATGAACTGCACAACAACAACAACAACAGCAACAACAATGAGAAGAAAGCACCCCAGCAATATACAATATATTGTGTGTACACGATATAAAGTGAGTTCATATGAGATCTTATTTAGGTCAACTTTATTATATGCACATAATTACAAAAGCCAACACAAACTCTGGTAGCTCTGCAGCGTGTGTTGGCCACAGATAAAGCGTTTATGAAGACAGACATGTGGGAATTGTGGGTCTATTCGAGTGGTGCTGGCGGACAGTGGGGCAGGGGGCGGTAAACAATATAGTCGGCTCGACCCACTGCAAATTCTAGGGGAAGTTTCCCGAGTCCGCTTCCGTCTCTCATTGTCACTGAGCGTTGACTCTCATTTATTTGCGCTGCTCTAATAATAAGAAATAATGTCATGTCTGTGTACTCTCAGTTCCTTTGGCCTATTGTCTATGTCCTTGTGGAGTGAGGACGAACTGGAGTCGGCCTTCAGTTCGCTTTACTTTTCAGCCACAGGCTAAAATATTTATGCGACAAACGACAATTTTGGATTTATGTTTGTGTTTTTTTCCTTCACAGGACCTATAAAAGGAGCTGAGTTTCGTTTTTCTTTCATATTTTGTGTGTGTGTGTGTAGGAACAGGAACTGGTCCATAAATAGCACCGCCATGGCAGCAGCTCTTGTGTGCGAATTTATGTGGCAATGGGCAGGAAATTGTGTGGGTTTTTCACTGCGAACTGAAGTGACAGGGGCGTGGGTTAAGAGGGGGAGGGGCGGGGGCGGGAGAGTAGGGACGAGGGGTAGGCAGGCTTTCATGTACGGTTTAGGAATTGGAGCAGCGAATGAAAGTGGTTTTTTACTAATTGAAGTACATTTCTGATAAATGTGAGTAATTTCATAGCTTTAATTCGCAAACGGAACATTTTAATTGGTTCGAGCTGTAAATTATATGCATAATGCCCCCTAATGCTAAGCTTTATACCCCAACTATACATTGCATGAGTTCTTTTCGAGTACTGTGTCCTAATTACAATAGTCCTTATCTAGTTTACAATTCAGATTCCTCTCTCACTATCATTAAAAGCGATTCTCACTAATCTTGTTGCATTTATTATTATATTTTTTCGAATTGGGTTTTTACAGAGTATTCCCCAATTCTAGCAACAGATATGGAGCCACTTTTGCACTATACTAAGTATTCCTAGATTATATGGTTTTATTCTGTTGTAATTCGTAGTTTAAATGGTTTTCTAGTGTCGACTGTTTTTAGTCGACATTCAATAAATAAACTTGATACAAAAACCATCTTGGCTACGCTCCTAATCGCCTCCTTGCACAATCCTGCTCTCAGTGTGCTGCTATGCTAACAATCTTATGCCGCATTATGCCACTCAGCAAACAACACTCAGGCACACACACACACACACTTAGAAGCTTGCAACATCAACATTTGAACCACTTCATTTTCAATATCAAATTTCGCACACACAAAAATGTTGCCAAACAGCAGCAGCCGCAAACACTTGAAAATGTTCCCAGAGCTCAATTAAAGGCCATTAGCTGAATATCGAAAAATGTTATCCCTCCTCTCCCCCTATATTTCCTGTCGTTGCTGCTCGCTCTGTTGTGTATGGCCAAAGGATATACACGCATTGAATTACGCCAGACAAAAGGCCAAGGCATTCCAAATTTCCATATGCAAGAATTCACATACAAAATGCACTCCTTCCCAATCCTCCTTGCCCCGTCCCCCAAGAGTTTCAGCCCAGGGCACTTTCCTAGCAGGACGGACGGAGGGAGGGAAAAGCCTCGCATCGTCGAGTAATTAAAGTTTTGCACAAGTGTCGATAAATTATGCGGAAGATAGAAGATGGAAGCTGAGCGACGCAAGATGCCATGCAAATGGCTTACAACTTACAAACTTACAACACACAGCTGGGAGCTGGGAGCTGGAAGCTGGGAGCGAGAGAGAGCCCAGAGAGCGAGCTGAGCGACAGATGGACATTCTTTTGGCTTTCGAATGACAGGCACTTCATCATCGTGTCCTTCGGCGAGTGTGTAATTCATCACGCGAACAACCGCAGCCTCTGCCCACCATTCCCCAATCCCTCCTCGCCTCCTCCAGGCAGGCAGGCGTGGAGTGACATGACATGTTGAGCCTGCATTTGAGTTGGCCAGCTGGGGGGGAGATGGGGGCAGGAGGAGCAGCGGTGTCAAGGGTAGTACAAATACTGTGGCCCTGTCTTCGCTTTAAGTTTTTGGAAACCGGAACCTGGAGTGCCATTAACCAAGTTGACATTAATCGCTTTGACTTCTTCTTGCGACACGTGTGCGCATTACGAACAGCACCAGGATGTGATGTGATGAAAACAATTAAGTATGTAAAATGTAAATGGGCTCCAGGCCTGAAAGCTAGTCAAGGCGAAGGCGAAGGCAGCCTAAAAGCTGAAGTTGAAGCTGAAGCTCCTGACAGCCCGACTTCTGCCTTTTAGCAAGTGAATGTGCTGAAGGACATTGATTCCTAAAGTCCAAATTCACAGCAAAGTGACACAAAAAGTGTGTAGGTCTTATATATAAGGTAAGGTGTATAATTATTCATTTTAATATACTTCTTTATAGTGCTTTAAGCTAGAATTATATTCGTTATTGTCTCCATAACTAGAACTCTTTTAAGCCATAGCTCGAATTTCTCTAAAGTTCGAGCCAAAAATTTGGTACAATTAAGTTTTAACTGCAAATGTTGTTTGTATGTACACAAAATGAATATATGCCAATTTATGAGCTTTTAAATACATATATGTAAGGTTTATTGAGTATATGGTTATTATAAGTTTGATTAAGTATATGTTTATCGACGATTGATGACTCGGCTTTTCCACGACGCACCCACAACTTGACAACTTGACGACTTGACGACTTGGGTAACTCTCTGGACTTTAACACCGTGGCTCCATCGACGACGAACTCTGCTTGACTACTGCTGACGACTCGCACCTCTTCTCCTATCGTATGTTAGCCAGCGTTGCCACTTAACAGTAATAGCACTGTTACATATATACATATAGGGAAAACACAAAAAGCATATGTATAACTTATGAATGTTTTCCAAACTCGCCATCTCTATGACTCGAACTTCTTTAAGGCAGTTGTATATTCGATTTAGAGAAGTTACACTTTATATACACATATATATAGTATAAGCTTAAATTTTGATATATAACGTACATTACAACTTTCGCTGGAATACAAATTCTCTTTAAAAGTCAAATATGTAATTGTTTTTGAGTGACAGTCAAATTAATACAGTCGAATGCACAACTGTCAAATGTGAACGAAATGTTGACCAGTCAAATTTATTCATAATTCCCAATTGTTGCCAAAGTGGCAAGGTGCAAACGTGTAACTTCTGACATCAAACAACATGAGTTGAAAACATTAAATTAATATTTAATATTTACTAGGTAAGCTATTATTTAAATATAAGACTCAGCTCAACTCAACTATAGTGTCAATTTTATTTTACAAATACATTAAATAAAATAAAAAGCGTACCCATTAATTCATGTGCTTTTCTTATTGATTTCTCATAAATTGAATTCGGAAGAAATCCTTGCCTTTTTGTGCTCCTTCCACATTCTCAATGCTGAGCAGCTCATAAATTCAACTTAATATATACTAACATAAATATGCATAACATTTAGCTGCTGTCAGTTTTATGAATTGGATTTGTGTGCTTAGCCAGCTGACCAAACCCAGTTGGCTCCAGTTGGCTCCCACTCTACACACACATAAATAGAAGTTAAACCCTATTAATTTATGTTGCGTATAGAAAAATACTTAACACAGACAGAGAGAGAGAGAGTTAAGCTCGCCAGTTGATCCATTAAACAAGATTAAGCATAGTCCCAGCTGCAGTCTTAATTATCATTGTTTTGATTGTTGCTGTTGTTGTTATTGTTGGCCTCATTATGCAGTAACAAATTCCGATAGTTTACATCGCTATTAATGAACAACTAATGCTCTTGTTGCTCAAAGCAATCACCTGTCCCCTTCCCCAATGTCCTTCTGTCCTTCTGGAGTATACTCTAATTTCCTGTTGCTATTTCTCTGGCTGTGTTGCCACCCGGGGGCGACTCTGAACTGACCTGCCACAAGGCACCTGCTGCAAATGGGAATACAATACAAGTGGGGAGGGGGTGGCCCATAATGAACATGCATAGATTTATCATTTATTGTACACCGCCACCCTGTGCAGTTATTTTGTGCATTAATGTTAATGTAATTATGAAATTCGCATCTGTCCAGTTTGCCTGCATACTAATAAATGCGAGGCATGCAAATATTATTGCTATTTGGATATTTGGTTGTACAAATGCCCAAATGCTCAAATGCCGAAATGCCAGCAAGATAAGCACCAAACTTAAATATGCTGCATTTCAGCCATGTTTGGCATTCGATTTGTGAATTATGTGTAATTAGAAAAGATAATAGCTGCAGGCCCAACAGAATCGCATTTCATTTGCTACATTCTCTCATGCTCTCCACTTTTTTCAATGGGCCATCCAAATTTGATGGCATGAGGCCTGGCGGCATTTTGTTCTGCTTATCGCAACTTATGCAGAACACTCTCAATATTTGATGTGCACCTTCCATCCGCAAGACATTATCAAAGATCGCTTAAAACCAATTTGATTTTATTAAAACGAGCGCCCTTAAGCGCCTCTCCCTCTCTCTCTCTCACACTCTCTGTCGCCATCCTTCTCTAGAAGCTAATCATGGGAATATCTTGCACAGCTTTTCGGCCAGTTTATGTTGCTATACGACTCTGACGATGACGATTAGCATTTAAGTTAGCTGGGGGCTGACATAAAACCGTTTTATGGACGCCCATAAACAGGTGAGAGGCGCTTTTCCATCTGGCTACCGAATTTCGCACGAATGCTTCTCTTCTCATTTTTTTGGGTTTTTGGTCTTTGTGCCAGGTGGCGTTGATGGCAATTTGGGGGCGTGGCAGTGCCAGTGCCAGTGGCAAGCACCGTTGACTCTTCAAAATGGCCGCACATAAAAATTATATGAAGTCATAAAAGTGTGATACATATACATTTATATACGGTGGGAACAGAGGCGGCATAAAGCACTTATTTTATTTGCGGTCAAGACAATTCTGTTCACATTTGATAACACTAAAGTAGAGTACGCAAAATGCTTTATTGCGCTTGTCAAGCCGAAAAACATTAACTTAAGGCACTGCTATTTTAATAGATGTGGAATTGTTGAAGTTAGTTTCTCTTAAACCTAATGATATTATTATAAACGTAACAGCGCATCAAAAACTTTAATCTACTCAACCTAACATAACATAAATCTACTTAACATAACATTTAACAGTTAGCGAAATCATCTTCAAGCTGTTTAACATTTTGTTCTTTAACAGTAACCGAAATTATCTTCAAGCTTTTAAATATGTTGTTCTTTAACATTTCGGAAATTATTTGTTATCAAAACAGCATCACTTGGAAAACTGAAACAATTTATTTATTCAATAATAGTAAATATATATCTGTCCATTTACAAAATATTAACTTTAAAATATAATCGCTTGCCCTAAGCTAGCATTTCCAAACATAACTGATTTATAAATATTTTTACGAAATTATAATGTAAAGTCATTCTTGACAATTTAGAAACATCTGACAAGTAAAAAGTTCTTTAATGCGCTTTTCACATAGGAGTTAAATTATTTAGTTTTTTTTTTATTTTTTAAAATTTAATATCCACATTAAAACTTAAAAAGTTAATTTCTGTTCGTTTTAGAACTTCACCATCTGATAAAAACCATCTAGCAAATATGTGTGAGAATTTGAGTATTTTTTAAGCTATTTAAACAAAAATCGAAGGCTTGCCATCAGATAGAGCATAAAGCCGAATGATCTGACAGCTTGCAATTGTATTCGGCAAATAGAACTTCATCAACTTTGAATTTAAATAGCTGAAAGGAAGTATAGTTTTATAAACACAATATGCTTTCAGAAGGAGCTTATCTGTGTGTGTGTGTATGTGTGTGTGTGTACACAAAGCAAATATGATTGAGCAAGCAAAACCGAGAGAGAGAGAGAGAAAGAGAGAAAACAAGTGAATGTATTCGAGAGATGCATAAATGCAATGCTCTGGGGATTACTTGGAAAGTAAACTAAGTCTGCACTTGCCCCAAATAAGATTTCAATTGTATTTTTTAGCCGGGGCGCATTTCAATTTATGTATGTTCATTCGCTGGCCTGTTCAATATGCCAGTTACATGCAGATGTCACGCCTCCACGTGCTGCCACGCCCACATCCCTGGCACCGCCCCCGCTCCTAGCAGCCGCTTGTGGCAGCATAAATCGCAGAGCATATTACACAATGCGATGCGTGCCTGGCTCAAATGGAGGCGCCACCGATGTTTTTCGGTTCGCCTTCGACACCCACACCCAACCCACTCTCTATCGTTGTGTTTGCATAGCGTGTGGGTGGGGTAAGAGGGGTGGGGGTTGTGGGGGGGCTCGCTGCGGCAACAATGAAGGGGCACAAACTTTTTATGCTGCATTTGTCCTGTTGCTGCACACACACAGAAGCAGCAGCAGCAGCAGCAGCAGATAGTTAGTCGGGCTGGGTTACTGGGATAGAGTGCATCCTGGTGAATCCTGGCTGCTGCCCCGACTGCTGCTACGTGTCCTGCCTGCGCAAGCATTCAAATTGTTTACCGTATGAGCGGTGCGCACGTGAAAGCCAAAGAAAATTGTACTAAATTTTAAAATGGAACGGCAGCAGCAAAAATGTGCAACGCCAGCCAGGCAGCAATCCAGCCAGCCAGGGAGCCAGCCAGGGAGCCAGGACTAGCTGCTTGCTGCCTTGACGCAGTGTAATTTATTGGCAGCACGTTTATCATGCCGTCGACTTCGTCTCCTCAGTCTGCAGTCTCCCTCTCCAACTGCAACTCCTTCTCCGTCTGAGACTCCGACTCCGACTCGCCTCAGTCATCCGACTCGACGATCTGCTCACGGCTAAGCCCAAAAAATGCAACGATGCGGCGCATGCAAAAATGCCTATGCCAGGATACGCAGGATACGACGAGGCTCTCTCGACTGGAGTGGCTGGTTGCCTGGCTGCCACAACATTTCCACAAATTGCATCCACTGCCACATCCACATCCACATACTTTTTACTTACTTTTATCCTCGGCCAATGTTTGCCGAGCGTTTTGCCAGTCGAGGCCTTCCAGCTCCTTGCATTGTTTGTCTTTCGAGGCCTGCGCCTGATGCAACATTCATTAAAATGTTGCCAATGTGTTTTTGTGGCAAATTGCTGCTGCTGAACCTGGGACCACCAGCTGCCCCAGGCTCTCTGGTCCACACCGACCCCCCAAAAACATTTTGCGAGCAGCTGCCTCCTATGCATACAAAGGATTAGGCCCAGCTGAGGCCACAGTGTGCCACTTTGTGGCAGCTCCATGCATCTAAAAAATGATGGGCCAGAGAAAATAGACCAATAAGAATAGTAATTGGCACAGAACAACCATAGACAGGCACAGCTGTAATTTAAAGATCTTACGACTCCAATCTGTGTGTGGCTTTTAGTGAATATTCCAGCATATATTTGCAGGCGATTGCAATTTGATTTCTGTTTTCTGCTGCAAATAATAATTGTAATATGAGTGCAACATGCAGCCTTAATGAGTAGCCTTAGTTTATATTCTAAAAATATTCAGCAATAAAAGAGAATGAAAGCGTGCACTACTCATAGTTAAAGAGGAATTGGAATAGTCATGTACCCATTACAGATTTAATATATATATATGTATATATTTTAGTTATTCATTGTAATCCACTTGTATTTAACTTATTTTTGTTATTTATTTATTTATTTATTGTCAACTATTGACAGTCGACACAAAAGATTTTATATACAATTATAAAACATTTAAAAGTATATAAAACATTTACATTGAAAATTTAAAATATTAAATTAAAGATATAAAGTTGAAATTATGTTAAGATCTGGAGATATCAATAACGAAATTAAAGCATTGGTCCAACATTTGTTTCAAGGATTGGGGAAAACCCAGAAAAACCCAATCAAACGAAAAATCAATTAATATTTTTTTTAGTAATATGTTAATATAGAAAAGAAAAAAGTAGTATATAATATTAGGAAGTATATTGTAAAAAGAAGAGATCAAAGGCGAAATAGAAGATAGAGAGAGAATAAAGAATTTGTGTGCCTAGTGCTAAGTTTCTATTTAAATATCCATTAAATAACATAACTATTGCTCTAATTTAACAAACACTCTTTGCCAAATTATCTACGATTTAACCTAATTATATGTGTCTACGTTTCGTCCTTGTCCTCCTTGTCAGAGAGAGAGATAGCTGGCAAATAAATTGCTGCTTGTCCCACAGCAGCAACTGCAACTAATTGTTATTTAACTTAATCATAAATGTTTGCAATTTGGCCGCTTTCGCAGCTTTTTCTGGACAGGACAATAACGCTGCTTTTCGCAACTGTTGACACTTTGTTAGCAATTAGTTGGTGGAGCGGGGGGGGGCGTGGCAGTTGGGGAGGGCGGGCTCACTGCAAAGTGATGCTGCCTCAAAATCGCAACAAATTTTTTGCGCAACTAATTGGCCAGCCACAAAGAGCACAAATGACAAATAGAAAGAGAGAGAGAGTGAGAGTGAGATAGAGTTGTGCAACTTTTGGTCGAAAATTAATTAAAATGCTGCCATCTTTGCTATTTACTCAACAAATTGCTTCAAATGCGCATAAATCAAATTGTTCACACCGTTCGACACAGCCAGTTGCGCCTGAGCCCATTTTCCATTTTCCTGGCTCTCCACTGTGCATATTTGCTGGCAAGTAAATTCAATTTTCCATGCATATTTCATTTATTTTGTGTGTGTTTCAAGCCACACTCGAGTCTCTCTCTCTCTCTCTAGCCACTTGAAAGGCAGCCCCAGTGGCTTCACAGCGCTTTTACCGAGGGCTAAAAAAAAAGCAGAGAAGAATAAAATGAACGAGCACAAAAGCAGTACTCGAAATGTCCTTTCGTGTGTGTGTGTGTGTGTAAGTATTGGGTGGCACTTGCTGTGCCTGGCAGCCTGGCCTGTCCGCCTGTTTTTGATTCATGCGTTAAATGAAAATTAATCCGATTTAATCTGTCGCTAATTAGGTTTACTCTGGGATTTGTTTCGCACCTCTCTTTCGCTCTCCGGCTGGCCACATGTTTGGTGTCGATTTCTGTTGCTGTTGCTGGCGCTGTTTGTGTGGCGCTGGCATTGCACCATCAATTAGAGATGGCCAACCAATTAAATACTATACATTAATACGACTCATTATGTGCGTGTGTCTGATTTCGGCCCTTAAAGCAGCGCGGCTTTAAACAACAATGCGACATAACCCAAAATCAACACTGTTGATGATGACACTCATACGCACTGTTGCCTCTCAATCTGGCCTGCGGCTGAGCTGCCCCCCACCCCATTTCCAGCTGGCAACTGGCAGCCACAGCACCTGCAATGCTTTTATAGTTGCTGCTGCTGCTGCTGTTGACAACATTGTTTCAGTGGCTGGCAGGTCTAGTCTGGTCTAGTCCTTGTCACTGCCTCATTTCCATAACGCACAAGCACACACACACACACACACAGCAAGCAAAACAAAGCCAAAAATCTGAAGTTTCATTACGAAAGGATGCGCTGCTGCTCCTGCTGCTGCTCCTGCATGTTTGTGCTTTCGTTTTTGGTCATGTCAAAAACCGACAAAGCCAAAACAGATTCTGCTCATCGTTGTCCTTGTTGTCTGTCGTCTGTCGTCTGCCTGGCGTCTGCCTCGGCCTGAGCCTTTGCCTGTGCCTGCCCAGATAATATGCTTAATACGTTTTTATTTGCCTGGCAGTCTGGCGGGTTGGGTGACACAGCGCCAGGATCGAGCCCTTTTCATTGTTATTGCCAACTGGTATTGACTGTTGCCTCGCGTGAAATCAAATTTCCACTGAAATGACTTTTGTGTGGGGCGGCGGTTGGCGCACAACAAAAAGTTCTGTTTTTGCTCGACTCTAGAGCCATGAATTATGCAAAGGACTCTTGGCAGGCATTGGCGCCTGCTTGGCTTATCAAAAGCTATTGACCCATTAACAGGCTTTAGTGTTTGGCAGGCAGCATCAGTCGAGTGTCGACGCCTGCTAACTGCAAGCTGCAAGCTGCAAACTGCAAACTGCAAACTAATTAACATAACGCATTAAACCAGCAAACACTTTGGAATTATGTCAAGTGTCGAGAGTAGCAACAAGAGAGCGCCTGTTCATCAAAGGATTATGCCTGACTGCATCGCCTGCCTGATAAGTTTTTCATGCAACTGACAGGCATCAATGAGAAAAACGAGACTTGGACGCGACTCCCGGCACTTAGCTCCAACAGCTGCCAGTTGGAGTCGGAGTTGGAGTTGGAGTTGGAGTCCGGGTTGGAGTTGGAGTTGGGAAGCATTCGCGAGACGCGTAGCTGCATATTAAGCAAGCCGACTCAAGTGGCGCCACTTCTTGCACTGAGTCAAAGGCGAATGCATCAAGTGGAAGCCAGAGCTCCATGTGCATTCCAGTTAGCAATCTTGCAAGTATGCTGCACTGCTCAGCACATCCAATAGGTAAGTTGGCATTAGGATACAATATCAAAGGAGCCTCGTTGACGGCATTGTGTGCTTATTAACTTTGGCGTTTGAAACTTTTCTTACTGGCAAATCTCACATTGCATTCACAGCTACTTGGCAAACACGCTATTAATATAATTAGTAGGACATAAGATGACAGCTCTTTACAGTTACAGGTAGCAAACAGATTTAAGTGACTTTATTACAGTAGTAACAGTTTATATTTCATAATATTCAGTATTTCATAATATTTATACTCTTTTCGAAGAAAATAGTATGTTAAGTTTGTGCTGAAGTTTGTAATGCACATAAGGAAGCGTCGGAGACTCCCAAAAGTACTGCCAGTATCCTTAGAATGACAACACAAATTGATCTAGCCATGTCCGTCTGTCTGTCTGGATGTATGTATGCAAACTAGTCCCTCAGTTTTTGAACTATCGTGATAAGACTTTGCACAGAGACTTATTATTTAAAGGGACAGCACATTGGTCGGAACAGGTCGGATCAGACCACTATATCTTATAGCTGCCATACAACTGGAAGTCGGTTTTGGCTATATATCCCATGTTTTTAAAGCTATCGCGATGAAACTTTGCACAGATACTTATTATTTAAAGAGACAGCACATTATATCATATAGCTGCCATACAACAGGAAACAAATTTAATATTCCAAAAGAAAAATTTAAGTTCATATGATATCAATTGTTAGAACAAAAAAAAATACCACGCAATAAAACAAATTTTTACAGCATATGAAGGTGCTGCAGTTGGGAGAGTGAAAATTGTCTAAAGGTTCGAAAAGAGTATAAAGTCTTCTTTACTATAACTTTACTATACCCCAGAATGGTGTCTGTCTAAAATTGCTAAGACCATCTATCATTTTTGTCATATTTTTTATACGATTCCACAACTGTTTTTCATTTGTGCGTTGTGGCCATAACTGGCGACTCTTTGGACTCGTAATTAATGGCACACAAAGCCGGTCATAATAAGCAATTACACGAAAGTTGATGTAATTATTAATTATTTAATGTAGATGTATGTGTATGTGAATGTGTATATGTAGATGGAGATGTATATGTATGCACAAATAAACGCGTATGAATAAAAGTGAGCCAACGTTGCTGCTGCTGCTGCTGCGAGTCCTCGCTGGTCCTCCTGTCGCATGTGTGACGGCCAATAAATGTATTTAAATTTATATCATAATAAAGATTAAATATTTATTTACACAACGTTTCAATTAACTTTCGGCTTTGCCGCGCCCTCGCCGGTGCCACGCCCACTCGCATGCATACACTCATTGTTTTCGTTTCGCACCAATTTAATTATAAAATTTATTGCACAGCTCCACAAAATGGCGGCCCAAAACCGGAAGTAAACAAGTTGAACGACCTTCCCGCGTCCGGATACCGGCCACCGAGTCCCGAGTCCCGTGTACCAAAGAGACCCCCCAGGCTGCGAATGTGCCACATATTATGCGGCCGAGCATATCGAGCATACGAGCTGTGGGCCATGGGCTATGGGCTGTGGCCAAATGGTTGTTGGATGTTGGCTGTTGGCTGTTTTTGTCGTGGCACCCAGAAACCCAGAAACTTGCCATAAATTTTAGCGCTGCACGCGCAGATCCAAATGGCAAATGGGTTAAGGGTTCCCACAGGCATCAGGCAGAGAAGACAGGCGAGGGGCAAGTGCAGCATTTTTGTGTAAATTTCACTCAATTGACATTGGCTATGAGTCAAGTGGAGTGAAGTGGAGTGGAGCGCAGCTGAGTTGAGTTGCGTTCCGTTGCGTTGAGTTGAGCCTGGGGAGTTGGCCCTTTTTGGGGCACTTCAAAGTCAACGCAGCTGCTGCCCGGAAAAAGTGCGGAAGCTGCACGGAAACGGAAGTCGCAGTGGCAGCAGCACCGGCACCGTTTCCCCCGATCCCCCCGATCCCGCATCCCCGTCAATGATGACATCAGCTGCGCTGACCAACGCCACACTTTACTCTCTCCCCTGCCCACCCGGTGCAACAGAAGCCTGCCGAATGCCCGTGGAGAGAGCGCCACAGGCTCGGAGGCAACGTGTGGCGCTAGTGCAGCCAAATGGAGGAGCAAGGGCAGCACGGGGAGCAAAGGAAGCGCGGCTGCTGTCGCTTTCAAAAATTCATATTCGTAATTGTTGACTGTATTGTCGCTGGCATTGTTGCCAGCCAGCCAGCTAGCCAGTCAGCAGAAGGACGACCACAGCGCGCACTCGCTAAATGCGACCGCAATTTGTAAACTTTCTTTTTCGACTTCCTGGCGACAAAATTAGTTTTCATGTTCTCTTTTATTGCTAACAGCTATTATTTACCTTATCAAATTAGTATACTGAAAGTTCTACATCATTAACAATATTATGTTTTTTGGTCTAGTTGAAATAAAATGTGAATGACTTAAAATAAAAGTTAAACAATAATAGTTTATTTGGAAGAAAAGGTATAAAAAAACGTGAGAAAAACTTTGAATATAATCTAATAACATTCAATTAACTACGCTAATTGTCAATTAACATTTGCACTGAAGCAATACACTATCAACTATATTTTTATATATATATAAGAAAACTTTGGTTAAGATTTAGCTCACTAAATTTGATTCTCAGACCGTGCATATAGCGAGTCTCCACTGTGCCATTAAATCTTTAAAGTCGCCTGTGCATTTTGCACTTTATCTCTCCGACATTTTGGAGTATGCGAAATATAAAATATTTTCCTGCTAATCTCTTGCGGCGGAACTTTCGAGTTCCGGCTCAGTTTTGCAAACACTTTCCGTTCTCGCCAACTTTTTCTTTTCTCTATTTGTTTTGCATATGTCTCGCAGCCCGGATTTGATTTAGGAGCATTACAACCTTATGTGAATGCTAAGCTTCCAACAATATGCTTATGACCTCTCATGACTTTTGTATAAGCGTTTTATTGTCGTTTTTGGTTTGATCTCTTGGCTATCGTAAATTGTCTCATGAGTCTGAACCCCCTAGTGAGAAATATATATATTTTTAGCTTTGCGCTGATAAGCGAGTATCGAAAATAGTCCAAAACTGCTACCCCGAATGCAATCGACTGCACTTAAGAGAGTGCGGAGACTGCCGCCTGCATTATTATCATAAGATATAACGACCACACATCATATTTATGACTATAGACACCCGCACTGGCAGACTCGACTCTCGACTCTCTCCCGGAGCCCCCTCGGCAGTCCCGCCAGTCCCGGGAGTCCCGGAGTCAAGTGGCCGGAGTCGCCGCCGCTCGGTTAATTGCAGCGGAGGCCGTCGCTGATGAGTTTAATTGAAATAATGCGCTCCGCCTCTCGCAGCGGGCGGGGGGGCGTGGCCGGGGCCGGAAAGTGTTTTTGTATGCGGCGCATTAATAATATTTTCTTCTTTTTCGACTCTGTCTCTGTCTAATGAAGTTTGTGTCGAAAAAGGCGAACAAGAATTAAAAGCGACGCTGTCAAAATGTTTAATTGCCAGCAGCGCGGGGAGCGGCAAATAGAAGCCCTAATGCGGATGGCTAGAGAAGTGGGGCTGGGGGCACTTTGATGGGGGGCACCATTAGCCAAATGAAGCGCATGATTTGTCACAATTCTGGATTGCAGTTCTACCACTTAAATTGGCCCCCTTTCACGCTCTCGCTCGCTCAGTCGCTCATTCAGAAGCTGACGTACTATTTCTCTTATTAACAAAGCCCAAGTGCTTCCGCAGATCTTACACGGATAGAAAAAACATGGGCTCAAATCAGTGCCAAGCGCTGTCCGAAGTTCAGTGATCTTGGAATTCTTTAACTGAACTGAAAAACTGAATTGAAGTACTGTTTTTTTCAATCACGCAATTCTTAAATAAAGCCTTCCTCGGGATTGATTTCATAATTATTTGGAAATAACATATAAAATTGTTTTTTCTACGTTTAGTTAAGTACACTTAGCTCTCACTTTATGTTTTTATCCGGAACTATTATACAGATGCTTAGACTTGAATCAGGTTACAATTACAATACAATATTATTTACCCATGTTGAGTCATTGGCTGGTATTGAGTTCGACTAAACAGTATATGCTTGTG
This sequence comes from Drosophila flavopinicola, assembly GCA_035042425.1. NCBI lineage: Eukaryota > Metazoa > Arthropoda > Insecta > Diptera > Drosophilidae > Drosophila > Drosophila flavopinicola. Next base: position 1,202,054 of record JAWNLL010000165.1, read on the forward strand.
AATATCTCAGCTGTCATACTTGAGTCTTATAATGACTTTTTTCTCGCTGTGTAGCAGTGAGCAGCAGAAGACACGGTAAGAAGGCGACATTAATGGGTTAAAGCTCGCTGACAAATGACTTAATGCATTACAGTGAATTCGCGCTAAATGCAACTGTGCAACTGTGCACCGAATGCGCTCGAGCTGAAAATAATTTCACGTCGTGTCGCCTGCGCTTGCTGAAGTTTTCTGAACTTTGTGCATATTTTTGGGCCAGCAGCGCGAGACGTCAAATGATCTATTGTGGGGCGCGGAAAGGGGCGTGGCTGCTGCCGCTATCAGAGCTGGCAAAGTGAATGCACAATAAGTGGGGGCTACCCCGAAACCCAGGCGATGTGAATGTCGCCGCCAAAACTTGCGGCGACGTCGGCTGCCCGAAAAGTTAAGTGAATTGTGCAAAGTTTTTCGCTTTTGCGTTTGTGCACTGCAAAAAGTTTCCACCTCTGTCTGCCTGTGCGTATGTGTGTGTGTGTGTGTGCGATAAAAAAGTGTGCCCATACCCGTGACCGGCTAAAAGGTAAATATGCCCTAGCATGAACAGCAGCAACAACGATAACAACAATGGCTTTGCCAATGGCCATACAATGGAATCCCATAAAATGTGCTACAAAATGCAAAATGGCTTCTGCGGTTTCAATAGCAACTGCGACGCCGACTGCGACGCCGACTGCGACTGCAGACCGCTGACGCTGTGAAAATTAACATTGAGAACTTTTATGGTATATATATATATATATATGCACACCAGGTGACTGGGGACTGGATACTGGGAAGTGGGATGCCCCCATCCCAGGCAGCCACCAGTTGCATGGCCAAATAACATTAAATGCAAGCACTTTTTTGCTTCGAGGCAGCTGCAATTTGCCTTTGTTGCAACTTTTGCTGCTGCTGTTGCTGCTGTTGCTGCTGCTGCACTGACTCAGCCCCAGATAAAGCCATAAATGTTTCGCTTAATTTATTAATGTGAAATGAGGTGTGTCTGCGCAAGCACTCAAATTGATTTGATCCAGCCGAGATGGGTGCGAAATAGTCGCTAATAATGCTTGAAAACTTTTTCGAATTTTCACCATCAAGTGTGCTCCAATACATAATAACACTGCAGGTATTTTTGGTGATTTTCGACGACTTCTTCTATGCCTTAAACACTACAGCACAACGTTAATAAATTATTTTCTTCGAAAAGAGTATATTATCAAAAATGTAGCTTGTAAAATGAATTTTTAGCCTTTTGAAGAATTTAAGCTCACATAACTTGGCCAAAACTTGACAGATTTTTAAGCTTAAGTCTAATTTCTTCATGGTTTTCCATCTAGATTTATTCTACATTTAAGTTTTGCTACATTTTTAGGACTAACCTTTTTTTACTTTTTTCCGTATACACCTGTTCTTTTCAAATATTTAATATATTCGCTATTTATGAGCCAATCGTTTTGCAATTTTAACACTGATGAGTTTTAAGGATGTTCAAGACTTCAAGAAAAACCAAAACCGACTTCCAGCTTGAATCAATCATGCAAGACTTTAAACATTGCTAATTCAATGGAAAATCAAGAAACTTAAGCTTAAGTTAGAAATAATTATAATATATACATATAATATTAATTTGCTGCTGCAATTTGTCAGGCGTTCAGCTTAACTAAAACTGCCTAATCTCCATTATGCTGTAACAAAGCCCAAAGTGACCACAGAATATATTTGGATGGCAGAAGCTCTAGATATGCTCAAGAGTCAATCACTTGTATAGCAAACACTGTAATCGCGTATCGTATTTGGACAGCAATGCGATGCGATGCGATACGACACGATACGGACTGCCCATTATGAGGGGGCTTATGGCCAAAAACTTGTTCCAAGGCAGCTTTACGGCTTCACGAAAGCAATTTAAAGACTTAACAAGATGATGCGCTGCCGACTAGCAGGTGAGGTATTTCAAATATGTGCGAGTGCAACCCGATATCATAAATCAAGTTGGACACTTCAGCTAAGCTCACCCCCATCCCCATTCCCCATTCCCGTCCCCCGCTCCTTTGTGACATAGCAGTAAGTCGAGTGGGAGCAGTCAGTCGGCAGTCGATTAATTGATTGTCTAAATGCACTTGTAAGCAACTCGACAAATCAATGAAGTGTAGAAAACAAGTCACAAGCTGCAAACAATGTTCGCCGACCCTCCCCACGCCCCTCTTTGCCACGCCCACACATGAGAGTCCAGAGGGAAAATGAACGTAATGGAGAAGGTAACTGGTAAAAAAGAGAGAAAATGGGATTTTGCGGTTACACGTTTCGAATTACCATCGACAGCAGCTGACAGGCGAATCCTTTCCCGATCCCGCTGCCGCTCCCGGTCCCGCTCTTGGTCCTGTATCCGCGACTGAGTTAGCCATGGTTAATTGTCGCTATCGTTGCCGATGCCGATTCCAACTCCAACTGCTTCTACTTCTTCTTTTTCGTCTCCTCTTTCGGTATGCAATTATGCCGTCGTCAAAATGCAGTAGGGCGGTCGGTTGTCTGTGTGGCAAGAAGGGACAGCTCTCTCTCTCTCTCTCTGTCTCTCTCTTGACGTAACTCAATCGCAACCATTGCTGACAATTTGCCAGAATTCACAAGCCAGTGACTTTGGCTGGAATTCGCTTGGAATTCGACTGGGTAACGCTTCGTTGACTCAACTCAACTCAACTCAACTCAATTCGGCCGCGCAGCTCCCAGATCGCAGCTCTCAGTTTGTTGGGCACAAGTTCATCAAGTTGTTAAATATTTAACATTTTTCACATCTTTCTCACTCGCTGCTGCTGCTGCTGCTGCTGCTGCCATTCCTCGGCACTGCACTGCAGCACGTTTAATCGTGTTAAACATTCTATGAATCGCATTTCGCCAACCAACCAACTGCAGTTCGCAGCTTGCCTTTTTGTTGGTGCACCAGAAAACCTTTTTGCGGTTGTCATAATTGTTATTTTGGTCACTGCAGGCTGCAGAGAGTGCATGAATTTATGATGAACGGCAGCCCCCAAGCCCCAACCCCCACCCCCCCTGTCGACTCCACCAGCAGGCCCCCCTTTTGACACAAATTCAACCAACGTCGTCTGGTTGTAATAAATGCCATAGAGTGGTATTTTCTCACAGTACGGCCCTATGCCGAAAACTATAAAGTCAAATCTAGTATATATGTATATTTGAATTTATGCAAATTTTTATTTCGACTGGTCAAAGCACGAATACGAAAGGATAAAACTGTCCACAGGATGTGGCCAAGTGCCTGCTGAGTACAATTTTCGACGTCATTTTTTGGTTTCTAATGGAAAGCAAAAGTTTCGATGTGCTATTAAAGTTAAGTGCATTCGTAGGTCTATGTAAATGTATAAGGATAGCTGGCAGCAGATATGGAATGCATCAGTTTGAAATATATAAGAGTGACATTAACATAATCCATATAGATTATATATATAGTATAGCTTGAGAGGTCAACAAACGCATAAAACTCTTCCTTTCAGAACGCTTTTTAGAGGATATGTGCGTGAAATTTGTGTAAATACAGCTAAGACTTAAAGAAAAACCTTAATTCTGAATAAGTATATGATATATAAGGAGCTTAATAATTTATATTCTATAATAAGCATTATGAAACATATTGATTAAATATAACAAATTCATAAGCAAATTTAAAAAACTGTTAAAATGCGAAAAGATTATAACAATCCAATAAATAATCATTAAATTACGTGATTCTCAATCGATTCCCAGAGTTCAAACCAGCAAACATGCCATTATATCTGTGACACACTCCTTGTTTATAAAGAAAATCCCATCTGACTAACTTAAAGTCAGCGCATCGTTTTGAACATTGTCAATTTGCATAGAGCATAATGTAATTTGCAACATTCTTTGTTTATAGACGGAATCACTGTGTTGACCTGTTAAGGGTCTTGATTGCCATTCATTTGGATTCATTTTGGTTTCCCAGAGCGGAAGTAACAATTGATCCCATTTTACTGCTGCTGCTGCTGCTGTCTCGGGACCTGCCTCAATTTGAACAGCAAACTTTTCAGCCTGTGCACAGCCGTACAATTATTATTTTGCCACACATTGTCAAATTGCGAGTCGACTCGTTCTCATTCTCATTGGTTTTTATTGTTGGCTGCACATTTGCACAATTTATACGTCAACGTTTATTTTATTTAATACTAAAAACAATTTTGCCATAGCTTAGATCTGGGCAAAAAAGGGCAGCCATCATGCATACCAGATAGTTAGCGATATGCAAAAATAGCAAAATTGCATCATCTGAAATTGCTATCCTCATTTCAATGCCCTCCGACTGGCTGCCCGACTGTCTGCTTGTATGGTTGTCTGCTTGTCCGGATGCCCAGCTGGCCAGTTGTCCGGTCGTCCGGCTAGATGGTTGTTATCAATATCTAAACATGGCTGAATTGCTCTTAAATAACCAAACAATAACTATACAAGTGGGGGTGAAGATGCCAACTGAACTGTCCTTGTGTGTTCGTTTGCCTGTTGTTTATGTTGCGCTACAATGCAAGCAATAAAACTAAATAAAAGTCCACAGAAATAAAAGTGGTCAATTCACTGGAGTGATAAAATAGGAAAGAGCATAATACGAGTACATGAACTTGCTGCTTTAATTGCTCTAAGGACTCTCTCCGATTACTGCAGAGCGCAAAACAGTTCGATAACAATTGCAAGTGCACTTGTTTAATATTAATTGAGCTGGTAATAAAGGAAATAATAATCAAACATAATTGACTGGCCACTGTTAAAGTGCCACTGTTAGTGTTAATGTAGTTATGTTAAGGAAATGTTAAATCTGAATTACATTTTACAAAATAGTATATTTAGCAATGATTGACAAGGATTTGTTAAAAGTGTAATGAAAAGCCAACTCCAGAAGCTATTTCGTACATATATATTGTAATGTTTTATTATGGTTAGTTTTACAAAGCAGTTTTAATAGACATTTTCTATCTCTAATTAGAAAAATCGAAATCACTTGATGTTTTCAATCTGAATCCAGATTAAATTAAAAATGGAAACATGCGTGATTCGAATTAAATGAATCATATCATTAACATATCGCTATTAATACGCTCCAAGCTAACATATGTTACTTTACATATGTTATTTATGTTATAAAATATGCTTACAGTGTTTACATTCGTAATATACCTTGCGGAATATAGGGCAAACAAGGGACGGCCATTTATAAGGACAGCGGACAGGGTGTAGAGCCTCAATTTGTTTTAGCGCTAAAAATACAAATAAAATACGCTCATGCTCATCTGGAAAGTGGATGCGGGATGGGGGGAGGGGTGGACAAACCACTCCATGCCCCGCCGAGGCCCGCACCAATTTGCAGCAGCCACCAACAGTTTACGTTAGATATTGTAAATTTTCGTAGGACCCGACCACGGGCTAAAAAACAACCGCAACAACCACTGGTAACCAGAAACCATAAAAATGAGAGGGGGCAGGCAGAAGTGTAGTGTAGTGTAGTGTAGTGTAGGGGTGGTTAGGGGAATGGAGGGGAGTGAGCAAACGAGATGGCCGGGGACGAAAAAATATGTCTATTTAAATTTGTTCTGTGGTCTCGTTGTGTTCGTCTGCGGTTCTTTTAGGTAATTTGCACATTTTACACGCAGACAGGACGAGCACGAGGACACAGATGGATATATGTATATCGAATCGGGCGGGACGCGGAGCGACGCTTGACTCGTTATAACGTAAATATTGAAATGTATTTGGCAGCTGCGCTCAAATTTCGGCCAAAAGTAAATAAGACCGATGGCTGTTCGGGGCGGGAAGGGGCGGGGCCACAAAATACATATGTGCCATGTTAGAGTGGTACGTGATTTGCATTTTAAAGCGATTCGCAGTGCGCTATAATGTGTAATATGTAATCATAATGCAGCGCGAATTAAAGACGCCAAAAATATTAATCATACGCCGCGTGGCGCTCATTATGCGCCACTTGAGGAAATTTGCTCAAAGAGGCGGCGGCAGCGGCGACGACGACGGCGACGGCCATAATGAAAAGTGAAAGCCAGCGCCAGGACGTCAGCCACATGGCTGCTGCTGCTGCTGCTGCTGCTGCTGCGAAAGCAGGCACAAACGGAAGTAGGCAAAATTTAATTAAAGCTGGCAACGCTGCAGGCTTCTACTAAGTGTGCAAGCACACAGACCAGAACAGCAACTTCCAGCCAAACAGAAACAAGAAAGAAAAGTGGCCAAGTGGCTACAGCTAGCTATAGCTGATTTCATTTAAGCATAAGCGTTGCGATAGCAAAAGGAGTCTCAGACGTCGGGTGGCTGCCGAAGCAACCAAGTTTGAAAAGCCTTTAGGGATCTTTGGGTGGGTAAATAATAGCACACAAGTCGCGCAGCAACAGGGGCGAGTGGGTGTTAAGAGGGCAGGCGAGAGGCTGCAAGCAAAAAATGTTGCGCTGGTTCGGCTCCCGGCTCGAAGCAGTTGCTCACCTTTTGGTTCGGTACGTAGATCTTTTTTCAGGATTTTAGCTCATTTATTCCTGAACCGAAGCTTATTTCAGATGAAAATGGTTCGGTTCAGGTTCAGTTGCGGCTTTTGCTTTTTAAAACTGTTCGGTTCCCGGTTCGAACCAGTAACGCACCTTTGGGTTCGGAACGTGGATCTGATTTTCAGTATCCGCACATTAGGATTTGACCTTATTAATTCTGAACCGAACCTTACTTCAGAAGAAAATGATTCGGTTCGGATCAGGGTTCGGCTATTGTTTTTTAAGGCGCTTCGTTTCTTGATTCGAACCAGTGACTCACCCTAGGTTCGGGACGTGGATCGAGATCTTTTGGATTTTCCCTCAACTTATTTCTAAACTGAACCTTAGTTGAGAAGCAAGTGGTTCGGTTCGGTTCAGGTTCGAGTCTGGCTATTGTTTGTTAAAGCTGTTTCACGGTTTGGTTCATAGTAGGAGAATTGTGAAATTCCGGCTTCGAACCGGTTCAGTTGCAGCATTGCAACCAGCTATAAAAGAGTAGTTTTAAAATGCATGGTATATCGATAACCAAATTATAGGAATAAAGGCTGTGTGAGTATTTTGCCTGCAGTCGGACACTTGAATACCTAATAGCTGTCGCAGTGCGAGGCGAAGCTAAAGCAAACTGAACGGTGCCACATGTGTGAAGTGTGGGGGGCTGTGTGGGGCTGAGTGGTTGTGTGGGTAGCTTGTGTACATGTGGGTTAATAACGTCATTTATTATGCACTTCTTTCCGGTATTTCCGGTATTTACCGCGCACGCGACACGACACATAAATGTTGCCATAAATTTAGCACTGCCACAGGACTTGGGCAGAGTGCGGGCGACTCGAAATGCAGCACACGTAGCAACGTAGCAACTGCAGCGACGATGCCGACGACGAGGACGATGGCGATGAGGACGTGGGTACGACGAGGACGAACAGGACGAACAGGACGATGAGGACGTCTTCGCTGCGGCCTCAGGTACAAGCAGTGAGCTCTGAGCTCAGCGACTGCAGCAACAACTTTGCTCAAATAACTTGCAATTTATTTGGTGTGTTGCGAAAAGCAACTTCCGTTGACGCCTCCGCCATTTTGTTGGCGCGCCGCAAACGCCATTTTGTAAAGGCAACAACATGGCGGCAGCGGCAGCGGCAGCGTCGCTAAAAGAAATGCAAATGTGTACGCGAATGCGAATCCGAATGCGAATGGGAATGGGAATGGACATGGGTATGGTACAAAGGGGGGTGGCATGCAGAATGGGAAAGCGAGTATAGCAACACCTGCTCGCTGCTGCACTTATTTATATGTATATATTTTGCGGTTTATAAATTTTTACATTTCACTTGCTGTTTTTTGGATTTAACGGCGTAAACTTTACGACGTTTTATGCGGTGAAAGTGGCTGTAAATCGAATGCCAGCAAAGAGGGGCTGCGATTGGGGGTTTGTAGGTGAGAATAAGCATGGGGAACTGCGCTGGCTTTGGCTTTGGCTTTGGCTTATGGGGCGCACACATAAATTTCCATTTCGTTGCAGCCATTGGCTTCACATGGAAATTGAGTAGATACTCATAAATCTTGGCGAGTTCAATAACATAAATACCAAATTGAAGGTTGAACTGTTTTCACTCTGCTGCATTTGCATATATATTATGCAGACTTTGCAGCTGAAAATGGTACCAGAGAATATCGGAAGTGCATTAGCTCTGCATATGTGTATGTGTGTGGGTGTGTGAGTGAACTTAACCTAAACTTTGAACAAGTGTGTATGGATTTTGTGGCTGGTATCTTAAACTGAGTTCAAATCAGTTTCAAAGTTTTTACCCACTAAAAGTTGAGTACAAGAAACCCAAGTGCACTAGCGTTCGGAAAAAGTCAGTTAAGTGTAAAGAAAGACCAATGTCTTGAGTTTGTTTTATTATCGTTGGTATATACATATGTATAGCAAACTAACTATTAGTACAAGTACTTTGATAGAATTTTTTGAAATTTTTTCGTTTATAATGTTGTGAAATGAACGTTTAAATCATAACATATTCTGATTTAATAAAAGTATTCTCTCGATTTTTAAATATCTCTGTCATATTATAACGAGATTAAAATGACATGAGTGTGCTGAGAAGCCAACGGAAGAATGCTATATTTCAATTAATAGAACAAATGAATATACCAAGCAACAATAAAAAGTGAATTTAAATGTGCCCAAATGTATTCACTTTATACTTTCTAGCAATCGAAAACGTGAGCACTTTGGTTAACGTGAACTGTCTTGATTTTAGATAGTTCACGTTATCGAGCGTGCACTGTACATACAGACATACCTTGAGCTTGAAATTCCATTCATTTTTAGCGCAACTATGACCATTTGAAGTCTTCAGACCTCTCGTTTATGGGTACACTGACCTATCAATGAAAGCAAGCAGATGATGAAGCGGCCACACACACATGGCCATTGTGGAGACTAATTAGCATTGAGTTAGGGGGCCACCAGCGGCGTTGGTCAATTGAGGAACATCAATAATCACACATATCGCTACACAGCCGCCGCCCACTGGGTTGGCAGAAATTGACATAAATTACTATCAAAACAAATTACAACTTACGACTTACAGCGACAAGGCAAATTACGACTCTGGCGGCGCCTGCTGCTTCTTCTTCTACGTCTTCTTCTTCTACGTCTTCTCCGTCTACTTATTGTTGCTGATTCGTACACGTTTTGCCGCTTTCTATGCTGCACTTTGTTTTATTTATGGCCATAATTCAAACTCAGCTTTTATCATTGCGTTAAATATGCAAAAACAATTATGCGCAGAGTGCAACAGAATAACAGTGGAAACAGAGTTTTGCTCTATTCTGTTTTGCAAATTTCTGCCCACTGATGCAACCAAGTCCCCTCCTCGTCCTGCTACTCCCTACTGCATCAGGCACGGCCGTAAATGCAGTTGTAAATATGTCCGTTTATTTGTCTGGCTATCTGGCGGGTCCTGCCATTTGTTGTCCTGTTTATTTGTTTGCCTGCTTTGCATAGTTTGTTCATGTTGTTTGGCTGGCGCATTGTAAAATTTAAAGCTCATTTGATTTGCATGATATATTTTATAGCACCCGCTGTGATATGTGGCCCGAATATCATTTGATTTTCCAATGTCCAAAAAACTACAAACAGCAACAGCAGCAGCAGCAGCTAAATCCACAACAGCAGCAGCAGCAGCATCGACTTAAATGGATGCGCATTTATAATTGTTTCGCATTGTGTATTCCACACACAGAGAGCTCATTTTATCTACAATGCAAACCAGTGTGGAGCTAAAAATAATGAAAATGTAATTTCATTCGCGAGCTAATCTGCCAATTCACTCAATCATTCCAATTCACCGCTCTCATCCTCATCCTCTTTGCCACTTTTCCACCCACCCAGCCACACAAACATTTGTTTGCTTTTCGTCTCTCTGTGTTGTTTTTGGCTATGAAATTAATTTTCATTGATTTGGCAAATGTTGAATTCATAATTTTGACGCATTATTTTTGTGTGAATTTCGAATTGTGTTTATCTCGCAGCGAATTCCGCATTAAAAGATAATGAACTGTGTAGAAGGCGGAATATCGTATCTGTTGTTTGCCACAAATTTGCATTTGAATGGGACTACTTGAATAAGTAGCTAAGTATATAAAGTCATGCCTAATGAGCCGTAATGGCAGCATAAGAAACTAGTTGCCATATTTTGTTAAGGGTTTGGTTTGCAAAATGTGCTTGATTATTTAAATTCAGATTTGGCAAATGCGAAAGCATTATCCTGATTTATTTATGCAGTTTTTAAGTAATTGTGGCATACTTTTAGAAAGAAATTTACGTTAATTAAGGCAGTGGCATTGAGAAAATGCCGCTTGGATTGTAAGGCTCCCAAGTTCTAGAAATGCCTTTCAAAATTATAAGCTATCCCAACTTTGTCAAAAGTAATTTTATTTTCGATCCTTAGACAGTTTTGATCATGATTTGGTATATATAACAATTCTGCATTTACGTCTTAAGCAATTTCGAATTTTCGATATTCTATGAAACACAAGCCAAGATAAGTCTAACAAGTCCCTATAATATGTCTTTCAAATACTTAAACCTACCATAATTTTCTCAAAATTTATCCGATTTTTGATATTGAGGTAGTTTTGATAATGAAGCAATTTCGAATTTTCGATATTCGATGAGCCACAAGATAATAATAAGTCTCCCAAGTTTACAACCTTTTTCAAAACTGATTCGATTTTTGATCCCAAGGCAGTTTTGAAGATTCTTTGCATGCTTCAATAAGAAGTTGTTGTAAGATTTAGAGTGAGAAACACTTGCCAAAAAGGGATACTTCAAATGTATAGAAACAATGGAAACATTTCGTATTGCCAATAGTATATGTTCCGAATAAGTATTGCCCCCCCCCCCCTCCCTTCACGAAATGTTAGCTCCAACGCAGAGCAGAGCAGCCTTGACATCTTAATTAACCAACTTGGCAGCTGTTTCATGCCACTCAAGTGGGCAAGCAGCGTGGCCAGTTCTCCAACGACCCCAACGAATAGCTGAGCAGCTGAAATTTCAAGAACATTTAACACACTGCCAAATCTAGCGTAACCCAAGCCAGAGTCTTGCTCCTGCTCCTTCTCATCTAGTGCTACTGCTCTGGAAAGGAAACTACAGCATACCCCACGCAAGAAGTTCATGAAAATTTTATTTACACGCTGCCAAACGGTCTGAATTAATCTCTTGGCAAATTTATTTGAAAATGTGCCATAAAAATGCATACAAAAGAGCCAACAACAACAACAAAAAAGGCTTCCTACCCTTCGCCAAAGGATCTGGCAGCGAGCAGGGTTGAGACTGCGGGCGGAAGGAAGCTGGACAAACAAGCTCTATACAATTTTCTTCAGATTTGCCTTCGTACTCACTGCCGCTTGATTTTCGATTTGTTTCTTAATTTTTACGAATTTGTTCTATGCTCTTGGATTTTTCCGGCAAATAGAAGCGACAAAGCGCAGTGGGTGAAAGAGAGGGAGAGGCATAGGCAGAGGGAGAGGGTGGAACTGGGACCCCAGAGACGCCTGCGGCGCTCACATTGAACCATAAATACTTCCCCTGTCAGCAACTGATTTGCTTCTGATTTATTTGCAAATGCGAATTTGCTTTTTATGTTTGTATTTTTGTTTACTTTATATTCGCACCACGAACTCGGCAGCAGCCCGCAAATGGATGAGGCGTCCATATAGCCACCCAGTCACCCGAGCACCCTCCTCCCCTCTGTGGAGGTGTGAACGTGTTTTCTTTTAGTCAACCACCCACCCTACTCTCGCAGTTGGGCAATTTTCCCTTCACTTGGCTGCATCTTCGCTTCGCTTCTCGCTCTCTATGCACAAAACACACAATAATCATTTCAATTTTAATGCTCCAATAATTTGGAAATACTAGCTGCGAAGGGTTACGAGTATTTAGCTTTTTTCACTCACTCTCTCTCTCTCTCTCTCGCTCTGTAGTAGCTATAAGTAAGTTCGCGTAAGTATATAAAAAGCAAAGTAGAACCTTGAGTTCATTAGGCAACTGGTTTTGCTCGCTGATTTCTATTTGCGCAAGCCGCTGCAAAGTGGGTCAAATTTCGGCGCAATCTCAAATAATAGTTGTAAGCGCTGTAATTGAGCGCTCAGTTGTCTTTAACATAATCAATATTACTTGCCACTATGCTGAAAACTGTCTGCTGCAGTAGTTTTCAACCCCAGCAAAAATGAGTCATATGTTGAGCTGAAGGGAAATCAGAGTTTAGGGGCACGCACACCCCAAAGGACCAAAGCAATGAATAAATGCGACAAATGTCAGTTAACGCCTAAAAAAAAGAAAGGAGTCAGGATGTCTAAATAAATTTGCATTAGCGCCCGACAGCAGCAAGGATAAGGATGTGGATTGGGGTTGGGGTTGGGATTGGAGGGGGTTGCTATGCGTTCATATGCATAAATTATCCAGCGAAGGACGTACGCAACATTTTCATTTGTGAGCGGCTAAAAGCAGAACTTGTTTATATTCAAATTAGTAGGCAACACAAACAACAAACAGCAAACAGCAAACAGCGAGCAGCAGCACAAAGGACCAACGCTTTCGCCCCTGACACTGTAACTGTTTTTATTGTCTGCCAGGACGAAAGGGGTGACAACGACTAGCGCACAGGACCTTGAGCTCGCTCTCAATCTCTCTGTGCCATTTGCCATTTGCCATTTGATTCGCTTTGGTTGCGCTTTGGCGCCCATAATGAGCATTCTATGAGGATGCTCCTCCTAACCGGAATGAACTGACAACTTAATTAAGTTTTCATTGTGTGTGCGTTTGGTGGTTGAGGCGTCGACTGGGGGCGTTAGTTCTGTCTCTTTCTCTCTGGCCTACTGTGAGTAACACATAAATATACTCCAGCTCCAACTGTAACTGACACAACAGCCACAGCAAACCCACCAAAGTGGTTCGGCGCCGCCTCGTTATGATCGATGGACCAGTCCAGCCAAGAAGCTGACTGTGCAGCAAATGAGTGCAATTAATTTGAGCGTTCGTTAATTAATTAATAACTGTGTCTGCTGCTGTTGCTGTTGCTGTTGCTGTTTCTGCTGCTGCTGCTGCTGCTGCTGCCCCACCATCTTGCCCCAATGCTCGACTGGGGCAACAAGTGGACAACACCAGTCACCCAGTTGTCCCTGGCAGCCTGGCCTCAACTCATTAGAGTGCAATTGAAATATGATTGTTGCACTGCGAATGCGACCGATGATCAATCAAAACCGGTTCGAAGCAGTTGCCGCCAGTCCGTGTGCCGTGCTCCGTGCCACAAGAAGGTGTTGTAGTAGCTGACAGTTAAGATATTGTATAACTGTCATTAAGTGTAATCATAGGACATCATCAGATTGCGAACGTGTTTATTACCAGCGATAAAAGGAAGGCAACTTTATTCACTTATCTTGTAAGATACTGATTGATTTTGGATATAATTTCAGTCAAAGGTAAACTAAATTCGGATATGTTTTAATTCAAAGCAAGTAAAGCAATTATTTAAGTATTTAATTGCACTTTAAAATAATATATTATTCACGAAATTCTCATAATTCCTTTGATACTTTATAGTTTATAAGGCGAGCGGTTTGCTTTCATTCAATCTGATAGTAAAGCTCATTGGAGTTTGATATGTTCTTTAGATTTCCACATAAGATTGCAAACTTGTTTATTACAAATAAAAGAAGGAAAGTTTATTTACCTTTCTTTTAAGATACTGATTGATTTTTAATATCAATTTAATCAAAAGTAAACTAAATCTAGATTTAAGTATTTAATTGCACTTATAAAATAGTTATTTATATCTTTAAAAAGATATAGTCTCGAAATCATCATAATTCCCTTTCATTTCTGTCAATCTCATAGTAAAGGTCAATGAATTTGTTATGCTTCTTAGATTTTCATATAATATTACAAAAGGAGGCAACTTTTTTCGCTTAACTTGTAAGATAGTTATTGATTGTGGATATAATTTCAATCAAAAGTAAACTAAATTTGGATTTTTTTGCATTTAAGGTATGTGAAGAAATTTAAAGTATTTAGTTTATATCTATAAAATAAAAGATATAGTCTCTAAATCATCATAATTCCTTTGATACTCTCCACATAGTTTATAAGGCGAGCGGTTTGCTTACCTTCAATCTGATAGTAAAGCTCATTGGAGTTTGATATGTTCTTTAGATTTCCACATTAGAATGCAAACTTGTTTATTACAAATAAAAGAAGGCAAGTTTATTTACCTTTCTTTTAAGATACTGATTGATTTTGAATATCAATTTAATCAAAAGTAAACTAAATCTGGATTTGTTTTAGTTCAAAGCAAGTAAAGCAATTATTTAAGTATTTAATTGCACTTATAAAATAGTTCTTTATATCTTTAAAAAGATATAGTCTCGAAATCATCATAATTCCCTTTCATTTCTGTCAATCTCATAATAAATGACAATGGATTTGTTATGCTTCTTAGATTTTCATATAAGATTACAAAAGGAGGCTACTTTTTTCGCTTAACTTGTAAGATAGTAAACTAAATTTGGATTTTATTTTATTTAAGGTATGTGAAGCAATTTAAAGAATTTAATTTAGATCTATATTAAAAAAGATAAACTCTCTATATCATCATAATTCCTTTGATACTCTCCACATAGTTTCCTTTCTTTCAATCTTATAGTAAAGCTCAATGGATTTTGTTATGTTCCTTAGATTTCCATATCAGATTGCAAACCTGTTTATTACAGATAAAAGAAGGCCACTTTTGTTCACTTATTTTGTAATCTACTGATCTATTTTGCATACAATTGAAATCAGAAGTAAACCAAATTTGGATTTGATATCAATTAAAGAAAGTAAAGTTATTACTTTAAGTACTCAATTGCACTCATAAAATATTTATTTATATCTTTAAATTGTCTGTAAATCATCTTAATTCCTTTCTCCACATAGTTTATAAGGCGAGCGGTTTCCTTTCCTTCAATCTGCTAGTAATGCTCAATGGGATTTGTTATGCTCCTTAGATTTCCATACGATTAAGGACAAAAAACACACAGACACTCATTGAGCAACTTCTAACGCCCCAAAAACAATCATTGTGATGCTCTCAGCAGCAGAAATATTTTAATAAAGTGCCCAAAACTGTCAGTGACAAAAACTCAAATTGCTCTACCCAACCCCAACCCACAGAGTAGGGCCCTTTTAAAGGAAATGTAAAATGCAAAGACTCAAAGACTCAAAGGCATTGTCTGATGCACGCCCCAAAACTGGACGCATATTTATTTAAGCAATCAAGAGACCGCTGCTGGGTGTGGATTCATCTCAGCTCCTTGTGCAAATCAAAAACACAAAACTAATTCCTTTGACAATGCCACACGACGGCACCAGCCACAGCAGTTTATGGCAATGGGAACGGGAATGGGAATGGGAACGGGAATGAGAATGGGATAGGCAATGGGATCAGGGAGCTGGGTCTGTCAGGCTTAACGAGAACTTGGCTGAATGCTGAGCTGAGTTGCGTTGAATTCAGTTGAGTTGTTTCTGCGCAACCGAGGAGCCTGTCAAAGATGCATTCAAGGATTAAATTAATGTCATAGCAAGTGGACAATAGTCCCGTTCCCGTTCCCGCTCCCGTTCCCGCTCCCGTTCCCATTCCCGTACCCGTTCCCCCGGCGGTCACTGCCGACTCGGCAATATTAACGCTTAATTGTTTGTTGGCAGGAGGGCAGAGGAGACAGAGGAGGCAGCTACTACCTGCTACTGTCATTGAGATGAAGTCATAAAGAACTGCTGGCAGCTGTGTAACCTTTAAATATGGAAATGTATGCTCTGGGTCGTCGGATTGCCTCTGCTTTGGCTGTTGCCTTTTCATTCTTTAAATCAAATCGCATTAACATTTCTTTACAATTTTCTGCTCAGCATCGTGACATAAAATAAAGTGTTTGTTGGTCGGGGGCCAAAGCGCATAAAAAGGATATTTGACACTTTTAAATGTGCGCTTATTGTGGACTGCCCCTCGTCCTCCTCCCTCTCTCTCTCTCTCGCTCACTCACTCTTCCTCTCTCCCTCTCTCTCTCTCTCTGGTCGTTTCTTTTGTCTGTTGAACTATTTGCTGCCTGGCTTCTTGAATTTTTGTTATATTTTTTGTTCACTGACGTTCGTTTTTTTTCTGTTTTTTTATTGTTTGCTTTTGTGTCTTGGCCTTTGCTGCCTGCCTGCCAATGCTATTCCCACTGCCATTCCCATTTCCACTCCCATTCCCACTCTCAATGCCAAGCCCAATCCCATTCCGCTTCCTGCCCTGGAAAATCAAATCTATTGTCATTGTGCCAGCTACGTCTAGGTTCGTCCTGTCGTCCTGTCGTCCTGAGCCTGGTCTCCTTGGCCCTGTGGCTCAGCACTTTGACGGCGTGTCGCTCCCCTCGGCCTCAGCCTTCGCCTCCTTCTCGTCCTTGCAGCGTTTAAAAGCCATAAGCGTTTGCTTTTATTGAGTTTTTATTGTTTTTTATACGCTTTCTTTCGACAATTTCAGTTCGTCGTCTTCGGATTTTTCTTCTGCTCGTTTTTGCGGTACAATGCTGCGACGTCAGTGCTGATAGTTTTATTATCAGGAATCAATGATCTATAAGCATTTGTACAGCGCCTGCTGGCTACAGTAGATGCTGGCGATGACGGAAAGTGAGATATATGCTTTTTAGTTTGAACAGTTGAGCTTATCAAGTGACTGGAAAGACTTGAGCTCTTTATTGGTCCTTTTATCATCCTTTTATTTATATTTTATTTTTGTTCGCAGAGAGACTAGTTGAACTTATCAAGCTGCACTTTATTGATACGACACGCAAAGAATACTTAAAATTATTTTATTTTTATTTATCTGGATTTTATTTGTGCATGCAGAGAAACTTAGAGCTAAACGCTCTTTTATAAAAATACCTTAGCCCATCGATGCTGATGATGGCTTTAGGGTAATCCCCTTTCCTTGCCCGTCTGTCACATTCAGCAACTGCAGACGCTTGCCAGCTACCGAGACGTCCCACTTCATTGCCAGACAATGCACACTGTGCTCAACACATCAAATGTATGTCAATAACACTGGCCAACACAGCACTCAGTTGCCTGTCAACAAGAGCTCTACCCCTCTCCCCCTCTCTCTTTCTATTTCTCTCTCTGTCTCTGTCTATGTTGCTGCCTCTCGCTCGCACTCGCTGTCACGCCCTTGGCTATTGGTTGAATGCAATGCCGCAGCAAATCGCATCTCGGGAAATCATTTCATTTCATTTCCAGGGAAAAATACACAAAACCAAAGGAGCCACATAAAATTGAGAAATGAGAAATATTTTGCAATCATTCGTTGAAATTATGACAAACGCATTTCTAAGCTGTCGCATTGATTGAGTTTTCTTTTGCCCTTTCTTCGGCTAGCCGAACCCTCTATACTCTACACTCTACCCTCTACCCTCTCCGCCCATCTGCGTCACTCAATGCTATTGTGCTCGGATTTTTGCACCTTTCAATAGCGCGCTGCACGAAGCCGGATTAAAAATCTATGTCAGTTGTTGTTCGGCTTGTTTGAATTTCGTTTTCGTTTTCGTTGCATTTCCATTTCCACTTCCATTTCCATTTGCATTGTCGCTTTCGGCTGTCAGTCGACACCTTTCGCTTTGTGTCCATAATGAGGTATCCCGATTCGTAGCCGACAGCTACAACTGCATATTATAGAGCGCTTAAAAATCAATTAAAGAGATTTCTGCTGCGAAATGTTTACAGCTGGTCTTTGTGGCTTTGTTCCATTGTCTGTCCTGTCGCTTTGTTGATTTGTCACACGACAAATGCGATTTTCAAGCATTACTTATAATCACCGTAGAGATAACATTCATGTGAGGGTCTCTGTCGGTTTGTTTTTTCCCAGTCAGTTGCCTGAGGATTGATTTTTTTCTTCTAAAGGAGTTTGTATGCGATTCGTGCTGGTACTTAATCCAGCCAGTCGTATAGCATGCGTAACTGCCTCTAATTGACATTGACATTTGAGTGCTTCGGAGTGGCGTCGAAATCAATTTTCATAAATATTAAGACAGGCGCATAATTGAAGACCCAGCTCCTGGGCCTTCCCTTGGCCCCGCCGCTCTCCAGAACTATTTACATTGCCTCAGATAGTTGCAAGTTGATTGATGGATGGCTGGAAATTGACTGGCTTGTTTGCGTCTCAGCCTCAGCTCAGTTGCCTGCAAAACAACGCCGGCACTACCATAATTTATTATCTATTTACAAAGTATTTCCAGCACAAATTTGGATGCCCGACCGCTTAGTCTTATCGGGCTGCGGACTCCATATCAAAATGACTACTAATTGACGGATTTCCCCAACTACCGCTCTCTCCCTCTCTCTCTCTCTCTGTATCTGTCTCTGTCTCTTTTCTGTGGTTTTCCTCTTGGCTGCTTTCTGGCTTTGTTTTTCTTTTATTAATGCGACTGTGGTAGATTAAAATCTGCCTGCCAGCTCTGCTTCTTCTTTTCCCATGCACACAGAGCAGCGGCAATTTCTGTGCATTCAAGTGATCAATCATTTGATTGACGCCACGTTGCTCAGCATGAAGGATGTGCTGGACGTGTGTTTGTGTGTGTGTGGGTGTTTGCCTTTTTGGTAATGGACTAGGCGCCAGCGGCCTTAAGCATCGCACCTGTTTGCATCAAACTAAAACAGAAAGTTGTTTGGCCAACCAACTGATGCCTGTTGTGTGTGTTTTGCCAAAGTCAAAGAGAAAGCGCCTGCGAAGATGTTGGAATCGAGCTAAAGAATGCCAAAGACTAACATGGATTGCATTTGGCACACTTCCAGTTCAAATCACAATTAGATATTTTGATAGTTAAGCGTCGCAATCCTTAACGATTGAGAGCTAGCAATTGGCAACTAACATATCACTTTATTTATCATTTTTTGAATCTATTAAGTCTCAGTTTGCCTTTAAAAACCATTGAACTAGTGCCAATGCTTATCATTTACTTGTATTTGAGGACATTGATCAATGAATATGCACATAAAACTTTAATTTGATGGATAGCCCATGACCCAAAACAAAAATAGCTTGTTTGGCTTTTTAGCTCGAAAAACAAATACAGCTTGAAATACATTACGGCACAAAAACTTCATACAAACATTATGCGGATTTTTCCAATGGAAAAATATAGCAGGTTTTTTTAATTGTAGGTTCGCATTAATTGTGGGTATTGTGTAACGGTCAAAACAGTTAGAACTGACTCTATCTCTCTCTCTCTCTATCTCTCTCACACACACGTTCAACATCAAAGGCTCTCTTTGCGGTCTCCAGTTTGAACTGCAGTGCGTGCTGTAGCTGACAGCTTCTGACAGGCAGCCGCACAAAGCAGTTGTAATTGAATTGCTGCAACTAATTGAGACAAAAGGTTTTGTATGTAACTAATCACGACGAAACAAAATGCATTGACATGTAAATAACGCAACAGTTCATCTCTGTTCTTTTTCCACCCCTTTCTCTCTCTTTGTTTTGGTTTTTCTCTGTATTACTCGGACTTTTTGTTTCCGCACATAACTTACAACAAACGACGATGCGACGAACAACAATGAAACGGGCCTTTTTCTATATTATTTGATGGGGCTCGCAAGCAACAACAACAACAACAGCAAGTGGGAAAGGATTATCTTCGGCGTGCCGAAGATTTTATACTCTTTTCGAACCTTTAGATAATTTTCACTCTGCCAACTGCAGCACTTCATTAGCTGTAAAAATTGATATCAGATGAATTTACATTTTCTATTGAAACATTAGATATATTTCCAGTTGTATGGCAGCTATAAGATATAGTGGTCCGATCCGGCCGGCTCCGACCAATGTGCTGTCCCCTTGAATAATAAGTGTCTGTGCAAAGTTGCATCGCGATAGCTCAAAAACTGAGGGACTAGTTTGCATACAGACAGACAGACAGACAGACAGACAGGCAGACAGACGGACATGGCTAGATCAATTTGTTTTGTCATTCTAAGCATACTGGCAGTAAATTTTGGGGTCTCCGACGCTTCCTTCTATGCGTTACAAACTTCAGCACAAACTTAATATACTATTTTCTTCGAAAAGAGTATAAACATGGGAGCACAATGTTGGAGGTCGGGTGTTGATGGAGATAGGGGGAAGGGGAGAGCATCGGGGTACGTTGTTCGTCACGTGACCGCGCCATTTTGTTGTTAGCTTTGGCAGCACATTTTTTTGCCCGACTGCACACAAACACACACATTACACACACAAAAGCAGCAAACAACTTTTGCTTTCTTTTATTATTGAAAATCGCCAGCGCAACAAAAAAAAGTATATGGAAGAAAAGCAAAAGCAACGTAGCCAAAAAATGCGCTGCTAATTGCTTTTAAAATGCAAAAGCCAGGCATAACGAGAGCGTGCGAAAGAGAGAGAGCAAGAGAGAGAGAGAGTGAGAAATGGAGGTGGAGGCACAGCATCAGCGGCAGGACCAACATTGACTTTGGCAGGACATGCGAAAAAGCCGCAGCTGCCTGGCAGGCTATAATTGTTTATGGCAAAAGCCCAGCGCGAACAGGACGAACAGGACGACGGCGCAGAGCGGGGAGCGGAGAGCTGAGAGCGGAGCAGCAGCCAGCAGGATACACATAAATCAAGGATAATGGGCAGCGTCGTCGAGTCGCCATCGCCATCGCCATCGCCGTGCGGTTAAAATTCGTAATTCGATGCTTTTGCATTTGCTTTTACTGCTCGCTTTATATTTTTTTAATTTTCTACTTCTCTTGTTTGATTTTTTTTTTTTTTTTTTGTGTGCTTTATTAAAAATTGAAAACGCATTCAATTTATTCAGTCGCCGGCAACAAGGTCGTCGCCTCATCATCCAATCCCAAATCGATTGAACGGCGCCGCGGCGGGGGTTGCTCCGAGATGGGACTGGTCTGCGTCTGCTGCGACTCTGGCATACGGACTGGGATTGGGATTGGGATTCGGATTGGGATTAGGGCGACGTCTGAGTGACGTTTCGTGGCAGTTGTGTGAAATGCTGGCCCCTCTCGCCGTTTTTGTCTTTAAATCAATGCTAAAGCAATTTGTCACGGCCGCCGCATAGTGACAATGGAGCAGAAGAGGCAGAAGAGGCGAAAGGGGTTTGCCACTCCGGCACTCGCCACAGGAGTGGAACAGGACAAAGGCGCCATTGTCTGGCGGCATTGCCATTACCTGTCAACTGAGTTGAAAACAAATCGCAATGGGAATGTCAATAGGCCAACCGCCCAATCGAAAATGCAAAGTGGCGGCAAAAGGGCGATACGCCACAATAGGGGCCAGGCCAGGCAGCAGCTCAATTGATTTGGGATTTAAGCCGCGCGCACACAGACATCGGATAATGATAGACGACGATGAGAGTTAGAGCAACAGCAACAGCAACAGCAAAAGCACAAGCAACATTACAAGTAACAGCAACAGCAACAGCAAAAGCACAAGCGAGGCGATAAAATCTGTCAGCGCAAAGTAAGCGACTAATTCGACCCAACTGAAAAGCGTCAAACGGTCGATCTACACTGAGCGAAAGTCGAGAGCACGCTCAATAACGTAACCTAATGAAAACCAAGTTCACTTCAGCAAAAGCGTTCACGTTTTCGATTTCGTATAAAGTGAATACAAATTAACACATTTCAATTCACGTTTTTATACTCTTTTCGAAGAAAATAGTATATTAAGTTTGTCCTGAAGTTTGTAACGCATAGTAGGAAGCGTCGGAGACCCCCAAAAGTTACTGCCAGTATAATGACAATACAAATTGATCTAGCCATGTCCGTCTGTCTGTCTGTCTGTCTGGCTGTATGTATGCAACCTAGTCCCTCAGTTTTTGAGCTATCGCGATAAAACTTTGCACAGACACTTATTATTCCAGGGGACAGCACATTGGTCGGAGCCGGCCGGATCGGACCACTATGTCTTATAGCTGCCATACAACTGGCAATGAATTAAAGATTTTTAAAACAAAACAAAAAATGTTACGCGACAAAACGATTTTGTACAGCTTATGAAATTTCAGTGGTGCAGTTGGCAGAGTGAAAATTGCCTATAGGTTCGAAAAGAGCATAAAATCTTCGGCACGCCGAAGATAATCCTTCCCCACTTGTTTTGTTTTTTTTTTTTGTCTTTAAGCTTCCGTCATATCATTTTGATTGACGCTTTGTTAAAGCTCCATTTTGGGAAGCTCTGAAGTATGCAATGTTACTCCTTTTCCAGCGTCAGAAAATGTGATGTCATTTCTATGCCGATAATGTAAAACAAAACTCTATACAAAAACAAAAACTTCCTCACGTTTTGGGGCGTTCGAGCTTTAGAGCGTTCACGTTATCAAGCGAGCACTGTACTCAGTTAGCAAGCTAAGTGGCAAATGGTAGAAAATAACAAACTAAACACAGAGACTTACAGTTAATAATTTATCTTTTGTATTTAAGATGCAATTTTACTTATAAATATTTGCATAAAATATGCCATATAACAAGTATTGGCTCTTAGAAATCTAAATTTGCCTATATACATGAATTGCATCAATTATTCGTGATTTCATTTCAGCTTATCCATGCTGTAATCATTGTGTTAGTTGGGCTTCCTCTCTAGCCGGCTTAGTTTTGCTCACAGTTTAGCAAAACTCTCTCGTGTAAGCCAAACAAATTTACAATGTGCATAATTGAGTTGCATTCGCTTAAGCCAAACATAACAAGTCCATTAAATGGAGCTGCAGCAGGAGCACACAGAGTGTTTAGATAATCCACTTACAGCAGGCAGCAGTAAACTAAAATTTCAATTAAATGAAACAGCAGCGACTGCAACACTTGCAACACTTGCAACACTTGCAAAAATTGCAACTGCAACTGCCAGTTCAGGTTTAAGCGTCGATTGTCATTGATAGCCAGCGGGGAGTTGCGACGCTTCGGCTTGCCAGAGGCATTTGCGGCATGTGGCATGTGGCAGCGGGATGGGATGGATGGGGGGCAGAGCCATAAACAACGCCACAACGGATTTCCCGCAAGGAAGGCAACGTCAAAAAGGCGGCAAAGCCAAAAGCAACCAACACCAACGCTGCAGCCGGCAACTTAGCATCGCTGCAAGGGAATCAAGACGCGTGCAACTCGCATCGATAGCGATAATTATGTGGGCGTGGCTGGCAAGGCTTTGGCGGCGACAACCTGCTGCTGGTGGCATCAAACGCAAATGCCGCACGTGGCACTGGCATCGTCGACGCTCTCTCCATTCCCATTTGCAGTTCGCAGCGTGGGTGCCCCACCAAGCCACCAAGCCACCACAACAACCACCACCACCAGCGATAATCGCCGCTGATCGGCAACGGCGGCCTTTTTGCAACAGCGACAACTTTGACTCATCCTGGCAGCATTGCTCCTCCTACTCCTACTCCTACTCCTCCTCCTACTCCTCCTGCTGCTGCTTCTTCAACGTGCACTTCACTTAATTAAATTGCAGCCCAGCGCCGCGGATGTGCGAATGTGCCCCGCACCACTGGAGGCACAGTGCCTCCGGCCTTTTGCACGCCCGCAACGTCAGTTGAAAGTCGCCGCGCCATAATCGAATTATGCGGCAAGTGCCGGCAAGAAGAATTACGATGGCAAAGCAAAAGCATTATTAAAAGCTCATCAGCAATTGACATTCAACGTGGGTCGCGGGCAGGCAACGACCAGAGGAACGCTGGAACGACGACCCACAATTAAACGGAAGCAGCAACTAGAAAATGACTTCATTAACTAACATTTTAAGCTTGTCGCGAACAATGACAGGTTGAAAGAATCACAAACAGTGGCATTGACAGTAGAAGCTCTACTCGCCAAGTTTACAGTTGTGCGACATAGAGAATATGGCAAAAGCACAGTGGTTGGATGAAGCTCGAACTCATTTCTTTATTTATTAAGCAACATACGTATCGCGATGTAGCCAATAGAGATTAGTGTCATAAATATAAGCCAACCATGTAGCAAAGTTATTTTGGGGAGACAAATAAACACGGGAGACTTCATTAGTCTATTGCTGCTAGAACTGCTTGAGAATTCTAAGAATTCTAGTTCACTTTTAGCACAACTAATAGTCATTCGGGCTGATCAATTGTAGCTATGTTTTAGCTGAAGTCTATTTAGTTTAATTGCAAGCTTATAGCTTTCATATGTAGCTTTTCTTATCAAAGGCCCGGATTGCCTTATGTATGCATTTAGCTGATATTGCCCAAGTTTATGATTTAATGGCAAGCTTATCATTTGCAATATAAGTCCTAATATTATTATTAATCGTATTAATTGCGCCATTATTTTCTACAATTATTTTTCAGCTGTAAGATATAAGCCCTGCATTGAAAAAACACCAGTTAGTGCCCATACTAACCTATCCCAGGGCTTCCAACCCGTATTCCCGTTGTTCAGCTGCCGCAATGACAGTGTCACTTGGGCAATTCATCTAGCGACTGGGGGTCATCGAGTGCACATGTATTAAAAGTAAGCAACTGTAATTCGCATAGAATTCTATGAAGGGCCCCATACACGTGCAATTGCAATAGCAATAGCAATCGCAATTGCAATTGCAATGCAATTGAATTGAAACGAAGCCAAATCAAACACTCATAGCATACCCGCATATCCCCATATAAGTACTAGCAAATGTGCATATAACGTGTGCACATTGCCATGGCCATTATCGGCAACATCACATCAGCCTCATCACTGCCAGCAACAACAACAGCAGCATCAGCGACACTCTCGCCCAGCAGCAGCAGCAGCAGGAGCATCAACCATCACCATCCACATCAGCATCAGCATCAACATCAGTGATGCAATTCACGTGCAAGTGTTTTTATGTTTGTTGTTTTTAGACTCCACATCGTCGTCGTTGGTACGCCATGAATTGAATGCGACAGGAAAATTATGTCCACACATTAAATTGACGCTGGCCGAGAAAGAGACAGAGATAGACAGAGAGAGAGAGAGAGAGCTCGTTGGCTTTGGGCGTTGCACTCACTGGTGGCAGTCTAACAGACAGCAACGGAACTACACGAAACACGTTTGTAGACCTTGTCAAGTTAATTTATGCTCGATGCCCTGAGCACCCCTCTTGCACCGTGTCCATTGCCCTTAGCCGGTCCTGCCGCATTTGGCAAAGACTAGCTAGCTGGCTAGCTAGCTAGCTATTCATCGGATGCGATCGCATTCGCTGGCCCGCGGCTCGTCATCATCGCTCTGGCGTCTTGTGGCGACATTTTTCATGTCTTCATGTGATCGAAGGCATAAATTATGCACCCGACCAGATCGCAGATCACAAGGCACACACTGTGTCTCAAAAACCAGTGTCAGGAGTCTCAGACCCCAGCAGGGCATTCAATCTTTGTGTCAACAGAAATTATTTTTAACAGCAACTACAACTAGAGTTGTGGACTTGGGTACGTCGCTAGCCTGAGATTAATTGGCCCTGATTACAAATGTATTTTGTATGCCAAATGCATTGCTCAACGCGACTCGACTGGCATCGGCTCCATTCGTATTCGTAAAATATGCATTTGGATCCATTAATGCTAAAAAGTGATAATGCCTGACATAAATAAGTTCGTTTTTGTGCAGTGAGTTGCCAGAAGGAGAAGCACTATGGTAAATGTGATGGATACATCTATTTGACAAAATCATTTCAATCATACTTTAAGCACCGATGTTCCCCAAATCAAACAAGTTGAGATATAAATATACAACAGAAAAATAAAGAAATGGCTGTTTATATATAAAAACAGAGGAGTAAACAACCATTGATTAGTTAAAAATGTATGTGTATGTATAAAATGGCTAGGCAAGGATGTTTTTCTTCAGTCACGTACATATCAGTATTAAAATATATATAATATATTTTACTAAGTCTAACAGACATTGTATTAAGTACAAATAGCATTGCTTTGGAAGCGAATCAGCTTTTAGATCATTAGGGAATTACTTCAGTTCCATTTGGTAATATGCCAATTCTTCAGCCAAGTATTCACATGAATAATAAAATACTAAAATGAGCTGAAAGTAAAAACAAAAACCTGTTTTTTGGGTTTAATATACTTAAAATATACCAAAACGATCTTAAATCAAGTTTATTCTGATTAAAAACCCAACTTGAAGTAAGCTTCTAGTATTTCAATTATTTTGGCAACTTGTACTCGATTGCCTATAGCTGAGCTATTGAATTAGTAGCTACTTTGCATCGTTAAAGCTTAATCCATAGTTTGCAATATACTCTTTATCCCATTAGCTTAAACAGTTTAACATCAGTTTCATCCAATCCGGAGACTTTGTGGCGGGCCTAGATCAAGTTGCATTGTCTGTCAAAGTTTCCGAGTCCGCTTCCCCACTTCCCCACTTTGCCACTTTGCCACTGCCCCCTCAGCTCGGAGAAGCACTTGGCGGAAATACCTTAATAGTTTATTAATGATTTTGTTGCTGCTCTTGTTGGTTTGGAAAGTTTATTAAAAGTGTATGCGGCTCGAGAGGCTTGAGGAAAGTATCTGCAACTATCAAACCAGGCCAACACTTTGCCTGCTTTCACGTTTCCTTCACGTTTTTTAAACCAATTATAGGAGTATGCAGTGCAGGAGCTCAGCAACACTGGCTGCCTGGCAACACACTTCTCACTCACTGCACCTTCTGACCCGACTCACTCTCTCTCTCTCTATCTCTCTCTCTCTCTCTCGCTCTGAAGGCGTCTACGAAGCCATCATGTGGAAAAACACTTAATTACTTTAGAAGAGCTGGCGCACAAAAGTGTAAAGTGCCCGGCCACGCCCCTTTGCAGGAGAAGGGGGAGGGCGGAGCACAGCTGGCCAGGAGTATGGCTCCATAAACAGTTAACTAACTAAAGTAACCGGCAGTAGTTGTCAGACAGGGATAGAAGCCATCAAAGGTTGCCAGCCGGGTCTGATGTGTAGTCGTATTTAAATTAGATTTGCCTGAAATCGTGCGTGATTGTCGCCGTGGAACTGGAACCGGAACAAGAACGGGAATGGGAACGGGAACGTGAACTGGTTTGGGGCGCTGCTGGGTAAACATCAGGCCGAAGAAATTTTGCGTGTGTGCACTCGAAAAACTTGCAAATTGGATTTTGGTTTTTGAGTTTTGCCTGAGCTCAAGACAAGCCCCACTCTCTATACTTACATCCCCGCCCCCCCCCCCCCACAACTTGTGCCTGAGCACATAGCTCAAGTGTTAAAGTTTTTTGGATGGCGTTCCCAGCTACGTGGATGCCCCATAAATAGGGCCTTGACAAATACCCCAAACTAGCCCGTTCCTCACAGTCTCTCTTTAATTTAAATCTTTCAAATTTTGGGTCAATTAAACTGAAGCCTGCTCTCAATCAATTAAATACACTGCTGCAATTGTCTGAAGAGCCACTCGAAATGAACGCGACATAGTTAAATATATATTTGAGTTCTTTAAACTGAAAGGAAATGAATAATTTGGTCAGAGTCCAGCAGCATATGCTGGAAAATTGCTTAAATGATACGAGAATTTGTCTTAATCAGCGTTTGACTTGTTCTTTGGGTGGGGGGACAAGTCAGTATTTCGATTTACTCAAATAATGTGCTGGGAATTAATTTCAGAAAACAAACTAGCAGATAAATTTGAGGAGGATGGAGTACACTAAGAAACAACATTTTTAAAAAACTAAGTCAGATATTCGGTATATATTTGGTTCTTGCATAGTGTTACAGATGCCAAACCACATTTGAAAGGCATTTCTATGGACTATCTATAACTTAATTGGCCTCTGGAACGCAAATCGGATCAGTTTTGACAACGTTATGGGAGTTTTAAGTATTTGAATTTTGAGAATAAAATCGAAAATTCGAAACTATTTAAAACTTAAATGCAGAATTATTATAGATAATATAGGAGTTATAGGAGTCTTAAGTATTTGAAAGGCATTTCTATAGACTATCTAGGCCCTATTTTGGCTTGTGATTAGTAGAAACCCGATCGAAAAATCGACATCAGATACCATCAGGAAAGCATTTTATTTGTTTATCATCATAACATATCATTACATCAAAAAAGAATTGCAAACTCCAAAGAAAAGTTGAAGTGTAACGGAAGTATAAATAAGAAACAATTAAAGGCATTTAAACGCTCATTTCATGCCGAGAGACACCGCAGGATACGAGAGCAAGGAGCTCTGCCTTGGTCGTGCATAACACAGATAATAAATGACGTTTAGGGCGCGGGAACGGGAATGAGAACGGGAGCGGGAACGGGAACGGGAACGAAGGAGTGGGAA
Organism: Drosophila flavopinicola; assembly: GCA_035042425.1. Lineage (NCBI taxonomy): Eukaryota > Metazoa > Arthropoda > Insecta > Diptera > Drosophilidae > Drosophila > Drosophila flavopinicola. The sequence goes on from JAWNLL010000165.1 coordinate 1,230,447, forward strand.
GGATGAGCTAAACTGTTTTGACTTTGTTAATAAATTGAAAAATTATGATAATGCGCGGGCGAAGAACAGAGCGAACAGAGCTGGCTGTACTGTGTGTACTGTGTGTGTGTGTGGGCACAGTAAATTAAAGCGAAAGGACTCGAAGGACGAGGAACGTGCAGTGCGCAACGCAACATTAAACAGGCGACGGGCAACTGCCAACTGGCAACGGGCAACTGGCAAGGACATTAAGGCCACGGTCGAGCGATGATGCAACATATTCTCGTTGTCTGCCCCACGTCTCTATCTCTACTACTTCTACTCCGTCCGCTTCTGCTTCTGCTTCCTACTCAGTCTGCCTCAAGACGCCGCAAGTGCGCAATTACATTCGACCGTGTCCTGCGTGCATATCCTGCAGCCGGCGCCGGCGGCTGCGCTGCAATAAAGTGTCACTATAAATAAATAATAACGCCCACGAAAACGCTCCCAGTGCTCGGAGCTCAGCTCCGGCTCTGACTGTGACTGTGGCTCTGGCTCTCCTGCTGTGCGAAAATATTGAAAAATTGTAATTGTATCTCACAGATACAATTACGGCACGGCCCGCGACACGTGACCGAAGCGTCGCATCGAGTGCGAAAAGTCACCAGCGGCATTTGCCGCCGCCGGCGAAGAGTGCAGCAGCAGGAGCAGCAGCAGCGACGTCACTTAATGGACCACAGTTCCGTAAAGCAAACAACAGTAACGCTTGATTGCGAACGCCGGGATCAGAAGGGAATATTTAGTTGACGCTGTGCTCGAAAAAAGGGCAACTGGCCAAAAGGGAAACCGGCAAACTGGGCACAGTGCGTGGCAAAGGCGAGGAATGCAAACAAACACAAACACACACACACACACACACACACATACGCAAACACACACCGGAAGCGACTAACGTGCGTTAGCAGTGACTGGAGAGACAGGGGAGACAGGAGACAGGAGCTGAGTGCCCCGAGGGCAGGACAACGGGATGTGTTAAAAGCGAAATGTGAAATACTTGGAACGGGTGAAAGTGTGAAGTGGAAAGCAAATGTGGCCGAGACAGATTGCATACCTAGAAGCGTGGCAAATGGATGCCTTTTATGCTGCACCAGGAGTTGGAGATCTGTAAATCGACCGTAAAACATTCATTGATACTATTCAATATTTATTCATGATGTATTTATAGATTTGAAACGACTCCATCTTCCATATTCTTTGCATTTCCTTCAAATTGCAGCTCTTTTTATAACTTTGCACTAATGTTGCATTCATTTTTATATTTAAAGACTCCTAGATAATATTAATTGACAAAACAAATTGTTCGTCTGTCTGTCTGTTTGTGAGTATGCAAACTAGTTGCTCAGTTTTGCAGCTATCGCGATGCAGCTTTGCACAGAGACTTATTATTCAAAGGGACAGCACATTTGTCGGAACCGACCGGATCGGACCACTATATCTTATAGCTGCCATACAACTCGAAGTCGGTTTTGGCTATATTATCAATGTTTTCAAAGTTATCACCTTCAATTTCCTTGTACGCTTAAACATCCTTATGACTCATCATAAATAGCGAAGCTGTGCATATAAGCTAATGAAATCTGTCCAAAGTTTCGAAAAGAGTATAAAATCTACGGCAAGCCAAAGATATTCCTTCCCCATTTGTTTCAATTCAAATTATTGTGTCGACAGTTTTCGGTCGAAATTAAATAAATGTTTAAATTAATAAATATCATGAAAAGCATATCAACATCTAATTTCATAATCAATAATTATATAGTGTAACCTCAAATATAATACTTAATTAGTTAGTCTATTAAGTTTTGGGTATACAGAGACCTTCCGACAGTAGTCATACTTTACACACAGAGCTCCGTTTAGACTCGCTCAATTATGCTTAGCGCTCTTATCACAATTTCCATGGCTACCAAAACGCTTGCCTACCAATTGGTTTTGGATACGCATTTGTTTTAGCTACTATAAGGAGACTCTGGCACACACATAACACAGGCTTATCGCAGCCATTCCTAATAAAGCGCAAAGCCATTGGAACATGCATGCAACTAAAGGAGGCCAACTCCTCATGCGGAAGCTGCGCCACTTGAGAGTCCAATTCCACAAGAGCTAAATAGAGTGGGGGATGGGAGGGATGGGAACCCACTGCTGGCACTTGGGCAGCCGCAGATTTGAATGCGACGAAGGCCGCAGCGAATCAATTCTGCTTGTGGGTCTCTCGACATTAATATGACATTTATTTGTCACAAGGCATTTGCTGCGGCAGCCGTTTAGGATGTTTCGATAGCCCGCCCGACCAGACCAGACGCAGGCAACTGCCCCTGCCCCTTTCCCTGCCCCCGCCCCTGCCCCTGCCCCATCAAGACGTTGGCCGTTATGCCGCAGAGGGCCAGACGCATAAATTCAGCTGCCGTTAAGCACTTGGCCGGTTATCAATGGGTTAATAAACGTTATAAAATATGAGTTCATTATGGCTGAGTTATAAATTTTTGTGCTTGTTGCACTCAGCGCGACTCTCGCACTGCAGGGGCTATAAATTCGTGACGCCTGCAGAGACGCCACCAGCAGGATGAGATGCAGGAGCAGGAGGAGGCGGAGGAGGAGGAGATGGGGCAGCAACATATGCCACAAGGCTGAGAGCTGAGAGCTGAGAGCTGCTGCTGGGGTCGCTTTTGTTGTAGTTGTAATGAGAGATTATTTTGCTTTATGCGACTTTGGCATTCGGGCACACGCGTGTCCTTCGTCCTCGTCTGCGGCATGTGCTCAACTTGATCCTGTGCTTTTGAGCCTGGGCTTAAGTCGGACAACTCGCAACCGCAGAGTCCTTCAACTGTTTGCCTGCGTGTGAGTGTGAGAAGCCACAGCAAATGTGCTGCGTGGGGTTGTTTTGTGTAATGAATACATTGAAATGATAAATGAATCGAATGGGCAAGTAATATTGAAATTCATAATGCGCAGATACCTGACAAAACATCATAAATAATGAATATAGTACATGCATTTTAATTTCCTTGATTGAAATGCTTGCTGTGGGAACATAAATGTTGAGAACTAAATGTAAAAAAATACATTTTGTATTTATGAATGTTGTGATAGTCAAATTTATACTCAATATCTACAGAATATATTGAACACAACTAAAATAAATATCTATCAGATATATCAGATCAGAATATGAAAGTTAATTTTCAAAATGTTTAATAACCAAATATATGAACAGCATATGATTTAAGCAACTAAAATAAATATGTAAAAAATGATTAAAAATTAAACCAGCATTAAATGGATAAATAATATATAAAAATAGACATATAATGCAAAATAAGTAACATTTGATACTGATATTCATATTACTTATACAATTAAAATAAATATGTCAAAATTATTTAAAATTAAACCAGCCTTAAATTGATAAAACAAATTATTAAAAATACGCATATAATGCTAATAATATGTACGATTTGATATTGATATTCGTATATCCATAGAAAATAAATGAGTACTTACTAAAAACTCCACACAATAGCCCTTAATTCATATAACGTTTTTCTGCAGAAGGAACAACTCAAATTTGCCATTGTTGTCCCTCAATTCTGGCTGTGTGTGGCTTATGCACGTAGTAGTTGCCAGATTGGCAATAGTAATCACGGCCAGCAGTGGAAGGCAGACAATGGAAACTGATGCCATAATTGGGACTGAAGTCTGTAGTCCGTAGTTTGAAAACAATGCACATCCGTTTGGCCGACAGCGAGATTTGAGCTGAGATAATGAGCTGGGATAATACGCGTAAAATGAGCCAATGCAATCCAATGAAGTTGTCCATTGAACTCGCTGTCTGCTTAATCTGGGTCTACCTTTTGGCACCTGCCCGGACAATGGACTAACAACTTCACTAAGCTGCGACTGGGTTCATGGTTAAATTTGTGTGGTCTCTCGCAATGGGAGATGACACCCCGGCCCGACCCGACCGAGAGAGAGAGCGTCTGATTGTCAGAGAAAAGAAATGCTAAGAAAAGCAAACATGTAACAGACAATAAATAAACAATTGATTGGTTCCCCGTATTGCCGATTGCCGTTTGCCTGTTGTCCTCGCGAGCACACAGAGGAAGGACATGTGTTTTGAATTTGTCGCCTGCATAAATTTCCTCGGCTGATCCTTTTCTTTTCCTTTCCCTTCCCGGTTATTTTTTCTTTTATTCTTCTGTTGTTCTCGAGTGCGTGTTGTGCCTTACAAATTTCATGCTAATGCCCATTTCCTTTGCATCTATGCCTATCCAATATCCAATATTGTGTAAACAAATGATGCCAGTAGGTGTCGCCTTACAATTGCTTGTCTTGTCCACCCCCCGTCCTGCCCCTGTCGGAGCAGGCTCTCTCAAGTGTGTGTCACATAGATCAACTGCCTGTTGGACTCATTCCTCGCCCCCACTCTCGATAGAGATGAGCGATACTGTGACTTTGGTGTCACTGTGACAACTGCAATTAATATGAAAGAAATGTTAGTCGGGAAAGTCTTAGTGATAAAACAGTATACGGGAGCAAGGATCAGCCTTAAAGTGCTGTAGGAACACTGGACTGTGATCTTATACCTGCTACTTTGATACTTTGTCACGTATGCGACTTGTGACATCTGAATACTTGTGATAAGTTAGAAATGAGTAAATATCGCTCATCTCTAGCTCCCATATGCGTAGTCCTATGTCTGACATTAGTTTTGACTCATCCACTCCATTGACAGTCTTTAGCAGCTGTTTTGCCCCTACCCCATTCAGTTTTGGGCCATTATCGTCTGTGTTTATCTGCGCTCCTCGACGCAGAAATGCGGGTGAACTATTGACACAATTGTTTTTGCCAGCCGGCTAGACCTTTATTCTTTTTTTTCCTCCACATTGTCTGCCTGGCTATTTTTAATTATTTGTATTATATTTCAGTTGCTTATGTCGCGCGCTTCGTTTGCTTTCGGGTAACTCGTTAATTACAACGTCACAGTCGAGGGGAAAACGTCGGATGCTCTTTTTCCAATATTTGTCAATGGTTGAGGTTATGGTTACGCAGTTGGCCACTTAACCGACACATGGTGGTCTGAGTATTGGTTTCTGTTTCTCTTTCAAAATCGGTAACATTACCTTGGCTGCCGTTGTTTGTTACTTTGTGGTGGGCTAATGTGGTTATTGTGTTAGGTCAACACAAGGTTCGAGTTGAAAGTATCTATACTGCCCACATCTATGCTTTGGAGTTGTACAGAATACAGGGTTATCAGCAAATAGTGAACTACTGAACTATTTCACTGACTTGAATGGGCAAGTCCAACTCTACTCTGCTGCCATGAAGTCGCTGACTTTCACTTACATCCCTGTTGTGGCGATTCCACCCTAAAATATTACCAAATCCTCTCATCAAGCCCAAGAATCAACGTTAATACCTTCAAAATTGCAGCTACCACGCTTTATTGCCAGATAATTTCATTATTTAGCCAAAACATAATCAAATGCGCCATATCCATCACATCAAACGGTACACACACACACACTCGCACACATTAATATACAATTAATTTCATAAGCTCATAAAAACGTGTGAGGAAAAAAAACCGCACACAGAGTAACAAAAAAGAAAATCAGATAAAGGCGCATAAATAGCTACCTGGGCAGGGATGGCATAGAGTGTTGATGGCGATTGCATGCTAGAGAGTGAGAGAGGGGGACAGGGGAGTAGGGGCACAGGGTAACCGAAGAGAAATTATATATAATCCCGACGCGCAATCAGCGTGTAAATTATAAGCGGGCCTTGCCTCAAAAGGGGGGCGGGGCTGGGGGCGAGGCCAGGCTAAAGTACCGCAAACTTGCAAGCGCTTGTGAAAATAAAGTAATGCGAAATAATCCTTGGGTTGTTATCACACACACAGACACACACACACAAAAGTATATATATATATGTATATATCTATAGTATATAGTGTATGTGCACAGCACGACATTCGCTGAGCTCGCGTGGCACACAAAAGCCTAAAGAGCGCCCGTATTTGGGCAGAGAGCCCAGAAGAGGCAACGGAGGGTGGACGGGGAGGCACCGGAGGGTGGACCGGGAGGGGCGAAAAGTGGAAAATGCAAAATGGAAGCGAAGCCATGACAGCGACAGGGACAGGGACAAGGACAGGCACTGGGACAGGATATTTACACAACGGCAATATTTGCTTAGACGTCTGTGCATATGTATATGTGTATATATGTGTGTAGCGGTAATTTGAGCAGAGCAAAAGATATAATATACGTAGTATAGTGAATACATTGTATTGGGCATGTGTGGAAAATATATATCAGATTGTCGTCGGCTGCGCTACATTCCGGTTTAAGTTGCTCCAATTGCGGTCTAGCAATACATACATCAATTATTATGAATATCTGCAATCGCACTCGAGTGTAATTGAATACTTTTGCATTTATCGATCGCTTTTGTGATCAGCGATTTGCAAAAGCGAGCAGCTCAATTGCAATGTATGTCGGGAATTTAAAGTAGCATGTGATGTGACAATATATAATATATTATTTTGATGCATTACAACAAACAAACATATCATAAATACTCCAAAAAATTCCGTTTATTAATTGACTTGCGATCAAATGCAATAAAATCAACATATATAATTTTTTAAAAAAATTTAAAAAATAAAATAAATAAAATATATAAAAAATTAGTTTAGTAATACAACATTTAAAAAACTTTAAAGCATATTTTCATATTAAGCAATTGAAGTCTTTTAGTATAGTTCTATATTTATTTATTTGATTGGAAATTTAAGTTATAATAGTATTAAAAGACATTGCCAGACTTGTTTTAATAACTAAATAGTATTATGCACATTGTACAACCAACATTCTGAATACATTTTAAAAGCATCCATCATCTGTTTATTAAAAGTTATATATATAATTTGCTTATCTAGAGTCAAAGCACAAATTCGCGGTGAAAGTACCGCCCTCGATAGGCGGATAATGCCAGCAAGTTATTTTTATTGCGACCTCGCTTAGGTAGCATCCTTTTTTTTGTGTGTGTGTGTGTCTGTTGCATCTACGACGGCAGTTATAATGGTTTTAATGAAATTTTTATCTTTTGTTGCAGGAAGCCCAGCAGGAGCAGCAGCAGCAGGAGCAACAGGAGCTGGAGCAACAGCCAACGAAGCGTTGACAAGCCGCATTGTCATCAATTTTGCTTTTGAGAAAATATACATACATATAAGGCGCCCTGCTCGCCGGATGAAGGACGAAGGATGAAGGATGAAGGATACAAGTGAAAGGTGGTTGGTCAGCCGGTTTATGGGCTTATAGTTGAGATTATGAAACATTTTTTAATTTATGCACAATTTCGCTTAGATCCAAAAGCAGATTTTTGGTCAGGAGAGTGGGCATGGCAGGCAGGGCAGGGCAGGGCAGGGTAGGGGTATCCACAAGTAGGTCATTGTCACTAAATATTAAGGCGATACAAGCAATTGGCTTCGGGTACAACAACAATAAAGCGAAGCTGCAAGTACTGGCCCACAAATCCGATTAGTTGTGCGTGCAACCAATTGTGACCCTCGCCGGGCTAAACTGGCAGTGAAGAATGGACCTAAATGGATTAACGCTTCAATGAGAATTCATTTAAAAACAGAACACAACAGAAACTCTGTGCGAACGCATCCTTTTTTCCAATCAATTGTTCACACAGCCAGACTCCGAACTCCGGACTCCGGTCTCTGGACCCAAACTCCGTATCGAGTGCTGAGTGGTTTTGAATTACACGATGTCGGAAATTCGAGCATGAGTAATTCTTCAGCATTGTCGTGTCGCTTGTTCCACATACAAGATACAAGATACAAGATACGAGATACGCTCCGTTCGAGCGCAAAATCTAGAATAATTCGTGGAAGTAACATGTTAATTGAGTTATCAATGCAGCACACCTACAAGATCTCTTTCTCTCTCTCTCGTTACCAGGTATTGTCTGTTGTCTGACAACAGATCGGTCGAATTGTTCTCTCATTAAAGCTACAAAGGTCTTCGAGTGCTCTTTTCCGGCAGCCTTGTGCAAAGGATTATATTTCACATACCAACCATACTTATTGTCGACTTTAATGCGCTGACAGCTGAGCAGGCGATGCTATTTCTATTGCCCAGAGTGATTTATTATAGAATACTAGTATAGGGATTACAATAGACTTTGTCGGTTCTCTTACAACTCTATTTTAGATTTCTATAGCACATGACTAATATTTATTGATTGTGGTTTATTAGACCACATTTTCAACTTAAGTACTCCTTAAGACATAAATTGAATTGCTAAATTCAATATATTTTTTGAATTTTAATTGTAAATCATATTTTTCCCTTATCAACTGTTTTTGGTCAACACGAACTATAAGTATAAATAAAATAAGAAACTCTTATAACTCTTGTAAGTCTCACAACCTATGCCTTTTGCATCTTTAAAGATTCGAGCAGCGAGTCCCAGAAATATTGCCCCACAATATGGCACACAAAAAGTTGCTGTGACTATAAGTCAAGCATATCCTGATGCCCTGGACTCAAAGCATTCATGCAAAAGAAATAACTTGTGTACTTTTGTATGCCACAGCATTTTATTGATAAACTTGCTCCACAGTCGCCGACCACAGCACCAGTTCCAAGTTCCAAGGACCAAGGACCACAGCAACACAGTCCACTGAGCAATGAGCAATGAGCTCACAAAAAGCCAACTGCACATGGGAAGCTTCCAACTCCTGCTGCTGCTGCTGCTGCTCCTTCGCCTGCTTCTTGTTTCCCTCAAGACTACTCTTCGCCCTGGTGCAATCAAAGCCCAGTTGTCGCAGACCAAAGAAGCCTCGATAAATACGGTTTTTTCTCTTCTTTCAATAAGCTTCAACTTTACACCTTTAGCAAATGGAGACAAGTCGCAACATTTGCAGCAAATGATTAACCAAAACCGGCTGGCAAAGTTGAGCTGCTCAAGAAAATCGATAAAAAATAAGATGTACAAAATATATGCACATATATGGCCAGACGTTGGAAAAACTAATAAGCATCTTGGCCTACACATTCAACGTTTATGGGCGAAAAGTCAGCCGCAGGCACCTGCTCCTGGCTGTACGTGAGGACATGTGGACTCCACTCCTCTCCACTCCACTCCTCTCCTCTCCTCTCCTCTCCACTCCACTCGACCGCCTCACAATGGAGTCTTTAATTTATGCGTCTCATATGTCACCACGGAATGGAAAAGTAAAAGAGACAGACAGGACAGACCAGGTAGGAGCACTCCTTGCCTCCGGTCTCTCTCTCCCTCTCTCTATCTATCTCTCTCTCTCTCTCTCTCTCTCACGTAGGCAGCACGACGAGTCTTGGCCAAAAATTTAATTAAATTGCTCGCTGCACGAGTGCTTCCATTATTACTATTATTATTATTATAAAAGTTCACATGCTAGTCTTGTTTCTGTACTGGTTCTGGTTCTGGTTCTGTTCTCGAGACGAATCAAGTGCCAAAATAATAAACAAGTTGGGAGCCCACGGATTCTCAAGTGGACAACATCTGCAAAAGTGTGTTGAAGTTTCTTTTTTTTCTTTTTTGAGCATGCCAGCAGGCAGATTGGCCGGCAATTTCTAAAAGTAAATGCAAACATTTTAATACCATAAAAAAAAAAGAAAATTCAAAAAAAAACCGTAAATCCCACTTAACAAGCTTTTAGAATAAGAAACTTGTTTTTGTGCATTTGCAAAAGGCGATTATAATATTGTCAACACTTGAATGATTTCACTTTGATTTATAGACTAGATATGTACGCTTTTTTGGTCGACTTTTGCTATAAAATATATAAATTGTTTTACATTGAAGAAAATTTGATTGAAATTTAAACATAAAATGTAAATCGTTTGTATATATTTATAAAAACAAAACCTGAGTGAATTAACGTTGACTTAAAGACTAAATTTTGCTATAAAAGATATACATTTGCTATAAAAGATATACATTTATTAATGTAAATGTAAATGTACAACATATTTAAAAAAAAATTTGAGCTCAATGTGTATATTTATTGAAAACATGGGCATATAATTATATTCGAGATATTAGACAGATTTACTGAATTTGTATTTTATCCTAATGTTAGGATCATGTGAAACTGAATGAAATAAGAAACTAAATTAATTATGCAAGTCAAAAAGCAAATATAATATAATTGACTGAATTGAAAATAAGTGCTTATAACTATCATTGGAATAAATTGTCATTTATAAAGCTTATTTGAACAAATTGGAATAAATTGTCATATATAAAGCTTATTTGAACAAATTGTTATATTTGATAGAAGTAAGTACGCAACAAACGATAACTATAATAATTATATAATTAGTTTCTATTTGAAAACCTACAATAAACTGCTTGAAAATCTTAAAAATTAAGCCTAACAGTTTCAAATTGTTTTCCCATCGGTAATTTCTGTTGCTCTGCATATATTCAAATGCAGCGCAATATTTAGCTTGTGCATATAATATGCTTTACCATTCGAGAGTCCTGCTTACTACTAATCAGCTTTGTGCTGGCATCTTGAGTTGCATATTGAACAGGCGTGGCAGCCAGACGCACATCTGGCCAAGGATTACCAGTGGAGGCCAGACAATATTAGAAAATGGCAAATGGCACAACTTGAAGCGATACAGAGCCTGGAAGAGAGAGAGACAGGAGCAGGCACCAACTCAGACCCAGACACAGACAGAGGCAAAAGCCAGGCAGCATTAATCTTCGACCACATTCAATAATCATACATAGGGAGCATGGATAGCCAGCAGAGCAGCCAGATGAGCTGAATGCCTGCCTGGTTGCCTCGCTTGCCTCGTTGCATGGCACTGCCTGGCTGCCTGGCTGCCTGGTTGCCACATTGCCTGCGTGGCATGCATGCTGTGCACACTTAACCCCACAATGCCCCCGTAACGGCAGCAGGCAAAAATAGCACAAGAGACAAGAGCAACGAGGAACACTGAGCACTCTGAACACTGAGCACTCTGAGCTCTCTGAGCACCGAGCGAAGCTTTAAATTATGCCAATGATTTGTTGCATAAAAGCAAGTGGCAAGTGGCAATACGGCAATGTGGCAATATGGCAGCTTGGCGATATGCTTGCCAGCGGATAGCCAAAAATGAAAGCCGACAAATTGTGCAACTGCAGTCGAGGCCGGAGCAAAGCCAAGTCAACTTCACTGCATATGTGTCTGAGTGTATGGGTGTGTGTATGTGTGTGTGTGTGTGTACTGATTTTGGCAGCAAGTGGCATAGCCACATTTGTCGCTTCAATGGTCCCCGCACCGGCCCGCCCCGCCCTGCCCCGAGCCGCCCCCTTTTGCCAGCGACTGCAGTCTGCATAATTTTTATTCTATGAATGCCTTGCCAACGCTTCTGTTGCATTGTGCGGCCACATTCTACGGCCTCCACAGTCTACAACAACAACAACAACATCAATAACAATAACAACTACATTGCCCCATTGACAATGGCAAATGATTAAGTTGCTTATTCGACAAATTGATGTTGCATTTGTAGGCGTTTTGGGGCACAAAGCCATTCGAGAATGCTATACACTTAAAAAAAACCTTAAAAAATTCTATAAATTACACATATAAATTTCTATTTAGCTTTATAATAAAACATAAAAAGATGTAATTTTTATTTAAATCTGGCAACTGTTACTGTTTAAGAATATAGAAATTAAGAAATGTAATAAAACACAAATTTTTTTTGGTATTTCACCTATTTTTTTGTATTTGCAAGAAAAAATAGGTATATATGTATATTTGTAGAATATTCAACTTCAAATGTATATATATAAATATTGTTATAGTAAGAAAACTGTGCAAATATTTGTTGTCTAACTATAATATTATATTATTTTACAAAAAATACTAGATAGATACTAGTTTCTCCTAATTTTGATTCATTGTGTTAAATCTTTTGTATACATGCATAAAAAACTCATATGAAATTTACTTTATTACATTAATATTTTCTGCTAAAGATAAAAGCTTTTACTTATGAATTTTTCATATAGATTGATGGTAGATGAGTTTAAAGATCGGATATTAAGCAAATAAGTTGCAAAAATAAGAAATTAGCAAATACTTAACATAATATATATTTAACTTTATAAATTTATTAGTTTCTTTGTAAACAACAATATCTTCTAAGCACATCCTGACTAAAAACCATAAAGCATCGAAAAGCCGATGGCATTGCCTTGCCTTGGATGTATGTACTGTTAGTGTGGTTTACGAGCCACTGGCCAAGAATGCTGTGTCGAAGCCAATAACTCAGTTGGCGAACCGAGCGATCCAATTCCCCACTCGGGCAGAGGGCCTTGGAACGAGTGGCAGGAGCAGCAGCAGCAGCAGCAGCAGCAGCAGGACTTGCAACAATTAATCACACGTGGGCCTTGGTCCAGTCCACAGTTGGCGACATATGTGGGAAATTTGGAAAGTTGGGCGAGCAACTCGCTCGCTAGCTAAGCGACAAACATTTTGGATGAATAATGACAGCTGGCAAAAAGTCAAAGGCGAGTCAAAGGCGCAAAACGGCTGTTGCAAAATGAAAAATGAATGCAGGTGCCACAGCAACATGTACAGTGTGCACACACACACAAGCAGACGCACAATCGATTGCCACTGGCGACAACAAAAAAGTTTTAATGAATTTTCAGAGGCGTGATAATCAAGAGGGAAGCCAGCTCCCATTATCGGCAAACGATGTCGTCGTCGTCGTCGTCGTCGTCATCTCGTGCACATACCCTACTCCATAACCGTACTCCCTGTCTATGGTGTTCACATCAAACGCTACTCACGGCAGATCCGAGGCACGCCCGAGTAATTCAATAAAACTTTGCGACAAATGAAGCAGCCGCCATCGGAGTTGCAGCTAACTTTAACCGACAGCCAATGATGAGAAGAAGCACCAGCGACAGGCAAATGGGAGCGGGAACGGGAGCGGGAACGGGATCGGGAATTGGGGACTCTGGTTAGAATTTCGGGATTGGTTCGGGAGCAATGAAGCGTTGGCTTGCAAATGAAAATGATTTCCTTCCATGTCATTATTATGTATTTTGTGCCGCGACGCGACTGTTTTCACTTTTGTCTGGCCTCGACTCCAGGCCCGCTCCCGCTCCCGCTCCAGCTCCATTTCCATCTATATCTGTAACGGCTTCTTCTTTTTCTTTCCTTGCCAATTGCCAGTGCTTAGCTCATCGACAGTCCCGCAGAGATAAAAAGGCAATGGCTGTTCGGCGATTCCTCTTAGCCAAGCATCGAATTTGTTGGCGTTTGTCTGCGTTGTCTGCTTTCCGTTTCCGCTTCCTTAGCTTTGCAGCTTGTTGCCACCCCCCTCCCCCCTCCCCCCCTCCTCATCCTCCACCCACACGCCCCCGCGTATCCTTCAACCCTTGGCGAGTTTTCGTAAATTTTTCACATAAAAAATAATAAGAAAAGTTGTATGCTAATGTTGCTGCTGCTTTCGCTGCTTTGCTGCTGCTTCAGCTTCTGCTTTTGCTGCTGCGTGCTTTTGTGTATTACAAAATAGAAAAGAAATTGAAAAACAATTTTTGCATTTGGCATTTCTCAACGGGGGAGCGACAAAACTTTTGAAGAGACTCCAATAAGGCAGCCAAAGTCAAATACTTAGACATTGATTATGTGCATTCTTAAAGTTTAGCGCTCTTCTTGGCAAAGTTAAGTTGCCAATAGCAAAATGTGATTAGCTATCGCGCTGTAATCAGCAAGCACCTTGACAACCATAACCACGAAAAAAATAAAATAGAATGGAATAAAAAAGTCACCCTTTGCCACAACGCATTAAATCTTTCAAGCCATCACAAATGAGTTTCATCAACTTTTTAATTAGTTTTGCAATCAGAAAAACATTCAAGCTCTACTGCAAAATTTAGAACAATCATTGAGTCCCCCCTTGAGCGAGGGGTACTCAACCAATCGCCAATTTAGCTGTGCCACAGTTAACCACCGATATCACAAAACTTTGCTTAATAATTTCAAAGGTAAATATTTATTTTTGTGCTAATGCCTTGTGGCCATAATCAACAGCTTCAAAATGCCAAAAAACCAAACCAACAAGAAAAAAAAAAACAACTCAAACTGAAACTGAAACTGTGCGTCGCGCGCTCTACAAAGTAATCAATTTTGAGGCCAGGCCGACCCACTTTGGCAAAAGTTGCTGCAGTTGCTGCACAACCCACAGCCCTACACTGAAAGAAACGTCATTCTAGAATTCTATACATTTTTTGGATATAATTCGGATTGAATGTTAGTCACTTACCATTAACTAGAACATATGTCTAAATAACTATATTCAAGTATAAATTCTTTTAATAATCGAGTATACAAAGTATTAGCTGAGTGCGAAATGAAACTGAAAATCAATCCTCCAAAAGGTGTCAGAAGTTATTTCTTGAAAATATTTACTTATACACGTAAGAATCAGAAAACTACATGACGTCTTAAGCGATTCCACTCTCTAGACCTTAGTTTAGTTTTACTCATTCCCCCAACATCCTATTCATCATACAATACTACTACAAGGAACACCAGTTCATTTAATGATTGTCCCCTATAAGATAAATTATAAATATGAACTCTAAATAGTTGTTAAAGCGAGAAAAAACCATACTAGAACTTAACTATTTCGTACAGCAGTTAACAAAATACGAAATCACCGAGCTTCTGATGCCATTTGGGATACATTTTATCCTAGAACCCCGGATGGTTTTTTTTCCTGTGTAGCCACAGCTCGTCGGGGCTCATCCGTTGAAAGTTCAAACATCACCTGGCGTAGCCGCAGGGCTGCCAATGGCTCCGTGGGGGCCAACTGCGGCCGTTAGACTCTCTAGACTGACGACTACCTGTCGTCATTTTGTTGCCGTTATTGTTGTTGGCTTTTCGGAGTGCGGTGCTGATGGGCGGGGCTTGTGGGCGTACAGGGACTACAGGGTACGGGCAAGAGGGCAAAGGGATACGGGCTACGGCTGGTTGCTCCACCGCTGTCCAAGTTTTTTGCGCGCCGCACACACAGCTACTGAAAAATTGAAATGCTGCCTCACGTGCTGGGGAAATTTTTTATATTTGTTGATTTTTGGCTTAGAGTGTTGACCAACAACAAAGTTGCTCGTTGCCTTTTGTTTTTCAATTTTGCACTTTTTCCTCTCCATTTTCCATTCGTTTTCCCTATGTATGTGTGTGGGGAGCTCAAGTTTCAATGAGTTCAGCCCCCCAATCCGCACGTTTTCTGCTTTAGTTGTGTGACTTTTATGGTCGTATCCATACGACAAAAAAAAAAAAACAAAATAAAAAACCAATTCTCTATCGACTCGCAGCGTTTTTAATAACTTAATATCTTTTGTCAATTTGCTGGAGCGCTTTAATTTGATTGAAACGAAACTGTTCAAGTTTGCTTTGCAGCTTTTCGATTCACTATTCGACCTGAGCACACTCAAAGGCCAAACGCAAACTCTGTGAATAGGGCAAATATCATTTATGGTCCTTTGATTGCGAATTGACGAAATGTGAAATATGAACTAAGTCCGAAAACATTTTCTTTCATTTTATTACGAGAACTCTGTTACAGAGATAATTACGTTAAGCACCTGTTAACAATATTTTATTGAGATAGGCTTTAACTTGATTTTAGTGAGATAGGTTGACCTATCAAGCCCTTAAGCCAAGTGAACCTAACTCAAATCAAGATATTTTGAGCATTTCCCTATAATCCTGTGCACTTTAACCTTACAGTTATACGCTGTCTGCATGCAGTGGCTTTACTGTAACTGCCTTTGCTATTAGCTTTTGATTTGGATAGTGGCTTTAGTTAAATGCTACGCATTTCAGCTGTGGCACGTGCCCCAACGTGCATCGAGTCCTCTGAGCGCTTTTTAAAGACGAGCCAAGCCGAAAAAATAACAAGTGGGGCAGGATTATGTTCGCCATGCAGAAGATTTTATACTCTTTCCGAATCTCTAGATAGCTTAAACCAGCTTATCTTTTGAATATATGTATTCCTATTAAAGACGATATCTCCAAAAACATGGGAAATATAACCGAAGCAGACATTCAGTTGTAAGGCATATATAAGATATAGTTGTCCGATCCGACTAATTTCGCCTAAAGTCCAGCATCTTTGAATAATAAGTCTACGTGCCAAGTTTCATTGCGATAGCTCAAAGACTGAGGTAGTAGTTTGCATAAATATAGACAGACAGACAGACAAATAAATTTTAGAGTTATCTTAACCTTACTAGAAGAAACTATTGGGCTCTGCGACGCTTCCTTCCATGCATTACAAACTTCAGGACAAGTGAATATATACTATTTCCTTCGCAAAGAGTATAAGCAAGCGAGTAAACGAAGCAGCCCGCAAAAAGGACACGAAACTAGTCGCTGGTCTGGGTTGTGGTTGGGTTGGGCTGGGCTGGGCAGACGCTGTGACAGGCATATTAAAAAGGACACAGCCAACATCGTGACTCGCCATGACGTGCCAAAAACTAAGTAGTGTCAGTGCAGCCATCAAAGGGCATGCCTGCAAATAGCGTCTACCTCATAAGCTCTGCACGTACAGGTGTGGGCAGCCGGCTCCGGATCCTTCCGCGGCTCCTCCCCAAAATAGGCAGTTGGCATAACATGCCTTTTGTGTTCCTTCCCAAAGAGATTGGCTCGAGGCTGCCTGCCTGCCTGTGTGTGTGTGTGTGTGTTGCCCCTCGTTGTGGCAGCGTCTCCTCCACAGTGTGGAAAGCCAAACAACACATTGCTCTTAGTGCGAGAGTTGTTTTAGGGTAAGTGATGGGCGTGGCTGGGCACAATTGTTAGCGATATATACTTACACACGGAATATTTTACTTAAATGTCGTACCCATTTTCCCCGTTCCCAATCCCATACCATTTTCACAATTCACAAATGCATTTCTTTGGTTTTTGAATGTTATGCACGGACGTTTATTGAAATCGTTTTCAGTTTTTTTGTTTTTGTTTTTGTTTCGAGAAAGAATAAAAATCATAAGAGAAACTTAAAACTAATGCGAAACGCTTAAGTATATTACAAAACTTGCTTGAGACGGCTGTATAAGTAACACAAATACACGGGTTCGACTCGACTCTTTTGTTGTTGTTGTTAGTGTTGGGTGTGGGATGGGAGTACAAACTAAATAGGGGAAGTTTTGCAGTGCACCGTTGGTTGTTACTAACATTAGTTAAATACAATAGATTCGAGTTTTGCTAGCACTACGGTCTTAGACATACATTACATACACATATAAATACATTTACATAGATAATATATTTATGTTCGATAATATATATATTTGCTTGCTGTTAACATATACATATACGACGAATGTAGAACCGAGTTCCTCAAACTACGACAAACTTTTGACTCGTTCATGCCTAGCCTAAGGTGGATGCACTTTATTATGGTTGTTGTCTTTAGCTATGTAACTATATAATGTTATCTTATGCAAATGCAAATGCTTTAGCTTTAGCTTATGTAGAGGATTCACGAGGAATTCCCAACTGGGTTGCTCTCTGTTATCTGTTATCATTTATGTGGGTGTTTAAGTTTAACAACTACTTTTTTTGCATTGAAATGTCACACGTGTTTTTTTTTCTCTTTTTCTTCTTTTTCCGGTTTTTTTCTTCCTTTTTTTCGTAACTTACTAACCTATACCTAACTGCTAATTATAGAGGTGGGGCTAGACTTCTGTAATCCACTTGCAAGTGTTTCAAATCATTCGGTCGCCTAGCGCCCACATTACACATAAGTAAGTAACTATTTATTTTGGGGGTACAACAATGGGCCCACACTATTTTGTATCCATTACTCCCCACATGATCGCCCCTTAGGCGCTATAATTTAAATATGTCTTTGGGAACAGAGTTGCGGACGTCGTTTGCTGCGAAATCTTGCGACGCCGCCTCTTGTTGTATTTACAAGTCTTGGTGTGCTTCATTACCGCAGGTTAAACATATCTGGTGATCTGTGTATGGAACTCCGATAGGCAGATCTGCAGCTGGCTAAACGAGGGTCGCTCGGCGGGCATGGAGGCCCAGCAGTAGGCCATAATAGTGAAGCTGCAAGTACCAGAGCAAAATCACAGAGTAATTAAATGGTTGGAATCGATTAAATCAAAAGTTATCGATCAATTTCGATAAAGTCGTTTAAGACTAAACTTTCATTAGAGTCCATAGTTAAAATCAGAGTCTGGCAGTTAGATACTTACAGTTCATCGGGACAGTTGAAGGGCTGGGCCAGTCTGTAGCCATCCTTGAGATAGTGCTCCATTTCATAGGGATCTATCTCGGCATAGGGCAGCTTGCCCAACGTGCACATCTCCCACATGAGCACACCAAATGACCAAACGTCGCTGCCCTCATTGTAGTGGGACTTCTGCAATGCCTCCAAGGAGAGCCATTTGATAGGTCGATATTCGCCATCGCCCAGGCAGTTGTAGTCGCCGGAGAAGAGGTCGCGACTGAGGGCACTGTCGGTTAGCTTCACGCGCAGCTGATCATCAATGCTGAAGGGGATACAAAATAGAGGAACATTTTATTATAGGCAGAGACAGTTTGGACAGTCTAGGACTTGCAAGGAACATGAAGGGGATTGTTAAAAGCAAGTCGTAAATGATGGTTACATGAAGGGCACAAAGGATTACAAATTACAGATGGCATGTCGCATCAGATAAGGGGCTTAGCTCTCTACTTACACACAGTTCCTGGCGGCAATGTCCTTGTGAATGACACCGTGATTGTGCAAATGCTCCATGGCGACGGCCAGCTGGGAGGCCATTAGCACGGTTTGTATGGTGGTCACGCTCCTGGCATACGACGGATCCTGCAGGAAGGTCTTCAGATTGCGAACACTGCTTGTGGCGGCATAGAGCACAAAGGGTGTGGCAAAGTCCTCGATGGAAATGCCGAGCACGGCCATCACATTGGGATGGGTGGCCTCGTAGAGCATCATCGATTCCTGGAGCAGGAGATTCACTTGTAGCTGGCTGGCATGCTGCGCCACAGTCTTGACCAGTACCTCCTGACAGTCGTTGTAAGTGCCGCGATAGATGCGCCCAAAGTTGCCCTCCTGGACGAGGCAGGAGAGGCGCACGCGGCACTTTTGGACTGTCAGCTCCTGGAGACGGCGGTTGAACTCCTCAGGCTCATGCTCATATTCGCGAAAGGGCCGCGTCAGAGTCGCGTATGTGGGTGTTATGGTCGAGGGGCAGACATAGATCGAATTGTGGGCCGTAGAGGAGATCGTGGGCAGTCGCTGGAAGCTTGAGGTCTTGATCAGATGCACCCCGTTGGAGGGATGCCGCTTCGACGGACCCTTCGCGCAGTACGCAATCAGAATGAGCGTGGACACCAGCACCACGGCCAGAATGCCGCCCACAATCAGTGTGATGAGGCCACTGGTGGGTGGCACAAGAGTTTCCCGCAACAGTGGATCGTATTCATTGTTCGAAACGGCACCACCAACACCACCACCACCGCCACCACCCACAATAACCGTCGGTTCCGTGACCACCACGCGATGTTTCTCCGTGTCCGTGTCCCGCAAATGACCGTCAGAGATGACGTGCTCGGCCGTGTCCTCGTTGTGTTCCGTATAGTGGATCTCGTGCCCGCTGAGGTCCGGATGCAGCGGCTCCTCATCGTCGTACTCCTCGCGTGCGTCGTTGTGTTCGTCCTTCAGGCAGATCTTCTTGCGCTTAAAGATCAGATTCGTATTGTTGTTGGTCGCGCGATCCAGGATGACCTCCACGCTGATGGTGATCGTTATCTCGTCGGACCGTGTGCCCGAGCACTTGAGACTAACGCCCCAGGTTTGGGGCTCCTGGGGCACATCCCCGATGCGCGAGATGTTCAGCTTGGGACGGGGAACGACGCTCACATCCGACGAGTGCACATTGATGATGTAGGGCAGGCGATGGTCAACCAGCGACTGCCAGGTGAAGGTAACATCGCTGATGTTCGCCGGCACCGGGACAGCAAAGTTCAGGGCGTAGTCATTGATGGCACCCTCGCGCACATAGTAGAGCTCCGCGGAGACGCCTGCAATGAAGCGAAAAGAGAAACACTTGAGATGCATGTCCGAAATGGCTGCTTACATGGCAGCCAGCCCGTTTTTATATGGTAGTCTTGAAATTAATGATACGCTTGGCGACCCACCCAATCGAAATCGAGCAACTTTCGGCCAGTCACTCGACTCGACTGCATAATCAATCACCGGGGATAACAGTTTTCTTTACTTTGTCAAATTGATTTTCTTCGAGCTGCCTGGCTGCCACTAGACCCCGCATTATCTGTCCACTTAGACACTTTGGTGACATATTGAAGGAGTTAAATAGCTGAACCGCCCTCCGCAACAGCTTCCAGAATGCCAGACAATTTCTTATTGCATTCCCCCGAAATCAATCAAGAGCGACAAACAAGTGGCGCAAGTAAACTGAACAAACTTTAAGAGTTTCGACCTTAAAGAGCTAAGAACAGAAACTGATTACTTGAAAGTATTTATAAAGTAATTTTGGCATGGCCACAGAAACAGTTCTCATCTATTACATTTATGTGTTAAGTTTAACAGCTTTTAAAATGTGCAATAACATTTGTGTAGCATATATTGAAATATATATGTAAATAACATGTAACATGTTAAGTTAAGCTGTAAGTGTTAATCTTTGTATTTTATGTTTTCTAAGTGTAAGCAAACAACACTCCATTATGTGATAGTAAAGCCACAAAAAAACTACATCTAGTAAATAAATAAATTTATTTAGTTACAGTTTTTGGTTTCAGTATTATTTTTCCACTAACATTTATATGTTAAGTAGCTGTTTACTCATATCTTCATTCTATATGAATAGAATATAAATAACATTATAAATTGGACAGAGTCATACCGAAAAAAAGAATTATAATGAATATTTATAACTTTGTAAATGTGCACCTGCTAATATATAGTTTTTAGTTGTTTTCATTAGCATGTTATATAACATAGCTGCTAGTTAATGTCCTTCTTACATGAACATAAGCAATAATTAAACTAAATTCTAATATCTACCCCAAAGTCACCTGTCTACATCTGTTAACATTTTATGTAATGCTTGCCTGCAGTTATGTTATTTTACATATCTGTTAGTTTATGGCAGTTTTACGTGAACAGCACTAATTTGTATGTATTCTTAACACATATCTACCCCAACAGCAGCTGGCTATCAATTAAACTATCTATCTGATAGTTGTGACAGGTTGGCTGCAAGCAGTTACAACTCGAATGCCTCGCAATGCACTTAATTAAATTAGTGGCAGAAAATATGAGTCGCTCCCCTGGGGATCAGCCTACAGCTGGCGCCTCCACAGCAGATACCTGCTCCGACTGCACTTGCCGCGAGTCT
This sequence comes from Drosophila flavopinicola, assembly GCA_035042425.1. NCBI lineage: Eukaryota > Metazoa > Arthropoda > Insecta > Diptera > Drosophilidae > Drosophila > Drosophila flavopinicola. The sequence continues at coordinate 1,251,909 of JAWNLL010000165.1, forward strand.
CTGTCGAGCTCTCTGTGGCGTGGGCTCAATAAATCAATCAAATTATATAAAAAGCGACTTGAACAAAACACAGAGCGGACCCTTACCTTGCCTCAGTCGGTCGGTCGGACACGCGACCCTCTGGCGGAGGCGTGTCTCGGGGGCAGGTTAAATGTTGATGCTTAATTAATGTTGATGTTGTTGTTGCTGTGTTGCTGTGTTGCCTTGCTGCACATATGTTGCATGCCTCAGTTCGCCACAGCAAGCGGTGTTTATTTTAGATTTTTATCGTAGTCGCCGTCGACGTCGCAGTTACATTTTCAACTTGTACATTTTATTTTAATTTATGCCACTTATTCGTCCGCAAACTGTACACACACACATATATATTTATATGTAGTATATCGTACTAATTAGTGGAGCGTACCCAGACCACGCTAAGTTCTAGAGCCCCGTCTCCGTTCCTATCCCGCTTCCACACCCATTCCTTCCCGTTCCCCGTTGCTCGTTCCTCGTTCCTCGCACGCTTCGTTTGCACTGTGAAAATGTAATTAGTGAAAGCGGCTGCTGGTGGACCAAGCTACATTGTGGCAATGGGAAAGAGGATCGAGGATTGAGGGGGTCTTGTGGTTGCAGGAATATGACGTTTTGCAGATATGAATACTGTCGCATAATGAACTAAGGTAGATGACGCAGTTGTGATAACTCCCAGCAAAGGGTTAATGGGCAGCAGACATGGCAAACGGGTAAAAGCAGCTTATTTAATCACAACAAAAGCGTATAGTAAAAGGCAGTTGCCCCGCCCCCCTCGCGTGTGTTGAACATGCCACAGACATCAAAACTTTGGTGCGACCCCCACGCACCCCAATTATAGACAAATAATTGCAAATTATTCACTTCAACCCGCTTTGCATCTCAAGTGTCTGACGCCAATTAGAGCTGATTGCTGAACAAATGAAGTCGATGTCCCTCACTCCGGCACAATGGCCATTACGTTGGAATGCTTCCTGCCTGCCACCTGGGCAGGACTCAGGACGAAAATCGATATTCATTAGACAGGACGACACCTTCAGCTCGGAAGCTGCTGCCTGCAGCTTCTTCGTCAAGTGCCACTGACATAAATTGGCGCCCTAAAAAGTAAAAGTTGCCCCAAAAGTGTAAAGTAAGCTGCGAAAATATGCTTAAAGTGCTACAAATTGCAGAAGCGTGAGACTGGCGGAAACTGGCAAGTGGCAACTAGAAAGTGGAAAGAGGCAGCAATAGGAAACAGCGAAAACAGAGCAAAGCGATAGCAGATAGGAGTAATGTTTGGCTGATAAAGTGAAATGCAAAAGAGGGTGGCTTTAAGTGAAAGCAAGTCCAGAAACAAACAAGAAAGCGTGCTCAGCTCCAAGGCTCAATGTTCCGTACATAGTTAAGATTGTACAAACAAACATATGTTGGGCGGAAAAGTGGTTTTTGTCTCTTTTTATGCTCTAATCAAGTTTTAGCTTATGAAATTTGTGTACAAATTAGTTACTCAATTCCAGTTCGCATAACAGATTATATCTTCAATTCTGTGAGTAACTTTAAAGCTCTCTTGCTTTTCATTACTACTAATATCTTATATTTAAAGCATGCTTTATACAAACATGCTACTTTTTTCTTATTTTTGTTTGTTTCTTTAACTCTTTAAGTCCTATTCCCATTTCTGTGCAATCAAATGCCCCAAGATGAAGGCAAAGCGATTTGAATTCATGGCACGACATCTATTTAATTTCAATTACAACCCTAAAATACCAGAGCAGACGCATAAACCAAAACTTTCTATGTGCAAAAGCAAAAAGAACAACCAAAAAATTTGGAATAAAAATGGCAATTTTTGCGCCCCAAATACGTCGGGGCGCCCATGGAACCATGGACACCCTGGGCCAGCCAGCAGCAGCAATCCGTTCCGTGCCCATCTCGGCCCTAATTTATGCAAACCAAAAAGCTGAGCGACATTTGAATGTGTGTGCGTGTGTGCGTGTGTGTCTCGCCTAACAGCTAGTGGATATCATTTTATGGTTTCTTAACATATTTTTTTTTTGTTCCTTCCTACCCCTCTCGCCATGTTAATGCAACGGACTCCATTCGCCCGCCCACAATGCGTCATTTGGTCGTCGGACGTCAGCCTGGGGATTTCGCAGGCAATAAATCCGAAATTGTCTTTTGACACATGAATATGTTGTGCATTAAACGCAGACGGAAGACTCAGACTAGGCCACAGCCGGAGCACAGAGTCAGCTAGAGTCTGGACTCTCCAGACGACAGACATTTTTATTATTTTCAATGTATGCACGAGTTTTGTGGGGGGATGTAGAAGGGGTGGGAGGAGTGGGGTTGGGATGTACGCTGCTCGCGACTGATGATGACATTGGTGGCCACTGAGCTGAAGCTGATGCTGATTTAGGGCCTTCGTGGGGGTTGCGTGCAAGGGTTGCCTTTGCCTTTGACTATCAAGAGAGAAAAAACATCCTAATACTTTTTTATGTGCTGCAAATTTGAATCCGGCCCGGCAGCCGAATGAGATGCATGCTAATGTCTTTAGCAAAAGGGTACAACATAACTCAAGCGAATTCAATTTGCTCACATTTGATTTGGAGCAGTGCGTGCAGTAGGGTGGGTCAATTTACTTTACAGTTTGCAATTTAGGGGAAAATCTGTGATATTTTGAAAAGAAACCATAGCTCTAAGTTTAAAAAGCCTTAGGCACCTATACTAGGATCAAATAAACGGATGATATCATACAAAAATAGTTATAGAATGTGAAATTTGAGTGATGATTGTGGTTTGTATCATAATGATAATCCATTTATCCCATCTAGTCAGAAAGTTTGCTTCATATCTTTTGTTTTAATATCATTTATTAGTCTGTATATGCTTTACTTTCTTTACAAGGATAATAATAAATAAATCAGCCACTTAGACTTAAAGAAGCATGCAACAAACATTACAAATTATTTTTTAGCTGACAGATTTGTTCCATTTTCTTATACCCCCGAACACATATAGACTAACCCTAATGCCATAGCATGTGAGTCGTGGCCCGACGAGTAGGCAAACCCAAAAGTCAAGAGGCATTGCAACACGAGAGAATGATGAGCTTGCAACTGATTAGATCGCACTACCAAAGTCAGCTTTAGTCAGGTAACTCACGGGCCATAGAAGGTCAACACGAGGCAGACGAGACGAGACGCGATGAGAGGAGAGGAGTGGAGAGGAGAGAAGGCAAGGCAAAGGTAATTTTTATGCCCAAATGGTCATGATTCGCTAGCTCGTTTGGGTTGCAGTATGCTCGACTGGTCGACTGGAGACGTCGTTGTCGTTGTCGTTGTCTGGCCAAACAACTTCACTGCTGCCGGAGCGAGGCGCGTCAGAGTGAAAGACAAACAAGCCAAAGGACATGTGAAGTGGCTGCGTTCTGGCAGCGGGTCGGGTCGAGTCGAGTCGCGCCGAGTCGGGTTCTGGCAATGGCAACTTCATCGCCAAGCGTGCAACGTGCAACGTGCCACATCCAGCGTGCAACGTGCAGCGTGCAACGCCAACGGTAGCTGCCAAGTATTTCTATTTGTATTTCATCGCCCTGGCCAAGAGCAGCTGCAATTTATTTGCCTCAGTCTTGCTCTTGGTCTTCGCTCTGACGTTTCCTTCTTTTGCCTTTTGCCTGCAGGCCAGACGCAATCAACGCAGCCCTTTTGCAGCCCCACCCGTCTTTGCAGTTTATGTGTTTTCTTTTATATTATCACCTCCACGCTGCGGCAACTTGCAACTCCATCGATGATGACGATGATGCTGTTGGTGCTGCTGCTGGCCATAAATTCAAGTTCATGGGAGCGGCCAGCGGGTGTTGCATAAATTATGATCTTGTAGATTTCTATGACAAAACCATAAAAAAACACATTACGTTTATGGTGATGTTGCCATGAACGAGTTCCAGTTGGCGTTTTCAATTTAAAATGTAAATACAAACTGCCTGCCCTTAGACGCACACACTGGACATAGTACTATAGTAGTTCCTGGAACAACTCTATTTTCCAGTGCTAATTAGCGCATTTGTAAGGACCATTTAGGTCAAGGCACTCAAGCAACACGATAAATGCGTAATTAATCTAGCCGATTTCTTAAGTGCCTTAAGTCTTATAAAGCTTTCCTTTAGGCAAAGGGACCAAGCCCAAAACTTACTTGGACTCATAAAAATCAAAGCAACGTTAAAGGAAGAAAACGCACACTAAGAAAAAAAGAACGGTTGGAAATGAAATGAAATGTTCCTCGAATCCAACAAGTCGATTTTTGCTATAATTCAGAATATTATTCGTATTTCAAAAAGATTTGCATCAGTAACACCATCCAAATCTCAAGAACGGTTTGTTCTCAATTTAAGAACAGACTTTTCTCTTTTTGAATACCCAAAAAAACTAAAGAATTTGTTGAAATTTCCATTTACACTAAGAGAATTTTGCTTAATTTTAAAAATATTTATTCCTTATATAAAAATCATTTGGGGCTTGCGATTCGAACCTGGGATCTTCTGATTCATTCGAACCTGGGATAAAGTTTCGAAGAAGTGCGTTTTCCCATTAAGCTATTGCTCTCAGCTCCAACACCTACTCAAGGTATTCCATTTAGAAAACCACAAGTTTAACTTTCAAGAACGAAAATCCAGGAACAAAATAGTTCTTCTTTTCAAAACGACCTGTTTTTCTCAGTGTAGTCGCAAATTTAATGTGTTTATCGGGAAAAGTTAAGGTGATTATTAGCCCAGGCCCCACTTGCGTGTGCTATCAGTCAGAGGCAGAGGCAGACCACCTGCCCACCCAGTCGGACCCAGTCAGACCCAAGAAACCATCCCACTCCCAAGCCCATTCATCAGCTCTGCGTCCGACTGTGATTTCTGTGGCGTCCGCGTCCAAGTCAAAAGCTGGCCATTAATTTGCCACTGGTGTAAAGTTTTCTTTCAATTTCGTTAGGTTTTGCGTGATGTAATGAAATTTTTATCACCTCTGGCTGGACAGGCGTTATAGATATAGATATAGACGCAACTGTGTCTAGGCGCTGCCATAAAATTTATGTATAGCCATAAAGCGTGCTCGGGACTGCAGGTGTTGTTGTTGTTGTGATTGGCCCAGTTAGTTGGACTTTTGTTGCGGTTTCGGCTGCTTGGGTCAGCTTGTAATGTGCCCTGTGGTTTGATTTGCATGCGTCGCTGTGGTCAGAGAGACCCAGGGGCTGACTGCCTGACTGCCTGCCTGGATGCCTGGGTGGCCCAGATCACAGAGGCTGCACAGCCCGCCAAAAGACATTCTGTGGCGAAACCCACAAAGTCGTATACATCTACATACACATACTATATCCACGTTTCTGCTTAAGTAAACAGCAACTTCCTGTGTGCCGAAATTTTGTTTGGGCCGAGAGGTGAAATTTATGAACACTTTTGACATGACTGCAAGCGACACTGGCCAAAAGGGAGCACAGCGCAAATTGTTCGAGCCCAACACCTCGAGGGCACTGTCCAATACAAACAAACAAACAACACACACACAACACACACACACAGAGCACACACACATTTTTCAATAGCACCCCCGGGATGGCGTAATTTATGACTCTGACCGACTGAACAGCGCCTCGTATTGACTTTTTGGGCCAGCCGACGAGGCAGCTGCTCTGCCTAACAATAAGTGCTACTACGGTGCACATTACTCACACTCAGAAAAAAACAAAGCAAAAAAAACAATAAACATAGAGAATATCAAGTAAAAACATTGTCAAAATCGCACGGAGGTTCAAAAGCCTAGAACACAGAGCGAAAAACTGGTTGCAAAACAGTTGCTTGTAAACCCGAAGGAAAAAATTTAAACTTTTTCAATTTACAAATATTTGTGATCTTTAAATATGTGGATATTAATGAACTCAAGAACCTGATTACTTCAATTAAGATATTTAACTTTTTCTTTAAGTATTCCAGTTTTAAAATCATCTGATATTATCTTGAAATACAAATTGTTCGAATAGGGAACTTAAGTTCCCAAATTAAGAACTTTTATATGTTAAAATATAAGAAATTTAGCTTGAATCAAGTATTTAAGTTCAAAAATTAAGAGCTTGTGCACTTATTTTAAGAACGAAAATCTTAAAAAGTATTCGGCACTTTTTTCAAAGACTGTATATAAATAATCTTCATTTCAAAATTATTTTTATGAATTATCACAAATGAATTCACAGTAAAAAAAGACTGTTTTATAAATATTTCAAAATATTCAATAACGCATTGAACTTCAAATTTAAAGAACCAAATGATAGGCGTTCTATACCGAGTTTTTCTCTGAGTGCAGTAGCCAGTGTCATTCCCAAAACCAGTACCAGTTTCAGTCGAAATCCCAGTGGCAGTTTCAGGTCTCAGTACCAGGCACAACAGAGTGTAAGAGAGATTAGCATGGCTGCATTAGTGTGTGTTTGAGTGTGTGCTATGTGTGTGTGTGTTGGGTGTGCTGGGTGTAGGCGGTGCCACTGAAGTGGACGCATCTCCACGTTCCTGCTCCTCCTCCTGCTCCTCTTCCTCCTGCTGCCGCCGCTGCTGTTTGTTGAAAAGTTTTCGGCTTTGTTTATGGCTACGTTTTTTTGCTTTTGGGTCAGAAAAATATACATATATACATATATAACAAAACGTGTATGTATATGCATGTATTCGGGTCTTGTTTTTCGGCTGTTTGCGTTGAAAAGTAGTTAAGGGTTTATCATCTTGTAAACGTGACGATGCAAAAACTTTTATAAGAGGGCCCACACACACACACACACAGGAGATAGGAGATAGGAGGAGTTGAGAGGGCAAGGAGTGGAGAAGTGAAAGAGGAGAGGTGGCAGATAATGGTGTCAATGTGCTGTGGCTAATGCCACTTCTCGACTTGAGCGGTAATTGCTGTGAGCAATTATCAGAGCAGCTTAGATCTATGCATAATTAACAGCTTATCGGTGAGATGATTATGGGCATACTTGATGAAAACATTATAATGATGACAGTTATATTTCCTCTTTAGCTACGAGTATACCAATAATATAAGGAATTTCATGTTTATAAACAAAAAACACTCGGTCTGGGTTTGTATTTGAATGATTATACAATTTGAAAACCATAAAGTTTTAAAAACAGCAAAAGAACAAATTTTGAACATTTATTTAGGAGCTTTATTAAATTTTGATAAACTCAATAACTAAGCGACTGTTTGCTTTTTAATAAAGCTGTGAGCCACTGTACTCGGAATAATAATTGTTTTATTTGTACTATCTGTCACAGATCGAAGATTGTTCAAAAGTAGCAACGAATTATTCTTGAATCTTAATAAAAACATATTTTCATTAATTTTTATAATAGCCTTTTTGATTGATTGTTCGTTTGAGGTTAACAATGTTAAAGTATCTACACTGGTTTGTTTCTCAATCTAAATATCCCGAATCCTATTTGTCCTTTGATTGCTTTATAGCTGCATAAGCCACCATCCTTAAAAATAACCCTCGTATTTTTTGCCGCTGCTCAAATTAATTTCATTCGCTTTGCTTATCCACATTTAAATATGTTAATGATAATGTTGCTAATATTCTCACACCCAACTCAAAGCAGCACTCAACGCCATTAGGCTGTCCAAATACAGAAATATGTATATGAATACACACTCACACACACACATTTCACGCCATTTGGTAGGTCTGAAGAGAGATGAGAATTGATAATAAAGAGCGGCAGACACGATAATAGCCGCGACTAATGCACGGCGGCAAATGAATGTCGAGTGTATTCATCGCTGTTGTGGTCCGAAGCCGAACGAATCGCATTCGCAACGGCACGAATTGAATCGGGTCGGGTACAGCGGGCTATGAGAAGCGAATGAATTGGATGTGAATGAATACATGTATATGTTTCGTTTTTAAATACTTATGTACGCATGTATGTAAATGAGTAAATGTTTGTGAAGTGAGCGCTTAATTAAAGTTAAAACAAGCCGCACAACAATAATCAGGACTCGTCTCGCATTACTTGTTGCCACATAATTCCACATCCACATCCAAATCCAAACTCCGACCGCCTCCTTCTCCTTGTGCGCGTTTTATCACGCGTGACAGCGAAATTACCGCAGACAGAGCGGTCCCCTAGGCGCTCCTCCTCCTGCCCCCCACTGCATCCTCGCATCTCCTGTGTAAAGTTGCCGCTGTCATCAGTCAGTCAGTCAGTCAGTCACTCGGCTGGATTGAAGGCATAAATTATATGGCAGCCAGAGTCGTGTGCACAATCTTTGTGTCAGCGTTTGCCCAACGGGAACGGGAAGTGCTTTGAGTCTCTCTCGCTCGAAGATTGATTCCCATTTGATATTTTGATTAGCGCGTAATTCAACTAAACTGCTTGCATATGTCAAACCAAGCAGTTGTCGCGTATCAAAACAGACTGAAGTGGGTCAAATAGATGAGTAGTACCATATTGCAAATGGAGAGTCAATCAATTACTGTTCAAAATGAACTTTATGGGTTCGCATTGTCATCTAAATAGCATCGCATTTGCATTAAGATATTATAAAATTTTGTCATTATATATATTAATTTCTATACTTATTTATATACTTTTACTTTGGCATTGGATTTGTCCTCGAGCTGGCTAAGTTCTCATTTCTATTTATTTGTTTACGGTTGCCTGCTTTACTTATCCCTCTGTATTTCTGACACTAGTCAGAATTTAACATTTTCTAAATGTATTTATTGATTTCTTTATTGCTTTCTATTATTCTTAATGTTCGTTCATATTCTATATAATCTTTTGTGCATTTTGCAACTATGACTATTTTCTCATAAGATATATATATGTAGTATATTTTTTTATGCGAACAAATTACATTAAATATAAAATTTATTTATTATATAATATATTATATAATATAAAATTTATTTATTTAAATCAAAATATGTATATATAGATTTATATATATTTTTATACCCTGAACCCATTAAAAATGGGTAAAAAGGGTATTATGGTTTTGTGCAAATGTATGTAACAGGCATAAGGAAGCATCTCCGACCATATAAAGTATATATATTCTTGATCAGTATCAACAGCCAAGTCGATTTAGCCATGTCCGTCTGTCTGTCTGTCTGTCCGTCCGTCCGTCCGTCCGTCCGTCCGTCCGTCTGTATGAACACACAGATATCAGAGACTACAAGAGCTAGAGACTTCATATTTGGAACATAAGTTCTCCTAATCCCGGGACAGATCAAGTTTATTTCATTTTATCGATAACTCGTACCGTTTAAAAGTTATCGATAAATTTCGATTTAAGACCAGCGTTTTTGGGACATAACTTCAAAGTTATAAGAGCTAGAGACCCCAAATTTGGCATGTATAATCTCGAATAGCATACACATGTAACAAATATATCACTTTTTGGATACCACCCCCAAATCCCCCCAAAAGTTGAAAAAACGCATTTTTGAAGGTACGACCCTGCAATTTGTTTTGGTCACACATATTATTGACAATTGTATGTCCCAAAAATTTCAGTAAGATCGGACAATAAACACAGAAGTTATTTGAGATTTAACTTTCCATTGTGTGGGGCTCAGCGAAAGAGCAAGATAACTGCTTAAACCGCAGGCACTGCTTGCAGTATGTGTGTGCTTGTATGTATGCACACTATTAGGCAAGTATTAATGGAAGTCAGAACTGGGTTCAGGGTATCTCCTAGTCGGGCACTCCCGACTAGAGCACTCTTACTTGTTTATATTTATATTTATGTTTATATTTATATTTAATAACTTGTCCTATTTTGTAACTATAAAGATTTTTGGCAAAGAGACAGCTGCTGTGTATATTAATTTTATTATATTATAGTATATAATACATCTTTTACCCCAAGAATGTGAGAAATTACTTAAACTTCAACTTCATATTCTATTTTCTTCTATCTAAACTATCAAGGAGCCGCCCCATCTATTAATATATCATCATAACTCTTTATGGGCGCGAAATGCATTTTGGTAGTATTTCAACATATTTTGCGGCACTTAAGTGCCCCAAATTTTAATTACGAGATATTTTATCAGCTTTGAACGTGAGCCCCCCAGCCAAGTGCCACATTCTGCCTCTCTTTCTTCCTCTCTCTCTCTATCTCCCTCTCTCACTCATTTCTCTTTGGCTGCGTGGGAAGCTGGAAAACGAGGGTTGGAGAAATGCGCTGCGGGCGTGTGAAATTTTCCAATAAGTTGCATTTGTTCTATCTATCTATAAGTATATACTTATTACAAGGGAGAGATACGCTCATGATTCTGCTCTTCAGATAGATAGTTTTTGACTTGTGCGGAAAGTAATTATCGTTTTACATAAATTTCTAGCTGCAAATGGGGCACAAAATGGGGACACGCATAAGTGCAACTATAGAGAGAGAGAAAATAGTTGCATATATATATATTTTATGGACTTAGCTCATCGATTTGCTAACGAGACTCGCTGAAAGTCAAGCCAAAGGATGTTCGCAGTTGCATTTGCCGAAAACGGATGCAGCAACCCCTTTTCATTCACATATCCGATTCCCACAATCAATTCGATATCAAATGGACGCCACACACGCGTCGTATTTTTGGTTATATTTCTTCTTTTTTTGTGTGCTGCTTTGTTGCTTGTGAAAGGAGTTGAGCAAACAGCAATGAAAAAATTAAATACGAAATAATAAAAAATAATTTACGGGCTCATTACGAGTCACAGGGAGAGAGAGATGGGGGGGGTGGCAGTGGGGTGGGGGGTAAGGCAGCCAGCTTGGCATTCGCTGGGCAATAAAAATTGTGCGACATCGACTGGCAGCGGGAGTAGCTGAAGGGGGCGGCAACGCAGCGGTCCACCCTCGGGTGCTCTCTCAAATGAAGCCCTCAGCCACGCGGGCGAGCTGCTGATAGAGGGGCGGAGAGCGGGGCGGAGATCGGGGCGGGGCAGGGATGGTGGCACTGCGGCGTGCTCAAGTGCTGGCGGCAGCCTTGTCGCTTCGCATTTCGCTTCCGGGCCTCGTTTGTTTGCATACGCAGCAGGACGAACAGGACGAGCTGTGGCGAAGCAGTCGGCAGCAGCAGGAACAGGAGCAGGGACACTGTGTGTTTGCACAGCGCATTTCTGGTCCATTAAGTAGCGCTGTTCCCGTTCTTGTTGTTGCTGTGTAAAGGTAGCTGCTACCCCTGTTTGTCATTGTTGTGTGCGACTTTTCTCACTTTTCCAGCGCGCTGTAGCTGCATATATATATAAAATCGCATCCACCAGATACAATTCTGTGCAGCACGCGTCACTTGGCGTGTTTACTTAGAAGTCTTGTTGCAGCTTAGTCGCTGTTGCAACTGCCACACAACAAGCAACTTCTAATGCCCTCCCACTTTAATCACTCAATGCTTGTGGGAAGCATTTTTGCGCACAAGTTAATTACGCTAAATGGCGAGCATCCTGCAATCCTGCTGAATTTAGTGGCCAGATCCCTTAATGCGGCTATAGCCATAAGCTAATGCAAATATCTTGTACTTTATTGTCTGTGCTCATTAACATAATTTAGGCATTTGCCCTGAGCTGGGCTTTGGCTCATAAATTAATGCGCTATTATATGCTCAATGGGTGATTCATTTATCTTTCCAGTTTCGTGGCTGTGAAATATCCATTTCTATTTTCAAATCGATTCATTGCCAGTTGCCACATCATCGTTGTCGAGTAGGTGTCAGTTTGTATTGGACAAGCCACATGTGGCTGCCACATCAATTGCTGACCATTAATGGACCCAACACCAATTTGTCAGTTGCGTTAATTGCAGCAATTATCAAAAAAATAAAATAAAAATACATTTTGAGAAACCTCTATAAAAAGCGAAATTCACAAAACAAGTCAATTGAAACTTGTGAAATGTATTCGGCTACGCTCTTAAGCGAGTCTTTCTCATTTGGGCTTTTCTTTTTATTCCGTTTTCCCGTTTCGTGTCTAGTGGCTACCAATCATGCAAAAAAGGAAAACATAAACAATTGAAACTGATTAAATTCATTTGATAAGCAGGCGGGGCCCCAGTCTGGGGATTGCCACTTGAGATATGCGAGTCCACCCTACTGTGGGGGTGGCACATGCAACGTGGCAACGAGGCAACGAGACATTCCCATTCAGTATCTACATACTTAAGAAGTCCCAAATGCATGCGTGTTGAAACTCATTCGTTGCTAAATGGGCATGTGAAATATGTTTTGAATGTGAATAAATATCAGTTAAGTTGCTTTCGGCGAGCTTCAAACACAATTCAAATTGCAATGAAATACCAAAAATATTTAACACATATTTCGCAAGCTGTGCAGACATTTTTATACCCTGAACCCATTAAAAATAGCATGTATAATCTCGAATAGCATACACATGTTATTCACTTTTTGGATACCACTCCCCAAACCCCCCAAAAGCTCAAAAGCTCATTTTTGAAGGTACGACCTTGCAATTTGGTTTGGTCACACATATTATCGACAATTGCTTGCCCCAAAAATTTCAATAAGATCGGACAATAAACACAGAAGTTATTTAAGATTTAACTTTCCATTGTGTGGGGCTCAGCGAAAAGCAAGCTAACTGCTTAAACCGCTTGCACTGCTTGTACTGCAGCATGTGTGTGTTGAGATTAGTATGAATGATTGTAAAGACTGGGTTCAGGGTATCTCGTAGTCGGGCACTCCCGACTAGAGCACTCTTACTTGTTTTTTTATATACTTGGGAATTTATTATAAAAAATTATATTTTTATTCATGATTTTCTATTTAATGTACTAAAATGGCATATTGAACTTATACTGTAATATTATATACTAATAAATGTATGGTGAAAAGTCCCAGCAATATAAAAATGCAGTTTTTATGCTTAGATTCTCCACTATCCTCCAGATATAAACAAAATGCAATACAAAACTATAAATTGAGAGAAATTGTCTTTAAATTTAATCAGAAATGCAGTTCCTTTTATCTATTAAAAAGTGTTCTACTGATCTTATGCTTAGCTACAGTTTTTTAGGCTTATAATTTAATAAACAAAGCTAAAAAACATCGGGAATCATAATCATAAAATAAGAACTGCACTAAACCTGTAATTTTTATATAAAAATCAGAAAATTACCGATACTTGCAAACTTTAATATAAAAGCTTTAAGTTAGCTGTTATTTTTCGGCTTTTATATAAAAGTTATGTAAGAAGTGTTATATAATAAGTGTTGTGAAATATGTTTTATGAAATAAGTGTTGTGTAACAAGTGTTATGTAATAAATGTTATTTTGCATTCTAGTGAAAATTCTGTTTTATTAAATCTCGTTTAGTAAACACTTGCTTATCAAATGAAAAAGCTAAGCATCTAAAAGATTTTAGTATCAACTTGTACTTGTCTGTCGCTGAACATATTTTGTTTTTCATATGACCAAGAAACTCGAATAATTATGGGTTTAATGAGTCGGCAGATAAAGGAAGAAAAAAAATATGAAAAATGCATATTCATGATGCTCTCAAGTATGTAAATCTTTTGTCGCTGGCATGTTTGTTGTTGTTTATGCATCCGTGTTGCACTCATTCATTGTGTGTTGGTGTTGCTGTTGTATTTGTCGCACCGACCAAAGGCAACAAGAACAACAACAACAACATCCGCAAAGCGTTTAGCGATTTAATTAAGCGCAAGTGGGCGTCGATTGTTGTTGTTGTTGTTGTTGTTGTTGTTGCTGTTGTTGTTGTTGTTGTTGTTGTTACGGATGCATAGCTATATATATAGGGTATGTGTGGTGGGGGGGCGTGGCTAGCAAACCATGACCGCTGCTGAAGTGCAAACTGTTTACGCAATGAAGGGCCAATGACTTGCAGTAGATAAAAAGGCGGCGGCAGCAAGGATGTTGTAGGTGGCATTTGGCTAGTGATGTTGCAAGCACCGCTGACGTTGACACGTGTGGCAGCCAGCGATAAGTGGCAGCCACACACAGTCTGTCAGCTGGCGGACAAGCCTCGAACCACCCTCGTAATTAAGCGCATTGAAATGCCACTGAGATTTCGCTTGCCACATGCTTCATGTTGCCTGTTTCGCCTGTGTCATCTCTCTCTCTCTCTCTTTCCCTCTCTCTCTCTCCGTCTGCGCCTCTCATTCATTTGCCAATTACGCACTGTACTCAAATCCCGAGCTACATTCGACTTGTTTATAATGTCGCCAGCCCGGGCGCACTTTGAATGCCAAGCGGCGCCTGCTAATGCCTCCGATTTCAGAACTGCACATCTATCTACCCGGCATCCAATCCTCCCCGCTCCCCGACTGCAATTTATTAATTATTCTGTGTGGCAAAGTCTCTACTGCTTTCGTCTCGTCTCGACCAAGAATTCGGCACGCACATTGCGCATTTCGCTCGCCAAAAGATTTGCCTGCCCTGGGCTTAGAGGGCTTTTCCATTCTTATTGCTTTCGCACACTAATTGAGTTCACATTACTTGGCACAAATAAGTTCACGCTGTATTTTTAGCCAAATGTTGCCGTTTTTATTAGCCAAACGTGAGTTGGCAACATTCCCCGGCCGCCTAGCTGAGAATGTCAATCGCTCAAAATGTGTGCTCGCTCACAGATGGGCTAAGCTAAGATGGGTTCAGATTATCGGGCAGCGCTTGATACACTGCGAGCGTGACTTGCAGTTTGCACTGCCAGGAGGGTTACCAGGCGGTTACCAGGCGGTTACATATATGCAGAAGGGTGCGCAATAATCAGGAGTCAGCACTCAGCATGGACATCAAGTGACCCAAGGAGCGAATTGAAGGCGGAGAACTTTGGGAATAGCCATTAGTTTGATATACAAACTAGCAAATCATCAATATTGTTTATAATTGTATGCCTTATAGCACCATACTTAAGCCATTAATACTTTAATACACGCTGAAATTCACACACTAGTTTCACTAGATACTTTTGAAAGCCTGAATGGGCAAAATAATCCTATGGTATTCATAAGGCTTATTCTGATGATATATATATCACACTTATGATGTTCAATATTTATGTATTTATTTATGATATTCAATAATACATTTCTAATTATTTCGTATTTTTAAATTAGACAGAAATCCAAATACCAATTTTTATGCCACCTAATAATATGAAGATAAAAACCATATTTTGTATTTAAATGACGCCAGATAATTTACATTATGAAAATATACTTTTTATATTTTATAAAATTTAAATAAAATTTTACTTGACATTTTATAAGATGCATTTTTCTGTTATTTACAATTTAAGTTAATTTTTTTGCATTAGCAGTTTGTAAATAAAAAGATAGTAAATATTTTGGTAGCTTATCATCCCACTTTATATAGACAATTTCTACAAATCTTTTTGCCTTATTAAAATACACATTTTATATTTTAATAAATTTATGTAAAATTTAACAGCACATTTAATAATATGAATTTTTGTGTTATTCACAATTTTATTTTATTTTGCTGTGCTGACAGCTTTAAAAAATATACTAAATATTTCGCTAGTACAAATTTTTAAAAATTTGCATATATTGACTGAACTTCGACTAAGTACTACTACTTTTAGTGATAGCTTCTACCATGGTGATTACACTATCTCTCCTCAACTAGTAGTTGCAGCATTATTTTACGTGCTCCGCTTGGCTGTGCCTCATTTAAGCTTGGAAAAGCCATTAACGATTCTACATGTCGCCCCATTCCGTTAACGAGCTGGCGCAGCAGTGCGTCAGTCCCTGACATGGTTTATATGCAAGCCTTTTGGCCAGAGCAGCAATTTGGTGCCGGGCGGCGTCCCTCGTCCTTCGTCCTGCTGCCCACTTCACGGAGAGTCGACCGATCTGTCTGCCTGCCCCCCAGCCCCATCACCCACAAGTGTAAGCTAACGAGCAGCAAATGCCACAACTGCATCATAGTTCTCTACGTCTTTTTTTTGTTTTTTGTGTGTGGTCTGACAATTTAATTGATGTACACACAAGCACACAAAGACAGGTCAAATATGAACAGCAGCAGCAGCAGTTGGAGTCAACCTTTTGAACAAACCGCTAAAAAATGACACCTACCAGAGAGAGTGGGAGTGGGAGTGGAAGTGGAAGTGGGATAGGGATTGGGAGTGGGAGGCATAGGTAGAGGTAGCCGAAAGTAGGTCAGGCATGCAACCTGCTGTCAACGCTGCATAATTGTAGAGGGTGCACTGCGCTCAGTGGGGCAAGTTGCAATTGCAACGGCTAACCACAATGGACGCATGTACAATACATTTATATATATTCATATAGTATATATATACGTATCGATTAATGGCTACCAAATTTGATTTTGTTTGACGCGCGGCTGACACAACTAATAAATTTCCCTAGCCACATGCGATGATGGATCGACAGACCGAACACCCAACAACCAACAACCAACATCCAACACTCACTGATTGATTGTCCGGCGCTCCGATATAAGCCGAAGGTGCCGTTGCCCAAAACATGAATTACAAGGAGTAGCTGACAGATAAGCGCCTGATTAGCAGTCCGGCCTCTTGCACTCGTCCAAATATTTACTTAGTTATTCACAAGTGACGCGTTTCGGTGCCCAGTCTTTACTGTACTCTACTCTGCCCCCCCCTTTGCCCATCAATCACTTGAAATGTTTGCACAGGCAGCCGAGAGTTGTAAATTTTACAACATAATTTCTGATAATTTAACCATATCTCGCTATCTCTCTCACTCGATATGTATATCTCTCTCTCTCTCGCTCGCCTGCTGCAGCAAGCTGCGGCAAAAAACGCTTTGCATGTGTTTTATGATATTCAACATAGATTTATTTTTTGTTTTTTTATATATACACACATATATAAATTTGCCCCTTTTTTATGCTGCATTTTTGGCAGCAGCTCGTAAAACACTTTTGTTTTTTATGTGCCTTGATAGCGTGCCTGCTTGGCTTAACTGCTAAGTAGCTATATAAACAATATCTGTTGAGATATATACATATATATATACATATATATTTAATAAGCATGATTTACGCGCTTGTGCAACACAATTTATAGCATAGTAAAAACAGCCCGAGAACATATAATTAAATAGTAAAATAACCAAAAGACAGCTGTCAACAATTTCAGATTTATGTTTAAGCTGGCAATGCAAATCAAAAGAATAAAAATAGTTTTCATATGCATACTTTACTCGAAAACCAATTTTATTTTTAATCTAAAAAAACTAATTTTGTTTTAATTATGAAAAAAAAAAATAAAACGAATGATGACGGCTAATTGATTTTAGATATTAAATGAAAATCGCTTTACTATCAGTGTATTTATAGCTGCATTAAAGCGAATGAGGAGGAGGCAACTCACCGATTAGTCGCAGCACCTCGTGCAAATTGAGAAATATATTTAAATGCGTTTGCCCGTTGCTGAGCAGCGCCAGAAATAATCCGATTGTGAAGATGCCTTTAAAGTTCTTCTCCATTGCACTTGTAATTAACTCGGAGCGGCTCTTATTGTTTCAAATAATAATTGCTTGCTTAGTGTTTTTACTGCTTTCTTAAGCTGTTGTTGTTGTCGCTTTTTTTCACTGTCAAATAATTTGCATTTGCCGCACACACGTTTAACTATATATTTTTTTAAAGGGCGCGCATTTTGCGTTTTAAATTGATTTCACAGTGCATTTGGCACTTTGCCTTTTGCCAGACTCAGACTCAGACTCAGACGCGCATATTCCAATCCGAATTATCACGTAGCGATAATGTTGCACTCGGCAGCTTTGGAGACAAGACAAATTTTGGTTCCCGCTGTACTTGGGATTGTTCCGCGACGAATTTTGCGTTGATGCGCGCACCGTGACGATTTTCCACAAACTGTCAACTGGATAAACAAAACAATGCTAATGCTAAAGTATGCTTCAGATACTCTTTTAACAGGGCGCTGTTAAGTGCACGCTCTGTTATGTATTCGAACATCCACAGTGGATACAATGTTAATGTGGACAGCGGACACTTTAGGCGCGTCTCTTGCACAGCTGTCTGCGAATTTTCGAACTCGACAAGAACTTTACACTCTCTGTTACGCCTCTGCTATATGCATGCTAGTAATTTGCTGTTAAATGTAATTGAAAACTATGCTGAAATATTGTAATTGAATGTATAAGAATAAATGCATATTTAAGGTAAACGAAAAGTTGTTGAATTCCACAAAGAAGTTTTGCTGTGGCATGTTAATGCTAAAACCATGTTAATGCTATTCTGCACGCAGTTGCGCCACCTAGCGTATATGTCAATGTACTAAGAACCGCAGTATAACAGTTGCCTGTCTAAGGCGAGAATTTGAGGGGTAAGTCTGTAGATAGTCAATTGTTTATATTTGGAGGGGTAACATTTGAGGATTTTCGACGCTTACTTCTACACTGCACTACACACTTCAGCACAAAACGATCAGTTATTTTCTTCGTCAAGATTATAATAACAATTTTGTATTCAAAAGATATTTTTTATTAACCTAGAAATGCCCTTTGAAGAATTTAAACCATAACTTTGCCAAAACTTCACCGATTTTGAAGCTTCAGACCATTTTGTTCATGGTTTTTCTTCTACTATTATTTTACATTTAAGTTTTATCCATTTTTGAAATTTTGTAATCCTCCCATACTTGTTTTTCGAAAAAAAAACAATGTTTCAAAATAAAGATTCGCGAAATTTGTATCTTAATCAATTGTGGGTGTCACAATTAGTATAAAAATTCCCTTAAAAACCAACTCTGGGATGAATTTTAATAAATATATCTTTAACGTGTTATAGTTATAGTAGCGGTGTATTTTATTTCAATAATTTAATTATGTTTTTATATTAAATTAAAAAAAAATGTTTTTAGTTTTGCTACAATAATTGATTGTAAATATAATACAATTAGCTGCACTTAAGAGAAGACTAAAAATAAATATCAGCTGACCATATGTAAGTTACAATCGGAATAAATTACTTTTACTGATTGCAACTTAAATATTAATATAGCTCAAAAATAATTGAAGCTTCAAAATAGTAGCGTACTATATAATACAATATAGATTTGGTTTAGCTTATGACATTATAAATACTTGTATTTACTTTTGGAATACTAACTGGACATGTTGCACTTTAGAATATTGTTTCAACATTTGACACAAATACTTTGGCCGACATACACACATATAATATAAATAATACACTGGTTTTACTAGCTCTTATTAGACTATTCATTGACTGTTAGCTGCTCCATGGAACTGAGAGTTGTTTCGATTAACAAATTGTAGTCCAATTCGTTTAGGCTCGCTTTGGCGGTCAGCAAATCCAGAAACGAGTCCAGCGGTGATAAAGTTTCCGCAGCAAGATCTACAAAACAGCAAAAAGTAAACACATGAATTGTGTGCAAAATATTTGATTAAGGCGATAATAGATATATGGATAAACATTTAGCTACAACTGGAGACACTTGACAGACAAAGACAGAGAGAAGCGCTGCTTACCAACCCGACGACGCCTAACTATGATATATGATTACCAAATAACTGGTCGCTGCACAAAGACAAAGCGCGAAATGCTCAAAACGGCTGTGGTTAAAATGATAAGGAAAAAGACCAAAAGCAACGAGTGACAAACGAGTGTTGTGGGCTTGCCCAGAGCTAAACCGATGAAGGCGATGAGAATGATTTGTGTTAAATGAGATGCAAGTGAAGTCGCTCAGCCTCCTCGCTTACCACTTCTGGCGTGCATGCGCGATTGCGAGACGCCACCAGATCCGCGACGCTGTGGCGGCTCCTGGTGCTGCCCCGATAGAATGTTGGCTGCGTGCTCTCGCCCTCGTATCATGAGGCTCTCGGGATGCTGCCAGCACTTGAGCAGGCGCTGAGCGCGCTGCTTTGGCAATGCCGACAGCAGCGACAACTTGCGCTCGATGCCCTGCGGCGAGTCCTCAATGTCTGTAAGCAAAGGCACAGCAAGAATAAGCCAGCATTTAATGGGTAGCTATCCTAAAACGCACCATGGACAATGCTTTTCATGACATCCACTTGCAGTTCGAACACATGATTCTCCACATACTGCAGAAACATGTCATAGTCCAATGCACGATAGCCCAAGTACGTAAAGAACGAGGAGAAGCCTTCGGGCAGAGGGAAAGCAATCGACTCCACAGCCAAACAATAACGCTCCAGTATGAGAAACAGCGAGTGCAACTGGTTGCTGGACATCTGATCACTAGAGAAGAAAACTGTGTTAACTAGATTCATGTATGTTTAGTATCGATGACCCACATCAGTTGGAAGCCCCGCAATGTTTCCAAACGCGCATCCAGACCAGCAGCGCGACAGACCAGCGAGCACAGCGCACGCGACAGTTCCAACTGAGCGGAGACAAACTGCGAGGCAACCGCATGAACGTGAGCCGGTGCCTGGGAACGCTCGAAGAAGGTCTCCTTTAGCCAACGGAAGCCGGAATGCGGCTTCGACGAGTGCTTAACCAGATGCACGCTCAGCTCGCGCAGATACTGAAAGAAGTTTGAACGATATAAAAGGATTTCTTTGGAGTTAAATGCCCACTCACCACAGAGAGGACGTGCTCCTGCTTGCTGGCCGTACAGCCCTCGAGCTCAATGAAGGGCAGCACCTCGTTGCTGAACGGAAAGGCGCTGCCGTACTCCCCGAAGCTGCTGCCGCTGCCGCTGCCCACATCCGGCGTCATGGGCGTGGTGCAGCGCGAGAGCGCCTCCGGCTGATAGCAAGCCAGACTGAAGATTAGCTTCTCGGTCACCTGCTCGGCAGCGAAGCGCGGCTGCTCCTGCTTGGCGGACTCATTGAGCAGCTCCCACAGCCGCGTCCAGATATCGGTGCGATACGGCGAGAGTCGCTGCTGCGGCGACAGCAGCATCATGCTCGTATTGTGCAGCGCCTCATGCGAGAGGCCCACGCTGATGTCCGCGACACGTGCCTGAATGGGTCGCGTGGCCACTGCGGTTGTCAGCGGCAGCAGGCGCATCAGCGGCTTCGCCTCGTCGGGCAGGCCGCGCACGGCTGCCGCATAGCTGCCGGCAATGAGCGCCTCCTTGAGCAGCGCGACGGTGTCCAGCGAGAGCGGTCGCTCGAGTATGCTGCTCAGTAGCTCGGCGAGCACGTCCATGTCCGCGGAATGGATGAGGAAATAGTGTATCATGCTGATGCGATTATCCAGCGAGTTATCGTTGCGAAAGGCATCGATGATATGCGCCTTGGGCACGCTCAGCGACACCAGGTCCAGTGTGGCCGCATCGAAGGCCAAAGAGCCCCACTTGCGCAGCGGCACCAGGTGGGTGACATCGGCACTGCGATTACTCACAGCCGGACACACAATGTGGCAGCTGGGCTCGTGCTGCAGGCCCACATCCAACAGGTGCACAAACAAGCCGGACGAGACGAGCAGATGATGGGCACCCTGCAGCGCAAAAGTGGGACGTAAGAGGCGCGCCTTCTGCCAGGGTACGCCCGGCATGACGCAGTGCACCACACAGCCGTGGTGCAGCAGCGAAACGGAGTACGCAAAGTGCACATCCTGTCGCGCTGCTGTCTGTGCATGCTGCGGCTGCATGGGCTGGTACAGGTAGTAGTGGCACACGAAGAACATGCCCGAGCTGTCCGCCAGGATGATCAGATTCAGGGAGCTGTCGTGCACGCGCAGCGGCACCGCATCGTCATCATAACTGGGCGGCTCCTCGCTGGCATGCGTGGGCAGCTTGGGCAAGTTGAGTGGAATGTTCAACTGTGGGACAGTTCAAAAGTCAATCAGAGATTACAGTAAATAAGTCCAGAACTTTGTATCTGCCAGTCGGCTAGTCTGTTACTTGTTAGCCTTCTGCTTACCACTGTTTCCGTGGGCTGCTTTTCGTTAAACTGAAATGCGGAGAGCACGGGACTGAGCACCGGCGCCATCTGCTCGCCACTCTGCTCCCGCTCGTCCAGCAGACTGAGGCTCACCGCCTTGGGCTTGAGGTGTATGTAGTACAGAGCCTGGCACTCTGCGTCCCACTGCGCCCAGCTGAAGTTCTTGGCCAGGGTCTCGTGCACCAGTATGCTGGTGTCCAGGTGCCAGGCGCTGCCCTCCGCACTGCCCGTCTGTGCCGCCGTCGAGCTCTGCTTAACCGTGCAGCTGTACTGCTTGATGGCTGGGCAAAAGAAGATGCTTGGATTAAAACCGTGACCGCCAATGTCTTGCGCCGCCACTCACAATCCTCGTGCGTGAGCACCAGCAGCTTGTCCTGCCAGCAGGTGCGCGTGGCGCTCTCCACGCGCCAGAGGAACTGCGTCATTATCTGGCGCGACGAGGGCTCGGCGTTGAGGGGCGTGGGCGTGCCGCCCTCGCTGCTGCGCACCTCCACGACGTACGCCACATAGCACTGCGCTTCCTTAACCACATAGGACAGCAGGGTGATGCTGCTGTTGATGCTCGCCTGGATGATCTCCACGCAGCCGGGCAGCGTGCAGAGCACGCGCAACTGCTTCTTCGTTGCGTGAAAGTGGCCAACGCACGTCTCCCGCTTGTCGTCCTCATCTAAGTACTCAAATATCCAGGATGTCAGCAGCGAGCCGTCCTGCTCCTGGCCCAAAATCCGCCACTCGTTTGCCTTCTCTGCATGCGAAAGTATGAAAACGACTTTGGTTAGAGCAACAGCTAGTGCCGCACACACTTGCCCTTGTAGCCTTGGGTGGCCAGCAGGCCGCAGAAGTTGGCGGCCAAGTTCTCCTGACGCAACATGTTGCTTCTAATTGAATTGTTGCGCAAATTAATGTTGCAGCTGCTGCATTGCAGCGCTCGAGAAATCAATAACCACAGCGAGTGAGTTGGCAACGCGGCAAACAGCTGTGCAGCGTGGCCACATATTTATTCAGATTTGGTACGCAGCTCACAAAGTGATAAGCAAATAGTTCAGTTCTTATTTAATATTAAACTTTAAAATTATTTGCATCTTGTTCAACTTTTTAAAATCCACTTTCACTTAAGCTGTACAAATTTTAAAGTACAAAGAAAAATAGTTCTGTGTCACCCCTATTTATGTGTTGCTTGTTATTGCTACTATGTGGCAACGCCGCAGCCGCACACACAAACACTTAGCTATAGAAATGGCGCCAAGCACAGTTATGTTTAACTTTAAGCCCAAAGTGAAAAGCTTAGCAATATATACGCAATGCCAAGTGAAATAATTACGCTGCAATTGGGCCAATGCGGCAATCAGAGTAAGCAAATGTGCAATATAAAAAGCATTGCATACAAATGCTAACCTTTCAGTTGGCTTTGAGTTCTGGAAGCGTCTGTGCCTGGAGCACGGCATTTCACCCGATGGCGTGCTCGAGGACTTTGCGGCCGATGGCCACGATCGCAAGGATGTGTTCTTCTATCAGGCGGACGACAATCATTATATACCGCGTGCCGTGCTCATCGATCTGGAGCCGCGCGTCATACACAACATCATGAGCTCGTCCTACGCTAAGGTAACTCAGAGATTAAGATAGAGTCGATGACTGGAGATATATGTATGTCCTGTATAGCTCTACAATCCGGAGAATGTCTATCTGTCGAAGCATGGCGGCGGCGCCGGCAACAATTGGGCCTCCGGTTTTAGCCAGGGCGAGAAGGTGCACGAGGAGGTCTTCGATATACTCGATCGCGAGGCTGATGGCAGCGATTCGTTGGAGGGCTTTGTGCTCTGCCACTCGATAGCTGGCGGTACCGGCTCTGGCATGGGCTCATACGTACTGGAGCGGCTCGCCGATCGTTTCCCCAAGAAGCTCATTCAAACGTACAGTGTGTTCCCCAACCAGGAGGAGATCAGCGATGTCGTCGTACAGCCCTACAACTCGATACTCACGCTTAAGCGGCTCACGAAGTGCGCCGATAGCGTCGTGGTGCTGGACAACACCGCCCTAAATCGCATTGCCACCGAACGGCTGCATCTGCAGACGCCCACATTCACGCAGATTAACAATCTGGTGTCGACCATCATGAGCGTTAGTACATCCACGCTGCGCTATCCCTCCTACATGAACAACAATCTGATTGGCCTGATGGCGCCGCTGATTCCCACGCCACAGCTGCACTTCCTCATGACGGGCTACACGCCGCTAATAACGGATACAGAGGTGTGTTTCCGTGATGTCGTTTTAACATTGGAGCAAATCCGAATCTTTTATCGTTTTGCACATCCGCAGACCAAGACAAGTGTGCGCCGAACAACCGTTCTGGATGTGATGCGCCGCCTGCTGCAGCCAAAGAATATGATGGTGTCCTCGACGTCCGACAAGCGTCAGTGCTACATCTCCATACTGAACATCATACAGGGCGAGGTGGATCCGACGCAGGTGCACAAGTCGCTGCAGCGCATACGCGAACGCAAGCTGGCCCAGTTCATACCCTGGGGTCCGGCTAGCATTCAGGTGGCTCTGTCACGTAGCTCACCGTACGTGCAGACGGCGCACAAAGTGTCCGGCCTGATGATGGCCAATCACACGGGCATCAATGCGCTGTTCAATCGTGCTCTGGCCCAGTACGACAAGCTGAAGAAGCGCAATGCCTTTCTGGACCAGTTCCGGCGTGAGCCCATGTTCCAGGACGATCTGACCGAGCTGGACTTGGCACGCGATACGGTTGACTGCCTTGTCCAGGAATACGATGCAGCGACGCAGCTCAACTACCCACATTGGAGTCCGGTGGCAAATGGTGTAAAGCCTTAAGAAACCAATTATTTGTAAATGTATCTTAGCGCCTAAAAGCTTTGGAATCGAATTGAATAGATCTGTAAAGCTTAGATCAGTAGTCTATGCCTTCAAATATGTATAATAATAATAATTGTTATCCGCTTTCATTATCCAGTCATCAAATTTGCTGTTTTTGCCGTTTGTAAGTTTGTATCTTGATGTATTTGCTCTGTCAACTAATCACAATTTCATTTCATTTATATGCTTAGCTGGAACAGCCATGAAGTTGCTCTATAAGTCATTTAAGGGTTTCTGCGAATCCTTGAAGCAATTTCTCGGTTCTGGTTTCCAACGAACTCTCAAAATTTATGGACATCTTGGTGGCATAGGTTCTGGACTATAAAATCAACTTGGATATCATCTTCGTACTCACAATGGCCAGCTGAATCCGTGCGCAGGCATAACAGATCATGAAGACATCTTATATATACTTATAAGACATCGAAATGTATACCATAGACCATTAATACAACATACCGAACTCCTCCATGCATACATATTTATTAATAAAATAATAATAATAGCGAAAATAAAGAAACCTTCAATGTAAGCTTTGGGCTGTTTATACTCTTTTCCAAGAAAATAGTATATTAAGTTTGTTCTGAAGTTTGTAACGCATAGAAGGAAGCGTCGGAGAACCCTAAAAGCTACTGCCAGTTTGCTTAGAATGACAAAACAAATTGATCTAGCCATGTCCGTCTGTCTGTCTGTCTGTCTGTATGTATGCAAACTAGTCCCTCAGTTTTTGAGCTATCGCGATGCAACTTTGCACAGACACTTATTATTCAAGGGGACAGCACATTGGTCGGAGCCGGCCGGATCGGATTACTATATCTTATAGCTGCCATACAACTGGAAGTCGGTTTTGCTCATAAGTCCGATGTTTTCAAAGCAATTGCCTTATATTTCCTTGTACACTTGAACATCTTTATAACTCATCAGTGATTAAAATTTCAAATCGATTCAGTTATAATTAGCAAAGATATGCGTCATTAAATATTTCGGTGGTGCAGTTGGCAGTGTGAAAATTGCCTAAAGGTTCGAAGAGAGTATAAAATATTCGGCACGCCGAAGATAATCCTTTCCCACTTGTTTAGATTAATTTAATACCTGCTAGTATGAGGTTCAACTTCACTAACATTTAAGGCTATGGTTCCTCGATTAATAACAATCAAAAAAACTAAGTAGGCCTTGAAAAACGAAAGAAACAAATTTTGTTGACTCGGCTTTTGGATAATGCTTAGGGTTTCATTTATAATTTTCACCTCGTGCTGTGCATACAAATTTTGTTTGTACAAAATTTATATTTTTATTTGTTCGTCTTTTTCCACAACCAGCTCGGCACATTAAAATCTTTACCTTGAAATTTTAACGACAAATTAAGCCCGAAAACTGTAACCACCTAATCTGAATCGTAAGTACAAAAATATGGCAAACAGCATGAAGATGACCACAATAACAATTTCTCTGGTTTTTTTTCTTCCAGAAAATGTGCGGTGGCCCAGCTGGTTGGTGTTCATTCTGTGGACCTCCATGTGGTGGACCCTGCAAGCAAGCCTGCTGTGTTGAGATGTGCTTTTCACCCTGCACCCCGGCCTACTTGCAATGCTCGTTCTGCTGCAACTGAGATGTCTGGGCCTTGCCCAAGGAGGCCCGGACTGGTATGAGCACTGGAATGTAATTGTCCAAATAATAATGTAAAGCAACAACAAAATCGTATATATCAGATAAAACTTCGACTGAACACTATTTCTTTTGTGTTTCATTGCTAAAGTATAATTATACAATTACACGCACAAAAATAAACGTTGACATTGAAAACGTTAAACCTTACCTGCATTTGCTAAAGTTTAACATACCGGAACAATAGTCTCTCCGAATCGTCTGATGAAGAGTAAATATTCCGGATTCCGTATGCGTTTTAGATTCGCACAACTTCATTATACACCCATTTTTGTATAGCTACATATATGGTGTTAAAAGTAATTTGTCACCCTGCTTTCCTGTCAATATTTTTGCCTCGAAATTCTTCCTTCTGCCCCTAACCGTTTTTAATTAGCAAAAAAGGTCATTTCTTTTGTTATATCTGCTCGGATTCGAACCAAAAACCTGCCGCATATATTTTATTCTAGTCCAGTTTTTAATTCCGCTTAATTCACTCTGAAATTCAATAGTCAAATTATGTTTTAGCAGGCCATGCTTTTTACACCACTATCTAAGTTTTGTTATGTTTCAGTTTATACACAAATCTCTAGCTGAAAGGTAGGCTCAACTTGCTCTCCTCAGAAATCAACAAAAAGTAAAAAACTTTTGGTAAGTAAAAGATTGCCTAATATGTTCATAAAATAAACTACGCTAAACCCTAGATCACCATGTGCTGCCAAAGTCGCTTCTACCGGGAAACACCCTGTGTCCAGTGCTGCCTAGTCGACTGCAGCTATGGCTGCTATCGCACCAGATGTGCGGCACCCTGTGGACCCTGTGCCACAGCAGCACCCTGTTGCTGCGGAGCCGTCGGCGATTTGAACTACAAATACTCGTTCTTTGGCCTACATCTACTGTAACTGCAGCACATGGTGCATCGCAGTTGGAAGGGGAATATATTGGGCTTGCCACCATGATCATTCGGCCAAATTAACAGTTGTCCAGTATATATTATGTAACACCAATAAAATGTAATGTAAAAGAGAGTGCGTAAATGTTTTTCAGCTCACAAATGTGCTCCGGGTTCGAATCTCCAGACTATTGTATAGTTCTTGCCATTGTCTTAGTCGAAGGTTCAGCTAGATTGATGAATACATCCTAAGCAATATAATAATAATAATAATGTTCCAGCTATAGCGATACTTACTTTCTCTATCAATTAAGCCACATGTTGATTTATTAAAAACAAAATAATTTATTTTATTTTAAGTTGTTTTGTTTTTGGTTTTGGTGATGGAAATAGAAATTCTTACAGTACAATTGTTGTTGCTGTTTGTCTTTTATTATTACTGTTACACAACATTTTTTAAATGTTAATTAATACAATATATAATAATAATAATAATTTCTTTTTTTAATTATGTACTTCGAAAATTGTGGCCCCTAAGCATTAAAAAGACTTTTATATTCTGGTTGGTTGTTGTTGGTTTTCTCATAAAGTTTTGTTTTTTGTTTTTTGGTTTTTTCTTGCTGGTATTCGAATACAATATCAATCAAATTCATACAAATGAGTTCAAATCGAACATTTTGTTCGTTCTTTTGGATTCGCGCAAATTGCAAAAGTTTTCAGTTGTTATTGGTGTATAAAAATATGTGTGTATATTTTACCACATTAGCGTGTTGCCGTTATTAATTTCATTCATCTTCCTCTTCTGTCCGTTCTTACACATTAGAATAATGAGTGTCGTTTATCTGGGTTTTTTTTTATAGTATCATTTATGCAATACAATTATAATCGTAATAATAATAGTTTAATGAGTTAATAACGTTCACATTTATTACATCGGTAATACATATTGCGATTACGAGTACGTTATCTATATGTTATGCATATATGTATACATACATATATATATATATATTTATGTAAATGTAAGTATGTATTTAAATAATTTGTTGTTTTGCTTTCTTGTTTTGTTGCTTTCAAGTACATAATAAAAATATGAATACATAAAAATATATACTTCAAGTAAATGCCTTTCATATGCGTTTAGTTCTTGAGAATTGCCATTTTTGTTGTTTATGTGCTGTGCTTTATTGTTGTTGTTGTTGTTGGGGCTTTAAGTACATTACTTAATTAAGTATTTATGTATGCATGTATGTTTTGTGGATAAAAATTACATATGCAGGGTGTCCACTGTGCTACTCAGAGCGAATAGATAGTATTGGCAGTTAAGTTAGTTAGTTATAGTTATAGTTATACAGTTGAAATCCAAATCATAAGCAATACTGAATGAAATTAGTGATTTGTTCCTGTATATATGCACAACTGCATCTATGTGTGTGTGTGTGTGTGTGTGTGTGTGAGTGTGTGAGTGTGTGTGTGTGATGTTAAAAGATTGCTTGTAGTACTCTACTATATGCATGTATGTATATAAGAAACAGTGTGCATATAGTATGCATTGGTGGGTGTGTGTGTTCTTTTCTTTTTCTTTTCCATCTTTCTTTCTTTTCTTTTATATTTTGGTTTTTTTTTTCGTTTTCATTCCGTTTTTTTCTCAACTCATTAACATAAATTTAACAATTTCCCGAAACAGCCAAGAGCTCAACACTCCCATTGATATATTATTTACCTTTCAGTCCATTAGTCCATATTTTCTTTTTGTTATTTTGTTTTGTTTTGTTTTTTTGGTTTTTTCTTTAACAAACTTTCATTCACATTATAAAAACTAAATTTGAGCGAAGTATGCTTTAACTAAGAGATGTGTGTGTGTGTTAAACAATTTGTTTAGAAGAAATAACCATATAGAAAACATGTATGTTTGTATGTACTTAGTATGTGTATGTATGTATGTATGTATATAAAGCCATTTAGCAACACCCTGTATACTATGTTTATTTTTTGTAAAATTCAACTTGCTTTTAAATCGTTCATTTCATGTTTTATTTTCTTTTTAGCAGAGAGTTTAATGGTCAAATCAATGGTCAAATTTTAAGTATATTTAGTAAAATGCTTAAAACGTTCGCTAAAACATATCAACTTAATTGTAACGACATTTAACATTAAATTGGTGTTTCATTTTTCTTTTTTTGCTTATTTTTGTTTTTTGTTTTGTTTTGTTTTTGTTGTTTAATAATTATAAAAATACATATGTATATTGACATATAATAATTTGTAAAATGACTAGATGATGATTCCATGATCTGCACTATAACTAGGATGTAAGTATGTATGTATGTATGTATGTATTTGTATATACTAGATGTAAATGCATGAATAAATGACTGTATAAGCTAACAAATTTGCATATGTCAATTAGAATTCTTAGCAAATTTCTTGCGAATGTGTGTGTATGTGTGTGTTTGTGTGTTTGTTTGTGTGCGGTTCGACCGTAGAGACTCATTACACTAGATCTAGTAATTTGCAATATATATATTTGTTTTGTTTTTTTTTTTGAGTCCCAAAATTGATTTAAATTATTTATGTATGTAATTATTTGAAATGCAAAACGTAAACATCCAATTAGCAATAAGTAATCATGATGAAAACAACTTCAACACAAATGTAAAAAAATGTCAATAAATAAGTAGTGTTGAATAATGGAATGAATAATGGAAAATAACTGCATCAAACATAACCTAAATCTTTGTTAAATAAGTATTTTTATTTCCTCAATTCAATTGTAAGCTTATACAATTCTGGAATTCGGACTGGATGCGATCTGCCAAGTTGTTGTGGTTGTGAATTTTTCGCGTAACTGCAAATAAAAAAGTGCACATAAAATGATATAAATAAATAAAACAACACAAGTCGGTTTCTTTTCTTTTTCTTTTTTTTTCGAAAACAACTCAAATCAACTTTAATCTTTAATTGATACAAACAACGAACAAAGAAATACAAAAATACGTAGTTAATACCATGTGTAAATAAATACTAGTATTTAATGGAAATCCAAAATAAAAAAAAAATTTATACAAATTAAAAAATATAGTTATACAGAAGAAATCAACTTATTGCAAATTCATTAACAATTTCTAATGTTTTTTTTTTTTATTATCATAATTATTATTATATATGCTTTTATCTTTTTGATTTGTCATGCTGTTTCTGACTTGAGTTACATAGATAATATATGTAGGTTCGATCTATGTATGAGCATAGTACATAGTTGAAGTAGTAAGTACTATTTCTTACGATTCTAAATGCTTGAAGATGCGTATAAATACTTTTAAAATACAAATACAAACTACAAATGCTTGGATATGAATGTGTTGGTAGTCTTCAATAGGAAGTATAAGCAGCTAACAACAAACAGTTATGTATATATGCACTCTATGTTTAATATACATATATATATATATATGTATTATATGTATATAAATAATTTTTATTCCATCTTTTTTACGTGTGTTTTTTGTTCCATGTTTCCATATAAAATAGTAATAATTTTCGTGTCAAACTGCGTTCGAATTATTCGAATTATTCATTTGTCTTGCGCGCAAAGTTCAAGTTGAGTTAAAGATAAATATAGAGATAGAGATAGATGTAGATGTAGATGGAGTGAAAACTGAAGCATTTTGGCGTTAAAATATCAAATACTCATTTTCAAACTGGCCATGAGTTATCGAAATATGAAATGAACGAACAAAAGAGCTTTGAAAATTCCCTAAACGAGTCACATGCCATTTCACAAAGTTATTTTTTTTTTTAAAAATTTTTTTGTTTTTTCTTTTTTTGGTTTTCACATTTTTGTTTTTGTTTTGTTTCACGTTTACGTTTTCGAAGCAGTCTAAGATTTTGTTGTTCTTATTCTTTTGAGTGTCATAAAAAATGTGTGTTTAATATTAAGTTCACTACTAATTCCTTAAGGACACAAGCACACATGTAATTAGGTAAAAATACATGTGTATGTGTAGTTAGTTGTAAGTATGTATGTATGTATGTGGATATATATATATACATATGTATGTATATGTATATACTCATATATTTGCAACATTTTATATACATATATATATAAATATAGAAAGATGTATAGTAGCATAATATGTATATTTATGTGTAAATGTTCTCGTGTAAAATCAGTCATAGTTAATTGTTTATCAATTATGTTCGCATACGTCAATGCATACGCATGTGTGTGTGTGTGTGTGTGTGTGTGTGTGAGTGCGCTTGTGCGTCTGTGTGCATATACGTCATGTTCATTTGCGTAAGCAAAGCTCCTTGTGCGCTCTAAAAGCTCTGCCTGAAGCTAAAGCTGCAATTAGTATGGGACAGCGCATTTCACACACACACACACACACTCAGTGATGCACAACTGTTATGCATTTAGCATTACTATGTATGTACTTATGTAAGTATGCATGTGTTGTTTTTGCTCAGTGTGTCCATATGCATTTAAGAATTATTAAGATGCTTGTTAAATTGAACGCGTGTTGTTTTAATCTAATGCTTAGCTTAGTTTAGTTTAAGAAAACTATTGGGCTGACAACAACAATGAAAAATTGTACATATGTATGCATGTATGTATGTATTGTATTTAGATGTATGTATGTATGTATGTCCGTAGACAAAACACAGACAGGACACTACGCAAGCAAGCTTCTATTATTAATTGATGTAGGTAATTCCCCTTTTTTTTTTAAATAAAAACACACATGTATGTATGTAGGTATGTATGCATATGGTATATGTACTTATATATTGGATTCTCTAACATTTAATTTAACATTTTTCGTATCGTTTTGCGGAACTTAACTACAATAAAGATTTATTATTATTGTAAGTAGTTTACGAGTATTTCCATATTCTCTCTTTCTATGCTGACGGATAATAGCATTTTAGCTGTCTGTCTGTCTACTAACGAAGAAACAAAAATGAAAACGTGATCAAGTAAACACACAAATTGTTGTACATTACATATACATATATGTATTCAATTCATTGCTGAATTTTCATTAGATGCCGTTTTAGTTTTCACTATGTTTTGTATATATATATATAGTCTAATAATACTTAAAAACACTTCTACGAAGCCAGTTTGAATTTTGTTTATTAGTTCGCTGCTGCTGCGTGTCAATATCGTTATCGTTATCGCTATCGAATTTCCCTTATCAAATTTTGTTTGTTTGGTTGTTTTTTTCTTTTTCCTTTTTCCTTTTGCTTATACATGTACAAAATCTAAATTCCGTAATGCTCAACAATGCGCCGGATACGCGGTTTTTTTTGTTGTTGTTGTATTATGGCTTTTGCTTTTTGTTTGCGTACGCTTTTGCTTATCATTTCGCTTTGATTTTGGGTTTGTTTAATAACATTTATCAAAAATATAAACTACATTAAAAATTATTTATGCATATCCGTTCGTCCACGGGCTCATCTAGATCTATTTAACTTGTGCCGACAGTCTCAACCTCAAACTCAAACTCAACTCCAACCAACACCAAACTAAACCATTGCCCTATTTGCTATGTATGTAAACAGACTTGGACTGCTGAAGTTAAGATAAGTTTGCGTTTTCGTTTTGTGTGTTTGTGTGTTTTGGTTTTTAATATTAGTGTAACATTCATAGCCTAACAATGAAAAAGTGTTGCTACATCAGCACTTTATACTTATTACTTAATTATGCCTTGGGTTATCGTTTATCGGTTATCGGTTATCGATAAGCTTATGACTTCGATTCAATTTCATTCTCTTCAATTTTCAATTTTCATTTTTTTGGTGGTAGTGGGTGAAACGATTGATTTTCAAACGAGGCGGCGCCCAAAACTAATCACAAATGGCGGCACACGCATACCAACTATATATAGTTAATGATTTTAACATACATATATATATATATATAAATAGATGGGGTATATGCCTTAAAATTCACGAATTCCCAGCCCGAGCTTCAAAGTTATCGTTTATCGATACGCTCAAGCTATGGTTTTTGTTTTTTTAATATGTATTTTTATGTATGTATATATTTAGAGAGCACAGTTAATTGGCGGTATAAAAAGTTTACACATTAGTATATGTTTTTTTCTTTTTTTTGTAATTTTTGGTTTGTTTGAAAAAAATACATATTTTTAAAATGTTCAATATGTGTATGCATGTATATATATATATATATATATATATAGATTTATGTATATAGTTTGTTTTTGATAGATAGCGCACAATGTGTTATAGTTACACGATTTAGCTTACATAAATATGTTTTGGGCTTTAGTTCTTTAAATATATATACCTATACAAATATATATATTTAAAAAATTGTTACATATTCATTTTGCACAGTCTATTAGATTCTCAATTCATCAAAATTGTTATCAACATACATTTATATCATATATATATTTTTTAGAGTTTAATTTAATTTAATCCGTTTTTTTTTCTTTCCATATACATAATGCAATCGAAACGCATCGCTTGAATATTCTGTGTATGAGCGAGAGGGGAGGAGGGGGAAGCGCAAGCGAGGAGGCGCGCAAGCGAATGCGAATGCGAGAGAGAGAGAGGAATGTACAATGCGCCTGCAGGGGCCGCTGTAACGGTGCCGCTCTTCGGATCGTCTGTTAGTTAACAGCGGCTGGCGTTAACATACAGTGGCTCACAGCTTATTTCAACCAGCAACTCAAAAAAATTTTAGGCATGTATCGAATCTAAACTAAAAGAGATATCAAAATAATTTAAACGCAGTTTGTTAGTCTGATGCCTTAACTTATAAAATATGACTTCATTTATTTTTCAAATATTTTTAAATCATTTTATATTAATTAAAAACTAAAAAATCAACCAAAATCAATGCCACAGCTTATTTCAACCACTTTAGAAATTATATTGTTAAAACTATGTTTTTCATCAAACAACAAAAATTAATACTTGCTATGACCACCCATTTGGTCAACCACCATTTTGAGCCTTTTTGGCATGGATTCGACCAACTTTTGTGTAACTTGTGGTGTAATCTTGGCCCTTTCGTCAAGCAATGCAGCTTTAAGGTCAGATTTTTTAGAAATATTGCGTTTTCGGATATTTGTATCCAAAATGGCCCACAAATTTTCAATAACATTCATGTCTGTTCATAAGTTAAGGCATCAGACTAACAAACTGCGTTTAAATTATTTTGATATCTCGTTTAGTTTAGATTTTATACATGCCTAAAAATTTTTTGAGGTGCTGGTTGAAATAAGCTGTGAGCCACTGTATATGTTAGGGCGCAAACCAAATGCAAAACGAAAGTAAACGATAAATGAAAACACAAAGCAAAACAGTTGGTTGTTTTTTGTTTTTTGTCGGAATATGTAAAAAAATCATTTAATTGTGTAACTTTTGTAACTTTTCTCACTTTTGTGGCGGTTTACGTGTGGTTGTGTTTTAGTGTTTTAATTTTACAACAATTTGTATACAAATGCATTTAAAAAGTGTTGCTTGCATTTTATTGTTAATATTAATATTAATGTTATTTGTGTCCCTTTTTGTTTGTGTAACATTTAAAAATGTAATAATAAAATTTAATAGTAAACATAAAAAACAAATAAGCACAAGTCAAATAGTCGGCTGGTTTCTTTCATATTTTTTTTGCGTTTTTTGATTTTTTTTTATCTTTTTGCTTTTGCATTATTGTTGTTGTTGTTGTTGTGCAAGTGTTAATACGCTAATACGATGAATAATAATAATAAATACAATTAAATAGTATTATGCATACATATATATATATATATATATATGTTTTTAGGCCATAATAAATACCATCAATTAGCAGTTTCGCTTTCGTGTATGATTAACAATTTTATGTATATAAAAAATTTTCAACAGTTTCAGTTTTGGTGTCAAGTAAAAAGTTCTCACAAGAAATTTACAATACTTTGTTTTACCGTTCCATTAGAGCTACACACACACAATTACAATTACAATTACATATTACATATTACAGTACATTAAATTACAGTACATGAATTAATTAATTAGTTTATAATAGTTTACAACAAGCATTAAAATTACGAACTGCCTTTGCAATGCAAAGCACATTACAAATATACATACATATGTATATAGTATAATGTATTTCTATATGTTTAATATATTGTATATCCGTATAATCTACAATTTAATAATCTCACTTAAGTGAAAACGAACGAATGATGAACGTCAAATTCAAAAATGCAAATTACTTAACATTATTCAAGCGTTTTTTAAAAACAAATCAGAGCAAATAATAAAAATGAAACAAACAAAAGCATAACTAAAAATATAAAAAAAAATATATATATAAATTCTAATACCTATGCGTAGAATTTGGGGGCCCAAGCAAAAAACCAACAAAAATATACACACATATATATAGTAGTATATATATATATATATATATATGTATGTATATATATTTAATTATATACTGATGTAATTCAGATTTCGTAAATTATAAAATAAACATTTTTTAAATGCTGTTCCTGTTACTGTTACGTTTGTAGTCTCAAAAGTTCATACAGTTGCTCTATGATTTATTTAATATATTTATTTTTGTATTATTATTATTATTATTATTAAGTAGTCGTGTTTAAACTCGTCACAACTCGATTCTGAACCGTGCTGTAATTGATTTTGCATTTAAGCGGAAAAACGATGATTGGTCAATAGAAATTGGAACACGTGAAAAGTGCTTAAATCAATTGCAAAACTAACTCAACAACGGCACAAACAAATATTGAAGATTGTTTTGAAGATCTTTTTTCGGGTTTCGATTTCGAGTTTGGATTTGGGTTTGAGAAACGAATCAATTGTTATTGTTGTTTGTTGTTTGTTGTGGTTACTCATTAATAAGAATTTCGATTAATTGAGATTTTCTTTTATACACTTAAATTGCTTCACGTTTTAATTACATATAATATATATATATATATATATATAATTTTGAATAGTAATTATTTATAATAATAAATTGTTTAAGTCTTCTGCGCTGATTGCCAACCATTTTTACTCTTATTCATCATCCTCTTCGTCGTTTTATATATTTTAATTGTATGCTTTTTAATGTTTTTTGTTTTTTCATTTGATTTTTTCATTCCCATATTTTTGGTAATGAATTTAAAATGTAAATTCATGTAATTGAAATTTGTAACAAAGATTTGACAAATCCTCTTGAGCGTCAAGTCGGTTAAGCAAAATGCTTCATAAAACAAAGCCTAAACAAACTAAAAAAAATACAAATAAATAAACACATATGTTGCACACACACACATACACACACACATACATACTGTTATATGTATGTGTGTATATCAACAATTAAGAACAATAATTTCAGCTATTTTCAGTGCGTTTAGTTTGTTTTTTTTTACAAATTAAGAAGCGGCAATGTCTGTTTTGTTTAAGTAATAATTATTATTTGTATGTCGTGTATTCGTTTATGTATTTATGAATAATAATAATAATAAAACAATGAAACATAAAAACTAAGCGAGTATAAAAAAGTTGTGTGTTGTTGGTCTTGTTTTGTTTTTGTTTTTGTTTTGTAGTTGTTGGTAAAAAAGTAGCAAACATTTCATAATAGTTTTAATAATAATAATAAGTATGTAGTAATAATAATAAAAATACATGTATGCATATAAATAATCAGTTATCAGTAATCAATAAAATTACAATCAAAAAATAATTTATAAACATAAAAAACAGTTCAATATATATATATATCCAATTTTCTCAATTAATTTTCTTTTTTTTTTTTTTGCTTTTCTTGTTTTGTTTTTATATGCAATCAAAAATAATAACAAACAATTTGCGCCTTACTTAAAATTACAATCAATAAAATATTTATTTATGCTCGATCTACTTGTGTAAATTCAATTGTTGAAGCAGCTACTAAAACTTATATTTTTTTTGTTTTGTTTGGTTTTTTTTTTGTTGATTTTTTTTTTCGTTTAGTTTAGTTAATTGTTTTTTGTGTTTTTTTGTTTTCGTTTGTTTGTAACGAGACGAGCGAACATAAAAAAGTGGAGGGATTTTTTGCTGGTGTTTTGTGTATTTTATATGTCATGAAAAAAGAAATATTTAGAGACTTGCAACTGCCATTCGAGTGGTTTTGTTTTGTTTTTGTGAACGAATTAAACAAACAGAGTAATACACAAATACATATATATAAAAATATTTTTAAATAAACAAAAAAAACGCACACACATTAAGTCTTAACACAGTGTAAAAACAAAATTCAACAATAATTTAAAAAGGTAATAATAAAAATAAAGTAAGTATACAATATATAATATATAAGAGAGAGTTCTTGCTATATGCTATGCTATGCTATGAGAGGCAGGCAGAGAGAGAGAGAGAGAGAGGGTGG
The DNA here is from genome assembly GCA_035042425.1 of Drosophila flavopinicola. Lineage (NCBI taxonomy): Eukaryota > Metazoa > Arthropoda > Insecta > Diptera > Drosophilidae > Drosophila > Drosophila flavopinicola. The sequence goes on from JAWNLL010000165.1 coordinate 1,289,635, forward strand.
GGGTAGAAGAGACAGAGATAGCGATAGACTAAAAGAGAGAATCGCGCGCGCAAGTCAGAAACTAATTTGTTTTTTTTTCTTCATCTTCATCTGCTCATGTGAAAAATTCGGAATTAGCCGAATGCTCGGCTTTAGTTGTTGTTGTTGTTGGTTTTTGTTTTTGTTTTCTTTCAAGGCTCTCTGCTTACATACCCACAGGCGCCAGCTGCACATAGCGATAGATATAGAGGCGATAGTCCTTGCTGGCCAGCACAACGCTGCCATCGTCCATGAGCGCCACATCGAAGCACTGGGCATGCTTCACCTTCGACTCGAGGGCCGAGATCAGCTGGCCATCCTGTGTGAAGATGGTCAGATTGAAGTTGTTGTGATTGTCGGCAATGAGGATCTCGCCGTTCGAATTGATGCCGACGCCGATGGGATAGTTGGTGATGCCCTCGCCGCCAATTTGCCGCAGATACTGGCCCTCATAGTTGAAGACCTTGACGCAGTGCGCCCGATTGTCGCTAATGAAGATCTCCTGCTTGTCGTTGACGACGACACCGTTGGGAAACTCCAGATGCTTGGAGCAGCCAAACTTGTGCAGCACATTGCCATTCTGATCGAAGATGATCACACGCATCACCTTGCACTCCACGACAATGATGCGCCCCTTGTTGTCCACGGTGACGCCGCGCGGATGCTGCAATATGGTAGCGCCGAACTTGCGCACAAACTGGCCATACTGATTGTAGATCTGGATCTGGTGCGTCGGCGAACGTTCGGTGACGATGATGTCGCCCGAATTGCGTACGACCGCCACGCGATTCGGATAGAGCAGCTGCGAGTCACGTTTGCCGCACTCGCCAAACTGGAACTTGAAGCGTCCCTCCTTGTCGAAGATCTGAATGCGATGATTGTTCGTATCGGCCACGATGATGTCGTTCTGTGCGTTGACAGCCACACCGCTCGGCTCCGTAAACTGGCCCTCCATCACGCCAAACTCACCGAACTTACAATGATAGATCATCTTCTGGCGCTTGATCTGCGACTTGGGTGGATAGATGGAGGCCGACAGCAGTTTGTTGGTCAGATCCAGCAGAGATTCGCTGCTAACGGCGCTGTTGTTGCTGCTCCCATTCAGCTGCACCGACGACAGACTGGCAAAGGCATCGACAACAGCGGAGCCGCTGCTGCTGCTGCTGTTCGTGTTGCCACCATTGTTGCCACCGCCAATCGCTGCTGCTGCTGCCGACGATGTGTTGAAGAGATTGTCGCTGCCGCCGTTGCTCCACTTCTCGTACGGATTGTAGTGCGACATGCTGCTGGCGCGCTTGGGCAGCAGTTCGCCAAAGTGCTGCAGATCGTTCAGATTGCGTTCGCGGCCGCCCAGCATTAAGCCATTTGTGAAGTTGTTGCTGCCATTGCTGGTGCTGTCGAGCAGGCTGCCCAGTCCCAGGCCCGGCAGCAACTGTTGCTGCTGCAGCTGCAAGTGTTGCTGTTGCTGCTGCTGCTGTTGCTGCTGCTGATGGTGATGGCTGCCGGCGCTGCTGGCGCTACTGTTGCTCGCACTCTGCGTGGGCCTCGCAATTGGCGGCTGTTTGCCACCATGAGCATGACCACTGTGACCATTGTTGTGAGCACTGTGAGCGTGATTGGGATTGTGATTGTGATTGTGACTGTGACTGTGAGTGAGATGATTGTGCGCCAGACTCAAGCTCGTTTCGTTGCAGCTGTTGCTGTTGCTGCTGCTGCTGTTGCCATTGCCATTGCTGGCGCGTATGTAGCCAAAGGTGTTGCGCACACCGGCCTGTATCGACTGATAGTTGGACATGAACTCCAGCTCGAACGGCAGCTGCATGTCCTGCACACCCGTCTGCAGCTGCTGTTCGAGTGTCTTGCGCAGCAGCAGCGCCTCGGCCAGCAGCGGCGATTGGAGGCCGCTTGTGGGCGAACGCTCGACCGCCTCGCAGGCGGACAGGCCCTTGTCAATGATGTCCTTGGAGCGCTGCAGCCAGCCGGCATTGCTAGTGACCTTGGCCGAATAGAGCGTTTCCAGCTCCTTGAGCAGCTCCGATTTGCGCTCGTCCAGCATGGAGGCGAAAAACTGATGCGTCTCATTGAGCTCGTTGTGCGCCTTCTGATACTGCAGCTTCACCTTGGTCACATTCTGTTCGGCACTGCTGGCAATGGTCACAATTTCGGTTATCTTGCCGCGCATATCGGCCAGCAGTGTATGCAACGCTGCCTCATTGCCATTTGTGGCGATTGTTGTTGTTGTTGGCGCTTGTGTTGCGGCCACTGTTGCTGGCGACTGCACATTCTCCAGCTCATGCAGTCCGCTGGAGTGCTCCAGGACAATGCACTCCTTGCACACCAGCGTGCAGCAGGTGCGGCAGCTGAACTTTAACAGCTCATGCTTGTGGCGTGCACAGAAAAGTTGTCGCTGCTGCTGCTGCTGTTGTTGCTGCTGCTGCTGCTGCTGCAAGTGTGTTGCATAGAGCGTGTCGTGTTGCTCCTGCGAGTTGTTAGCTGCTGCTGCTGCGGCCAGCACTATTTTCGATAGCTGCGACATGGGCTGTTGTGTTTCGGTCAACTGTGATTGCTGCTGCTGCTGCTGTTGTTGTTGCTGCTGTTGCTGCTGCTGCTGCAGCATCATTGTCAGCGAGCTGGCATATTTGAAATCGCTCGAAGCAGGATTGTTGCTGCTGTTGTTGCTGTTGCTGCTGCTGCCGCTGTTGCTGCCCATGATGTTGCCCGTCGCCTCGAAGCCCTTGATCGAGCAAACGTTGTGACCGTTGAAGCAGTGCATAAATTCGTGTGCAGTCACACAGTTGGCGCACAAATAGCTCTGGCAATCGAAGCATTTGGCCACCGCATCGCTGCATTTGCTTTTGCAAGCGGTGCAGCGGGCTGGCGACAAACTGTTGTTGCTGTTGTTGCTGTTGCTGCTGCTGCTGCTGCCTTTGCCGGCGCCGACAACCAAGCTGCTGATGGTGTTGTTGCTGCTGCTGTTGTTGTTGCTGCTGCTGCTGTTGCTGCTGGGCAAATTGCTGCCAATGACGCCGGGCCCGTTGCTGGTCACATTGTTGCCGCTGATGACGCTGCTGCTGGTGCTGCCGCAGCCGCTGAGACCGCTGGTCGAGGAGCTGGACGATGATGAGGATGATGAGGACGATGACGACGACGAGGAGCAGGAGGATGAGCTGGCCGATGAGCTAGACGACACCGAGGCCGATATCGGATGATGCCCATTGATGACGCTCACATCCTGGCGCACCTTAACGCTCACTTGACTGCCAGCCAAAGTGTACTCATCGCTGCAGATCGCCGAATCGCTGGCCGGCGGTGATGAGCCGCTCAGTGTCAGCGGCGAGTCGGACAGATAGCCGGCATGCTCGTAGGATTCAATCGAGTTGGCGCCACGCATGGAGTCCAGCGATGGTGTCGGCGAAGACGCCATCCTTCTCTCTCTCTCTCTCTCTGTGTGTGTGTGCTTGTTTGCTCTGACTGCGTCTCTCTCTCTCTCTCTCTCTCTCTGTTTGGGGCTGATAACAAACACCTGTATAGCAAAAATAAAACAGATAGATAGATAAGGTAAATAATAATGCCTTGAAAAGTGATATAAAACAATATGTACATTCAGTCTATTCTTGCCTTCAGATTTCCCTTGCCTAAGTCCTAATAACTAAGCTTGAAATTATCACTCTAGAATCTATCTATAATATATAACTAAAATAAGTCTCGAACTAAATTTCACACATGGCAACCAAAACCAAACTACAAAACTTTCTCTAATGTACATTAAACAAATGAATAAATAAGCATTTTTATGGCAACATTATTATTACACATTTCCATTCAATTAATTTGATTGAATTTCACAAGAGTAGACCAAATACGTTTTGTTATTTAGTTGTCAGGTGCATGGTGCTCATGGGTCTTTTACTACCCTACTCCCGAGTCCTTCGTACTCCTGCTCCTGCTCCTGCTCCTAATCCTACTCCTGCCACCACTTGCTTTTCTTTTGTGTGAGTCAGCAAACTATTTTTTTTGTTGGATCCCTTTTCAAAAATATGATTCACCTTCTGTGTTTAACATAATTTTGCGTTAATTGTGCCGCTGTAATCCCCATGTCACGCCATAGAATAGAAGTGACCCCTTAAAGGATGTTTCGTTTGTTGTTTTTATACCCTGAACCCATTAAAAATGGGTAAAAAGGGTATTATGGTTGTGTGCAAAAGTATGTAACAGGCATAAGGAAGCATCTCCGACCATATATAGTATATATATTCTTGATCAGAATCAACAGCCGAGTCGATCTAGCCATGTCCGTCTGTCCGTCCGTCTGTCTGTCCGTCTGTCTATCCGTCTGTTCGTCTGTATGAACATGCAGATATCAGAGACTACAAGAGCTAGAGACTTCATATTTGAAATATAAGTTCTCGTAGTCCCGGGACAGTACAAGTTTGTTTCATTTTATCGATAACTCGTCCCGTTTCAAAGATATCGATAAATTCCAATGTTTTTTGGCCATAACTTGAAAGTTATAAGAGCTCCAAATTGGGCATGTATAATCTCGAATATCATACACATATTACAATTATTTCACTTTTTGGATACCACAAATGTTGAAAAAACGCATTTTTGAAGTTATGACCTTGCAATTATGTTTGGTCACACATTTTATAGGCAATGTTATGTCCTAAAAATTTCAGAAAGATCGGACAATAAACACAGAAGTTTTTTAAGATTTTACTTTCCATTGTGTGGGGCTCGGTGAAAAGCAAGCTAACTGCTTAAACCGCTTGCACTGCTTGAGCTGCAGCATGTGTGTGTTTAGATTAGTATGCATGATTGTAAGGACTGGGTACAGGGTATCTCCTAGTCAGGCACTACCGACTAGAGCACTCTTAGTTGTTTTTTTTGTGTTTGCCCACATTTGCCAAATGAAAACAAAGTGCTTTTTAACGCAATTCGAGGCTGTAACCCCCGCAAAGAGTGAGTGTTGTGTCTCCCCTTCCGTGTCATTTGTAGTCCTAGCAATTTCCCCATTTCCCTTCAACTGCCAACGACTTCAGCCATCAACAGGAAATGCAATAAGCGCACGCACAACGGGTCCTTAGCCTGAACTACTTGCCGCCGGCAAATAAGAAGGGTGCAAATACACACACACACACTCAGACTCACACACACTCAGACAAACACTCACACACACACTCAGACACACACACACACACACACACACACACACACACACACAATCCCTCGCAGGCAAGCAAAGTAAACAAGCGATGCGGAACTTTTCTAGATTTCCATTTCCAGCAGCAGCAGCACACACACACACACACACACACACACACACACACACACGCACACACACACGCACACACACACACACACACACACACACACACAGAACATCCGTCAACAAAAGCGTCCCCGTCGCAAGAAGTTGGAAGTGAAAGCAAAAACGCCAAAGCTAAACCGAAAAAAAATTAACGTAACGAAAATCAACCCTCGAAAAAAGGCGACCAGTGAAGCGGTAAAGCAACAAAGCGCGCCCCAAAAACACTAGGAGAGGGGGCGGAGCATTGGGGGGGGGGGGGTGTGCAACTGTCTAGACTGAATGTATGTGTACATTTATCACAAACACACACACCACACACAATGAGTTCGTAAAAGGCATTGACTTACCGTTATTGTTGTATTTTGTTTTAAACGTTATTTGTTTTCTGGTTTCTTCTTATTTGTTATTTTTGTCTGTTTTTGTGTTTGTTTTTGTTTTTGCATTCACTTTTAATGCTGTCCGAATAGAAATGCTGCCAATTAGGCGATAAATGGTCCTTGCTGTTGCTGTTGTTGTTGTTCTTGTGGTTATATGTGGCACTTCCTCTCGTTGCTGTTGCTGTTGTTGTTGTCGTCTGTGCAGCGGTAACAAGTTGAATATTTTTGTATCATACTTTTCGGCTGCTGCCAATTTGTTGCTTGCCAATTTTCAGTTTGCGTTGCGCGCACAAAATGCTGCAATGGAAAAAACGGCAAACGTTTTAGTACACCATTTACAATATAAATATATTTGTATTTAACTATTATTGTGTTATGTTATGTTATACATTATAATAAGCAGCAAAGTTAATTGTTGTTAATTGCCTATTGCACTTTTCACTGTGTGAATTCATAAAAAGCAAACGCCGACGGAAGGACAATGAAAACGCGACGCGTTTGCGACGCAGCTCCCTGCAAAACTAAACTTTGCGCATTATTCAGCGACCCGGGTAAAGCAAATGCTGTCGACGTCGACGTCGACGTCGCTGCTGCAAAGAGAGTGCATGTGTGTGTGTGTGTGCGTGCGTGTGTGTGTCTGCATGTCCTTTAACCAGACAGCAGCACAAAATGCAACGCGCTGCACACTTTGCAGTGGCTGGGCGCAAAAATGAAGGTGGCTCAAAACAAAATAATTCCCAAGTACACGTCCAAACAACAACCACACAGGTTAAAGAAAAATCAATATTCATATTTACAAATACACACATAAACACGAAGTAAAGAGCATGCGTGTGCAAGTGTGTGTGTGCGAGAGCGAGCGAGATGACGCATGAAATGCCGAACTGTTGAATGCCGGCCCAAACCGGTCGAAAAGTATATATTTTGCAGCCCCCGCAGCACACACACACACAGAGCAACCCCTAAAACAATATGGCGTCGGCCACTCACCCACTCATACCCAACGTAACAAAAAGCAACAATTTTCCATGCGCTACAGGTTGCGAGAGAGAGAGAGTTGCGAAATGTAACAGGAAGCAAAATAGCAAAACGATAAACCGATAACACAAGCGCGTGCTCTCTCTCGCTCTCTCTTTCTCTCTCTGCTCTGCGCATGTTTTCGCATTTTGGGCAACGACAACGACCGCAAAAGCAATAACAACAAAATGCGCTCTCAGTTATTGCAGCTGCTGCTTCTTCTAATGCTGAGTGGGCGAGCAGCATACAATTGTTTCGCCCTTGTTCGCCGCTGCCGCCGCCGCCGGACCCAGAACTTTCGCGTCGAATTCGAGCAGCAACGGCGAGCAGCGAGCAGCGAACGCCGCACCGGTTGCAGCAGCGCACAGGAGAAGTTCTACATCTTCTCTTAGCATGCTGTTTTGTTCGTTCTTCTTGTTGTTGTTGTTGCCTGTCACACACACACACACACACACAGTGCATGGAATTTGCTAGCAATGAAACGCAGACAGCGCAAGCAATGCACACAAATACATACATTCATACATATGTAACGTGTGTAACTACACTGTAAAATATCTCTGCATATGCATGTATGCAGACAAAATAGCCAGACGCTAAACATATTTACACATGCATGGAATAATTACATTTGCATACACACATACATTCACATATGTACATGCATGTGCAGGTAGCGTGCAGCATTTTGTCAGCGTTGCCAACTGTTGCAAATAAAGCCAAATTTTGATTAGATGAATGAATGAACAAATGAAATCTGTATACTAATAACAAATGGGCAAACATGCACGAAAATTTAGTGCGACTTCTTGACTTCTTATCAGCATTCTGAAAAGGCCATATTTCTTAAGCTGCTTTGTACAATACAAAAAATATTTAATAAATAATAAAACATATAAATAATTTCATCACATTGAGCATTTGTTGTTGGTAAACATTTCTTACAACTTTAGCCCCCACAAAGGGCTTTAAGAATACGACATTTAATTGGCACACATTTCAAATCAAGTAAAAGAAAATGGAAATCGATCGTAAATTTTGTATAAATACAGTGCTGACTCAATATGTGTACATAGATGTTCGTTTTTGACAACAATTTCAACCGGTTGCTTGATAATAAACGTATTGCGTGACACAACAACAACAACAATAATATAAATAATAATAATAGCAACATCGGTAATAACAGTAGTTTCTATTTAGACGCCTATGACAGCAACATATCCAAACGAAAAAGTCTACTAAATAACTAATTGATAGTGTGAGCCGAACTGGCCAAGTGATTAGATTAGCAAATTGGGTTTTGTTTCCTATCACATACAGGGCATATGGATTGTATATTATCATGACATAGATACATATCACTGAGTGTCTTCCAACCGATCGAAAGAGGGGGGCGCGCTTCATGTCTATGCCATATGTTTCGTCTTTGGACTGATGAGAAACATGTCCATAAGTATGTACATATGTATGTATGTACATCGAACGAAATTCCAGAGGGTCGCTGTAAAAGTGTTTAAAAATAGCCGCTAATAATAATCCGGCTGGCAGTGCACTGCACTCGGGGGTCATCGTAAGTTCAACTAAGCAGCAGCGGGTGGATGTAAGGGGGGGGGGGGCGTGGCAGCAAAAGGGGTTGCATAGTGTTCTGCGCAGTGTGCGTTCTAGTAGAATGGGAACAAACTGCGCAGGCATTACTAATGCAAAAAAAAACAATTTGTAAAAGATTATTAATTTCATGGCTGAAAAGTGCTCGGAGCAAAAACGAAAGAAAGAATAACAGACGAAAGCAAAGAGGGGAGTAGTAGTCGAAGAAGAAGAACAGCCAGCAGCCAAGCACATCACACAGCAGCAACAGCAACAACAACAACAACACAAATAATATCAAGTTCAGGGCACAACAAAATGTGCCGTGGAATGTGTGCGAGGCAACAACAGTTTTGCATACAATGATAAAGCGTAACAGCCAAAAGGAAGCCAGCAGCAGCAGCGGCTCTCTGGAAAATACCAAAATGCAAAAATGCATTTAGAGTTCGTTTTGTTTCGTTTTCGCATGCACACACACACACACACACACAGCAGAAATGGGCTGCAGTACAAGAAACAAACGTTCCAATTCCTAACGTTCCCTTCTGTCCACTTTGGGGTTGCAGTCGTCGCAGCAGCAGAGTTCAATGGTACCCAGCGGCAACAACCACAACAAAGCCAAAGAGCATGACACAGACGAACACACAAAATAGAAGCCCAGCGCAAAGCGCAAGCCGTAAAACAGAACAAAGCATGCGAAATTTGCGACGAAGAAAATCGTTTACCTGCGCCATCGTTTCTAAACGGGCTGCAGCTGCAGATACATACATACAGACAAATGAACGGCTCTGTGTGTGTGTGTGTGTGTTTTTGTTCCTAGAGTCATGGACGTGGCCATCGCGACAAAGGTACCGACCGACCGACCGACAGCCTGCCTGCCAGTCTGAATGGAATGGAATGGCAGATTGCACGACCCGGGTTCGATGCAAATTTGTATTTGCCATTTTTCTCTTGAATTTGAAATATATATGTATGTACATCGTCTGAGCTGCTCCAACCTCCTTGCCCCCCATCCCAAGCAACCCCTTATCGCAACAGATGTCGCGGGCGCTATGCGTCAGCAGCAAGCGACCCCCAAAGCAGCAGCTGCCGCTGCTGAATGAAATTCACTCGACGACGGCGGCGCATTTTATTGAACCAGAAGAAGACAATGGGGCTAAGCAAGCGCAGGGAGTCAGTCGAGTTGTTTTTATTGTTGTAGGAGACGACGATGACGGCGACAAAAACGACAAAGAATGGCAGACAACAAGAACAACGAAAACAGCAACAACACACAGTCAGCATCCAATTTAGCCACAGCCAGACAAATGCTGCTTCTTTTGCCTTTGCCTGTTCTTACAAACTCCTCTGCCTCTCTCTCTCTCTCTCGCCCTGCCCTATCGGCAGGTCAGCGCCGCACTTTTTACACCCCGTCTTTTTGCATACAGTCAGTCTCATAAAATAATTAGAAATGCCAGCAAATATATATTTACATATATCACATACAAATATATGTATAAGGCATATTATGTTTGTGCTTTAAATGTATGCTGCATTTAGCGCATATGAATTGAAAATGTTGCATTCTTGTTTTTGCAAGGCAACTTGCAGTCGTGCACTCTCGCGTCTGTTGCAATTCTTACTCGTTTTCTTTCTTACTGCGCTTTGTAGTGTCTGTGGCGTCTGTGTGTGTGTGTGTGTATGTATTGTGAGACTATCCTGTTAATGTTAATGCGAGCTAAGTGCGCCTGCTGTTGTCCTCCTGCTCCTGCTCAACATTGGCGTTCTGGCACAGAGTGCCTGCTCCCTCCCACGTATACAGTGCGAGTTATAAAATTGTGCACGGCTAATGGGATGCAACCGAAAACCGCAACGAATAAATCATATTTCACATCTGTAGTTTGCCCCTTCTGTCATCCAATCAAATGATACGTGTCTCTTGGCTCGTTTACGTGTAAACTTTTGATACTTACTATCTACTTACTATCTACTTTAACATTTTCAATTAGAGTTGTACCAATTTTCGTTATGTGTGTACAGTACGATGCATATATGCATGTGTGCACACAGTATACTATGTATCTTACTTTATCTATTACGTGGAACTCTCGACCCAGAGCCAAGTAGCTAAACAAGCGCGCCAAGCGCAACTTCTTGATAATGAAAAATAGTATACGAAATTGGTACACACACACACACAACACAGAGAGAGATTGGGAACGAGAACGGAAAGTGTGTTGCAAAGCAGCAAAAATACAGAAATATGTAATATAAAGCCTTAAGCATGTTACGAAAGAGTAATATGCATACAAATGTTCAGACGTCCACAAATATGAAGCGTGATATATACTTTTTAATTTGTTCCAAGAACTCGACAAAAATTAACCATCGATGTGAATCAGTTATCCAAATTTGTATACATATGGAATATTTATCATTAAGTTGATTCCATAATTAAATGAACTCAGCATTTATTGCTCCTAGATATATAGCACATATGATTTATTTGGTCTAGATTCGGAAAAATTTAACTGGATCTTGATTTTATATAGTAAGCAAGTCAAAAATGTACAGCAACAATAATTATTCGAATGATGTTTTTAATGCAGTTGAAGCAGCAGCACTTAAAAGAAAAACAAATCAAATTAGCATTTTATTGTTTGTTTCGCTATTGTATACTATCTATTGATTGACATGAGTGTATTTACATACATACATACATGTGTACACATTTGCAATGCTCATTTTGCATTATTGGGGCGACACTTGTTTGGATCGCAACAAAAGGCGTTCAGATATGAAGCGTGAAACAAGCCACATGGGAATACAATAACTAAATATACAAGTATGTAAACATTTTAAACACGTTTTTCGATTTTTGCTAAACGTAAATAATGAACATACACACACACACACACATACATATACACGCAATCGCTGCTCAAAAGCCCGTTGTATTTTAATGACTTGGAAACCAGCGTGGCTCACACGTCGTCAGTCCGTCAATCCGTCAGTCAGTCCGTCCGTCCGTCAGTCGTCGCTCGCAGCGTGTGAGTAAAGTTAAAGAACACTGCCGTAACGTTGTTGTTGTTGTGTTTTTTTTCTCGAAATATGTACACACAAGAACAAGAAACAGAGCGAGATAGAGCGATCGAGAGTAAAACAGCAACAGCAACAACAACAGCTCGATTTTACTCTTCCGCATCGACACTGGCCGTACAAATCTTGATCACTCCGTATTTATACAGTTGCTGCCAAACAAATAGGCACAGCAGCAAGGTCGCGCCCCCCGAAAAGGTTGTCGCACCTTTCGCTGATTATTTTCGACTGCGAATTGAAATTAAAAACTTGAACATGTGTACACACTTGTTATTATTATTTCAATTAATCGCATTTGTTTGTTGATCAACAATAAGGTAGAAATTATCCGTGCGTTTTGATAACAGACACAGTGGGCGGGGCGATTAACTGAACCCACACAAGGGCAAAAGCCACACGACGAGTTATTCTTGAACCACTAATGATCGCTTTATATGGAAATCATTATTCAACTGCTGATACTTTTAATCAACTCTTCAGAAATCACAAATGAACGAAGCGCAGATAAATGCTATTCAAATCTTGTATTTCTTTGTTGTTGTCAAATGTTGTAAGTGCATTTTAGTTGTATATATGTTTATAGCTATCAAATATTTATAACATTAGAACTTTCGGACTAACTTTATTCGTGATTTGTGTTTGTGAATTTTAAAAGTAGCTTCAATTGGCAAATTTGTTTCAATTACAATAATGTATACTGCTTTTTTTTTAATACTGACAATACTATTTTCAAATCCGAGTCTATAAATTGTGTTCATAGTAGAAGAAGAATACGATTGAACTGCGTATATAATATTAATTATTGGCTTGTCTGTTAACTTTAACACAAAGATATTCTTAGATTTATTTAGCTTGTATATTTTAAAGCCATGCCACTTGTCAAAACTTGTTTATCTTTAGGCACTGACTAATTTATACACTGGACATACATTTACAGATGTGACTGTAGGCAGGAGGCCGCCCCGAAAGAAAATGAGATAATAATAACAAAAAATGTGTAAACGTTAAATGCAAACAGCAGCAACACAAAACGCGCGGAAAAAGAACAAACACAATGTAAAGCAAAGCAAAGCTAAAAAGCAAGACGTTTAGATATTATTGTTGCTGCTGCTGCTGCTGTTGTTGTTGTCGACTGCATTGCGCCGTATCCGTATTCCAACAACAAACAAATACATGCATAGCGAGAGCAAGTGAAGCGGCGCACTCGTAGACAAATAAAACGTTAAAGGCGAGCAGGAAAAAAGGCAACATTACAAACACAAGCAAACGTATACATGCACACAAATACAACACACACACACACACAAACGAGACAGCCACGCACTCACGTACCACGTACTCAGCGCGCTGATTCTAAACAAGTTGATGAACTCTGCGACGCCGACGCCGCCGCTGCTGCTGCTATTTCTGCTGCTGCTATTGCTATTGCTGTGCTGCTTGTGTTGGCGTCGCTTGGCGTGTGTGTAGAGGAACAGGAAAAACAGTTTTCATACGTATGTATGTATGTACATATATGTATGTATGTATGTACATATATGTATGTGCATGTACATAGAAGCGGTGCGCTGCACTTTTATTTATTTATTTTCCACTATTATTAATATTTTTTGTTATTGCTTTTTTGCATTTGCAAACTCACACATACATTGAGAATGTACAAGAACAGTTGTTGGTTGAAAAACGTACGACGCAGCGCGACGGTTGAGGTTGATGATGGACGAGACGAGACGAGACGACAACGGAACACAACGAGGACGACGGCGGAACACAACGAGGAACACGTTGTTTATGCGGCGAGCGCAAAGAACTGAATGAGAATGAGTAAACATAGAAGAATTTTACAAGAAACAAGCGACGGCGTGGAACAGTCGATATGCAATGAAACGGAATCGAACGAAACGTAACGGAACGCAACGAAACAACGCCAAGCCAAAAACAAAAAAAAAACTCACACAACCAGTTCGGCGGCGCGCACAAAACAGATACAAAGAACGCGCAGCGGCAGCATGGTAGCAAAATCTAGTTTGGGGGTCCCACAGCACAGCGCAAAATGCTCAATGCGCAACGAAATGGCAAATGGAACGTATGTATGTACATGTGGAATGTATTGTACATAGGCCAGCAACGACTGCGCTGCCACCGATGAGACTGACCTCTGACAACCTCCTACACACACACACACACACATACAGCACAGTGACAGAAGTACAAGAGTGAGAAGCAGCCAGAACAAACATAAATTGCGAGAGGGAGCAGTGCACTCATTGCTGCAGGAAGTCTGTATGTGTATATGCAGGGAAGTGAGAAAGAGAGAAAGAGATATAGAGAGAACGCGAGTGGGAGTGAACGAGTTGCAAAAGAAAGATGCTGGGAAAAAAATGCTTGAACTGTATTAATTTGCAAAAACTTAGATGCAAATGTAATTGTTTGCACTCTCTATTTGATTGTTTTTTCAAAGCATATTCTAACTGCTTTGCTAATCGATCAATATTCCCATATCGGATGATTGACACTTTTACAACAGTAACAACAACAACAGCAACAGCAACCAGAGAAAAACTCAACTCAGATGTATGTATGTATGTATGTGTGTGTATGTGTGTAAAGAACCAGAGAAAGAGTAGACAGGTAAAAGATAATTTGCTGCCTGCTGCTTTTCAGTTAAATGTGCTATTTGTTGTTGGCATGTATACAGCTCTTTATGGTTAAAGCAACAACAATAAGCGATCAGATTTATACGTACATATGTGTGTGTGTGTGTGTATACACTTATTAGTCGCTACGCGCTGATGCAATAGGAAAAATGTAAAAGTCTGCGCAGCAGCAGCGGACGAACGCTTGCGTCATGTGCGTTAAGCAAGCTTAAGAATAGCGCGCAGCGGCAGCGCACAATAAACCAGTCTAGAAACGAGCGCGCTTGGCTACAATACACACACACACACATACACGACTGTACGTATGTATATACATAATTATGTTGCGTATGTGTGCACGCGTGTGTGTGAGTTTGCTGGCAACTAAAAGGGCCTTAAACTTTGTTAAAAGTCAAGGTCAGTGATTTCTTGTGCGCTTTGGCCAACGTTGCCAACTTTGATTGAGTCTGCGCTGCGTATACATACATACATACATACATATGTACGTGCATACTTGCAAACAAGTGTGCGTGTGTGTGACTCACACAGGAGTTGGCAACGCTGGTCTTCAGTTTGTCGGCTGGATTCCAAGAATTATGGGTTCAACTGTTGTCTGTGCGTATGGGTGTGTGTGTGTGTGTCTGTGTGTGTGCATCGTCACTGGAAACAAGTGGAAAACGGCACACGGGATCGAGAGATGTGAACGTCTTGTTTCATTTTCGAGCTTAAGCTTCTGTGATCGATCTGCCTGCCTGCCTTGCCCGACTGTCCTTGCAAGCGGTTCATGAACCGTACAATGACGAACGACGAGACGTCGAACGTGCCAAAGTAACAAAAAAATCGAAGAAAAAATAAGAGGCGAGGCGAGGCGAGGCAACAGCATCAAAGAGGGCGCAAAAAAGATGGCCAAGCATTGAAATATTTATGCTATTGGCAAATGCAAGCAACAACAACAAGAGCTCAAGTCTGGCTATGTGTATATGTACATAGATAAGTAGGTAAATTGGACACAGAAGTCGTTGCATTCTTTGAATTAGTCAGCCCTAACCTCAAAACAGTTTTATTGCCATATTGACAGACAATTCAATCGAGCGCGCGCACGCTCATTAAACACAGCCAGCCAATTAAACGCCGGTTCAGCTTCATTCGGTTCACAGGCAGAGGAGTGAGCGAGAGAGCCTGCTAAATGCAGTCCCTTTTGGCAGCTGTCATTGACGCAAAGGCAGCCAGATGTTAGCTCGTCGCAACAGGGTAACCCAACCCAAAAACCATCAAAACAACAAAAATGCAGGCCATGCACACACACACACACACACATGCATATGCATGTGTTTTTGTTATGGCTCTTTCAATAATTTTTGGAGGAGAAAAAAGTGACACTTGAAACCGGAAATTAGGCAGCATGTACCCAATAATGCAGCTGTCGTGCGCTCTTTCTCTCTGCCTCTTTCATCCTTTTGCTCTCAGGTGTGTGTGTGTGTGCTGAGAGCAAAGCCGCTCTCTGAGAGGCCACTTAATAGCCGGAAGCGACAACAACAACAACAACAGAAAGCTCAAGGGAGCTTTACTGCCCGAGGGAGCGACTCTTGTGATCGATTGTTAAATTCTTTTTTTTTAACAATGCTGTGCGATTATGAGAGTGTTCGACTGAGCAGGGCACTTTTGTATTTTTCGTATTTCTCGCTTGATTGCGTAATAATACAGTCATAAATATACACATATATATATATGTATTTAACTACAGCTGTTAATTGCCGCCAAAAAAACAACCCTTTAAAATTGCACAATGTAAATTGCTGGTTGACTTGGGGCTCTCAAATATTATCAGTAGTAGGTCAGGACTTTAGAAAATTCATTAACCTGCAATAGAAGACATGCAAAAAAAAACAAGTAAGAGTGCTCTAGTCGGGAGTGCCCGACTATGAGTTACCCTGAACCCAGTACTAGCAAAAATTCATACTAATCTATCAGTGTGTATACACACAAACACACACATGCTGCAAGCAGTGCAAGCGGTTTAAGCAGTTAGCTTGCTCTAACATCTTAAATAACTTCTGTGTTTATTGTCCGATCTTTCTAAAATTTGTAGGACACAACATTGGCTATAAAATGTGTGACCAAACCAAATTGCAAGGTCAAAAAGTGAAATATTTGTAACATGTGTGTGCTATTTGAGATTATACATGCAAAATTTGGGGCCTCTAGCTCTTAAAACTTGCAAGTTATGGCTCCAAAACGCTACTCTGCAATCGAAATGTATCGATAACTGTTTAACGGGATGAGTTATCGATAAAATGAAACAAACTTGTTCTGTCCCGGGACTAGGACTTATTTTCCAAATATGAAGTCTCTAGCTCTTGTAGTCTCTCATATCCGCGTGTTCATACAGACGGACGGACAGACAGACGGTCACGGCTAGATCGACTCGGCTGTTGATACTGATCAAGAATATATATACTTTATATGGTCGGAGATGCTTCGTTATGCCTGTTACATACTTTTGCACAACTCCATAACACCCTTTTTACCCATTTTTAATGGTATAAAAAAAAACCCAGAATGAGAATTCGATATTATTGGTTTTTTCTTGTTGCTTTAAAATTTTAAGAATTGAATCTGTAATTTCAAACGCTTGTATATGTATGTATATAGTGCACAACAAGCCAGAGAGATGTTCTCGAGTTTTCAACGCCCACGATGATATCCACTTACATTATCGTTAATTAGGGCAGTTTTTTATTGAACCCTGCTGGCCCGCACAAAAAGCTCCCCTTCCCTTTTATATTTCTCTTGTCTTTGGCCTCGCACTGACCTCATATATATGTATATAGGTATATATATGTATATAATTCGCGTTAAACTAATGAGCGTTCCCCAAGTCCGATTGCGAGTCTGAGTTTGAGACATGTGCAGGAAATTTCAATCAGCCTCTCACACACACGTTGAAATCTGAACTTCTGCGGGTGTCTCGGCTTGAACTTGGGTTTCTTATTTTGTATACCCTTGCCGAGGGTATCATATTTGGTTCTCATGAAATGCTTTAACGCTTTCAAGCAGACATCTCCGATACCATTAGGTACATAAATATATATATGCCTTATCGATATCAGCGTCGATATCTTCGAAGACAACTTTTATCTCAACTTTAAAGCTGACTTGCTGAAACTTTGTGCTTTTTAAGATATATATTTTTAGAGACTATAAACCTGGACCACTATATCATAAAGCTGCTATCGATCGAAAGATGATTGCGTGTATGAACCACTTTTTTGTTTGCCTAGGTATCTCAATCAAACTTCAAAAGTTCTCTTTTTTATTACCTTTAAAAAATAACTTTAAACATATATTAAAAAGAAATTACTAACATAGCATTTTAGCCATAATCTATCCGTTTTTGTACAAACTTATATTTTACATTTAAATGCTAGAGGGTATAAAAACTTCGGCATACTGCAGTTAGCTGATCTTGCTAGTTTCTTGTTGTTCCCAGAAACTGTCAGCGAATGTTGCGAAAATTGGTTAAAGGCAAACGGCCACAAAGCGGACAAGAGAGCGACAGACAACAATAATAGAGCACAAAGCAGAACAGAAACCAGTGTTAAAATGACATTAGTTTTGAGACAAGCGCACATACATACATACATACATAGGACAAATACAAATACAAATACAAGCAAACGTTAACAAAACAAAAGTCAACGAACGGCTAAAAATTCACGAACTTGAAAAAAAAGAAGTGGCAACAGCGACGCTGACGTCGACGTCGACGCCGACGCCGGCAGCGATGTCAATAAACCAACTAACCGTCGACCCGTGTTATTATTGTTGTGTTTTTAGTGCGTGTGTAGCGCTTAGAGAGGGTCGCCCATGAATAGCCAAAGCGACAGCAAGAACAACAACTATCAACTATCAAAAGCCCAAAAGCAGTTAAATTTATAAACTTGTTGCTCGCACACAATCATACAGCAAAAGCAGAACGACTACAAAAAGAAATAATAAATTACAAGCGCGAGCTATGAAAATACAACAGCAGCAACAACAACAACAGTATAAACATCATGGTCTGTAAGCTTAGCGAGCGTCGACGTCTTGTGGTGACTGTTGTCCTGTGGTGAAATACGACGCTCTCTTTACATTCTGCACAAGTCGGAAGTCGCGCGCGCTCTCTCTCGCTCGCACTCACTCTTGTGGCGGCACCCGCATCGCATACAAATTTACTTTTGTACGTGAGTTATGATGGATGCGTCTGCTGCTGCTGCTGCTGCTGCTTCTTCTTCTACTTCTTCTTGTTCTTTGTCTACACTTACCGTCGAGTGATTTGGCAGATATTGAATTTCTAGTGTGAAGGACAGAGGACTCTGTCTGAAGATTTATGGCTGCTGCTGCTGTCAGTGTGTGTGTGTGCGTGTGTGTGTGTGTGTTGTGGACTGCAAAGCTCTTAAGTACACGCATTAATTTGAACAAGTCGCAAAATGACAACAAATGCTTTCTCCCGCCTCCACTTCATGTTAATTACATGCCTGCCCTGGAACGAAAAACAAAAAAAATGGAACACTTACATATTTTGGTCTGTCGAAGTTTAAATACTCTTAGCGCTCTAAAATACTCAGTTGTTTGATTTTTGCAAAAAATGTTAAAGTATAAAGAATCACAGGGTGATTCGTTTACGGCTGGAGCAAAATTGAACCATAGAACTAGTAGTGGAACTAGTTGTTTCTGAAAACTGAAGAGCTTGCTGGCAACGGATACTGAACAAAGATATACATATACTATAATACCCTCTCTGGAAGAGTATGAAAAATATACTGAAATTTCACCGTGGGGGGGCTTAGTGGGGTGGCCTTTAAAGCTTCATGCGATGCGATATGTGTGTGTGTGTGTGTGTAAGTGGTGTGAGTGCTATGTGTGTAATTGATGAACGCTGTTAATTATGGGCGGCTCTAACTGTCACTTTAGCTTAATTTCCCAGCTGAACAAAGCCAACTGACAGATGGGGAAGTCCTCTTGCTGCACAAGTTTAGTTTAAGCAGACGATCAAAATAGTGTAAATGCCACTTTAACGTACTAATAGTTTCATTGCAAAATATGAGATAACACAAGCTCGATTATATGTTTATTATGTATAATAAGTTGTAACCCTTTCAGTATACAAATTTAATTAGCACTTCATTTGTATTTATGCAAGATAAAACAAGGGGCAAAGGATTATCTTCGGCGTGCCGAAGATTTTATACTCTTTTCGAACCTTTAGACCATTGTAACTCTGCTAACTGCAGCACTTTCATTAGCTGCGAAAATTGATATCATTTGAATTTAAATTTTCTAGTGAAATATTAAATTTATTTCCAGTTGTATGGCAGCTATAAGATATAGTGGTCCGATCCGGCCGGCTCCGAATAATGTGATGTATGTTTGAATAATAAGTATGTGTGCAAAGTTTTATCGCGATAGCTTTGAGAGCATGGGATTAATGATCAAGACCGACTTCCAGTTGTATGGCAGCTATAAGATATAGTAGTCAGATCCGGTCAACTCCGACCAATGTGCTGCCCCATTGAATAATAAGTGTCTGTGCAAAGTTTCATTGCGATAGCTCAAAAACTGAGGGACTAGTTTGCATACATACAGACAGACAGACGGACAGGCTAGATCAATTTGTATTGTCATTCTAAGCATACAGGCAGTAACTTTTGGGGGTCTCCGACGCTTCCTTCTATGCGTTACAAACTTAATATACTACTTTCTTCGAAAAGAGTATAAACACATTAAGATTGTGTTATTATAATAAACTAATATGCCATAACATCTCAAATATCATTTATATTAATATATGTATATGTAAATAATATGCAATTTCTTAACTTTCTGTTAGACACTAAACAAAACATACATTTATAAAGTGTATAGGAACATTCAGATTTCCAGCAAAATAATTCAGATCGTGCCATTATGAATAATGTGCATTCACAAGCGCCCAAAAACCGTCTAAATGTGGTCCCCGCCCATCCTTCGCATTGAGGCGACTCGACGGACTTTTGGCCGTGCTGCTCTCAGCAGCAGATCTCGCAGCAGTTCAATGCCACAATGATTGCCCACACACAAGTCTCAGAGTTCCAGTTCCAGTTCCAGTTACCATTTCGTTCCTCTGGCATAAAACACCATCGCGCACTGTTTTGCTGTTGTTCTCTCGTGATCTTCAGCGAGGGCGGGTGTGCTGGCGAAGGGGGAGGTGAAGGGGGAGGAGGTGAGAGGAGAGGAGAGCAGGCAGTTAAGCGTCTGTTCTTTTGTTTCAAACCCGTTTATTGGCTCTAGCTCTGCTGCCGATGCCCTGAGAGACTCTGCCTAGGCAGCATTTCAACTTTCAAAAAGACAAAGTCAGCGCCAGGTTATACATAGTACAAATACATATATACTTGCATGTGTGTGTGTGTGTGTGTATATAGCTATGCATGTATAGCAACCCCTCCCCACAACCCCTTTGGCCAAAAATGTGTGTGTGTGTGTGTCTGCGTTTTGGCCTTTTGCTTATTTATTTGCTTTTGAAAACTTTTTTGTTGTTCTTCTTCTTCTTCTGCTATTTGGCGCAATCTCCTCTTTCTTCTTCATCTTCATCATCCACTCCGGCTCAGCGCTTTTATTTTATTTACTTAATGCCGCCCCATTCCCCCAATGCGTTCCATTGTTGTTGCCATTAGATTTTCTATTCTTTTCGGTTCTGTTCTTTCACCTTTGCGTCCGTTTCGCAGTGGAAATTTTGGCAAAAAGGTCAACGTTCATAATTGTTGGAACGCTTTTCAACTATAGTACGTACAACAAGCCAGCGAACCGCGGTCAGTTCCTCCACTAATCATATTCCAAGTATGAGCAACAATTTGTAGCTACCTACATACATATATGTACATACATATATGAGTGCAGTGGCGCACGCAGGTTTTTGCGAAGGGGGCTTAGAAGTCAGCTCAACTTTTGTGGATTCCAATTCAATACACATACAAATAGAATAAGCACATTTATAATGAAAAACCAGCTATTTTACATTTCTTAGTTATGTTTTTAAACAAATCCACATGGAATTTTCAAAGACCCCTCCCAAAATCTCGCCCTGTTTACGCCACTGCAAAATTTGTGTACGCTTCTTTCGACAGATGATTTTCATCGGAAATGGCACTTTTGGGTCGCTTGGCCAATACTTCATTTCCATGGAGTCCGTCGGTGTCGTCCACACCTCCAAAATGAAATGTTTGCTTCGCTGGGCTTTTCGGCTTTTGGGTTTTCCCGTGAAGTCGCCGGCTGCTTCTGCAAAACTTCTGTTTGTGTGAAGTGTTTTGCATATATGCATTAAAAACTGCCCCCCCTGCCCCTGCCCCACCCCCACCCCACACTACCCCCACCATGTGGTTCTTTGAACCCAGCGTTGCCCCATGGGAGCCTCAAGCAGCAGCCTTTACTAATTTTGTCACTTGGGGGTTTCATTTTCTTGAGTTTCTATTTGAACTTAAAGTGCTTGAGCAAAAAGAAGTTCTGAGTCAAATAGTAAAAACCTGAAATTATATTCTTAAGATATAATCATTAATTTTTTGGAAGATATATGCCATTAAAAGTATTCTGGATACAAATGTAAGTCTAATTTGCGAAAAAATTTTGTTTTTGGCAGACTTAACTTTCTAAAAATGAGACAAATTTATGATCATGCATAATTTACTAACAATATATTTTGACTCTAAAAAAAAAAAAAGTTTTTATGTTTTTAGAAAAAACTAGATATAAATGGTATTGATAAGAATTTAGAATTTTAGATTAAAGACGAAAAATTCAACTTTTCTTCTGCATTGACAATTTTAATCAATAGCTTAGACTCTACAAGACGTTTTATATTTGATAAATATACTTACATAATAATATATAATTATATGATTTTTAGTTTCATATATAAACAAACTGAATTGGGCATTATATTTTTGATTTTGACTCAAACTGTTAGCATATTAGCTTACATTAAACCTCACTTTGGCTAAGACCAGCATAATTAATCTATGTGGCAAAGTCATACCAAAAAAAAAATCATTTGCTCTTTGTTTCTCTTTGGTTCTTTCTTTTTCAAAGTATCTTTTTGAGGCTGGATAAACTGGCATTGTACTCTAGGGGCCTCTAGGGCGAACGAACGCGTGTGCGACCCCGAAAGGTCAAAAGGTTTAGTTCTCTAAAGTTCGCTGCACACTGATTACTCTAGAAACGGAAAGCCGCCAGCAACAGGCAATCTCGAGAGGGTGCCGTCAAGCAGACCAAATTGAAACAATTAAATTATGTATGTTATACATATAATTATATCTATGCGAGAGAGAAAGAGAGGGGGGATGAGACACGCCTGCAGCATGAACAAGTAAGAGTGCTCTAGTCGGGAGTGCCCGACTAGGAGATACCCTAAACCCAGTCCTTACAATCATTCGTACTGCTCTAAACACACACATGCTGCAGTACAAGCAGTACAAGCAGTGCAAGCGGTTTAAGCAGTTAGCTTGCTTTTCGCTGATCCCCACACAATGGAAAGTTAAATCTTGAATAACTTCTGTGTTTATTGTCCGATCTTATTGAAATTTTTGGAGCAAGCAATTGTCGATAATATGTGTTACCAAACCAAATTGCAAGGTCGTACCTTCAAAAATGCGTTTTTTTAACTTTTGGGGGGTTTGGGGGGTGGTATCCAAAAAGTGAAATATTTGTTACATGTGTATGCTATTCGAGATTATACATGCCAAATTTGGGGTCTCTAGCTCTTATAACTTTGAAGTTATGTCCCAAAAACGCTGCTCTTAAATCGAAATTTATCGATAACTTTTAAACGGTACGAGTTATCGATCAAATGAAATAAACTTGATCTGTCCCGGGATTAGGAGAACTTATGTTCCAAATATGAAGTCTCTAGCTCTTGTAGTCTCTGATATCTGTGTGTTCATACAGACGGACGGACAGACAGACAGACGGACATGGCTAAATCGACTTGGCTGTTGATACTGATCAAGAATATATATACTTTATATGGTCGGAGATGCTTCCTTATGCCTGTTACATACATTTGCACAAAACCATAATACCCTTTTTACCCATTTTTAATGGGTTCAGGGTATAAAAACCATTAACAAAGCTCGATTTTGGGTTCCGCTATTTGGGGCTTCGACTCTACGTCGTATGCTGATGAACTCGGCCCAACTTACGACTTGCGACTTCTTTTGCGCCCCGATCAGATCACCAACACTGTCAGCAAGCAGTCGGGCCCAAGAGCCAAACGAAGCGAAGCAAGCAGCGGAAAAGAACTCACGAACATTGACCTTCATTAAAGAAGAAGCAACAGTCGACGCAGCAGCAGCAGCAGCAGCACAAAGTTTTAAATCTCTCTCAGTCTCACACTAATTGCGCACTGTTTGTACCCTGTACGCAATGCGTTCATATGCGGGCGTATAAGCTGTAAAAGTATTTGGTATATATGGCGAATTTTATTACAGCTGAATTACAATTGACTGACTAATTTAATTAAAGCTACCTTTTGCATGTATATGAGTGTATTGAGTGTACAAAGTGTAGGAAATCTGAATAATCTGACATGCGTGAGCGCAAATTCAAGATTAAACAAGTGCGGAAGGATTATCTTCGGCGTGCCGAAAATTCTATACTCTTTTCGAACCTTTAGGCAATTTTCACTCCGCCAATTGCACCACTGAAATTGTATACGCTGTACAATATAGTTTTGTCGCGTAACATTTTAGTTGTTGTTTGTTCAAATCCATTGCCAGTTGTATGGCAGCTATAAGATATAGTGGTCCGATCCGGCCGGCTCCGACCAATGTGCTATCCCGTTGAATAATAAGTGTCTGTGCAAAGTTTTATCGCGATAGCTCAAAAACTGAGCGACTAGTTTGCATACAAACAGACAGACAGACAGACGGACATGGCTAGATCAATTTGTTTTGTCATTCTAAGCATACTGGCAGTAACTTTTGGGGGTCTCCGATGCTTCCTTCTACTATTTTCTTCGAAAAGAGTATAAAGATAAAGATATTGAGTGAACAGAGTGTAGGAAATTTCAATAATCTGACATTCGTGAGCAAACATAAATAGTAATGGGACAAACATCATAATATGCCTGTTATTTACACATGTAAGAAAAAATATATATTCTCCATATATTATAGATATATTTTGTATAAGATGTTTGTTTAATTAGGGTAGCAGCCTTTTTTTATGATTCGCAATAGTTATTTCAAGTCATCAGTTATTTGAAATAACAGGGCATCGCAGCGTCGATCAGCGTCGAAGTCAGCATGTGTTTACTTGTGCTCTTCTGCTCATCAATCACCGACACACATACGCAACGATAGTGCGACAGACATACAGACAGACAGGCAGGCGAGCAGAAGACGCTTCCTTTGCATGCCGTCTCGCTCTAGCACTCGTTCGTTGTGCGCCGTTTCTTTCGCTGCAAATAGTAAATAGTCATTTTGCATACGGCAATAAAATCAACGTAATATTATTTAATGCCGGACGGACAGCAGCGTGACATTTTACAACTTGGCTGGCCGGGGAAAACGCCAATTTTTGGCTACATTCACTTTGGGCAGCCGCTGCTGAATCACCCGGTTGTTGTTGTTCTTGTTGTTGTTTTTATTATATTTTGTGGCAGCAAAAGAATAATAAGCAAGCAAAGCCGCACACAAGAATATCTAATATGAAATCAGCAACGGCTGAATAATACAACAAACCAAAACAACAACAACAAAACGTGTTTCTTTCTGTGCGGATCTCATGTACATATGTATGTATGTATGTACATATATACATATATTGTTTTTGGAGAGCCGAGCACTGAGCCGGAGTGTAGAATGTTTGGAGGGGGCGGGAGGCGGAGACTTGGGCGGTTTCTACACACGTTGCGCCGATCAGAGTGATGCCAAAGCGAATTGTGAAATCATTTCTATTTCT
This sequence comes from Drosophila flavopinicola, assembly GCA_035042425.1. Lineage (NCBI taxonomy): Eukaryota > Metazoa > Arthropoda > Insecta > Diptera > Drosophilidae > Drosophila > Drosophila flavopinicola. The sequence continues at coordinate 1,314,630 of JAWNLL010000165.1, forward strand.
AAACAACAACAAGCGGAAGCAACAACAACAACGACAACGACAGCAACAATAGCAGCAACACAATCCAACAAGTAAGAGTGCTCTAGTCGGGAGTGCCCGACTACGAGATACCCTGAACCCAGTCCTTACAATCATTCATACTAATCTAAACACACACATGCTGCAGTACAAGCAGTACAAGCAGTGAAAGCGGTTTAAGCAGTTAGCTTGCTTTTTCGCTGAGCCCCACACAATGGAAAGTTAAATCTTAAATAACTTCTTTGTTTATTGTCCGATCTTATTGAAATTTTTGGGGCAAACAATTGTCAATAATATGTGTGACCAAACCAAATTCCAAGGTCATAACTCCAAAAATGCGTTTTCTGAACTTTTGGGGGTTTGGGGGGTGGTATCCAAAAAGTGAAATATTTGTTACATGTGTATGCTATTCGAGATTATACATGCCGAATTTGGGGCCGCTAGCTTTTATAACTTTGAAGTTATGTCCCAAAAACGCAAGTCTGAAATCGAAATTTATCGATAACTTTTAAACGGTACGAGTTATCGATAAAATGAAATAAACTTGATCTGTCCCGGGACTAGGAGAACTTATGTTCCAAATATGAAGTCTCTACCTCTTGTAGTCTCTGATATCTGTGTGTTCATACAGACAGACAGACGGACAGACGGACAGACGGACAGACGGTCAGACGGTCAGACGGACAGACGGACAGACGGACAGACGGACAGACAGACGGACATGGCTAGATCGACTCGACTGTTGATACTGATCAATAATATATATACTTTATATGGTCGGAGATGCTTCTTTATGCCTGTTACATACTTTTGCACAACTTCATTATACCCTTTTTACCCATTTTTAATGGGTTCAGGGTATAAAAAGCTGAACAAAACAAAAAGAAAAATTCTATACACACATATGCAAAAAAAAAAAATAAATTTTGTACTTGTATTGTGTATTGTACAGTGATTGCTCAGAAAAATGCAAAAAATTCCTTTTCCCGAAATTCTTATCATTGTGAATTCCAACTTAAATGTTTTTTTTTTTTAAATATCTACAGCTTTGTATTAAGAATGGTTGGTTTATTCAATAAAATTTCGATTTTAAGCATTTTTATACTCTTTTCGAAGAAAATAGTATATTAAGTTTGTCCTGAAGTTTGTAACGCATAGAAGGAAGCGTCGGAGACCCCCAAAAGTTACTGCCAGTATGCTTAGAATGACAATACAAATTGATCTAGCCATGTCCGTCTGTCTGTCTGTCTGTATGTATGCAAACTAGTCCCTCAGTTTTTGAGCTATCGCGATAAAACTTTGCATAGGCACTTATTATTCCAGGGGACAGCACATTGGTCGGAGCTGGCCGGATCGGAATACTATATCTTATAGCTGCCATACAACTCGAAGTCGGTTTTGGCCATATATCCCATGTTTTTGAATCTATCGCGATGAAACTTTGCACCGATACTTATTATTCAAAGAGACATCACATTGGTTGGAGCCGGCTGGATCGGATCACTATATCTTATAGCTGCCATACAACTCGAAGTCGGTTTTGGCCATATATCCCATGTTTTTTAATCTATCGCGATGAAACTTTGCACCGATACTTATTATTCAAAGAGACATCACATTGGTTGGAGCCGGCCGGATCGGATCACTATATCTTATAGCTGCTATACAACTGGCAATGAATTAAATATTCTTAGAACAAAAAAAAATGTTACGCGACAAAACGATTTTGTACAGCTTATGAAATTTCAGTGGTGCAGTTGGCAGAGTGAAAATTGCCTATAGGTTCGAAAAGAGTATAAAATCTTCGGCACGCCGAAGATAATCCTTCCCCACTTGTTATATTTGAGTTTGTTTTGTTAAACGTTCATTTATAAATTTAACAACAAGTTGATAAGCCCTGGGAGCAACATTAAAATATATTTCGAATTATTTGAAAATTGTTATTTTATTTCTATGTATTTTTATTAAGTGCAAAATGACTTAAGGTATCAGAAGTTCAACTGTGCTTTATAATAATAATAATAATATAAAAGTGCAAAAACGCGAGTGTTGCAGTTAGCGAGCGTTCACTGTAGTATATTCTGTTGCAGCCGTCTTTGGATTTGGTTTGCTTTTGCTTTGTTTTATCAGCGCAACAAATTTCAAGCGAACTAAATACATATTCTGATAATATTTCTACATAATGCCGCTTAGTAGAGTACTCTAGATTGTTTCAATATGGTTTCTTCTTGCCATTTGTTTTTGTTGTTGTAGCTTTTTGGATCGGCTGCGCCATGTTGTTATTGCTTGATTTGCATTAACAGCTGTCTGGGCTGGCCAAGACTGAAAAAACAACAACAAGAACAACAACAAACACATGACAAAAGCAGCGTGTGAACTTTTTGTGAGCTTAAAGCAGACAGACAAACAGACAGACAAGAGCGCCAAGTGCAAGCAACAAGAAAAGAATAACACACAAAACAAGCGACTGAGAGATGCTTATGTATCTCTATCTCTATCTGTATCTGTATCTGTATGTATCTGTATCTGAGTCTGTAGCTCAGGCCGCAAGATGAGCAACCGAATGGGCATCCAACACATGCTGCGGCTGTTCCAAGAAAAAAAGAGCAACATATAAACTGAGTCAACAGACAGCAGCAAGAAGCAACAAAACATTATGACAACTTTAGGCCAGAAAGTTGGGCCTTCTTCCCAAGTTGTTGTCCTAAGACAGAAATTGACTTTGATTGCGTACTTTAATGTTTTATTTCAAAGTCAAAGAAAAACAAGTAAGAGTGCTCTAGTCGGGAGTGCCCGACTACGAGATACCCTGAACCCAGTCCTTACAATAATTCGTACTACTCTAAACACACACATGCTGCAGTACAAGCAGTACAAGCAGTGCAAGCGGTTTAAGCAGTTAGCTTGCTCTTTCGCTGAGCCCCACACAATGGAAAGTTAAATCTTAAATAACTTCTGTGTTTATTGTCCGATCTTATTGAAATTTTTGGGGCAAGCAATTGTCGATAATATGTGTTACCAAACCAAATTTCAAGGTCGTACCTTCAAAAATGCGTTTTTTTAACTTTTGGGGGGTTTGGGGGGTGGTACTCAAAAAGTGAAGTATTTGTTACATGTGTATGCTATTCGAGATTATACATGCCAAATTTGGGGACTCTAGCTCTTATAACTTTGAAGTTATGTCCCAAAAACGCTAGTCTAAAATCAAAATTTATCGATAAGTTTTGAATGCGACGAGTTATCGATCAAATGAAATAAACTTGATCTGTCCCGGGATTAGGAGAACTTATGTTCCAAATATGAAGTCTCTAGCTCTTGTAGTCTCTGATATCTGTGTGTTCATACAGACGGACGGACAGACAGACAGACGGACATGGCTAGATCGACTCGGCTGTTGATACTGATCAATAATATATATACTTTATATGGTCGGAGATGCTTCCTTATGCCTGTTACATACATTTGCACAAAACCATAATACCCTTTTTACCCATTTTTAATGGGTTCAGGGTATAACAAGTGGCGAAGCATTCTCTTCGGCGTGCCGAAGATTTCATACTCTTTTCGAACCTTTAGACGATTTTCACTCTGCCAACTGCAGCAGTTTCATTAGCTGTGAAAATTTATATCATAGGAATTTTAATTTTTCTTATGAACGATATAGTGGTCTGATCCGGCCAGCTCCAATCAATGTGTTGTCATTTTGAATAATAAGCATATGTGCAAAGTTTCATCGCGAAAGCTTCAAAAATATGGGATTTATGGCCAATACCGACTTCCAGTTGTTTGGCAGCTATAAGATATAGTGGTCCGATCCGGCTGGCTCCGACAAATGTGCTGTCCCTGTGAATAATAAGTGTCTGTGCAAAGTTTTATCGCGATAGCTCAAAAACTGAGCGACTAGTTTGCATACAAACAGACAGACAGACAGACGGACATGGCTAGATCAATTTGTTTTGTCATTCTAAGCATACTGGCAGTAACTTTTGGGATTCTCTGACGCTTCTTTCCATGCGCTACAAACTTCAGCACAAGCTGAATATACTATTTTCTTGGAAAAGAGTATGAACATGCGGAAGCAATAAACATATGTATTTGTTTAGCTGACAACTTAATTATATTTTTATTAACATGCCTATTATTGTTTATTAGCACTTCGTTTGCTTTCGAAATAGGTAAGGAGCGTATAATTTCAGTTGATTTACAAATTAATTGCAGCTAGAGACTACAAATTGTATGAGTTGAGCTTCTAGGGTATTTGCGATTTTTATTTGGGTCATCCCAAGAGCTATAAGAGCTATGAGATAATGCGTTTCGTTTTTCCCAAGCATTTTCGAATTCGCTAGATCTATAAGTCAATAGGATCTTGACCCTAGCTTACCTTATCTATACTATTATTATGTACGCTCTGTGTTAGTGAAATTTGACTTTAAATTTATGTGGCATGAAATATATTTATTAATTTAATTTCGACTAAAAACAGTTCACACAAAATGAATATAAAAAAAAACGAATTTACCAATTTAAAACTGTTTGTAAAACAGGTAAATAATGTTAACCATATACAAAAGTTAATTCACAAATTATATCCTTTTGCACGTATCCTTTATCGACGGCACTCGACTTTGTCTCAAGCAGCCAATTTCCGGTTTGCCTGTCACATAAGACAACAACCTGTTCGAACCCTTACTCTTCCAGCAACTCTACCTAACCGTCCCTCTAGCTTTACAATCGCATTACATTCAAATTTCCCACGAACCCTTACAAACTTACACATTGAAAAACTCACACACACACACACATTGTCTGCCATAAAGATCTATTTACAAGACAGCCGCCCCGTAATGTCCTGTCGGCCACTTTCTCGGACATTCCCATTTACATATTTGTAAAGTAAAGCGTAAAATTCTGCACACACACACACACACATTCATATTCATGAGCTGGCGCCCCCTGTTGTTTCCCAGGCGCAATTCAAAACTGTAAACTACCCCTAAGACCTCCCTATCTAATGACCTTTAATGATGATGATGTTCGGATTGTTGTTGTCGCCGCGAGTCAAGCAAATTACATGGCAAAATGTTCTATGTGAAGTTTAAATAAAGCATTTGCAGAGCTCCAAGACAAAACAGGAAATGTCCGTCTCGACTTTACACAATCTACACATATATATATATGCATATACATATGTATATCTGACCACGCCCATGACGAGGCATTTAGCCAAGTAGCCATAAAAGATATACATAAATAGTATACACAACACATATGTAATATGTTGTATGTGCTGTGGCGGACGTAAAAAAGCACTAAAGTTTTGTACCACTGTGCAATTAAAGCCGTCTTGACTTTATGACATCATAAAGGTGTAATCGAAGCTGCATGAATAGAATATGTCTTTTATGCCATCAAACCCATACATATACAATTATATATGTATATATATATATATATATAAACATAAAAACCCAAGCAAACGAAATTCATAAGGTTTAGGCATACATTCCCTCCCATCCCCATCCCACACCTTTCCGACCTGTTCCTCGCCACTCAGACATATGAAAATCAAATCAACAAGGGTTGCCCCAATGTGCGAGAGGGAGGCTTCTTCTTCTGCTTCTTCTTCTTCTTGCCTCGCGTTGCGTGGGGTCAATGCACAAAAGTGCGTAGAACGTGCCAGCGACGTGAGGGTGACTAGAGAAAGCAAAACCGGTTTCCGGCGTTTTTTTATACTCTTTTCGAAGCAAATAGTATTTTAAGCTTGTGCTGAAGTTTGTAACGCATGGAAAGAAGCGTCGGAGAACCCCAAAAATTACTGCCAGTATGCTTAGAATGACAAAACAAATTGATCTAGCCATGTCATACTTATTATTCAAACATACATCACATTTATCGGAGCCGGCCGGATCGGACCACTATATCTTATAGCTGCCATACAACTGGCAATGAATTTAATATTTTAAAAGAAAATTTAAATTCATATATCAATTTGTACAGCATCTGAAAGTGCTGCAGTTAGCAGAGTGACAATGGTCTTAAGATTCGAAAAGAGTATAAAATCTTCGGCACGCCGAAGATAATCCTTTGCCACTTGTTTTTGGTTCGTTTCGGTTTCGGAATGGTCCATCGCTTTTCGCAAGATGGTGGCGCGAAAGTTTATTGACCCCACCAGACACACACACGCGCACACACACACACACACACACACGTATTGTTTTGGGGGAGGCTGCTGCTGCAGTTGTTCGTCTTCTTCTTGCTGCTGTTGTTGCTGTTGTTGTTGTCAGGCAAACAGCGCCCCAGAGGGTTGATTAGCAACGCCGCCCTCGCTTCGGACGTAAACTTTGCACCACCTTCCTGCCGTTTGGGCATTAATATTATGGCTGACATGACTATTTATTTATTTGCAAGACACTTTTGCACCCCCCACCGCCCCTAATGTCACAATTCGGGGTGGCGGCGGCGGCGGCGGCGGCGTTGGCCAGACAGACGTCTGAAACCGAAAAATAATAAAAGCAAAACCCAAAAAGGATCAAAGCCAGACGTAGTACAAATGTTATAAATTTGTGTTTGCCCTGCGACGGCTGCGGCGAAGCGAACGAGCTGAATTCCACCCCATTGCCAAAAACACAAAGAAGCAACAACAACAACGACAACGGCAGCAGCAGCAGCAGGAAGAACGAACGAGAAGGGCAAAATGCAAGTTGAAAAAGTGGCAGCTGTAAAAGTAAAACAATAAAAGTAGGAAGCAGCAGCAGCAGCAGCAGGCAGGAACCGAAACAGAATCCGGCAATGGCAAAAAAGTGAAACGAAAACGAAATGAAACTGCACACACACACACACACACACACGCATAATTCACATGCATGTGTGTGTGCAGCCGCGGACAGGACATTGCTGCTGGGGTAGCATTTTGTATATTATATACCAGTCGTATGCACGTAGTTAAGCACAACAAATACAAATTGTATGTTGCAAATTATTCAAAACAGTGAAGCGCTTTCACAATCAAACGTTCCGATTTCTTGAATTCCTGCTGCATATTTATCGATAGCACGCGATCAGCAGTGATGCCACTTTAGCCTTTTTTTTAGCATACTTTTGTTTATCGTGTTTTAGCTACTGCTAGTATTTTTAAGCAAAAACACATATTTTAATATTTATTTAATATATACCAATATAGCTAAGTTTTTTAGGCCCTTTTCCCAGTCGATATTTGGCAAGCCTGCTGCTTACCTGTACTGCAACCACCTGGTAATATCGTTTACAGTTTTCCTTTTAAATGCAGCCCTTGAAAATTATTAACAGCAGCAAAGGAGGCCACAATGAAACAAATAAAAGGACTCAGTACACCTACACATGCATGCACACATACCTGATACATACGTGTGTGTGTGTGTGCGCATTCAAGTGTGGCCGTCTGTCTGGCCGATCACTCGTACAGCAACAACAACTGGACGTGATGGTGTTGCCAGACCTTCCCTAGCTCAGATTCTGTTCGGATTGTCATTGTTGTTGCTGTTGTTCTTGTTATTTATGTTGTCTGCTCTCGTCATTTGCTTTTTATGTTGATTTTGGGAATTCTAAAAATGCCGCCTCCTGTCTGCAGCTCTTGCACTAACGATGGACGAACGCCGTTCAATGTCCTCTTCATGTTTGCTTTGCGCTATAGCTACATATACATACATACATATGTATATACATACTTACATATGTATTGTACATATGTATTGCCGTTTCGGATACAGGCTGCTGGGCAGTCTCGACAAACTCCAACTAGCAAGCGGGTAGGGAACGCCAGCAGATGACAGGTTTTTTTTTTTGCTCTTTTCTTTTTGCTTTATTTGTGTTTTATTCGTGGCTGCTGCACAGGATGTTGTCGTGGTCTGTGCCCATAGCCTTGTCTGTGTTGACGCCCGACAGGGTTTTTAGTTTTCATGGTCTGTCCTGCCAGACATAAATAAATATACATACATGCATGTATAAACATATACATATGTACATATATGCATGCATGTATGTATGTACGCACATAAATGTGTCTGTGTATTCATCTGCCTTCCTGTTCCTTTGAGTGCGAACTTTATTTAGTTTCAATTCTGTTCGACAAGAAGAACAAGGGCTGCGATCGCTTTACTGCTCTCGGATCGTTTTTGATCCCCCAACGATATACATATGTACATTCATGTATACATACATACATACATATATGGATTTTTGAAATCATACGTCAGGGATCAAACTACTAAATGTGCAACTGACTGTAAGCCAAGTTAATATCATTGTTTTGACAACTAAGAATATGATACAAACAGCCCGATCAAATAAACATGCCATGTGCGTATGTAAGTACATACATACATATACACACGGCAGCTGTCGCGCTGTACATACATACATACATACATATATTAATATGCACACATACTAGCATTATTTATGTGTGTGTATATGTATATGAATGCAAATGCACTTACAAGCATGCAAAAGGGCGCACAGCATAATGGGGGAAACGAAATGAAAACGGAACGCAGACTAGACCAAATTGCAAATATGTAAGGGGAACGCATGACATTGAGTGAAACACGAAACGGCGCCAAGCGCCATAAAAGCGCTCATTAAAAACTCCGCTATTACAACACACGCTTAAAGTGTGGGTGTGGATCTGGATTGGACACCGGGACGTGAGAAACGTTTTGAGATAACGGAACACGGTTTTGCGTTAGTCACCACCAAAGAGGCCAAAGACAGGCTGCTTTAACAAACAACAGATGTGAGCGACGATGACGACGCCGCCGCTGCCGCCACCACCAACAAATTAGCCGCAGAACATGTAAAAAATAAAAATGGACGCAGAGGCGGCGTAGGGTGGAGAACAGACGGCCTAGCAACTATTAAAGTAATAATATACATACATACATACAAATGTATGTATATATATTTAAATAAAAACAAATAAAAAAGAATAACAGAGTTGAGCGCTGCGAACTGGTCGGTCTTCTAGCATACGCTTCCGCCTTTGCGCACGTTTGGCGTCGGCGTCGGCAGCGCCGCTGCATGAATTTGCATAATTTGATAATGTGTGTGTACACACATCCATACATACACAAATTCATGCATATGTTGTACATGTATTAGCGGGGAGGCGTGTGTTGGGCACAATAAAAAGAAATGCATAAAAAATGACACCTTTTCGGTTAATAAAAATATAAAATGTATTTATGTGTATGTGTTGTACAATAAGCTGATTTGAAGATTTTTTTTTATCATTTGTATCATTTTTTTTTTTGCTGTTTCTGCACAAACCTGTATTTCATTTACAGTCGCTGTGCTTGTTTTTGTTGGTTTGCTGCAGTTTATTTTCGCCGTTTCTTTCTTTATTCCTGTCTGCATTGACGCACAAAATGAAGTGCTGCAAAAAAGTTATGTGCTCGCTCGTTTGTGTTTATTGTTGTTGTAATATCGGGTTTGTTTTTTTTTTTTTTTTTGGAGCAATGCGCAGATGCCGACGTTTACGTTAAATGCATTGCACAAATAATTATGTTTGCAGTTGCAATTTTTTTGCCGCCTCGCTTTGCATATTATGTGCTTTTGTTATTTCTTTTGCCGCCTTTTCTGCTGTATAAGACTTTTTGTTGGTTCCAAACACACGCATACATAAACAAAGACATAAGTACGTATCATATACAGAATACAAACACTCGCGGCACTATACTGTATGCAATATGCTTATGCTTCTGCTCCGTTTGGCTTGGCAAGTTTTGTCACAAGCGTTGAATTACACTAGAAATTGATTATCGTATTGTTGTTGCGCCCTAAATGAACAACAATGCTATGTTTATAAATTCGCAGTGATTCAGTTTCGAGCGCGTTCTCGCTGTCTGTGCAAGAAGAACACGAGTGTTGCAAGACATCGAAAACATAACGAATGTCTGGTATCGATAGCACAGGGTTGCCACGCAACCGATAGGCGCTGTGCACGTTTTGCTGATCAAAACAACCGAGGCACATCTCTTATTTACAATTATTTAATTTTCGACAGAATGGGCGTCTTAGCAGAGGTAAAAGCAGTGTAAATATAAATCATTTGTAAACGTACGATAATTAAGACGCATCTATTAGCTGGCAGGCGATGAGAAAAACGGTGACGGCTCACGCACATTTGTGTTCATCAACGAGGGCCACACGCTTGGCAATGCACTAAAAACGATTATAGCCCGCTATCCGGAAGTTGATTTCTGTGGCTATACGATACCACATCCCACCGAACAGAAGCTACACTTTCGCATACAGTCGCATCGCGAGCGTGCCATAGACTTGCTCAAACGTGGCCTGGAGGACTTGGAAGCACTCTGCGATCACACAATGGAGACGTTTCAGCAAGAGATAAATAGCTTTAATGCCAACGCTGTGGAAAATACTTAATACATTATAATATATTTACTACGAAACAAATGTCGACTCTAGACAACGCTGCGCGCCTTCTTAGGATCGTAGTTGGGCTTGCGGAGATGATGATAATTGGGCAGCACCTTCCGCAAGAAGTCAATCTGCAGCGTTTGTGAGCCCTGCTTCTCAATCGCTTCGCGCTGCAGCGCCTGCTGGCCGTAAACAATTGTATTCTCGGGCAGCAGCTGCATGGTGCGCATCTGAATGCCAGCTCCAATCACACATCCACTTGACACGGTCACTCCTTTGCCCACAAAACACTTGCTCTCAAACACATTCTTGTCGCCGATGCGGGAAGCTTCCACGGTGCAGCCGACCTCAAAGACGTTGTGGCTTCCAATGCTGAGTATGTTGTTGGGATCGTAGCTGGCGCCGTCGGCCAAGCGATGCGCTATCGTCGCATACTCCTCCACAATGCAGTTCTCGCCAATTATGATGGGCCCAGCCTCGGCGATGACTGTTACACTGGGATGTACGACGCAGCCAGCGGAAAAGGTGATGTCACCGCGTATTGTGCTCTCCTCGCATACCACCGATTTCGGCAGTATTTTGATGCTAATCGGTAAAAAAAAGTTTATACTGCTCATGTGTCTACTGTAAATCATAACGTCTTACTTGTTTTCCATAGGCATCGGACAAATTGCAAATACCTTTCCAATTTGTTTACGTGCTTAAATATAACAGGTATCGATTCATCGATATTTGTATTCTCGAGACGGGTCTGTTTTGTTTTGTGGAATTAACAGTCAGTGTTAATAACGACTAAGTTAAAATAAACTATTTACATTTTCGCAAAGAATATGTTCCGAATTTTGCGCTATTATACCAGAAAATTCAGTTGGACATTTAACAACAAATTGATGTGCCTTTTTTTTAGCCAATGAGCAAAACGTTATTAGTTCTCTACTTTATTATTACGCGCCAGCAATGACAGTTCTTAGAAATGTAAAGCTTACTGTTAATGCTTGCTGTTAAAGAACATTTCCCACATTCTATAATATAACAGCACCGCATAGCCATAGCTTGGACGTTGGGATATTTTGGTATATTTTTGTTTTCCAGCTTCGGTCGCACTGGCTGGAATATTGTGTGCTTTTTCGAGCTGATGCAATTCAGGTGCATGCTAAAAATCGGTCGGGCAGGAGTGTTATAAATTTCATCTAAGGTTATAATTGATAAAACAATATGCCTGCGGAACAATTGGCCGAACTAACACTGAGTAAGTTATAAAATGTACATGAGCAGTGTCTACATAAATAATACTAAGCAATGCGGTATTTGAGGCTGTCCACGTTGTCATTTATGTATATATGTATTAGTAATGTATTTACCTATACATCTATGTCTGTGCTTGTATGTGTATCTTATTTGGTTTCCATATTTGTCACAGGTTCGCTCTTCACGTCGGAGAAGCGTGGAAATGACGAATCGGGCGATGGCAGCGAGACCAAGCCATATAAAACCATTTTGCAGGCCATGCGTCATGCCGGCAAGGAGCCCTTCCCCACCATCTATGTGGACAGCAAGGATCCCAATGCCAGCGAAGCTTTCGAGCCGGCTGCAAAATCGCAGCTGAAGAAAATCCAAAAGCTATTCGTGCGCGAGGGAAACAAGAACGCTGATAAGGCGCAGCGTGAGGCCGAGGATGCCGAGAAGCGTCAACAAAATATGGATGAGGCCCGCAAGGTGAAGATTAGCGAGGATCCCAGCTGGCCGGTGGCCCAGAGGATTCGCATCTCAGAGGGCGCGGAGCAGCGCGGTAAGCGTGTTAAAATCTATGGCTGGGTGCATCGTCTGCGCCGACAGGGCAAAGCCTTGATGTTCATCACGCTGCGCGACGGCTCCGGCTTCCTGCAGTGCGTGCTAAATGATCAGCTGTGCCAGACGTACGAGGCGCTCATGCTGAGCACCGAGAGCAGTGTGCTGCTCTATGGCACTTTGAAGCTGGTGCCGGAGGGCAAGACGGCGCCGGGTGGTCACGAGCTGAATGTGGATTATTGGGAGCTGATTGGCTTGGCGCCGCCGGGCGGTGCTGATGCCATATTAAACGAGGAGGCGCATCCCGATGTGCAGCTGGACAACAGGCACATCATGATACGCGGCGAGAACACCTCCAAGGTGCTCAAGATGCGTTCCGTGGTGATGCAGGCGTTCCGCTCGCATTACTTTGAGCGCAGTTATACTGAGGTGACGCCACCAACTCTGGTCCAGACACAAGTCGAGGGTGGCTCCACGCTTTTCAAGATGCAGTACTTCGGGGAGGAGGCCTATCTCACACAGAGCTCCCAGCTGTACTTGGAGACGTGTCTGCCTGCGCTGGGCGATGTCTTTACCATTGCCCAAAGCTATCGCGCTGAGCAGAGTCGTACCCGGCGCCATTTAGCGGAGTATACGCACATTGAGGCCGAGTGTCCGTTCCTCTCGTTTGAGGATCTGCTGGATCGTTTGGAGGATCTGGTCACCGATGTGGTCGATCGCGTCTTGAAGTCGCCTTGGGGTCATCTCGTAAAGGAGCTCAATCCCGACTTCAAGGCGCCTAAAAAGCCATTCAGGCGCATGGAATATTCAGATGCCATCAAATGGCTCAAGGAGAACAATGTGACCAAGGACGATGGCACCTTCTACGAGTTCGGCGAGGACATACCGGAGGCGCCAGAGCGCAAGATGACGGACACCATCAATGAACCGATTCTTTTGATTAAGTTCCCAGCACAGATCAAATCATTCTACATGTCCCGCTGCAAGGAGGATCAGCGTCTCACCGAGAGCGTTGATGTTCTGCTGCCGAATGTGGGAGAGATTGTCGGCGGCTCGATGAGGATCTTCGATAGCGCCGAGCTCCAGAAGGGCTACGAGCGCGAGGGCATCGATCCCAAGCCCTACTACTGGTACACGGATCAGCGTGTCTACGGCACAATGCCCCACGGTGGCTACGGCCTTGGCCTGGAGCGATTCCTCTGCTGGCTGCTCAACCGCTACCACATTCGCGAGGTGTGCCTCTATCCGCGCTTCCTCGACAGATGCAAGCCTTAAGCTTTTGGGCTACTACTTCCTGCCCGCAACTATAACTACAGCATTTACAAATATAAGCAGCTTATGCTTCAAGCTTAAATCCTATATGCACTTACGTATATAGCTAACGAATAAAAATAATATGAAAATATCTGTGACAGAAATACATAATTGAAAGATTCAGAAATTGTTTATGTGCCTGCAAATATGTAAGCTTTATTTATTAATTCTCAGGGCTAGTGTAATACATTTAATTTTCTTATGTCATCCTCTATCCATGGGCGTACTCTGGATCTCGGCTTGATGGAGGGGCCAGCATGGAGGGCCAAAACCGACTTCCAGCTGTGTGGCAGCTATAAGATATAGTGGCCTAATGGCCTAATCCGGATGGTTCCGTCCAATGTGCTTTCCCTTTGAATTATAAGTTCTATACATACAGACAGACAGCCAGACAGAAGGACATGGCCAGATCAATTTGTTTTGTCTTCCTAATCATACTATAGTCAACTTTTAAGGGTCTTGACACTTCTTTCCATGCATTACACATTTCAGCACAAAGTAAATATGGCGTTTTCTTCAAAAAGAGTATATGTTTTAGGATGAGCAGTGACCCGCCACCCCCTTCGAATTACGGGAACATTCCAAATACAAATAAATAATAAACCCATAATCTCGGCTAAAGCGGCTCATGCATACAAAAAATTTTATCTATTCAACTATTTTATTTATTTGAGGCGATCTACTATTTCGGGGATTCCCCTCTATCGTTTTATATTTATCGCAAACATCATTCTAGTAGCATATACATATACATATATATTTTGGTAAGACGGGAAAAAATGTTATCATTAACATTACCAATTTGAGTATAACAGCAAAGCAATTGCCTGCGATTTTAAATCCGAATTTCTGATGCAATTCTGGTGTATGTTGCAGTCTAACATTTTTAATCTGAAAAATTATTAGTCATTGATACAACAATATGTGTTGCTATAAATTGCAAGTTGTATCTTTCTTAGCGGCCAGTAATACAACGAAATGCCTACGGAACAGTTAGCCGACCTAGCACTGAGTAAGTTCTAAGATATATACATACATATGTACGTACAATGCAAACAATTATACATGGGTTAGTATCGAAGAGGCTGCGAAGTAGATTTATCTATGTATGTACATATTTGTGTTTATATGTGTATCTTATTAGGCTTCCATATTTGTCACAGGTTCGCTCTTCACGTCGGAGAAGCGTGGAAATGACGAATCGGGCGATGGCAGCGAGACCAAGCCATATAAAACCATTTTGCAGGCCATGCGCCATGCCGGCAAGGAGCCCTTCCCCACCATCTATGTGGACAGCAAGGATTCAAATGCCAGCGAAGCTTTCGAGCCGGCTGCAAAATCGCAGCTGAAGAAAATCCAAAAGCTGTTCCTCCGTGATGGCAACAACACTGAGGATAAGACGCAGCGCGATGCCGAGGATGCCGAGAAGCGTCAACAAAATATGGAAGAGGCACGCAAGGTAAAGATTCGCGAGAATCCCAGCTGGCCGGTGGCCCAGAGGATTCGCATCTCAGAGGGCGCGGAGCAGCGCGGTAAGCGTGTTAAAATCTATGGCTGGGTGCATCGTCTGCGCCGACAGGGCAAAGCCTTGATGTTCATCACGCTGCGCGACGGCTCCGGCTTCCTGCAGTGCGTGCTCAATGATCAGCTGTGCCAGACGTACGAGGCGCTCATGCTGAGCACCGAGAGCAGTGTGCTGCTCTATGGCACTTTGAAGCTGGTGCCGGAGGGCAAGACGGCGCCGGGTGGTCACGAGCTGAATGTGGATTATTGGGAGCTGATTGGCTTGGCGCCGCCGGGCGGTGCTGATGCCATATTAAACGAGGAGGCGCATCCCGATGTGCAGCTGGACAACAGGCACATCATGATACGCGGCGAGAACACCTCCAAGGTGCTCAAGATGCGTTCGGTGGTGATGCAGGCGTTCCGCTCGCATTACTTTGAGCGCAGTTATACTGAGGTGACGCCACCAACTCTGGTCCAGACACAAGTCGAGGGTGGCTCCACGCTTTTCAAGATGCAGTTCTTTGGGGAGGAGGCCTATCTCACCCAGAGCTCCCAGCTGTACTTGGAGACGTGTCTGCCTGCACTGGGCGATGTCTTCACCATTGCCCAAAGCTATCGCGCTGAGCAGAGTCGTACCCGGCGCCATTTAGCGGAGTATACACACATTGAGGCCGAGTGTCCGTTTATCTCGTTTGAGGATCTGCTGGATCGTTTGGAGGATCTGGTCACCGATGTGGTCGATCGCGTCTTGAAGTCGCCTTGGGGTCATCTCGTAAAGGAGCTCAATCCCGACTTCAAGGCACCTAAAAAGCCATTCAGGCGCATGGAATATTCAGATGCCATCAAATGGCTCAAGGAGAACAATGTGACCAAGGACGATGGCACCTTCTACGAGTTCGGCGAGGACATACCGGAGGCGCCAGAGCGCAAGATGACGGACACCATCAATGAACCGATTCTTTTGATTAAGTTCCCAGCACAGATCAAATCATTCTACATGTCCCGCTGCAAGGAGGATCAGCGTCTCACCGAGAGCGTTGATGTTCTGCTGCCGAATGTGGGAGAGATTGTCGGCGGCTCGATGAGGATCTTCGATAGCGCCGAGCTCCAGAAGGGCTACGAGCGCGAGGGCATCGATCCCAAGCCCTACTACTGGTACACGGATCAGCGTGTCTACGGCACAATGCCCCACGGTGGCTACGGCCTTGGCCTGGAGCGATTCCTCTGCTGGCTGCTCAACCGCTACCACATTCGCGAGGTGTGCCTCTATCCGCGCTTCCTCGACAGATGCAAGCCTTAAGCTTTTGGGCTACTACTTCCTGCCCGCAACTATAACTACAGCATTTACAAATATAAGCAGCTTATGCTTCAAGCTTAAATCCTATATGCACTTACGTATATAGCTAACGAATAAAAATAATATGAAAATATCTGTGACAGAAATACATAATTGAAAGATTCAGAAATTGTTTATGTGCCTGCAAATATGTAAGCTTTATTTATTAATTCTCAGGGCTAGTGTAATACATTTAATTTTCTTATGTCATCCTCTATCCATGGGCGTACTCTGGATCTCGGCTTGATGGAGGGGCCAGCATGGAGGGCCAAAACCGACTTCCAGCTGTGTGGCAGCTATAAGATATAGTGGCCTAATGGCCTAATCCGGATGGTTCCGTCCAATGTGCTTTCCCTTTGAATTATAAGTTCTATACATACAGACAGACAGCCAGACAGAAGGACATGGCCAGATCAATTTGTTTTGTCTTCCTAATCATACTATAGTCAACTTTTAAGGGTCTTGACACTTCTTTCCATGCATTACACATTTCAGCACAAAGTAAATATGGCGTTTTCTTCAAAAAGAGTATATGTTTTAGGATGAGCAGTGACCCGCCACCCCCTTCGAATTACGGGAACATTCCAAATACAAATAAATAATAAACCCATAATCTCGGCTAAAGCGGCTCATGCATACAAAAAATTTGATCTATTCAACTATTTTATTTATTTGAGGCGATCTACTATTTCGGGGATTCCCCTCTATCGTTTTATATTTATCGCAAACATCATTCTAGTAGCATATACATATACATATATATTTTGGTAAGACGGGAAAAAATGTTATCATTAACATTACCAATTTGAGTATAACAGCAAAGCAATTGCCTGCGATTTTAAATCCGAATTTCTGATGCAATTCTGGTGTATGTTGCAGTCTAACATTTTTAATCTGAAAAATTATTAGTCATTGATACAACAATATGTGTTGCTATAAATTGCAAGTTGTATCTTTCTTAGCGGCCAGTAATACAACGAAATGCCTACGGAACAGTTAGCCGACCTAGCACTGAGTAAGTTCTAAGATATATACATACATATGTACGTACAATGCAAACAATTATACATGGGTTAGTATCGAAGAGGCTGCGAAGTAGATTTATCTATGTATGTACATATTTGTGTTTATATGTGTATCTTATTAGGCTTCCATATTTGTCACAGGTTCGCTCTTCACGTCGGAGAAGCGTGGAAATGACGAATCGGGCGATGGCAGCGAGACCAAGCCATATAAAACCATTTTGCAGGCCATGCGCTATGCCGGCAAGGAGCCCTTCCCCACCATCTATGTGGACAGCAAGGATTCAAATGCCAGCGAAGCTTTCGAGCCGGCTGCAAAATCGCAGCTGAAGAAAATCCAAAAGCTGTTCCTCCGTGATGGCAACAACACTGAGGATAAGACGCAGCGCGATGCCGAGGATGCCGAGAAGCGTCAACAAAATATGGAAGAGGCACGCAAGGTAAAGATTCACGAGAATCCCAGCTGGCCGGTGGCCCAGAGGATTCGCATCTCAGAGGGCGCGGAGCAGCGCGGTAAGCGTGTTAAAATCTATGGCTGGGTGCATCGTCTGCGCCGACAGGGCAAAGCCTTGATGTTCATCACGCTGCGCGACGGCTCCGGCTTCCTGCAGTGCGTGCTCAATGATCAGCTGTGCCAGACGTACGAGGCGCTCATGCTGAGCACCGAGAGCAGTGTGCTGCTCTATGGCACTTTGAAGCTGGTGCCGGAGGGCAAGACGGCGCCGGGTGGTCACGAGCTGAATGTGGATTATTGGGAGCTGATTGGCTTGGCGCCGCCGGGCGGTGCTGATGCCATATTAAACGAGGAGGCGCATCCCGATGTGCAGCTGGACAACAGGCACATCATGATACGCGGCGAGAACACCTCCAAGGTGCTCAAGATGCGTTCGGTGGTGATGCAGGCGTTCCGCTCGCATTACTTTGAGCGCAGTTATACTGAGGTGACGCCACCAACTCTGGTCCAGACACAAGTCGAGGGTGGCTCCACGCTTTTCAAGATGCAGTTCTTTGGGGAGGAGGCCTATCTCACCCAGAGCTCCCAGCTGTACTTGGAGACGTGTCTGCCTGCACTGGGCGATGTCTTCACCATTGCCCAAAGCTATCGCGCTGAGCAGAGTCGTACCCGGCGCCATTTAGCGGAGTATACACACATTGAGGCCGAGTGTCCGTTTATCTCGTTTGAGGATCTGCTGGATCGTTTGGAGGATCTGGTCACCGATGTGGTCGATCGCGTCTTGAAGTCGCCTTGGGGTCATCTCGTAAAGGAGCTCAATCCCGACTTCAAGGCGCCTAAAAAGCCATTCAGGCGCATGGAATATTCAGATGCCATCAAATGGCTCAAGGAGAACAATGTGACCAAGGACGATGGCACCTTCTACGAGTTCGGCGAGGACATACCGGAGGCGCCAGAGCGCAAGATGACGGACACCATCAATGAACCGATTCTTTTGATTAAGTTCCCAGCACAGATCAAATCATTCTACATGTCCCGCTGCAAGGAGGATCAGCGTCTCACCGAGAGCGTTGATGTTCTGCTGCCGAATGTGGGAGAGATTGTCGGCGGCTCGATGAGGATCTTCGATAGCGCCGAGCTCCAGAAGGGCTACGAGCGCGAGGGCATCGATCCCAAGCCCTACTACTGGTACACGGATCAGCGTGTCTACGGCACAATGCCCCACGGTGGCTACGGCCTTGGCCTGGAGCGATTCCTCTGCTGGCTGCTCAACCGCTACCACATTCGCGAGGTGTGCCTCTATCCGCGCTTCCTCGACAGATGCAAGCCTTAAGCTTTTGGGCTACGGCAAGCATTTGGCTTTTTACGCTTGGGACATGCTGGTTTTGCTGGATTTGCGAAAGACATATGACGATAGTTCTCTTTTTCTTGAAATGACATGTTGTCCCAAGTTTTGGCACAGTGAATCCAATCTTGATGTGTTCCCAGCTGATATATATATATTTTTACAAGACTTAGAAATAAAATAAATTTATACAACAAATTTGGCAGAATTATACAAAAGCTATAGATATACTGACATTTTCAAAGATTTTTACATATAAGCCGAGCAAGTGGCAATAATTTAAAAACCTGCCTACTCTGTTCTAAACTAAAATTGATTTTTTACCTATATAATATATATTTAGTATTTTATTTTAAATGTTATTCATCAGTTTTTTCTAAAATGGCTAGTTTAACATTAACATTTTTATACTCTTTTCGAAGAAAATAGTATATTAAGTTTGTCCTGAAGTTTGTAACGCATAGAAGGAAGCGTCTGAGACCCCCAAAAGTTACTGCCAATATGCTTATAAAAACAAAACAAATTGATCTAGCCATGTCCGTCTGTCTGTCTGTATGTATGCAAACTAGTCCCTCAGTTTTTGAGCTATCGCGATGCAACTTTGCACAGACACTTATTATTCAAGGGGACAGCACATTGGTCGGAGCCGGCCGGATCGGACCACTATATCTTATAGCCGCCATACACCTCAAAGTCGGTTTTGTTCATAACTCCCATGTTTTAAAAGCTAATGCGATGGAACTTTGCACAGATACTTATTATTCAAACATACATCACATTAATCGGAGCTGGCCGGATCGGACCACTATATCTTATAGCTGCCATACAACTGGAAATAAATTTAATATTTCAATAGAAAATTTAAATTTATATCAATTTTTACAGCTAATGAAAGTGCTGCAGTTGGCAGAGTGAAAATTATCTAAAGGTTCGAAAAGAGTATAAAATCTTCGGCACGCCGAAGATAAGCCTTTCCCACTTGTTTAAT